>CM026552.1:23866787-25190683 GCA_015143295.1 Tetracentron sinense
TTGGGACGTCGAGAACATGTGTAAAAGATTTGACCACATGGCAGTATCCTTGAGAAAGTTAAGTAGATGGGTTTTGGAAACTTGAACAAATAGAGATTAGTCAAAATGCAACTGCAAAATTGCCCTTAAAATTGAGATTTTAAGGTACTCTTGTACTAAAGAGTGAGTAACGAGTTGGATCTAAGATCTTTGGACAAGAGAGTATCACTGGCTTGGGCCTTATAACCCTTTATTTTATAAGGTTTATATATAAACCCTTGAGAGTTTATGCAAACCAGGATGACAGGAGCCACTTTTATAACCCTTTATTTTGAGAAAGAGAGAGCGGTGAGAGATGGTAGGAGACGGGAGCCGGCAGGAACAATGGCAAGAGTTTACGGTGAGGAAGAAGTGAGTTACGGTGAAGAGAGAAGAGGGTTTATGGTGAGGAAGAAACCTTTCTTTTGGTATAAGGGTAAAAATGTCCTAAAATGTGATTATCTTGTATGCCCAGATTTCAGGGAGTTGCATACTTCACTTTTGAGCGATCAATTGGGAAGTGACAATGGATTCGCCCTGCAAGATGGATTCCTGTTTAAGGTTAACATGCTCTGTATTCCCCGCACTTCCCTACGAGGCTTTCTCATTTGGGAGCTCCATGCTGATGGAGTAGATGGCTACTTTGGCTGAGACAAAACCAGTGTCATCATGGAAAATAGATTCTATTGGCCAAGTCTCAAACGAGACGTCACCAAGATTATAGGGCAGTGTCACACATGTCAACTGGCAAAGCAAAGAAAGCAAAATACAGCGTTGTATACCCCATTGCCAGTACCACATGCTCCGTGGCAAGACATTAGTATGGATTTCATGCTTGGGCTTCCCAAGACTATAAGGAAGCATGATTCCATCTACATGGTAGTGGACTTCTTTTCAAAAATGGACCATTTCATACCCGCTAGATTATTTTTTGAGGAGGTTGTTCGGTTACATGGTTTGCCAAAGACCATAGTGTTTGATAGGAATGCAAAATTCATGACCTATTTCTAGAAGACACTTTGGCACATGATGGGTACCAGACTTCAGTTTTCATTTGCCTACCATCCACAAATAGATGGTCAAACTGAATTTGTTAATAGGAGTATGGGAAACTTGTTGCGATGTCTAGTTGGTGATCATCTTAGGGCGTGGGATCTAGTGTTGTTGATAGCTAAATTTGCACGAGTCCATTTGAGGTAGTGCATAGTTATAAATTTAAGACACCCATTGATCTCATTCCCATGTCAACTACACATAGGCCATCTGAATTGCACATTATATTCATGAATTGCACGTTGATATTAAGAAACGGCTTACCATGAATAATGAGAAATGTAAACTTATAGCTGATTCACATCGTAATTACAAAGAATTTCAAGTGAGTGATTTTGTGATGATTTGGGTTAAGACTGAGCAATTCCCACAATGGGTTGCAAAAAAGTTACAAGCCCACAGTGCTAGTCCATTCAGAATATTGAAGCATGTTGGTTCCAATGACTATGTTCTAGACCTTCCACCGGACATGGGTATTAGCCCAATATTCAATGTGGAGGATCTTATGCTTTTCGAGGTCCAGCAATCTCACCCCCTAACCTATTCTCCAACAATGACACTATACCTGACCAGTCCCCACCACCACTACCATCTCCTCCACCCGTACCTCACAAAAAGGAAGAGATTGATCATATCTTAGATAAACACTGAACATTGATTTCCACCAAACATGGAGGGTATCAAAAATATCTTGTCAAATGGAAAAGTTGACTAGAGGAAGATTGCACATGGGTTACTAGAGACAAGCTACAACAGATTGATACTCACATTTTGGATCATTGACATAGTTTTGATTCATCGGTGATGAATCCTTTTCAGCCAGGAGAGTTTATGCGGACACTCAGAAGAAGCCCAATAAATTTCAGGTTTACCCAAGGCGGAGGAGGAAGAAGAAAACTCTATGTCACTCTGGATAGATGACTTGGGGTATTGAAGACCTCATATGCACACATAGTTTATTATGACGACCCTGCACAGGGAATGTGTACATATGGGCTGGTTTAGGATGAGTTAGCCTAGTTTTTAAAAGCCCAATGGTTGGACTTTTAGCTAGAGAGGAAACAATTTATTAGTATTGGGTTATTTTAATCTTTTTATCAGTTTGGATATTTTAGTCTTTAAACAAGTAGAGTTTACATCTATTTAAACTTATTTTCTGCTGTAAATTTTTAGTTAATGAATGATAATCAAAGATAGAGACTTTTGAATATTCTCCTGTGATGGGAGTTGGTGTGATGCCATGGGAGTGATTTCCTAAGAGATCTATGGTAAGTTCTTGATTGTTTCTTTCTTATTCTCCTTCCTTTTCTTCATTATTTTTCTGTTTTCTTGGCAAAACTCAAACCCTAGATCCTTTTTCCCATTCAAGAAACCCTACCCAACAAAAACCCTAGATCCTATAGCCTCCATGCCCTTCCCTTGCTGCCGGCCACCTCCTGCAGACCCCCCAGCTGCTGCAACAGCCACCCTGCCCTTCCCTTACTCTGGCCACCACCTGCAGACCCCCCAGCTTGCTGCTGCAGCCTGTCTAGCGTTGTCGCACCTCTCACAACCTTTTTTCCTTGCTGTCCCAACATTGTCACAACCATCTCCAGCTGTTTCAGTGAAGTTGCATGCCCAGCCCCATCCCTAATGGCTGCCGCTGTGCCGCAAGCCTCCACCCCTATTCTTGAACTATCCCAGCCCTATTTTACCTTCCCAAACCTGTCCCTTGATTGCCAATAATTTTTTCCCTAATTTCTTTGCAGTTGCAGCCCTAATACCCCAGTCATCTTGCAGCCACATTAAGTCCCAGTTGCTGTTACAGATTTCTGTAATTGCAAAACCCTAGAACAGTTATACCTGATTCCTTATTTGAATATCCAAAATCCTAAACATCTAAAAATTCCAAAAACCTAATCCTTCGTCCTTTTGAAACCCTAAAAGGACTATAGAATTTGTGTTGAGTAAAGAGCTAACTCTTAAGCTTGTGGAAACATAGAATTCCATACAACCCTTGCAGATATAACCGAGGGTCGTAATGTAGGTTTGTAACATGGCCTCGAATTGTTATAAAATTGCTTTCTTGAATATTCTTGGTTAATTATTTGTGATAAGATTGCTATTTTATAAATTTTCCTTATTCTTATTAACCAAATCTTGATCCCAGCACACTAAATTTTGGACCATTGCATAGTCCTACATCACTTATCTTTCAATTATTTTCATGTTGAGTCTTGACATTTCAATATTTCCTTGCGGGATGAATCCATGTAGATAGTGTACATGACATTTGTTCTGCATATATGGCCGGTGTTTAGGCCTAATTTATTCTACAGTATTTTAGCTATTTTCAATTAGTCAAAAATCTTGCAAGTGGCCGAAGATTAGTTAAAAGAGTTGTCAGCATCATCTATTCATTTATGATTTGAGGATGGTGATTTAGTTCACAAAATGAATGGTGGCAAATTTTTCAAAGAAAAAAGAAAAGGTTAGCTGCAAGCCTACAACCACCTGGTAAAGATGTCTTTTCCTTTTTCAGCTGGTCTCAATTTTGAATGAAAGTATTTACCAGAGCCACGAATCAAGCACGATTTGTTTCTCATCACCAAACTCGCAATTCAACTTTAAAACATTTTCATAATCTTTTCCTTTTTCGACCATCATAATCTCTTATCTCCCCTCGTTTTTTTTTTATTGGTAATAAGAAGTCTATTAAAGAACACGAAGGCTCACAGAACCAGCCAAGAAGCAAAATAAAATAAAAATAACAACACTACTACAATACCCACTCTAAGGGAAACAATCTCCTAACTTAAGGAATAAAAAAGAGATAGGTTGAGGTCTTCAAAGCCCTCCCTAATTGAACACCATGATAGTAGGAGCTTGGTGATAAATCTTTAGTCTCTCTTTTGGAGAAGAAAACTTATCAATCACCCTCATATTCCCCTCCACCCACACACGCAAGCAGATAGCACTCGGAATCAAGGACCACATAACACTTGAGGAAGCCTCTAGATGTTGCATAACCCAACAGGCATTAAAGTCCATGAACCTGAAAGGAAAAATCCACAACACCCCTAAAAGTGATAGAAATGGAACACAAATCCATTGAACACGGGGTCTATGGAGTAATAGACAGTTCACAGATCCTTCCTCTAAGAGGTACATGAAACAACTATTGGCCTTCTCCACCCTCAATTCTGTAAGTGTAGATAGTGAAACCTTATTCAAGGCATCTGTCCAAAGGAAGAAAGCAATCTTCGAAGGAATATCCGGATTCTATACAACCCGATAAGGAAAAATGGGGTCTTAATTGACATGGAAGAATTGGTATAATGATCTCAATGTGAACTACCTTTAATTTACTATCCTTGGATCATAATCTACCATCTCTCATTTATCACATTAAGGCGAAATACTAAGCTTTTTTTTTTTTTGGAAGGTCAAGAGATACTAAACATAAAAGATCATCCATTTTACATTCATTAAGATCTGGGGCCCATAAGACCTCATTGGAAACAATCTCAAAACAAGACTCCACCACTAATGCAACTAAATAAAGATTTCCCAAGTCCTTTCACACTGTATTCTCCCCACACCATGACACAATTAGTCCTCACAAAACTGGATTTCGTCTCCTTTACCAACCTTAAAAGTAATGTCCTTGCAGAATCATTAATAATAATCATTATAACATCCATAACCCAACACCATAGGACCCTAGAACCTATTTTGGATCCCACCCCAACTCCTCCTTGCATTTGGCTTCAAACTTTGTCACGATCTATATATATATATATAAATTCCAAGATTGGATGTCTTCCAATGAATGGGATTTTGATTGGGCATTCAGCTCAATTAGTGGTCAGGGCTAAAGGAGATGAAAACGATCCTTTATCTTTGCAAAAGTCTTGCTTGCCTCCTAAACCGGGTGGCTCAGTAGATTTGGACCATGCTATGATCATTCTTTTATTTTTCCCTTTTTTTTCTACCTATTCTTTTATAAAGAAAAGGAAGAAGAGAAAAATAGGGGATTGAGATTACAGTCAATTGTGATTGAACTCAGGAGTGTGGTTAAGATTCACTAACCCTTAGGGTTCAACAATCTAACCTTGGTTTTTAGAAACAAATATTAACCCTAAGGGTTAAAACTTGTTAACTAGAGTTAAAAGAAGTTAAAAAGGCTCTTTGAGTGCGATTGAACACTCACGAGTTCAATCACAACTGCACAGACTCAAAAACAAGGGTGTCCATTTCAAATAAAAGGAAGACAATAGGCAGAACCAACCTAAGAAAGAGTAGAAAATGTAATGATAACACTTTGTAGGACTAACAAGAAAAGAAAAACACGAATGAAAATTGAGAATTTGTAGACCTCCATAAAAGGAAAGATAACTTAACGAGATAAGGCCACTTCAAGGGTGCTAAACCTCATTTTAGGAGACTAGTTCTTTATCCGCGACATGCTTCCACTCCTCCCCCATCCCCTCTTCATAAACCTTGGATATTGAAGAGATATTATACGAACCCGTCATATAACCCTAAAAATGAAGTATCCCACACAGAAAAGAAACCCTAAATGAACCAATCCAAGAAATGTACCTAGTCTGTTGCAACCCAAGAATTGAAAAGAGGAGGAAAGCAGAGAAAAGATGAAAGGAAGACAAATAGCCTATTGGATATGGCTGATCTCCTTGGAACTTCTCATGCTATTTCATGCCCTCCACGTTTACATTCCAAGATATCACTACCAGACTACTAAATCAACTATAACTACCAACTCCTAATAAGAGTGGCAACTTACCAACAAGACTCCTGAATCAACTATAATAGCAAGACTTTAAGATATCCTACGAAGATAACATCTACTAAGAATCCCAAGTGACCCAACACCCCAAATTGATTATCCCTATCAAAAGCTTTCCCCTATTAAAGAATTCAATGACCCTTTGCATAAACTAAGAATCCCAAGTGACCCAACACCCCAAATTGGTTATCCCTATCAAAAGCTTTCCCCTATTCAAGAAATCAATGACCCTTTGCATAAACTAAGAATCCCAAGTGACCCAACAACCCAAATTGATTAAAATTCTTTCAGATCTCTGTTTCTAGATGCACCAAAATTCAAGAAAACTTCAGTTAAGAACAATCAGGGATAAAACACCATTACCAGAAACAAGAACCAATGCTTTTTTTGGATGGAACAAGAACCAATGCTACACTAGAGAATGTACAGAAACTAAAGAACACAAAGAAAGCGCTATCATTAGCATATCAGAAAGATAAAATCCAAGATTGAGTAATCAAAAAATCAGATCTAATGCGAAATCACCATATGTTCCAGAAATGTGAGAAAGAGCGTGAAATTTTGTGAGCATAACTGTGAGAGTGAAAAACTGACCTTGTTGAAGAAGATCTGACCGCTGGAGAGGGCGATGTAGAGGAGGATATAAGCGTAGGTGAGAGCTTCTTCTCTTACGAATCTCCTCATTCGATCCGCCATTGCAGGAAGGGAAGAACTGGAGTGAGAAAGAAATGGAGATCTCGCAGGAGAGAGAGAGAGAGAGAGAGAGAGAGCGCTTTCGTTAAAAATCTATCTTTTATTCCGGCTTCGGACAAAACAACCCCTGCTGTTAACATGTTTAAAGGGGTCCAAATCCGGTCTTGCTTCCAAAGTCCAATTCGCATGGCAACGGATTTCCTCCGGTAGATGGCCCACTATCACACTCGGGCAAAGCCTTTTCAGCTTACGCGTGCGGTGTTTCCCTACGGAGGTGATAGCATGCATCTCGAACGCCCGTTGTTAGGTTAGTCCAAGCACACATCCCCAACTCGCCACATTTCCTCTTTGACACGCATTGCATTAATGATCTGATCTTAGTTTTTTAAAAAGATCTTAAGAAAATTAACTCTTGAATGAGTGAATCATAGTCGTGGTTAATTTATTAAAAATATTTTTTCTAAACACTAAGGTTAGGTTATTGAACCCATTCTTTCGTATTGTGGGTACAACACCCATAAGATCTTGGATTGAGATCTCGAAGTGTCTCAGATAATATCATTGTTTAAAGGTAAGAGAATCGTTCAATGTGTGAAGAAAGTTGGGTTCAATGCCACTATCTACCACTTGTGGTTTAACCACTGATTATTTTATCAATGAGGGGAAAAGTTGTTCGTGGTGCTCCCCTCCTGTAGGTTCTTGGGCCTTAAATTCAGATGGGTCTCTCTGTGGGCATGTTGCGGGTTTTGGTGGTGTTCTTAGGGGCTACTTGGGAAATTTTCTCGCTGCTTTCGCTGAAGGTTGCACTCTGAAGACTATTGACGTTCTTGAGATAAAAGAAATTATTTGTGGGCTTGCCATGGCTCGACCTTGGAGCACTTCGGTTGCTAGTCTATGCCGACTCTAAATGGGCAGTGAATTCCCTTAATTCTAGATCTGCGCTACCTTAGAGATGGAGGAATGAACATCGTGAAGCCTTAAGTTTGATTGATTCATTTGAATCTTACAGTATTACTCATGTCTGACAAGAATCTAATAGAGCGGGAGCTTACCAAACTTTGTCTTGTTCACTCTTCTCTTTTCTTTCCCCCATCTGAAGTTCTTGGGGAGCTCTTGAGTATTCTTGAGGATGACAAGTCTGAGAAAATGTATCTAAGGTTGTAATCACTTTCTTTCAATATATCTGGTCGGGGTCCGCCTAACCCCAGCTTACCTTAAATAAAAAAAAAATAAAAATGTTATTGAACCCTAGGGATGAGTGATCACATCAATATGGTCAAAGAGGACATGTGGCGAGTTTGGTAGTTGTGCATGTACCGTCCAACGATATCGCACGCATGTTGTGACCTCTTTGTTTAAATGCCTTAACCAACACCTCATGTAAAGAGTGATGCCCGAATGTGATACTCGAGCATTTGCTAGAGAAAATATGTTGCCAATTCTCATTAGACACCTGACGTTGGTCCTAGTGGCAGCGTTTATTCCCATTTAGGGGTGTTGCGATTCACTTGTGTTGTATGGTGGTTGAAACGTCCACCATTTGGGCAGTGATACATTTGACCATTAACAAATTGGAACTAAATTGTCACTGGCTGAACCGGACTACTCAGAGGAACCCGGTTACACCACTGATGTTGTCATGTGTTCCTTTTGACACCCCTTAATTATGGTTAAGATTCACCCATCCCTATGTTTACTCGGCCTCGGATTCTCTTTGGCGAAGCCAAATAGCCTGGTCTCAAGCAATCATAAAATAGGGGACATGTGGTGGAGAAGTTATCATGATGTCTCCATGATTTTGATTTCTCCACACATTACGTGACATATGGCGATAAAATTATGAGATAAAGGGAGAGAAATATCAAGTGGGGATTAAGTTAAAATCATGGAGAAAAAATGAATAGACTTCTCTGTTTATCACCACATGTCACCTATTTTGTGCTTCGCCAGAGAGAGAATCCGAGGCCATGTTCACTGACCTGTTATTGATTTAAAAAAAAATTATTAAAAAAGAAATTTAACTGGACTCCTCGGATTCCGGTTACAACTAGAAATGATTACAAGTATAGTATTAATGGCTCACTACAAACTCGTATAAGGAACAAGAGCAGAAATGTAAGTTCCTTGGAAACATGTACAAGACACATCTTTTCCAATAGAGACCAAATCCTCGGGGGGGGGGGGGGGATAACGGGATTTGGCAAATCCGGTTATCACACCTGAGGTTGCCACGTGTCTCTTTTGAGACCCTTTAACTGTGGTTAAGATTTATCATTCCTAAGGTTCACCCACTTATCCTTCATTTTTAGAAAAAAATATTAATTCTTTTTAAAAATATTTTAATATTAAAAAACCTTTAAAATAATTTTTAATATTAAAAAAAAATTAATATTTTTTTCTAAAAACCAAAGATGGGTGGTGAACCCTAGAGGTAGGTGAATCTTAACCACTGTTAAGGAGTATCAAAAGAGGCATGTGACGGGGACACATGGCGACCTCAGGGGTGATAACCGGACTTGCCGTAGAGGATTTGGTTTCTTTCCAATAAACAAGCACTATGATCTTCCTATATGTCATTGAGAAATGCTAGCCCTAATCTCAGTCAAACTCTACTCTCAGTCTCCACCAACCACTTGTCCATTCTTGATGAGAGAGAGTGCTTTAACCACCATAACTGATTTGAAAATGGATAGATGGTTGGTGGAGGCTGAGAGTAGAGTTTGACCGAGATTAGGGAAAGCACGCCTCATATGTCATTAGGTAGGGTTGTCAATGGATAGGATTAGGATCCGGATCTGATTAGCCGGACTTTGGACCCTATATGTGATCCATCGAATCAGATTCGGTGGAATCTGATTATAATAAGATCAAATCCAAATATAGGGTGATCCGATCCGATTATAATAACTTTTAAAAATCATTTTAAATATATTACATAAATTTTTTATACAAAAAGTATTAATTAAAAAAAATTAACATTAATTAGAGTTAATTAAGGTACTATTAGATTTTTATATTATTAAAATAGAGTTTTTTTTTTAATTAACCTTAATCAAATCGGATCAAATTCATATCTTAAAAATATAATCGGATTCGGATCGATTAATTCATGATATGGCGGATCTCGAATCGGATTCAGATATGTTAGATTCTTAATCGGATCAGATTCGGATTTAGACAGATCCGGTCTGAATCCGACTCGTTGACAGCCCTATAATTAGGAAGTCATATATTTCTTGGTTTTAACTAGTCCTCCTCAAGTAGAATCTTCTTGGAGCCTCCAAGATAGGGTATAACATTTTAGCCCTTTAAAAAAAGGAAAATAATCAATTCGGTCGGTGACGCGAGGAGGGGCATCTTGGCTCCCATTTTCTTTCCATGTGTCCACCTTCAAACCTCATTTAACTATGGTTAAGATTCATTCACTCTTAGGGTTCACCCATCTGCCCTTGGTTTTTAGAAAAATAATATATAAAAAAAAATTAACTAAAGGGCTAAAAAATTAACCCGAGTTAACTGGAGTTGAAGGGTCGGCTATCTGAGAGTGAGGAATAGTCCCCTCCTCGGCCCGATGAGGGGACTATTGCTCTTAAAAAAAATATCCTCTAAAACATGCACTACATGGAGATATCTCTACCTAGTTTCCAGGCTAAATCCCCGCCTCAAATTATGTAAATAGCAATATAAGGAGTCCTTTTTTTTTTTTTTTGGAGAAAGAAATATTCATTATTGAGAATCGTTCATTACATGGATCAAACCAGGAGCCAATGCAACCCCACCATTCTCAGACGAAAGAAAACGAATACTAGGTTGTAAAGCTAATTGTGCCTGATTCTGAGCTTCCTCATTTTCTGCTCGGTTAACATACTGGATAGAGAGACGAGGGATCTTAACTCTCAGACGAAGAATATCCTCCATAACTGTAATGATTTCCCAAGGGATAGGCTTGTGGGGTTGAGTGAGCATATCGACCAGTCCCTTGGAATCCAACTGAAGAATAACATGATCCCACTTGAAGGCAATAGCTGATGAGATACCCAATCGAATAGCCGAAGCTTCCGCTAAAAGAGCTGAACCCCCTGTCAATGGGAGAGCTTCCATATGAATGCAGCTACCTGCACTGTTAAAAGCAACCATACCAGCCCCAACAGCACCTCCTAATAAAGCAGCAGCGCCATCAACTTTAAATTTCACCCAGATATTCAAATTCAGATCCCCTCTCACCGAATGGCCTGCTTGCAAGCTAGGCGAGAAGGAAATATCCCCCCTGAGAGCCACTCTTCACCAACAGAATTTGCATATCCCACAGCTTGGTTTGGGTTTGGAATAGCGCCCCGAAATAACACATCGTTCCGGAGCTTCCATATGCTCCAAATCACCGAGCATAATTGAACCGCAAGTTCTTTGTTTCCCTCGAAGAAATCTCGATTTCTTGACCATCCCTTACACCACGCTAGTAAGGACGGAGGGGCAACATCCGGCATTTGAATAGATAATTTAGATCCTTTACACACCAAGGGTTTGTCCTAGTGGTAGTGTATCTCCCTTTGGGGATGAGAGACTCGTGTTCGAGTCCTGGTGTGACCGTTGAGCACCCACCCTCACGTTCTGACCCCAACCCCCTTAGCCTCTTAGCCTCTGACATAGTTAGATAAATAATCTAGGACTACAAAAAAAAAAAAACAAAAAACATGTAAGGAGTCCATTTTGTGTGTGCAAGTGAGCACACGGATTTCATGTACCCCAAGATCCTTAGAAATAGAGTAACGACAACTTATTGAAAAATCAGTTTATATATTTCCCATCCGTTTTGTGTGTGCAAGTCGGCACACGGATCTTGTGTGAGCCTTGCTAATAGTGTGCCACATACACCAATTGAGAGTATATCGGTAAAAACACTATAAATATAAATAAAATGAGGAAAATTAAACCTCAATAATTTTACTTTATTACCACTAGCGGGTGGCACGTGCGATGCACATGAGAGCGAGGGGAAGGAGTTAACCATAGTTAATAGGAGTTAAAAGGGACACGTGTTAACCCGCAGGGACCTCTCCCGAGTTCAATCGCGATTATTAACATATTGTGTGTGGTGTGCACGTTGTCCATGTTTCATATCTTTCTAATTAGAATACCACTCTGAAGTTAGGTATGCACTCAATATAAAAGATCACTATTACAATTCAAATATTCCAATGTTCCATGCATGTGAACTGATTAAGACCTGCCAAAATTTTTGTGTATTTTTAAAAAGTTAAACAAAGGAAACTTATTCTTTCATTTTATATCACCATCCAAACAAATTCTACCTTGACAATAATGTATTATATCACTTACTCTCCAAAAAAAAATGTATTATATCACTTCTGCACGAGGGATCATTTGTTCCCCTTTTGAAACTAAAGAAAAACCTAGCACTATTAGTTTCTTCGAATTCATTGGCTTTCTAAACATATATGCATTATTTCTTCTTTTTGGTAACTCGAGGTGTCACCAACCCTTCGGGCTAGGATTGATCCATGAGGATGTGACGTGAGCCCACAACCCATCACACTAGGTAAGGAAAAGTCCATCTTCTTGATCACATGCTTGACATAATTGATCACATGCTTGACATAATGAAACTTATCCTTATACTTATGTGATATACCCAATTGTTGCTGGATTCTGAATGAGTACTACCAACGAAATATTTAATAATTGAATTTTGAAATCTAGGACCAAAGGGGTGTAAATTGATTCTTGAAAATAGTTGGAGCCTCCACATTGTATTAGTATTAGGTATATGATCACTCTATCTTTGGGATTCAACCAAGACGAAGCTCGATCCAAGTCTATATAGAAGTTTGCATTGCTTGGCAGAGTCGGGTTACTTAACTTCTTTAAAGGATGCCCAATTAAATTCAATACTAATTAGTAAATGAATTGTCTCATTGGTGGATAGATCCAAGCTAATATTAGCGAGTTTTCATTACTAATTTCATCACTTCATATTGAATATTAGATTAGTTCTTCATCACATTCAGAATGTTTGATCCTCACATTCCTCATTTTAAATAGAGAATTGGGTCTCTTTAATATGTGGGATGTATTGATCCCTCATAGTAATGTGGGGCTTACATCTTTAATATTTGCATTCTTACCTTTAAGGATGAGGATTTGCACATTTAGGTATGCATATTTACACCCTTAGGAATGGGATTCACTCCTGGGTTAGGTTCATAAATGGAGAAAATTTGAAGTGGATAGTGTTATACCCAAATTTGTGTCTGATTACATATCCGAATTCAATTAAATATATGATGGATAGTTAAATTAAATATTTGTATTCAAAATTGACTAAAATATTCTAATTCAAATAATATCTTGCTTATCCCTTTACTTCAATAAAAATTAAAAGAAAGAAAGAAAAGGCCAAAAATATAATTTTATTAAAATAATAACAAATTATGGTTTTATCTCTTATCCTTCTTATATTAAAAATAACAATTTAATATTATTAGACTTATGTAAAAGGTACATATTAATAAAGGTATTTTAGTCTTATGAACTTATAATACAGTATGTATATATGGTAATATATTATATAATTGAATAAATCTATGTCCAAATTCGTATCGAATTATAAACAAATAGTAAAAGTATTATTTGACTTCGCTACGCCAAATACATATTTGGATAATTTTATTCAGATTATTATATCCATACTATTGACACCCTACCTACAATAAAGTGTAGGATCATGAATCATACTTGGGTCTAATCAATGGTCCGCTAATGAGTGGTGCTTGGACTTACATGTGCCACCAAAATGGGCCTAACCATATAATTAAGTAATAAATTAGTAAATTAGAACTTATCAAAAAGTCTCCACTTGCTTTTATTCTTAAAGGATAAAGCTTATGGACCGTAAGGTATAACGAAGACTTCACCTTAAAACATGTTAAGTTAGAGCAAAAAACAATTAGGGTTTGAAATTGTATGCAACATGTAATTGCATATAATTTTAAATTATGCACCTAAAATTCTAAAACCCTAAATTTTTATCTAATGCATGTAAGATTATATGCCATATAAAATAGCTAGTTTCAAGCTATTTGAAAATTATTCCAAGTAGAGGTCACAGTTAAATCTAAGACATCCTAGATCATGCAGTGTTGCTAGCAAAATTCATTAGGAAAATCTGGTTTGAAAAATTTGTAATTCATCTGGGAAATACATCCAAAGGATGGGAAGTCAAAAGGTGGTAGCATAACAATCGCCATGGTTTAATGACCCATTATCTCATGGTATTTAGGTTTTGAACAATAGTTCGCTCCACAGCAAGGAGCGAAGCGAACTATTGCTCGCTATAACAAAGTTATCCCTTCAACTGTCATGAACTCAGGTTAAATTTTTTTTAACCTCGTGGTCAATTTTTTTCTTCTAAAAAACGAGGGAATGGGTAAACCCTAGGGATGAGTGATTTTAACCATAGTTTAAGGGAGTTAAAAGGGAGACACCTAGCAATAAAAGGGGAGCCGAGATGCCCCTCCTCGCGTTACCGACCGAGGAGAGGTGATTATTTTCCTTAGGTTTGTACAGATATTTGGAGGTTTTGGTCGATATGTTGTGCATTATATAAGAAATCGAAGGGAGTGTTTAAGTCGACTTTTCATCCATTGATCTCCTGAATATGCTCTCTTATTTTCTTTTTGTTTGAAGGAATCTAACTCCACTTCCAAAGCCATGGAGGGGTTAATTAATGAGGTTTTGTGAGCTATGTACATGAACTAGTAAAATGATACAGAGTTCAGATCTTTTGTGTAAGTTTCTACCATCACTTTTTGTAGATATCAGGATAGTGTGACACGTATTCCTCTGCGAAGGATTGAAGGCCCATAAAGGCATATTTACCAAGTACCAACGAACAGAGAATCATGCCGCCCAAAACTTGGTAGCCCAAGTTCTGAGGGTGAGCATATATTGCTAATTATCAGGTCTATTATCATCATTTGTCGTTTGCCATGCATCACTTATTTAGAGCTCCACCTATGCCCATCAACTTAAGAGTCCTTCCACTGGATCCGGATCTAGCTTTAGAGGGTAGTGATTCTATCCAATAATGGAGAGATGATTCACCATGGAATTAGGAAAGACTCAAATTCTCTCAAGTTGTAATCGGACTCCAAGGAATTAGGAAGGACTCGAAATTCTCCTAAGTTGTAACTGGACTCCTTGGAGTCCAGTTATGCCCCTAAGGTCTCCACGTGTCCTTATTGACACCCCTTGACTATGGTTAAGATTCACCCTCCTAGGGTTCACCCACCTATCTTTGATATTTAGAAAAAAATATTGAAAATTATTTAACCCTAGGAGTTAGTGAATTTTAACTTGTGTTTAAAAGAATTGTTATTTTTTCTAAAAAGGATAGGTGGGTGAACCCTAAGGGTGGGTGAATCTTAATTAAACACAGTTAAGCGGTGTCAATAGGGACACCGGACATGTGGTAACCTCAGGGGCATAACCGGACTCCAAAGAGTCCGGTTACAACTTGAGAGAATTTGAAGTCATTTGGAAACTATTGTCTCCATCTCATAGAGCAAACAACCCTATCCAGTCTTTCTTTGATGTTCCCCTCTTCTGTTATTGAGAGTCTGAGACTGATGTGACGTTTGTTAACATTAGTCTAAAAAGAAGTGCTTATATGAAAATTATGCCTAGTTAGACTTTAGATTGTTAATTGCATGTCTACATTTTAGAGATTTTAGGAGTAAAAACCTCTACTTTAAAAAGTAGCTACAACTAAACAATCTAAAGTCCAACTAAGCATAAACACTTCTTTTAAGACAAGTGTTAACAAATGCCACCTAAGTTTCCTTGATAACCCATGTTCATAAGTTACTACAACAAGACAAATTCGTTAAAGTGCTTCAACATGTAAGAGGTTTCAACCATCTCTCATGTGTGACCTATATATTATCCGTTAAGAGTTTAACTATGAATTAGAACTCAAGATTTCTCTGAATTTCCTGAGCTTTCAAAACATGGGTAAGTACATAATTTTATGAACAAAATTGTCTTTACATTATTTTAATATTTATCAAAACCTTTTAAAACAAAACGCGTTTTGGGAGTTCTTGAATGTTATAGTCTCGATTCTCCCTCACAGGCATGTGTCCACCAAGTCGGGATGATCTCTCACAGTCAACAAAAGTCTTCTGACATTTGAGGGAGGTCTAAGATTCAATCCCAAAATATAACAACTCTCAAGAAATTAATAGAAATATTCATTTGAGATTTGTTAGCGATTGAATCCCTCCAGTGACATACTAACCAGCTAACCAACTAACCATTCAACAATGACATGAGCCTTAAGAAAAAAAACAAGTATTCATGAAACATAAGACACATCAGGAAAAAGTGGATGGATTGCCAAATCACTCCCTCAAATTTTTTTATTTTTTTTGGCAACGTAGTTGGGATTAACCGTTGATGGATATTTCATTATTTGTGCTAATTTATTAACTATGTATTTAATAAAAAATAATTACAATAGTTGATGTATCCTGTTGTTGATAGATGAAGTGCCCACTTAATGATGGGACATAATTGCCCCTATTGCATGGACCTTAATAATAGAATTACAGTGTTTGAGTCTTCACAAAAAACAACTATTACTTTATCTTTTGGGTGGTGTTAGATGCACACCAATATTTGATGTTTGCACCCCATTAGTAAAATATTTATGCCTACACACCATTAAATTAATAAAATTACTTATACATACTAAATTTTTTTTTAAAAACCTATAGTTTTATATCTACACACCATTTACGAGTAACATATATTTCATATGCATGATCTCTTTACAAGTACCATATTTCACACATACATTTTCTCTTTTTAAGTACCGTATTTCACACATCATTTTCCTCTTTTCAAATACCATATTTCATACATGCATTACTAGTACCTGAACTATGATTGGACGGAACAAACTAGCATCATTCGCACATACAACTAGTACCTGAACTATGAAATGGACGGACATACTAGCATCATTATACATATAACTAGTACCTGAACTATGAAATGGACGGACATACTAGCATCATCACATATACTTTACTAATACTTGAACTATGAAATGGAGGGACGTAATAGCATCATTACACATATAACTAGTACCCAAACTATGAAATGGACGGACACACTAGCATCATCACATATACTTTACTAGTACCCGAACTATGAAGTGGACGGACATTCTAGCATCGATCATTTCACATATAACTAGTACTCGAACTATGAAATGGACGGACATACTAGCGTCTTTCATTACTTTTTCTTCATTTAACTAATACCTGAACTATGAAACGGAGGGAACATACAAGCATCTTTCATTACTTTTACTTCTCTTAACTAGTACCTGAACTATGAAATTGATGGAATATACTATCATCTTTCATTACTTTTACTTCACTTAACTAGTATCTGAACTATGAAATAGACAGAACACACTAGCATCTTTCATTACTTTTACTTTATTTAACTAGTACCCAAACTATGAAATGGATGGAACATACTAGTGTCATTACTTTTCAGAACTTATGAGCAAAACTTTACAAGCAAGGCTTTAAAGCCCTTGAGTCGAACATCATTATTTGAGCAAAACAATACTTTGAGCAAAACCCATATTTTGAACAAAACCCATACTTTGGGTAAAATGATACTTTGAGTAAAACAATACTTTGAGCAAAACTATATACTTTACTTTGCTTTCAATGTGCATACTTTTCAAAACTATATACTTTATTTGCTTTCTTTGAGAACCATATAATTTTACAATCTTTTTCATGTCTTTTACTTTACAATTATCATCTTCTATTTCTTTACTTAACTTAGCCGAGTGTAATATTTTTTTACTTGAGATCAGGTGAATAGTGGTTGTACCTGTAAGGTCATAAATTGTATTGGCTTAATTCCGATGTCAAAATGGTGTCAATGTAAGTGTAGAGTCATTGTTCCTCTGGTTGATGAAGTTCAGTGAAGATGAAGCTCCAAAGACTCCAGTGAAGTACATTCCGGCTTCAAGCTTCGCTCATATTCTTAGCATGGTAAGTGACCTAGATACCTAGTAGTTACCTTAGGAGTAATTGACTTAGTAAACTTTAATCATATACCCTAGGTGATTAGAAATTGACCCAAGGGTACAAATTGAACAAATTCAGCATAGGCCGTTCGAACGATCAGCAGGGCTGTTCGAACGCCCAAGAACGGCCTGCTAGCCTTTCGAATGGGCATGTATAATGCAAATTCTAGTAGCTACTCTGGCGGTCCGTTTTTATCCAAATCAATCCAATCTTAGGACCGTTCAAACGCCCCTTATGGCCGTTCGAACAGACTTCGTATTTTCTGTTTCTAAAATCATCCGAACTCTATTTTGGCAAGTGTTATTGCCTTGACTATTTAATTGGTGATCCCTTAGCTCATTCTAGGGAAGTTGAGAGAGTTTTTAAAGACTACTCTGAAGATTTTAGGGTTCTTAAATCCCCACTTGGTGGATACCCTTCTTCTCTATCAAGCTCTAGTTAATGCAAGATTGAATTGTTCTATCTTAGATGTGTATCGGTTGATCTCCACTGTTTTTGAGATCCCACTGGCGTTATTTTATACCTTCGAATTAGTTTGAAAACTCTGTGTGAGTGTTGGTTGGCATTGCCAAAGTCGTCGAGGACAGATATCGATCTTTGGAGATCGTGGTTGGAAACTTTGAGAAGAGTTGACCGATGAGGAACCAGAGCTGCTGCTGTAGGGATCGAATGAGGAGTTCATGGTCTATAAGACGGAGAATCTGTACCAAGGAACAATGTTTGGTGTTCGGTTGGGTAAGATTTGAGTCTTGTGTTTGATAACTATTCTCTTAATGAGTTTTGTGCTAGACTAGGTCCCGTTGTTTTTCCCGGAAGGGTTTTCCACGTAAAAATCTTGTGTGTGGTGGATTGCTTATCCTCTATACTTTCCGCACTTGTTTGCTTTGTTTACCATAACTCTGATTGATAACTCGATAAAATTAAAATTGGTAGACATTCCTAGGAAGACCTATTCACCCCCTCTCTGGATCAAAGGAATCATTGAACAAGGATATTTCAATTGGTATCACTTATAGGGCTAATCCCTTAAGTATGATCTTGTAATAAAAATCCTTGATCAATGACAACTCAAAGAGAGGGAGGATCCATTTCTTGTCCCCTATTATTTGATATGAATAATTATGCTTAGAGCGTTTCTAAAATCATTAGATGAGAGAGTATGAATTTTTATTGAACAAGGTTGGACTCATCCTACAAAGACCATTGATGACCAGACCATCCCTAAATCTTCAGCTGAATGGACTAATGTAGATCTTGAAAGTTGTAAATAGAAAAATAAAGGTTTTAATGTTATCTTCATTGCTGTCACACCCGAAGAATTTTGACGTATTTCTAAATGTGACACTTCGAATGAAGCATGAGAAAATTTTCAAATTACCCATGAAGGGACTACAATAGTCAAGATCTTCAAACTTCAAATGCTGACCTCTAAGTTTGAAAGGTTAATAATGGATGATAATGAAAATTTTGATGGTTTTTATGCTAATTTGAATGACAATATCAATTTTGGTTTTAATCTAAGG
This sequence comes from Tetracentron sinense, assembly GCA_015143295.1. Taxonomy (NCBI): domain Eukaryota; kingdom Viridiplantae; phylum Streptophyta; class Magnoliopsida; order Trochodendrales; family Trochodendraceae; genus Tetracentron; species Tetracentron sinense. The sequence goes on from CM026552.1 coordinate 23,885,999, forward strand.
GAAATAATTCCTGAGTCTAAATATGTTAGAAAGATCTTGAGATCTCTACCTGAGAGATTTAGATCGAAGGTTACCTCAATCGAAGAAAGCAAAAATATTGGTTGACTCTATCTAAACCTATGAGTTGAATCTACATCCATCTAAGAAACCAAAGTCTATTGCTTTCAAATTTGTCAAGGAATCTATAAATGGTTCAGATTGTGACTTTGAGGAGGATGAAGAAGAGATCGCTTTACTTGTTAAGAAATTCAAAAGAATTCTGAAATTTAATAGAAGATTTAATCTGAAAGGATGAAAATTAGTCGATAAGCCTAAGTCCAAACACTATGAATATAAGAAATATCTTAAAAGTATGGATAGTAAATCACAAGATGTTCAATGCTATGAATGTCAAGGCTACGACCATATTGCTGCTGAGTGCTCTAATAAAAAAAGATTCAACGGCAAGGCAAAGACTGATAGTGAATTTGAATATGAGGAATCGGATAGTTCTTGTTAGGAGACTAGGGATTATATGGTCTTCACTACACCCTTATTTGTGATTAAAAAATCTTCTTCAAATGTTATAAGTGACCAACACCATAATGATAGTGAGGATGATGAGAGTTAGAATGACTTAGATTCTGAGGGAAACAACGAAACAACATATGATAAATTGTTTGAGGAATGCCTAAAGTTGAAAGAGGCTCAGATTTCCATGAATAAAATATCAAATATATTGAAATGGAAAGAGATGCCTTAGACCAAGTGGCTTCCGGGTTGAAAACTTTTGTGTCGCGGCTTGAGGAAGAGAAGACTTTCCTCCTTATCAAGACTCAATTTCTTGAATCTGATTTACATGTCTGTCTTGATCAAAAGACAAGTCTTGAATGAGTAAGATCAGAGGTGTGAAGATGAGAATAGAACTCCATCTACCTCGAACATTGAGCCTGATGTTAAAAGGCACCCTCCTATTAAAGGGAAAGACCCTTCTACTCAGAAATTCATTCTTATATGTCATAAATATGGAGTGAAGGGTCATATTAGGCTCGATGTCCTAAACTTCGAAGAATGCTCAATCATAATTTTGAGAACCAAAATAATTTTAATGAGAATCTTCAAATGAGAGTTAAAGTCTTAGTGAATATGTTTAGGAAGTTTAATGATGATATATTGAATATCTATAATAACTCTAGACAATGACATGGTTATGACACTTCTTATGCTAGATATAAAGGAGGGAACGGGGAAAACCAAAATACCTACCATAATTCTAGGATTCAATATTGGAAAAGGAGGAACATGAGGAAGAGGCAAAATACCTACCATGTCATTGTCAAGAGGCAAAAGGTCTTGACAATGACATGGAACATGACACTTCCTTTCTCCTTCTAATCATTTTCTTCATTGGATTTGTAATTCTAAATTACTATTGTTTGGAATGTTTTTAATGCATATTTGTGTGGCACATAATATTTTTTCAGTATTATTATATTTTGTTTCTTTCTTAGTAGGCTTGGGCCTTTCTGGCATGAGTTGCCTAGTATTTTTGGTAGTGTCCTTGATTTTAGGGGGAGAAGATCAAGTTGAGTTGTTGAGAGGGAGTTTGTGCTTTATATTGTTATTTTGTTCCCCACTCTTTTGTCCCTGTATTGTCTGCAGTTGCCTGATTGTATTGTGGTTGCCTTGATATTACTTGTCCTTTAAATTGATATATTCTTGTGATATTGGCTTCCTGCCTACCTTTGGCAATTGTGTCAAAAAGGGAGAGAATGTTGGGTACATTCCTTACCTATGTTTATCTATTTATATATTTCATATATGCTTTACTGGGTGTTCTGTTTATGAGCATGTGCATGTACAGGTTTGCAGCAGATAGATCTTACATGACAAGTGCTTTAGTGTCTTCACTTTAGGATTGTATTTCAATTGATGTCATGTAATTGTCATGTAATGTCCTAATTAACCGTTTGATGTGTTTGAGTGAGTTTGTATCAAGTCATGTACTTCAGTTTTTATTTTGTCACGAAATTACCAAATTGGGAGATAGTAAGGTCATAAATTGTATTGGTTTAATTCCGATGTCAAAATGGTGTTAATGTAAGTGTAGTGTCGTTCTTCCTCTGGTTGATAAAGTTCGATGAAGATGAAGCTCCAAAGATTCAAGTGAAGTACATTCCGGCCTCAAGCTTCGTTCACACTCTTAGGATGGTAAGTGACCTATATACCTAGTGGTTACCTTAGGTGGAATTGACTTAGTAAACTATAATCATATATCCTAGGTGATAGAAATTGACTCAAGTAAGTTTAATATCATTTGGATGGTCTCTATAGAAGATTGGATGACGTGACAGAGGTCTTAGTGTAAATTATACAAATTCAGCACAGGTCGTTCGAACGACCATCAAAGCCGTTCAAACCCCCAAGAACGGCCTTCTAGCCGTTCGAATGAGCATGTATAATGCAAATTCCGGAAGCTACTTTGGTGACCCATTTTTGTCCAAATCAATCCAATCTCAGGATCGTTCGAACGCCCCTCATGGCCGTTTGAACGGACCTCGTATTTTCTGTTTCTAAAATCATCTGAACTTTGTTTTGGCAAGTGCTATTGCCTTGGCTATTAATTGGTGATCTCTTAGCTCGTTCTAAGGAAGTTGAGAGAGTTTTTACTCTGAAGATTTTAGGGTTCTTAAATCTCCACTTGGTGGATACCTGTAGTTCTCCTCTCTCATGCTCTAGTTGATGTAAGATTGAATTGTTCTATCTTGGATGTGCATCGGTTGATCTCCACTGTTATTGAGATCCTATTGGAGTTATTCTATACCTTCAAATTAGTTTGAAAACTCTGTGTGAGTGTTGGTTGGCGTTGCTAAAGTCACCGATGACAGGGATCGATCTTTGAAAATTGTGGTTGGAAACTTTGAGAAGAGTTGACCGGTGAGGAACTGGACCTGCTGTTGCAGGGATCAAATGAGAAGTTCGTGGTCTACAAGACGGATAATTTGTACCAAGAAATAGTGTTTGGTGTCCGATTGGGTAAGATTTGAGTCTTATATTTGATAACTATTCTCTTAATGGATTTTGTGTTGGACTAGGTCCTGTGGTTTTTTCCAGAAGGGTTTTCCACATAAAAATCTTGTGTGATGGATTATTTGTCTTCTATACTTTCCATACTTGTTTGCTTTGTTTGCCATAACTCTAATTGATAACTCGTTAAAATTAAAATTGGTAGACATTATTAAGAAGACCTATTCACCCCCCTCTAGGTCAAATGAATCATTGAACATGGATATTTCAGTACCTCGTCTAATCACACTAACACCCTGCCAATAACATCTTTGTTCATTCTTTTATTTTACTTGGGATCAGATCGACTAGTGGTCATATACCTGATCTAAGCATACTATCATCCTCTCTATAACATCTTTAACATTCATTCATCTTCTTTGCTTTACTTGAATCAGACGACTAGTGGATGTACCTGGTCTGAGCATACTAACATTATTTCAATAACATCTTCTTCTTCATTTTACTTAGGATCAGGTAACTAGTGGCTGTACCCGGTCTGAGCACACTATCATCCTCCTAATAACATCTTTTACATTGTTCATCTTCTTTACTTCATTCATCTTATTTACTTTTCGGATATTCGTATTTATACAAAACTTCGATTATGCAATTTGAAATGCTCATATATCATTTTCAATACATAATTTCATTTATTCAATATGCTTTATAGTCCTAAACAAGCTCACATATAACTTCAATACATAATTTCATTTATTCAATATGCTTCATGGTCCTAAACATGTTCACATATAACTTCAATTCCATCTATTTAATATGATTTACATCACAATCCATACATCTTATCTTCTATTTCATTAAGAATTTACCTCATAAGCAATTCAATGCATGGGGGTAAAACTCAATACTTTGCATTAAACACATGAAATTCATCATTTACTCCAATAAAATATTTCAACAAGACTATGTAGTAGAGAGTATTGACTTCAAATCATCAATAATTATACTTTCACTATTACTTTAAATGTTAGTTTCATAACAAAAGCACCTAGTGTAGAATACTCACTTCAATTTATCAAACAAGCATGCTTTTAAATTCATATTTCTAATTAGGGCATTATAACAAGTATATTTAATTAGGGCATTGTTACTCTTCATCAAAAACCATACATTCAATCATTTCTAATTAAAGAATTCATAACAAAACTAGTTAATAGAATATGGTCATTACAAATGTATTTGCAAAGATGAATAATGCAGTCAAAGGAATGGTGAGAGTGAGCAAAAGAGATGGAACCCAACATCAACCAACAAGAAGAATATGTATAGGGGAAAGTATTGTAGTTTTTTTTTTTTGGAAGGTGAGTATTGTAGTTTTTGATATTTAAAAGTAGTGAAGAGAGGAAGATCTAAGATATCTTATCTTTCTAATAAAGAAGAAGAGACGAACATGGACATGGTGGCGATTATCTATTTTCCATGCACAAGAGTAAAAGGACTTTCCTGCCTGTGTTAAAGGCCCAGGGACATCTCTTTTAAGACATGGTCTTGTTCTTGTATGGATTGTATGGATTTAAGGCCACATGAAAGGCCATGCATATACGATTTGCTGCACACCTACACCCAAAATCTACAAGTTGCTTCCTCAAAACCTCTTTCACCAAACGTGTAAAATAAGTTATTAAAAAAACGTGTATAATAAGAGTCGTGCTAGCCTTACTCCTAGCCATCTCTTTCGCTAAAAACACCAGCACTTACTTTTAGCTATGCAAAAGTCAACAATTGCCCTTGCTTTGACATAGATTACCTCAGGTGCACACCCGAGGCTCATCCATTTATTGTGCGGCATTTGGTACTAAAAAGAGGAGAAGTCGTTTCATTTTCTCCCCTATTTTTTGACTTCTCCCCAGTTGATATCTCTCCCCCTTTTCATTACATTTTTTATCCCTATGTGGCACACAATGGATGGACGCCTGAGGCTGGGCCTCGGGCGTGCACCTAAGGTAATCCGTTGCCCCTTACTTTAACAAGTGCTGGTTCTTTTTATCGACTCGAGATTTCTCAAGTTGTAACCGAACTCCAAGGAGTCCGGTTACATTCCTAGGTCAACGATCAACACGTGTCCTTTTTAATACCCCTAACCCTTAGGGTTCAACTTTATAACTTTGGTTTTTAGGAAAAAAATATTAACTCTAAAGTTAATGTTGTTGACTAGAGTTAAAAGAACAATTAAAAAGGCTTTTGTGTGTAAGCAAACTTAAGGAGTCCGTTACAACTTGAGGAGTTCAGATGGGTATCAGTGCTCGTTGTTGCTTTGTTGCCTAGTTGTGCCTGAAAACATGTGGAAGCCACCATTTGTGGATGTGGGGTCTACCTTGTTGATTGTGGGGCCATTTTTTCACACACAGTGGGGCAAGTGCAAGTAGGAGTGTCAATGGGCCGGCCCGATTAAATTTTTGTTCGGCATGTGCTCAGAGTCTAAAGCCCATGGCCCGTTTCGGTAGGCTTCTAACCGGGCTTAGCCCTACTAACCTAGCCCAATTAGGCTCCGTTTAGTTTTTAGGCAAAAAAACTGCAGATTGTTTTGATGGATCGGCCCATTTTGGCCCGATTAATAAATGGGCTGACCCGGCTCGACCCGTTTATTAATTGGGCTTAGTCGGGAAACCCGGCCCGTTGCCACACCCTAAGCGCAACGGCCACCGCTATTGCCGAAACTCCAACTTGAGAGAATCACGAGTCTTGTCTATTCGATAGTCAACCGTTAAATAGCCTGCACAGGAAAAAACGAGAAAACAAACCAAGTAAACCCACGAAAGGGTGGGAGAATCCGGGGATGTATATCTAAGCACCCCTCCGGTAAATATCCTTCATAATCTGATAACTTCTAAGAACGAGAATGGATCATAACTCTGATCTCGGAGCAATCTATCTGTCTATCAAGCCTAGGAGAGCCTACGCTTGCTTCTGTAATTCCTTTGAGCTTATAAACGTACCATGGAAACCATAAGGAACCCGGGAAGGAAGCTTAACTGAAGCTTCCAACTGTAAATTCATGCCATTTATAATCTGTAGCTCCGATTTCAACGTCTTCTCGTCGTGCATGAAAGCTAGAATATACCCATCATCTTCTTTCTCTGAAATGGGGTCTCTAGGCACAAAGAAAGGCTCACCTCCATACCGTCCATCTCCATAGATAAACTTCTTCACTTCTCCGGTCGAGAGATCGACCTTGGCAATACCCGATACCTTAGGCCAGGGCTCGGCGATAGCGAGGTACGCGAATTTAGTCTTCCTTCCAAGCCTATTGCGATTCACCATTCCTGCTTCCAAGTTTATTTGTTCATTATCGGAGATAACGGGTCGGCGAGTGGATTGAGAAGTCTTCAAGTTTAGTCGAATTTCCGAGAGAATGCTCTTTAGACCATCTTCGCATTCATTGAATATGGAGTCCGGTGGGGTCATGCAAGATCCGATTACAACAATTTCGTCAGTCTCCGGCTCCTCCCAAGCGTTCCAGAGATGGTAGCAGAAGCAATTTGGGACCTCGACCCATTTGAGTTCAGAACAATTTACAGCATTCTTGTCCAAGATTCCGAACCGGGATGTCTTGTTCTTGTTATAGACAACCGGAGAGCCACCATGAATCATTTCCTGAAGCTTGAACACCACTTGCTGGTCCGGGATTACCACAAACCTCTCGGTGATTGCGAAGTCATGCATCATGGTGGGTTCAGCTACCGGAATTTCCAAGTCCGGGGATTTTTTCCCATCTGGAGAGAAGTAGAAGTATTTGAGGTATGGCTTCTTGACAACGTCATAGCTGAGAGAGAAGAGATTTCCTGATACTGGGTCGAGTTTGGGGTGAGCGATCATGGTGGAATTAAGCTGAGCGTCGAAATCATACTGGCCTACAGTTTCAAGGTCACCGGAAGGGGTGACACGGACATGGTAAGGGAGGTCGTCCTCGGACATGGCGAGAAGGTGGTAATTGAAATAGATTAGGCCAGCGTTGGCTACACCAGTACCATGTTTGTGATCAACAAGGCCAAATAATCCTCGAGCATAGAAGAGGAAGAGGCGAGCGATGCCGGAATGTCCATGAAGCTCACCAATGGCCTTAGGAAAGACGGGACGGCCAAGTGATCGTTCCTGCACAAGGCGTTGCGTCTCGGTGAAGCGACAAGCGTAGCTAGTGGAGCCGCCTTTGCGGAAGTTGACAGTGTGAACCATGCCATCACCATCGAAAAGGTGGTGGCCAGAAATAGGCTCGAAGAATGGATTAGCACCATTGCGAATATAGACACCTTGAATGCAATTAGGGATGTGGCCGGAAACGGGGAGGCTGTACCGGACGGGTTGTTCCGAGACAGGAGCGAAATTGCCCGCGATTTGGATGCGAGGATCGGTCGTTTTGGAGAGGGGGTGGTGGCGCTCGGTCGATACTAAGGCGCTCTCGATGGCATCCAAGACCATGGCTGCAGCTTTTTGGAATAGGTTCCACTGTGTGGGTGAGTCCTCTTTAGGGCTAGTAGTTGTAGGTAGTAAATGGGGCATTGAACGGGTGTCTAGACAACAATGGATATTTGCTCTTCTACTGGGTTTCTTTAAGGAGATGGACTTTGAAGAACTGGCCAAAGCCATTAATGAGGAGGAAGATGATTTAGCCCATGTAGTAGAAGTAGTAGTAGTAGTTGTGGTTGTTGAAGAAGAAGCCATGATTTTGATGCTTTGTGTTCTTAGCTAGTGGAAGTAGTAGTGGGAGTTTTGGTTTTACATATATTGTTGTTTGCTTTGAAGGAAAGAAAGAGGAGAGGAGTGTTATAAGACAAAAGATGTGAGAGCATTGGCACAAAAGGAAAGAGTAGAAGGAGAGGTTTATATAGAGAGAGAGAGAGGGGGGCATGAGAAACGAGGGTATGGAGTCCACCTATGACATGTAGGAGAAGACCACATCATAGAATTGTGGAAAAGCAACATTAAACGATGAAAAAGGAGACAAAGGTACACACTGCTTAGAACATTGACACGGTCACCCCTATTCACCCTTGCTCTCAATGACAAACTATGCGGGTGTTAGGGAATAACCCTAAACAAGATATGTGAGTTTCGGGGAAAAAAAAATTGACAAAAAGATAATAAGGAGAGACCATTTGTGGCTTTCATCCTTAGGGTGAGCCAAACTTAGACACCATGGTCGAGTTTGGATGGGCAACTTGTTGCCCTGTTGTTCGTTTGTGTTTTATAAAATAGGGGTCAGACCCACCTATTATTCATGTGGAGACCACCCTTTGTTGAATGTGGAGCTCATCTTATAAGACGTGGACAGACAACAACACAATATCGAACATTGTTTCTCATCTGAACTCAAAATCGTCTTTGTAACCCAACAATACAAATGACCAATACCATTTTAGTAAGCCAGAAAAGTAATACATATGTAATTTTTATATAATACCGAAATTGATGTGACATTTTTAAAAAGAAGAGACTTTACATAATGCTTGAGAATACTTAGAGCTACTTTGCGAGGACTATTGTTGTCAAGTTTTACCTTCTCTTTAAAACTAAAAGGTGGCTTTTTTCACCATTAAAATCCTCTTTTTTCTTTTTTTGGAGGGTACCATTAAAATCGGTGGCCCATTTGTTTATGAGTGACACATGCCTTACCCATCATAGAGATTCAATTATAATTGTTATTAAGCTCTATAATTAAGGAAGTGTCAAGGTTAGCTTGCTAATTAGAAGATAATCCATGTGCTCAATGTACATATTCATGTCTACTGAGAAAATCAGACAGACATGCTTAGAACAATGTGCAACGAGATATACTGTGATTTTAATTTTATATATTTTATCGACGTACATAATAACAGTGCGACTAGAACAACCCATACATGATATAGCATCTTACTTGATTTGAAGGCTAGAAATTTATGAGTGCGAGAATTCAATCCTTTATGACAATGGTACCTGAAGGCTGTCAACTTTCTTTTTCTTTAGCAACTGTTTTAGGGCCTGGGATTGTCTCTGGCGAAGCCAGAAAGGGCTTATCTCGGGTTCCATAAAATAGGTGACAAGTGGTGGAGAAGTTAAAATCATGGGGCCCATGATTTTGAATTCTCCACCTATAATAAGACGTGGGGATAAGTGTGTGAGAATAAAGGGGAGAGATATCATATGGGGGAGAAGTCAAAAAAATGGGGAGAAAATAAAATGACTTCTCCCCATATTTTTGCCAACTGTCGCACAATGTATGGAACCCCGAGAGGAGTTTCTGGCTTCGCCAGAGACAATCCCAGGCCCTGTTTTAGGTATCACAACTTTAAGAGTGGAATATGCTATGTGATTAGGGGTTCCCTAGATAGGTTTTTTTTCCTCTTAACATATTTTTCTCTTTAAAACTTCTAGAGCAAGACTAAGAAACATGAAGAAAGTATCAATAAACATGATGAACTTGAGGAATTTCAAGTGTGATCTCAAATGATCAAGACTAAAGAGACTTGGTTCACCGTTAAAAAAATGCCTTACTTATCTATTGAGGGGGATAGTGATGGTCATATCCCTAATAAATGGCATTGCCCATCTGTTCATTTTGTCATTTCATGTGAGCAGATCTCTTGTAAAAAGATTCTATCCTTTTAACATAATAGTTCTTTTCTTTTCTTTTCTTTTCTTTCAGAGCAAAAGAGATTCTTTCTCTCTCCTACCTTGAAGTGAGAGAGCTTGGATTAGCAAAATACTAGGAGAATTCTAACTTCCAATCATCAACTAATAAACAAATCCTTATTTTAAATTTTGTGATTATAAAAATAATTAAGTACCCATTGAAAGACAATGGATATTATTGATAATCTTGGATGATGTTTGCAATGGATCCGGCCATGATTTATATAGAGATAAAAGACATCTTAAGCTAGAAACACAACCCAAACATATCTAATATAACCTAATCAAATCAACTCAAATATAATATAATCTATTTAATGAGATATGGTGTATCTCATCAGAATTTATTACATTACTCCATCATATTCCCTAACACCCTTAGTGTCATGGATGGCTCTTAATTGCACAGTGAAGGAGTGAGGGTGGGATATGGTATCTTTTTTAATATAAAAAGGTAAAAGTATGATCTGATTAAGAGATGATATTTTCGATATTTTCCATCCGATCCTGATCAGCTCGAAAATGAATCTAACATTCTTAAATTTATCCATATGTCTGCGCGAACTAGATAACCCTTACTAATTCATTCATTATATATATTTGAGAAGTACTAGCCCCAGACGCAATAAGTCAACTTTTTTGGTTTGGACAATTAACGAATAGGGGTTGACAATGGATCTGGTAGGATTAGGGTTTTTGGCTTTGCCATTGCTACTTAATTGTTTGCTACTTAATTGTAGCAATGTGCCTGGGTGGGGTCGTTGTATCCGTCTCCCCTGGTGATCGAATTTGCTACTATTAAGGATGAATTCAGTAAGCTACCAAAATATTTTTACAGTACAAAATTCTATCAAGATCAAGAATATCATTTTCCCTCTAGAAGAACTTGCTTCTTGAAACTTTAGTCATGAGAAGAAATTCGTGAGTTTAAATTCCTTCCCCTTGTTGGCCACCCTCAGGGATTTATCCTGACTTTCTTGGTGAGTGTGATTGGGGAGTTTGCATGAGCCCGGGGATTTAGTCGGGTGCTCTAAGAGGCTGGATCCATTACCAAAAAGAAAAGAAAAAAATTAGGTTACTTCTTGCAAGCTGTTTCCAGTTTCTTGTGTAGGAGGGAACTGACTATGGATCTTATTGCAGTTGCTATGATAGTTAAGTTCACCATATATCCTTCAGTTGATGTTTTGTGTGGAAACTTTTTAAGACAAGTGACAGACTTGTCTAACCTGGCCTTCAATAGCCAACTGAGGCAACTTGCAAACCATGTTTCATTGGGGAAAGAAGCTTTCAAGAGAGGTTCCTATTTTGGCCCCCTCATTGCTGTAATACTCGACTTGTCTATGCAATTCTCAGAACCATGAAGGAGTCCACTTGTTACAGATGTGACACTGAACCAACTACAGCTCACTTGATTGTATAGCTAGACGTCGTCGTCCGGACACCAAGCGGCTGTGTACCGTGGCGACAAATGCACCACTTTCTATAGTGACACTTTGGATTTAATAGTGATACATTGTGATGTGAATGGTATATCTTTAGTATTTTACAGTAGTAATAGAGAACTGAAACTGATTGTTTATTTACAGTAGTATTTTTAGAACAGTCCATATATTGGTTAAACCACTGCCCTGATTCCTGCTTTACTCAAAATCAATGGGAGGTTAGGTTACTAAGGTCTGTGATCCACGGAGCCGAAATAATCACATGTTTTGCACTCTGATATGGTTTGCTTAGGGATCATTTGATATCAATTCCGGTGATTTTCTCAATCTAAAAAAAATAATAATTTATAATCAATTATGTGTAGTGTATCAGGAAAATTTTATGTTAGGGAAGTAATAATGTAAAATCTATGAGAGACATAGGATCTCATAGATAATTTTATATTAGTATCTCAAATTTAGATTAATATGAATTAGGTTGATTAAGTTTATGTAGGATATCTTTCATTTTCAATATCTATCATTCTCTATATAAACCCTTTTTAGGGTAATGTATAATTCATCAAATCAATCAATAAATCGGTTTGTTAACTGTCAGACATTATGAAGTATATATATATATATATATCCTAGACAGCTAATTAATTAATATGTGATAATTGGTTAGTGTAGACCTAAATAAGATCACAGTCATTTGAAATCTTTGATTATTGAGTTGGGTTGAACTTAAAAAAGAACTTTTATGAAGTGAAAAGTGGGAAAAAGCTAGAAATAGGAATACAGGATGAAAGTACCTATCAACTGTCTCAACACTCATTACGATCAGCGATATTTGAATTGTATTGCACTCATTTACCCACCATTATTTACTATTAGGTCCAGGGTATCATCAGTACTGCAAAGTTTTGATGTCGTAGTGCATGTTCCTTTCATTTGAGGATGCGCCGAACCGACATTTTGTTCACATTGGCGAATATGTGATAGAAAGAAACAGCTAAAAGGCAAATTGAATATGAAAGATTAATAGAGGAAATAGGAAATGCGCGAAAGCATTTGGGTTATCATTTTTGAGCACGACGGCTAATCACTCTTAGAGAGATATTGGCCAACCGTCATGGTTAATTTTTTTATTTTGTGGAACAATCGTACAGCGTCTCGATTATCCCATGATCTCGGTCAGCCTTACATCACTATATTATTCGTCCACTGAACTGACCAAACCTCTCATGCTACAATGTTACGACAAGTTACGACCCACTACCGAGTCTCATCCACTAAGCTATGCTCAGCTGGCTTACGCATTACTTCATTGTGTCGCAACCGATACTCGTCCAACATATAAGGTTCCCGCGTCATCGAGGTTCCGTTTCGCGCAGCTCTCATGATGCTAAGGTTCTCTGATCAAGCCGAACATCCAACATGGCCCGATACTCTCGAACATGACTATCGTTCATCCCCACGCATCGCGGATAACTTAAGAGTATCACTGCCCCGTTGACCGAACATTGAGGGCATAATGCCCACAACGCGATCCTCGGTCCACTGACCAAGTATCTCAACCATACCTCACATCCCTCCTACATGACCATGATGCATACCGCACGCTTAAAGACCGAACTAGGGTGAAACCTTTTGCTCGAAGGCTTTTGCGTAGTGTTAGGATATCCGTCTTTCTTGCACCGTCCTTATATGCTCCAACAACCATCCAATGAGACTCTAAGATCCCCTTTAGGATCCTAGAGTCCGCCCCCAACTCCTTTGGGGTTGCTCATTAGATGGCCCCAGATGTGCCACAAAGGAAGGTAGAGCTACGCTCTTCTCCTTAAGGTGGATGATAAATCTTTCACCCTTCGCCAGAAGGAAACATCACCATTGTTGTGGAGTCATACTGGTCTTACATAACAGTACATTGAATATCCACAAACCGTCTGTACTATTGAATTCATATCAACTTTCTCTTCAAATGAAGGTACGTACTATCGGTCCTACTTCCAACATACCATGTGGGCCCCACAACACTCGTTCACATGTGTCCGACCAAGCACCAAACTCAAGCTTCACTCCATTATTCTTCGTGTGCATTTCACCCAAATCATAATAGCTCGTACACAACATCAAAACACTTCCATGTCTCTTCACTTCGGTACCCAACACTAAGGCACCAACCTTGCATCACGTTGTGATATCGCTTGAATAGTGCATCGCCTATATCCTAAGCACCGCATTGGCATCTCTTGCCCATGTTCAGGTCATCCCGGCCCATTATCACAGTCATGGCAGTACATAACAATTTTGACCGTGACACAATGCCGCCAAATGGCTCTCGTTCGCCCACGTATGCATAAGGCGGCACACGTGTAAGCCCCCAAAGGGTTACCCCAAGGTTGATGTTCCATATCATGTATTCAATGGAAGAGATTTCCAATGTGTATTGGTTTTCCTTTATTATTTGTTTTTTCATTTCTCCTGTATGTATATTACTCCAAACCCTCTTGCTTAATTCTCCCAATGGAGCAGTTTGTAATGATAATAGAAGGTAAGATTAAGGGGAAGCTTGGTAGCTCTAAACTAAATAAGTAGGGCTTATTTGTAAAATTGATAAGCTTATTTGGACTTTAGATTATCAAGTTAAAGTTTAATTGGATGTTTAAATCTTTTTGAAGTAGAGGTTTTACTTCTGAAGAATAAGGCAAATCATGTCTCTTTATTATATTAGAGGTAAAACATCTGCTTCAAAAAATTTAGACATCCAATTAAACTTTAACTTTAACAATCTAAAGTTTAAATAAGCTCAATTTTCAAATTAACTTTACCTATTCAGTTTAGAGTTATAAGACGTCCTCTAAAGTGAATCTGAAATGGTAATGTCCATTACCCATATCTTGCTTAAACACCACCCAGCCCTCATTGAAGAATCATGTATAAGACCTTGGATGCAAATCATGTGGTCTTTTTCTGTAATCAACCCTTTTTTTCTTTCAACTTTATATTTTTCTTTCATCTTCATTGTTTGATTTGACTTCATGGATAATACCTTAGGGAAGGATAATACCTTGGGGAAGGTATCTGGCCAACATGTGTAGCATCAGATAATAAATGGAGGTTCACTAACAGACCTACCGTACCAGAAAAACTACCAACTGCCAAGACTCACCTAGCTTAGAACCTTTGTGCGGTGGGGTGGGGGGTAGTCCAGTTAGTGTTGGTTAGGCCGTAACCCCAGTTTGCTTTGGTTAGAGTCCAGTTTGCTTTGGTTAGAGAGCCAACCACACGACTTAGAAATGGGCTAAACCTGATAGGCCTATCAATTGTTATACCATCACTAGAGAGAGGGGAATGAAACCTGAACAACCCATATGGAGGATATACACACCGGCACCGGCACCGGCACAAGCCAGCTGGTGTTAGAACCTAATTATATTACTAATGGCAGATGTTATCTTCAACATGGAAGGATACTTGCTTCAAGGAAACAAAGGGGTTGAGCCTTTTCCACTTGGGTGTTGTCATCTGATGTCCTTTCTCTTCCTTATGTACATGCACTCCCAGAAACCAGTGTTACACCTTAGTCAAAAGATACAACTCGAAGACAAAAGAGAGGAGAGTAGGCTCCTCATCTAAAAATATAAAGCAAGGGTCTACCTCCATGTCCCCATTTGATAGGATTGTGTTGGGTGGCACATGGAAGGCATATATTATGGGAAGAATATAAGGTGATTGGATATTTGACCAAAGAATTTTGCTACCCATACTCGCATTTTTATACTACCAGGCACCTTTTATATAATAAAACAAATGACCTTATGTGGGGCCACAAATAGGCTGACACAATATTATCTCACTAATAAAAGTACAAGGAGTATGTAAAACTTTACTTAGACGTAAATACCCTTTAACTTAATTTATTTAATACATAACTTATACTATAACCAAACTTTAATTAAGTCTCTATTTAATATTATGTGAGACTCATTATTAAAAGAGAGTTGGTTTAGGACTTTACCATATTAGGGAAGAATCCTAAAGTTGGTTTAGGACTACCATATTTTTGGACAGTCTCTCGGAAAGGAGAGTTAGTTTAGGACTCTTACCATATTTTAGGGAAGACAACCATGAATAGTATCTTCCTATAATCTCCACACCCCGATTGATCGACCCTTATGAGAAGGACCAAAATTCCAGATTAATACCCGGGGAGCAATAAAGAAAAGATAGATAATTTTTCTAATATTAAATTTAAAATAAAATAAGAAATATTAAATTTAATTACTCAATTATATTTATATAAAATATAACACTATATTAAAAAATTATTTAATATGAAGAGAGTAATGTGACATCTAATGAAAATATATTAAAAATTATATATTTTTTCCAAAAGTATATTTTAATAATAAAAAAAATTATACGTGCAAGGCATGCGCACTTTTACTAGTATATATATATATTTATTTATTTATTTATTTTTATTTTTATTTTTGACTTAGGCTTCTCTCATGTTATAACCGTTTTAACTTGGAGATGACATCTGTAATGCCGTTAGTGTTATGTTAGTATTGACGTTAATATGGAAAAAAAAAAAAAAAAACAGATGTCATCTCAAGTTATATGTTATAACTGCACTAAAACAGAATTGGAAGTTTTTTATTATTATATTATCAAATGAGAGGAGAGTGGAAGTTTTTTGAATTGTGAGATTATGTCATTCCTCACAAAACAAAAGGTGGGGCCTGTTTGATACTGGGTTTTTGGAATTACATCAGGAGCATTGGACAAAGGAAGAGAGCCTTGTGGGGCTAGTTGCAAGTGGTAATTTCATTTTGGTGCTAGCCCATGAATCCACTAATCTTGGGTGGACTCTCCCTCTCTCACACACCCAAGATGCTTAGTTTTCAATCCAATCAAAATTACTTACCTATCCATATTAGGTCTAGAATAGAATTTCGTCTTTCGACAATTTTAATGGAAAGGCAGGAAAGGGAAAAAAACAAAAGGATTTCTAGCATTTCTAAAGGGTCTTGCTCTCTTCAAATTCCTCTAGGTATAGTTCCACATTGATTGGTTTCCTCTTAGGAGTGTTCATGAGCTTTACTTGTACTAGTGCATGAACCAGACCCCAGTCTCTGATATGCTTCCATTGACTCCAGGGTCAAGCTTCCTTCCTGGTAATAAGCCTATGCAATTCTTCTAATATTGAACATTACAAGATTCTAGCGATGGATAATACTCACATAACGACTAACAGTTACTGTTTATAACTGTTTTTAATTGTGAATAATGCCATTATTTATCGGGATGAAAAATAAAACAAAAAAAAATTCAATAGCAATCAATACAACAATTTACGTGGTTCCCGCAATGTGGGTAACATGTACCGAGATTCACTATTTCTGTAAGCAATAGGAGAATGTTGAAAATGAGAGGAACAGACCTTCTCATTTCATTCTACATTTACGGAGATTCACTCCAATTCACTATGAGAGCCCTCATTTTCTACAAGAAAATTTCGTTTTTTCATTATCTCTAAAATTCTCCATTAACCTGATACGATCCTATATAAGACTTACTTTGATGCATTCCTTCAGTCTTGGGGCTTTTAATTACATATTGGCCAAGTCGGAATCATAATTCTAATACAAGGCTTAACAATAGTAGGCATAACAATATGAATTAACCTATCCAAACAAATATATGAATTAACCTAAATAAGGAAAAGTAACAATAGTAGGATATTTACAGAAGGCAAGATGGCCCACAACCCCAACCCATAATATTGCATACTTGCACACCTAATCATTCTCTATAAACCAAGATCCGATCACGGCCAATCGAGATTGAACTTAGGGAGAGTTCAATCGCACCCACACGTTAAATGCGTCTTTTTTAACGCCTATTAATCATGGTTAAGATTTATTAACTCTTAGGGTTCAACAATCTAACCTTAACCTTGGTTTTTAGGAATTCTTTTTTTTTTTTAATTTAACTTTAGGGTTAAAATTTCTTAACCCTAAGTTCAATTTAATGAAAATTTTTTTTTTCTAAAATCTAAGGTTAGATCGTTGAACCCTAAGGGTTAAAGAATCTTAATCACAGTTAATAAGGGTTAAAATGGACACGCGTTGACCTGTGGGTGCAATTGAACTCTCCCCGAATTCAATGGTGATTGCTGTGATTCGATCTCCTATAAACCTATCAATTTGCACACTCTCGTGTTCTAGTATCCTCTAGCTAGCAATTTCTCAAACCATGTAATTCTACTGGTATGTCGTAGAGAACATGAATTCTAACCTGGAAAAGATGTGCATTCCTATCCACACCTATGCCACCACGTGTGGGTCAACCTTCTTGCAACACAAATGTTAACACATGGTACCAACTTGTTTGCATAGGACGCGAGCTTTCTGGAACTGTTTTGATGTAAAATAGGGGAAAACAAAAGAATTTCATGGAAAATGTCATTTTTCGAGTGTCTTTTTTTATAGGATAATTGACATTTTCCATGAATTTCATTTGTTTTCCCCTATTTTACATCGAAACAAACGGAACAGTAATGGAAAACTGTTGGACAAAGCTTGGTCCGACACACCACACACTAACGTAATGAAATGGTTAGACCAGAACACTATTAATAAGATGCAATCCTTCACAGCGTCAACTTAGAATATCTCAAAGAATTAGTCTAGGGATACTCCCAAGGTGTACTCCATGTGGTTAAGATTTACTAACCCTTATGTTATATTTGGTTGCCGAGAAAATAGATGAAAACATGAAAAAGAATAGAAAATTTCTAATTTCTAATATTATTTTTAATTGTGTTTTGACTAATTTTCTTTTCATTTCATGTTTTCACTTATTTTCTCGGCAACTGAATATTGGGTTAGGGTTAATGACTCTTTGTTTTAGAAAAAAATGCTAAAAAATTAATATTTCAATTTTTAATATTAATATATTTCATTTTTTAAAAAAAATTCTAAGAACTAAGATTAGTTTTTTTTAACCATAAGGTTGCGTTTGGATTTGTGGAATTGAAATTAATCCAAAGAATTGAATTCTATAAAATTGAATTCCTTTGAATTGAATTCTATAGAATTTCTGTCATTTGGATGCACTACAACTAAAAAATGGAATTGAACCGCAAAAAAAGTATTATTTCATTACTTGAATGAATAAAAAGTATAGAAAAATTATTTGATTATGTATTGAGGATATATAGTGTAGTGCCCTTCAAATTATTATTCTGATTCTAAGGGTACATAAGTAATTATCCTATTGAGAGTAGGTTAGTAATTACATCATTAAAGTTAACCATGATAATTTACCTAACTAAAGGTTAAATAGAATAATGAGAATAAAGAAACAAAAAAGAATAACATACAAACTTCAATTAAATTAATGTGTAACCAAACATCCATTTGTAAGGACCTTTTAGTAAAATACTAAATTAGAGTGTTAATATAAATAGATAAAATTAAACCTAGTAAATCATTATCTTTAGCAAAACTTAAATTGGAGAAAATGAGGCATCATAAAAATAAAAAAAAATTGAGGAGAAAACTTGCAAGAAAAACATTAGAACTTGTGAGGCTTGATCTAGAGATTCGAAGCCACGAAGATCGCATCTCGGATCTCAAGAAATCTTCTTTGTTGCTCGTGAGGATTCAAGTAGAGGCAAGTGAATACTCCCCTTAGATTTAGGTTTTTGTATATAAATTCTTTATTTAAAAGTAGATATATTCTTTTTGAATCATGATTAACTTCATTCAAAGTTTTTTAGTATGTGAAGTTTCAGAATCATATTTTAGGTTTTGACATTTTAAATTAAATTAATATGAAGTTGTTAGATTTTTGGAATTTTAGGACCAATCATAGAAAAATATTCATAATATATTCTCTCATATTCCAAGAATTACGAAATTTTGTGGGTAGTTCGCACATTAGTAAATACACATCTTTATAAAATTTCAGACAAAAATGAATTCGTTTAATATTGATTTCATAATTATGTTTAGGACATGTTAAACATGTCAGCAATTTTAGAATCAGAAAAACTCAACTTGTTTTATATTATTTTTAAATGTTTTATACACGAGAGTGTTGTTTTAAAAATTTTAAACCAACTATAATTTAATAGAATTTAAATCCAATTGGTCTCATATTATTTTCTTTTATATTGTATATTTGGTGAATTTATTGATGAAATGTCTCGAAACTGTCAGAAAATTTCTCACTGCAGATAAGTTGTGTTTCAGTCAATATTTTATGTTTAAAATATTATAATTTGATTTTTATGATATTTTTATTATTGTGTTCTTATTGTGTTTTAGAAGTCTATTTTCTAGAAAAATATGTCTCATAATTTTTAGATAAGAGATGAATCTCTGAGAAATTATGAAACTCATAAAGGTCCATGTTTTCTATAATTTCGTAAGGCATTGCAACTGTATTGAGTTTAATTATTTATGGAATAATAAATACATAAATGATGAAAAGAAAAATAAAATAAATAAATAAATAATTTTATTTATTTAAAAAAAGATCATTGAAAATAATATATTGTTTGTTACAATTATGTAAAACTTCATAACTTGATAGATAGACTTGAAAAACATGAGTTATTTAATTAATGCACTGTTATCATTATTTTGCTTCTTATATATACTGTTTGAATACATGTTTATTCTTATTTTTCTTTATTATGATGGTATGCATGAGACACTATAATAAAAAGAATATATTTTGTTACTGGTAAAGACCACTACCCAAATGATGATTGTGAAGAGTATGATACTCTCGAAGAAGTCTAAGTCTACAAGTGATCTCCAAGAGATTCCACTAGGGAGTCTGGGACTTCTCAATAAGACAACCTTAGGTGTATTTGTGAATTCATGAGTCTCGAACTTCTCAGTATGACAATACGACTTAAGAGTCCCTTAACGATGGATTAGATGACCTTAGACCACTGCCAATGGGGTAGACTTTGGGAGAACCCTATGAGCAGAGGACTAGACCAATTGGAATTAATTGCAGTAATTAATGCATATTTAATTTCGTTATTAAATGTCAATTGCTTTTATAAACTGCTGCATGTTTATTGTATTCATTTGTTGAACTGTGAGCTCACTTTTGCTATTATTGAAATTTTCAGGAAACATCTAAAGAAGTTAGGGAGTTGGAAAGACAGAGTTTGTTGTTGAAACTTTGTTGAGTTTTAGTTGAACATTTATCTGAGATAGAGTGAACTGTATTGAGGTTTAATTAATTTGATTTAACTCTTTTACTCTTTATGATTTGTTTAAACTTCAGTTGCTTGATAATCTATCTGAATGTATTTATTAGGAATAAATTCCATTGGATTTGGGTTTGTCCCCGGATTGCGCCTCGGGATTTGTACAAATATGAGATATATTATGTGTTGGATTGTGGGGCGTGACATATAGTTATGTAAGTAATATATTTATTAAATTTAAATAGTAGTATAATGTATAGTTATTAAAATTTTACGTATAAATTTATAATTACAAATATTTAATATATTAAATTACTATTTATGGAATTTAAATATTATCATAATTAATAATTATTATTTTATGTATTAAATTATTATTTACATAAGATATTGGATTATTCTTTGTTTCTAAAATCCTACTTCTTAATTATAATTTTTTTTAGATCCGGCTAAAATATTATTATTTATTAAATTTAAATATTATCATTATTTATAATTATTATTTTGTGTATTATTATTATTATTATTATTATTATTATTATTATATTAAATTATTATTTATTAAATTGAAATATTATTATAATTTATAATAATTATTATTTATGTGTTAAATTATTATAAACATAAGTTGTTTAGGAATTATTAAATATAATTTTAAAATTATAATTCATTAATAATAAAGATATATAATTATATAATTAATACATAAAGTAAATTTAATTATTATTATAATTTATGATCTTTATCATATTACATATTAAACTATTATTTATTTAAACCACATATCAAGCGGTTGGAGAGAGAATTTCCTATTGCTCGTGTTTTTTCACAAATTTCATGACAGTGTGAAATTGTCAAATAACACCTCTCAATAAGGATTTGAATTCTGCTCTTACTCTCAACCAACATGTCATTGCTTTCAGTTAAAAAACCAACATGTGTCATTGCTTTAACATGTGTTCGTGTTGGTTTTGGCTGAGAGTAGAGAATGATTTAGAGTAGGGGTTAGCACACCTCTTATATTAAGCTAAAATTTCTTACTATAAAGTATAAACTACAAAGTATTTTACTAATACAAAAGCCGCTCTTAAATAATCTATTAATCTGCCAATCCTAATATCTTATTAAAACTCATAAATATTATTTAAATACTCAGTTTTGCCAAAGGGTGATTGGGTGAGCATATTCGCTTTTACACCTTTTCGATTATGTGAAAATTATTTAAACACCTAATTTTGTACTCGCATGAGACTTACAAGACATCTTAAACTTCAGAGATATATTTATCAAAATCTCTCTTTTATTTTTTCAAAATAACTAGATAATCGCTTATTGACAAGCACTACCAAACAAGATTATTTATGGTAGCGTTTATGCATGACAACACTTATTTACGTTAGTGCTTATTGTTTAATCTATTACATTTGCAATAACCCGAACACCAAATGAGGCCAACTACAAAGCATCTCATATTTATAACTCCTCAAGAAATGCCAACAGCATTTTTATCTCTACCAGCCAGTATAAGTTCACATGGAGTGTTCTCTTCTTTTTCCCATACAAGGGAAAAGTCAGCTTTCTAGTGGGGTTGAGCCATTTGCTCAACTTGCCAGTGCTTTCTACCATCGTGAAATCACAAATCCTATCCAAAATCCAAAAAACAAAAGGGAGGGCCCAAAACTAAGCTTATTGGTGCAAGAGTTGATGGCCATCTCACTCATATCCAAAACCCATTTCAACTAACACCCAATGAAGAAAAAAGAAGTAGATCGAGAAAGATAATGAAGTGACTCTCTGGTCTTTTCATGAGGACTTCACTTGAAAAATTAGGCCTTGGCTTGCCTCTGGCGAAGCCAGAAAGGGCTTATCTCAGGGTTCCATAGAATAGGTGGCATGTGGTGGAGAAGTCAAAATCATGGGGCCCATGATTTTGACTTCTCCACACACAAATGGACATGTGGCGATAAGCGTGTGAGAATAAGGGGGAGAGATATCAAATGGGGAGAAGTCAAAAATGATGGGAAAAAAATAAATGACTTCTCCCCATTTTTCTGCCAGCTGCCGCACAATGTATGGAACCCCCAGAGCCCTTTCTGGCTTCGCCAGAGACAATCCGAGGCCGAAAAATTATGGTTAGGAACCATACCCTTAACACATATTTAGAGCTCGAGGAATGCCTTCCAAATGGTCGTCGCGTCATCTCAACACGACTAGTAGTCGCGTCGCGTCGATCGGCAAAACCCTACATAGCTCATCTTATCTTTGGTACCTTCTCAAGTGGCTATAGTGCACAAGAGAGTGAATGGCCATGAACGACTCTCTAACAGAAGATGCCATAAATGAGGCATCGACTTCGCACTTGGGACAACTGACCGTAGTTTTATGTGTGTGTTTATGCAAAAATGCTCGACTAGTATCGCCGACCGCACCCACTTTAGTGAATGGTACTGGCGACAATGAGCTGTGCCCGTAGTTAAATGTGCGTGTTTGTGCTCCAATATTGCTCGACAGTGCCCACTTGAGTGAAGCCATTGTCTCACTTAATAATGCAATGAATCCATCCTTCCAAGTTTCCATCACACCAAGCCTGTACTAGCAACTCATTATCCCATCCTTCCATCACAACAACCCAGTACTAGAAACTCATTATCCCACTTGCTAAGTGAATGGAGCCCTTTTTATCCTTTCTTTTTGACTCTCAAGACTTAAAAAATAACTAATAAAAATAAAATTGATTAAAACATCAACACGTGTTGCTTCATTAATGAGAGCTAGTATGGAATTTTGAGCATATTCCATTCATTCTTTTTTATCTATTATTAGTTGTTAGGGATAGTCTTGCTAGCCACATCACAGAAACTTTCCCTCTCTCAAGACCTTCCTCAAATGAGGAGTAGACCTCACCATATGAGCAAGATGGTCAGGACATATATTTGTTGAGTTTAAATATAACCAGGAGCTCCAGTTGAAGAGATAACGGAGCAGCCCAAAATTTAGCTTATGGCAAGAATAGTTTAGAAATTAGAAATATAAATGATGAGAATTTTTGTTAACAAAAACTTTTTTAATACCCTTATCAAGACATATTTTAGGTTGCTCCAGGTATCTCTTCAACCCGAGCTCCTACTCATAATTAATCTAATATTTTTTTATGAGATTAACTATGAACAAGAGTTCCAATTGAACAGACAACTTAAGCAACCCAAAAACTGCCTTGGGAATGAGTATTTATGAAAAAAATTTAGTGTTAAAAAATTTCATTCTTTGTGTTTGTAATTACCAAACTACCATTGCGCAAAGCTTTTTTTGGGTTGACTCTTGTTGTCTGTTCAACCGGGATCTCTGGTTCATAGTTAATATCTTTATACTCATCTTTATGGTAAACTAAAAAGTGGAATGCTAGTCACTCTCATTTGCCCCTTGTATGGAGATAGAAAAAGAAAATAACTATTACCAAGAGCTAGAGCAGTCAGTCGGAGTAACCCAAAATTTGCCTTGCAAATAGGTATTTATGAAAAAAAAATTTTAAATATCATTCATTGTGTTCATAATTACAAAACAACTACTTCTCAAGACAAATTATGGGTTGCTCCAATTGACTATTCAACCAAAGCTCATGTTCATAGTTTCTTCGTAGCTAAACCGTCATATTTTCACCTATTATTTTTTTATACCAGAGATTAATCCGTTCGGAGGAGAGTTTGCCTAGCATTCTCCGACAAGAAAATTAACCTAGTCAACAAATTTGTGGAGTCCCTACTTTGGGGCTTCAGATTACCTCTGGTAGATGCCCGAGGTGGGCGCTCGAGAATCCACAAATCATTGGGCACCTGACGATTATTTGGGGGAGAAGTCATTTCATTTTCTCCTCATGATTTTGACTTCTCCCCCACTTGATATCTCCCTCCTTTTAAACGCCACATGTCTCATGGTTTGTGGATGCCCGAGCACCCACCTCGGGCATCCACTAGAGGTAATCTGAAGCCCTACTTTGGTGCATTTGCTACAAGGGAAAAGATTAGCTCTTAAGCATTCACAAGACACAGGACGTGTGGCGTTTTAAAGGGGAGAGATATCAAAAAGAAAGGGGAGTCAAAATCATGGGAAGAAAGTGAAATGACTTCTCCCCCAAAATTATCGTGCGTGTTTTGTGGATGCCCGCGCTCAGGCATCCCCAGAGCTAATCTTTTCCCTATCTGCAAAAGTTTCTGTGTCTGCCGTATGGTAAAGTGGAATTTATAGTAGACGGCCACCTGGCAAATGACTGGCCATAGTGTACAACCTTTAGGGAGCCACTAACGTTGTTAGCGTAAGAGACAGATGAAGATAAGAGAAACAAGTTGGGAGCAGTTTAGAACTGCTGATTAAGACAACTCATCTTTTGCCACGTGGGAGTGGGCCCCATCAAACTGCTGTTATGGCCTCTTCTTGTCCTTCGTAGGTTTATCTGTGCCCAATACCCCGGGAGGGTATTTTGGGCTTTTGCAATCATTGCAGCCAATAATATTTGGTTGACCTACTGTACATGGCACTTGATAAGAGTATTCCTACCAGCCTCATCAAATTTTACTCGGCAAAATAGCCAAAAACTCATCTTTTCTTTGCAACTTGATCAAAATAGTCAAAACTCACGTTATTTTATTATTTGTGTGGGACCACAATAGTACGAATAGAGAAAATCTTTATTTTATTATTTGTATGAGATCACAATAAGCGAAGGAAGAGAAATATTTAGCTTTGATGAGTGTAGAAGACTCACCAAACTTGGTGAATACTGTATGCTCATCAAACAAAAAATGTCATTTTGATGAGGCTGTTGGGTGCTCATTTTTGTTATTTTTAGTGATTTGTCTCACCAAATAACCAAAAAATTATTTTGGTGAAACTGCTAGGAATGCTCTAATGTTTCCATATGTCATCCTTTGTAACTCAGTGGGACCACCAGACGTATCATATGGTATGCTCGACAGCCTCCGCTAATGATGGCAGTTCTGAGATCAAGTCTATGATGTAGCTAGCGGAATGTCACTTCCGACCATTGTTGGTCTGTATATTACTAAGGGAGGGTGTTTGGTTTCAGCTCTAACTCTATACGGGATAGAAAATGGCCGAGGCCATACTATGTTACACCTAATTGTATTTGAGGGTGGTCTTTTGATAAGTCTAAGAAGGCATTATAGCTGTTAGAGCTTATAGGCATTGTTTAAGGGTTGCTGTCACAATTCACAACTAGGTATGCACATCGGGTTGGACCTGTCGAGGTCAGGTCCCTGGGTTAAGGGCGAGCTAGGCCCATGTTTCAATGGACTGGGTAGAATTCAGGCTCCACTTTGAGCTGGAAGTTGAGCTAGAGCTAGGTTTGATCTGACAACTTCCCGAGGAGCACCAGGCCGAACTTCCCTAATATGTATTTTTCAATACCGATATGCGAAAGAGTGTAAGCACAAATTATCGAAAAAAAAAAGTGTAGCACTGACAAACTCATATAAAAAGGTATTTTCAATATATGTGCATGAGTGTATATATACATGAAATATGAGGTAGCTCACCATGTTTGGGCTCAGTTTCGGCTTAACAACAGAAGATTTAATTGTACTCAGTTTTGGAAAAATTATCCGGGCTGAGTTTGGGCCTGTGGTCGATTTATGCCTGCTATAGATAGACTGGGCAGGGCCTCAATGGCCTCGTCCTAGCCCATAGAAGCCCGATATGAAGCCCAGTTACAATGATCTAGAGTTATATCGGGTTCAAACCACTCACAAAGTTTGCCAAGGCTGGGTTCAAGCCAAGGGATGATAAGGAGAGCTTGAATTGGCTTCGGACCGAGCCCCCCTGGGAAACCTAATGTAGTCCTAATTACAACATTTAAGGTTCAGGTACCATTACGTAGAGATGCACATCTAACTAAACGCAGCTTGGGTTCAAAGTCAGTCCTGACCATTGGGCCCAAAGAAAGCCCAGTCAAAACATTTATGAGTTTTTTTGGTTGAAATGATATCATGTAACTAACACACACAGCACTCTCTTAAACAACATTTATGAGTTCGGTTAGGCCCAAACGTAGCCAAGATATGTTACATTTATATATTAATAGTAAGTAACAAGCATATTCGATATACCTTTATGCATTTGTACATTAACTGTTGATAAATAGGTGACCATATGTTTGACACACAAAAATAGAAGGTGGTGAAGATGAGGGTGTTAATGAATCCTATAAAACTGATTGGTGTTTTCCCATTACTACAGCTCCAAATTTTAAATGAATTTCTGCATTTTGAGTAGTGCTATCTCCGATTGTTGATACCCATTGTGTTAAACATGTATATTTTTGAATGGGGGCGGAAATGGATTTATTCGCACTCCTTCTTGGATGCCCAAGCTAAAATGGCTTCAAATTGTGTTAAGAATTTTTTTTTTACGGCATCATTTATCTATTATTAGTAATTAGAGTTAATGGACTAGTAACTGGTGAGGAGACCTCCTAGCTTCTCTCCTTTGGACTTGATCCTAGTACAACTCTCATGACCACACATCGCCATTTGGCCATTTGGGCTACAAAGTCAAGTAGGAGATGCTTAAGGTTAGAACACAAAAATAATTAACTAATTAAATGTCGAAAGTAATTGAAAAGAGGAAATGAAATGAAAATTGATATCCCTAGTAAGGCTCTTTGTCCCAAAATTTTCAATTAGATCACTTATTACCTTGTCGACACAAATTTCGTGTCCGAAAATCAAGGACAAGAAACATATGACAAATAATATTTTTATTGATATTGGTGAGGATACAAATCTTTGAGGTTTAATCTCTGTAAAATAGAGAAACCTCTGATTCTTCTCTTTACAAAACCTTTAATCTGAGGGCTGGAAAAACAGCGTATTCTCAGATCTGAACTTCGAGATTGTAGTCGAAAATATTGTCGGAGTACTTGGGTTTTAACGGAGATCTTCAGAGCTTTGGCCGGCTTTAATGGAGATCTGTGGAGCTTCAAGCTTTAATGGAGATCTACGGAGCTTTTGGCTTTGATCGAGATCTTCGGAGCTTAGACTTTTGATGGAGATCTACGGAGCTTTCGGCTTTGATCGAGATCTTCTGAGCTTAGACTTTTGATGGAGATCTACGGAGCTTCAGGCTTTAATCGAGATCTTCAGAACTTTAGACTTTGGTAGAGATTTTTGGAGCTTCAGGGCTTTTTTCTTCTTCTCCTCTTTTCTCTCCTTTTTTTTCTATCCCCGTTTCCTCCTAGAGAATAAGCTACCTTTTTATAAATTTATGAGTGGTAGAGTCCTCCTTTAACACAACATCTTGAGAGACTTATCATGATTTGAATTGATAAGTCTTGTGGGGCTAGTGGATCACATTTGGAGTCTATCCAATTTGTGAGTCCCATTTGGTGGAAGCTAACCTTTATCTTTAAAGAGTTTTATATTATTTTAACTCTAAGTAGGGTCCACCTTCTAATATCTTGCCATGTGGCAATTTTGACCTTATCAAAATTTGCATGCCTACATACCTTCATATTAAAAAGTTCAAGTTGACAATTTGAGTAAAGAAGAAGCAAAATTGGGGTTGTCAAATGACAAGGTTAGGGTCTGCCCTTGCCCCACCCTCACATATAAGTGCTGGCCTGAACTGGCTACACCTAGTCCTACCCTCAAGGGCCAAGGCTTAATGATTTTTTTTACACCGACTGCCAACCTGGGTGGTGTTTAGTAACACTAATCTAAATAGGTAGAGCTTATTTGAAAATTATGTTTAGTTGGACTTTAAATTGTTAAGTTGAAGGTTAATTGCATGTCTACATCTTTTTGAATGTGAGATTTTAGAGGTAAAAACCTCTACTTTAAAAAGTAGTTCATAATTACTTTTTACTTAAGAGGTAAAACCCCTATTTCAAAAAGATGTAGACATCCAATCAACCTTCAACTTAACAATTTAAAGTTCAACTAAGCACAATTTTCAAATAAGATCTACATATTTAGATTATTGTTACCAAACATCACCCTGATGTGAAAGTTGAAACCTCTTCTTTTATCTTTTATCTAAGCATGGGATTGGCAATGCAACACAAAGAGCATTTTAAATATTTGAGAGAAAGATGAGATTCAAGACTCTCGAGAGAGATTAGAGAGTTGGGAGATAGAGATCAGAGAGAAGTAGAGTGATAGAGTGAGAGCCTGAAGAATGAGAGATGAAACAAGTCAAAGATTCAGTTAGGGTTAGGACTAAGGTTTAAGGCTTTAAATAAGAGGAGCATTGGTGAAATTACCACCATAGCCCCAAAATCAAAATGTACTTATGGTATATACCATAATTTTTAAAATTAATTTGAATAATAACTATATTATGTACACTAATAACCATATATCTACCATATACCATATACCTTTAGTAATATACATAAAAAGATTTAATAAGTACTTTATTAGAATGTCATTGAACTCATATTCTGGATGGTTGTGTGCGCTTAAGGTTTTTACTCCTAAGTCTCTCTACGGTAATAAATATAAGTATGGGAAGGTGCATTTATAACAGTTAGAACGGTGGTTAAAGGTATGGGGTCGAAATATAACAAAAGAAACCATTCGAGGGAAAATGAGAAAATTCAACAATCCTTAGTAACCCTCAAAAGATTAATGAAAAAAAGCATATAATCCTCTTGGCAGTGCTTCACATGGGAAAAAAAAAAGGGTCATATAGTTCTATTGACAGAGTAGGTTGGGATTGGGAGAATTTCTATCTGCAATTTGATGATGCGCATTCTAGGATGCAGCCAATCAAGAAATGCTCCAACACTTCACTACAAGAATTAGCAATTTTAATTAGCAGTGGAAAAAAACTGCTACTATAAATGAAAACACTGTCGCTAAAAGTTTTTCGTAGCAGAAAATGTGTTCGTCCCTAATGTAATCGTCACTAAAGGTTATAGCGATGGAAGTACAAATCATTTGGTAAAAATATTTTTTATCATAGGTTTTTTTCATCATTGATGTAAAAATTGTTGCTAAAGGTGGCATAACAAAATATTAGTGACAAAATAAAATTGCCGCTAAAATGATAAAATTGTTGTGACAGGTCTTATTAGTGATGGTTTATATCCACCGCTAAAAGTATTTTTACAGAGAAAAAATAAGCGCCTCTAAAGGATTTACTAGCGACTCTTTTTTTCCCGCTGCTATAAATTTTAAATAACTTTTAGCGAGATAAGTGACATTGTTTTACTGATAGTTTTTGAATGTCGATGAAAGTAAATTTTTGTAACCTATTCTATTCATAGTTTTCAAATTTTCCTATAATGTTTTTCATTCACATTCAAGCAAATCATTTATGAATCAATTCTTACCACTAAACAGCGCATAAACCAATTCTTACAACTAGACATATATGTCCAAATATATGTCAAACAAATCAAAATTGTACATAAACCTTTCAAAATCAAACTAAACAATTGTGTGACCTTTAAAAAATTATAAAGGGAATTAAATATAACTGAGATGTTAAATGTATGTTATCCACGGGTTTAGATGCAGAAGACTGCCCAATGGTCATCTGCCTTTGAAAGAATATATGTCCTCCAATTGGCTGATTCGCTTCGAAAAGTATTTAGCTCAAACAGTTAACTTTTTATAGTATGCAATTCTTTTTCCACCACATTCATCATTTGTGCACAAGTTATCATCTGAAACCTTTCAGTCTCTACCATCTTCATGGCATCATGTATAGAATTCATTTTGTGTGTATAATTGAGTTGACACACAGATCTCATGTCCTCCCATGACTACACAGAGTATGTTTGTAAAAGTATAAATTATAGGGTTGAATAAAGTTTTATTGTACAACTAATCAATGTTTTTATAGATATACCCACAATTGGTGTACATGGACATGCAAAACAGACTCACGTATAGTACCCATATGCTATTTCGTACATGGACATGCAAAATGGACCTCACAACATTCTATTTTTTTTGTGTCCTGGTAGTTCTCTAAAGTTCATGATAATTTATCCAGTTTGATTAGTGGTGCCCTTGATAATAAGGGGAGATGATCAATTTGAGGGAGTTAATATTTAACTCCAATAGAGTGTTTGTGATTCATTTGAATGGGATTTTATTTTTACATCATATACTCTTTTCGTGTTCCCGGTCAATAGATCCTTTTGTCTGTTTTTGCTATGGATGTATAGTCCGTGTGTTTGGATGTATGTCTATATATTTTTTTGCAATAAGTTAGTGTCGTGTCATGTACTTCAGTTAGTGTTTTGTCACGAGATTACCAAAGGGACATATTGTAAGGTCCAATTTTGATTTGGTGAATTGGATGACAAAATTGAGTTAAGTTGTTTGTCTTCAATCTTAGTCGTCCAGTTGATCATGCTCGTGAAGATAAAGCTTGAAGAACTTCAACTCAAGAACATTCCGCCTAAAGCTTCGATCTCACCCGTAGGATGGTAAGTGACCTAGATACCTAGTTCATAGGTGGATTTGCCTTACAATAATATTTTCATACCTTAGGGGACTAGTGGCTTGACCCTTGATTTGGAAATCTAGACCAAAATGTGCATATAACAGTTCTTTAGTCAAATTGGTTCAAACCAACCAATATTTGTTCAAATGAGCTTAGTGGTTCGAACGAAATGATCTCAGGTTAGACAGAGCAATTAGTTTGAGATGTCCTAAAGACAAATCGTTCAAACGAGTACACTTTTGTTCGAATGAAGCATAGTTTGTTCGAATGAATCCTAATTGGTTCGAGCAACATATCACAGAGACAGTTATTTAGTAACTTCCAAAATTTTTTTTGGGGTTCCTATATATTCCAATTGTTCTATGAATGAATTATGATTTTAGTTTGTGAGAATTGAGACTGCTTTGAGAGCTCTAGGATTTTCAGTACTTGTTGGTTCAATCCTCATTCTTCTCCTCTCCGATCCTCTCTAGAGATGCAAGCATAACTCCATTGTTATCATCCTTACTTCATGACATTTTCATCTGAGTAGAAATCTCTCAAGAGATGGATTAAAACAATCAGCACCTTTAAATTAAACTCATACTTATGAGTATTTGGTCAATGTGATACGGATGCTATCATTGACGGAGATCGAATCTACAGATTCGTGGTTGCTTGAGTTGGCATGAGCCAAAGAATTCATTAACGGAGATCGTTCGTGGAGATCGTGGTTGTAGAGATCTAAGAGAAAGCTTAATCGGTGAGGAATCGGAGCCGCTGCGGTGGAGAACAACCGTACAGGTTCAAGGTGTTACAAGCGTGGAGGATTTGTATCAAGGATCGTAGTGTCGAGTCCAGTTGGATAAGATTCAAGTCTTGCAATTGTTATTTTTTTTTTAGTGATATCTCATTGCTAGACAAGGTTTCGTGGTTTTTCCCACAAAAAAATCTATGTTTTCTATGGTTCACATTTATTATTATTATGAGATAATAATTCTTTTATTGTTCTTGATTTCATATGGACATGCGCATTGAGAAAGATAAGGATTAGAGAATTTTTGACTTTCAAGATCTTCGCTTAAATTGAATAAGTTATTTAAGATTAATGTAATCTTAATCATGAACTTCCAATTTAATTTAATTAGTTTTACTTGAGATGTAATCTAAACATTAATTAGAGATGAAGAATTAGGAAGAGATTTGTGAGCGCGGGTTTTGGTGAAACCCTAGTTTGCATCTCACTGGGTAGTATAGAGTCGCCACCTATTCATTCGGAAGGGATAAGTCCCCGGGATTTGGATAAGATCTTGGTCTGTGATCAGAGATCAGGGTAAGAGGTTCGGTTAAGTCCGGGGAAGGGGTTAGGCACCCTGCACTTCCACTTTTAGTGGTTCCCTACTTGCTAGGGTTAAGCCAAATTAATCTCAGATTTAATCAAATGCCTTAAGTATTTAAGATAATGCTAATCTAAGAAGGAGAAAATCCTAGACTAGGGTCGAACCCGAGTTGGGCTGCCTACGTACTCACATTGGGGTGAGATCAGACCGAGCGTAGTTCTGGCACATGAGCCCGTGCCAAGGCTAAGGGTGTGTGTGTGTGCACCTAGGGTGGCTTAGGGTCTAGCCGGGAGGCTAGGGTTGGTTGACCGGGTTGGTCAAGTGCAGGGTCAAGTCTAACCGCAGTTAGAAAGGTATTAATTGTGATTAGGGAGCCTAACCACAGTTAAGAAAGCAAGCAATGATGGTCAATTTTGGTCTTTTTGATTTTGTATTGTTTTTTTTTGTTTTTGAATGTTTTTCAATTTTTTTGGATTTTTTGAATAGTAGTTTAGGTTCGTTGCGGAGCAACAGGCCTAAACTAACTATGGTTATTTAAGGTTATCCTAGAGTTAATCTAATTCACAAAGGGTTAACTAATCTTAGAATGAGTTAATTTGGGAAGCCCAAGAGCCAAAAAAAGAAAAAAAAAAGTCAAAGATGAAAATCTAGTCTAGGAATGAGTTCTAAGAGTAATCTAAGAATTTAACTAGCTTAAGTCAAATCTAACCTAGGTTAAGACTGGCCTTAAAAATATGCTAAGATGAATTTTAGAATTAGTGAGGCTAAACTAAAAAATTGATCTATCTAGGAGTCAAAATTAAAACTAACCACAACTTGTAAATCAATAACCGGAGGCAGATTTTAAGAGCTACTCAATTTATTTGCAGATTATTTTTCACAAACTAAATATCTGATTTTAACAAACAACTAACCCATTTGCAGATTTTTTTTTTTACAACCTAACTAAACAATTTGCAGACTAACTGAACTAATTGCAGATTTTGAAGAACTAACTAAAACTGATTACAGATTTTTTACAAACACTAACAATGTGCAGATTTTAAAACTAACTAACTTTTGCAGATTTTAAAGGAACTTACTAGCATTTGCAAGTTTAAAAGGAACTAACTAGCTACTAACTAAGCTATTGCAGATTTTAAAAGAAGTTAACTAGTTTTGTTAAAAGAACTAACTGAAATTTGCAGACTTTAAAAGAACTAACTAAGATTTTAAGATTTTAAAAGAAGCTAACTAAGATTTGCAGATTTAAAAAAACTAACTAATTTTTTAAAAGAACTAAACATGTACAGATTATCAAAGGACTAACTAAAACTTAACTAAACTTTTGCAGATCTAGAAAACTAAATAAAATTTACAGATTTATAAAGAACCAACTAAACCTTAAAAGAACTAACTAACTATTTGCATATTTGAAAAATCTAACTAAGCTCCTGCAGATTTTAAAGACTAACTAGATTATTTACAGGTTTTAAAAATCTAAGTGACTATTTACAGATTTTAAAGAACTAACAAGACTATTCACAGCTTTTAAAGACTAACTACACTATTTGAAAAAGAAGCTAACTAAGCTATTTGCATGTTAAAAAATAATTTAACTAAACCATTTACAGATTTGACACACTAACCAAATTGTAAAATACTAGCTACAGATTTTTAAACTAACTAACTATGTGCAGATTTTAAAACACTAACCAAACTATTCCGGCTTTTTAAACACTATCTAAACTATTGCAGATTTTCAAGACACTAACTAAAATATTGCA
Source organism: Tetracentron sinense (assembly GCA_015143295.1). Lineage (NCBI taxonomy): Eukaryota > Viridiplantae > Streptophyta > Magnoliopsida > Trochodendrales > Trochodendraceae > Tetracentron > Tetracentron sinense. Next base: position 23,919,897 of record CM026552.1, read on the forward strand.
GATTTTAAATCACTAAATACCTATGTGCAGATTTTCAAAACATTAACTAACTACTGTGCACAGATTTTAAAACACTGATCAGGCTACAGATTCTAACCTTCTACAGATTTTTCAAGAACCAACTAATTATTTGCATATCTAAAAAATTAGCTAAAGCAAATCTTTCAACATTGATTTAAATTATTCTATGAACTACCAGCATTAATCTACAAAGCACTTGAAGAGGGGGAGGGGAAATCACCTGTAAAAGGAATTGGGGAGGTCCACTAGAGGGAAGTCTACCGATGGTGGTAGGACAGCAGTTGATGTGCGACTGGAGGTGATGGTCAGGGGCTGCCGGAGCTACTAGATGGGCGAAAAAGAGGGGCTGGCCAAGCTTGGCGGTGCTGGCTGCACTGGGGGAGTCCTCTACTGGTTGATACAAAAACAAAAGAAGAAGAGGTAGATGGTTGCTGGCCAGCACCTCTACTGGCTGAACTGATCAAGGACAAAATAGGGGTGTTTGGAAGACACCCTTCTGGACTTCGGACTTGACAAGGGTTTCCTACAAGTAATTCTACAGGGGTCCTCTCCAATCCTTTTTTTTTTTTTCAGTCTCCCCTTTTGATTCCCTGGTTTTCCTTGGGGGATTCCCTGCCTCTCCTTCCCACTGGTTGTCTCCCTATTAAAGGAGTGGAAGAGATGGTTTCAAAATTTGAATAAGAAATTGGGGGGAAAGTGAATGGCTGCCATTGGTGGCCACCCTGAACTCGGCAGGGGCAGCACAGAGGGACGGAGGTAGCTCGAAGCACTGCTATGTGCCACTTCCATTCTCGTGCAAGAAACCTTCTGGTTTTTCAAAAGCTACCTGCAAGTGAACATGAAAGAGGAAAGACCCTGGGGTCTTGGGTCTAAACCATGGGTCATGGGCCATGGATTTGGGTCTTAGATTTTAGCTCATTGCTCATGGGCCATGGGCCAACGGCTTGGGTTGAGACTTGAGTTGAGACTTGGGTCTAGGGGCTTCGGCCCTTGAAGCTTTAGCAAAATCTCAACTTTAGGGCTAAGACCTAGCAAATAAACACATGAGTTTTGGGCTGGGGTTGTGCCACAAACTCTAGGGTTAAGCCGAGCTCACCATGGTTAAATTAATTAACTAAGGTTAAAGGGGGTGTAAAAATAGGGTGCTGACAAGATTAATCTACAAAACCTTCTATCAATGACAAATTGACTAATTAGAGGAGGTGGAAGGGATCGACATAAGAGCATTTAATGGGTGGATGCGGTCTGGGGGTTGATAATTGAACATACCTGGAACCGAAAACCCTGGTTTTCTTTAGGAGGTGATGTTAAGATAATACAATCATTTGGAGAGAGGGAACCATGGTTGCTATACCTCTCTGGTCGTTCATTCACTATAAACGTGTTTATGTTGCAGTTTAGGGTCGCTTGTGTCCAAAATGTGCTTAAGCTTGCACATATGTCTTCACACATGTAGAATCCTATAAAAATAATGATGAATATTTAAAGCCTACTTAGGCCTAAACCGTTTCATTATATACTAAAGAAATATGAGTACCAAGGTGGCACCCCTATTTGATCTGTTTTTTGTGTTTTTGATACCACGTCACCTAAGCCTTCCTCTCTCATTTATTTCCCTTAAATGGTCTGGTTACATACAACATACAACATTATATACTATATACTAAAGAAATAGGAGTACCAAGGTGGCACCCCTATTTGATCGGCTTTTTGTGTTTTTGATGTCACGTCACCTAAGTTTTCCTCTCTCATTTATTTTCCATAATTTGTACGATTAAATACAACATTAGTTGGGTTTGAATACCAGTTTGATTATTTCTAACACAAGGTTGGTTATTTCAAGGTAGGTTTCTCTCTTAGTTAAGAGGCACACGTTTTTTCGACTTCCTTTTTATTTTCAAAATATTTTTTTTATCTCCCAAGAGGCATGGTTTGTTACCTCTTTCTTATTTCCAAAAGAGTTTTCTCGGTTCCCAAGAGATAAAACTCTTTTGGGAAATAGTTAACGTACCTAGGAAATCGATTTCTAAATTCAAGGCTGGACCTCATTGGTCCATACCCCTCTCTTAAATACCCACCATATCTATCACTGCTCAACCTCTTTTTACCATTTCCTTCATTTAGCTTTCTCAAAAAAGAGGCATACCTATTTCCAATGAGTCTTTTTCATCTCCCAAAAAAAGAAGCAGCTTATCTTCTTTTTCGCCACTCTCTCATTTGGCTCTCACCAAGAAGCACTCCTATTCAACTTCTCCTCCTCCTAGCTACAGTCCCTACTTTTAGCTACATCATCATCCTCTGCGAGGAGACTCATAGCAACTCCAATGTGCTTGCTCAACTATTAATACATTCTACAGAATAAAAGCCCCATACTCTCTCATTCCTCTTTCTCCTTCTCTTTTACAGGTATGTTCTTACCAGTACTATTCATGAAAGCCATTCTTTCCCCTAAAACTGGGAATCTATTTTTCATGGATTATTTGTTGGAAAGTAGATCCTCTCGAACACAATATACTGTACAATTTCAAAATCAAGTGTAAACACTCTTACAATAAGGGGTCCATACATGCATTTTGTTATACATGAAATGTTTGCGTTAGATCTCCCTCTATTGCACGCAATTGGTTTCATATCTCATCTATATCCTCATCTATTTTTGTTCCATTGGAATCCCCCACCGTTCATGTCAGGATTTTTCCAAGACAAAGACACAAAATATTTTCTTTTTTTTGTCTCTTCAGGTTAAAGAATTACTAGACGTGGTAGAACATATGGAACTTTAAATCAATATAGATCATGTCTATCTGTCCATATGTTTTGATTTTGTTTACCACCAGCCTATTTACTTCATCACTCTCTATAAACATTTACTTAGTGCCCAAAGCTCTAATTACTTTGTAGAGAAGTTATACAAATTTAAATCGGCTAATTCTAGACGGAATATTTGCAACTTTCAAATTGGAATGGCTTCTTTAATCGTGACATGTCATGGGTCACCTAAATTTTTTCTCGCTTTCTTAAATTTGGTCTTAGGCTACAATTTATTCTTTTTCTTTTCTTTATTTGAACTCCCGTGCATCGCAAGGGGTTTACCGTAGTATTAGCCTATATATTTAGAGAAAACTCCCATTTATTCCTTACATTTGCACGGGCAACTAAATTTTTTGAAAATTATACTTATGTAATGATTATATTTCAGCTGAGTTCGTCTGCACAAGTTTGGGCCCAATTAGACCTCAGAGACTAGGACTATCAACTATCCAAATTTGGGCCACACTTGTAAACGGACAGCGACCAGGCAGGCATATTCACAAATTACAAAATGGAACTCCAAGCCCAACCCATTGACACCCCTAACCAGAATGGGGCCAAAATTTCTGGACCAAGGACAAGTACAATCTAGGTTATATATAAAAACGATAGACTAATTGAGGCCCAAACGGACCTTGGTCTAGCTCAGACAAAGCCTAATGTGAAACTCTAGCCAACCATAAAATGTATGCAATAAAGGGATGGGAGGAATTGATTGAGATAATATGATTTGTATTGTCTAACTCCAACTAGTTGAAAATTAAAATAGTTTACCCGATTCGTTGCCTACTATGCTGAATCACGAACTGGTTCGAAGCGAATTGGTTTGCGATACAATTTGTTTTCGTTCGTAAAAATTAGCGAACTCTGCAATCCTATTCAATTGATCTGGTTCTGCGAATTTCTCTTTGGGTTCAGTGATTTTTTCTTCGAGTTCAACGGCTTTTTTCTTTGGATTCCGAAAATTTGTACTTTGTGTTTGGAAATTTTTTCTTTTGGATTTGCGAATTTTCAAGTATGATGATAGTAAATGTTTACATGTATATATTTTATTTAAATGGACTATGATGGTATATGGTTTATATATATATATATTAGCATTAATTCTAAGGAGCCATGCTCATTGGAGCTTGTAACGAGCAGTCCCTAATAATGTGATAAGTGGTAAATTTTTTTTGGAATCTAATTGTTGGATGCATGCCAAGACGGGTTGCTCGAGAGACATGTGGCAAAAATTAGCTCGATCAGACATTTATAGACCGTTTGATTGAAGAAGGGAAGATCAGTCATTTCTATATCCTAGGTAGGGTCTAGTGAACCCTAAGTGATTAATGCTATAAACAAGGGTCTAATCGAACGGTCTAAACATGTCCAATCGGACTGATTTTTTGACATATGTTTCCAATGGACCTAGCTAATTAGAATACAACTATCATATTCAAAAAAGTATCTCACATGTCATCTTTCTAGAGAGACCGCTCATTACAAGCTTCAATGAACATGATTCATTAGTACCTCTCTCTATCTATATACATAAGTGAACCAAACTAAAGTACATAAGGGCCCGTTTGTTATCAATTCTACCAATTCTCATGTTCTCAAGAAAAATTTAAAACTCATTTGGCAGCAATAAGCCAAGATTTGTTCTAAGAACATAAATAAGTTTGGATGAAATAAAATTTAAAAATAAAATAATAGAGAAAAAGAAATTAATAAAAAAATTTACAAATTCTAAAATGAAAAATAAAAATAAACCAAATAAACAAATTTTAAAAATAATGTCACATGTGAGAGAGCATATTCAAGAAATAGTTTGAAAAGTGACAAATTTTTATTCCTCAATTCTAACTCCAAAATGGGAACATTTCTCGGAATTGTTCTGGATTATGTGCTAAACAAACGTCATTCTTGAGTTTCCATTACAAGGGAATAGAGAACTGTTCATTGGGAGTGATGCCAAATGGACCCTAAGTGAACCGAGGAAAGAATTGTCACATCCTACCCCTAACTAATCAAGTTACTCTAGATTGGCGAACTTGGAACTGTGATCCCAAAATCAAACCGAGCGAACCAAATAATTATAAGGGTTTGTTTTTTTGGATATCATATAGCTATGTTAGTCGGTAGTGGTTTGTCTGGGGATTGAAGCTCTTGTGGAGTCATCACCTAGGGGGATCCAAAATAAAAAATAAAAAAATTACAAGTTTTGTGGAGGGAGAAGTATCACACCACCCAGTTAATGGTGGCCCACCCATCTTCCTTTGCATGTGACTCCAATACGATGATTATAAATGGTTATTAATTGACCCTTTACTACTGTACTGTGTACAATCAAAAGGTGCACACTCACATCCATCATAAAAGTTGATGGACCCCATCGTAGAAGAATACTAAGTTTTGGAAGGCCCAAATTATCCAACACTGTCGCTAAAGATTATCATAAAAGTTGTACATGCAAAATGATTAGGGAGCCTAAGTGATTAATGCTACAAACTGGGTCTATTTTATTTTTTTTTGGGTAAGAACTAGGGTATAATTGGATGGTCTAAACATGTCCAACGGACTGATTTTTTGACACTTGTCTCAATGGACCCAACTTAATATCCAACTATCCAATTGAAAAAAAGTATGTCACATGTCATCTTTCTAGAGGGACTGTTCATTAGAAGTTTCAATGAGCATGACTCATTAGTACCTCTCCCTATCTATATATATATATATGGAGAATGATTGTTTGCGCATATGCATTCTGCCTAGCGGAATGCACACGCGTCCACCGGATGCCATTTTTCCCTTTTAACGTTTATAAATTGTGGTTGAGACTCCTTCACCCCTAGGGTTTGGTTTTTAAAAAAATAATCTCAAATTAGTTAACACTCATTAATTGTGGTTAAGATTCACTTATCCTTAGGGTTCATCCATCTAACCTTGGTTCTTGGAAAAATAACCTCAAGTTAGTTAACATTTATTAACTATGGTTAAGATTCACCCATCCTTAGGGTTCATCCATCTAACCTTGGTTTTTATTTAAATACTAACCTCATGTTAATAAACTTAATCATGGTTAAAAAAGATTTAAAAAGACAAGTGACGGGCTATGGGGGTGCACGTGTTCCGCCCAGCGGAACGCGTCCGCACAAAGTATTAGTACCCTATATATATAAGTGAACCAAACTAAAATACCTAAGTGAACCAGAAATCAAATCGAGCGAACCAAGTAATTATAATGGGTTTTTCTTTGGATATCATTTTACCTACGTTAGTCTCGGTTAGTGGTTAGTGGTTAGTTTGGGGATTGGAACTCTTGTGGCTCATCACCTAGGGGGATTGGATCCCCATACCTCCCTCAACACAAAGGTCTAATTAGTTTGGGGATGAACTCTTGTGGCTCATCACCTAGGGGGATTGGATCCCCATACCTCCCTCAACACAAAGATCACACCTCACCACTAGCGTAAGAGACGGGATATTAATTATAGTGGTTTAAAGTACAACATTTTGCGGACGGAGAAGGACCACAACCAGTTAATGGTGGCCCACCCATCTTCTTTTGCATGTGACTCCAATGCAATGATTATAAACTGTTATTAATTGACCCATTACTACACTTTACTGTGTACAATTACAATCGAAAGGTGCACACTCGTGTCCATTGTAAAAATTGACAGGCCTGCCCCGCCCGTTTATAATGTGAAAGTATTATTTTACCTTTAAATTAATTCTAAACTTATTTAAATATATTACTTATAATATGGAATACCGCCCCGACCTGTCCCGACTAGTACTTAACATATTGCGACCTAAAATACTCCTTAGGAATTTTGGATACTTTAGCTTGCGAACTTATTACCAAACCATCCTGTACAAGTATATAAGGCACATCAAAGATATGAACCTTAAAATTTCTCCCAGCATAAAGTATTTCAAGTTCATATACAACCACAAGAACTAAAAGTAAAAAGTGAACATGCTTGCTCATCAAAATTTATATACAAAGTTGTTCCCTCTCATCACTCATACATAGGGTCACCTATCAAGTAGCCTCTGATGCTCCTGAAGCTCATCAAAAGTAGACATCTCCTCAACATACTCCTCATCGACCCAAAGCTCCTAAGGACGATCACCACAATTATTGAAGGGACCTACCGACATAAACATGTACGGCTGAGTATTGAATACTTTGCGTATACAAACCATTAGATAGTAATGTCATAAACATGAATACAACATATATATCATAGTTTAAATCATTACACATGCATTCCTGTAATCAGAGCACATAAAACAAAATACTATCATGTGCATATATCTTGGAAAACACTATCGGAAAACATTTTCTTGCATATTTTATCTTTTTCATATATGGGTATTTAAAATACCTTGATTCTCATCTTTTATCATCTTCTCATATATGGGTATTTAAAATACCTTGGTATTCATATTTTACCATGGGAGTCAGACAACTAGTACCTTATACCCACATAAATCAGGCGGCCTTACTATTCTTCTCACCGTTGGCTACCTTCGGAGTAGACGACCAATATCCATTTCCCTTCCGGGCGGCCTTCTATCGTCAGAGTCCGACGTCAATATCCCTTTCCCTTTCAGGCATCCTGTTATCGTGCCTCCTCGTCGGCTTTTCCTCTTATACTTTACCTCATCTTCTTCTTATACTAACTTTTACTTTTTCCTTTACATTCTCTTCTTCTTTTACTTTTCATTTCATCTTCTTATACTTTACTTCTTCTTATACTCATACTTTTAGCAAAATCTCGATTATGCATATACATGTATTAGTGTAGCAATTGTGAATAGCATGGTTGACAAAAAGGAAACACTCTACATATAGCCAATATTCCACAATTTCATTCATAGCAATAGTTCGTATACAAATAAGTCACCCATATCCAAATTCATAGAAACATAAGGTTTTCTCATTTAGATTTCCTCAAAACTTAAGTCTTTTAACATGTTTTTCATCTTTGAATCATAAGATAAAGAACAACTAATAAAAATAAAATTATTTATCCTCTTTATTCTTTGGTTTAAGGCATAGCATTATCACAATTTAACAGTAGGAGTTCCTCATAGTTCATAGAATAATTCAAATGATTTTATCTTGAATTACATAATATGGTTTATGGAATTAAAATCTGGTAGAGTGTATCTACACATATACAAGGCTATGCATATCAAGAAACTCATGCTTCTCATTAATGGTTTATAACAAACTAGCTAATGGAGTGTATTTACCTTTCTAGATCAATCCCTTTGATCTAAGCGCTCTAGAACAAGTTGAGAAGCAAGAAGGAGCTCCCTCTTTGGTTGAAAAAATGAACTCAATAACAAAACAAGAATACCCAAGCAAGAGCCAAGCTTTCTCTTCTTCTTCCTCTTTAAGAAAAAAAACCCTCTCAAACTCTCTCTATGGTTTGTGTAACCCTTACCCACGAAATATGGACTTATATAAGGATTTGGGGGTTACCAAAACCCCAAAACACCCTTAAAATATCCCTGGTAGTCGACCACAGCACAAAAACCTAGGTGACCGATCGACTAGTTAGAAATTCGGTTGACCGGTTTGGTCTCCGTTTTTCCTGTTTTTCCCGCTTTGGTATTTTGACCATAACTTTTGACTCACTTATCTTATTTTAACGATTAAACTTGCATTGGACTCGTTCTTCAAAGGGGAACAACTTTTATTCAATATACAACTCCTAATTCTGAGTCCTGTTTTTCCGCGGGTACGATTGAACTCTCCTTGAGTTCAATCGCGATTGGCTGTGATTCTAAATAAATAGATGAGCAAATGGTAGTTTGAGAATTAAAGTAAAACATTAAATCAAAGGCAATGAGTAGTTTGGAATATAAGTAAAATATTAAATCAATGATTTGTTTTTATATAAGGATAGTTTGGAAATTTATGAAAATTCATCTACGCAAGGCTCTCGCATTATAATAGTAACGAAAAATATGCGCACAAAGGTTAGAATTTAGATAACCTTCTTTCTTGGGAAGGGTATTTACGGAAAAAATTTACTGTTAAAGAAATACCCTTTTTTATGTCTATAATTATGAAACTACCATTTCCCAAGTAAATTCTCCGATTGACTGTTCAACCGGAACTCCGGTTCATATAAATCCTCATCATGACTCCAACTTTCCCTTTTCTTTTTTTTTTTTGTTAAAGAAAGAAATGGAAAAGCAAAATGAAGAAAACAAGTACAGTTTTACTTTACCTCCAACTGTCGAAACTTTGTGTCTTTTACAAAAGATTGGATGGATCCAACGGCGCAACTTGTTTCTATTTAGTAGTTGATAAATACAGATAACTTTCAAATAATTAAAAAGGACATAAAGGTGTCTGTCTAGTCTCTCTGTAAACGGTGAAGAAGAAGTAGTAGTACTATGGTCTCTGAACGGTTAAGATAGTGAGCATTCTAATCTCATCACATATCTTCATCTTTCAAATGGTTTTCTGAATGATCTCTACTTTGTAAGTTCATGTTTCTATTCCTTTTATGTGGGATTAAATTCTAAGTTTTTGGACGATAGAGCACTGGGTATTGTCGTTTTGGACTTTTAGGTTTGTACAGAGAAGAGAAAATTCATCTCTATGTTGTTTTCTGAATTGGGTTTTTGTGGATCTTCAGTTTTGGCTACTCTAAATAAGATAGATTTGGTGTTGTTTTGAATTTTGGTTTCTGGGTTTTTGGGAAAAAAATTTAGAGATTTGGGGAGTGTATAATTCAGACTTTTGACCTACTTGATTTTTTACTTTCATTTGGGTATTTCTGAGAGGCTACAGAAGGGGAAGAAGCTGTTTCTGGGTGATCTTTTGGATTTGACGAGTTTTTGGTTTGCTTCCGTAATTGATAGACAACTGAAAATTTATATAGGATATTGAATGAATCAAAAACTGTTCTCTTGATTGCTTCTACCAGTTTAAGTTTAATTTTGGGTTTTCCATACCGAATTTCTCAGAGTTTTTTTTTTTTTGTGTTGTATTAAGGGATGCATAGGGGGAATCTATATTTGGTCTTTATTTGGGTATGTGTTTTGCATTTGAGGTTTGAATTTCCTTCGACAACTGAAAGGGGATAGGTGAGATGGGGCCATTTAGAAAATTAGTGGAAGTATTTGTTTGAGAATGTCCAGAGTTTTGAAAATTTGATGAAGTAGGATCTAGAGGAGAGGATTTGCATCTCTGTTCTTTTGGTTTGGACGTGTGGTTTACTCAAAGAACCCCAAAAAGGAAGAAGCAAAGTGTGTATAGCGAGAAGCATTTCCACCATTTCATAGGAGTTTGAATTTTAAGATTTTTAGTTGGTATCTCTCTGTTTTATGTGCTGCGGATTTCTGAGTCATATGGGATGACACAGAATAGTGAGAACAAGGAACTGATTTTTGTGGTGGTCTATTGGATTTAGGTTCAGAGGTTGCTTCATTGGCTTTGATAAAATTGAAGAAGGAATTAGGGAGAATTCGCGAATACTAACTCTCAATCGGGTATCTGACCTCTCGGTGAGACATAGCATAAAATGGAAGGGTAAATATTGGAACAAAGACATTTCTCAGTGTTCTAAGGATTTCAAACTTTTGCCACAGAGAAAGATGCAGCGTGTCCGAGTGTCATCCCACCAGGCTCCAGTATACAAGCTAGGAGATTCCCAAATGACATTATCCCCAAGGTTTAGATTAGCTGTAATCCAAACACTGGAATCAGAATTATCACTGGCTAGAGGACCCCTCATTCCTGGCCTTCCTGATGACATTGCCCTTAACTGCCTCCTCCAGGTACCAGTGCAGAGCCACCCCGCCTGCAGAGCTGTATGTAAGCGATGGCATCTGCTGCTAGGTTATAAGGAGCGGTTCTTCACCCGAAGAAAGGAGCTGGGCTTTCAGGACCCCTGGCTCTTCATCTTTGCTTTCCACAAATGCACAGGAAAGATCCAGTGGCAGGTCCTCGACCTCACCCATTTCTCTTGGCACACCATCCCTATCATGCCCTGCAAGGACAGGGTCTTCCCTCATGGGTTCAGGTGTGTCGCCATTCCCCATGAGGGCACTCTTTTTGTATGTGGGGGCATGGTCTCTGATATGAATTGCCCCCTCGACATGGTATTAAAATATGAAATGCAGAGGAACCGTTGGACTGTGATGAGTCGGATGCTCACCGCACGGTCGTTCTTTGCAAGTGGAGTGATTGATGGGATGGTTTATGTGGCTGGGGGAAACAGTACAGGTTTTTTTGAGCTTGATTTGGCCGAGGTCTTGGACCCCATCAAAGGTAAGTGGCGTCCTATTGCAAGCATGGGAACTAACATGACCTCCTATGATGCAGCAGTTCTAAATGGAAAGCTTCTCATGACTGAAGGCTGGATGTGGCCTTTCTCGTTCTCTCCCAGAGGTCAAGTTTATGACCCTAGATCTAACAATTGGGAGAGTATGGCTGTCGGGCTTAGAGAAGGCTGGACGGGTTCGAGTGTGGTTGTGGATGGGCACTTATTCGTGGTTTCTGAGCATGAGAGGATGAAGCTGAAGGTTTATGATGTGGAAACCGATTCTTGGGACGCGGTCGAAGGTCCCCCCTTACCAGAGCAGATATGCAAGCCTTTCTCTGTGAACTCCAGTGAAAACAGGATCTACGTTGTAGGTCGCAACCTTTATGTTGCTGTTGGTCATGTCCGGAGGATGAAACTTACCTGCACTTTTGAGAAGAAGTGGAGCTTCTTTGTTGGATGGCAAGTGGTGGATCCACCAGAAGCCTTCTCTGACTTGACACCTTCAAGCTCTCAGGTTCTGTTTGCTTAGGTCTCTAGTATTCTTCTAATGTTTGTGGAATCTTTTGAATAAAATTATAGTCATGTTAAACTGTATGTTTGTAGTAGCCATGATGACTAGGCTCGCATTGTTACGATATCAGATGATATGTATCTATTTTAGAATTTTATTACTTTTCTTTATTTTTCTTTTTTGATTGTTCAATGCATGATGGTTTATAATGTCAACGTCAATCAAATACTCCATTATCATCCATTCACTTGGGAAAAAAATGTTGCTAGAAACATGATAGTATTATTTTTACAATAGAACTAGAGAAGGGGCCATATATATATATACAAATGTCCTAATTTTCTTTGAACTTTTTGGAAAAATAGAAAATTATGAAAGATTCTCTAGGGTTGACATTATTGAATTATTTTTCTTTAATGGTAATAAACTGTATCAAAAGAAGAAAGTAAAGAAATAAAAGAGAGCTGCTAATTTGTATCGATTGTCTATATAACATTTGCACTATGTTGTGCGGATTCTTTAAGATAACAGGTTTGTCACATGTTGAACTGTGTAGACACACTGACATGCCTCAGACATGGCTGTTATGTTCATATTAGAAGAGTCTACGCTTTTTGGATACTAACAGAGATAGACACTAACACGCCTGATACCCATAAACTTTGAGTGTATTATACAAAAAAGCATACAACTGCATATAATTATTATAAATTTCAGTAATTTTTTCCAACTCATCACTAGAAAAGAGAAGTCAATAGTGAAAGAGGGAAAGAACCGAATGTTATCAGAACTGGACCGGTTCAACCATGTCCTTTTAAAAAAAAAAAAATATCCATTTTTATCCATTTATGACCGGTTTTGACTGGTTCTCGGTTCAACCGGCCGGTTCTTCCAGTTTTCACAAAAATGGCCGGTTTTTAAAACGGTCCGGTTTTGGGGGGTTTGGGAACTGGTTCCCGGTTTTTCCGGTTCGTCCAGCCGGTCCAGTTCGGTTTTGACAACAGTGAAAGAACCACGATCCGTTTGTTTTTATAAAAAAAGAATAATATAAATTATTGATTCCTATAACTGGAAAGAAAAGGGGGATTAGGGGTGCCAATGGGCTGAATTCGGGCCACAAAACCTCTTTTATTAGCATTAACATTTTAAAATATATACATTACTTCATTAGTTTATTTCCTTTAATTCATGTTTATTTATATTATTTGATGAACTATACTTTAGATTTCGAAACATCTTCTAATTTCTAACCTATGATTCAAAATACTTGTGAGTCTCCAAGGGCCGTGTGAGTATTAGGAACCTAAGCAATAACACATCTTGAATCCCCTCCACAATTGTGGAATGGCACAATGATCGGTAAATTGGTCCTTCTAGAAATTTATTTACCTAATGCCTTGTTGGAATCCCTAATATTGATCGACCAAGATTAATATTCTCCCTTCATCATCAGGCTTGTTTATTTAATAAAGAAACAAGCTTGAGCTTGATTTTCAAGCTTGTTTAATTAACGAACAGAGCGGCAGAGCCTGAACATCTCACTACTTGGCTCAATAAAAGCTCGGCTCAATGACATATATATACTTAAAATAGGGTTACTCTATTAAAATATACCTAATTTATTTTAAACTTAAATTAATTGCATTTAATTAATTATTATATATACATATATAAAATTTATTTAAATGCTTACATTAAGTACAAAATATTATTTTCATTTGAGAAATGCAACTGTTAAGCCCCTGCACGCGTAATCGATTAAATTTAGGTGTCATCCTTTGCAAGCCATTTGAAATGTGAGTGAATACCATTCCTCTTGTCTGCATTTGAAAAATGAGCATTCCCAATTCCCAAATAGAGAAAAATAAGACTCTTCATCATATCCGTTAATAGGGCTAATTAACGAACCAAGCTGCTTGCGAACGGGTCATTAAAAGCTCGATCAAGCTTGTTTATTTATATATTTAATAAACAAGCCAAGCTTGAGCTTGATTTTGAGCTTGTTTAATTAATGAACCAATCCTAAACACCCCACTACTCGGCTTGGCTCGGCTCGGCTCGGCTCGGCTTGGTTCAATATCACCCCTACTTGTGGCATTCGCTATTAGGTTATTCTCCTCTAGGAGTGTTATTCATCTAATCGTTCTAGATGTTTACTAGTCTTCAGATAATAAGTGCCTTACAGTGTGTTACTTGTCAGTTTGTAAAAAATACTTTACTTCATTTGCTTCTCGAATGAATAAAAGTGGTCTTATTTTCTGTTACACATTTTGATGTATGGGGACCTTCCCCTATTAATGCTACTTGTGCTTTTTCTTAATTTTTTTCCTTCATTGATGTCTGTTCGCGCACCACATGAATTCATCTGATGAAAAACAAGCTTGAAGTCTGCATTGTGTCCTTGCTTCCATTGATTATGTCACAACCCCTTTATCTTTTATTTTTCCGCATGAGCATCTTCAATAGAAGGCTGCTATGATTATTGAGTTGCAAGCATTTGAAAGGAATAAAATTCATGTATCGACTTCTCTCCCTCCTAAAGGTAATCCAATTACTGCCAACATTCTTTTTAAAACGTGCAAATGTTCTCCAAGAGAAGTTTCTAATCTATTTTCAAAATTATAAATTCTATTCAAAACTAGCGGTAGAATAATTGCCACCCATACTTTTTTTAACTTAATCGCAGTTGTCAGTAATCTAATTATTGATCCAACCCTTTTACCGATCAAAAAAAAAAAATTTAATCCAACCCTTTTATGCCTTATTTCAAGATGTCGATTGATAGATTACTGACACCTGCAAGTTTCTAAATATTTATTAATTCTGAAAATTAAATTGGCAACCTCCTATTTCAAACATCTTTGCACAACTATAGAAACCTGTCCTAGGGTCCAAATAATGGACTTCAACTCATAAGCTCTAAAGAAATTCTGAAGAAATTTTAACTGCTATTTCAAGATTTTTAAAGAGAGAACCCCTTTATTTTTATTTGTTTTTTATTGGAGGATGGGATTTCTCATGAGTAGTTTGGGATGATGAATGTCTAATTGGAGGATTGGAAGTGCTATGGTATTGAGGATAATCATGGACTTTAGGCTTAGGATAAATCTTAAGTTTAATTGAATTGATACCTTAAATTATATTCAGATAGGCAAACTAGGTCGGAATTGTCTCAAATTTGCTCTCTGGACCTTTTTATAGCCAGATATCATATTTATACTCGTCAATTTCTGATCCGTGAGGTCTAGAACATTGATCATGTCCTACACTGCATTCTGATAAAAGATGAGGTGTGATCGATGCCTTACCAGATAACTTTGAACCAGAAATTCGGGATCCAAATGTTTTCTAACCTTCTAAAATCATTCATGGCCTTGGATGTGATCTTTTAGACTGATTTAGAGTACCTGTAGGCTGTAGTTAGAGACCGAAACTCAATTTGGACCCTATGATCAGCTCCGATTGAATCTGATCCCCCAAATTTGATCAGTAATTCGCCATCTGATTTAGAGTACATAGCAAAAAACTTTATTTAAGTTGGATTTTGGAAGACGAGTTATGGCCATCTACTGTTAGTTACGGTTCTGGACTCTATTGCAGACTGGCGGGGGACCCAGAATCGACAGTCTCGTTTCTTCCCTATATCCAACCTAGTGGCACTGAAACCACTGCCAAAATGCAGTTTACTGTTGTCCTTGTCTTGTCTCGATGTTTCCACAAAATTTTGGCCAAAAGTCCTCAGTTTTAGTTTTCTGCTATGCTGTTCAACTTTCTAGAATGTTGCTCTCACTTTTTTTTTAGCACATTAGTATACTTAGAAAGTTGATCTAAGTTTGTATCCATGCTCCATACCCATATGAGTCTGAACTGCTTTAGGCCATTAAAAAAATTAAAAATCACCCAAAAAAAAATAAAAAACAAGTTAGTCATGCTTTGGTACTTGCGTGGCTTGATTCCATGCAAATGGATACATAGGTAAGCCTGATTGGGTTCAGCTGCCTAAGATAGAAAAGTTAGGTTAGTTTATTTTTCGCCATTTGTTTCTATTTTATTATTATTGCTAATTTTAGGAAGTTTCTATTTTTGATTTTAGTAATTCCCATGATCGTTAGCATGTTTTTATTTCGGGTGAATAAGGTTATGAATTGCGAAGCATGTTTCCATTTTGGTTTAATCTCTTGATTAACATGATTTTATTTTGAGCATGTAATATTAATTAGTATGTCATTTATGAAATTTACTTTGGTTTCTAACTTAGTCTAATATGGATTTTAGGAAGCAGGGGACTGTTTTAGCGGGTGTCTAAGGGTGCCTAATACCTCCCCTTAGCACAATCGAATTTCTTACATAGACTTGAAATTTGACCATCTTGCCTTACCATTAGACTAGTTTAGAGTTTCAATCCTCCCCCATAATTAGAATGAAGGCGACTCTAAATCCTTTTGATTTTGGGGCGTTATTCCACTCACAATTGTTTCCTTGGTCTTGCCCGGAATGTAACACCCATATAACATATGGATGCACATATTTAATTTAACCATCTAACTCAAATTCTATGGCCAACATTCTCAATTTCTCCCTCTTATGAATGATTGAGCTGAGATTTCAGAACTGGTTGCTTTAGGATATTTCCTAGTTATCATATATAAATCTTAACAATCACCTCACCTATATTCGTGTACTTCATTTGCATTTATTTATTCTCTCTTGGTCTACTTATTAAAAGACCCTTGGATCCATGGTACCCTTCCACCATTCTATTTTTCATTTATCCTCCCTAATTTGTTACCAAAATTATATGGATTTAAATACTGTAACTTATATTAGGACCCCACCCTGAATTGTAGGTTGCAGCACAAAAACCTCTAGTTCTAATAGTTATTGTAGGGTTGGAGTTATTTTAATTAATTTTAGGTCTTTTTACAATATAACTAGAAAATGATGGTGAAGCATATTGACGTGATTTTAGTTGGGAATATTTTGTAGATACTGTATTGGTCAAGAAGTATAATTCTAGAAGATATTTTCTGAGCTGTATAATATTTTTAGGTCTTCTCATGTGTCGGGATAAGATTAGAGGCTTTAGAAATCTTTTAAAGGGAAATGAAAGATATGTAAGACCTTGAATGTGGATGATATTGATTCCGTTGAGCAGAGTATTGATTTATTTTTATCTATTTCTGAGAGATAGACCTCCATTGTTTTGATGGTGTTGATTCAGTACTCTTTATTCTAGTTGTGTAGAAGTACTCTCTGGATCTGGGTTTTAAGTGTCCTAGTGTTTTGTGGTTCGACACTATCCTGCATCACGTCTTACAATGACTGTTTTATAATTGAATATGTAGTACATGTGTATGGAGGGGAAACCCACCATTCAATGCAACCCTCCCAGGAGATATTCTGGTAAAAATATTGACCTGATTGCATGATAGGCACCCATCTGCTAGTGGGTGTAGTCATTGTTCACCACGTGGAAGCAATGATGTCTGTATCTAGTATCATTTAATATTGAAAATCACATAGTTAATATCAAAGAAATCAAAACTTTCCCATAACTTAAAAGGTTCAGTTTATTTTTCTGACACGTTTTCAAGTTATAGGATCCTGGAGAGAGATGATTGGTCTTCTGATTACGTTGGCATACTTTGGACCGGTCTGAAATTTTTGAATGCTTTGGTGACTTGCATGTCTTTTTCTTGCTCATGCCCAGGAACCATAACTGCAAAGGATGAGAATGCTTTAGTCATAAGCACTGCTAAAATCATGAATCTTACTGCAATCTCTATTATGGTCTTTTATTCAGCTGACTTTTACGTTGAGAGAATGATTGTTGGATATGGTCAAAGCTGTAGATTTCTCAAAACAAAATCGATGACTAGCTTCAGATGGTGAGGTACTGTCCCAACCTGATATTGTTCTCCATCAAAATGTCAAGAGTGCTTCTCAAGATGGTCTTCTTCCCCATGGATATAGATCCATGTATGATGATGATGTTGACATATTCTAGGGTTGTGCATGGCCCATCTAACTTTCTGGTCGTAAGTTTTGCTTCCAACTTAGTCTTGAAGGCGTTTCTGATAAACTAAGTCTTATTTGAGTTCGATGGCCTTATCAGCCTGGAATTTGATCCTGAGGAGCTCGTTCTGTATAGATGTGTTGTCAGTTTGCCTGTTTTAGTCACATGGTATTATTGTTATGAGGGTCTATCTGTTACTGCGCAATAACTTGCCATCTTTGCCTGTGGTCACATTCTTACTGCATCCAATTAAGCAGTCTGCATGCCTCTTTTCATTACCCAGTTTCAGTCACTCCAATAATGTCATTGGGTTTCCCATTACACAAGACAAGTTGCTTGAGCTTTTCCTGGTTGTCACGACCTTAAATCTTCACCCGATCACGACCGTGCGGCACTCGATGACTTGACTCTTCAAGACCGAGTAAGCCTTATCCAACTAGCAACTCAAGAAGAAGGATGGAATAACACACACTTAGAGAATGCTTGAACTCACTTAGATTACTCACAAGATTCTCTACAAGTCTTGGATGGGTTACAAATGAGGGGCCACCCCTATTTATAGGACCTAAGGGAGGGTTCTAGAGTTCTAGAACCCCCACCTCTCTAGAAGCTTCTCCCACCTCCTCTTTAGGAGAATTCTAGAGAGTCTACACTCTTCTCTACAAGTATATACAAGCCTCCTACATTATAAATACAAGGCTCTTATACAGTATTATGTACACCATTCTCTACTGAGTATACCTACATGCACAGTTTAGGTGAGTGGGCCTTGACATTCTCCCTCACTCAATTCCGCAACGTCCTCGTTACGTTTCTTCCGATGTCTTTTCCGCTTCCTTTGCGCTCCTTTCTTTAGGGGTTCACGTTCCCCTTCTTTTATGAGCTGCAGAGTCGACAATATTCCTGTATTTGGTTTGGTCCCGCGCATTAGGGGCACCATGCATGGGGACTTCTCTTCCATGATCGCCAAGGAGTTAGCATATGGTATTGGGGCTGATTTCACTTGGCTTAAGAAGTCCATACCCAGAATAAGTTTGTGGTCGTCCAACCCAACCACTGAGAAGTTCGCTTTTCCTTTCCATGCTCCGACGTGCAGTTCCACTTCCCGGGCCACACCATGGATGGGTTTAGCCTCTGTGTTGACAGCTTTGAGCTTCCCTTCCTCCTTTGCTGCCTTCAAGCCCAACCTTCTAGCCTCCTCCACTGAGACAAAGTTGTGCGAGGCTCCCATGTCCACCAACGCACGTGCGGGCTTCCCATTGATACTTGTTTCCATAGACAAGAGCCCTTTACCCTTGGGCTTAGATGTATCTTCCCTAGTCACCGTGTTGAGGCGCTGAAGAGATCCTATCCTCAGCTCTTCTCCCTCATTTTCGACTACTTCCAAGCTTTCATCTATATTGTCCGCCTTGGCGATAAGGGCGTTCAAGGACTCCTTTTTCGGGCACTCCCTTGCCCAATGGTTGCCATCACAGATGAAGCAGTTGAAGTCTCTTTCCTTGAACTTATCCCTATCCACCTTTCTTTCCTTGCCTTCCTCACGCCACCTCGGTCTGGAAGGTCTCTTCTTGGAGCTTGGACTCCGTTCTCCCCCACCATTGGTCATCCTTCCTTGGCTTGGAAGAATAGTCTCTCTTGAACTCCACGAGCTGTTCCGCAACAGCCATTGCGGTCGCAAGGTCCTGGACTCCCCGCCGTTGTAATTCTAACTCGGCCCAGTGCTGAAGACCATCCATGAAGTTGAATAAGAGTTCTTTCTTAGTCATGTCTGGGATCTCCAGCATAAGGGTAGAGAATTCCTTCACATATTTTCGGAGAATTCCGGTGTGCTTGAGCCGCTTCAAGTTCTTCCTCGCCAAGTACTCAACATTCTCGGGATAGAACTGCCTCTTGATCTCTCTCTTGAAGTCTTCTCATGTATCAGTAAGATAGAGGGTTGCCGTGCGTACTTTCATCCTCTCGTCCACGAGGGAAATCACTTCAAAGTACCGTTCCATTTGACACAAGAAGTTGTTCAGCTCTAACATCCCGGGTGCCATTGAACATCTTCGGTTCAGGCGCCTTAACCTTTGGTGCCTCATGTGTAGCCAATCCCCCATTAGCTACGGCCCTCTTCCACACGGCGAACTCGCCACGCATCTCCTCCACCATCTCCTCCACCTGACCTCGCAATGAAGTCAACATCTCCATCACCTTGGCCTCTAAGGAACCCGTCTTTTGTTGTTCGGCATAAATGACTTCATTGAGGGTTCCTTGCATTTCCCCTCGAAGCTCGTCAAGCTTGTCCTCAAAGCCATCTAGGCGAGTACCCAGCTCTTCCAACCGAACTTCATCATCTTGGAAACCAAGCTCCACCCTTGAAAGCCTTGCCTCCATTGCAGCACGATAGTCCTTGGACCTTCCCCTTGTGGTGGTGGGAACCTCATGTCGACTCACGTTGCCTCCCAAGGTCATCTCTTGTTCTTCCATCGTCTCACAGCTAGCAACCTTCTCCATCACCGCGTCACGTCCCCTCGTAACGTAGCTCTGATACCAACAGTCACGGCCTTAAATCTTCACCCCGATCACGACCGTGCGGCACTCGATGACTTGACCCTTCAAGACCGAGTAAGCTTTATCCAACTAGCAACTCAAGAAGAAGGATGGAAGAACACACACTTAGAGAATGCTTGAACTCACTTAGATTACTCACAAGATTCTCTACAAGTCTTGGACGGGTTACAAATGAGGGGCCATCCCCTATTTATAGGACCTAAGGGAGGGTTTTTGAGTTCTAGAACCCCCACCTCTCTAGAAGCTTCTCCCACCTCTTTAGGACAATTCTAGAGAGTCTACACTCTTCTCTGCAAGTATATACAAGCCTCCTACATTATAAATACAAGGCTCCTATACAGTATTATGTACACCATTCTCTACTGAGTATACCTACATGCACAGTCTAGGTGAGTGGGCCGTGACATGGTGCTCCGCTTCACTGCCGTAACCACTCCTCTGTGACCATACACAGAAACTCTCAAATTTTTTACAGTCTCGAAATCTCCCCCACCCCTAAAAACACACAAAACACTCCCTTATGCTCTGATTAGTCACAAAATCAATAGACTAGGCTTCTTTACAGAACAATTTCTGTGCATAATATTCTCTTTCTGCCTTCTAACTTCATTAAGCCTTTCCTCAAAGAATACAATTTGTCAAAGCCAGAAAGAACTTACATTTGTCATGATTTCACATAGCATGATCAATCAAGATGTGGTAAAAACATAAGGTTTTAAGTTCATTTTTATTTATTTAATTATTTATATGTAATAGTTTAATAAAAATAAGGAAGAGCCAACTGAGATTATTTCGACACATTTCAACTAATATCTTTAATGGCTTTAGTCAGGAGATGTGATTTAGTGCAAGTCGAAGGCTCGAAAAGATCGAGGGAAAAGCTAAAAAATGTGGATGGAAATAATACTAAAAAAAATTATATTAAATGATTTAACCCGAGTTATGGCTTTTAATAGAACAAAATGACAAAACGGGATTTGTGCTATGGACTCCAAGTATTTGGAATAAAGCATTTGATGATGGTGGTGGATGTTATAGTTATGACAATGATAATGATGATGATGAAGATTATGGTTTTTCGAACGCTGTAGAACTTTTTTATGATGTCTGTTCTTTATATCTTTCTGCTGATATTCATCTGATATCATTTAAATATATATATATTTTTAAAACCGAACCTAGATTGATATTTCCCCCCTTTTTCTTTCTTTGTTACCTGTTATTTCTTACAAGATTTGAGTGAATTGCACTGAGTTCATTTGCAAGATGTGTTGCAGGGGTTTTAGGTTAAAAGTAGAAAGACACTTTTCAAACTTCTATATCATCAAGCAGCAACCAAAATAAGGTAAAACACCATACCACTCAACATTTCCAGCTCTCTGCTCCTAGTTAAACCTCATTCTCTCCTCACTTCCATTCACACCCCTACTCTCAGATTCTGAATTTCTTCAGATGCTTCAGGTCCTTTCTTTCATTACCGAACACTGGGATTTCAAACCGTATACATAGATAGAAAAGAGAGCCAAATCATAAACCCCAATTGCATTGGAATCTTACTTCTTTGAACTCATATTCCCATACCTTGATCATTGTAGTCATTCTGAAATTTCTCTTTTTCATCCCAAAAGATACTTCTTTTCAATGCAAGAAGTCTTTTATCTTTTTCTGGGCATCTCAAAATTTCTCCATAAAAGAGATTTTTAAATGTCGGTTTAAAATTTATCGCTTAGAGCCCATGGTGCAAAAGATAAGCCATGAGAGGCTTGCTTCTTCACGCCGATAGAAATTACAAGTAAAGCTGCCTTGTTGATTACTATGAGAGCATTCATGTATGATCAATTCCTAACTCTTGTATCTACATTAAAAAGTGGCAACTTATTCAAATGTTCCTGAACTTTGTTCTTCTTAAGAAATCCATTAAAAAAAGGATTATTAATTTACTTAATTTTCTGATTTTTCAATGGGGATCGGTAGACGTTTGAATAGAACATATTCATGCACACAACCGTTCGATCCTAAAATCATATTATTAAACCAACTTTTATACGGAAAATAGCATTTTGGGAATCTTTTTAACAGTTTCCTTCTGCCTCATGAGAGAATTTTGCAGAGAAGAACACCTTTCTCTCCGGCGTATTTTCCTCCCTTTTCTCTCTTCCTTCCTTCTCTTTCGGGTGGGTTCCAAGCCTTCTTCTCGGATTCCGTCTTTTTCTCCTTGTAACTGCCATTTGAGTAGAATATGTGTTTAGGGGATTTTAGTTTTCAATTGACATTTTTAATTTAGAGAGAGATTTTATCTGTATATGTATATAAAGAGGGTTAATATTTTTTTTAAAAGAGATGAAGTAATTTGTATTAGCAGATAAATCATTAGATTAAATGTAGCAATTTACAAATCGAATCATGAGTGCTTTAAATAAACTATCTGGGGATTTTATTTTGATACTTTTACAAGAATTACGTGAAAGAAGAACACCATTAAAGCTATTCCTTCAAATTTAGCCCTTCCATGCTCAGTTTCCCAGGTGTGGAAAACACTATGTTGTAATAAAACCAGAACTTTTCATATTTTTTTTTTCCCAGAACTTTTCATTGAATTCTAATTTGTTCCGGATTTCAATTTTTCAAAAATATAAATCTTTAAGTTCTTAGTCTATGCTAGAGACCATCGACGAATGTGTGCACTAAATGTACCGAGACGCAACCACTGATCCCAAAAGCCCGAACTAATGGGAAGGACGCAATTTAGGTATTTATCACTTGGATCGTAACATACCACCACTCTTTGAAGCCGACGTCCATGGCAGCCCACGGGGCACATGGCCCACTCTAACACCCACACGGGAATGGCCCACACTGCCACACTGGTACACCCTAGGTTGCCCCCTCCATAAGTCGCTCCACTCAAACCTGAGACCTTGTGTTTGGCTTTGATAACAATTGATATGTACCCATATACAACCACTGAACCCAAAGGCCCTGACTGATTGGAAGGGCGCAATCTAGGTATTTATCACTTGAATCATAACATACATATAGGAGGTGCCTTGCATCTCTCATTGATCATCGGTCATCTTCGCCGAATCTCTCGTGCTGTTTTACTTGATTGTAATATATCTTATATTTCTTACAAGAAGTGTTCATTGAAAATATTGCAAGGACCCTTTTTTTCAGACGAAGGTAAGTGGCGTGTTTGATTATCTCCTTACCGATGCCCTAATGTGATAGTCAACTGTGAAGTTGATTCACGAATCACAAATTCAGATAAGATTTATCTGAGCACATTGGTGTAGCAGACGAAATGAGAGAAATTTATGCTGAAAGCATTTCGTAAGGCTTGGAGGAATCCACCGGAGAGAGAGGGAAGGAACGTCGCCCGAGAAAAAGACGCTATAGAGAGAGATGCTCCTCTCTGTGAAACTCTCTTCCGAAGTCTGAAGTAGAAGCAAATTGTTGTAAAAAAAAGAAAATTTCTAAAGTGTCCTTTTTCGTATAAAAATTGCTTGAATGATTGTTGTTGGATCTGAAGATCAAACGATTATGTTCGTGTGTGAACATATATGTTTTATTTCATATGTATCTGATGGCCTCCTTATATATATAATTTATTATTGCTATTCGCTTATTAGTATCAATTATTGTTTCAGAGGTCTCATTGGAACCATTAATTTGAATTGGCCGATGTAGGTAACATGTGCACAAATTGTGGGTTTTGAGATTTTAAGGATGAAAGTTTTTGAAAGTTCAGCAAACAACACTTCTTTTTTGGGGTTTGAGGTTATATGGTGTTAAATTTAAACTGTTAGATACTTTGGTGATTTTGTTGATGTGGTTAGTGCAGAAAATATTGGTATTGAGATTTTAGGAATAAAAATTATGGAAGTTAAGCAAACAATGTATTTTTATGTACTCTCACTCATCCAGCTACAAGTTCGAAGAAATTAACAACTTTTTGGGGTTTGAGTTATTCAGTTGTGAATCCTTAACTCTGTTTGATTCCATTTCCTCAAAGTGGTAGTCTATGTGTTGGAAGTTGTCATGAATTCTACCCAAAATTCATCATGACCAGTTGGTGACTCTGATGACCTGATTAATGGGGCTAAGCCCCCGGCCGAAATTTTGACCCGAATATTGGCCTGACCCGTTTTGAAATTTTTTTACCCATATTATCTTTATGTTATAACCCTAATTATATAAGTTGTTTTTAGGGTTTATTTCGATAGAGAAAAGGAGAGCCGTTTTTCATGTGTATTGGGGAAGAGGGTTTGTGAGAACATTGTAAAATTTGCATGTTGAATTAGTGATCGATCACCGCTGCCCGTGGACATAGGCATCTTGTTGAACCTCGTAAATCGTGTATCTCTTGTGATTTGTTTTTGCTTTTCAATTCATTTATTTTATTTACTGTTTTTGGATTCGTTTCACTATATTTGCATACTTTCGCACAACACTACGTAGGTCTTTAGTTTTTGGGAACTTGTAATAAAGTCTTTTGCTAGCAGGAACACACTCACGATCCTAGAGCTGAGACCACATGACCTCATAACAGTTCATGTTTTTTTCTCAGTAACGATGTATTTTATAATAGAATTAGGGGTACTCTTAACCGGTTAATATAATCTGGTTTTTAGAAAAAAAAATATAGGAAATATATTAACCTTAAAAATACTAACTTTAGGTAGATTGAATTTAACCATAGTTAAAGGGACTATATAAGCTACCACTTGTCAATTTTAACACCTATTAACTGTGGTTAAATTCACTCACCCTTAGGGTTCACCCATATAAGTCGCCACTTGTCCAATTTTATTGAAAGAGTACCTTGGTAGCCCTGCGACCACCGTGAAACAACTATTTCTGTACGATTATCAATATAAAAAACAAGCACAAAACATATAGAAGGAGACAACATATAGAAGGAGACAAGAAGAGATATAAAAGGAGAAGACATTGAGAAGATTACTTCTATAAAAGGAGAAGACTGTTTGTTAGGAGAGTTTTTAGTAATGGTTTAAGGATTTGGGGTGTGGGTGCACATAGAAATACAAACTATAAAAAAAATGAAAGTTATTTTTTTAAATGGTGTCCAGTCAATAAATAGTGGTGTGCTCGTAGCAACACCCTACTAATACCCAAGGAGTGTCAAATCAAGTTCCGGGTCCAGGCCTGACAACAAAGGCTGGCACCGTTCAGGATCTACTCGCCTTGTAAGTGTTGCGCCACCGGCGGGCACCGAAGAAGTTGTGCCACCATGCCATGCTGCTTCGACATCGAATATTAGTGGCTACCTTAGGTCTGGCTGTGTGTGTGAGCTTAGATTGTGTATTAGTTATATATATGATACCATTTGACCTAGAAAAGGGATACAAATCAGTCTTTATTATACTTATAGATAGATTATTATTATTATTATTATTATTATTATTTGGAAATTCACAGTTCCCAACCCTCGGTCAGGACTAATTCCTAAGGGTGTGATGAGATCCCGCAACCCACCACACCAAGTAAGTCCGGGAAAATGTCGTGCGGGACCGACCCCAAAGGAGGAGTGGGAAGTTGAATGCGGACCTTCCACTACACATTGTACAAGAAACAATAATCAACTGCAATGGGTATTTTGCAGCCAACGGCTGCAAATGGCTCCTTACACGGCCTCATATGAAAAAAAAAAAAGAGTTAGGGTTAGCATTAATTATCATTATTGAAGCACACGCTCACTGTCCCATGAGTAAAAAAAAATATTTTCTTTTCTACCCTAACTTTTTTTTAAAAATTTTATGTGGTGGCATTTTGCAGCCGCTGACTACAAAATACCCACTGTAGCTGATTATTATTCTTGTACGAGCAACTCTCTAAAAAAGGATGTGACAATGAGTTCATAAATTTGAGGAAAATTATCCTATATAATATGTTCTAGTGAGAGACATGGCAAAAATCAGTCTCAGTGGAGATATATCGAATATTCGATCAAATGTTTTTTTTGGTCAAAAGGAAGTTGTATATCAACAGAGAGAAAAATTACAAGCATCAAGAGGTTGAGGCCCCCAATTAAAACATTCAAGAGAGGGGGGTAATCTTCGAATACAAACATTTAGAGCCCCCTAGGCAATATTATGGGCCATAGAGTTACCCTGCTGTAAGGTGAAACTGAACTCCACCAAAACACATCGATCTCGTAATTTATAGATGTCTTCTATAATGGTGAGAATTTCCCAATGAATGTGATTCGAATGGCCTTGCAGAAAATCAATGATCTCTTTGGAATCTGATTCGATGATGGCTCTCGGCCACCTATGAGAGACTGCCAACTGATGGCCTCCGCTTCTGCTATGTGATTACTTCCACCAAGCATCACTCTACGATCAGAAGAGAGCGTATCCCCGACACTATTACGGGCTATAGCTCCTGCACCCGCTGCCAAACCGCTTGGAAGAGCAGCCCCATTGACGTTAATTTTAACCCAATCGATAGTAGGAGGGACCCACTTGAGAGAGATGTGTCCACCATCACCACCTCTCACTGGCACAATAAGCTCTTGGATAAAGCTCTCAATTTTCCGAATGGTTCCAACCGGGTCTGGGATGGCGCCTCGGAATAGGACATTATTACGCTACTTCCAAATGAACTAGAGAGTACTGGAAATCCGAATGGCAAGGGAGCTACCATCCTTAGTGAACTCGGGAAGCTTAACCCATTGCTGCCACCAATCACAAAAAGGCCAATTGGCCCTTGGAGGGAGATGAAGATTAAGAAGGGAACCAAACCAGATACTACGAGAGCAATGACACTCCAGAAAAAGATGAGTGACGTCTTCATTCGTTTCATTGCACAGCATACATACCTCATCAACCATCACTGACTTTTTTCGAAGGTTAGAGGCCACTGCAATGGCGTTATGACAAGCACGCAAGATAAAGACCCGTATTTTCAGAGGCACTGGAATTGCCCAAATTTTGGACCAAAGCTTTGGCTCCGCCACAATTGAAGAGCCACTAGGGGATGACTTTTTCATTTGCAGGTACTCTTTGGCAAGATGAGTCGCAGATTTAACTGTAAATTGGCCTGAAGAAGCAAAATGCCAGAGCAACTTATCTGGGGAGTTGTGGGTGCTAATCGGGATCTTTCGGATTTCATTGATGGAAGAGTTGGACAGAAAACTTTGGAGGAGGGGTAAGTTCCAACTGTTGGTCTCTCCATTGATGAGGTGAGAGACCATAATATTTTCCAAGGAAATGCCCATTAAGGGAGTCACTTTGAATTGAGTCATAGTAGGGATCCACGGATCAGTGCCTACCCTCACCTCATTGCCAGACCCGATACGCCATCGAATACCTTGCGTCAAGATGTCCCGGCCCGCCATAATACTTCTCCAAGCCCAAGATGGTCTAGCTCCAATTCTTGCTTCCAGGAAGGAAGACCGATTGAAGTAGATGACTTTCAACATTTTGGCCTAAAGGGAGGAGGGTTGGGTCAGCATTCGCCATCCTTGTTTAGCCAAAAGGCCTAGATTGAAGGATTGGAGATCCCTTAACCCTAAGCCCTTAGAATCTTTGGGCTTGCACAGCTTCGCCCAACTGATCCAGTGAATTTTCTTGCCTTGCTCTTGACTCCATCAAAATCTTGCAATAGCTGCATTTAGCTCATTCAACCACTGTTGTGGAAGTTTAAAGCAACTCATCGCGTACACTGGGATGGCTTGGACAATCATTTTGATTAGAATTCCCCTTCCAGCTTGAGAGAGGAGACACCCTTTCCAACCATGCAAACGAGAAATGATTCGATGCTTCAACTACTCGAAGAGCCCTGCTTTTGATCTACCAAAGGATGCTGGCAGACCTAGATATTTGGAAGGGGCCTCAATATGTCTGATTTTTAAGGAGCTCGCAATCAATCTTCGGAACCTTCGAGGGGTATTACGGCAAAAAGTAATGCTTGATTTATTCTGGTTAACCACCTGGCCAGACGCTGCACCATAACTGTCAAGCAAACGGGCAAGGCAAGCTGGCTCCTCAAGGTTGGCTTGGATAAAAATGGTGCTGCAGTCATCTACAAAGAGAAGGTGAGAAATCATGGGAGCATTACGAACCACTTGGATGCCGCTGAGATGCTTCAGATGAGTTGCGTGATGAAGTTGTTGGGAAAGGCCCTCAGCACAAATGAGGAAGAGATAAGGGGACAGAGGGTCCCCTTGCCTTAGCCCCCTAGTCAGAGTAATAAATCCCTTAGGCTCACCATTGAGCATGACCGAATAAGACACCGATGAGATGCATTCTAAGATGAGATTAATCCATTTACTAGTGAACCCCAAGCATTCCATCATAGAATACAGAAACTTCCACTCCACCCGATCATAAGCTCGATTCATGTCAAGTTTTACTGTCATTTTACGTTGAGCCCCACGCCTTTTCCGTTTAAGGAAGTGGCTGATTTCATGAGCTATAAGCACATTATCCGAAATTTGTCTTCCCCGTAGAAAGGCAGATTGGGCTGGATCTATGATCTCCTCCAAGCAAACGCGGAACCGGTTGGCCAAGATCTTTGCTATCACTTTGTATGTCACGTTACAAAGACTAATTAGTCTGCAATGGTGCATAGCTTCTGCATGGGCAACCTTCGGTATCAAAACAATATGGGTATGATTCATTTGCTTCAACATATATCCCTCATTGAAAAAACTCAGAACAGTTGAAGAAAGGTCGGCTCCCACCGTGTCCTAATGTTTTTGATAAAAGAGTCCTGGCATACCATCCGGACCTGGGGCTTTTAGAGGGCCCATGTCAAAAACCGCTTGTTTTATTTCTTCTAAGGGTACCTCCTTGCACAGCTCCTAGTTCATGTCAGCCGTGACTCTTGGTTGCACAATATTTGTGATCTCTTGGATATTTTCAGGCTGGGTGGAAGAGTAAAGATGCTGAAAATGCTCGGTGATATGAGAGACAACCTCCCATTCAGAAGATAACTATTTACCAGTGTCATCTTTAATTGACAGAATGCGGTTTCGTTGTCTTCTTTGAATGGCTGTAGTGTGGAAGAACTTAGTGTTTTTATCACCAAGCGATAGCCAATCAACACGAGATTTTTGTCGCCAAAAAACTTCTTCCTGGTAATGAGCCTTGTCCAATTCGTGAGATAGTTGATGCACTAACCTCCTGCCAAACTCTAAGTGATCCCTGACCTGTACAGATGAAATCTTAGATTTAAGGTTCTAAATTCTCTCTTTTAAATTGCCAAAGGTAGTCTTATTCCATCTGAGAAGGGCAAAACAGCAATCTCTGATCTTTTGAGTGACCCGAAGCATTGGGGATCCAAGATGAGTGTGATTCCACGCATTCCAAACGATCCTCATGAGAGTCCCATATCTCTTCATAGCGGAAGATCTTCTGGTATCGACGGTGGATGTTGTCAGGTCCGAGGATAATGGGGTAGTGATCCGAACCGATAGCTGGAAGAATTCTGACCACCTCAGACAGGAAGGAAAGACGCCATTGGGAGTTTGCCAAAGCCCGATCAAGACGGGCCTCAATATGATCAGGATCAGCTCTACGATTGGACCAAGTAAACACTTGGCCTTGAAACCCAAGATCCAAGAGATTTGCCAAAGACACCATAGATTGGAAGCAACTGATGTTGGTTGGGTTTGCTGGGAGACCACCTCTCTTCTCATCTAGGTTCAAGATGTCATTAAAGTCTCCGATGCATACCCAGGGAGACTTTTGGTGTTGCCCCCTCAAAGCAATTTGATTCCATAACAATCTCCGATCAGTATCATTTTGTAGGCCCATAGATGAAAGATGCCACCCACTTAGAAGCACAAAGGTTGGAAGAAATGGCAGTCTCGATAAGATTGTGGTTTGCTGATTCCACTGTAACAGAAACAGACTTAGACCAAAATAACGCCAAACCACCTACTCGATAGGGTCCACCACCTGCAAATTTTCCATTTGGATCTAACGAGCTACCAATTGAAGTTTCACCAGTTTGTTCTTTGTTTCCATGAGAAAAACTACATCCGGCCTAAAACGAAGGACAAGGTCCTTCAGTACCCGAACTGTCCGAAGATGGCCGATCCCCTGACAGTTCCAAGCCAAAGTGATCATTGATTTTGGGGTGATTGCTCCTTTGCAGGCACCCCGGACAAAGATCCAACGTTTGATCAAATGTTGAAAATGTGTTTTGGTGAGCATTAATTTCAGGGTTCATCTAGATTATAGAAAACGGCCTTGGATTGTCTGTGACGAAGCCAAAAAGTGCTTGTCTCGGGGTTCCATAGAATAGGTGGCAGGTGGTGGAGAAGTCAAAATCATGGGGCCCATGATTTTGACTTCTCCACCCATAATATGACAAGTGGTGATAAGTATGTGAGAATAAGGGTGAGAGATATCAAATGGGGAGAAGTCAAAATTATGGGGAGAAAATGGAATAACTTCTCCCCAATTTTACACTAACTGTCGCACAATGTATGGAACCCTGAGAGCCCTTTCTGGCTTCGCCAAGAGACAAGCCGAGGCCATAGAAAACACTTATTTTTCGATGTCTAGTCGGATGTATTCATTGAGACTGATTTTTTGTTACATGTTTTTAAAAGGATCCTCATTGGATTGATATTCCTAGATTTTAAAAACACATGAAACATGTTCATTCTTTATCATGCCCGCTCACTTTTAGATGCTCGATAAGATGTCACTGCGAATATGCTTAACACTAATGAGTGCCTAAAAATGTCTCTTCATGAAAGCTATCAAAGATTTAAGTTGATTAATTATTTTGAGGGATTCTTTCCTTCAGTAAGTCTTTAACGGTTCGTTATGATCTTCAACTCTAAACAGTGGGTTCAAGTCACTTGCCTATACTCATAAACTTTCAATTACTTACCAAAACTTAAAGTTTTAATTACTTCAGGAATACTATATTAATTATTATATATACGTACAAAGCATTCAACTACTCGCATATATTTACATATATGGAGCTACACTTTCAATTGATTGGGAAATGGACTTTGCAGGGTGTATAAGGGGCCATCAACCCTCCTTAAGATAGGCCTTTTTGGAGTGGTTGCTTGGACTTACCCTTATGGCACCGGCGGCTATCTTAGGTCTGGATGTGTGTTAATTACATGATATCATTTCAACAAAAAAAAAAAAAAACAATACTATTTTAATTATTATTTTAATTAAATAGGGGCAGGTTAGCATTGAAAGATCCATTGGGGCTGGGTTCAAATTGCCTTTTTAACCCATCTGTAACGAATCCGGGCTGCCTTTCATACCCCGGCCATTACCACCACTATACTATATGTTGTCACTTATGGTCTACGAAAACAATGTTTTTTTCTTGGAGTTAAAGTTAACACACACTCGAGATCATCGTGGTCAAATTTTCGCTGGTTTTGCAGCTGTGCTGAGCGCTATCCAATTGTTGGGTTGGAGGCAGGTGCTGGTGATGCTAAGGCTTTGGTGGAAACGATCATTGTCCAAGGAGCTGCGGTTCATTGACGAAGATTCAAATTGTTATTGATGATATCCGGATTGCTATTGGAGGAGGAAGCAAGAGGTGCTCCTTCAACCCTGAGGCTATAGGAGGCTTTTGGGCCAGCACCAGGAGTGGCATGGGTAGTGTATTTGTTGTTTGGGATTTCTATCCCCCCCCAAAAAAAAAAAAAAATGAAAATAATGTTTTATCTTCACCGTGAAAATAGGAAAGAATCTACTAATTCACGAGAAAGGTGAAGGCAAGGAAAAGTCATATGCTTTAAGAAGGGGTTATTAAATAGAGCATCTTACCATAACTAGAGGGAATATCAAATGGGGTTAGCTAATAATGATGAATGGGAAGCTTCTGTAATGAATGGCTAAAAGTATGAGAGAGAATGCAAATTTAATTCATAGATGCCTAAAGAAGTGGTGTGCAAAGAAAGTAACATAGGGTTGCTTTGGCTTGCTTTATAAGGTAAAGATGTATTGGCCTTTCCTTGCTTGGAAAAGTCCAAAACAATTCACAGATAAGGTATGTAGAGAAAGAGATGGTTTCTAGTCACAAAACCAAC
This sequence comes from Tetracentron sinense, assembly GCA_015143295.1. Classification (NCBI taxonomy): domain Eukaryota; kingdom Viridiplantae; phylum Streptophyta; class Magnoliopsida; order Trochodendrales; family Trochodendraceae; genus Tetracentron; species Tetracentron sinense. Next base: position 23,952,140 of record CM026552.1, read on the forward strand.
GTTAGACAATTATTTGGCTTCGGAAAATTTTGGAAAAGAAATAGTATAAAATAAAAAATGTTGAAAATTGAAAAAAATTTGGTCAATTTATGAATAAAATAATAAATAAAATCAAGCTTAAACCAACATAGACAGTGATTCTATCCTTCCACTTCAAGAGAGAATGGAAATATCATTTAAGGAGTTCAATTCTATTGGAATTAGAATGGGCTGCTCAGGGTTTTTTAGTTTGCAAGTTCATGTGGAGCTCGAAGCCTTGATGTTGTATTCAGAATGATGATTTAACCACCGAAGCACAAACGTAAGGTTCGGGGCCATACACCAATCGTTGACATTGTATAATGCAACGTTAATGTTACGGGTTTGATCCTACCAACCAAAAAGTGAATGTGAAGGTTACAAAAATGAAGGGAGTGCCCAAAAATTGTTTGAACTGTAACCACATAATTATGAAATTAGTCTAGGGGTACTCCCAAATATACTCTTACATCTTAACCCTTTAATTCAAATCTATTGATATTACAAGGGCGTAGCCTAGGCTGGGCAGAGCCGATGGGCTCTAACCCCCTAACTTTTGAGAAAAAAAATTTAATTTATACTTATATTATTTAATTTAAGAGGACATAAGCATGTGGCTAGGGGAAGTTGTCCCCTTAACTTTGGGAAAAAAAAGAGGCAAGTCTTATACTATATTATTTAATTTAAGATGACATAGCTTGACAAGTTGCCCCCTATAAAAAAAATATATATTTGTTACAAATAGACAAACAAATGAGATTGCCCATGAAATTGGCCCTTAAAAAAAAAAAAATAGGGCTAAGGCCCTAAATCCATACAGCCCCTGGACCAATAATATCTTACACTCGCCTAATTGTTCTTTACAAACCCATCAATAATAATAATTAACTTTATCAATCAACCATTGTTAGCCCCCCTAAAAGAAAATCTTGGCTCCAACCCTACAGTACTTCTTTGGTTCATTACACCAACATAGTTCAATGTGGATTGTTGCATCCTTCTTTCAATTCAATTTCTTTTTAAATTTGGATATAATCTCTATTTATTTATTTATTTATATTTCCAATAGCCAATACAAACTGGTTTAAATTCTAGAAAGCGTTAGTGCTTCATGTTTTCCGCTGATATTAGATTGTCTGTTTCTCCTCTAATTTGGTTATCGATAATTGGTAAACTTCACTTGTTATCTATGTTTTCAGTAATATATACTTCAGTAAATCAGATCACTACCTAATATCTACTAATTAAAATGCAATTCAGCACTAACGACACAATTCAAACCTAAATACAGACTGATTCTCACATCATCGCGAGCTTGTAATTGTAATGTCGGCGCTTTGATCCTACATTTTGATATATTATAATGCAAGTGACATTAGTCTACTGTACTTGGTATATATTTTAACTTCACATTTTTTACTTCCAAAATTGAGTGAGTCAAATAGAGAAAGGTAGAGAAAAAAAAAAACAGACAACCCAACAAATGACTTCTCATTGTCAGCTATTATTTCTCTTTCTTTAATTGACAACAGCTCTCAATCATCTTCTTTATCTACCAAAACAAACAAGATAATTCGTTGCACTTTATTTATATATATATGGACTTTTTATGGACACCATTGTTTCATGACATTTAGGATGTTTCTACATTTAGGAATACCCCATCTGTTGCCCCTTTATGAAGTTAAGGCCTTTCTATATATATATATAGAAAAATTACAAAATGTGTGGTGCTTCAAAAGGAGCGTTAAGATCAATGTTCCTTATGCATCTTGTTGGACATTTAGGTTTTAACTTCAGATTAGGACGATTCAATCCGTCGATCTCTTTCGTTAATCGTACACAATAAATATTGAAAATATAGTCATTCGCTTGCCAAATGGAGGAATGATACAACAATTATTTATTATAAACTTTTTTTAGTACAAGACATTATTTATTTAGCTGTTAGGACAGTGGGCCTGATCATTCACATCAGATATAGAATCTACTACCAATCTACTCTACTGAAAAATTTCATTTATGCAATCAATTGGTGGTATTGATATCATATTATATGTATAAATGAAACATGAAAGGTATTGGTAAAATTTGCTCCATGTCCTCTCAACAATGACGGTTGGGCCCGAGCAGTAGTTGTCTCTCTCCTGCCCACAGTGATAGGCCTCACAAAAGAGTGCTCTGGGCCACCGGTAATATTTATGTGAAAACTTTTCAAAGTGAGGGGGATATTTAGGATCAAAATACCACAAGAAAACAAAAATTCTTAAATATTAGAAAGAGAGTAATAGGTAAATGCCAAAAATAGAGCGATGACAAATAACTATATACATTTATATGAAAAAAGCAAGCCTCAATTTCTTTCTTCTTTATTTTCTCTATTGGGCCAATGTGTGTTCACACTTTTCATGACTGTTTTTGCACTAGGTTGAAGTTTCAGCATTTTAAATCCTCTCTGTCTTAATTTTTAATTGAGTGTAAAAAGTAATCGAAAGAGTGTGGACATGAGTAAAAAGTGAGGAAGAGAGAAATTAAGGCTAGCATTCTTCATGAGAAAGAGGTTACTAAGTAGGTCAAGAAGGTCGCTAGCATTCATGCCATCTCCATTAACACCAAAGCTCTGTTTTGCTCACCTTCGACCTCAAGTTAAAGATAACGCCCACAATAGAGATTTTTTCGATAAATGGAGCATTGATGCTGACTATAAGTACCCAATCATTCGTACTTGTTCCCGGAGACCTCCTCCTACTGACTCATGGGCCATGAATATTGATGGATCCCCTTGTGGGAATAGAGCTGAATTTGGAGGGATCATTAAGGACCATCTTGGTACGCCACATGGCCTTTGCTACTGGATGGGATGGCGAGGACATTGCTCAACTTGAGTTACTTGCTATTGGTCGTGGCCTCGAGGTAGCTCGAGACCATGGTATCACCCAGATCTCCATCTTCTCCTACTCTAACTTTGTAATAGACATGCTTATTACTTCTTGTAAGCCCCCACGGCGAATGTGACATGATGAGAGATTAGTTGAAAATAGATTGTCGCCCCTTATTTCCTACAATCTTTAGCATGTTTGGAGAGAATCTAATAGGGTTAGCAACATATTGTACGACTTCCTCCTAGATTTTGTTTTATCCTGATGATTTTCCTCAAGAGTTCCTTAACATCATTCATGTTAATTGCTCAGTTGGCTTGTATCATAGATTGTAACTTCTCTTTTTTGGAGCAATTTAATCTAGTCGGGATCCGCCTAACTCCAGCTTACCTTTTAAAAAAAAAAAAAATTCTTCAAATATATATAGAATATTTGAATCGAAAAAATGTTAAAATAATAATAAAATCGTTTTGGTAAGAAAAACAATAAATAAAAAAATTACAAGGCCAACAAATCCCCTAAGCACCACTTACAAAAGTAACAACCACTGCTTACGTTAGCTCTACTGGGTATTTTTAACGTGCCACTTTTTATTAGAGTTTCAACTTTCTCTCACTGATAAAGAGAGAGAGAGAAAGCCAAACCCAAAACCAGTCAAGTTTTCCCCTGTTTTATCAATCAATTATCAAATGCCCTAATTTCTTCTCCCCTGTTTTCATTTCTCACACTCTGTTTGTAGATTATAGCAGAGGAAACCAATCTGATCTGATTCAAAACCCCTAGATTTTTATTTTCATTTCTTTAATTTCATGGCTGCTGTTGCGGAAAACGGGTTTGGTTCTGATGATCAGTTTATCCATCAATCTGTAACTGTTAATCCAAGTTCTGATTCCAAATCTGAATTTCAGAGAGATGTGCAAAAACTTGTTGATTTGCTTTCCAAATTGAACCCTTCAGCTAAGGAATTTTTCCCTTCATCTTACTCTCCTGATCATCAATTTCCCCCGGATAATCTTTCCGGGGATTATCGAAGGGTACTGTAAAATTTTTCATTTCATTTCATCCTTTTTTTTTTGGTTACAAATTATTGATTTATTAGGTTTATGAGCGATGAATTTTATTTTATTGTCTTTTTATTTATTTATTTAAAATCTGATTCTTTATTTTTCTTTAGCTTTCTAGGCTCTTTGTAATGTGTATGGTATAGATATATGGGGCTTTTGGGTTTTATCTGTTTAATTTCAAATTCTCATGGAGTAGTAGGATGTTGAATTCGATTTCTGAAGAACATGGTTGGGATCAGTATGATCGTTCTATCCTTTTTAGATGTTGGTTTGTAGATGTGTGTGTATATGTATTCTCTTTTGTTAATTTCTGAAATTTGCTTTTTTGAATTTTGCCAGAAAAGGAATAACTATAACCAGGGGAGAAGGAGGTTGAATGGGAGAACTATTAGAGCTCAGAGAGAAGATAGCATTAGACGAACTGTATATGTTTCTGATATTGATCAGCATGTAAGTGAAGTAGAAACAGGATATGTTTGTTTCCTTGGTTGCTTTGAACATTAAAACACTGTCTTTCTTGTTTTCTTCCTAATTTTAGAGCGATTTCACTAACAAAACCCCTTACGCTGTTCAAATTAGGTCACTGAAGAGCGGCTTGCTGCCTTATTTACTAATTGTGGGCAAGTAAGTTTTGGCGCTCCTTAAAAACATTAAATTCTACAACGCTTGAACTGATTGGTAGAATGATTTTCTTAAATTCACATTGTGGCCTTTTTTTCTCGATGTACACGTGGAACATAAATTGATTGTTATTTTTTTGTATAGGGCATTGCTTGTTCACTATTTGAATGCCCAATGCCATGCATATTTTTTTTCACTGAAGTCTTAATTATGCACTAATGGGGTACTTTTGGAATTAATAACGTGGACTTGTACAAACTCATTTAATCATGAATGGCACAATAAGAAGGAAATGCTTATGGTGCTATAATCAGCTTGCTGAGGAGAATATTTGGTTTCTTGAGTGATTTGGTGGGACTGCATATTTTCGTCATGCTAGAATTTGTTGATACCTTAAAAATCCCATGGAAGCTTTGTTGATTTATATGCTTGTGCTGAAAATTCAATAAATTAACTTCAAAATCTGTGAAGAAGGCCTGATGTCGATTCCTTTACATATTTCATGTGTAAAAACACAAGAAAATTATACTCATCATGGCCAATAGATAAACCTGAAGGAAGTTGAACCCTCTATAATCAATCAACATGGGGATAGTAGAACCATAGATGTACACATTTTTTTAGAACTTTGCAGCACGATGTCACAGCTGTTCATTTATTATTTATTGACCTTCCTATTGGTAAATTTGGCATTCTTTTCTGGATTATACTATTATAGTCAAACTTGGGGTCCCTTATCTAAAATTTAATTAGAGATAATTTTTTTGCACAAGGAAGTATGAGCTTATTATTAATAGAAACTTTGGAAATATTGAAATGAAGTAACAATGAACTATCTAGGAAGAAAAGGCGTATATCTTCTACCATATGTGGTCAAATTTTACATATGAGCTACAATTCACTCCATAGTTTTCCAATTTTGATATTCACAAAGTATGAGCAGAAGTAGGTGTGCATCCAAAGGCAGGAATGGGGCAACAATGGTTCATAAAAGGTTGTATATTAGAAATTAATAAGTGTCTATATAATACTTTGTGATAGTTTTAATATATATTATCTATTTTCTACTAATAATGTTATTGACTAATTGTGAAAGTTCAGACTTGAATATATAATAGTAATTAAGACTTAAAAGTTAAGGAAGCATCTCATTATCATCATTACCATCATAAAGCCTTGTTCCAATGGTTGGGGTCGGCTACACAAATCGTGTTCTATCATTCTGCTCTATTCTAAGGCCATATCTTTTGTTAAATTGTGTAGTTTCTTTTTCAAATATTTTATGCGCTTCCTTTTCGGATTCCCCCTTTCCTTTTAGACCCTTTGCCCTGTACCATAACACTCTTCATTAGTGTCATCATTGGTCTTAGTTGTGTATGACCAAATCATTTGTCTTTTTTTTCCCCTAAATCAGTTCCTTATTGCAATTATGCGACTCATATTCAGTCATTCTAGTCTATGAAGAACATATCTTTTGTTAGAGCACACGTTATCAAATCTGTTTCATTAACTCCATCCACATCCTTTTTCACCCTTCCCCTTCCCCTTCCCCTTCCCCTTCCCCCTCATTTTTTTAGAACTTTCATCTTGCACCAACTCACTCCTCATTGGTCTTCGTTGGACATTTTCAGACCATCTCAATCGGCTCCCCCTTATTTTATCTATTGGATTTGGAGCTACTTCCATATTCTCTCAAATGTGCACATTTTTAATCTTATGTGACCTAGTCTTCATACCATAGTTGTAGGGAAGCTATGATCAGGGTGAGAAGCTCGCTTCTTAAGAAACTTGCTTCTTAGAAAGCTCGCTTTCATCATATCCTATTGAGTGGTCAAAGGAGGATATGTATGTGGGAAGTGGTGGAATAGATCCGAGTCTGCAGCCTAGGATATGGATCCTGAGCAAGTATTATTGGATTGAAACCTAAGGCACCTACTTCTCCACAAATATATCATGTAAGATAAAATCTAAGGTATGAATGCCCATACTAACAGAATAGGAATGAGGCGCCTATATCTTATCATCACTTCTCACTTTCTAAGGAGTATTTGAGCCTTGCTTCCTACTTCTTGCTTTTGATTGCTTCTCGTTTTCGCTTCTCGCTCTAGTAACTATGCTTTATACACATCCATCTTAACACCCTCATCTTAGTTGCACTCATTATATTTATATACTGCTTCTTGGTTGCCCAAAATTTTGCTCCACAATATAAAGGATTCTATTTATGTTATATAAATTTCTCTTTGAATATAAAATCTTTTCAATTCTTTAGTATATTGTTTTTAACAAAAAGTTTCCAATTTATCTTTAGAATGTAGATCAGCCTTCAATCTTTCACATATAATTGATTGGGGACCAAAAATTAAGTTTTATGGTTAGTTGGGTTTCCCCAATATTCATTTTTTCACCTCATAACTCCCACATATTCATTACTAAATTTATTGTAAATGCTTCAAGGATCCAGAGATCTGATGTATTTACATGCAGTGAAACTAAAAAAACCTTAAACTATGGGAAAATGAACATATAATTCAGAAAAATAAAGGAAAATGAACCTTGAAAAGAGTCAGTCCAGAAACCTTCCGTGTGCGATCATTACATGCAGTGAAACTAAAAAAGACCTTAAACTATGGGAAAATGAACATATAAGTCAGAAAAATAAAGGAAAACGAACCTTGAAATGAGTCAGTCCCAAAACCTCCGTGTGCAATCGTCTTCTCCAAAAGTTTTAAAGCATTTCTCTATTTTTTAAGTGGAGTTGTTAATTCTAACTAGAGAACACAACCACCCAAAAAAATGACTTTTTTTTGGGAGTTTTTTTTATTGAACCTCTGTCGTACATAGAGTATAGGTTGAAATCTTCCTATCTTTCGATTGAAACCTGGTCACACTCACATTATAAGGGGAATATGTTTAAATTTCATAGTTGTGGGCATGAAACTGCAAATCAGTTGCCAATTTTTAGCAAATTTTGGTGAAATATGAAAATGCTTGTTTTATCTTTATCTTCACATACTTGCATGTGGAGTACAATAGGAATATTTTCCTTGTGATTCATACATGTATCTCCCTACCTTTTAAGTATATTATTCTTCTTTTTGTCCATGCTTCAATGAGAATTGTAGTGTTTAGTATTCAGTTCCAATTTTTTATTTCTCTTTGGTGAATTTACAATGTTGTGAATGAGAAGGTTGGGGAAGATGGTACAAATGGAAGTGTCAATTGACGTGGCACACAAGGCAGCCAATATCGATCCTTTGCTTCCCATGCTTGAAGTAGCCTCGATACCTAAGCAAAGTTTCAAAAATCTGTTAGGGTTTCTAGAAGTGTGATGTATCAAAGATTCAAAAGAGACCTCAGAATAATGGTCTCAAATTCGAACACATGGAATTAATTGGAGGTCGAAAGGATAAGGAGGTGGCACGATGTACCCGACAACTTCAATATGCAAGGGCCTTATGTGTGCCTGTGTTTTTGGAACCCGGATCTTGACTAATGCAGCTAGTAGGACGATAGAGGCTACAACTTCAGCAGGTTGTGGTGTGGGGTCATCTTAAGATAGAGACATTTAGGAGAGCATCTTTCCTAAAGAAAGGACCATATTTGATGGGTCGGGCCTTCCCTATTAGGGTGCAATCCGGATCCAAGGTCTTGACTCTTGAGGAATTTGCGAACATTTCGAAATTGTCTTAAGGGAACTTTCGTAATTGCCAAACTTAAGGAAACGTTCGTGAGAATTGAGAGCTACTCTTTATCTTCTTCCTCCAAGAGCTCAAACCAACAAGTCTTATCTTAGGGGTGTTATCCAAAGAGAGGTGAACCATCCGGTCCATCCCACACGAGTTAGCCAGGTCAATGGCTTTTGTTAGGGTTAGAAGAAGGGAAGTCCCATAATGCTAGTGCTACTATTTACATTGGTGTTTGGGTTCCTAGTCCTAACAACAATCTAGCATTTTGCAGTATTCTAGAGCCGAACACAATGGTGATTAGCATGGAAGAGGGTAAGTTTACCCCTATTTTAGTAGAGGAGGTCGAATGCAAATGGGTTAATGTCTCTTCGTCAAAAGGGATGTGATTCTAGAGGTTCACAATGCTACTAATCTCAAAGATGCTAGAGACACACCCCCTCTCTATTTTTCTGTTTATTGTATATAAGAGCTCAGTATAGGGTCGATTACTTTGGAAGAGGGGAATCCCATCCCTATTTCTTTGGGCAAGGCCGAATGCGGTAGAGGAGACGCCCTTTTGTTAAGGGCTCATAGGGGTATGCAGGAGGATGTTTTGTTTAACCATGAGATTGTTCCTCTTGCTCGAGTATTGAGGGGTTTTATTCATTGCAAGGATTTGGTGGGGGGTATTCATTCGGAGGTAATGCTCGTCACAATGTGCTTATGCTAGACAATGTAGTACCAGAGGCTATGAGTATAAACCTTCTGTCTCCGGTCATAGGGACGATATCCCAACCTTGTCAGCGTTGCAACTTGCAAGTGGATCAAGCTTGGTTGGTCCTAGACTCCTAACCGCCTCGCCTTGGCCAAGTATGTCCTCTCCCTCTCTTCTTTCAATTATCCTTTTCAATACTTCTACAGAGACAAGGAATGTCTAAAGAGGTTTAAGTTGTTAAATGGAGGTATGGATTCGGTTCTTTGGCATGTGAAGGCAGGATAAAGGGAATCACATCCAGATAAAGAAAACGGGGTTGGGTGGATAGGAGAGTATTGTTCATATTTCGATATCTTACTAAACTTAGAAAGGCTTTGTTTTTATTTATTTATCGGTAAACAACAAATATAATATATGATGGAAATATATGATATACATCTCAAGGTTCACTAAGAGTAAACCAAGAGAGCAAACAAGGGGGATAAATAAAATAAATTAACAACAGTAGAGAACATAATACTAAATGTAAAGATGGTCCTCCAGGGATCACTACTATCTCCCCCTATAGTGCCAAGCTGAGACTAGGAATTGAGCTCGAGCTTGAATCCGAGGAATGGTCAAGAAGGTGTCCTCAAACACCCTCTTATTCCTCTCCTTTCAAAGAGCACAAGCTATTATTCTGGAAGGAAATGCCAAACTACACCTGCTAGATAGGTGAACGACATTGAACACCAACAGGATAAGAAACTCTGAAAGGATCGGGGAAAGATCCAAGGGATGCGAAGTTGAAAAATGAAATAGAATCAAACCTCTCTTGCCATCGGAGAATTCAACAATAAATGATCTATAGTCTCCTCTACTAAAAGGCACACGAAACATTTGTTAGCTAGGTACCATCCTTTATGCATTAGATGGTCGCTATTTAGGATTTTATCTAAAACCACTATCCACTGAAAAATAATAGCTTAGAAGGGACTGAAGGGAACCACACAACCTGGTGAGGAAAAGGTAAATTGGGCCCAGTTTGTAAGACTTGCAAAAAAGATCTCGTTGAGAACTGCCCCTTGTTGTACGAAGACGAAGCCCAATTATCCCTAACACGAGAGTTTGGGGAAACCTGCTGAATTTGGGAGAGTAACCTCAATAGGTCTTGAACCTCCCAGTCAAATAAGTTATGCCTCAGCTTAGGGGACCAAACAGGTGATCTTACACACCATTCTAAATACTCTGCAACCGAAGCCTCCCTATTTGATGCTAGGAGAAACAGGGTGCCGAAAATCTGCCTAAGAGGGGATGGGCCACACCAGTGATCATGTCAAATGTTGATCTGCTCCCCATTACCCACCTTGAAATGGGTGAGGTTGGAAAATTTAGCCCAGCCTTACACCATGGCCTTCCATATCCTAACCCATAGGACCTCGCCTTGCTTAGGGCACCACCTATTAGACTACCCGTGCCTAGTCATTATCACAACCCTCCATAGACTATCCTCTTCCTCACTATAATTCCTGAGCCACTTTCCCAAAAGGGCTTTCTTCACCTTTGTTAGGGGTGAATATTGATGCTGCCCCCCACACTTGGATTAGAAAGGGCTATTACTGTCTTTGAGACCCTTTCTTTGTCAATTGCTCAAGGTATGGTTTTTGATGGGAGAGGGAAGTGTCAAGTAGGAGTTATGATGAGATGTTAGAGTGGGTTCTTAGTGAAGTCAAGGGGTTTGACAAATTCTTTGGGATCTCTTTTAATGGGTTTGAAGAACAAATGAAAGCATTATTTTTGGAGGTGGAGAGGAGGACTCTTGATAGAGATAGGAGTGTAGCCCTAAAGGGGAAACACAAAAAGGAAAAAGTTTCTCAAAGAGCTTAACAACTTAGTTAGTAATATTAGTTACGAGGGGAAATTAGGAGGTGTGGGGGAAAGGTATTGTGAGGAGGAGTAGGGGAGTCCGAGGAGTTCATCAATGTCGATAAAAGTTATTTCTTGGAACATTAAAGGCATGGGGAATAGAGATAAGAGAGTTTTGACTAATTAGTTGAACAATTCTAGGAAGTCGTCGATTATTTGTTTACAGAAAATTAAATAGGCCAGGTAACGGAGAGGTTTATTCAGTTACTTTGGGGGGTGAAGATGTTTGAATGGTTGGCTCTTCCTTCAATTGGAGACTTTGGGGATATTTGTTTATTTTGGATAAAGAGGCGGGCTGGTGTTTGATTTGGAGATGGGAGCGTATTTGTTGTCCATATTGTGTCGTTATGTGAAGGATAACTCTCTGCTACTCCTAAGCCTAAGACACACATGCATGTCTTTTGTTCATTGCAAGCTTACAACTATTCTAAAGAATTGGTGAATGGATTTTTGGGTGTTTATTAGCCTAATAACTAGAGATTTTCTTGGGTTATGGCAAGAGTTGGATGACATTGAGGCTAGATGGGGTATACCATAGTGTCTTGGAGGGGATTTCAACACATCTATTTTAACCATGAAAAGAAAGTAAGGTATAGTGAAATATCACAATGAGAAGTTTTGAGGACTTAATGGATAGAGATTTTTAATTGATAGCCTCCTTAGTGGAACTCAATTTACGTGGAGTCGTGGACTTGTTTTATAGGGACTTCTTTCATGAGTAGATTGGCTGTGTTGCTCTTTTTCGACCTTTGGGACGACCACTTTCCTTTGGTGCTTAAATCAATCCTTCCTAGAACCACTTTCGATCACACCCATGTTATTCTGGAAACAAAAAGGATTAGGCGTGGCTCCACCTTTTTTGGTTTGAGGAGATGTTGTTAAGGGCTCCATATTTCTTCGAAGTTGTTGATGAGGTGCAGAGGGAGTCTCACTTCTGGGGCAGAGCCAACATAATTTGGGGTTTGAAGCTCAAGGTCTAAAAAATAGAATCAAAATTTGGAACAAAGAGGTTTTTGGGGATACGAAGTAAAAGAAAAGAAGAAAATACTTGATGAGATTGATATAAAATAGGAAAAGAAGTCTTCTTGGGCAAGACTCTAAGAGAAGGATGGACTTGAAAGAGGAGTACCAAGGCTTGGTAAAGAGGGAAGAGATTAGTTGGATGTAGAAATCTAAGGTTAACGGCTTAAAGAAGGGGACAAAAATATGGATTTGTTTTCATAAGATTGCTAATGCTAGACGAAGCAATCTAATTTTGAGAATCAAGGTTGATGATATCTGAATTGAAGATGAAAAGGGTATTAGAGAGGAAATATTTTCTTACAAAGGGCCTTATGAGGATAGATACAGTTACATGTTTAAATTGGATGGTGTGGTGCTTGATATGATTTCAGATGAGAAGAGGGACTTCTTGGAGAGGCATTTTTAGGAGGAAATTAGGTTTGATTATCCAAGATATTGTTGGAGGTAAAGCTTTAGAGCCAGATAGATGTTTAATCTCTCTATAGAAAGTGTTAAGAGTATTATCAGTGATTACTTCATGAAAGTGGTTGAGGAATTTTACAGAGAGGATTCCTTTGATCAGATCCTTAATAGCACCTTGGTGGGAAGTGTCTACAAGATTTTGGCTGAAGGACTGGCTAGATCGAAATCAGTTATAGTGATGATTATCCCACCATTGTAGGGTGCATTCGTGTATTGCAGCTTGATGGTCTTTCGACTGCTAATGAGTGTGTAGATTGGAGAGTCAAGAGTAGCAACCCAGGCATCGTATTCAAATTGGATATGGAAAAGTATTATGACCGCAGTAATAAAAAACGTCGTTTTTAAAAAAAAATTTGCGAATTATTTACGCATTTTTGGATTGCCGAACTATTCGCCCTTTAATTTGCGAATTTTTGGATTCCCAAATTATTCGTGAATTCCCCGAATTATTCCCGAATGTACCTAATTCGTGAATTTCCCGAATTTACCAAATTATTCCCGAATTTGCGAATAATTCAATTTTAAACTACCTATTTTGAATATTTTTTAATCAAAATTTTTGGTATATTTTTATAATTATTAAATTATGTTTTAATTTTCCTGAATTTTTCTCAATTTTTTTCTGAATTTTTTTGAATTTGACCCTTGCTGAATAATTCCCGAACCCCGACTTTGTCATTGTGGTTATGACCATGTTAAATGGGACTTTTTGGATTCATGCTTGGAAGAATGAGTTTTGGGATTAAATGGAAGGGGTTGGATGAAGTCTCGTTACACAACTGTATCATTTTCGACTCTGGTCAGTGATATCCCAACTAATTATTCTAGGAGCTCCTAGGGGTTGAAACAGGGAGATCCTTTATTTGCTTTCTTGTTTATTATAATCACGGAAGCTTTGAGCAGATTAATTTGCAAAGAGGTTGTGATCGATGGTTTTCAGTGGACAAAGAAGGTTTAGTTGTCTCTCATCTACAGTTTCCCAAAGACATTGTAGTCCTTTATAACACTTGCACCGTCGGTTGGGGTACCTTCTTCCTTAGATGTTTTGAGACGATCTTAGGGTTAAGGGGAAAATAATTCTTTTCATGGTAAAAAAAGGGCATTCATCTCAATTATTTCACAAGAACAAAAAGAAGAAAACAAGGGGTTTATTGAATTTCAAGTATTCAGTTTCACTAATAAGACACAGAGACTTCACATTTGAAATTGCATAGAAAATATTATTTATCTCAGAGAGGTCTACGAAAAATTTTGGGAAAATGTCAAAGGCTGATGGCTTATTTATCAAAGAAAAGTAAAGTATGCTATAAAGAATTAATTGGCCAATTAGATATTTGGGAGCCAAAAACTCATTAATTTGAAGATTCGTTTTAAATTATTCGATTGATTAGATCTTAAATTTTAATGGTTAACATTAAGAAGAGTAATTATTCAATGTGGAAGATGACGAATTCTTTGGGTTTAGGTTGGTCACTTCCCGACCAACTACTTGGGTATACCTCTTAGGGCGGGTTTTAAAGTTAAATCTATGTGGGATCTAGTAGTAGGAAGAGTTAATTCTAGGTTAGAATCTTAGAAGTCCCCGTTATTGTCTAAAGTAGGGAGAGTCACTTTGCTTAAGAGTACTTTGGCAAGCATGCCCGCTTACTTCATCTCCTTACTATCAACCCATGCATCTATTGTAGATTTGTTTGAGAGAATCTAGTGGATATTGTTTTTGACTTGACAGACTTGAGGATGGGAAATACCATCAAGTGGAGTGGAAAGATGTACGTCACCTCGTGAAGGAAGGTCTTCTAGGTATGAGGCCCATGAGAGAGATGAATAAGGCGCTTCTAGGAAATGACGTTATTGATGCGTTAAGAGAGAAAGAGTATGTGGAGGAAAGTCATAGATGCCAAATTTGGGGTGTGCTCAGTGTGGTTACCTGAAGGAAGTAAGGGGTTCCCATAGAGTGGTTATGTGGAAAACAATATGAAGGTTCAGGAGCATTTTAGTAAGCATGTTTCTTTCAAGGTTCGTAGAGGTAATGACATCAAGTTTTGGGAAGTATGGTGTTGGACGAATTCTTGAGGAAGGATTTTGGGAACTTATATTCAGTCTTGTAAGATGAATTCCTGCTTTGAGATCTTTGCTAATGAGGTGATTTAGACTCTGGGCATGAGAAGGGGACTTAATGATTGGGAGTTTGATGACTTCATGCGATTACTAGTCCGCCTTAACCCTATCAAGTCTAATCCTAATGTTAGAGGTTGAAGAGTTTAGTTTAGAGACAATAAAGCATGGAAATAAAATTCGCTGAAACCGATACGAAACAAGCGTTACTATAGGTATCGGTAGTCCCCTATACGATATTTATACTAATACGAAATTGGCGATACGTTTCGTTTGTTAGTTATTCATGTTTTAATTCATTGTGTAGCTGTAATTTTGTTTGCTACTTTGTTTTTGAGTCACTTCCCATGTCTTTATATTTGGTTCTTATAACTCATTTGATTTTTTTTTTAAATTTAATTAAAATTTTTTTTTTCTTAGGAAAGAAAATTTTTTATGTATCGCCCGATACGTATAGGTTTCGATTGGGACCGATACATCCCCTGAAACCGTATTTTTAATCATTGCAATAATGGCAAGTTCATAGTGAAGCCTTCTTTTAAGTCTTTGCGTCAGATCCTGCTTCCTTTTCCTTATTGGCTTGTTTGGAATCGGAGAATTCTGTCTAAGATTATGTTCTTCCTGTGAACAGTCGCCCTGAATAAAATTCTCATGTCTAACCAAAAGAACATGGTTGCACATTGCACAATGCACATCACCCAACTCCTATGCTCTTGGTGTGAGATTAGAGAGGATTTTGAGGACCTTGAGCTTATCACATTTTAGGTTTCTTGTTATTTCCCTCACTTTCTTGGTTCATGAATCGCTTCTGTACGTATTTTTCTTCTTTATATACTATCTGCTTAACCGATAGGAAAAACAAAATTTTGTGGAAGCTTCTAACGTTTTCTACCCTCATATTGAATTCTGAGTGAGTTGAACTAGTTCTAACATTTATATCCTTGGTTTATAACTCTTATTTGATGCTTTTGGAAAAAAAAATGTTGCTGCGTAAATGGACTCCTTTAGAATGGTTTCACAAGTTATTTGATGTTGTATAATCACGTGAACTTCAGTAAGGGTTACTGGGCAATGATATCAGGCAATGATGGTGATTTGCTAATGATGGACCATTTCTTCATATGTTGTTTCATTAGGACATCTAAGCCTTTTCCTCCTCATTAGGTAAACAAAATTATATGGGAAATTCCTACTTTTATTTGAGGAAACACATTCTTCCTGGAGGTAAAAATACAACCCAGTATGGTGGACCAATTGACCTTTGACTCTGAACATGATGTACTGAGTAGTGGGGTTGGTGTTCACGTAATTTTTATTCCCACTCGAATTAGTTAGTTGTGGTAAAAGCATAACAATAAGTTTGCCTGTTTTCCTTGGGGCCTGACTCATTGTTAATCAAACCTGCTGACAATGCCAGAATCCTGAATCTGTCATTACTTTTTAAAGGAGGCAGTAACAGTATGCATATGTTCAGCTTTACTGCAGGTCTGTTGTGCAAAGCAATAAAAGTGTTTCCGTATTTTCAGAATTTTTCGGGCCATGGTGTCAAAAATCGACTCAATTCCGCTGAAGTTGACCGAATTGAGTCGACTTCCGTGGTGTTTTGAATTAAAATGTACTTGTATTTTAAAAATATTGGACTTCATGGTAAATTTCGACCGAAATAGAAAAAAAAGTGTTGAGAAAATACAAAACTTCGGTGGAAGTTAACCGAACTGTACAAATTAATCAAACTGTACAAAAAAAAGTTTGTAAATTGATAGACTTTTAAGTTTTAACTTAAAAGGGTAATGCTAGTTCCACAGTTCCACTTGCTTTAAACTTATTTTCTTCATAAGGAAAGACACAGTCCTTAGCATTAAGTTTATTATAAATATAATTAGCTTTAAAAGACAGTGTTGCTAGGATTAAGCTTATTATAAATTATAATTTTATTATTAGTGTGGTTAGCATTAAGCCCTTAACCTTATTATAAATTATAATTTTATTATTCTAATAATTTTGTAATTAGTATATTATGCCCACAAGGGCTTTTTAGTAATATTAAAATTTTAAATAATTTTCTAATAGTATTTCATAAATTAAAAATTATTTAATTACTCATCCTCTCTTCACATATTGATTCAGCCTGTAAAAATGTTGAGCTCATCAATTGCAGATTGAAATAGGTTTAGAAACGAAATTAAATTTCAATTATTTATCAACTTTAATGTGCAATTTATAAGTTTTTTAGGTTTCTAAAATAATTAACATGGGTAATAATTGAAAAATAAAGAGAATACACATCTCCTTCATTTGACAAAGAGGATAAAATATAGTTAAAAAAGTTAACAATATAGAAAAATATCAAGAAGAAATTATAGCTCAGACAAGCAGACAACTCATGCCACTTAACTTGATTCTCACATTTGAGTAATACATGCTTGCATTAGTAATATAATGAATTCTAGATGTGTTTTTATGCTTAAGTGTTCGATTTCTAAAGTTTCATCTTAGATTTCCAATGTTATCTTAAAATTTCCTAGACTTCTTTAATTTTTGCATAACTTTTTTGGACTTCCTTAAACTTCCTCGAAACGCGACAACTTCCTTAGCGACCGAAGTTTATACTAAAACCGAAGTTTAATACCTTATTTTGGGCATTGTATGCTTCAATTAGGGTTGTATTCGGGCTAGGCTTTTCCGGGCTTGGCCAAGCCTGGCTCGGCTTGAAAGGATTTGATTTAGGCCTGAAGCCCGGCTCAGCCCGAAATGAAGCTTAAAAGTGTGGCCCGAAGCTTGGCCCAAATTCAAAAGTGTGACTCGAAACTCGGCTTGGCCTGAATTTAATCAAGCTTGAGCCAGGCTTGGCTCGAGCTCGGCTTGAATATTTTTTTTTATATTTAAATAAAATTTTATATTATATATATATATATACATATATATATATATATATATATACATACATACATATATATATATATATATATATATATATATATATATAAATAATATTTTTATTTATTTTTTATTTTTTAATAATATTCGAGCCAAGCCGCACAAGGGTTGGCCCAAGCTCGGCTTGATTGAGTTTTCGGGGTTTTTTTTAGGCTTGGCTTGGCCCGTTCGAGCCTAAAATTCGGGCCGATCTCAGGCCGAGCCGAGCCGAGTCGTACGAACGGATGATCGGGCTTTGTGCAGCCCTAGCTTCAGTGCTGCATTTGAAGTTTTTTTGCCTTATGAATTATCTTTTACATGTGGGTTTTATCTCTCAAGTTTAGTTTTACCATCATTGTAGTTAAAACCTTGAGACTATTGTATACACATTTCTTTTGTTGTATTTTCTGTTTCTTCTTAATATTATTACTTGACCATATATATTTTTCTTAAGCGGTAGATGATAGTGCATAAATGATGTTTCTAAGCTTTTGAAAATTTTATTTTGAAGGTAGTTGACTGTCGTGTTTGTGGTGATCCCCATTCAGTTCTTCGGTTTGCATTTGTAGAGTTTGCCGATGAGCGTAAGTTGGTTGTCTTACCATATAAAGTATCTCTCTAATGTAGTTGATGTATGCTGTAAAATACTTTTTATATGATTTTTCACATCTTAAATGGTCACATGGAATATGTGTTGACAGAAGGTGCAAGAGCAGCTCTAAGCCTTTCTGGGACAATGCTAGGCTTCTATCCTGTCAGGGTTTTGCCTTCAAAAACTGCCATATTACCAGTGAATCCCACATTCCTTCCGAGGGTGCGAATGAGTAACTCTCAAGCTGTATTTATTTACACAATTCTCTGTATGATGGTTGAACTACATATTCGTCCCATTTTATTTGGCGATCATTACATTTTTAGCTCTGGGGAGCTTATTCTTGGATATGTTTTAATGATTCTTATTGAATACAGTCAGAAGATGAACGGGAAATGTGCGCCAGGACGGTCTATTGTACGAATATTGATAAGAAGGTATATCATTATTGATTTCTGTTTGGATGGTGAAGAGTTGAGTTTTCTTTACATCATCTAGGTTGGCGAAATTGATTAACATTTTTTAGCTTGGTCATTCTGGTCTTGTGCTTGAACATTTATGGTTGAGGTTGAAGAATTCTCACACATTTCTCAGTTAATAGAATTTCTATTGGGTGCAGGTTTCTCATACTTTTGTAAAGAATTTCTTTGAATCAACCTGTGGTGAGGTCAGCACAATACTCTTCAACTGGTGTTTTTCTATCTGTTCCGAAAACAGGTGGGTGTAAAGAGTTTCTTGCTTAGTTGGCATAATTTATCATTTACAGGTATCTCGGCTGAGGCTTTTGGGGGATCACGTGCATTCAACACGTATTGCATTTGTTGAATTTTCTATGGTAAGCTTTTACCTACAGTGTCAAAGTAAGTGATGACTGCACACTATTACACAGTTGCATATGTTGGGTTTTATTTATGTTAAGATTCTTCAATGGCTTCCTGTTTCTTCCTATGGTTATACCTCCATATTTTTCCATTAAGTCAACATTATTTACTGGCCGGCCTGTATGGGTCGCGTCTCAGCACAAATTGCATGTCAGAAGTTGATATGCATTTGTTGCCTGTCTAGCTTTAAATCCTTCGTATTAATCATATTTAGGTGAATATAATTCACACTCCTTCTAAGGTGCCTCATTTTTGTATGCTCTCTTATCCTAATTTTTTCTTCCCTTGCTAGAAGATTTGATCATTGTAGGAGTCTGTCTTGACCGATTAATGTCTAAGTCTTCTCTTGGATTGGTCTCTGGTTTGATTTCAGATGAAGCATGTGCGGTTGAATGGTCATTTTAGAAGATCGAAAGAGAGGGTTCCTTTTTCTGAATTGCTTTTGATTGCTTGAAGATAAAGTTCATCAGAGAGGAAAGGAACAGAGTTGGAGAATATTGTTCCTTGTGCATAAAATTGGCATAGTGTGGCTTAGCGTACCTCGTTGACCATTGAGCAACCTAGGTTCTTCTTTCAAATCTTTGTATGAGAGTCTGCGACCCTCATAAATCTACTAAAATCCGTAAGCATCCCCAAAACTAATCAGTCACATTTCCATGTGGATCTCCCGTTACTTTGAGAGCCAACAAAGAATTATCCATCGTGTACCCCTTGTAATGAGCAGAGATTCCAGCAACATTCTTTCTTGGTGTGACAGGAGTAATTTTAGGGAATTAAGCTGAATCTGCCTCTCATGCTGGGTTGCGGTCTGCAGCCGAGGCTCGCTTCTTTAATAGGGATCATTTTGTGTTGCCTGTAAGAAGAAAAACTGGTTCCATAAAGTCTGGCTGAGGGACACCACCTGCGACAATTAACCCTTTATCGTCAGACAACTATTGGATATAGACCTTTTTGCTACTTTACCTGTCACTATCAGAGAAGTCAAAATTAAATTCTTGAATTCTTATTTCAGTAGGAGTTGAACCATTGTTATCTGCCCCTGTTCCCATTGCTGTATTGAAGACTGCCAAATTTAGAGGTATATCCGTAACAGCCAATGTTAATCAGAAAGAAAAATCAATTAATCAATAGCACCTAATCGATATCAACCGAAAAACAGAAACAACAGAGTTCTAGCTTAACAATAACAAAAAAAAAAATGTTCTCGAAATTAATAATACCTAGTTGGGTTGTTGAGCTGCTTTTTCCTTCCCCCTTTGTTACTCTGAAGCAGAAGTCCAATGATGGTTTATCCTTCATTGTTCTCCCAACAAGAACTGAATTCTCATTGTTCTCCACTGTTTACATGCAAATCCCTCGTTTAAGAGCTTAACCTTACCTTTTTTTTTCGTTGTTCTCCTTCCCTCTTGTAAGAGCTTAACCTTACATGAAAGTCTAATGATGGTCTTTCCTTCATGGTTTAACCATGAAGTCAAGAAAAATAGTTTTCTTATTTCATTATATGTGAACTAAGAAACGAAAAAGAAAAAGAAAAAGGTTAAGCTCTTAAAAGAGACATTTGCATGTAAACGGTGGAGAGCGACTCTCTCCCTCTCTCTCCTAAAAAAAGAACTGATTTTTGGTTAAACAAGAATGTAGATATTAGAAGATGTTCCATGAGTAGACATTCCATTTGAATTTTAAACAAACTTACCTTTATAGTATATTTATGATATTGTAATGAGGTAGAAATATAGATAAGTAATACAAAGTTGGAATGAACATGTAAATCCATATGTCACTATGAAATGGGGTAGACCTCGATGATTCCAATTCGAGATAGGAAATAGGTCCATATATCAATCACTAGAGGAAAATGGAACAACAAGTGATTCACTGTTTCCTCCGCCTCAAGGCACATAAAACAACGGTTGGCCATACTCCACTTTCTATGCACCAAATGATCGCATGTAAGGATCTTAACCTGCGGTGTCATCCAAAGAAAGAATGATACCTTAATGGGAATTTTAGGTTTCCACATAGCTCTATGAGGAAATGGTTGTTCAAAACTGACCCGGAGTAAATGATAGAAGGATTCTATTGAGAATTGACCTTTGCTGTCAATCTAAGACCAGTTTGGCATCAATTCTGGTGATTCTCTCATTTTGAAAAAGAATTAATTCTCATAAGTTTTGATTCTTATAGTCATTTCCACCGTCTTTCGAGGGAAAATCGAGTACAATTGAAATCCCCCCTGAGGCACTAGGGGACTTCCTAGTACACTCTAATGTCATCAAATTCCTGCCAAAACAACTCAAATTCCCAAGCTACCGATGGCCAATAGATCCCAGAGAACACCCAAACACTGTCGTTAGCTGTCCTAAAGGAATAATATTTTTGAAAAGTGAGTATACAGTGGGGAAGAAGAAAGATGCATTATATATTGTGAATTTCATTGCATCTGGGAATGAAAAAATTGTATCAAAAAATGTCCAATTCATATTAGACAATGCTTCAAATTACAGTGTGACCAGAATTATTATTGAAGTTAGATATTCAAATATTTTCAAGACATCATGGGCAGCACACTTCTTGGATTTGATTTTAGAGATTTTTTTTTTTTGGATCAATAACTCATCTTATTAAGAGGAAAGGAAGATACAAAGACAAAACAGAAAGCCCAACAGGTTTACAAGCACCTAAACACAGCCCTGTCCTAGCAGCACTACCTGAAATGCCCCTTGAGTGCTCTATGGGTTTAATACAAAATGTCCTGAATTTCCTCCCTCGAGCTGTGGAGGCAAACCTAACGAACTCTAGCACAAATCCGAGCCGTTGATGCCGAAATATCCTCGAACACTTTGCGGTTCCTCTCTAACCAGAGAGTCCAAGAAATAGCCCCTGGAAGCACTCCGCAAACCTCCTCCCACACTCCCTCCCCTCGTTCCCATAACCAACAATCTAAAAGATTACGAAACGATAAAGGGAAGGCCCAAGCCACCCCCAGGCGAGATAAATAGAAGTTCCATACCTCCGATGCAATTGAGTAGTGCAAAAGCAGATGATCCGTTGTCTCTTCCATATGGAGACACATGTAACAACGATTCGCCAAACTCCATCCTCTATGCTGCAGGTGATCCTCAGTTAGAAGTTTGTCCAAGGATGCAGTCCAAAGGAAACCTTGGAGGGAATACTGGGATTCCACACTACTCTATGCGGATACAACATCCCCGGAAACAAAAACATAGACTGAAACACATTTCGCACCAAGAATCGCCCTTGGCTACTCCTTGACCACAATCAGCAATCCCTTATCTCTGGGCACAGAGAGACCGAGGAAATACGCTCCAAAAGCCGCAAATAATCGTTGATTTCCCAATCATTGAGATCTCTCCGCATCCTTGGGCACCAAACGACTCCGCCCGCACCGCTCTCGTATGCGTCTGCCACAAGGGCTTCCTTATCCAAAGAAATAGCAAATAGGTTTCCGAAATCATCCATAAGGCGAGTGGATCCTGCCCAAATATAATGAGCTTCCTTGTGTAAAACTCTCAACAAATAGGAACTTGATGGTGTCTTATCAATTGCTAAGCTTCCTTGTGTTAAACTCTCAACCACTGGGAACTTGATGATGTCTATCGACTGCTAAGTCATTTAAAATTTGGAGTTCCTATTCCAAACCTTAGGGATATTAGGAGCCATTTAGCATCGTTCCTTAGGAAAATTTTCCTTTTCCCCAGAACGAAAATGATGAAAATGACATAAATGTGTTTGGCAACTCATTTTTAGGGAACAATTTTAAGAATCGTTCCGTTTTCAGCACAATTTTAGCATAACAAAAAAAAGATGCTTCTCAAAATTAAATCTGAAAAATGCGCTTAAATGAACGAGATTAGTGTGAAAACAAATGAGAAAATCATTTTGTTTTCAGCACAATTTTAGCATAAGAAAAAAAAAAACGCTTCCCAGAATTAAATCTGAGAAATGCGCTTAAACAAACGAGATTAGCATGAAAACAAATGACATAGACAGGACATAATAACATTTGGGTATTTTCAGATACTTATAAATGTGTTGATGAATATAACCATATTTCATGGCTACGATAATCTTGTTTCTTTTTTTTCCATCCAAGCGTAATTCTATTGTTTCTTTTCTTTATAATTGATTTTGATTGATTGTTGCGAAACACGTTCTCCGCCAGAATGAGAAGATTTGGGGAGTTTATAACTAGAAACGAACTAATCGAATATCTGTTGAGAGGAGCCAATTACACATGGCTACATCATCCATGTGCTCTGGGGCTAGTAGGATTGACAGGTTTCTATTTGATGTGGCATTGGAATAGATGTTCCCTAATTTTGCCCAATTCTCCCTCCCTAGGCTAGTATCATATCATGTGCAAATCATGCTAGCTTCTAGTGTTTCAGAGGTGGCCCTATCCCATTCCGGTTTGAAAACATGTGGTTGTATGACGAGCGATTTAATGAACTTATGGCTAAAATATGGGAATCGTGTCTAGGTTGGGTATCCACTAGCACCAAGTTTGGTCTTAAGTTGAAAGCTCTCAAATTAGAGATCAAAACTTGGAATAAGAAAGTCTTTGGTGATATTCAAAAAAAAAAAACGGCCTCCTTCGTAACATTGAAAGCATGGATAAGATAGAGGATCTTATCATCGAGCTTATCGAGTGAGGAGGGGAACCAAAAGAAGGTCTGACATCTAGAATATGAGAATTTTTTGTGAATGAAGGAGATGATTTGAAAACAAAAGTCCCGCATTTGTTGGCTCAAGGAAGGGGATCGAAATACCTAATTCTTTCATAGAATGGCCAATTTCCGAAGGAAATCAAATTTCATATCTAAACTTAAGTTGGAGGGTTGTTGGAGGCTTGCTTAGGGTGCAGAGTTGGCTATCTTCCATCGGTCTACTTGAGTTTACCCTTAGGGCCAAAATTTAAATCCAATAAGGCATGATTGCGAGTCATTGAAAGATTTGCCTCTTGGCAAAGTGGAAGGCCCGATACCTTTCAAAAGGTGCAAAATTGACATTAATCAAAAGTACCCTTAGGAACCTTACAACATACTACCTCTCCACCTTAACTATTCCTAGAGTGTTGGTTGCGTCATTGGACCGCCTTCAAAGAAATATCTTGTGGAATGTAAAAGAGTCCAACTATCACCTGGTGGCTTGGGACTAGATATGTCTGCCCTTTGCAAGGGGGTGGCCTAAAACTCAAACCGTTAATCTCTGTGAATAGAGAGGGGGAGTCATTGGCGAAGAGTGAGAGTCGCCAAATATGGTCAGTCTTCGAGCTGGTGTCCATGGGGTGGACTTGTGAAAAGGCATTATGGCGGTTACAAATTTGTTATCTCCCTTCATTAGATTCAGGGTGATGAATGGATATGAGGTCCAGTTTTGGATGGATTCATAGTGGGGAGGGAATTTATATGATGGATTTGGAAACTTATTCTTGTTGTCACTAGATAAAGATGCTCGGTTGCAGATTGCTTCGAAATGATGAGGTCTTCTGGTGTCCGATATTGAGGCGCATTTGAATAGTTGGAAAATCAACGACTTTCTCCTCCTTTGACATGAACTAAGATCCTCCGCTCCTCGGCCACATTATAGAGATAGAAGGATTTGGAAGAGGGACAACAAAGGTCGGTTCTCAGTGAGATCATTGCTACAATGTGTTGAGTTGGCTTCTGCATGCTCTTTTCCTCACAAGTCTGTGTAGAATCCCAAAATTCAATCAAAAGTATCATTTTTCCTTTGGACTACAACCATGTTTCAAAATATCGGTATCAAGTGCCGTATCAATAAGTCAAAATAGGATACGTACCAGATGGATACAACGGAAACAATCAGGATACGCTAAGAAATGCTTGGATATGCAAGGAAAAACTTGAATACCTTGCCTAAAATTTCTTTGAGAGTATATAAGTTAAAACTAAACTATATGAAGGCCTTCAACTATGTTTGTAACCTTAAATGTGAGAGTTAAGAATATTTTTAGTTAAAAAAGACATGCGTGCTAAAATAAACAGGCTTGAAAATACATACCTTAATCACTTAACAAGTATAGAAAATACAATCTAGATATTAAAACTAAGTATTGAATTACAACCATAAATTATAAGCTTGAATGTAAGTCGTGTTATGCTGAATTGTTATACTGTTAGTTGACTTTTTGACCCCGTAGATGAAAATATTTTTAAATATTAAATATGAAATATTTTTTGTCGGACTATTTAGTTTTGGTAATGTTTTGATATAATAGATACTAGAATTTATGAAATTTTAACATTTGAGAAATACCTTACCATTTGAGAGTTGAAATTTTGACCTAATCCCTGAAAGGCGCTAAAAAGAGGATTTTGTTATTGAACTGAAAATTTGACTTTTTATGTTTTTTGAGAATTGGATCCAGGATAATTTTTATTGAATTCAAATAGGGGTATAATTTCATTTACATATGAATATCTTAGTAAATGAAAGTAAAATTAATTTAAAATTATTTACTTAAATAATATTTTATGTAAATAAGTTGTATGTATCGGATCTGTGCTGTGAATCCTAATGTAAATAGGAGAGAAACAAACATTTAACTAAAAAATTCCCGTATCGGACGTATTGAGACCATATCGACCCGATACGCTCAATACCGCCCGATACAGGGGAGTTTTTTTTTTCAGCGTACCAGTGTACTGGGTAGCTCCAAATAGGATACATATCGGCTGATACGTACTGAAATTTTAAACCATAACTACAAACCTCAATAAGGTTATGACTTGCGACAATTTGAAAAAAAGAGGGTGGATGATGGCTAACAGCTATTACATGTGCCTTCTCACGAAAGAGTCGGTAGATGATTTGTTGTTACATTTATTGCTTATGAGATCTAGGATTATTTCCTCTTGAGAGTAGGGGTAGCTTGGGTCTTCCCTGCATCCTCTAGAACTTTTTATCCTGTCGGTCTCAAGTTAGTGTGGATAGTGCCCATGCGGCAACTGTTTAGTTTTGCCCGAGGTCATTGCACGGTCAATATGGAGAGAGGAACTTTTTTTTTTACCGGTATGGAGAGAAATTCTTAGTAGTTTTTTAGAACACTTTCTCCCCCTCGCCTTGTCTATTGTACGAATTCGCCAATCAATCATGGAATGGTTGGGGATCCATCAAATGGACGTGAACCAGGGAGCATTACATGGATATCATACACCATCATAGTCTCGGGATAATTTGTATTATTAGAATTGTTGTTAATTTCTAGGCCTTTGTTTCCTTAGTAGCTTTTGAGTTTACTTCTCAGTAACCTCTTAACTTTGTTCCTTTTACTCGTGTAACTGTATTTGCTTTGTTATATATCATGATACTTACTGATAAAAAGAAGTGATACTTCATACAGGTAATGCCACCCACAAACACTTCTTGACAAAAAGAACATTGAATGTTTGTCCCCCCTTCTGTAGTTAAATACTCCCCAAAAGGATCTCTAGCTCTTGGCATGTTAACCCTAATACTTTGATTCAAAATTTCAAACCCTTTCCCTACTCCCTAAAGAAAAGAGCAAGCACCAAATAATTCACAGTATAAGTGATTAAGCATGGGTAGATAGTCATTCAATTTAACCCATAAAAATGTTTATCTAATTGGATGGATAAAAATAATTACCATAAAATTAAATCTCCAATCATTTGAAATATTGATTAAAAGAAACAATAAGCCATAGTTGTCGGGAAGCTATGTACAAGGTGGGAAGTTCGCTTCCTTGGAAACTTGTTTCTCATACTCACTTCCTACTTGCTTCCATCATGTCTCATTTAGTAATAAAGGGGGCTTTGTAAGAAGTGATTGAATAGACATGAGTCTAAAGCCTAGGGTATCGAATTTAAGCAAGTATCGTTGGATTGAAAACTAAGGTACCTAATTCTCCACAAATATCTCATGAAAGATAAATTAAAGGTATGACTGGTTATCTTAATATAATGGGAATGAGGCACATATATTTCATTTCTCGCTTCCCATTTCTTAAGGATTTTTTGATCCTCGTTTCGCACTTCTCGCTTTCGCGTCGCTTCATGTTTTCGCTTCTCGCTTTGGTAACTATGCAATAAACTAATAAAAACATACCTTTTAAGAGATCAGGAGTGAAATTAAGCAGAAATCAAAAGCTCCAAGCCAGCAGCCAGCCAATACCCTCCAATCTAAGATTCCTGAAAATCCAAATTTAACCCCAAAAAAGGTTGGTTTCTGCTTTCTAGACAATTTCGAAGGGAAGAGACATTTTATGCAGTATAATCATGGGATATTTTTTCTTACATTTGTTGTTTTGAATTTTGTACAGAGTACTAAGAAATAGAAATTAGGAAAGAGGGGAGAAAAAAATAAGAGAATTAGGGGATGAAAGAGGGAAAATGACCAATAAGAAAAAAATCTCATAACAAATTAAAAGTTCATGAGGGGGGGATCTCAAAAAGAAAAGAAAAGAACAAGGGAAACCCCAAATGGGAAAATTAGAAAACAAAATAGAGGAAATAAGATAGAAAGGGTGAATCTTTATATGGATGCAATGTTATCAGAACCGGACCGGTCATCGAACTGGCTGAGTGGCCGGTTCCCGGTTCGACCGTGTCCTTTTTTATTAAAAAAATATAAAAAATTCATTTTTATTCAATTATGACCGGTTCTGACCACCAGTTCCCGGTTCTTCCGGTTTTGGCAAAAATGGCCGGTTTTTAAACATGTCCGGTTTTGAGGGGTTTGGGAACCGGTGAGGGGACTGGTTCCGGGTTTTTCCAGTTCGATCGGCCGGTCCAATCCGGTTCTGACAACAGTGTATGGATGTCAATCACCTCCGCTTGGCTCAATCCTCGAGTGGAACTTAGCAACAATGGTCTGTATAGCATGTTTACAAAGATCATTGTTGCCAATTTTCTTTCCCCAACCATCCCTAAATAACAAAGATGTGAAGGGATTTGAATCAGAGCCCAACGGAGGATTTGAGATGATGAAAGCTAGGCCGTTGTTTTAAAGCTTATTATGAACAGGAAGTCCCAATCTTAGCAATTTTGGAGGTATGAAGTGTCTCTAACCCAATAAATAACAACCATCTTTCATCATCTCGCTACCCACAAGCAAATCAAAAGCAATTGTGGAGAACAAAATGAGGAAAATGAATGAAAGGGTGAGTGGGCTTTGCTAGTTTCTCCTTCGGTTCTCTTTGGAAAAAAACGGAAGAAGCCCAGCTCTACCGCATTTTTTGCGTAATTCAGAAGCAAAATTATATTGGTGAGTAAGGGTAGAGAATTATTCATGCTCTTTTCGCAAAGGAAGTCAATTTGCTTCTCCTCTGCTAACACTTTTCATCATGAGGGTTTACATGAGGGTCGTTATTGTTTAAGACTCAAAAGACTGAAATCGTTTTTCTCCTTTTCTTCTCCTCCTTCGCTTCCTCTTCTCTTCTATTCGTTGAAACCCTAGACTGAAACCCTTTTGCTCGAGACAAACCTTCTTTCATCACAGAAACTGAAATTGTTTCAACGAAAATGAAAGGGTTTTGTGTTTTGTACGTGGCTAATTATGAAACTTCCCCTGTACAAATTAACAATAGCCATTGCCGAATCATTTGCGAATAATGTGAATTAAACGAATAATTCGCGTTATTCGCAAATAATTCGTGAACACATGAATAATTGAATTTAGTGCAATGAATTCAGCGATTCATTTGAGAAGTGAAAAATTCATGAATAATTGTGCGAAATTTTCAATTATTCACCGACTTTTCTGACTGGTTGAGACCACGTCTCAAATAAGGACACTGAAGTGCAATATTACCCTCCTTATCATAATAAGACCCTGCTGACGCATCTTTGTTCACAGCCAGGCTCCACAACTTACCAAGTCATCTTTAAGATGTGACGTCCCGCACTAGACATCAAACCAGATCTCGCTGCTAGAACCCACTCTAAAGGTAGTGTGAGTTGAAAATTCATGCTACCCTTTGACATGAGAAAAATAAGATAATGAAAAGAAGGAAAAAAAAGGGAGGATGTCGTTAATCAAAACTCAAAAGTGATATAAAGTTGGAGCGAACATATAAATCCATATGTGTGGACCAACTTTAACAAGTTTAGTATAAATGGGTAGAACAAAAAAGTTAGATGTGGGAAGGAATGAGGGAAAGGAAAAACAGGATGTCGTTAATCAAAGTTCCCAACAAGGCGACGAGGATTCAGCATATAGTGAAGGATTAGGACATTTTGAGGCCATAGAATTCCAATAAGATCTACCTGAAGCTATGTATCTTTATAAATGATAGATAACTATGTGATTGATTGGATGGAGATTAGGTGGATGTGTGGGAAAAGAAACGCCTTTTGTCCAAATGTATGATAATGTTAATCAAAAGCACATTGGTGAGTATCCAAATTATATATATATTTCCCTCTTAAAAAAATCCACCTCAACAGTAATCTTCTTGAGAAACTTCAGGGGAACATTTTGTGGAACATAAGAGTAAAGAATAATTCGTCTTGTAAGTAGGAAATTGTTTTTCCGATCCAAGAAGTATGAACAAGGTCTTCCCTTTATAGTTGAGAACAATGAGAATAATGGATATAATTCTTGTAGGATAGCTGTTGTGGAGGTGTTTAGCAAGGAAGATGATGCCCTTTGGAGGAGAGTGATAGGTAAACCATATGAGGTGCGCAACTGAAATTGGGAATTTGAGATAGTCGGGAGGTCAATCCTTCGTATGGAATAAGTGTTTGGAAAGAATCATGAGTTCTCACTGGAGTTGAGGATACTCACTTTATAGCTGGGCAAAGGAGACAATAAAATTTTTGGAAGATGAGTTGGGTCCTTGATTCAAGCTTTGTGTTTGTGGTCTTTGCCTGAGATTATATAGGTTGGTTCCTATCAAAGAATTAAAGGTAATCAATATTTGAGAGGAACTTTGTTGCCCAATTTTTTTGGAGAAACTTATTATATAGTGCGTCAATCTTCACAAGATAAGGAAGAGGCCTCTATCCCCTTAGATGGCGAGGAGTCACTCTTTTAGAAAGTTGAGTAGTTCTTTCTATGATGTGGTGTGCAATCTTGGTCAGTGTTCTTCGTTTGAGGACATTGAGAAAATTTGGGGAGTTCTGGCTCCCCCTAAATTTGAAGGCTTGTGCTTGGTTGGTTGGTTTATATAAGGTGTTGAAGGTGGACAATCTCATTAGTCATTAGGAAGGGCAGGTTGTTGCCAAATAGATGTATTATTTGCAAGGAACATGAACAAGTTGGCATCTCACCTTTTTGTCCATTGGAAGGCGACAAGGGAGGTGTTGATCTTCTTCCTTTGTTTAATATTGCTTTGGCAATTCCTTGGGATTGAGGAGATCTTCTCCTCCTGGTCGAGTGACCCATTAGTATTCGAGGGAGACTTTTTGAAGATTCTGCCAGAAGCTATTTGTTGGGGGTTTCCGATGGAAACACGACCGAAGGATCTTTGTCGACCACAGTCAATGATTGTGAGTATATACTTGGATATATGGTGTTATTGCTTGAAATGTCTTCTATTTAAAAAAAAAATGTCTTCTATTTTAAAAGAGTTCAAGCACATCATCAAGCACAAAGCTGTTAGTGAACGTTAAGTCTATCCTTTTGATGTACTTTTTTAATTTTTTTAGGAATGCTCTTCCCTTATCTTGTACTTAATTTATTTGTATAATGGAAATTTCTTGTTATTTATAATAAAAAAATGAATTGAATATGGATTTATGAAATTTTGAGAGACTTCTTTTTCTATGTTTTTCAAATTTATAATAGCATTAGAGGTTTAAGGTAAATGAGTTTAAACTTTAAGAATCTGAAAATATTACCAAAATGATGAAATGATTGTTCAACAACTAGGGGTGAGTATCGAGCTGAGCCGAGCTTTTATCAAGCTCGTAAATATTTCAAGGTGTTCAAGCTTGGCTCGGCTTTGCACGTTTATAAACAAGCACAACTTTTTACGAGCTCAGTTAAAATATGATTAGTTTAAAAAATAACCCCTTAATGAGATGAAATCATTTAAATTCACTACCTTAATCTACAACTTGTATGTGAAGTTCCTAACACAACAAGCCTGAAGACTGAATATCACCTATCTTAAAGATTACTTGTAAGGCTCAAATCATTAGTTTTATCTGTAAGAATAGATTTCTCTTTAGCCCCTTAAGTATGTTAATTATATACTTAACTATTTTAGAAATTTAAAAATATTATATATATATATATAATCGAGCTGAGCTTTTAACAAGCCGAGTAGGGGTGTGTTTAGGCTCGGCTTGTTAACTAAACGAGCTGAAAATAACGACCTCGAGCTGTTTGCGAGCATCTTGTTCATTAATCACCCATATCTACAATCCTAAATTTGAACTAGTATGAGTTTGCCTATCCAAGATTTGCATAGGTTTGAGGATTTTGTAGTGACTGTTTATTTTTATTATTATTATTATTTTTGGATCCATATGCAGTGACTGTTTATTATAAATTAAGTCTGAATAGAGTGAAAAAAGGTTGTGATGAAAAGACAAAAAGATCAGGCAAAGAGGATTCTTTTATTTGGACAATTTTATTAGGACATTTGATTTGAGAAGAAATCGGTGGAGCAAAAGAATTTTGTAACTCCACAAACATTAAAGAATTGTGGAGCTCCACAAATCTCTAATGTTTTATCATCCAATCCAAAATAGCAATGGATTGCAAAATAGAAAATGCAGTTCTAAAGAGCAGACTCCCCTCATCCTAGAAGGATTTTCTCAAGGGTGGGCAAACAATTAAAATTTATTAAAATCAAGTTGTACTGCTTGATTGGTCTAAATATTCCAGGTAGGTGGTTACCAAATATTTTGAACTGTGAGTAATGATGAATCTTTTTGATTTCAAAGTTTCATCTGTTTATAACGTTCACAGCCAGTAAGGTGATTGGTTTTGCCTACCCTTCAGAGAGAAACCTACAATTCATTTTAGGAATAAAACCTTTTTGCCATAGTTTCCCATGAGTCCAACTGGGTATGGTCCTTGAGGAGTCCAAAAAACAAAAACAAAAATTAGACTTTCATTTATAGTTTAACTGTATCAAGCTAGGTATCATTCTTCTGGTTGATTCTTAGACTGAAAATTCTTCCTTTTCCCCCCCTTGAACTGATTTTTTTTCCCCTTAATATCGCAGGCAGAAAGCGCCATAATTGCACTGAATTGCAGTGGGATGCCATTGGGAAGCCTTCCCGTTAGGTATGATCCCTGGGCCGCTATTTTTACCAAATTACCTTTGACCTATGCAGGTTTTGATTTTCTCTCTGCAAAGACGACTTTTTGAGCTTGTGGGTTATGTATGTAGGGTAAGTCCTTCGAAGACACCAGTGAGGCCTCGAGTTCCCCGCGCAATGTTGCACTAACTAATTGGAGTCAAGAGCCGTGGATCATTTTGATTGGTGTATTCCCTGTTGAGAAAGACACTTGTTTTGGTAGTGAAACTTTGTTGTTTCAGTATTACCATCTTTCTGTGACAAGATTTTCTGCAACCAAACATTATGACCCAACTTCAAGTGAAGTTCTTAAGGAACCTTCTCAGTTCATAGTCTTTACATCTCGTCTACTCTCACCTGTTTTGACTCATTGATCCAGTTATTGCCACGGACACATGCAAGGGCAGTAAGTACCCCTTACTACCATACTTGTGCAGGTTCAAACAGTGTTGCTTGGTGTTGGGGCCGATGATATCAAGTGTTGGGTGGATCATAAATAGTTCTGGTAACTGAGCTTGCGAAAGTATATTAGCATACAAGTGCTTTTGTTCAATATCAGCCCTGTTCTGTTCAATTAGACTGATTCGTTGCCATGGGCGACATCGCTAGGCCTAGCGTTGGGTGGCTCATGGCATCTATATGCAAGATGTTGTGTTTGAGCTTCGTTTTAGATATAGTAATATTAAATGGTGGGTCCTTCCAAATTTTTTAGTTTTATAAATATACTTTCCCCGCCCTCCCAAATTTTTTGTCTTATATATGTAGTGGCCCTCTCATTTTTTGTCTTGTATATAGTGGCCCCAATTGTGGTTAGCACACTAATTATGATTAAAATTCACTCACTCCTAAGGTTAAGCAATCCAACCTTGGTTTTTAAGAAAAAAATCTTAATTTTAATTAAGTTAAGTTTAACTAAGATTAAATGAGGGTTAAAAGGGACGTGAGGACACGACGGTGACTTTAGTGGAGGACCTACGGGTCCTCTAATAACTTGCCTTTATTAAAGTAATATTAATGAATTTTATGATCACAATGGACTTATTACTTAAAAAAAAAAAAAAAAAATTGGGGGCTACGCCCCGAACCCCCAATTTACATAACCTCAAATTCCTAACTCTTTGAGCAAAACATGAACCATATCATTTGTGTTCTCCCTTGAGTTATTCCTTATGGTTAGAGTTTTTGAAAGACGAACCATATCGTTTGTGTACTCCCATGAGTTATTCCCTATGATCAGAGTTTTTGAAGGTCAGATCAGTTATTCCCTATGATCAGAGTTTTTGAAGGTCAGATCTTTTCAGCAGTTACTGTTGTTAAATCTGTGGGGGGGTTTTTACATGATTACCCCTAGGTTTGGCAATATTCCCTATCTACCATTATGTTTAAAAGGGAAATGCTTAACTTACTCATGGAGTCCATTATGTAACTAAATGCTCGGTCGTCATTGGTCCATGCCCCAATTTATAAGACTCACCAAGCCCCAATTTATAAGACTCACCAACTGTGATTAAGATTCACTCAGCCCTAGGGTTTAGCAATCCAACATTACTTTTTGGAAAAACAAAAAACAAAAATCTTAACTTCAATTACTTAGCTAAGCATAATCATGGTTAAACACATACACACACACATATATATATATACTAGTAAAGGTGCACGTTTACTAGTATATCTATATTATTAAACTACATTTCATCCATATTATTAAACCACATTTCCATCTACAATAACTTAATTCATACCATATTGGGGAAAAACATATCTAATCTCTATTTCTACCATACTAACATTCACAAAACATCATAATAAAGTTTAGTTGGATAGTATATCGACCTTTGGGATCCTTCTCTTGGATCCAAAATGCTCAAGAAGGCTTTAGGGATGATTTTCAAGCTTTTCTTGCAATCTCCTTATTCTCCAAGCAATTTCTTTCTTACAACCCTATGTTCTCTCATCTCATTTGCCAAATTAGGTTTAGAAATGTTTAGAACCCTAAAACCATCGAAATAGAACCTCTATTTATAGCCTAGGGTTTAAAACCCTGATTTCCGAACTTTTAAAAAATTGTGAGCGCAACTGCGATCGATCGCACCTGAGCGTGATCTATCGCAATACACACAGAATGGTTCTCGAAATTTTGACTGTGTGCGATCGACCGCACCTTACCTGCAATCGATCACAGCTAGCACAATTCCTACTGTTCTTCAGTAGCAACAGTACCAGCACCTTTTCTTCTTTAACATTAGCCCATCAACATACTTATTTTATTTTAAAACATTTAAGTAAATGTTTTTAACTTTTCATTTCATTTATTTAAAAATTTTAAATTAAAATAAGAAAGTACCCCCCATTTGGATTCAATAAAAAATAATAGAAAATCTAAATCCTTATAAATCAAAATCTCATTTTCTAGTTTTAGGCTATAAAACTAAAAGTCTCGGTCGTCGTAAGATTTTCGATAGTCGATTTAACCACTCTATGTTTAATAATAAAATCTCATAAAATCACATACCTTTATTTAACCTATAAATATCTATTTCCGGGAAAAATCATCTCAAAATTCAACAATTTATGTTTTTGCTAAAACCACACCCCTTCTAGAATTTCTAACATTCCTACACTTAGTCATTTTAAATTTTTACTTAAGATCATTAAGGAACAAGGCATCTATATTAAAACTCATCTTTGACCATTTAAACCCTTATTAATCGAATTGAAGACATAAATGAAAACTTTAGGTCTCTACAAGGGAGTTGCTGAAGAAGTCCTGCTGGTCTTTGATGTTTGACTTTTAGTTGTTGACAAACCAAATACTTAGACACATAAGTGACCACATCTCTCTTCATGTTTATCTACCAGAAATGGTTCTTGAGATTTTGATACATCTTGGTACCTCCAAGAGGAACAGTATACTTAGACTTATGTGTCTCATCCAAAATTTTTCTTCTTAATTCTTCGTTGTTTGCAGCATATAATCTTCCATTGAACGTAATGAAGACATTCCCCATACATTGAAAAATCTTCGCTGCCCTTTCCGATTGACCTATCTCGGTAGACTAGCAGTTCTTCACCTAACCCCTGCAGGTCCTTGATCCTGTCCAGAATGGTCGATGGTCGGTCTTACTGCAATGTTAGCTAATAAAGCCTCAGATGAGTTAACACTGACCATTGCCTTAATGTTAGACATGTCCTCTAACAATTTCATTCCTGAACCATCATATGAGCTGTTAGTCTAGAAGGCTTCCTGCTCAGTGCATCGGCCACCACATTAGCTTTTCTTGGATGGTAAATGATAGAGCAATCATAATCCTTGAGGAATTTCACTCATCTATGTTATCTTAAATTAAACTCCTTCTATGGAACAAATATTGTAAGCTTTTGTGGTATTTGAAGATCTCAAATTTTTCCCCATATAAATACTGCATGTAGATCTTTAAAGCAAATACTACTGCTGCTAGCTCTAGATCATGAGTAGGATAGTTGTTTTTGTTTCTCTATTGTTTGGTTTACTATTCTCTTGTTCTAATTAGATTCATAAGGGTATTCTCTGCAACAATTACACTAACTTTGTATTCTTATTAAGTTTACAGCTTTAATAAGAAGCTTCGAATGCCTTTTGTTAATGCTGCTTTGTCTAAACATATATGCCAAAGTTAGACAGCGAAAGAAAAGGGAAAAATGATCATATTTGATTTAGAATATTTGTATCTGTAGTCTTAAAAATAAAGATTTTAAATAATACATTCCAAGCATGTAATTAATAACATTGCACTTCTTATAATAAGAGAAATACTTTCAAAATGTTTCATGCTGACTGGTAAAATATTAAATATACACTCACCTTGTTGAGCAAAACACGAACCATATCGTTTGTGTTCTCCCCTGAGTTATTCCCTATGGTTTGTGTAGTGACCCTAATTTAAATTAAATACACCTAGGGGTAAATTGGTAAATGATACCCTGAGGGTAATTTAGCAATTGATTTTTGTGTTTGATCATATGGCTAACCTTGGTGGGGTAGAGCTAACCCAATGATTTAATTTAATAAGTTAAATTAATTAAATCTAAGTTATAAACAAACAGGCCTTCGTGGGGGTATATTAGTAATTCTCTAAATAGAGTTTAATATAAATAAAATTGTTTAACCTAATGGTGATATTTTTGCTAAACCTGATTTATGAAGCTGAGATACGTACTTTTGGAGGAGAGGGAGAACGGCCGTAGGGTTTGAAGATCGGTGAATGTTCGTAGAGAACCGGTTCTCGAAGTTTTGGATCATCCGCGATAGCAGCAAATCTCTCATAAGCAATCAATCTCTTGTCTTCTTCTCGAAATCAGATCTAGAGGCAAGTGAATATTTCTATAATTTAGATGTAGGGTGTGTTGTGATCACACAATAATTTTAATGTGTTTTTCTTCTTGTGTTAATAATTGTGTGTATGAAAATATGCTAGATTGGATAAATATATTATACAAGTATTATTTTGATTCATTAAATATGTTATAGGTGATTTTAATAAATGATATAATAATATATTATATTTTAGGGAATAAAATATAAGAGATCTAGGAGATTAAAATTAGTGATTTTCGGAATTGAGTTAATTTAAATGAGATTTATCCAGTTTCGGTATTTGGGTCATAACTTTATGACATTAAGTCTGATTTTGGTCTGATAGTACATCGTTTGGAAGAGCTCGAAAAGATCTACAACTTTCGTGAAGAAAGTTTTCCCAAAATCAGTATTTTTATGGGTCAAAATCTTAGTTGAAAATCAAAAACGGGAAAAAATGATATTTTTCACATTAATTTTTCTAAGATATTTTAATTAAATGTATATATTATTTGAGTGTGTGAATATTAGTTTGTTGAGATTCCTTTATAACTAATTAGTTAGTTTGTTAGATGGTTGAAAGATACCTCTAACAAATTTAAATCATTAGTTATTAAATAATTTGTTAGTAATGTGACTTATATTTTTTTAGTTAATTTGTTGGGCGGTTGAAAGATACCCCTAATAAACTTAACTAATTAGTTACTAACCAATTGGTTAGTAACTGAACTCTTTTATGCTAGTATAAGGTTTTACTAAACTCACTAGCATAAAAAAAATAGTTTTTCCAAGCCCTTGGGGGTTTGTGAAACCCTGAACCCTATTATCATGGGAAATTGAGAATTTATAGGGT
Source organism: Tetracentron sinense (assembly GCA_015143295.1). NCBI lineage: Eukaryota > Viridiplantae > Streptophyta > Magnoliopsida > Trochodendrales > Trochodendraceae > Tetracentron > Tetracentron sinense. Next base: position 23,989,444 of record CM026552.1, read on the forward strand.
TATAAATATGTGACATTTATAACTAAAGTTTCAGTTGAAGAAACACAATTGAAACCCCTTTTGAAATAAGGTATGTTATGTCTGCCTAGATATTAATTATAAATTTTAATTATGAATTATGATGTTGACTATTATAACTGTCATTTAATGTGTTACTATATTTTCATAATAGTTGGTATTCATTTTCTAAAATAATGGTGATTCAATAAACATTGTTTTAACATTGGTTAATAGGGTTATTCAATGAGTAAATTGTGTAAAACCTCCTTAAATTGATCATAGGGTGATGTTGTGTACCACCCAATGATTGTTTCAGGGTGGTGTAGAGTACCTACCCAGAAACAGAGGATTGAGTTGAGTTGTGTAAGACACTTAATTCTCAAATGGGTGAACTGTGTGACATCCAAGGAATAGGATAAGTTGTGTGAGACCCCAAGGATTCCCTTGATCAATAGGGTAAGTTGTATAAGACCCCTATTGACCGGACTGAACTATAAGTAAAGACTTAATTGAATAATATGCATAATTTGTTAGTCATCTTATCGTATGAATTGTTAATGTATTTAAATTATAGTGTATTCTCTTGTTGAGTTGTGGGCTCACCCTTGTTGATTCTTCTTTTTCAGGTGGTGATTAAAAAGAATAGGAATTACTCTCGTTTGAGCAAGTGAGACCAACCTTAAAGTTTTTTTCTCTGTTAGAGTGTGAGAGAACTGTAGTGAGGTAAACTATATGAAATCTTTGGATGATTTAGTTTTTGGGAGAACTCATGTTATTGAGTCTTTCAGTGATGCTGGTTATTTAAATCTGTTTAATGAAATATTAAATTATTTTAATTTCCATTAATATTGGAATTTTGTTTCCAGTTCACGCCTTGATATTTATACAAATATTAGTATTATTGTGTATAGATTTCGGGGCGTGACAATTTGAGTTTTTGAAAGACGAACCATATCGTTTGTGTTCTCCCATGAGTTATTCCCCATGATCAGAGTTTCTGAAGGTCAGATCTCTTCAACAGGTGTTACTGTTGTTAAATCCATGGAGTTTTTAGATGAATATCCCTTAGGTTTGGCAATATTCTCTATCTACCATTATGTTTAAAAGAGAAATGCTTAACTTACTCACGGATTACCTTCCAAAAAAAAAAAAACTTACTCATGGATTCCATTATGTAACTAAATGTCTTGTCGTCATTGGTCCATGCCCCAATTTATAACACTCACCAACTGTGATTAAGATTCACTCACCCCTAGGGTTAAGTAATCCAACCTTGCTTTTTGGAAAAACAAAATTCAAAAATCTTAAATTTAATTTAGTTAAGCTTAATCAGGGTTAAACACACACACACACACATATATATACTAATAAAGGTGCACGTGCTTTGCATATATAATTTTTCATCATAAATGAAAAACATTAATTTTTTTAAGATTTTAAAAAAAATCCAATTTTTAATATATTTTTATTTGACGCTACTCTCTTTATATTAATTAATTTTATAATATATTAAAATTTTTTTAAAAATATATAGTTTAGTGATTTAATTTAATTTTCATATATAACTTTAATTTTAATTTTAGAAAAAATTACTAATAGCCGATTATTTATGGGTCCCACTTATAAATATATAAAAAACAAGGACTCTTTTTAATAGAGTCCTTATTGGCAGTGAGTACTTCTTATAATCACTTTAATATATTTTTATTTTTATTAGACATTACTCTCATTATATTAATTAATTTTACAATATATTAGTATATTTTAGTAATTAAAATTAAATTTTATTATATGAATTTATATTTAATAAGAGTTGCTAATAGATGATTATTTATAGGTCCCACTTATAAATGTATTAAAAACAAGGTTTCTTTCTAATAGAGTCCTTATTGATAGTGAGTACTTATATTTAATTTAAAAGACGTGTATGGTGGGTCCTATTATGGATAAGTATGAGGTGATGGATTATTCCTATAATTGTAATTCACTTCTACTATCAATTGTAAACAAACTATATTTCTATCATAATAATAATAAAACAATAAAGTAAGGTGAAGGGTAATTATGTCTATATAAAGTTTGGTATACTTTTATTAGTAGAATGAAATATATATGTGTGTGTGGGGGGGGGGGGGGGGAAGGATACTAATGAGCCATGCTCGTTAAAGCTTTAAATGAGCAATCCCTCTAAAAGGATGACACATGACAATCTTTTTTTTGAATCCGACCATTAGATTTTAAGGTGGATCCATTAGGAGACACGTGTCAAAATATTAGTTCAATCGATTGTATTTAGATCGTTCAATTTATACCCTAGTTTGTTAGCATTAACCCCCTAGGGTTCATTAGACCCTACCTATGCTATAGAAATAATTTATGTTCCTATCTTTGATAAGATGGTTTATAAATGCCCGGTCAAGTTGAATTTTTTCCACGTGTCTTTCTAGAGATGCATCTTTATATCCAACGGTCGAATTCCAGAACAACCCGCCATATGTCACTTTATTAAGGACCGCTAATTAAAGGCTTTAATGAGCATGACTTACTAGAAGGCTACTCTCTCTCTCTCTCTATATACTAGCAGAGACCCGTGCGATGCACCTGTAATAATTTAAGAATATCTAAAAATAATATTATTTATTTATTTAAATATTATTTGTATTAATTAATTTATTTAATGGAAAATCATAAGTTTCTTAGTATTAAACTTAAATTAATACACCCAAGAGTTGGAGATAAGAGAGATCTCTACAATAGTGGAGATAGAGAGAGCTCTAAGATAAGATTGTGGGTCCCAAACCTGTAAGGGTTGGAGATAAGAAATGACTCTATAATAGTGGAGATAGAGAGGACTCTAGAATGAGATAGTGAGTCCCAAACCTACCTACAAGAGTTGGAGATAAGAGAGGACTCTACAATAATGAAGATAAAGAGGGCTCTAGGATGAGATAGTGGGTCCCAAACCTGAATGGTGGTGATTAAAGAGGAAAACTTACGTATCATCTCTAAAATATAACTTATAGGTTGGAGAGCAACGAAAGAAAGTCATATTTCTTTATAGTATAAGTAGTAGATATATGGGAAAAGCTAAAGTCCATGCAATCGTTAACTTCTTATTATTTCACGTAGAGAAAAGATAATAGCAGTCTTATATTTGTGGAGAGGATTAGTAGAGGTTTTGTAATTATAGAAAGAAAATTGTTTTTTAAAACTGCTACTGTATTTTGCCTACGTGAGAGGATAACAATGCGTGAAAGGATATCCGCAACTTGCTTAAAAAAAGAGGATAACAATGCGTGAAAGGATATCCGCAGCTTGCCTTAAAAAAACAAAAGGGTTCAAGCAATGCGTAATTCGCATTCTAGACGTGCTCACGTGGCACTCCTCCCTAAAAAGAGAGTGATTTTGAGGGATTGTGATAAGAATAAGAAACATATATATCTATTAGAGAGATTTTAGGGGCGGATTGGAGATACGAGAGAATGTAGAGATGTATTGTTTCATTGGAGAGATTTTAGGAGATAATAATAATAATAATAATAATGTTATCAAAAATATTTTTTTAATAAATCAAGCCCAGCTTCAACCCTAACTTTTTGAGCTCCATCTCGATTCAGCTCGGCTTGGATACAGTACCACTAGTGTAATCATGGTATGTGGTTCTTTGCTATGGATTGTTTAATCAAGAACCACATCTTGATCATTATGCATGCATGCATTGATCGATCGATCATATAGTAAAGAAAATGGTTGGCTTGTTTGGACTTCGGAGTACATAATAAAGAAAGAGGTACTTCAGGCACATGACAGTCGAGGGAATCAAGAAAGCCACTTCTCCTACTTCCCCCACAAATACCCTAAATAGAGAATGAGATTCAGAACTTCATACATAGGAGACTGGTAATTACTACTTCAACTACAGTACCAGGAGACACCATGTTCATAAACTGTAAGTTCATCCAGCGTAATATGAATTACTCATCAGAGACCTTTTTGTAACCCTAACCTTCATACAATGCTTCATGTGAAGTATAATAGAAATGTTAGGAACCACAGGATGATCTTCTTCCAACCGAACATGGTAGTTATAGATCATAGCGGCGGCAACCGCCTTCATTTGAGTGAAAGCAACCTCCTTACCAATACAAGTCCTGGGTCCTGCATTGAATACAAAGAATTTGTAAGATGGTTCATATCTAATCCCCCCTCGCTCAGAAATCCATCGCTCAGGCTTGAATTCTAAGCAATCTTTGCCCCAAATCTCCTCCATCCTGCCCATCGCGAACAAAGAAACCAATATCTTCTTTTCTGGATTGACCTTGTGGCCGCTAGGAAGGATGTCCGGAGAAAGAGGGACCTTGTGCTGGAATGGTACAGGCGGGAAGAGGCGCAGTGATTCGCACAAAGCTCCATGTAGATATACCATTCCACTAAGCTCTTCTGGATCAAACAACCGCCATTTCTCCGATTCCTTCACCGGGGAATTCTCTGTGAGTTCCTCTAGTATCTTGGTTTCCACTAATGGGTGGTTGCTAATAAGCCAGAAAAACCAAGTGAGAGCTGTACTTGTGGTGTCTCCCAGCGACCATGAAATTTAATATGGTGTCCCTCAAAAACTTGTGGGATTTTGACCCACCCATCTCGCCCTCCTCCATGTACGATGTCAATAAATCTGCGGCGCCCTCTTGTTCTTCTTTCATTCTGGTTGTTCTTTGGCTCAGCTCTTCTCGTTTTTGAGCGATATATTTGGCTATGAAATGATCAAGGGTTCCCCAAGCTCTATTCAATTTCTTCTCTTCCCCAATTCCAAGCCACCTTTGCAACTTCCAATAGCTTTCCGGCACAATGTGTCGGAAAAATAATGCCTCCTCGGCATCATCCAAGGCCTTTGCAAATGGAACATCCGGGAACTCGACGGAGAGGCAGCCGGGGTCGTAGCCGGTAACCAACATACATGTAGTATCCAACGTGAAGCGTTGGAACACATCTTGCAAGTCCACAACTAGGCTTAGCCCAGACACATGCTCAAGAACAGGGATTAGCCCCTTTTGCAGCTTCACGGTGGTAGTTTTAAGGAAGAACCGTCGGAATCTTTGGTGGTTGATCAATGTATGGGCAGTCTTCCTTTGGGTTTTCCACAAATCTAAATCGGAATTGAAAATCCCATCCCCAAAAACATCAAATATTTTCTTGAATCCGGACCCTTTTGGGAAATTTGAGAAGTTTTTGCTCCAAATGTAGTGCACGTTAGCCGGATCGCTTGTGCCCACCATGTCCATGTTAGCAAACCATGGGCCTTTGAATTCAAATGTGCACCCGCTTCGTTCTAGAGCTTTGGTGCACAAGTCATGGATGTTATGTATGTTGAGAAGAAGGCCCGGCAGCATTCCGACAAGCGGCCAGTTTACCAGGAGCCCATCATTGCGACGATGACTCAAAAGACGAAGAAAGAGAAAACCGGTCACTGCTAAGAGTATCTCAGGGTAGCCTATGAAGTTCGCGAACGCCATTAGAGCTGAAAATGGGTATTACTCAACTTCACAACAGGAGAAAATAAGCTAATAACTTTGGCCACTTACGTTATTAGTAAGACACGTGCAATTAAAGATCTGGTTTGAAGTTATCTTATCGTTAATTACAAGATGTTGTGATAGAGTGAAACTCTTATCATAAACAAGGTAGTGTGTTCACAATGGGAAACTCTCCAATCTAACCTTCTCAACATTAAAACTCAGTGGTTGGAGCTGATCTATCCTTCGCCACCATCCTAAAGTTAGAATATTTCCTCTCTAATTCCACTCTCTATATCCCGGTTTTATAGGGTTGGCCATGCTGGGAAATGCTTTTGAGACCACAGAAGGGCCGAGACCTCACGCATGTGCGCGGGATTGCAGGTGGGGCCCACCATGTGAAGATGGGCCCCACCTGAAAATTTGCGCACGAGCGCGAGGTCTCAGCCCTTTTGCAGTCTCAGTAGCAAAGTCCGCAAGCCTGTGTATTTTCTTCTATCCATTATATGTATGAGGAATGCTAGCTAGGGATACTCTCACAATTCAAGATAATTTTATACTATCCTCCCACTTTTATAATGAAACTTTTTTGTATCATCTCATTTGTGGCAAAAGATTACCTCTGGTGGCTGCCCGAGCTAAGCGCTCGGGCATCCACAAACCAATGGGCATGTGGCCTTTTTTTAAAGGGGGAAGATATCAAATGGGGAGAAGTCAAAATCAAGGGGAGACAATGAAATGACTTCTCCCATATATTATCGCGAGGTGCCCATTGTTTTGTGGATGCCCGAGCGCTTAGCTCGGGCAGCCACTAGAGGTAATCTTTTGCCCTCATTTGTGGGCTGGGCCCCATTCAATGCTATTTGTTTTATTTTTAGAAAAAAAATGAGTGAGAGTATTAATAATTTAAGGGTGTCAATGAGCCAAGCTGGGTACTGCTCGGGCTCGGCTCGTTGGAATTTTAGAGATGCTCAGACTCGGCTTGTTGGAATTTTACAGATGCTCAGGCTCGGCTCGGCTCGGCTCGGCTCGTCCATAAATCATTGAGCTCGAGCTCGGCTCGGCTCGATAATTTTTTTTTTAAAATACATTGATAAACACTAAATTCAATTAAAAAAAATTGAAAGAATTTTTTTTTTTTGGATGTCATGTGACTCACATGAAAGCTTAAGTTAAAACTTAAACGGAAATAATTATGTTAATGTATACTAAATATATTTTACTAAAAAAGGTATACTAAATATATTTTACTAAAAAAAGGTATACTAAATATATGATATAAATTTAACTTTTAAAGGGTATTATTATAAAATTGATCGAGCCGAGCTGAGCCACTTATTGTTTAGGCCCGACTCGTTTATTTTTCGAGTTCACTTTTAAGGCTCGACTCAATGAGCCCAAAGTAAAAGCTTAAGCTTGGTTTATTTCGAGTTGAGCCGAGTTGGCTTGCGAGTTGGCTCGGCTCATTGACACCCCTAATTGAGATGTGAGTATGCTTGCATTATTCATAAAATTAAACAGTGCACTTTCCTCTATTGCATTCTCCAATTTTCATGCAAAAGATAAGGCTGTAATGGTTGGGCGACTATAAGATATCACATTTTTAGCGGTAGAAAAAAACCCGTCGCTAAAAATGAAAAAGTTGTCGCTAAATAATTTTTGCCACAGAAAACTTGTAGCTAATCCGTCAATACTGCCACTGTCACTAAAAGTTATAAAGACAAAAGCACAAATCCGCCGGTAAAAACATTTCTAGCAATGTTTTTTTTTTTTTTTTTTTGCTGCTTAAAGTATAACTATTTATTTCTACAACTAAAGATATTTTACAGCCAAACAATAACCGTCTCTAAAGGTGTATATGCTTTCTATTGATGCCACATGTCTCTCTCTTGATGCCAAATAAGACTCCTCTTAACCCCAGCTTACCGTAAAAAAAAAAAAAAAAAAAAAAGTAAGACTCTTGATTTGTGAGCCCTTATATCAACAAGTGGGACCTAATAATTTTTTTACATTTTCGTCGCCCCCTTTTCTCTCTCATTAACACCCCCCCACGTTACCCTATGGTCTTTCTTTGAGAAAAATGTGCAGATGAGAATATGGAGAAGACATGACTCATTAGGCGCTGATCATACTTTGAAATATGTCAGGCGAGATTAGGTCATGATCCGACACTCTATGTAGATGAGATTTTGAACGATGGATTCTGCTTAAACATGATTGATACGCAACTTTGCCTTTAAAGGTCATCACCCAACTGTTGATGGTGGGTTTTTGACACTTGCCATGTAGGTGCCACATCAACACCAAATAGACACCTCGATGAATATTTATCTTATTGACATTCTGGCATAATGCCCATGAAACATTTTTGTCATTCGGAAGGATCATAGGGGTCGTAGGTTTGATAGTTAATAAAAAGAGACTACGTGGATTGACACCATAAAAGACATATTCGTGTCATGTATCAGGAGCGATAGGACTATTGGTGTTAACTAGTTATCACCGTACAATTGAGAGAAAGATGATCAGTCCAAATTTCAGTAATTAATGAGTGTGGTTGCATTTAATGACTTATAACCGTTAATAAATGACCCATAACTACCACTTAATGAGAGAGCAGTTACAAAATATGAATTGAATGAGTTACTCTTGCATATGGATTAGCATAAAAAGGGACTTCTCATTCTGGCAAAAGGTACTTCTTGGAGAACAAATGGAGATTCTCTCTCTTCATGGCTTCCCTCTCTCTTCTCCTCTCTCCCACTTTTACTCTTTCTCTCATTCTCGGTTCTGTTGACAAATGCAACGCCATCCATACGGCCCCTCGAAGTTTAGGTGAACGGTTGGGACGATCACTCGATGAAAATCATCCAGTTACACCAACTTGCTGGAGGTCGTGTGGGATGCTGATATTGTGGTGAATCATCTCTTTGGCGAAAGACAAATGATCAATCGAATAAATAAGGTAGGAGACTTTTCACAAAAAAAACCCTTAAAAAATTAAATAGACCCATTCCTCCTCAGGTCTTGTCAACTTGTAGTAGGGGAATTTGATAAGTTCGAATTTTAACTGATTATATTTAGAGTGATACAATGGCGAGACATGGTAAGATAAGTGGCTGTGTGTATCCTGCTTAGGTGCTTAGGTGGACTGTGAATTGCACAATTGGAAAGTCCACTTTTTGGCATAGTTAACACTAGGCATCTAACTTCTAACCAATGAAAAGGGTTGGGATAGCCCAAATTCTAAAAAAAAAAATAAACAACAAAAATGATAGCCCTAGTTGTAATCTTCAGCAGAGACAGGACGGTGACAACAAGTGTCAAATCATCTCCCTGTTATAGGATAGCAACATCACCTGTTGTACCCACTCTCCGTCTGGGCTAGCACTCCTCTACTAACAAAACCAATACCAATTGGGGTTGCAGCCTAACAACATTTCCGATACAGAAAAAGAAAGGCATGAAATTGTACAACACGTGTTGGATTATTCCATGTGACTAAGTGATTGTGGACTAACTTCGCTAATGGCCTCAAGAGCCTCGACATCGTGTATATTACTCTAGTCAGGGGCGGAGCTAGGAATTTTTCCTAGGGCGGGCTGAAGTACATATATTAAGAAGATTAATGAAATTGGGATATGGGGCCTTGGGGGGTTCGAGGGCTACCCCGAGAACTTTTTTTTTTGTTGAGTAATGGGCCCATTATGGTTATAAAATTTGTAGTCTTCCTCTATTACAATTGAATTAGCCAAAATAAAACAGAAAGACCAACCTAAGCCAAAAGTCACCCCTATTAGATATTTTCAAACAAAACATACAATCCCTATGACACAAAGGTATATTCACCTTTGAGAGGTGTGTGGTTAAAGGTTTAAGTTGAGATTGTAGAAGGATGTGTGGTTAAAGGTTTAAGTTGAGATTGTAGGAGTGTGTGTGAGTATAGTGAGTATGTGGTTAGTATGTTATAAAAAAAAAAAAGTATATTCACCTTTATTCAATTTTAGAAAGAGCAATGATTACCGACCCACATTCGGCTACGTAGCCTAATACCATCCCTTTTAATTGTGGTTAAACTAAACTAACTCGGGGTTAATATATATATTCTGAAAATCAGGGTTATATGGATACCCTAAGGATGAGTGAATCTTAACCACCATTAATGGGTGTTAAGAAGGTGCGTGGACCAAACATTTCCCTTTTAGAAATCATTCCCTTTTCTTTAGGAATCGAAATCCTCTAATCGGATTTGGCAAATCTGGTTATAACCCTTTGAGGTCGCCATGTGTCCTTTTTGACATCCCTTAACTGTGGTTAAGATTCTTCTACTCTTAGGGTTCACCCACACATCCTTGTTTTTTTTCTTCTTAATATTAAATATTTTTTAAAATATTTTAATATTTAAAAAAACCTTAAAAATCATTTTTTAATTTTAAAAATAGAATTAATATTTTTTTTTAAAAAAAAAGAATAGGTGAGTGAACCATAGGATGGGTGAATCTTAACCACAGATAAGGGGTGTCAAAAGGGACACGTGGCTACCTCAAGGGGTGATAACCGGATTTGCCAAATCCGGTGATAACCGCAGAGGATTTGGCTTCTTTCTTTAGATATTCCAACCACAACCAGCGAATAAAGGAGAAGTTTTGGTTGGCTTGACATGGGTTGTTTTTGACAAAGGGAAACATTTGTTCAAGCATATCGTCAAGTATGTAGCAGCATATCACATGTTTTCATATTAGTTATATAAAATAAGAAAGAATAGAGAATGAAATACAGTTTGGACATCATTGGTTTTTCGCCTGTTTTTTCTTTTTTTTTTCTTTTTAACTTAATTAAATTAGCATTAACCGCATAGTTAAAGTTAAGGGTAGCAATGAGCCAGAGTTTGTACTTGAATTTTAATGATTTTTTAGTAGGCCAATCAACACATTTACAAAGGTTTTGAAATCCGAACTCGGTCGATTGCCACCCCTAGTTGAAGCCAACCCCGTTAGGATTAATGAGACAGATGGCAGATGGCGATCAACTGGAGGATCAGTCTCCTCTTAGTTAATACGAGGAAGGCTCATGATTCTCTCTAGTTGTAACCGGACTTGAGGGAGTTCGGTTACTCCACTTACGCTACCACGTGTCCCTTTTGACATCCCTTCACACTGGTTAAGATTCACCAACCCCTAAGGTTCACCCACTTATCCTTAGTTTTTAGAAAGAAAAAAAAAAAAAAAAAATGGAAAACGGACTCAGGGTCAGCTTAGAATTTGACCCGTGATCTTATTGGCCCACGCCCCTTTGTTACCACCCATCAACTGTGGTTAGGATTCACTCACTCGCTAGGGTTAAGCAATCTATCCATGGTTTTTTGAAAAATAAAAACAAAAATTTTAATTTTAATTTAATTAAGCTTAACCATAGTTAAAGAAGTGTTTAAAGGGACAAAGGACACTGCGGTCAGCTTAGAAGAGGACCCAGGGTCCTTTCTCAGCACTCAAAAAAATTAAAAGAAATGTAATCCCAGTTAAAATTTTCTAGTTCTTAGGGTTAATTTTATTTTAATAATTTTTTCTAAAAATCAAGGACAGTTTGGTGAACCTTAAGGATGGGTGAATCTTAACCACAATTAAGGGGTGTTAAAAGAGACACGTGGCAGCATCAGTGGTATCAGGGGAGTCCGGTTACAACTGGAGATGAATATGAGTCAATGAGGAAATCATTGAACAAAGTCTGTTGTTGTGACTTGTCCACGTAGTCTTCTTTTTGTTGACGTTGTTTGTCATTGGACAATCCGAGGCCAATCGGCGATTCCTCATTTGTGTGCTTAGACCCATTCTCTGGTCCATCTAGACTGCCTCCTAACGGTCAACTTCTCTCTCCCTCTTCTCAACTTCCTCCTACTCAATTCTGATCATATAAAAACACCCACTTCAACTGATTAAATTAAAATCTCAAACTGAAGAATATCAAACATTAAGCAAAGGGAATTCGTGTTTGTGATTGTATAAAAGCTCGCCGAACCAGCTGGAGTTATCGAACGGAGTTTTCCATGTCGGGTGGAACTAGAGCTCCGGTGAAAGTGAAAATTATCAACACCCAGTACGTTGAAATTGACAAGGTGAACTTCAAATCCATCGTTCAAAGCCTCACCGGAAAAGACTCCGTCGTGGCACCTGGTAGAAAGACGGCAAGTCCAGAGGTTAAATGGACTCATGGTTCTTCGGCGTTGTCGAGAGATTTGTCCTTTAAGGAGTTGGACAGATTGCTGATGGAGCTGCCGTCGATGGATGAATTGCACCGGTTATGGGGCGATTAAATTGAGAATCAATGTTTTCATACTCATTTATTTATTTTTGTACTTGATTACTTTTCCTGTATTAGTTAGTTTACAAGGACATGTGTTTGTATTTATTCTATTCAATTAGTGGAAAATAGATATAGTTTATGAGTATGGATGGTTACTTCGCAATTGTTGCACCAAAATTAGAAACTGGATAGTGTTTATGTAAGAAGATTATAGGATCATTCGATCAACAGGCGTCCGTGGATGTAACCAATGGCTTATGGTCGACCCTCTTCAACCATATTTAGGTTTTACATATGCATTTCCAGCTCCCATTCTCATGATGTTTCATTTATCCGAGATTATTACCCGATGCTTTTATGGCAGCTGTTACATGTAATCTGGCTAAGAATTTTGGATCCCTTCTCAACATTCAGATCAAATGGTTATTGCAACCAATAGATTCCAATAGTTTATTAACGATTCCATATCATTATAGTTAAGACGAGGCGCAAAAAATACAATTATGAAGTTCTTAAACCATCTGGAATTGACAATTGTCTTTCTCAGTCATGGAGAATCCAAATGACATGATCACAAACTAGAGTTTCATGTGCTATACCTAAAAGACTGCATTAAAACTGTATTATCCCCAGAATATTGCGTAATGCATAGGCTACAATCTTGTAACTTTCAAGGCTATAGAAGGAAAACTACAATTCCCCTGTTCTTGTTTGTTTGGAATACAGCTTAGTGGCCAGAGGTTCAAGTGGTGCTTATAGTATACAAATAAGGCTAATAAGAAGATCTGCAAACCCGTTTTGATAAACATTTTATATAATATTATGTGTAAGTTTTGTCATGGATTAAAAGTTACCATGATTGAGGATATACTTGATAGAAAAGTGATTCTATTGAATAGATTTGGATGATTTACAATGACCCTAAATACGTTTATATAGAGATAACAAGAGATACACTTTATGGAAAGTAAATCATCATAATCTAATCATACCTAAGTAAATCTATTCTATCTATAGTTGTCAAGGCGACCAGGCGACAAACCCCATGAATGCCTGAGTCGGTAGCTTGAGGCGCCCGATGCGTCGCCTGATGAACTTTTTATTGCAAAAATTCCCTCTAATATGAGATCTATGTATGATGTATTTTCTTTTATAAAAGGTCCTTTATTCATGTAAATTACATTATTATCAAGACGTACTTTGATAGAACCATAACTAGAGACAGTTTTAAGAATAATAAAGGGGGATTTCAAGTATTGGAAAAAAATGTAATAAAAATTAAGTCTACAATGACTATTGAAAGAGAGGAGAGAGAGATTGTGAGTGATAAAAAATAGACAGCCCAAGAGGAATGTGAGGGGAGAATATAAGACTGAATAAAAAACAGAAAATAGTCAAATAGTCAAATGTGACGCTGAACATGGGAGAAAGAAAAGAGGGGGGAGAGGGAGATGTCGTACCGCTTACTCTCATTTATTTCTTTTTATCGATTATACTCAAGATAAGTAATAAAATAATATTGATAAGTAAAATATATAATTATAAGTTCTGCATTTGTTTAAATTATAAAATACTCTTTTAAATATGAGTTTAAGAGAGTTTGGGGAGTAGGGGGAGGATAAGAAGGAATTTGAGGCATTTAAAGGCTCTTAATTTTTTATTGGGCCACCTGAGCTAGATGTAATTTAACAACCATGGAATAAAACAAATGAGGACTATATGGTCTACCCATAAACAGAGGGAGAGAGACCATTTGGTCTACCCATTGAGAGAGAACAAGTTAACATGATAGAAACATACTTGACACTGTTCGTGTTTTTTTTTTTTTCTATCTGTAAACTTTTTTTGTTAGATATACAAATACTAACATATTATATTGTAAAAGACATGAGAGGAATACAAAATAATATATTTTTTTGTTACTAAACAATCATATTCAAATAAAATAAATTTTTATATCCTTAAACAATAATAATATTATATATATTATATTTTTAATAATGACTGACGCCTTTAACAACTATGATTCTATCCTTATTGATGCTAATCTAATATTGTGATGAGATAGATTCGAATGATATAGTGTATCTCATTCACCTTATTACAATCTCTTTTACTATATTCTCCAATACTCCCCCTCAAATACATGGAGATTGAAAAATCTCCATGAATTTGTCATTAATAGAAATTTGCTTAACACTGTTGGTCTTCGTTGTATGCTTGGTTGAGTCACTTGCCATGATGCTTCCACATTTGATTACCCACTAAATTTGTTGTCATTTCGTGAAGAAGATGGCTGCTAACGGGTCTGAAAAGACCTCTATAGGCCAAGAAAATTAGCCTTTAAAAAGGCTTGAAATGGGACTCTATAGGCCAAAGATACGGACATTTTGGGTCATGATAGGCTTGATATGTTAATCTCTATGGATCAAAGAAGAGAAGCCTCTGTGGACCAAGAAAATGTGCCTCTAATGGGCAAGAGCCTCAAACTAAGCTGAAAATGACCTCTATGGGCCTGGTGAATTGACTCACCCAACTTCAAGTTTTTTTTTCTTCCGCTATGACATGAACAGATGAAAAGTGTGTATTCCAAATACTAACATAGCGAGTGACAGTAGCAACGACATCAGCAAGTAGTGGAAAATAGTGACGCACCGATGAGTGGCGAAGAATAAGAGTAAAATAGCAACCTTCACCAATTGCTTAGTCCACTAGAGTTAGAGGGCCATGATCTGTCCACCCCACTTGATCTCGAGGACCACTGGGCCAAGCATGGGACTTTAGCATAATAATAGGAGTTCTGATGAGTTGATCAGTTTCGAGTAAAGATGGTTTCCAAATTTGCAAGGTTCTATGCAGAATGTGGTTCCATTTGAGGCTGAGATTTGAGGCTGAGATGGACGTTAACAAAACAATGAACAAACTCTTATTGAGCATTCTTGGTAGCCACAAGGGCCACAGGTGACGTCAATGGTGGCTAGCAGGCTTCACAGAGAACGCCTTATTGAAAAGGAGAAATAGGAAAATGCTAAATCCTTTATAAAAAAAAAAAAAAAAAAACCTTCATCTAATTGAAAGAGAAAAAAAAAATCAAAGAAGTTGACTATGACATAGTGAAGTAGTTCAATTCAAAATAATAAGCAAGAGAGATTGAAAATTAGGCCCGATGGGCAGTGGCAATGCCGCCCATCGGAAAACGTAATCAAGAGAAACGATCACCACAGGCTGATCTTCGGCTCTGATACCATGATAGAAAAATGATTCTATTGAATATATTTGGATGATTTACAATGACCCTAAATAGGGTTTATATAAATATAACAAGAGTACACTTTATGGAAAGTAAATCATCATAATCTAATCATACCTAAACAAATCTATTCTATCCTTATTGATGTTAATCTAATATTGTGATGATACACTTGAATGATATAGTGTATCTCATTCACCTTATTACAATCCCTCTTACTATATTGTCCAATAATACTCGTATAATATGCATAAACTAATAAAGGGCGCTTCACCTATAAAAGGCCATGCCTTACATTTTTATTACCTAAAAGGGTATGCTTTTGAAATTTTTACCAAAAAGGGCATGCCTTACATTTTTATTATTAAAAAGGTTAAAGTATGCATATGAACAGTAATAAAGATAATATTAGAAATATAATACATGCTCTCTTTGATAAAACTTTTCAGACCATGACCTAAACTGTAATATTTTTTTTATTTAGAGGGACAAAATGGTCTTGAGTTGAATGGTCTTTTTCCGGGTCACACGATTAAAGACAGACCCCCAAAGCCCTGACCCATCAAGAATTATGGGTCACACGATTAATTCCTTAAAGATACTATATCATGTATCTTGGGTGTACCAAGCCCTGTACACATGATCGTCTTCATTATATAGGCTCAATCTGAACCCTCTAGTTAACCAAGGAAAGGCAATCCGATATTTTTTAATAAAATATAAGGAATTAGTCTAGGGATACTCCTAAAATGTACTCCCATATATACTCCCTAATCGTAACCGTTTATCTCAATTATTAAACGGTTAGGATTCCAACTGATGTGGCAATAGAAAAGACAAAATAATCCAACTGAAATCTTGACCCTTAATGGTTGATTATAAACTGTTAGGATTAGGGAGTATATTTGGAAGTAGTACCATAGACTGACTCAAACATAAGATCTTGCGATTATTGCATGACCACAAACTAAAAAAAGTTTTACATTTTCTTAGTTGGTCTACTATATTTTCAACCTCATTTTAAAAGACTTTTGCTTCAAAAGGCTATTCTGGATCAAAACAGTCAAAAGATAGTGACAAGTGGCAACTCTTTTGAAAATTATCTCCAAATCAATATTGAGCAAACACCCCTATGATTAATGTGACCCAACCAAAGTTATAGTTTCTATCTTATGATCAGATAACCTAGACATGTCTAATCGGGATTTTTTTGGCATCTGTTCGGACCGTATTATGAGAGTTTTTGGTTTCAAAAGAATGTCATGTGTCACTCAAACGTCTGGCTATGCTTGTCAAATTGGCACGGCGAAGCCAAATGGGGGGGGGGGGGGGGGGGGTGGCGAAGTATATGTATAAAAAATATATTGTTTTTTTCTTAAAATGATCAAGCGCACATAAAATATTATGGGGTTCAGGGGAGTAGCGCCCATTAAATTTTGTTCTTGGAAAAGCAATTATATAAATAAAGCTCATTAAAATTTTAATTTTATACATTATTCTTGTAAAAAAAATTACAAAATTTTGAAGGGTTAAAATTCCCAATTTTAAAAAGTACATCCTAATTTGGGGGGCCACTAAAAATAAAAATTAGATACTATTTAATTTTTTTTAAGTTATACTTATGTAATATAAAATTTTAATAAAAGAAAGGGGAGGCCATTGCCCCTCCCTGCCCCTGCTCCTCGGAGCAAGGGGGGACTATTCTTAGTATTGTAAACCGAGCAAATAGCTACCAATTGAATTGCACTTCTTGCCAGTAATTTGACCAATTAGTATATATGAAGTACAAAACATAATGAATGTAAGATGTGCTATTTAAGTGAAGAAGATATTTACTCATTAAAAACCTTTCTAATCTCTGGGCATTTGTATTGGGTGCAATAATACACATGAAATTTTACTGAATGATTAATTCCAAAGCACCAATGAAATAGTAAATTTTACAAGCTCATCTCAGTGTTCAAGCCTAATATGTACATACTCTGTGTTAAACTTTATTTGATTGACATCCCCACTGTTGATTAATGGATGAATATACTTCTTCCAGAAGTACTTCTTGAATGTCTTCTAAGACAAATTAGCATTTTTCAAATATTGCTTCTTATCTCTTTCCTCGATTTCAAAGAGTTGCTACTGCAAGACATGTCAACACTCCATTTTTACACCGCCCTTTTAACCATGGTTAATCAATTTAATCATGGTTAGTTCACCCTAACCCTAGGTAAGCCCTAAACCCTAGACTAAACCCTAGGTAGACCCTAAACCTTAGGTAAAATCCTATACCCTAGGCAAAACCCCAAAATCAAATCCCTACGGGCTCAAGGCCCATTTCAATTTAAAAGCTTAAACCCTAGACCAAACCCTAGTCTAACCCTAGGTAAACCCTAGACCTAGCCCTAGACCAAACCCTAGTTTAAACCCTAAGCTAGAAGCATTCGGGCTCAAGGCTTATTTGCAAAGCCAAACCCCTAAAATCAAGAAACCAAGGCCTGTTGTGGGCCCAAACATGGGCCTATGACCCTCTAGGGCCCATTAAGGTCGGGCCCACCATCAAGATTCAAATTTTCTGGCGCCAAACACAAGTGGCAAAGCCAACATTGGCTTTGGCCTACACATGCTAAGGGCTGAGCCCAAATTAGAATAGCAAACAAAATCAAAAAAAAAAATTAAAGGGGCTACTATTCCCTGTCTTCCCCATTAAATCGTATATAGCAGCAGGAGCTGCTGCCCCCCCTGCACCTCTCCTGCCCTTCTCCTCAAGTGCTCCCCACACCAAGCTTAATACCGGAAATGCCCCTAGGGCTTTCTCTCTTCTATAAATCCCTCATAGCCTCCACGATTTGCCCAGTCCCAAAAATTTGATCCCGAAATTCCCATAGCTAGGTGCTGCGTGTAACCCTATCCACAACCCTCCTTAGCCTCACCTTCCATCCCAGTAGACCCTTGAGCGTCCCTAGAAGCTTCTCTTAGCTCCCCAAGCCACCCCTCATTCCATTGTTATCCTTCATCACTGTCCAAGCTCAAACCGTGAGGGTATACACACCCCCTCCCCTACTATTTTTTTTTCCTGTTATTATCTTTGTAAGGGACCCCTAGTCCTGTTCTAGGAGTCCCCATTTTTTTTTTATCTTGCAATAGATGCCCAAGCCAAGGATAGGGTCCTCCCACCTTAACCATAGGCGTGGGGGAACCCCTTGAGGCCTAATTCGAGTTAGGACTCCCACTTATCATGATCAACTTCCCAAAGGTTTTAGGGAGTCCTCTGGTCATGAGAAACCCCCTTGTAACCCTGAGTATAGCCCCCATAAAAGAACAACAAAAAAAGAAATTAGATTTTCTAGGCAGATTTTTACCTTGACTGTAACCTCATTTAACCATGGTTAGTATGGGCCCTGGTCAAGACCAGGGCCATGGTTAGGTACCCTTACCTCCGGCTATCTACCCTAGCCGTCTCATGCCTTAACTCACTATTTAACCGCGGTTAAATCGACCCCAAAGTAGGGTTGACAGTTTGCCAAACAGCCTACCAAGGTGTCTTTGGGCCTCTGTGGGGCCCACCCTAATCTGCCCCTGGGCCCACCAAAGGCTGAGGGTCTTCCTTGAAGTATAGGCTTCGCAACCATGGTCTCGGATTCCCTTGGTTCAGCCCCTAACCGCAGTAAAATCACTGTAAACAGTGGTTAAAAACCATGGTTAAAAAAATTGGTTTTTTTGAAAAATCGTTATTTTATGTGGTGTTGAACAGGGCACCTTTGGCCCCCTGTGGGATCCACACCCGACCTCCCCCCGGGCCCACCAAAGGCCCAGAGTGTTCCCTGTACTTTAGGCTTCGTAACAGTGGTTTTCTTTTACCTCAGGTCATTCCCTAACCATAGTTAACAGCATGCAAACCATGGTTAAAAGTGTGTTTGAAGTTTTCGGTTTTTTAAATTTCTGGCATTTGTACAGGGCTCAGACCAGGTAGGAGGCTAGTCTAGGTCCTGCCATGGTCCTTGGGCCCACTTTTGACCAAACCAGATCCTTAACCATGGTTAAATCTACCCGTGGTTAAAATTAATCATGGTTAAGCAGCCCATCACCCCAAAAAATTCTAGAAAATTGATCAAAAAATTATAAATATACTCTGGATTCCAGAATGGGCTTCCATAATCAATTTAACCATGGTTAGGAACCTTAACCATGGTCAACCGCAGCTTTGGACCGAACCAGTCCCTTAACCATGGTCAAGTAACCTCTAATCAGGAAAAATGACAGAAAAATCAGAAATATTCTAAAAAGCCTAAAATGGTCTTCTGTGGCCATTTTCACCCTATTCAGCCCATTTAACTGGAGTTAACCTAATTCCGGTTAATGTTCACCATTTGGAAAAAATCCCCAAAAATATCAAAAAAGAACCCAAAAAATATAAAAATACCAAAGACATTCTTGTTAGGTTTTCTTAACCTTAGTTAGCCCCTAACCATGGTTAACACCCTTCTAATTGCGGTTAGACCTAAACCTTGAGCTTGACCAACCCGGTCAGCTAAACCCTAGCCTCCGGGCTAGACCCTTGATCACCATATGCACAGACACACATCCCTAGCCTTGGAACGGGTTCATGTGTCAGAACTACGCTTGGTTTGATCTCACCCCAATGTGAGTACGTAGGCAACCCAACTCGGGTTCGACCCTAGCCCATCTAGCTTTCTTATTTTCTTGAATTAACATTTGATTAAACACTTAGGCATTTTAATTAATCTTGACTTTAAATTTAACTTAAATTTAGGAAGTAGTTAACCATTGTAAAATGGGGGTCCTAAGGTGCCTTACACCTTCCTCGGGACTTAATCGAACCGCTTACTCTAATCGCTCTCGTAGACCAAGTCCTTATCCAACCAATCTCGAGATCTATCCCTTAAAATGAATAGGTGGCAATTCTCAGTCAAACCATAAAATGTAAAATGGGTAGGAAAAATCTCATGCTGACAAGACATATATAAAGAGTTAGTGTAAACATATATTTTCTAAATGTTCAATTTCAAAGAATTGCATATATACAAAAAAAAAAAAAGATTATGAATATTATATATACAATGATTCTTACAGTCAACTAATCTCAAAACTTTTCTTTGACCTTATCTAGAATTTGTTTAAAGGTCCTATAATGAACTGGAATTGCATGTGAAAGTACACAAATGGAAGAACACAAATCTTTTTCGCATTTTCACCAGTTGACATACTTGTAGAATTTAATTCGATGAATTTTTTTCTCACCAGTGTTATTTATCCCAGAAGTTTACAAATAGTGGGCCTCTGGATTTTCTTTTCAAAGTGGGGTAATTGGTACTTGGCTTTGTGTCAATATGTTATGTTCCTGACATTACTGTTATGAACAAATACATAAAAATCATTTAAAAATAATAATTAATCTTTGTTCGAATGTTGAAAGCATAGAAAAGTATTGTGTATTTCATGTCAAAAACATAAATTTGTCATTGAAAACTTGCCCCGCCGAACTTTTTATTTGAGAAAAAAAATATTTGAGATTCCTAATAAAAATGGGAATGTGTTTATGTGATCTGATTCAATATGTTTTGAGTATTTGTTTAATCATTTGAGTGAAAATAAATGAAAGAATAGATAGAAGAAGATATAGCAATTGAATAGAGTAAGCAATTGTCGAATATTGAACGAAATGGGTATCAGTGGTTAAATGAAACAGATTATTTTCAAAAGAGAATAATACAGTGATTGCTAGAAAAAGAAACATATAGAATTATAAGTGATTATGTTCAAAATATGCACACGAAGAGAGAGATGAAATGATTTTTTTAAACCTGACTAGGTACTATCTCGATCACGATTTTTCACTCTCACCATATCATGTTTACCATATCATCAGTGTTTTTATTGTAATTATAATTGTGACTCTAAAATAATTAATTAAGGTTTATATATTTGTAGTTGAGATAAAAACCCTCGCAATCACAGTCTATAATAAATTGTAATTTTTTATTTTCACCATTATTTTAATAATCGTAACTAAAAAATAATTTAACTAAAATTTATTTATGAGTAATTAAATGGCCAGTTCTTACAATCACATTTTTTCAATAAATTGTGATTGTATTTACAAGAATCACGGTTAGTTTAATAACCATGATTGTTGTTCAAGCATAGTAGTCATATGTATTGTTGTAACTCTGTTTTTAGATGTTACAACACACACTGTAGTACCAGGTTGTAACGTTTATAAAAACTTATGGAAATAACATCAAGATTTTTTGTAAGTATTTGAGGATGTTCAGCCTGGTACTTCAGTGTGTTGATGTAACACTGTGACACATTCAAGAATAAAATTGTAGCAACACACAGGATCAGTCTTTTAATGGACCCACCTTAAAATCCAATGGTCGGATTCAAACTAAGACAATCATGTGTCATATTTCTAAAGGGACTGGCATTCAAAGTTTTAATGAGGATGACTCATTAGTATCCTTCATTTTATATATATATATATATAAAATGTATGGGTTTGTGCCTAATTTATGATTATGTTTTATTTATTATGTAGAAAGGGAGAGCGGAGAAAATTATAACACATTTTTCACATAAAATTAATGAAAGAATTTCTCTACAATTTGATGGGATTTGATAGCTTCTTTATAGTCTAATATTCTTGTCAATACATTATCTCCATAACTTACCAAACCTCGTAAGTATGCATGTGAATATTTGTTATTTTTTGTTTTTATTTTTCTCTAATAATCTGCACACCCAGAAAACCCTTTCCCAGCTTGAATGAAAAAAGAGAAAGCATTGACCAGCTAAAAAGGATAGGACATACTGGCTTTTCCCATTTCTTTTAGTTCTGAGATTGGGAGTGAGGGGTTGTGGCTGGTCCAATTGAGATAAAACAAGAACTTTATTCCAAATCTCTAAAGTTGATTTCTATAAAACACTTTTTTTTGGAACCCTATTTCTATCAAACACAGTTAGGCACCAAAGTTGTTATTTCATGGGGTGATGACATGTGTGCTTTTCCAAAGCTCCTTTTTAGGCTTTGCTTTTTCTTTCTTTTACTGCTCTGATCACATGCGTAGTTTGGGTGAAGGCCTCTTAATTTACTAGAGCTAAAGGAAAAATCACGACAGCTTGTCCCTACTCTAGATCATAAATAAGTTCTATTATAGTGCTTGAAGAACTACTTTTCCCTCCTATTGTCTGTTATTTCTAAAGGGCTTACAAATTAATCAACTTTTAAAAACTTCTTTTGTAATTTCTTTTATGTGCTAATCAAATGTTTTTCTTTGGAAAAAAATATTTAATTGCCTAAAATCGAATAAATTGCTTCAATAGGCTCATTTGATTCGACTTATTTTTATCTAATTGTAAAAAATTAATTATACAATAAATACTGTCGCAAATAATTCTATTTGTTCACGCTCTGGACAAAATCGAGTCTTGAAAAAAGTATGATCTATTCTCACGTATCATAAAAAAGAGGAAACCAGGATGCTCCATTTATTCCCTCAAAATTCGAAATGCACAATTGATTCCCTCTTGTCAAAAATCGCCACTCTTGATTTAAAATAATTCGATTTTTGAATCGATTTTTTTTCCAAACGAATAAAATGAGTACGATTCTCAAATGTAGAATTTCCAGAACTAATGCAATCGACTAGTTTCCTAACCAAATGACATCTAAACCAAACAAAAGAAATGATGCCGTTTTTATGATCCTAACCCGCATGTAGTATAGAACTATCAGCTTATAGATAGTTTTGAGGGTCTACAAGAGGGATCCACTAGATATTCTCAGACGGTGATGGTCCAGTGGTGTATAGGTCGTTTCACCTTAAAGGGCATGCTTTGCATTTTTATTACCAAAAAATGCTTGCTTTTATCATATTTATCAAAAAGGGCATGTTTTACATTTTTATTACCTAAAAGAGCATGTTTTTGACATATTTACCCTTAATTATACATATAAAACCCAAACACTAGTGAGGGTAGTATTGGAATACATACCATATTTGGTAAAAGTTTTCAAACCATACCCTTTTAGATAATTTTTTTGATTTAGGGTGACGAAACGGTACTTAACCCTATAATTAAATTTAAACGAGAAATAAAAAATGAAATTCAGCTTTTGCAAGTGAAAAGAGCTAGGGTTTCACTTAATAATCTCTAACTTAGTAATTTTATTAATCTCTCTTTACTTGTAGAAACCAAAGAGGTAGAGAAAGAGAGAGAGTATATCTAATTGTAAAACCAAGTGGAGAGAGTAGATCAAACAGTAGAAATCAAAGAGATAGAGAAAGAGTGAAGGTAAAAACGAAACCCAAACCCAGCCTTGAATTTTGGATGCAAGATTGACTGACTAAGGGTTTCATTATGTGGGGTAGTTCGGGTATAAGAAAACGATTGCTAAATTTTGGGCTGGGCTGGATTAATTGGGCTTTGATAAGGTTTACCCAATCTCAGCCCAAACCCAAACATTTAATGAAGATAGTACTCAAACCCAGCCCAAACCATGGAACCTTGTCTAGTCCACCCTAATTCGGGTGCGGGCTGCGGGCTAACCGGCCCAATGTAGCCCTAGCAAGAAGTCTTATGTTGTTCAATAATATGTGTGAGTAGTGTATTTGTATCAATTTTTTTTAATACAAAAAAAAAAAAAATCTTATCCAAGGCCCACCATGCACACACCCCTACAAAACATTTTCTTTTGACGGAAAAAGAGAAAAAAATAGCATTGACAAGCTAAAAGGACATCCTGGCCTTGAGAGTTGAGAGAGACAGGCTGGTCCAATTAAAATAAAACAATATCCATATTTCATAGTTTTACGTCTCGAGTTTGTTTTTTCAATCTCGCCATAAGGCATATTTTGGATTGTTCCGAATATCTATTCAATTGAAGCTCCAAATTTATTTATTTATTTTTGTTCAAAATTGAAGCTCCGATTATTCATAGTTAATCTCTACCAAGTTGTCGAAAGAGGATCTCTTGCAAGACATATGAGTAGGTCCCACGACCTCGCTCATAAGATAGACCGCAACATGCCCCAACATACCATTGGCGCGCAAGCTTCAAAATCCCAATGAAATTTTGTGAAAATTCGGTTTCATTCACACCTATCGAAATAAAATTTCTTCATATTTCATTTAGAAAATGCAAAACAGACCACAGGGTCCTCTTCCAAACTAGTCACCCAATTGTAAATTAACATGTGACAGTGATTTTTTTTTTAATTTCTCTTTCCCAATGTATCGAAATTTAATTGTGGTGGTCAAGTTAAAAGAGGACATTATGGTCCTCCAATCAAAACTCATTTCGTTTTGACAGATTTAGGCCAATATGTCGGAATTTCAATCAAAATTTCATAAATTTATTTTTAGAAAATTTTATCATTATTATTTTATTAAATAGCGAAATATTTCAAAATATTTATCAAAATTTTGTGAAATTTTGAAATTTTGAAATTTTATTTTTAAAATAAAATAATAATATTATATAAATAATTAAATTTTAATAAAATATTATTTTGGCCTAAATATTTCAAAATTTTGGCCAAAAGTTTCTGAAATTTTGTGAAATATCATGAAAATGTTTAATTTTAATAAAATAGTAAAAAAAAAAAAACTGAATTTTTTTCGTGAAATCTGATATTTTCAAAATTTCTTTTTCTTTGGAAGGATCGAAATTTTCTATATAAACACGATTTCAAACCTTGAGTGGTTGTAGTTTCTCTTGAGTGAGTTGATTCCTATATATACATATATTTTTTTTTTTTGGTTAAGTGAGTTGATTCCTATAAAACAGTCAACGTACTAAAGTTGCTATTTCATAGGGTGATCACATGTGTGCTTTCCCAAAGCTCCTTTTGTATGCTTTGCATTTTCTTTCTTTTTCCACTCAGATCACACGCATAGCTTGGGTGAGGCCTCTTAATCCACTCAGAACTAAAGGAAAAATAGGGACAGCATGTCCCTACTCTAGATCATATAGCCTGTTATTTCTAAAGAGTATAAATATACTCCTAAATCCTAATTCTTTAATTCGAATAACTAAGTGTCAATATTAGAGCTTACTTATGTGACTTTAGAACATGAAAAAATAAGTCAAGTTAAGTTTAACATTGGTCATTAATTATTTGAATTACAGGATTTAGGTTTGGGAGTGCCCATAGACTTATTCATTTTTAAAACGTTCTCAAATTGGTTAACTTTCAAACACGTCTTTTGTACTTTGTTATAGGGGAAAATACATTTACAACCCTTGAGGTTTGACAAAAATACACATTAACCCCCTCAATTTTGAAAAATACATTAGGCACCCTTAATTTTCATACTAATGACACACCTCTTCCGTCAGTTGACCGTTAGTCAACTAACTAGGCCCGCTGATGTCATGCGATAAAGTCAGAATTTTTTTAAAACTACCCTTCGAATCATTTTGGGGAAAATACATTTATACCCCCTCCAGTTTGACGAAAATACATATAGACCCCCCTCAGTTTTTAAAAAATACATTAGACACCCTTACTTTGTAAATCCAACAGACTTGAAATGCAATCGTGAACCTGAACATAAATTTCATCACAAAAACCGCATATTCTTCTAGTATCAATTAAGAAAAAAAGAGAAGTGAAAGCTATAATTGAAATGGTAAACCTAGAGCCCAAAAATTATATACCGGAAATGATCATCTATGAGATCAGAACCACCATTCAAAGAAATTCTGTTAAGAGATTATCTCAAAATCCAGTTCATCCCACAAATTCTGCTAAGAGAATTTCTTTGATCGCACCCAATTCACTTAAGGTCAAGTCTTTTCTCGTTTCAACAATTAATAGAAATTAAGGCAGGTCCAGCTATGCATTTCAAGTCTTAAAATTAAAGTTGTTCATACATGCATGCACAACAGTTAATCATCATGGTGAATATAACAAGGCATTAATTGATAATAATATGCATGTAATAACAATAAAACAGGTGTCTCAATTGGTAAATATTGAAAGATATAATTATGCTTGAAGGGATCCTAAAAGATATTTCGATTTCTAAGTTCTGGTTTTATAACAGACATAGATCGTTCGAACGAAACCCCGATCGTTTGAATGGTCACCTCTTTGTTCGAACAGTTATCCAACTATTCGAACGGTTGATAATTCAAGGCTCAGAAAAGTGTAACAGTGCCGACTACCGTTCGAACGGTCCATGGTTCAGGACTTTTTCAAAATACGACAGTCTTCAACAATGCTCTATACCAAGCAAGATGGGAATTAAAACACTATAAAGGAGAAGAGGTGAAGAGGAGTTGTAAGTCTCTATTCCCGCAACTGAGTTTCTTCTTTAAAGAGTAGAGAGAGGGAGATAATCAGTAACGTTGCTTTAAAGAGGTGGAACGTTACATCTGGTACAAATTTTAGTATTAATTAATGTTTTGCATACTGTGGGAGACATTAGAATTATTTGGGGAGTAAAGAAATTAGAAACATTTAAGGGGAAGTTAATGGGAGAAAAAAGGATGAAATGGAAGGTGAAAAAATTGTGTCTCACCAATTAATAGTTTGATGTTGTGGCCTCACAAATGAAGAGTAATTCTACATGGCATCAAGAGGAAGATAAACATGACATTCATAGAAACACACTAACTATGTTTTAGTATAGAAGATAGATAGATTCCTTTTTTTTTTCCGAACGAAGCAAACACGCGTAATTCTCATACATGAAATTTCCAGAACCAATGAAATCAACTAAAATTTCCAAACCAAATGAAACCTAAACCAAACACAACCAAAAGAGAAGTGCTCAACGTACCCAGGTCCGTTTCATATCTTACCCCGTGTCCTTGTGTCCCTTTTAATACCTCTTTAACCTTGGTTAAGTTTAACTAAATCAAAACTAAAACTTTATTTTTTTTTTCTTGAAAAACCATAGTTGGATTACTTAACCCTAGGGGTGAGAGTGAATACTAACCACGGTAGGTAAGTATTTAAAATTAGGGTGTGGACCAATGAGGACCGCCATTCCATTATAAAAGGGAGACTGAACCCCAGGTACGTTTACTATTTTCCCAAAAGAAATGATGCCCTTTTTATGATCCTAACTCGTGTGTATGGTACGTAGAGAACCATCGGTTTATAGACAGTTTTGAGGGTCTACAAGAGGGATCCATAGGATATTCTCAGACGGTGATAGTCCAACCATGAAATTTAAAAATATATATATAAAAAATTAAAAAGAATTCATAAACATAAAAATAATAATTCATTTTTTGTTTTAGTAAGCTGGCTCTCACAAACATATTAAGAACACAAAAGTAATGCTTCAAAGAAACACTTATTTTTACACTACTAAAAGCCCTTAAAGAATCCTAAATTAGGAAAAATCAAGTAAAACCCAACAGAAAAAATAAAAATATAATCCAAATCAATGGATTACAAAAAAAAAAACTAACTGGCGGATAATAATATATCCCAACTTCACATGAACGATCAACACTCAGCTTCTTTATTGATTAATAACTATAAGAATTATTCTATGGGTACATCCACAAGTTAACAAATGTCTTTTTTAACTCCTACGAATTGTAGTTAATATTCACTTTTCCTTAAGATTCAATAAAATAACCTTAGTTTTTAGAAAAAAATATTAACCCTAAGGGATAAACTTTTTTTAAAACAAGAGTTAAATATTTTTTTAATATATATATTTAAAAATCAAGGTTATATTATTGAATTCCAAGTATTGATGTTTATATTCATTTCACATTTCCCCTCTTTTCTAATTGTAAACAGCTCTTTTACCTTTTTGTTAAATTTTATTAGTTTATAAAGGTTTTTGTAAAACACTTCTAGACCAGTCGGTTCTCTAAACAATGCAATGGTTTGCATAGTTCGGCATTATAATTGTCAAGTTCGAGGTTTGAGCTGGTCTACAGTAGTGTTTTGAAAACTAGACCAGGCTGGCCGATTGAACCAGTAAAATCGGGAACTGATCAGGTCAACAGTTCTGAAAACCACCAAAACCGGAATCCTTTCAAACCGGTCAGAGAATCAAGAACCGAATGATTCAACCGGCAGAACTAGTTGGTTCAACCGACAGAACCGGGAACTGGCCACCCAGTCTGCTTGACGGCCAGTCCGATTATGAAAACATTACTCTATAGTGGTATTTTAGCCAATTCGACTATGAGGGAGCCTAATATTCTTGACTGGATCATGGTTCGACTATTTGGTCTACTCTGATTTTCAAAACATTGGACGAACCCATCCCAAACAAATAAAGGTGTAACCCTACATTTCTAACGATGGAAGCTCACAATTCTAATAGAGATGAACCCATCAGAGGTCAAGTCCGTAGTCATAAATGTGTTAGCCCACACTCCCAGACAGGCCACTATAAAGACGTCTGACCAAAAATCTGTCCAAGGAGAAAAATGGTAAGACCAATTCACTAGAAAATGGGAGGAAATTCCTCTTTCTTTGACTGAAAGGAGAGAATGAGATCCGTTTTGAGTTTAGTTCAAGGGGAAATGAAGATTCAGTTTATAAGGGAAGAAAGATTTAGTTCAAAAAGAAGAAAGGTAGCCAAGACCTAGACCCAATTTGGTTCAAACTAGGTCCACACCAATGAATTATATTTTCCTCCTTTATTTGTTAGGCATGTAGAAAGGAAGTTAAGTATCTCGTATGTGTGGAACAACACTAAACTTGTGGGGAGACTTGGATTGAGTCCTTGGTTCAATCTTATAAGCAGAATAAGTTTATTCTTTGTAAATTTGGGAAGTTTCGACTATATCTTCAAGAACTGACTACACGCCTTTTAGTCTCGCATTTTTAAATAATATTACAAAATGATCTTGTTACATTAGTTAGTGCAAGTAAACCCAAAAATAGGGCGGAGCCAGGAATTTTTCCTTGGGGCCAAAGCATGTATTTTGAAGATTAATGAATTTCGAGTTGGGCCTTGGGGGTTGGGAGTATAGGCCCCGAATTTTTTTTTTGTCCAATAGGTCCGGAGGGCTATGATTTAAATAAAATGAATTATATTTTTAATTTTTTTATATTTACATTTTATACATAAGGAAAATTATTCTTTTCGGGCCTCTACATGTCCCTTTTTAACAGGCACTAACTTTGGTAAAGATTCACTCACCACTAAGGATCATCCATCTAACCTTAGTTTTTAGAAAAAAGTTATGAACCTTAAGTTGATTAAGCTTAACCACTGTTAAATAAGGATCTACTAGCTTCCATGTGTCCCTTTTAATAACACCCACTAACTGCAGTTAAGATTCACTCACCCCCTAAAGCTAATCTTGGTTTTTAGAAGAAGAAAAAAAAGCTTAACTATAGTTAAAGGGAGACAGATGGAGCGCGCGTGGAAATTTGGGGGAAGGGCCATTAACTCATAATTGGGGGGCGGGTATATATAAAATTTTGATACTATTTTTTTTAGAATCTACCTTATGTTAGAAAAAAAAAAAAAAATTGGCACCCCCCACCCCCTGCCCATAAGTTATCAACAATTTCAAGATAGTCTGTCTCCAAATTGCTACAACCAAAACTCTTAGTCAAAAGAACTCGGCTTAGCATTATTAGAGATAGTTTAGAAAATACTGTATCTCATCTCATATCTAATTAGATTTGAATTTTGAAAAAGATGAGGATCAATTAGGTATGATTAGATTAGGATTATCTTTAAGAGATCTTTCCATATTAGGATTCTTGGAAAATCTATTTAAACCCTCCTAGGGTTCTTGTAAATCATCCAAGAATTCTCAATAAATCAAATTCTCTTTATGGTATCAGAGCGGGTCGATCCGACCTTATTTTTAGTTTTCCTTCCAATTTTTTTTCTTGGCGGGTGGCCGTCGTGCCGCCCATCTGGCCTAAATTTCTCACCTTTTTTTTAGTTCCAAAGCTTTAGAAATCACTAAACTCTAGTTGAAATCTTTCTATCATTGATATCTCCGAGTTTTTTTTTCTTTTTCGAACAATTGGCTTCTCTTTATGTGTTATTGGAATAGATCATGACGGTCTACTCTAGTGGACCACCTGCTCCGACAGACACTAAGATAAACGGGATACGATAGTAATGGACTTCACATATAGACGGTGACCACCAACACGCATGATTAGATTTTCTAACCACTTATCAACAAAGCTCAAATGATCATAGACTACTTTTTTGTGTAACAATTGCACGATCCTTTTTCAAATGACCATGTAATTGCGGGAGGGTATTAAAGATAGTTTAGAGAATACAGAGTGATGGACTTCTCATCTCATATCTAGTTAGATTTGAATTTTGAAAAAGATTAGAATCAATTAGGTATGATTAGATTAGGATTATCTTTGAGAGATCTTTCTATATTAGGAGTCTTGGAAAATCTATTTAAATCATCTTAGGGTTCTTGTAATTCATCCAAGAATTCTCAATAAATCAAATTCTCTTAGGCAAAACGAATTCCAGTGTTGTGACGGCAAGGCATATTTGGATTTGAAATATATAATAGATTTGATGAGATATAGTTTAGAATTTCAAGTTGCTTATGTGTTACATGAGGATTACCTATTGATCCTCAATTCATCTTGTGCATCTCAGAATAGATTCAAGTAGGAAAGATTGACATTGAGAAACAGATTGCATGAGATGACTACTTGTGTCATCATCACATCTTCAACCTACTATGGCTAAGTGTAGGATCAATAGAGTATGATAATAAACAATGTGATTTTAATTTGAATTAATTAGATTTGATTTTATTAGGATTTCCCTTTAGGGATATTGAATTATTTATTTAAAAATTATTTGAGTTCTTGTAAGCCGTTCAAGTTTATCAATAATATTGAGTTTCTTTATGATATCAGAGTTATCGATCATTTGGTGAGCTCTTAGCACTTATTTTTTTCTTTCTAACATGTGTGAAACTTTTTTTTAAATAAAAACTCTATCATCCTCCTTTATACCTTCACAACCTTATTTCTCATACTCATTCATGCTTCACAATCTCTCATTTTTTTATTCAAGATTTCTCCAATGAGAATTTTTCTTCATATCGGGAATCGTACTTAGGTGTGCTTTTGGAAAAAAGATCATGACAATCCGATCTGCTGGGCCACTGGTTCTGACAAACTCATAAAAATGAGCAGAATGCAGAGATGGACTTCACAGATTAGCGATGACTACTAAGTACAGTTAAATGTTCTAACTATTCATCAATAAATCACAAAGATTAAGGACGATCAAGGATTAACATTTGTAACCAATTGCATGCTCCTTTTTAAAGGATCGTACAATTGCAGATGAGTGATAGAAAATAGAGTATGATAATAAACGGATTTGAATTTGAAGTAATTAGATGATGTAAAATTAGATTTGATTGGGATTTTCTTCTAGGAATATCGAATTATCTATTTAAACCCTCTATATGTTCTTGTAAAGTACCATTCAAATATATTTATAATATATAATTTCTTTAAGATCAATTTCCAAACCCTAAGAATGATAGTAAGTTCTTGTAAACCATTCAAGTCTATTAATGATATATAGTTTCTTTAAGATCACCAACCAACCTAAGAATGATAGTAACCTTGAAGAGGTAGTGTGGATTGAGTCTAATACTAATGCTGATGCTAGGCCTGTGTCTTCTAGGTTTGTATTTTGTGTTAAAACAAATCAAAAACAGAAAACCTAAGACTTGAGCGGCCAACAGTGTCGTATGACCAGAATTAGAAGCCAAGGATCAGTGTCCCAGATACTAGACTGTCATATGGATTGTAGCATATGGGTCCCACCCAAATGTAGTCCACCATACCTACTTCTGAATAAATCCAAACCTCCCACTCCAAGACGAATCCAATTAAATGAACCCCAACCAAAAATTGACTGCTCGAAAGCTCGACTCTTTATTTTTGAGTTCCCCTATGTGCTTATCTAGTAAATTTAGTGGATATTTTAGATTAAGTAATTATTAGGAGTGATTTATTGTAGTGGATATGTTTATAACTTATTCCTATATCTATTTAAGAGTTGTAATCTTTTATTTTAAAAATCAATTAATAAAGATAAGTTTCATTCGATAAGAAAGATTTGGAAGGGGACTCTCGAATGAGGTCAAAAGATGTACATTATTTAATGAGATCTAATTCTATTATTATGTCACATTTTTATTTGGGAAGAGATAGAAGCACATAACACTATCTCTTGAAGTAGGGTTTTGGGCAGAAAGAGATGGTGCACCCGGTAGCCGAAGCTAACGAGCATAACCCCTTTGGCTGACTCTCCCCCTCTGAGTTCTACGCTCACCACTCCGTCCCTCATTCCTCAGAGTACATCACCAAAGCAAGAGGCCATAAGCTCTTCACGCAATCCTGGGCTCCACTTCCGCCAACCAAGATCATCGGCATCCTCGGCGTCGTCCACGGCTTTACCAGCGAATCAAGCTGGCTCGTTCAGCTCACAGCCGTCCACTTAACCAAATCAGGCTTCCTCACCTGCGCTATCGACCACCAAGGCCATGGGCCTTTAGTCCCACATCCCCGATATCAACCCCGTCCTCGACGACTGCATCACTTTCTTCGACTCCTTCCGGTCCCACCACCCTCCCTCACTCCCCTCCTTTCTCTACGGCGAGTCCCTCGGCGGCGCCATCTCGCTCTTCATTCACCTCCACCGCCGCCCATTGGGACGGGCTTGTGCTAAACGGCGCCATGTGCGGCATAAGTCCCAAGTTCAAGCCTCCTTGGCCGTTAGTATTGTTAGAGCATTTTCTTCCGAGGCGTGCTT
This sequence comes from Tetracentron sinense, assembly GCA_015143295.1. Lineage (NCBI taxonomy): Eukaryota > Viridiplantae > Streptophyta > Magnoliopsida > Trochodendrales > Trochodendraceae > Tetracentron > Tetracentron sinense. The sequence goes on from CM026552.1 coordinate 24,022,285, forward strand.
TCCCTACTCTCGGTCAAACTCTACTCTCAGCCTCCACCAATCACTTATCCATTTTTAAATCAGTTATGGTGGTCAAAGCACTCTCTCTCTCTCATCAAGAATGGACGAGTGATTGGTGGAGACTGAGAGTAGAGTTTGACTGAGATTAGGGCTAGCATTTCTCTTTTCTTCCATTGGTGGCGGCGGTGGTCCCCACTTGGCAGGTGGTCCCCACGGGCGGGAAAATACCGATAGTGTCCTTCAAGGAGGGGTGGAAGAGCCGACTCGCCATAGCTAGCTCGCGTCACAGCTTGGCTAGGCCAAGGGCGGCGACGGCTTTAGAGCTGTTAAGGGTATGTAGAGAGGTTCAAGACAGGTTTGAAGAGGTGGACGTGCCGTTGTTGATAGTTCACGGCGAGGAAGACTTGGTGTGTGATCTTGCTGACGTGGAGGACCTCTATATACGGGCTGCCAGCAAGGATAAGACGATTCGGGTTTGGCTCAGGACTACCTCTGGTAGCTGCCCGAGCTTGGCGCTCAGGCATTTACAAAACATAGGACACTTGACCATTTTAAAGGGAAAAGTTGTCGGTGGGGCAGAAGTCAAAATGATGGGGACAGGTGAAATGACTTTTGCCCACTGACATCTGCCACTTGCCCATTGTTTTGTGGATGTCCGAGCACTAAGCTCGTACAGCTACCAAAGGTAATCCTGAGCCTTCGGGTTTATCGAGGTATGTGGCACCAGTTGGTGGGTGAGCCTGAAGAGAACGTTGAGCTAGTCTTTGGGGAAATTGTGGAGTGGCTCCGAACCCGAGCTGAACGGGCTGTCGCCGCTGGTGGTGGAGAAGACTAGTGTTTTTATCATAATCACTTAAATAATGTATATAGATTAAGTTAAATAGGGAAACTATTTCTCTTGTTTGCTTTTTGGGGTTTTCATGATTAGATATAGAGACTTGTGCGATGTGTCTCACACAAATAAGCTTTTGTTCTATAGGTCTGTTCGGTCCTACATTTTTTTTTTTTTTTTTTGGGTAAACTCAATCATACCACAAGGCAAAGACAAGGAATACTCCCACACCCAAGCAAACTCACACTCCTACATTCAGATGGTAGCAATTTCAATACAGAAATATATGATACATATAGTCTATTAATGGCATGGCTATAGATATCACGTATAAACAAGAGGGTACAAGAAGGTTGGGTTCGCCTGAGATCGAATCATGCACAGCCAATCGCGATTGAATTCAGGGAGAGCTCAATGGCTCTCACTGTCTCACAGCTCAACACGTGTTCCCTTTAACCCTATTAACCATGGTTAAGATTCTTTAACCCTTAGTCTTCAATAATCTAACTTTAGTTTTTGTTTTTTAAACATATTAACCATTAGAGTTAAAATTTCTTAACCAGAGTTAAATAATTTTTCCAAAAAACTAAGGTTAGATTATTGAATACTAAAGTTAAAGAATCTTAACCATATTTAATAGGTATTAAAGGGGACACATGTTCACCTGCATGTGAATGCAATTGAACTCTCCTTGAATTCAATTGGGATTAGCTGTGATTCGATCTCGGTTTGCCTACACCATGTTTTGAAGTCTATTTATCATTTTGTTGCGGTAATCAAGTCGTTCCCCAACCTATACCATTTTTTTTTATCTCAAGCTTATAGCTGAATTAGACGCTCATGCAGGAAGATTGTGGTGTTGGAATTTTTCTCGAATTCAATATCTATGTATTTTTTCTTAATTTGTTTGGGACGTGGAAATATAATGTTGAAATTTTCTACTTAGTTTAGGAGCTGGGTTAATACTCTATAAATAGGATTAGGGAAAGGCTTAGAGGACATTTGGGTAAAATTATTGAAGTCGTGCATAATTACTGTGATCATAATTGCTATGTTATAAGCATTAAAAATTAATAGTTGCATGAAACATACTTGTTTGGTTTTTTTTTTTTTTCGGTTTTATACTTGTTTGGTTAACCTGCTAGAAAAGCAATACTTTAGCCCATACTCCCGACAAGAAAAGATTTTTTTTAAAAAAAGAACGAAAAAATAAAGAGAAAAAATTGGGTATTGAAAGTGATAAAAACAAGAGGAAGGGCAATGGTGAAAAGAAAGTCAAATAAAGTCGAGTAATAATCAATTATTTTGGACAGTGACTAAACATTGTTATTAGGGGCATTTGGATTGGATTTTAGACTCAATTTCGAATTCCCCGAATACTATTATTTGTAAAAATGATTATTTGACAATTAATTTTATCACGATTGATTTTTGCCTGATAAAATCCAATCCAACCCAAACACCCATTAGACTATAATGGATTATATATAATCGGTTTTAGATACTATAATTAGTAAAATTATCTAAGCTAAAGGACCCCTTAATGTCTTGGTGAAATAATCTTATCTTATTTTATTTCATTGGTTAAAATTTTCCCACCTATGTGGCTCTGCAGTACTGTTTTGGATGGCAGCAACATTGAACTATAAATCATGGTTTGTCATTTTCATGATCTTTACATCTTCTAGGCTCAGGATTGTCTCTGGCATGTCAAAAAAGTGGTCTCGGGCTTCCACACCATATGCGACATGTGTAATTTGGCTCAGGAGCCGGAATGCTTGCCACATTCTACCACTATTCAACTCTCCCAATTTCCATGTAAAAAGATAGGGATTTTGTGTCAATCCTTGTGAGCCCTAAGGCCAAGTCCCTTTTTTTTTTTTGTTATTTTTTTATAAAAAAATTGCACGTACGGTCTAGTGTTAGCTGGTTAGTGGTGTGTATATGCTCTAGCACCTCGATAGGACTCGAGCCCAGAACCTCCCTCGTCATCATGAGGGGACACACTACCACTGGGCTATTGCCATGATGTGTGCAATTGTGATCTTCCATACTAAGGGTTATTTATGATCCAACCATTCAAAACTCGATTTGATAATTTTGATTTGAACAGTGATCAGGGGAGCCGTCTGCTATCTAGTTGACTGTCTTGCCCACATTTCTCATTTAATCCCTTTTAACTATGATCAATGTAACTTAATTAAGCTTAATTTTTTTTTTTTTATCTAAAAGTAAGGTTGGATGGATGAAACCTAGTGTGAGTAAATCTTAACTATAGTTAATAGGTGTTAAAAGGGGGGCATAGACCAATGAGGACCGGCATTCTACTTAGATTGCGGAATGAGCATCCCATTATGCATTTTCCTTTTGGATATTCTTAACACTTAGAAACCATCTCATAATCATACAAAAAATAATAGATCAGACAGTTGTTCTACTTAGATCGCTGAATGAGCGGCCGAGTATGCATTTTCCTTTTGGATATTCTTAACATACAAAAAAGAATAGATTAGACAGTTGTAGTAATGCAACTTTAATAGGTACCACAGAAAAAGAGAAATGCCACGGATATCGCAAAGGCCCAGACCACACACAGAGACCTTACATGTGACACATGGGTCTCAAACTTTTATTTTTATTTTGAGATTAATTTTCATGAAAGCTTTGCATATGCGGGGCTCCCTTTTTAACTGTCTAGGGGCAAATGTGTAATTACAGTGTAAAAGGGAGCTCCCCCATGCTTTTTTTTATTTTTTAAGTCCTGTCCCCCATATGTACGGTCTCAGTATGGTCTCGGCCTTTGCAGTCTCTCTAGCATTTCTAAAAAAAAAAATGTCATGCATCTCAAAGGCTAATTGCTGGTATATATTATTATATTTGCTTAAAATCCAATATTATTATCAGTAATGGTGGGCTTCTTTTGCTGTAATTTGAAGAAGAATGGGGATATTTTCGTCATAGAATTGGCGTCGTTGGGAAGAAACAGGCAAAAGGAGGCGTCGAGGCAAGAGGTAAGTGTTTTAAGGCAAGCCAAACCTCAAACTTCTCATACAAGCAAAGAAAGGAATTCACAGCCTCTCCTTCCTCTCCTCCTATCTATCTCCCCAATACCCATTAAATCTCTCTCTCTCTCTCTCTTTCTCTCTCTCTCTCTCTCTCTCTCTCTCCATGGCTACCTTTGTCTTCAGAACTAGCATATTTCACATTTTTCTTTTGATTTTTTTCTTCTCATCCTCAGGTACTCTCTCTCTATATATAGTCTCTTATATATGATGAAATTGTTCTTCATATGTACTAATGGGTTATGGTTTACAGATTTTGGTTTGCTGCGAGAAGTCGCAACGCTCGGCATCAACTACGGCCAAATTGGCGATAATCTACCATCACCGGAGAAGGTTCTCGCCCTCTTAAGCTCCCTTAAGATCACAAAGACGAGAATTTATGACACTAATCCTAAAGTCCTAACGGCATTTGCAAACTCCGGCATTGATATCACGGTGACAGTAGAAAATGAAATGTTAGCTGTTTTGATGGATCCACAACAAGCTCTACAATGGGTGACTACGCACATCAAACCATACTTCCCGGCCACAAAGATCACAGGCATATCCGTTGGGAACGAGGTCTTTACAAGCGACAATGCATCATTAATGGAAAATGTGGTACCAGCAATGATCAGCTTACATGGAGCTCTCTCCCAACTAGGCCTCGACTCATACATAAAAGTGTCAACAGCGAATTCCCTAGCGGTGCTCGGTAACTCGTATCCACCTTCCGCTGGAAGTTTCAGCGACGATATCGCCGGAGTTATGACCCAATTATTGCAGTTCTTGTCAAACACAAGAGCGCCATTTTGGATCAATGCTTACCCATATTTTGCCTACAAGGATAACCCAACAAAGATTCCTTTGGATTATGTGCTTTTCAACCATAATTCAGGAATGGTTGATCCTAACACCAAGCTACATTATGATAACATGCTTTATGCACAGGTTGATGCAGTTATTTTTGCTGTTTCTAGGATGGGTTTTGGAGGGTTGGAAGTTAGGGTTTCTGAAACTGGTTGGCCATCAAAGGGAGACATAGATGAAGTTGGTGCAACCCTAGAAAATGCTGAGGTTTATAACAAGAATTTGTTGAGAAGACAGATGGGAAATGAAGGAACCCCTTTGAGGCCTAATCAGAGATTGGAGGTTTATCTTTTTGCTTTGTTTAATGAGGACATGAAGCCAGGACCGGCGTCGGAGAGAAACTACGGTCTATATCAACCCGACGAAACCATGGTTTATAATGTTGGCCTTTCTGCATTGTCAGCTACATCCTCTACTCCATCTTCCATTGCCCTCACTTCCTCTGCTGCTCAGGTAAAAACATAGTTTTTTTTTGATAAATCTTAAACCAAATTCACAAGGGAAAAGAAAATGAGAGATGGACACAGTGTAAATCAATGCAATAAGAATTTCATATATATGTTATACATGTTTTCTTAGTTCATCTCCTAATATATAATATGTAGAATGCTTAGATGCTGGTTATCATTATTTTCTAATCCTTCTTTTTTTATTCTTTTTTCTTTTTTTTATGGGATTTGTTGTGAAACAGGCAGCAAACAAGAGATATCAAAGCTTGGGGTATTGGATTTTTGCATATCTATTGGTCTTTTTCTAATGAAAAGACCACTCTAAGGAAAGTAAATGGGGTTCATGTAAGGGAAATGGGATTTTCTTGTGGAGCCTTCTTAGCCTTTTAAACACAAATTAGTCTCTAAAGAAGTGTAATTCAGTCATGAACTTACACAAAATGAAGCAACAATCTTATAAAAAGCTCCCTCTTTTTGAGCTTTACTTCCCTCCAAGACAATTCATCTATAAACCCCACAAAGAGTTTGTCTTGATACAGCTTCATGGTGTTGTGCAGCATGTTATCATTCATAATATTATATGAGAATGAGAGATTTGAGAAGAGAATGTGAATTTCTTTAAACCATTTTGCAATTTCTTAGAGATTAGTCAAAATAACTTTATTAATTGGTCTTAATTAATAGTAGGGCAAACCAAGCAATCCTCACTAATTGGAAGGAAAGCAGTATACTTTGGGACGTGGAATGCATGACAGATCTATAAAATATATAACTCTATGGAGTCCCTTCCTCTCTTTTGTCTTCTTTCCTTGCTTTCTCTATATATATATATATATATATATATGTATATTTTTTTTTCAAAGCTTTTGTTTGGTTACTTTTTTTTTTTAATCTTCAACCGGACAAGGGCAGCCCAGCTTTATTCCTGGCTATAACCGTCGGCATTGGCAGTTTCGAGCCTTTTTCAAGGGAACTTTTCTTTGTATATGGGAGAAATTTGGGCTCAAGAAGCGTTATGCACATGATGACCACCATTTAATGGGTTCCCACCTACACCTACGAGATCTCCTATGATTGCATTCTTTGAACCGCCCATTCTTTTGTCACACAAGATCTCCTTAGTGGGACACATCAAATGGGCCTTTTTCTACGTGTAATCCAACATGTGCATGTTCATTTATGTGCAGAGAGAGAAAGAAAGAGTTACCTAGCCCTAACTACTCTTATTTCTTACGTCGATTTTAGTAGGGACAAGCTGAATGTTTATTCCATCCATAGCCTTGAAGATGAAGGAAAGGGATTTAATTTATAAATCAGGCTAGCTCTTCTTGAATTTGTTTTTTTATTGGGAAAGTGGTTGTTGAGTAATTGTTAATGATCAAATTTGGAAAGTGTGCCACGTGTCATTAATGTCACGTGCTGAATCACACATCGATCTTAAGCTCTATTCTCCGATCTTCGGCGGTTTAAGTAACGCCATGGTACACTGATTTCATTCTACATAGGCTCTCAAGGGGGGATTATGAGTGAAAATATCATCATATTCCCATAGGAATGGCGACACGAGTGCCTCCACATCCTATCTCGATGGCATACGTATCCTGAGCTAAACCTACGTGTTTCAAGAGGGTTTATGAGTGAGTTGTGGCCACCATTTATCCTGTAGGGATGGCAGCACGAATATCTCATGCCCTAACTCGATGGCATGCATACGCCGAGCTGAGGGTGACATGGGATGTCATCAAATCCTCATTATCCCTATGAGTTGTGGCACATGGATTACTATTCATCCTCGTGGCACGCGTATCAACAAGCCTGAGACTGAAGGAAGTTTTCAACCCTGTTGATAAAGTATTTCCACTGATGAATTTGTCTCACCGATGAGATGACATTTTTGTCGATAAAGTGCTCCCGCCAATGACCTTATGGCTCTGCCTAGCTTGTGATCAATACAGGCATGTTGTGCCGCCTTATTTTTTCTGCCTCAGAGTAACGCCTAGAGGGCGTAAGACCCGCGGTCTATGTGTTTTGACTCTCATCTTGGGGGGTGTGCTAGGACTTGTGATTTGGAGGGTGCTGATAACTCTTGGGTCATGATGGCTCAACTCCAGGCATCTCAGCATGATGAAGAAGACAATCAAAGGGAAGGCTACATATCAAATCATGTGTCTCCACCACCAAATCGTGATGAAGAAATTCCTCACGCAGTGGGTGATGAATACAGAGATCCCATTTCAAATTTTGATGGATCAAACTCTACTCTAGCTATCAAATATAATTATAATCAAATTAAACTAATTCATTCTAATATATTTCAAATTCGAATTCCAATTTCAAATCTCATTTTATTTATTACATGACACTATTATATTCTCTAAGAATATCTCTAATATTTAATTATTAACATGCATAGTAGTAATCATAATACTGTGATTGAGACAACATGAACTATAATATCCTCAATCGTCTAACAAATGTCAAAAGCACATAGAGAATATTTCACATAGTAAGAATTAAAACCACAAACATCACCTAACACTACAATCCACAGCACCTTTAAGAGTTCATGCATGTGCACAATTCACGTCAGACTTGTTTTGTTTTTATTAGGTTAAATATGTTTGGAAGCACGGTAATTCTCAGGATAGAGACACCAGCCGGATTGATCGAAAGATTTGTGGATCAGAGATCCAAAATTTCAGCTCATCAAGAGCGGAAAAAGTATCGTCCTTGTCCGTTATGCAAAGCTACCATTCTAGGTTTTAGAGCCATCATGGTCACGGTACTTAAATAGTAGCTTAGCCAAAGACGGATTTTGCCTTCAGTCCTTGCCTCTTGGAATGATTGAGTTTACCAAAAAACCAAGAACACCTTTAGGGTGAGTGTTTAGTCCCACATCGGTGCCTACTCGAGCATGTTGTCCCATATAAGTTCTTTGGCGCCTATAAGTTCTTTGGCGCCTCAAACGGTTGGTACCCGTTTTGAGGAGCTCTAGGGTGAAGCTTACATGGGCTGCATGTGTGTGGTGTGTGTGTGAGTTTGCATGTGATGTGTGTTTGTGTGTTTGCTTGGGTGGTGTGAGTATTCCTTTGTCTTTGCCTTCATTGCCTTGTAGTATGATTGAGTTTACCAAAAAAAAAAGACGGATTTGGCCTGGCTTTTCATATTGCCATAAATAAAAATAGATCAGGTCCATCCAGTCTTGAACAACATGGGCCTCAGTTTAACAGATGGGCTTAAGCCTATCTTTGACGAAGGCAAGGCCGTGCTCAGACAATTTTTTTTTTTGCTTAGGATATCATTTACCTACGTTACTAAGGTTAGTGTGAGAATTGAAGCTCTTGCGGACTCATCACCCAGGGGGTTGGATCCCAGACCTCCCTCAACAGAGAGGCCACACCCCACCAGGCCGCCATGCATAAGAGGCGGGGTGTGGTCAGGGGAACCATATCGTTTGTGTTCTTCCTTGTGGTAAGAGGAGTTGAAGGTCAGGATCTCCCCAACAGGCGGTAATTACAACTGTAAATTCCATGCACACAAATGAATCCTAATCTTCCAACACTCATGACCACAGGAAACAAGAAAGAACCCAGGGAATAACGACGATTTGCTTTCAGGGAAAGTTTGAGGTAGCAAAATCCTACCCACCAATCAATCCTAATGACACGGTAAACATTGAAGCTTGAAATTGATAACCTCGTTCTAAAAACGTGTCCAAATACAACGTTAGCCAAGAAATCACATTGAAGCTTTGACTTTGATAACCTCGTTCTCTAACACAAACTTGTCTAAAACACAACGTTAGCCATGAAATCACATTGGTGATTTGAATTTGATAACCTCGATCATTGTAATACAAACGTTAGCAATGAAATCACACACCACAAAAGATGTCCAGGTTCAATGTACATAATCATATATACCACTGCAAGTCTCCAATCTCTCTCTCAGGTCTCACCCTATATAAACACGAGACAGTCCTCGCTAGAATTCGACAAACCACTGAGAGAGAGATATGGGTGAAATTGATGGAGCTTTCATCCAAGCCATAGAACACAGGCCTAAACCCGCCATCGTCGAGGCCGAAGGGATTCCTCTAATCGACCTCTCCCTCTTAAACACCTCCGACGATCCACGGGTACTCGCAGGACTCATCGCCGAGATAGGTGATGCATGCAAGAACTGGGGATTCTTTCAGGTGATCAACCATGGGGTTCCGTCAGGCCTTCTCTGGGGACTTTTGACGGCGGGAAAGAAGTTCTTTGATCTGCCTCTGCAGGAGAAGCGAAAGGTGAGACGAGACGAGGATAATCCAATGGGTTATTTTGACACTGAGCATACGAAGAACGTCAGGGACTGGAAGGAGGTGTTCTACGTCATGGTGGATAATGGAAATGTGAACTCGGCCTCTCACGAGCCTGCTGATCAAGAACTTCACAAGTTGATTAACCAGTGGCCTGAATACCCTCCTGAATTAAGGTAATTCAATGGATTTTTTCTTTTTCCTTTTTTTATAAATTGTTTTTCAATAAGGATTTAACAATGTGTTGAGCGTATGGCTCAAACTTCAAAATTGGTCGACCGACTTGAATCTCAATTGACCAAGTTAGTATTTTTTTGTATGGGCAAAAATCCAGTGAGTGTGTTTTAATTTAAGTCGTTTGAACCGAATTTGAATTTGCATCTCAGTCGACCAATTTGCATGGAATTTAAGTAGTGCGGATTTTGCATGTTACGCGAATCGGAGACTTTCCTTTTGTCTAGATATTTGTGTAGACTTATACACTACTACAAAAATACATATTAGTCACTGTTGTATTTGAATAATGGGTATTGGGTTTCCTTGGTCAGAGAGGCATGCGAGGAATACAGTCGAAGTGTAGAGAAATTATCATATAAGTTGTTGGAGCTTATATCCATGAGCCTAGGCTTGCCGGCGAAGCGGTTCAACGGCTTCTTCAAAGAGCAAACAAGCTTTATCAAGCTCAACCATTATCCTCCTTGCCCAACGCCTCAACTGGCTCTCGGAGTTGGTCGGCACAAGGACCCCGGTGCCCTGACTGTGCTTGCTCAGGACGATGTTGGTGGTCTCGAAGTTAAGAGGAAGGCAAATGGGGAATGGATTAGCGTCAAACCCATCCCTGATTCTTACATAATCAACGTTGGTGACATTATTAAGGTACTACTAGGGTTCGTAGAATTTTGCTTAGCTTGGATGGAGCTTAAACAAATTAAGACAGTGTTGCTAGCATTATCCTCTTAGTAATATCTTCATAGTAATATTTTAACCCTAAAGGGGTGGACCAGTGGTCCCGGGACTTACACCTCATGAAGCGGAAGGTCCTGGGTTCGACTTCTCACTCCCCAGCCCTTTGGGGCCAGCCCCACACGGGATTTTTTCAGACTGACCTGGTGTGGCGGGTTGCCGGCTCTCGCCGCACCCTCAGGAAATAGTCCTGACCCAAAGGGTTCGGGATACCTCGAGTTACCCAAAAAAAAAATATATATATATATATATTTGAACCAAATCTAAGTGAGCTATGGATATTTGGAAACAGGTGTGGAGCAACGAGAAGTATGAGAGTGCTGAGCACAGGGTGGTGGTGAACTCGGAGAAGGAGAGATTTTCAATCCCTTTCTTCTTCAACCCTTCATACTACACTGTGGTGAAGCCCATTGAGGAGCTGATAGATGATAAGAACCCCGCCAAGTACACGGAATATAATTGGGGCATGTTCTTGAGGACGAGGATGACCAGTAATTTCAAGAAGCTTGAGGTTGAAAACCTTCAGATACATCACTTCAAGATACCCCAATAATCGAAATATGGAATTGATTTATATCATCTACAAGAAGTAATAAGTCAGTAATGGAATGCATGCCTCAGCTTAATGTATACTGTATTTTCAAGATGATGCACAGAATGTTGGATATATTGGCTAAATCCCTGTACACAGTCACTTAGAAATACTGTATATCAAGTTGGCAATGTTGAAAAAATCGTTAAAAATGGGATATAATGTTTTTATTCTTTATTCCCTGACCGGTCCTGGCCCTCGAGGGTATGGGTTGGGCCGGTCCTGGCCCTCAAGGGTATGGGTTTGGCAAGTTCAAGCCCTTCAAGGGTCAGGGCAGGGCTAGGGCTTCACCCCAAGGACTGAGGGCCGGTCTCGGTAAGACCTAAGCCCTGACTTGGCCCAACCCTTTGACAGCCCTAAGCGGGCTAACAAAATTCTAAGGAGGCTATGTAATGAATTCTTTTTTTCTTTGAGGAGTGCTAGCCCTACTCTCAGTCAACTTCTACTCTCACTATTCACCAACCACCTATCCACTTTATTGAAATTAAAACATTTTTTTCACAAAAAAGTGGACAAGTGGTTGGTACAGAGCGAGAGTATGAGTTGACTGAGAGTAGGGCTAGCATTCCTTTTTTTTCTTTTTTAAGAATAAATTTAGGGGAATGCTATCCCCATATTCTTTGATTCTCACTTTCCTTAAGAAGCCGACACGTACACTTGCTTTTCCCGACTGCTTTTGCAGCCGTTTAAAGCTTTCCTACCGTACTTATAATGCTCTACCCCTTCTTAAGTTTAATATTTATAAAAGAAACCCCCAAAAGTACAGTGACATCAGAATAAAGGTTCTCCAAATGCATTAATAACTTTCTCTCTCTCGCTGTCTAAACACAAGGAGATTAGATCACAAGCCACTTGCGATTGAACTGGGGAGGGTGCAATTCAGTCGCACCCACACGTCAACACGTGATCCTGATAAATCCTATTAATTGTAGTAAAGATTCATTAACCCTTAGGGTTAAATGATTTACCATGATTTTTAGAGAAAAATATATTTTAAAACTAACAGGGGTAGAGCAAGTTTAAACTAAAAATACAATTTTTAAAAAAATAATAAACAAAATTAATAATTTTTAAAAAAAATAACAAACTAAAGATCAAGTTTAAACTAAAAATATTATTTTTAAAAAAAATAATTTAAAAAATAATCATTTTTTAAAAAAATAATAAAAAATAATAATAATTTTTTAAAAAAAATAACAAACTAAAAAAATAATATTTTTGTAAAATAATAAACTAAAAACATAATATTTTCTTAAAAATAATAATATTTTTAGTTTAAACTTGCTCTACCCTTGTCAGTTTAGAAAACAATATTTTTTTTTCTAAAAATCAAAGGTTAGATTATTAACCCTTAGGATTAGCGAATCTTGACCACACTTAATAAGAATTGACAGGGCATATGTTGATTTTGGTGCGATTGAATTGCACCCTCCCTAGTTCAATCGCAATTGGCTTGTAACATGATCTCCTTGTGTTTAGAGAGCAAGTCAGCAAGAGAGAGAGTTATCATGTTGTCCGTATTTAGAGAAGCTTTATTCTGATGTCACCGTACTTTTGGGGGGGTCTCTTTCATAAATATTAAACTTAACCAAGGGTAGAGCATAATAAATACAGTAGGAAAGCTTTAACCGGCTGCAAAAGCAGTTAGGAAAAGCAAGTGCACGTGTCGGCTTCTTAAAGAAAGTGAGAATCAAATAATCTAGGGCTCGCATTCCCCATAAATTTAAACATGTACATTTGATGATAACACACAAATGGTGGCAAGTTTGAGCCACTCAGATTCAGAAGAGGGTATTTTTCGTGCATACACCCCAATTAAAATAAGAGATTAACTATGAACGGGTGCCCTAGTTGAACAGAAACTTTATGGATAGTTTGGTAATTATAAATACAAAAACTGGTAATTCTATTATTAAACTTTTTTTGTGGTTGTTAAAACTTAAAAGAGATTAACTATGTCCAGGAGGGTCGGTTGATTAGATATCAACATAGCATCCCAAAATTTGCCTTATGATAGGGGTAGTTTGGGAAAAGATATTTCTATTAACTAAATATTTCTATAATACCTAAAATACCCCTACAAAGGCATATTTTGGGATGCTCAGGAGCTCTTGTTCAGGAGCTCTGTTTGATTTGATAATTGGAGCATCCAAAAATTTGCCTATTGGGTAGTTTAGGATCTACTAAAATAATGGAAGAATATTTCTGTCAACTAAACTTCTTTATGTAATATTCAAAATACCCTTGCAAAGGTATATTTTGGGTTGCTCAGATTATTTGTTCAACAGGAGCTCTTCTTCATAGTTAATCTCTAGTCCCTGAAGAGGATATATGGGTAAGGCATTTTCCTTTTTAAAAACAAAATTTCATTCAAATGGAGGAGATTAGCAGAGTACGGATTAAATAAACGAACAAACTTCTCCCCTCCACCCAAAAAAAATTTATCCCATTGGAACTGCCACAAACAAAGAGGATCTTTGAACACTAACTAGCAAGGCTCTCCCAAGTCCTGACCTCATTATATGCGCCTCTAACTCTAAGTTCTGCGACCTAGGAATGTACCGGAGGGAAATCCATGAAGGGACACAGGTTTAGAGCATCTACCATTTACCATTGTGCTCAATTCATCTCTTGGGGTTGCAATTCCGGTAATACTTCAAATGCAACAAAATGAATGATATCAAATATCATAAAAGGGTTTTTTTTTTTTTTTTTTTTTCCGAATACATTTAGGGTTGTTTGAGGACCTGAAATACACATCCTTTTCAAGTATTTATTTTTATTCACACAACCTATTTTCTCAAGAAATAATTGCCCGTCCTCATTCTCATTCTTATCAAAACAAAAGAATGTGAAAATGGTTTCAGGAAGGGAAAGTCACTTCTTCTTCCTCATTCACTCCCCACACTTCACCGTAACCCTCATTTTTGTTTTCCTTTATAAGTTACTTAAGAAGTAAATTTCAACTACCAAAAAAATTATAAATTAAATGATGAAAAGATAATTAAAAAAAAATCAATGAATCAGAACTAGCAAAGGATGAAAAATGATACATTAATGGAAGAATCAAGTAATTGTATATGCTTTTTCCAAAACAAAATATGGGTAAAAACATAAACCAAACAAGAAAGCAGGACAAACGAGTGAAAACCCAAATGATGAATCAAAAAGAATCCAAGAAAGAAAAAATACAAAACCTCGATAAACATAAAAGAAAACATATTTTTCTTAGATAAAGTAATAGTTTAAATACAAAGAGAAGCTCTAGTTCACGGCATTGAGCAGAGTTCCCTTTTTTTACAATATCATGGTCGCAATCTTGTAATTATGGTGTGCTGCGAAATAAGCATAGTTTCAGCTCAAAATTAATCTCAAAAAATAATTGAGGAAAAAAGAAGAAAAAAAATCCCCCATTAAAAACACCCCAGAAAATCTACCTAAGTGAGTGAGGCCAAATGGGTGGAGAGTTCGAGAACCTTGTCCTTGTGGTGGTGGCGAAGTCTAACACCCGTGCTCATTCCAAAGGTTCCCGCCAAGCTTTCTAGCAGATATGGTGGATGGTATTGTTAGTGGTTCGTTAATGGTGCTATCTTCCGCACCTCAAAGTCTCCGTGTGGTTGCTGGAATACAAGAGCCCCCTCTTTTCCCCACCAAAATCCCACGTTTCAACTCTATCCCCAACAATTCCTGCATGTAAAGTGTCAATCTTTACAAGTCTAACCAAAAGAAGGGACCATTGGCTCTTGGGCTGAAACTTGCCATGTGAAATTCAGCTCGGCTTGTGTTGGATATCACCCTAAACTGGGGCTACGCAACTTCAAAAGTTGGTGTGCTCTGTCTAGTGATTTAATACCCAATTTGGATACCTAGAATTCAAGCCATTGGTTTCCTCGACCATGTGATACAGTCAGCCAAACCAAAACTACATGCATTATCAAAAAGAAAAAGATGAGAAAAAGGCAAAACTAAAAATTCTTTTTTTTTTTCTTTCTTTTTTTTTTTGGTTCAGGAAGGGGCCCAAGGCCCAACTACACTAAGACATTCCTGGGCCTAGCAGCCCCAGAAGAGAGATAGGATAGGTGATTAAGCGCAACCCCAGTTACTAGGTTAGTATATGTTCTAAGCATGGGCGGGTGGAGATGACAATACTCACACCCTCGGGCATGGAACCCGGATCAATGGAATTGTGACTAGCACACACTACTGATGGGGCAAGCGAAGCTTTCCTGCCAAAAAATTCTTGATTGCAATTGCACCATGTGGTAAGTATCATTACCATTTCAGCTGAAAAATTAAGAAAGTGAAACTACCAAAAGAAATTATTTTTTTCGATCCTTTCTCATATAAGCACTTTCTTCCAAAAGATTCCCAGTGACATCTCAAGCATATGCATATGGGACTTGGTAGTGGGTGTAAGGTGAAATATGTAATCTTCTTAACGATCACTTAAATGGGTGGCGGGTCATATGAGCTAACACTAAGGGCTTGTTTAGATCAACTTCTCCGGAATAACTTTTAAGAAAAATAATATTTTTTAAAAGAGCAATACTACGTCCATTTTCCGATCTTCCACTCTCTAATTGTCTTTACTAATTTTAAACAAATAGACAAAACAAAAGCAGTGGGACCACAAAAAATGTCATACTAATTTGTTTTCTTGGATAAAGTAAGGGAGGGAGTGTAGATGACCGGAAAGTGGATATAGAATTGCTCTTTAAAAAAATTTGAGACTTCTCAATAAGGCTAGTTAGGGACAACTTTCTTTAAAAGAGCAGCGAATTTCCTCTGGCATCTGCTTGAGTAAGGCATAGCCTCTTCAAAAGACAAGTGGTGAGAAATTGGAGGGGGAAAGTCAAAATATCAAAGGTCATTCCAATTTCTCCCGCGGTTTTTTGACAGAGGAAAATTATTGCCCCCTAAAAGCTAACATTTCAACTTTTTAGAACTTTTGACTTATAGAGAAGTTATTCTCTTAAATGTCGAACTAAACAACATTTTAATTAACGTTTGATTCTTTAAGAGCAAAAAAATCACTAAAAGTCAATTTAAAAGTGTATCCAAATGCTACCTAAGCTTCGTTGGAGAAGAAATATAACAAAGATGAAAAAAAATGATTGATGAAGAAGGATGAACACACTAGAAGAAAATGTAAGGAAGAGGCTTAAAACCCTAATGTGAACCATTAAGGAAACTTTAAGGCCCGTCCAAATTGCTAACTCTTTCTCAACCTTTTTACTAGGCTAGGTAAGATTTTCCTTTTTACTAATTATGTACTATTTACTAGTTCGTCGTAACAAGGGTTAATCAGATTAAATTAGGGTTGTCAATGGGTCGGATTCGAACCGAGTATGCCTAGATTCGAATCTGATCTGATTAAGAATCCGACGAATCCGAATCCGATCCGAGATCCATCAAATCATGAATTAATCGATCCGAATCCAATTATATTTTTAAGATCCGAATCTGATCCGATTCAATAAAGGTTAATTAAAAAAAAAACTCTATTTCAATAATATAAAAATCTAATAATACCTTAATTAACTCTAATTAATGTTATTTTTAAAAAAAAAATTAATACTTTATGTATAGAAAATTTATGTAATACATTTAAAATGATTAAAAAAAGTTATTATAATCAGATCGGATCAAGATATTTGGATCCGATCCGATTATAATCAGATTCTACCGATCTGATCCAAATCCGATCTGACAGATCACATATAAGGTCCAAAGTCCGGCTCATAGAATCGGATCCAGATCTTAATCCAGTCCATTGACAGCCCTAGATTAAATGAATTAATGGGTTAGTAAAAAAGGTACCACTAATTCTTTAAGAAAAAAAAGGTATCAGCCACATAAAATGAGGCATGCCCATCAGAACTAGATCTCATTCACAGGTGAGTTAAATTTATCGAGCCCATTTTGGCCCAGAAGATCTCTCAAGTGAGACTTTTTTAGGTTGAAATGATAGCATGTAACTAACACCCTCTCTCTAAACATACGCACAACCAGACCTAACTAACCGTTAAGATGCCTTAAGGGTAAGTCCAAACAACCACTCGAATCAAGTAGGACTCAGGATCTTTAATTTTGTACAAATTCGATATCAGTCTCATCCTACGAAATTTAATGGCTATTATTTAAGATTACACTATTTAATTACATAGTCAAAAGCATGGTTGGATAATCTTTCTTTTTTTTTAAAGAGAAAAAACAGAAGAAAATTGGAGTGAGAGAGCACAGACTGAAATGGTTTCCGGTCCAGTCCACCACACAGATATCTAGAAGGTAGCCGTTGGAGTTTAAATGGTTGAGAAAATACAAGACAAAATTTGGGTTTTTCCAAGAACAGTGCTCTTTCAAAATTTCCTTCTTATCATTCTCTCTCTCTCTCTCTCTCTCCCTCTCTCCACAGTCAGCTTTAATTCAAAAATCAAAACCCCTTTTTTCTCTCTCTCCAGATCTTGAGGTTTACCGCCTTTTGCACTGGAAACCCATGTCAGCTATAAATGCCTCTCCACTCCCTGCAATCCAAATCTTTTTTACCCATTTCCATTACACCACAAGGTTTCTGAAGTAATTGTTTTTGCTAATGGTGATTAACTCAGAGTCACAGGAGAACATGATTGAGGTTCTACTCAGTTACTGTTCTTGAGACTGATCTTACGGTGAGATTTTTATTTGCCCTTCTTCAATCTACTTCTGCTTCTTGAATGCAAAGATATCTAGTTTCATGTAGTTGGTTTTTGATTAGGTTTGTTCTTCGTTTCTTCTGTACGAGCATGTGTTCTTCGTTCTAGATCTGATCTGCAATTCACTCTCACACTCTCGTTTTCTCGATTTTCTTTCAAGTTATTTCGTTTTATTCAATGATTTGATCCGAGCGAGCTGTTTCCATGGATTTGAGCTTCATGATGATATTGATGGCCATTGCTTATGATCGTATAGATAGATCTCTGAGAGGATTTTTAAAAACTTGTTTTACAGATATATTTTAAGATGATCTTTTGACTACTGATCTGTCTGATGAGAACCTTTTTTCTTGAAGAATGTCTGTATTATTAGGTCTCAAAATCCGCGCTAGATCAGTGATACTCTATTTTTCTTAAATTACCAAAAATGCCACTGCCACCATTACCGTTTCTTGCTTTTTCTTGGGTAGTCCAGTCCCACAGTCGCTACTGTAAAATGGTGAATGGAAAATGACAGAAATGCCCAAAGGGTATAGCGAAGATTCAGTATCATAGCAATTCAAGTTTTAGGGACAAGTTCTGTCATTTGGGAGCTATGGTGGGTATACCAATTGCTCGTCTTTTGAGGAGAAAAAAGAAAACGTTTTGAGAGGACCACCATTGATATTTCCTGTTTTCTTCCTTGCTTTCTTCAAGTCTATATTTATCATTTTTCTTCTTTTGTTTTCGATTTTGCAGATAGGATCTTGACTAATTTGGTTTCTTCTTCTTCAAATAAATAGATCCCAAAATGCAGAGATCAAGGTCAGGAAATTTACTCTTCTGAAACTTTTAGTTATACGAATATCTGGATTTCGGTTTTTGTTTATGCAAGAATGGTTGTTGTATATATATTTATGCCCACAAACTGGGCTTTGGACTCAAGTATGTATATATATATATATATACTTACTACCGTCGACATCATTTATCTATGGTTAGTAGTGGTGTCATTGAATTGAGCTGAGCTGGGTGTTGCTCAGTCTCGACCCGTGACATGTATATGCCGGCTCAAACTTGGCTGGAGCATTCCAATGCTTGCTTGAGTATGCACTGGTAGTACAACTTGTTGTATATATGTCTTTTCCCAATAACTGGGCATTGGATTTGTGTATTTTGCAAGGGAACATAGCCCTCTCATTGAATTGTGTGTATAGTGTGTATGCGCGTGAGTGCATGGGGTGTGTGTTTCCTTTATCTTGCCTTCAACTATCGCCTTGTGGTGTGGTTGAGTTAACAAAAAATAGTTGTATCTTATATGCATGGTCATCAAGTCAAAGTTCAAAAACTAGTTGTATAGGGAAAATTTCAGAAAAATTGGCAATTTTGGGAAACAAACATAGGAAAAATATCTAAATTAATAAGATACTAATTAGAAAATTTATAAGTAAATATATTTCATATATACATATTCATTTGATTTTTTAAAATGTCACTAATAAAATAATTACTTTAATTTAAGAAAATTGCCACTTAAAAAAAAATCCTATATTAATAATTTTTGTAAGATATATAGCCTTAACCAGTGTTGTTACAATAGTGAAAGGGTCTGGGAAATTCTTTGCTTTGTTGATAATGATTGATGCATAAAAAAAATTTATGTGGATTTGAATGCTCTGTAACCAGGGAGATAGTGAATACCAATGGTTGACTAGGGCGTTAAATATTTCATAGTGGTGATATATGAGGAGTCATACTCATACCAACTCCCATACTTAGTTGTCAATTTGGTCCACATGCAATGCTCTCGTGACTAATGGAAAAATTGTGACTTTGAAAAAGTCAAGAATTTCACAAATTTAACTAGAATTACTTACGACTTTTTGTGAAGTTCTGAATAGATATTTAATATATGAAATACAATTTGTTTATAGTTTTTATACTCAGTAATCTTATTTATATTTTTCATATTTTCAGATAATTTCCTGATTTATTTTCAGTTATTTGAATTATGTAGATTGTTTCCAAAATTTTCTGTAAAGGAATAATTCTTGAACCCCCAACTTAGTAATTACGGTTGGTCCCACAGTAATGCTCAAATCAAAGTTGCAACTCCCTAATCAAATCTATTAACAACCATTATTCTATTAAGGTAAAGAAAATGTTTGTGTGATTAGGTCAAGCACTGACCCATTAAATATACCCTTAACCTCAGATCTGACCCATTTCTAAATGGGTTGAAAAAGGAAAACTCAGCCCAACAAGGAACCCTTAATCCTAACCTGGTGTAGAGGGGTGTTTTGATCCTTGAAGAAATGGGGTTTACTGCAACCTCAATCTAGCCTAAATCCGATATCCAGACCGTTCTAAATTGAGTTATTTTTGGGAGAACTGATTCAGAGAACACAAGAAGGAAAAGGGGAAAAAGAAGGAAATGAATCAGAGGGAGAGAAGAAAGAACGATGAAGAAAAGTAGTGACAGAATGTTTTTTCTTGATGAATCCTTTACTTTCTCTTTCTGTAAATTTTGTTTGGAAAATCTGATTGTTTTTGGAAAATCTTCCAGGAACTCGAAAAAGTCTCTCTCTCTATCAAGGAGGGGTCACCTCTATTTATAGGTGTTTATCAAAATTGTAACCAACTTGTACAGCTGTCATAACCGTTTTTTGTAACTGACTTTTAGAGAGAAAAATATTGGATTTCATCAAGATAAAAGCGTTTTGTCACTATACCTCCTTTTAAGCTTTTATGACCAAAGCTTTCAGATATATTCTTCAAAGGTTAAAAGCGGTATTTACAATATCCATCTTTTAACAAATTCTATCTAAGCCCTCCAAACCACAACTCATCATCCTCCCCCAGAAGCAATTGGTAACTACATCGTGAAAGCGGGTCATACGTTTTCATGGTGTACTGTCCTACTGAGGTAATATATTAGTGTTCAGACAGCAACACTCCTCTAGAGTAATAATCATGATAGTAATAATAATAATAACGATGATAATAATCATCTCAAGTCCTATAAGGAAATCATAGGTGTTGGACGAAGACACCCTTCCCGTATCTCAGGTCCAATAGAGAAATCATAGGTGTTGGACAAAGACACCCTTCCCGTAGCTCAGGTCCAATAGGGAAATCGTAGGTGTTGGACGAAGACACCCTTCCCGTCAGGCCTTAAGAGAAACTGAGGAAAAATCCATCCTCAATGCTTTCTCCCTGACTGTCAGCCCAGGAAGTAATCCATGCTCCACTGAAATAGGTAATGAGGGGAAACAGCCACACTCATTCCCACGGGGAGGTACCAATCCATACCGTTCACCCCTGACAAAACAAATCTCCTTTCTGGCAGAAGTCCTCAGAAAGGCATACAAGGAGGGTACAAATTCATACCACACCCATCATCATGAGAAAGGCGTTGTAAGCCAGAGTGAGGTACTGAAGCCATATAGAATATCCGAAGGCGTTGAAGTCTGAATCAACATCAAAGGCGTTAGAGCTTGAAACAATATCCAAAGGCGTTAGAGCCTGAAACAATATCCGAAGGCGTTAGAGCCTGAAACAATATCCAAAAAGCGTTAGGACTTGAATCTGTGTCAATAGCGTGAAAGGCGCAATAGTTTCATCTTTCATTAGTGACATAAGGGTAAAATTGTCATTAATGAGCAAAAAATCCTTTGTATGAACTAAAAACATAAGAGCTTAAAATCATTGATTATTAATGACTAGAATCATTATTATCAGATAAACATGGAATTCTGTTAACCAATTCCCAAAAGGATTTTAGTATGTGTAATATGCTAGAACGTCCTTTGACCCACGTGTCATCATTTTATTGAATTATGAATAACGTTCTCAAATTCAAAATTTCACAAGTCAAGCTTTTCAATAACCATCATCAACACCTGGCCTCCTAACCAAGTTATAATTAAAAAAAAGCAAGGAACAATAATTTTGAGACTAGGAACGGTAGGTACAATATTAGTTACACAGAAGTAGTTTCTTGCAAGTTTGTACAAAAAATTAATTTTGACTTTTACTGGAATTTTCAAAGTAAATTTTTGCATATTTCTTGAAAGTTTATACCAAACAATAATTTTGATTTTTACAGAAATTTCTAAATTATTTTTTTTGCGTGTGCAAACCAAACATTCTCAAATACTAAATGATGTAGCTATATGTATGTCTTTAGTTTTTACAAAGGGCACCTATAAACAGTGAAAAAAAAAAACTCTTAGAAAATTAATGGTATTAAATTTGGATGTATAATTGGTGTTTGATGGATTTTTTCTTTGAATTTTGGTTCATGAAATAGAGGGTCAGAAGTCCCTCAGAGGCAATCTCAACGGGTTCCATTTCAGCTCAGGACATCAACCTCAGACTCTGATCTGCCTCATCGTCGGCCTGTGGTGGATCGGAGCCCCAAGCTAGGAGACCGTCGATCTCCGAGAGGTTCCCAATCCGATCCATTGAATCAAAAGAAAAAGAACCTTGGGACCCGCGTTTCCGAATTAGAATCTCATTTGGGTCAGGCACAAGAAGAGCTCAAGAAACTGAAAGAGCAGTTAGCTTCTTCTGAAGTTGCCAAGAAAGAAGCTCAAGAAGAACTGAAGAAGTCCAAAAAGTTGATCATCCCAGACCCACCAGAAGAAGAAAGGCATCATACCACAGAAGTCCATGAATCTAATGACAAAATCAGCACCACCCCTGGTGGAAACCAGCCTGAAACTGACGTCTTTGAAGTTCCGGTACCAACATTGCCGGTAGATCCCGTGGTTGAGCCAAGTCCCATGACTGAGAAAGAAGAAAATGAAACCAATCGAATAGAGAAAATCATTGAACCTCCACCTATGCCTGAGCCAAACAAGACTCCATTAGATGACTTTGCTTTGGAGAATGCTGAGATAAATTTACTTAACGCCAAGTTAGAAGAGAAGGTGAAGGAATTGAAGGTGTTCTGCGAAGAAAACGAGAGCCTGAAACAGCACATTACAAAGGTTACAGCCGAGGCTACATCGGCTCAAACCAAGCAAGATGAAACAACCCTGAAGTTGAGGCAACTGGGAGAGGAACTAGAAACAAGCAAGGCAAATGAAGCTCAATTGAACCAGCAGTTGGAAGCTGTGGAAGGAGTGAAGATAGCATTGGAGATGGAAATGAAGAAGCTTAGGGTGCAGTCAGAGCAATGGAGGAAGGCGGCTGATGCAGCAGCAGCTGTTCTTGCTGGGGGTATGGAGATGAATGGGAGGGTGGCAGAGAGGTGTGGTGGCTCCATGGTTAGCGGCGGCAGCTTTGAGGCGGCAGGCGGGTGCCCCGGTTTGTTGGGGTCACCTATGATGGGAGATGATTTAGATGATGGATTTGGAAATGGGAAGAGGAAGGGTCCAGGAATTAGAATGTTTGTAGATTTGTGGAAAAAGAAGGGTCTAAAATAGGAGACATAACCTGTCTGTTTAAACTCTTTTTTGTTTTTGTCCCTGTTGTGTATCTCTCTTGTATGACTTTGATCGTCTTTTGGTTGCGAAATTTACTTCAAATTTCGAATTGTATATATCTCCTCCTGCAGCATTTAGCACGTCTGTCAGGCCCCTTGGAGCCTGGGAACTATCTTTTATGTAACTAACACGAAGAGCCTTATGGAGAGCACTTACGATAGCGGGTCTCGTAGAGTATCTTGGGGTCCTTGTCTTTTGTCGGTGTATGAGAAATAAGGGTTTCTTTTTGGTGTCTCCTGCTGGGTTTTGAGGGGCTGGTTTTGGATTGGTCTGTGCCTTGTTAATGGGTTTGGTGTGTAGGGTGTCTAGGAGGGACCGTCGGGTCTTCCTTGGTCTTCTCTTGCTCATTTTCTCTTTCTTTCTTTCTTTCTCCTTGTCTTCCCTCTTTATTTTTTTCTAATAAATCTGGTTGGGTCCGCCTTAACCCCCACTTTCCTCGTTCTAAAAAAAAAAAGCATTTAGCACATGGGAAAGTAGGCCAGAGTCCAGATATTGCCCATTTGCTACATCCAAACTCCAGTGGATTTACTAACAGTAGTCCTTATCTTGGTTTGAAATTTCGGATTAAATTTTGCAAAATATCGGATTAGTTCGGGTTGTGTGATTTTAGAATTTTGGTTGGAATTCTGCAAAAATTTAAAATAAAATTTTAATTATTTTTTTGAATAAAATATCATATTTATTAATTCTGAAATTCCCAAAATTTTATTTTAAAAACTAAAATAGTGATATTTTTTATATTATAAGTTTAATTAAATATTAATCCATTATTATAATAAGATACCTAATTAGCCATGATATTTAAGATCTTTAAACACCTCTACTAATCTGAAGTAGGGCGGCGAGTGGCAAAAGAATTCATGGAGTTCTTGGACCGTCAAAAGTCTAAATGGAAGACATAAAAGCACTAGTAGAAATCATTAGCCCCACACTCATCAGAATCACATAAACTTTACACGGTTGAATGGAAATGTTGAGATCTTCAAGATTTACAGCTCTATCATGGATTTTTCACTTTTGGTCAAATTTCTTCGTTGAAGCATCAGGAACAACAATTTTGTTATTTTGAAAATTTTGTTTTAACAATACTATAGTTATAGAAATTAGAATTGGGCACTGTCGATTCTCTATTGATTCTAATTTTCAGTATTAGTAATCTCTCTTGATTCTAGTCTTCGGTATTAGTAATTTTCGTGGCTAGTTCAATTTTTATCATTTTTAATAATTTTATTTGTTTTAGTGTTCTACAAGGTTAGAACTTGTTTCCTATTTAAAGAGTTGTAAGCCACTGAGCACTGTGAGTTTTTTTTTTTTAATGACATTATAGTTTCTTAAAAAGAATTTCTCTTGTTCTTATTGTGTAGGTATTTTAAGGAATCACCAAGAAAATGGAAGGTTGTGCTATTAGTGATGCCAAAGTCATTTATTAACGCTCACGGCATCATAATCTATTTGAACCAAAAAAATCTAAGAAACCCCTCAGGCCGAGGAGGGGACACTATTTCTCCTTGCCCAAAAAGCTCTTGAACTATGATTAACAAATTTTAACTCTTCAGTTTATTTTTATTTTTTCTAAATAATCAAGGTTAAATGCTTTAACTCTAAGGGTTAGTGAATCTTAACCACATTCAAAGGGAGTAAAAAAGGGGACTCGTGAATCCCCTCCTCTCCTGTGGATGGGATTATTTTCCAAAATCTAAATAATTGGACCCTTAAACACTCTTACTAACCTATTTAAACTATTAACATAACTAAATAATTATCTAAAACATATCTAAATCACATGTATGGTTGGAATATTTCATTTTAATAAAATATTAAAAAATTAATAACGTTGTTGCAAATCCTCCAAAAAAAAACCGAAGGGGTTGGGCTAGTGGCCAAGACCGGCATTGGCTTGTCTCTAGCGAAGCCAGAAAGAGCTTGTCTCGGGGTTCCATAGAATAGAGGACAAGTGGTGGAGAAGTCAAAATCATGGGGCCCATATTTTGATTTCTCCACACACAAATGGACATGTGGCGATAAGTGTGTGAGAGTAAGGGGAAGAGATATCAAATGGGGAGAAGTCAAAAATCATGGGGAGAAAATAAATGACTTCTCCCCATTTTTCTGCCAGCTGCCGCACAATGTATGGAACCCCGAGAGCCCTTTCTGGCTTTGCCAGAGACAATCCGAGGCCGGCCAAGACCATGCCTCAAGAAGCGGAGGTCTTGAGTTCGAGTCTCTTCCCCTTGTCGACTATCCTTTAGGATTTATCTTGGCTTAACTGGTTTTGTGTATAAGGACATCTGCACAATTCCTTTGATTAAAAAAAACCCTGAGGGTGTAGCATAGTGATCACTTGGACAAACCATAAACTGGGAGGTCTCGAGTTCCAATCCTGACTCCCCCTCACTAAGTTCCAATCCTGACTCCCCCTCACTAACGGTTACGGTTAAATGGTATGTAGCATGTGAGATTAATATGAGCTTTCAAGGCTGAAGATATTCACGGTTATCAAGAAGAAAAAATCCTCCAAAAAGTTTCCATCCTCTAAAAGTTTCCAATGAAGCACCTTCTCAGTGGGAATATGCGGAGGCTAAACCACCTTAAAAAAACGTTATATTAGGAAAGAAATAAGAAATGGAAAACGGACCTCAAGGTGAGCTTAAAAGCTAACACCATGATCTCATTGGTCCATGCCCCCTTATAACCACCCATCAATTGTGGTTAAGATTCACTCACCTGCTAAGGTTAAGCAATCTAACCATGGGTTTTAGCCAAATTCAGTCGGGTTGATGGGTAAGTTACCCACCCCCATTGTTGTATCAATGATTCAAGTCATGAGACCTAGGGCTAGCCCCACCTTCTTAGCTTGCGAACCAAGAAAAAGCTAGTATTATTCTATAAATAAGCTTCTTCTATGAAGTCCCTTGGCGTCGTACCACGGACCTGGATCAAATCCCGCCAATATTTCTCTAGTAGGGGTCGGCCTAACCCTAGCTTACCTTCCAAAAAAAAAAAAAAACTATCCTCCATTGAGTCTCCTTCCTCCTCAATCCTCTCTAATGAATCGATGGAGAAAGTGATTGCGCAGCATATATAGGGAAGGCTCGGAGTTTTGAATCCAGCGCTGTTTCTTTAACGCTTTGGTTCTTATTCCATAATAAAGATCAATTCAAACACTGTACGTCTTCTCTTCAAGTGTTCGTCTCTGGTCGTCCATCTATGGAATACGGATCAAAGTCGATAAAGAAACAGTACTGTACCATCTCTTTTCTTTTTTCTGTTTTTTTCTTCTTTTTTTTTTTTTTTAGAGAACAAAGACAAAGGTCTTTTTCTTTATATTATCGTAATAGATTTTTTTTTTTTTATTTTAGAAAAACGACAACTTTATTAAGGAGAAAACTGTACAACTCCCAACCTAGGAGTGGGACAACTCCTAAAACCTGCATCAACAGAACATTGGGCTTGAATATGAGCTGCCACATTTAGTTCCCGCTTGACATGTTTAAACAACAGATTTTGGAAGGTGCCACAAATACTTGTGATGTCGTGAATCAACCCATGGATTTCCTAGGGAATCTGGTGCTCGCCGGAAGATAATATGTCTACCACCATCTTTGAGTCGGACTCCACTATAATATTGTCTCAGTGATTTGCCCGCCCCACCAGCACTCCCATTCGGATAGCCGCTGCTTCAGCCATGATTGCTGAACCTCCAAACAGCGGACAGGCAACTGTGGTAAGATAAGAGCCCTCGTTATTTCGAGCCACCACTCCTACTCCTACTCCTACTCCTACTCCCGCTAGCTAGAACCCTTTTTCTTTTAATCTAAACTAGTAAGGACCGTGCGATGCACAAAACACATAGACAGAGAAAAAAAAGGTGCATAGTAATGCAACACCGAGAGGAAAAAAAAGGTGCATTGTAATGTAACCATCTATGAGTTTATCACCTCTAAGCATCTTAGACCTATTCTGTTAGTATTTTTTTGATTTTAGTATATGAAAATTTCTATATAAATAGGTCTTAGTTGAAATGTTAATCCATGGTTATTAACACCATGCAACGGTACGCCATGGTTATTAACGTCATGTCTTACGACGTGTATGATTCATATGTTTTGGCTTTGAGACAAAGATCCGTCTACATTTTGCTGACGATTATCAACGTGGATAAAACCATGTAAATGATGTCTTCTCAGTCATGTGTATGATTCAATTAATTATTATTTGTTGGTAACATATTTAGTACAATGATTTAATAATATCTCCTTGGAAATCATAAACCTAAACCAATGCCCCATAATTTTTTTAGAAACAGTCCTCTTGTGCATTCCAATAATAATAATAATAATAATAATAAAACATGACCAATCAATCAAAAAAAAAAATAGGAAGAGAAAAAAAGAAAAGTCAAATAGGAATTCTTAAGAAATTAAATAATCATAATTAAGGTAAATAAAACTAATCAAATCTTTCTTGGAATTCTTCTTTTCACTCATTGGATACCTCTTTTTTGGTTGCACCTCGACTCACCAACTACACAAACCCCACAAAAAGAAAAAAAAAAAAAAAAATTGTTACAAATAAAGATCAAATTCAAAATTAGAATCTCATATCAAAAAGTTTAAATTGTCACTGCATACCTCTTTTGCATACCTCTTTTCTGATCAAATTCATGCACCTCGACTCAGCAACTGCACAAACTCCACAAAAAGAAAAAAGAAATTAGTTAACTATAAAGAATTCAAAATTTAAATCTCATATCAAAATGTTTAATTAACAAATACGAATCACAATAGAATTCGATAGGTTTGTTAAGGGTGAACATGAAACCATAATCCTTAAGAGTTGTTAAAAAAACAAACAAATATTTAATCAATTGTGATAAATGTTTATTAGATAGGTATTATGGCAATAGAAAAAAAGTACCACAATATGTCTGGTTCAATCACTTCTTTGGTTTTGTCATCGATTTAGGCCTTGCTATCTAGCCATGATAGAAGAAGGGAAAACAAATAAAAATAAAGAAAGGACATACATATGGGACGATGATCAGTGATCCCTTGTGCTACCCAAGCAAAAGAATCAAAACTCACATTGAATATTCTATGACTAAGCAATGCTTACCAAACCTTTTTGTAAAAATAACTGTAAATGGAGTGTGCTGGTGGGAGAGATATATACTTGTTTAAATTATGAACGTGTACCTCTTCAATTTCTATAACACACTCCTCCCCTTCCAATATGTTAAACGCATTCCTTAAAACAAATGAGATTGTAACCTACCACAATTTAAATGTACATAACCACACCCTTATTAAGTGACCAAATCATAGAGACGTTATCGATGCATTTAAGAGAGGAAAAAATATATATATATATGAGTGTAAGAAGATACCCTCAATAACTACCACGTGTCCTAAATGTAGTCTAGAGCTGTCACGTGTCCACTCAACCTACTTGGGTTTCATAGTAAGTAATCTTGTACCTTACTTTAATTTATTTGATTTGGTTGTTCGAGTCCCTCTCTTAACGACTCATGGGGCTTGTGGTGTGGGTCTCTTGGGAGTTAGGCGATTACTTGGCATTTGCTGAGATACTGACTTGAAGGAAAAAAAAAAAGTTTATTTGTGTATAATTATTATTACTATTTTGCATTTAAATATGAATAGATCACCCCTTCATAAGACATTTGGAGCCCCCAGAACAAGCCTTCATTAAAGGGGTGTATTTTGGGAATCCACAAATAAAAAAAGGGTATTTTGTATATCTTTTATTTGTGTAATTCCTATTTCATATTCCTAACATCATCATATGGGAATTTTTTGTATATTAAAAGCAAAACCTGATAAATGAAAAGGTTAATAAGGCAATAAGTGAAAAGGATAAAAACGCCCCCTTGGAATCATTATATTTAAATGGTGAAAATAACCCATATTTGCATACTTTTCTAAAAATATGAAAATAACCCTCCTCATATATGTTTTCACGTATATATATATATACCAATGGGCAGCACGTACGATACACGTAAGAGATGGGAAGAGGAGAGAGACTGGAAAGAGGGACTCTAGTGAAGGAATTTTAAAAATTTTAACTTAAATAGATGGAGTAGTGAGTTGAAACTATCTCATAACACATGTCTTTTCTTTTTCTCTTGAAAAATAGTTACAACGTAGAGAGGGTGTACCTCTTCATTGAGAGACCAAGGAGGGAGCATTAGAGAAAATAAGGATAAGGATTTGAGGAAATCGTGGAGATATCGAGGGATTATTGTTACTTGTAGTTGATATTACTTCAATGCCCCTACTAACTTGCCTCATGTAAAATAAGATAACAAAATATCTTCTTTTTTTTTTTTTTACGGAACTATGGGCAAAATAAAAAAATACAAAAAAAAAAAAAGCATCCTTATATCATAAAATTAGGACTCATTAGGAATATTAGAAAAAAATCAACCAACTTTTTAACCCCGCTTCTCTCATTATAATAGTAGAGATTATGGACAAAATAAAAAATATATAAAAATTCATCCTTATATCATAAAATTAGGACTCATTAAGAATATTAGAAAAAAATAAACCAACTTTTTAACCTTACTTCTCTTATTATAATAGTATATATATATATATCAACCCAAACCCATTAAAAGTCAAATGGGTTAACCAGTCAGGTGAGAGGAGTATTATAGTCTTTTTCCAAACCTGAACCATACACTCTTTCACAAGTCAGTGTTGAGGTGTGTAAGTTCGGGTTTGGATTGTCTCGTCCCAGTTATAACTAGGTCAGGTTGGGGTTAGGCTACCCAACCCGATAGGTCATGATACCTGGTTATAACTTAATATATGAACAAAGACTATTAATTAATTTCAGAATTTATGTATTACATATCATAATTCGATCTATTCCTAGTATATTGTTAATTACTTGCTTTTACTGTTTTAAATTGGTTAGGAGGCCAGGTTAGGATTAAGGATTCCTTATTGTGCTGAGTTTTCCTTTTTAAACCATATTTAGAAATGGGTCAGATCTGAGGTTAGGGTAGATTTAATGGGTCAGTGCTTGACCCTATCCCATTCAAACATTTTCTTAACCTTAATAACATACCCGGCTGCTTATAGATTTGATTAAGGAGTTGCAACTTTGATTTGAGCATTACTATATATGGGACCAACCATCTATCTATCGATGGCAGGTGGGGAGCTTGGTACTGCTCATAACAGTTTCCTTGTCATTGCAATAATTGTTAGACCCATCCCCATTTGAGTGGGATCACTGGCGGAGCCACATCCCCCCCCTTCCTGAAATTTTGAATTTTTTTTTTTAGTGTAGCCTGGGAAAGGGCGGAGCCGGAGGACGGGGAGCTCTAGCCCCACCTGAATTTTTAAGAAAAAAAGATTTTCTTTACAAAACTGACACAAACAGAGGTGATGTCTCATGAACTTGGCTTTTATGGGCTACGCCCTGAACCAACCCCCCCCCCCCAATAAGAGAATCCTGACTCCGCCTTGAGTGGGATGGTTGTGATTAATGAGAATGTGCATGACTTAAGAGCTTTTTAAAGTAAAAAATAATAATACTGAGCCTATCTTATATTTTCTCTGGGTTCACATAACCTATATTTATGCAAAAGATAGAGACATTTAAATGAGGGGATGATATTCGGATAACTCACATTAGACATCAAGTCTAATCAAAATAAGAACATAAAATTATAGAGACAGTAATAATTAGGAATAGCTCAAATTATGATATGTAATACATAAATTCTGAAATTAATTAATAGTCTTTGTTTATATATTAAGTTATAACTAGGTATCATGACCCATCGGGTTGGGTAGCTTAACCCCAACCTGACCTAGTTATAAGTGGGATGAGAAAATCCAAACCCGAACTTACAAGATATATCTAACACCTCAACACTGACCCGTGAAAGAGTATGGTTCAGGTTTGGAAAAAGACTATAATACTTCTCTCACCTGACTTGTTAACCCATTTGACTTTTAATGGGTGTGGGTTGAGATATATAAATATATATATATATATATATGTGTGAAAAATCTAGAATTCACGTAGTGCATGAAACTCTTAAAGGTCATGGAAAGTACAAAATCAATGGTTTTGTTGTAATTAAAACCAAACAAGATGGCATTATTGTAATTATGAAAGATAATTGTTTATTCAAAATGTCCAACACTTCACACCATTATTACAGGCATGCCATCCCAATATGAACATGCGTGAAGTTTTAGTGTTTCACGCACTGCGTGAACAGCAGCAGGCCCCACATATATATATATATATATATATATATATATGGAAAACATATATGGGGAGGGTTATTTTCATATTTTTAGAGAAGTATGTAAATATGGATTATTTTGGCCATTTAAATATAATGATTCCAAGGGGGGCGTTTTTATCCTTTTCACTTATTGCCTTATTAACCCTTTTCATTTATCAGGTTTTGCTTTTAATATACAAAAAATTCTCATATGATGGTGTTAGGAATATGAAATAGGAATTACACAAATAATGGATATACAAAAACACCCTTCTTTTATTTGTCGATTCCCAAAATACACCCCTTTATTGAAGGCTTGTTCCGGGGCTCCAAATATCTTATGAAGGGGTGTTCTATTCATTTTTAAATGCCAAAAATAGAAATGAAATTTATGGGTACGCCTATCACTGTTCATTAGGGAAATGCTTTTGAGACCGCAGAAGGGCCGAGACCTCATGCACATGCAAGGGATTTCATGTGGAGCCCACCATGTGAAGATGGCCCCACCTGAAATCCCGTGCATGGGCGCGAGATCTCATTGGTCTCGGCCCTTTTACGGTCTCAATAGCAAAGTCATAACAATTATACAAAAATAATATTTTCTTTTTCTTTTTCTTCAAATTAGGAGTATCTCAACAAATGCCAAACTAATCCCTTAACCCAGGATCAGCCCATCCATTAGGCCATCAAAGTCTTTGCATTAGGCCTCATTAAAAAAATAATAATATTAAAAAGATTTCATTTAGAATATTAAAAAAAATAAAAGGCTCATTTAGAATATTAAAAAGATCTCATTTATAGTTAATTTTTTTAATAATATAAAAAAAAAAATAAACCATTTAGAATTTTCGTTTCAGGCCTCCTAATGGCTTAGCCCGGCGCTGCTTAACCCCCATGAGACCCACACCACCAGAACCACGAGGCGTTAAGAGAGAAACTTGAACAACCAAATCAAATAAAGTACATACCAAACAGAAAAATAAAAAAAGGTGCCAAATCATCTCCGGTGATAACCGGATGTGGTACATCCGGTTATCACCCCTAAAGGTCACCACGTGTCTCCTTTGACACCCCTTAACCGTGGGTAAGGTTCACCCACCCCTAAGGTACACTCACCTATTTTTGGTTTTTTTAAAAAAATATTAATTCTATTTTTAAAATTAAAAAACTGTTTTTAAAGTTTTTTTAATATTAAAAACAATTTTTTAATTTTAAAAATAGAATTAATATTTAAAAAAAAAAACTAAAAATAGGTGGGTGAACCTTACCCACGGTTAAGGGGTGTCAAAGGAGACACGTGGTGACCTCTAGGGGTGATAACCGGATGTGCCACATCCGGTTATCACTGGAGAGGATTTGCACCCGAAAAAAAAACGTACAAGATTCAGAATAAAAGAGAAAGGGTTCTTGCTTGGTGTTCTTCCATCTTCACCGTTTGAAGAAAAGATATGGTGCAGTACTGTTTCTTTATCGACTTTGATCCGTATTCCATAGATGTACGACCAGAGACGAACACTTGCAGAGAAGACGTACGGTGTTGGAATTGATCTTCATTATGGAATAAGAACCAAAGCGTTAAAGAAACAGCGCTGGATTCAAAACTCCAAGCCTTCCCTATGTTGCGCAATCACTTTCTCCATCGATTCATTAGAGAGGACTGGGGAGGAAGGAGACTCGATGGAGGATAGTTCTTCACAGAGGAAGCTTATTTATAGAATACTAGTTTTTTCTTAGTTCGCAAGCTAAGGAGTAGTTGGAGAATTCTCTAGCTAATTAACTTCACTTCCAAGAAATAAGGTTGTTAGTTTATGGAAAGAGACCAAATCCTCTACGGTGCAATTCCGGTTATCACCCCTGAGGTCGCCATGTGTCCCTTTTAGACCCCTTAGCTGTAGTTAAGATTCACCCACCCATCCTTGGTTTTCAGAAGAAAAAAAATTAATTCTTTTTTTAATATTTAAAAAAAGATTTTTAAAGTTTTTTTAATGTTAAAATATTTTTAAAGGGGCATGTGGAGACGTCCAATTTCAACTTACTCCCCGCCTCAAGCTTTTCTAGCTAGAGGATTCACCACGATTCCTTAATCGTACAAACTCCTTCACTGGTGGAGCCTAAACCTTTACAGCCTCTCTTTCAGGTTGAGACACAACCTTTACACACCCTCCTTTAGACCGGGTTGAAACTTGTAAGAGCATTTCCCTCTCTTGCTGAAATAAAAACAACAACTTCAATACAAGAATCCAAGATTCTTTACTAACCTCAATAAATGAGTTGTGGATTAAAAATCCGAATTGAATGCTCCTAAAATGAGCTGAATAAGAGTGGAGTATAAATTCTAATGAAATCTCTCAAAATGTTGGAGTTGATTTGCTCAAATGAGATTTTTGGGGATTTTTGAGTGTAAGAGTGAATGTGAAATCAATGTGAGTGTAAGAGTAATTGATAAGAGTTATTGCACTGATCAAAAGTTCTATTTAATTTATAAATGAACTATTTTTATAGCAATTGATCCAAAAGAACCGTTGTGAAACATTAAATGCATAATAGGCCGTTAAAAACTAGTCATTACAACGATTTTTCTGTTTCAGATTTCAATTCGTCGACGAAGTGGGGTTGACTCTTCAATTCGTCACCGAATTTTAAGACAGTGAGTACAGGTTCATTTCTTGTCTCCAATTCGTCGTCGAATTCAGAGTACTCTATGAATTCGTCGACGAATTCAGAACAAAAAGTCTGAATTCTATCTTGGATCAGACCAAGATGATAGAAATGAATTTCATAATCATTTGGCAGTACTTTAACATGATTTTTATGAATTTTAGGGCTATAGAATGATTTCCAATTTGTGTCCTACGCTCCTATGGTCAATCTAAATAATTTGAGCAATCAATCTACCTTATTTTGAGGACTTCTTACACAAGTCTTAAACACTCTCAAAATAAATAAAATACATTAACAAGCTTCTTGAGAGTTAGTCTTTGCCTTAATCTTGGATCTTGAGATTTGACTTTGTCTTCAAAGGACCCGACTTAGACTATGGGTGCAACTTGGAATCTTCACTTTTTACTTTGAGTTGAACTTTCTCTTGAATAATTTACATCCTTTTTTCCATGATTGAAATGCAACTTCCTTATAGTCTGAAATTTTCAAGCACTTAAACAGAATTATTAGTACCATAATTTTCATTTCATTATTGTGTTATTATCAAAATTAGTAAGGGTACTCAAGGTTATAACTTTAAGGCTAACACTAAGATCGATCGTAGCCCTCCAGTACGATCGATCGCACATACTAGTGTGATCAATCGTAACCAACACTGAAAATTTCCCAAGTTCAGGTCTAAATCCAATCGATCGTAGGCTTTAGGGCGATCAATGGTCAGCATGGTGCGATCAATCGTAAATACCACAAAAGTTTTTCCCAATTCCAGGTTCAAGTGTGATCGATCATAGACCACCTGCGATTGATCACATTCTTTGTTTTTTTTTCCACCTTTTATTTGCTTAAGTATTTTAAACACTCCACACCACTTAGACATAATTAAAACATGCATAATATTATAACAAAAAACCATTCTACCCTTCTTAATTGTATAAATAGCATGAAAGAAATTTTGAGTCTCTACAAGTGAAACTTCATGAGTGAAGCGAATGGCAGCTGATAGCATGAAAAAGACTGAAGATTAGGGTGTTAGACTAAAGATCAATGTTCATGTATAGTAAGTCAGTGCTAAAATACTGTTTGGATGGCCAACCAGATGTCTTAGGAGGACCAAAATTGTACAAGGTGACATGCACTTGATGTGACTTAAGGTAGATTATCCCCTTTAGAAGCTCGAGCAACTTGTTAGAAATAGGAAATGTTGAAGACTAGTGTAGTCTACAGAGACTTCAAGGCCAAGTTCAATGTGAAGCTGGACAAAATGTGGTGAAAGTTTTGTGCAAGTATTCGAAAGAAAGTGAAGTTTGAGGCTATCTTTGATGAGATAAGCCATTAGAAGCTAGTTTTGATATGAGAAAGGACCAGGTGTACAAGCCGGGTTGTGATGCTGATGAGTAAATTGGTAGGTGTCGACAAGGGCGTCTTGTGATGCTGATGAGTAAATTGGTAGGTGTCGACAAGGGCGTCGACCGAATCAAGTGGGGAGAATGTCACGGTCATAGTGACCACTTAATGTCATGATCATGATGATGGGTCAAAGTGGCCCAGACATGCACAAGTGATGCGCTATGTCGTGCCTAGGTGGTGGGAGATGCACAATGCATGTGTTGGTGCAACTTAGTGCAAGGTTGGTGCTGAGGTGTTGGGGGCACCATGGTGCTCATAAGACGTGCATTACAAGGAGTACTTTGTAAAGGCATGAGGGTACCTTGATGTTGGGTATGAAGTATCTTCGATTCAGCGAGTTGCTAGTGATGTTTGGTGAGGTGCAAGCTGAGCTAGACATTTTGTTGGACACATGGTGGGAGAACGTTTTAGAGGCCAAATCGTAGGTTGTGGCGAAATGCGCTATACCTTTATTCAAGTGGCTAGGTAGCACAAATGTGAATGGTGCAATCGGTTCACAAATAAGGGAAATACAATTGTGACAGCAATAGGGATGTTTCCTTTTGGTGGGAGGGGAAATGCTTACCTTAAGGGGAGAGGTGTGCTATACCTCTCCCTGTGGCACCATATGGTCCACCTAATGAGCAATCCCAAATGCAATTGGGGCCGGGCCTTAGGATCTTAAAGGGGCTCTTAGGGTCTCCCTAGATGGTCGGTGGTGCATCTAGGGACCGTGCAAAGGACTCAGCCTTCTTATCACGCCGCAAAGCGTATAGGCCAGAGGTTCCTGCCTAGTTTGAGTCTAAGTATGCACTATGAACTATACTCTCAGTAGACAGCGCTTGGCACGGGAAGTGTTGTACGTGTCATAGATGCGTTACAGGGTTAAAGTTGCCTTAAAATACTCGGGCAATGACCAAGGATCTTTTTGTGGGCTCCTATGCCCTTAATGCTCAGTAAATGTAATGGTGATGCTTCTAAGCTATTCGGTGTGCATGAGGTTGACCTATTATCGGGCTCAAGAGTATTGAGCCATGCATGTTAGATGTTCGACTTAATTTGGGAACATTAGTGGTATGGAGATACTTAGGAAAGAACTTCGGTGATACAGAACCTATGAGTTGGATGAGTGTCGGGAGCATATTGATGAAGTGATGAATAGACCAACTAAACGTGGTTTAACGGATGAGATTGGATGAGGAGTTGTCCCCTATCAAAGCATCTTGACATGAGACTGTGGTCAGATTTGGTGTTCGGATAGTGTAAGTCTGGCTTTGGTCAAGTAATGATCAGAGTGTTGTACGATCTCTTCGTGAGAAAAGTGTTGGATCGTGACACTAGGCTCGAGCCCCTGCCTAATTAAATGGCTGGGATAGGCTTGGCCTTAGAGCCTTAGGTCAGACCCATTAAACCATACTTTAACTGGGCTTGACCCTTCATTGTTTTTTGGAACAGATATGATGTCCCTAGTCCCAGTCTTCCAAATATGCAATGTGGCGGGAAAAAGTGTCAAACCATCTCCGTATTATAGGTTAGCAACACCACACGTTGCACCCATCTTGCTTATGGGGCTAGCACTCCTCGTTTATGGAATAAAACAAAGTTTTACTCCCAAGAGGGTATGCAATTGGAGGGAGAGTGAAACTAGCAAAATCCTACTCAAGAACTTCCTCCTAAATCCCTAATCCAGTCACTCCAACTTTCCCAAACCCATTTCAATCCAGAATCAATCATTCTCCTGCCATCTTGGGCCTTTCTGTATCTCTCTCTTTCAATAATCCCTCTGGTTTAAGCAAAGAGCATTAGGAAACCCAAAAATGGCGGAAGATGTGGCGCTAGATTTGGAGGAGCTTCACCACTTTCGACGCATTGCAAAGAGGCCTCGGATTGTCTCCCTCATCTCCTCCGAGATTCGCAACCTAGAAAAGGTTCTTCAATTCTAACACTACTTTTTTTTTTTTTTTTTTTAATCTTATAATTTAGAAATCTCTAGCAATCACCAACACTGTAATTATAGTAAAAATATGGAAAATAATGTCTCAGTAGCAATTTCTGAAACTGCCTTCTTCTTCTTCATGTTCTCTTCCTTTTTTCTCTAGCAATTTCCATTAAAAGGGTCTTTTTGGTGGGCATTTAAAGAGCTCTCTACATGTGCAAGACCCCAATAGGAAGTAGTTCAAAAGACAAGAACTTTATGTGTAGGAGTAAAACAAGACCTCTGTTTGTAAGAGATCAAGAGATAAGCTCTTATCTATTGTTCTAAATTGGAGAAAGTGTGCCTCTGAGAGAAAATGCTCATGAAGAAGAAATTACTCTTGGTTTCATTGGTAAATAGTAATTATACTAAGCATACTTACAAAGTTCTCCGGTTTTTTCAAAAAGTCCCGAATAATACCCGAATTTTTCATCAATTGAATTTTTGAGTTTTGGAAAAAAAAAAAATCTGACTTTTAAAAAAATTCGTGAATTATTCACGACTTTTTAAAAAAGTCGCGAATTTTGCGAATTAAATACAAATTATTCACTACTTTTTGAAAAAGCCCCAAATAAATATCTTATATATGAAACATATTTGTTTATACTTTTCAATTATTTTATATTTTTCCATATCTTGCTCAACATTTGCCAAAAAAATTTCTGATTTTTTTGAACTTTTCCCTTGAATATTTCTAGAACCCCAACTTGGTAACTATGATACTAAGAAAAAGAGATTTGTGTAAAAAATGATTTACAAAGTAGTGAACCAGACAAAACCCCAAAAACATCAAGTCCCTAAGCAATGGAAAGGACAACACTGAAGATTCCCCATCGTCCCTAATCAAACACCCAGCAAGAAGAATCCCCTTATGTTTGTAATGGGGGTTTTCACTTTAAAAACACTGAGAATTGAGAAAGGATTCAGCCTTCAGTATGCTTCTATTGGACAATTAGCCGATCTACCAAGCTACTTGGTTAAACCAAAATGGAATAATGCATGAGGCTTTGTTTCGTACATCTAATTTGATAAACCAATCCACGCGCAGATGCAAGACCACACAATGTCTTGTTTGATTCGTTGGACCCTTCCTCTGCACATTTAGTCTGTTCTTGAACCTTCAACTTGATTGTTCCTTTAGTCCTGGATGCAACCGTGTGGAGTTGTCCACCCTGCATTTGCATACCATTATGGTGGCCTTAGACTTTATACTCCTTTTGTGGGGGAGCGGTTGCAGCGCATGAATCATTTGTAGGGCTAGTTCCTTGCATAATCGTGGATGTCGAGATTGGTTGTGACATATAGATTTTGTGGCTAAGAAAATTGCCTTGCTAGCAACTATCAAAAAATTTAGGATGTGATGTGTGTGCACAGTGTAGTCAAAGTGTCTAGGCGATGCTTAGGTGATTGGGTTTCCGTAGGCAAGGCAGTGCCTAGGCGACCAAAATTGTTATTTTCTCATTTTTAAATAATATAATAAGATTTAGTGAGCGCCCGCTTAGATTCTTATTTAGAAGATAGGGATTCTAGCTAGGTGAGGTGGTCCCCTATTTGTAGGTGTACATTTTGTGTGCTCCTCTTTCTCTATGATAGACATGTATTTCTGAATTTGTTACTAGAGAATTGAACCTCTATTTCCCCCAGTCACTAGATTACATGAAAATCTCCAAAACCCAAAAGTTGGTATTCTTATTGTTGAATATCGTAAAAGAAAATATCTATTTGCAACAATCTTGGAACCTTAAATCATCTCTATATCCCTCCCTCCCTCCTTCCCTCCCTCTCATGCTTTGAAAATTGAAACCTCAAATATAGGGAAAAAAGAAACAGCATGTGGATGTTATCTTTCTTGGGATTGAGAAAAACACGGAATGCCATTGATTAATATTGTAAGATGCTAAGGCTGTCTACCATTTTAGGTCTTAACTTCTTCCACTACACCCACTAAGTTCAAGATTTGCAACCACATACAATCCATGCAATTCCTTGGCATTTTAGGGCTTGTTTGGCATCACTCCTGGGGAATGTTTTTCCACTCCCACATAATAGAAATGCAGTAACATGTTTGGATTGATGTAGGACTGAAACAATTCTAAGATTTATCCTGATTCTAGCACAACTTTTTTGGAACAAAAAATTTGCATATGAGAAACCATTTCTCAAAAATAATTTTGTTTTAAACAAATTTGCAAAACTCAAAAAATACTTAACTGGAGTCAGTAGTGTTTAAAGGGCATCGGAGGCTTATGCCTCAAGGCTCACCTTGAGGTGAGACTCATGTCAACCTTAGGGCTTAAATCCATTGAGGCTTATGCCTAAAAGTGTGAGGCTCACAAGAGGAGCATGTGTCATGCGTCTAGTTTTATGCATAGGCTAGACTTTAAAAATATTTTATGACTTCTTTCAAACTCGTTGTTGGGATCCAAAGTCCACCACAAATTGACGAGGGTCTGTTTCTTTTGCTGAGACTTAAGCTTGACACTTTGCACTTTTTCATGGTAGTTGTTAGGAAAAATCTGAGTCACTTTGTCAAGGTTTCTAACAAAATTAATTCTTACCATCATGAGATTTCAAGTCTTACAATTTTTTATTAGATTTGAAATCATTCATTTTGCTACATTTGAAGTGTTATGGGAATTGCAACCCAAGAGATGAAAAACACAATTCATATAGTTCTCAATAGGAAATGCATATTGCCCAATGACAAAACTTGCAAAGTCCAGGACTTCATAATTCTTAGCAGAAGAATGGACCTTGAGAGAAATCATTTTTCTTCCAATACACATATGAAAAGAAATGTAAAATTGTGCCTTTGCTTGGCTTTGTAAAAAATTCCCTTCTATATATTGTTTAAATCTCTGCATTAAAACTCGGCAAGTCAACCCGAAACTCGGACAATTTGAAAATCGAGTAACTCGCCCCAACTCGCCCGAGTTATGTGTAATTTGTGTTATAACAAAATCGAGTAAACCGGCCTACCCGAGTGACCAAATTATATTTTTTTTAACACACTTCACCCACCCTTGTATAAATACGAAACAAAAGGGGGATGTTTAGTATATATTGAATTATGTATCTCATTTTAGGCATTGGGGTAATGTTGATGAGTCTTGTCGATCTTGAAGTTCTTGCCATGGATCGAAAACGCGCTAATACTTGTTTGGTTTTGAAATCAATTTTATTTCTTTGTTTATGGTAGGTGATGGATGGATTTTCTCCCTTATGTTTCAATACAGTAGTTCATTGTACCAACTTTTTTCTTTGTTTTACTTGCTCGTGTTGATTGTGCTTAATTGCCTATTTCCTTCATCCATTTGCGACTTCTAATCATTTACGTTTTCCTTATTGCCGTTGATTTTGATCAAGTTTTGTGTGATTATATGTTTGTGTAAGATGAGATTAACTAGCATAGAGCCCATGCGATGCATGGGTACGAAACAATTTGAATAGAAAAACAACATCCTATTCTTGTAAAATAAGTCCAAAATTTGTTGAAACATACTTGAATGGAGGAGAATCCCCAAAACATAGAGAATCCGCAAAATTCTATAAAATTGTCACCAAAACCACCTTCAACAATGGCTGAGATGTTAGTTTTTGTTCTAGAGGTAACAATGGGTGATTCTCATTTCGATCATTGTTACAGTCAGTGTAGTCAAGGCGTCGCCTAGGCGACGCCTAGGCGGTCGCCTAGGCGATTTTGGGCCTCTGTCGCCTAGGCGCCCCTCTAGGCGGGCGATCCTACAAAAATTTTTTTTTTTTTTTTTTTTTTTTGCTTTAAAAAATTCCAAAATTTCCTAATAAATAAATAAATAATATAAAAACATGAAATAAAGTAGAAATAAGATTCTAAATCGTTTTTTAAACTAGAAAAATCAATTTTTTTCACTAAAAATATCGTTTTCGACGCAATCTGGGCCTATTAGGCCCAGATTGCGTACGCACTTCGTGCGTCGCAGGGGGGCGCTGCCTCTCCTGCCACCCCCCCGGGCAATCGTAGGGGGCTCTGCCTAATATTATACATGGACAATGACACGAATTTGGGTATTTTACCCAGATTTTGAAGTGTTTAATACTCCACTATGTTAACATGTCTTTGGTTATGTGATGAATGCTTGTAATAGACTTTTTATTTTATGTTTTTGTGGAATGTGGGTGTGGAGTTTTGATCTTTTGGATGTTATATATATACGTGATATATATATAATTATATATATATTTATATTAAATTTATCGCCTAGCCGGGGCTAATCGCCTAGGCATCGCCTAGACGCCTTGACTACACTGGTTACAGTCTCTGAAGTTAGTTCATCATGGTTCTTTTCCTCATAGGGTGGTTTAGATGATATCTCATCTAAGGTATCTTTTTTTCCTTTGGAATGCAGCTTTGAATAAGATTCTAACTTGTGTCCATTTGAAAAATATATGGTAGAGGATGGCTAATCGTTGTTACATGTGCCTCCTTGCGGAAGAATCAATGAACCATATGCTTTTTCATTGCCCTATTGTGAATGAGTTGTGGGGTTTTTTCCTCTCCCGGGTAGGCATGGAATGAGTCTTTCTTTCTTCCTTTCTAAATTTCTTATCTTGCTGGTTTGGGGTTTGTGCGGATGGGGCATGTAATGCTATATGGTCGGTCCTTCCTGGTGCCATGGTTTGGTCTTAGTGGAAAGAGAGAAACAAAAGGGTTTTTGACCACTCCCTTCTTCCCCCCTCCGCATATGTTATTTATCCGCCTTCTCGTTCTGGAATGGTGTTCCATTAGGCATGAGGGGGAGAGTGTGGGGGAGATCTTAGTCTGAAGTCTTTTCCCTCTTCCTTCCTCTCCTTGGGGGCTCTTTTTTCTTGCTTCGTTGTCTTTCTTCTTGTTAGTTTTTCTCTTGAGTTTACATTCTTACAATCTCTTTTTGTTGTTCTGTTTAGCCTTTCTCTAATATATATTTTTTGATTACCGATTAAAAAAAAACTGCCTTCAAAATGGATGAAATTCTTACAATATCATATTTATCACCATCCACCTCATCATTTGCATCATCTTTCATCTATCTGCATCCACCTTAGCTTCCTCATCATTATTCCATCTATGCATCTTGTCTCACATCTAAACCATCACGTACAGTGTGTAATCACTATTATCGAATAATTCCCTTATGAAAATATATATATTCTAACCGAAATGGGCGATTCTATGAGCACCCAACATTTGTTGACTACACACCAAAATTTAAACTTAGACAACTAAATTCTAACTATACACCAAAAGAAAATGACAATAATACCTTGTCTTCAAGCCCTTTGTCCTACCATCTTTGACCAAAGACCTCAACACCCAGGCGACAAGACTTTAATACCTTGACGAAAGCCCTTCTTCAAGCTCACAAAACTATTTGTTAGTGGAACTCAACCAAACGCAATTGTGATGGGTGCTTTCTTAAGCATGGGATTTTTTTTGTCTTGTTGAAATGTTTGGATTTC
Organism: Tetracentron sinense; assembly: GCA_015143295.1. Classification (NCBI taxonomy): domain Eukaryota; kingdom Viridiplantae; phylum Streptophyta; class Magnoliopsida; order Trochodendrales; family Trochodendraceae; genus Tetracentron; species Tetracentron sinense. Next base: position 24,065,267 of record CM026552.1, read on the forward strand.
ACAACCAAACCTAAGGTCCTAAACATAAAGCTCTGCTCCAGTCTCATTCACAACCAAACATAAATATGTGATTGGACTAAGACTATCTAAATCATCATTCACTTTTAGTGATTGGAATGAGACTATCTAAATCATCATTCACTTTATTTGATTGGAATGAGACTATCTCCTCCAATTTCATTCACTAGAGAAGAGTGACCAAAGATGGTGCAGAATGACAGAGACAATGACAAAGATGAAATTGTCTACTACTGCTACTCTTCCACCGATCCATCCTTATCAACCCATCTCATCCCTCCAAAACCTCAAAGAAATCAAGTGGCAACAGAGGTCTATCTCCATCATAGTAATATAGTTTTCTGATTTTTTCAAAAGTCCCAAATAATACGTGACTTTTTTGTCGAATGATTAATTCACGAAGTATTAATGACTTTTGAAAAAAATACAAATTTTTCAAAAAGTTGTAAATTTCGTGAAGAAACATGAATTATTCACTATTTTTTGAAAAAATGTCTAATATATGAAATATATTTTTTTAATAGTTTTTTCTTTGTTAATAATTTTATTTTATATTTTACGTATCATGCCTAACATTTTGCCGATGTATTTTCAAAAAAATTTGAATTTTTCTTTTCGACATCAAATTCATTTATGTATTTGAGCAAAATCTCGACTACAACCTCACCAACTCCGACATCTTCTCCACCTTTGGAGAGGTCACAAAGGTCATCTTCCTCAAGGACCGCCTGTCCCTCCATAGTCTAAGCACCTCCTTCGTCCTCTTTGTCACGCAATATGATGCTCACAAATCCATATAAGAGATGCAAGACAAAGGGCATTATCATAATTTCTTTTCTTTTGGTGTGTAGTTATTAGAATGATTTTAAATATGAGTCAAAATTCTAGCATTTGAAGGACCTTCCTTTCTTTATTCAAAATTGGTGGCACATTTGCAATTGTTGGGAAAATCTCATTGCAAAACTGCTACTTTATTTCTACATAACTATAAAACTACCTCAGTGATATGCTTTGAAAAAGGGTGCTCTGTCAAATGCTTTGAAGCAGAGCTGTTGCTCATATTCGAACTCTACTAGCGTAAAGCGCCCTTGCAATGCACGGGGATGAAACAATTTGAATAGAAAAGTAAAATTATGTTCTAGTAGAATACGAATTTATGTATTTTTATTTGAGAATCTACAAATGAATTTTCAAATAACATGTTTGAGAATCTTCAAATAACAAATCAGCATTTGCTTAATGCTGATTGGTGCTTAATTTGTTTATTGTTTTTTTTTACTGATTCTTAGTGCTGAAAAATCTAGCATAAATTACCCAAAACTAGCCTGAGAAACACCTACAAATGGAGTTATGCCCGGTAGACTTCGAGAGAGATTGAAAGTTTGACAAAGAGAGAGATAGGGGAGGTAGAGAGAGGAGGAATGGGACGTGTTTATAGAAACGTGGTGTTGTAGGCATCTAATAAAACTTTAGAGAAATGCTAGCACTAGTTGCAACTTTCCAAATTCTCACTGTGGTTGGGACATGTGTCGCTATTATTCCCTATTACCTTTAGAACCAGTTGAGGCCTTAACTTCCTCTTTGATTTTTTTATGTTGAAGGGGTAGTAACAACATGTGTCACCTAGAATGAGAGTTTGGAAAATTTTTAAAATCTGCGACTGGGGGCTAGCACTCAACTTTAATTTCTCAAAGCAAGAAGCATTTCTTTTTTATATTTGTGAAAGTTAATGCTGTTTCCTTTTAAATGTTAAACATTATGATTTCCGTTGTAATTGTAAGTGATGGAGAACTAAATGCCTACAAGTTAATGTTGATTTCCTTTTTTAAGTGATGGAGCCTAGACTCTTAACAACAAACCACACCCCTTTACCCAATAGATGATGGACACATGTCACAAGTCTTTGAAAATCCTCTAAGACCGCCACATGTCCCTGCATGGCTTTGCCTAGACGTATCTAACAACAAACCACACCTCTTTACTCAATAGATGATCATAGACATGTGTCACAAGTCTCTCAAAGTCCTCTAAGACCGCCACATGCCCGTGCTTTAATTTGTGGGTTTCTGTCTCTTGGTTATGTTTTTGTTAAGTTTTTTCAGTTGGTATGATATTTAGACAATTATGGTTGGTATTGGGTGTTTTGATTTCCTTCTGATTACCGAGTTCTTGTATTCCCTGCCTAGGATTTGTTTGGATACTGAACCTCACATCTTTATGGGATATCTCTGTCGAGACTGAGCTTTTGTTTGTATTTGAGCTTGTTTGAAATGCAATGGGGTTTTATTATCTGCAGCTGTTTTGTTTGAGCTCTTAGTTTCAGATCCCTCCCATTGATTAGTCCCAACTGCATAACCCTTTTGAGCATTTTTGTCATCTAAATGTTTATATTTTTATTTCATTGATTTGGTAAAAATGAGAGTAATGGGTTGTGAGCAGTGCCATATCTACCCTCAACTGGTGCGTGCATGCATTGGAGCTGTTCTTGCTGAATTGTATTTTTTTTTTCTATTATTTTGTCTTTTTTGTTATTATTAATCTTTTTTTAATCCATCTCTTCTCTTCATATCTGACAGATACTTATAATAATAATAAAAAATCAGAGTCCCCTTAAGCTGGTAAATGATATTGAAGCAGATGTGGTCAATATACATGTTCAAAGTTTCTTTCTAATTCAAATAATTCAGCGTATAAATTTTTTTAAGGATAAGTCACAGTTTCATACATTCGTAAATTATAAAGATATGCAATTGATTGAATAGGAGGCCAAGTGAAATTGATGCAGAAATTTTCTTTGTTCTGAGATATGCTAAACCTTATTCTCTGTACTGAATTGAATTACCTTTAATCAGATGCCATTAATTAATCAAGAAGAAAAAGATGGAATCACTGCAAGATGGAACCCTAGAGAAGAAAGGATATTTATAGAATTGATGGCTGACGAGGTGAGAAAAGGAAATCGGCCTACCACGACCTTCTCAAAAAGGGTGTGGAATGGTATATACGAAAAATTCTATACACAGACAGGATATAGGTATACACCTCAACAATTCAAGAACAAGTTCAACAAGCTAAGGCAGCACTTAAGGGAGTTCAAAAAGCTTCGTAATGGCCAAACAGGATTTTGTTGGAATCAGATCACCAAGACTGTCACAGCATCGGATGAAGTTTGGGATTCATACATAAAGGTATGAAACAAACTATTGATTGTGACATGAGCACTGATTTCCTGTATAGTATACGAATAATAAGGGGTGTCAACGTCTGTTGTATTCAGATAAATCCTTATGCAAAGCATTTCCGCAACAGAGGATGTCCGATGTTTGAGGAGCTGATGACGATATATGGTGACACAATTACAAACAGCGAAACTACAAAGGCCTCTACGCAAGGAACACAGGATATTGATGATGATGCTACAAATGATGATGTGCTAAGACTAGATTTGATTCCAAAAACTCAATATGAGGAAGTTGTAGAAGATGTTGGTGGTGATGCTGATGTTGTAGAAGAGGCTATACGATCCGGTCGGAGTCGTTCTAGGACACCTACTAGCCGTCGAGGAAAGGAGTCTAAGAATGGTGCTTTCACGGACTCCTGCAAGGCCTTTACTGTGAACCAACAAATTACATACCCAAATGCATCATCAAATGCAGAGGAGGATCCATTCTCCATTAGAATTTGTTGTGATTTGTTATCTACGATTGATAATGTGAGAGAAGAAATGTATGTGAAGGCGCTGAAGATGTTCCAGGATCGTGGTTGGAGAGAGACTTTCGTTAGCGTGCCTGCAGATAGAAGACTTTGGTTGTTGAGGAGTTTGCAATGACAGTAGGCTTTAGTTTCTATGTTGAAACGTGGTTGCAAATCTTATATAGTAGAGAACAATGGGATTCTCCTTTGTTACTTGCTATTTTTTACAAAGTTGCTACCTACTCTTTTTTATTTGATGGATAGATAGCTTGTGTTGCTATCTTTTTAATGTTGTTACTTGTTACATTATGTAATGATAATATGTATAGCGTTTTTATTTGTTTATGTTATGTTTAGGCCCCGTTTAATTGCACTTCTGTTTTTCTGTTTACTGTTTGTTAAAACGGAAAATAAAAATAGAAAAACTACAGTGTATCCAAACGGCCCCTTAGCTGTGCATTTATGTTTGCTTATGTTTATTTATAAATATGTTTTTAATTATGATATGCTTATATGGTTTTAATTTTTTCAGCTTGAATGGAGTAAAACTCTAAAGTGGAGTGGAGGATTGTGACTATTTTATTATTTCATGTAGCACCAACACAATTGATGTACATTATATTTGCAAACAACTAATTAGAGACAGTAGTAAAATGAGAGTGTTGAAGAAGTCCTCAATCATTTTGGAAGATACCCTTATAAATTTGCCACATCTTTAAATAGTATCCATGATTCAAGGTACGGACCAGTTAGCATTCCTTATTTACTATATGACTGGTGATCTTCTCCGGTTGTAACCGGCTTTTGACAAAACCGGTTACTCTCCTGTGGTCACCACATGACCCTTTTCACACCACTTAACTGTGATTAAGATTCATCTACCCCTAGGGTTCACCCACCTATATTTGGGTTTTAGAAAAAATATTTAAAATAAATTAATCCTAGGAGTTGGTAAATTTTAACCACAGTTAAAAAAAATTTAAGTATTTTTTTCTAAAAACCAAGGATAGGTGGGTGAACATTAGGGGTGAGTGAATCTTAACCATAGTAAGAGGTGTCAAAAGGGACAAGTGGCCACCTTAGGGTTGTAACCGGTTTTGGCAAAACTGGTTACAACTGGAGAGGAATAGGTGCCTTACTGGAGTCAAATCCTCTTAGGTGATAACCGGATTTGGCAGATCCGGTTATCACTCCTGTAGGTCGCCACGTGTCTCCTTTGACACCCCTTAACCGTGGGTAAGGTTCTCCGACTCCTAGGGTTCACCCACCTATTTTTGGTTTTTTTTTTAAATATGAATTATTTTTTTTTCAATTAAAAAACTGTTTTTAGAGTTTTTTTAATATTAAAAACAGTTTTTTAATTTAAAAAAAAATATTAGTATTTTTAAAAAAAAATCAAAAATAGGTGGGTGAACCTTACCCATGGTTAAGGGGTGTCAAAGGAGACACGTGGCGACCTCTAGGGGTGATAACCGGATTTGCCAAGAATTAGTATTTAAAAAAATAAACCAAAAATAGGTGGGTGAACCCTAGGGGTGGGTGAACCTTACCCACGGTTAAGGGGTGTCAAAGGAGACACGTGGAGACCTCTAGGGGTGATAACCGGATTTGTCAAATCTGGTTTATCACCGGAGATGATTAGGCTCCATTTCAAGGTAGGAAAAGGAGGGAATGTGATGTGTGCTCGTATTCTTTCAATATGGAACTGTAAATGATTTTTTTTTATTTTTGTTATTAATGTTTTTTAATTGTAGAAGCTATGGCTCACTTGCAATTGAGTTTTTCCCACCTTTCTCAAAGCAAGTCATGTTTGATGGATATGTGGCATATATTAACGTCAAATATTATTTCAAGTAAATATTAGATCGTCGATTCAAGCTATACCAGCATGTCGGCTTATTTTATGCCTTATCATGAGAAACAATATTGCTTACAAAATTACAAGGGGTGGGGTCACCTTTTATAGCAAAGAGTTTTTTTAATGGATCCGGCTCGATCTTTGCTTAGGTTTTAAGACACCTCACTTCAGACGCAATCCAACGGCGCAGGTTGAGTGTGAGGCCTTTACGGTGTTTTATAAGCCAAAAAATGGGCGGCAAAGTCCCCCACTCTCCCTCTCTTTCGAATTACAAGGGACCAAAAGCAAGAAAGAAAAAAAAATCTCAAAACCAATCCGGCCACGCACGCCATTTCCACTCTCTCAAATAGCATCCTCTGCCATTTCCACTCTCTCAACGATGCTCACCTCTACCTCAAGGTGTAGTATGTCCTCTCTCTCTCTCTCTCTCTCTCTCTATATATATATATATATATATATATATATATATATATATATATATATATACACTCACTTAACAACAACGGTGTTGTATTTTCTTCAAATCCCAAAGTCGTTTCTCAAACCCCTTTCATCAAAAAGCTCCACAAATGAACACCACTCTTTCACACTCTCTTACCTTATAGGCTCGTGTGGGTTCGAAGAAATTTCAGTTTGAAACCCCCGAGAAACCAGACTATGTTCTCGCCCTATTCAGAAGCCATGGTATCACCGAAGCCCAGATTTCCAAACTCGTCAAAAAAAGTCCAGGTTTGCTTCTTTCCAATCCGGAGAAGACCCTCTTACCCAAACTCGAGTTTTAAAAGATGCTTTTGTCCCATGCATGCAAAGATGCTTTCTTCATATTCAACTATCTTGGAACGGAGCTGAGAAAACCATAGTATCCCTTTATTTAATTTCGTTAAGAGTGTAGTTCACGTCGAGGAAAAAGTCGTTTAGGCAACAACCTGGCTGTATGCTTTTGTCCCATGAGAAGATAATGAGAGGGATGGATTTTCTTGGTGTTGATGGATTTTCAGTTAGATCATCTATTAGCAGTTTATGCAGCTCACGTGTCTTTCTAAGTGCAGGGTTTATAACTTGTACTTTCATGTTTCTTATTATGCTATATGCAGGATCTCATCTCATTTCTTTATATGTCTTAAATGTCTAATTTGCTTGTCCTTGTCCTGAATCAACATCAATATCAATGCCTATTGCCTAATCCCAACCAGTTGGGGTTGGCAACACAAATCTTATTCCACAATTCCACTCTATAGACCCTGAGTTGAGAACATAATATAACAAGAGATTATTGTGACATGGATAATTTAAAGAGACGATGAAAGTTATATTCAAATACCTTAATAAGAAATTAAGTTAGTCCCAGGCACATAGATACTAGGTATTTGTCATGAGATAGGAGGTTAGGGAAAATGGGTTGTCACTATTAATCGAAGAGATGATTTTATAAGGTATTTTTGGACCTTGTCGTACATGTGAGACTAGAAAAGCTTGGATTCAATTGGTTAGTGGGAGTCTGTTACTATCATTTCAGTTATAGAACAATGGTTTCCTGCTACAATAGTTGGATTTGCCTATTATTTTTCCATTCAGAACAATCCAACGATGCATCACTTTGCATTTTTCTTTTGTAGTGAATGGTGTTTAATTTGAAGAATAAGTAATCAAAGTAATTAAATCACAAAGACAGAATTTTGCGATGTGTTTGGTTAGCGCGTCATGAGGTTGTAATGCTTGAAATGATAAAGAATGAGGCTACTAACATGATGATCCCATTCTTACCGTAGTGTAGGTATGATTGTCTCCATGATCCGGTATTAATGGTTTATTTGTGTGGATTATGTTCACCATTTATATATATTGTCTTAACTCCCTAGAGTATTATTTCAGTATAGTCACACGTCTATCGATTTCAGAATTAAGTGGTCCATCTAGAAGAGTCGTTTTAATAAATATTTTTGAATAAATAAACAACTGTTATTTTAATGATTATAGCATACCAAGTGAGAGAATGTAAGATTTTTCACTAAGTTTATGGTGTGATCAATGCTCGTCCAAAACCAGAAAAAAGTATACTCTAGTTAAGAATTTAGCTATAACCAAATAGTTGTATATTGAGCATTAATTAAGTAGTTAAGGTTATGAGGTGGTTTTCAGTTTTCATGATGAGTTAGAACACTAACGACCAATACCCTATGTAAGGTAATGTTATGCTATCTTGAAAAGTCTCTTCCCCATCAAAAGCATCAAAAGCCTTAGAGTTAGGGAGGATCGTTCTCTTCTCCCGTACCATATATAATAGCCGGATCCGAGCTCACTTAACTTTTTTTAATTCTTGAACGAGATTATAAGATTTTCTATTTTTATTTTATTGAGAGAAGATTATAAGATCTTGGCACATACAGATCTAACAGGTTCTCCTTAGCTCACTCATTATAAGTGCTGCTATTCGAATGATGGTGGGTGGTGGATGGTGAACTTGGGAAAGTTGATTGAGTACAACATTGTTTCTGCCGTTATCCCAAATAATTGGGGTTGACAGTTCAAATCCTGTTCAGTCATTCTGTAAAAGATTAATTTGATGGAGATTTTTTTTTTCCCCTATTAGATTTATGTATCCTTGGAGGGAGTTGCACAAGAGAAAGAGGAGACTATTTTCAAGCCGACTATTATCATTAACTTTTTTTTAAATATCGAATTCAATAATGTCCAAGGGAAGAACTACAGTATGGCATACCAAAATTGAAAGAGATTGTACTAGAGAAATCCAAGGGGGTCGTTAAGCGTACAAAGGTTATTTTATGTTTGTTTAAAGCTTTCAAAGGAACTTCAAAGAGGACAAGGAAAGTATAGCTTCTCTTCGTATGTTTTATGAATTGCCTTTGGCAATGAACCTGGACTGTGTTTGGACTTTATTTTGCTCTGAAAATGATGCAACGATCATCTTGGTCTTTGTTGCTATAGCTGAATCCAAAGAAATCCTATGACAGAAACATATGAAGGTATGCCTTAAAAGCTTCCTCGTTGTCAGTCTTCTTAGAGTATTATGATACTGTAACAAAGGTTTTATCTTCTGCATTGCAAGTGAGACTCTTGAAGTTGAAAAAATTGTCTGCTTCATGTGGCAGAACATGTACGAGGAAGGGAATGAATGCAAGATCTGGGAAGAAAATTGACCATTTCAAACAGCCCAGGCACGCAAATATCAGGGGCATTCTCTACCAAGCTAATAGTCCATCGTGCGGCCTCCTACTTGGGAGCCACTATGCCAAAAGCGAGAGAAACCCCATGCCTCTCTTCTTTTTGCACCCCCATGTTGTCACACAGGAGGAACATGGGACGTAAACAAAGGGAACCTATCAACTTGTTTCCTTGAGCTCAGATTGGTAGAAAATAGCATCTCAAAATGGAAGACTGGGTTAACCGAGTTCCCAGATTGTGGTCTCACGGCATCTCCCTTTGCTCCCACCTAGGCTGCCATGACTTCTTGACTATTAACACACCCCAGAAAACTTATATAAAAAAAAATATAATAATAACCATACAACAAGACGATTGCCATTTATGGATAATTCGTGTGCTTGGGAGTAACATGACTTATATGCCCGTGTCAACCAATATAAACATCCATAGATATTATATCCATTATATACAAATTCATGCAGTGATTAAATTGTGATCCATAAAAATCCTATTTTTTTTAAAAAAATTTGTATCCATGAAATCAGATAAATGAGAAATGAATCATTAAAAAATGAAAATGAGATAGAAAATAAGGAAAATTTTGAGTTCTATGTCAGGATTGAGGACAGAACTATCTAGTTACAACTGCTCTCTAAAATTGCAGTCATGTTAAAATCTTGGTCTATTTAATCATCAGGGACTAACACTTACCGATAAAAAAAAAATTCAAACCAACATGTGCAAGCAAAAATTAAATCGACAGTCATGCAGAATTTGGATATACATGTCAAATTCCTGAAAAACATGAAACATTTCTATTCTGGTTCACAACATACCCAGTGCTCAAAACTCCAGGTGATGAATGAATAACTGCTACAAAAAACATTGGAAGGAGTGAAAATAATAGTACAGAAAGAGATTTGAGTCAGCCTTTACAGGAGAATTTGGCTACCGTAATCGGAGTTAAACTGTTCATAACGGTGGGCATGAAGATGAGCTGATGGTCTCGTGTTTTTCAAAGCCGTTGCAATATCTTCATGTTTGATTGGGCCAACTGTTGGCAATTCTGCAAGCCAACCAATAGTGTTTTCAGGTAACATGATTAGTTGAATATATGGTAAGTCCTAAACTTTAAGGAAGAAAAAGCATTACATTCAGTCTTATCGTCGACCCTGCAGTTCTCAACCTGATAAACTGGAGAAAATGCCCCAACCCTCAGGTTTATTTGGATATATAAACCAAGTTTGTACTAACTGAAGCACTCAACCATTTTCTTTCAAGGAAACCCACAAAACAATATACAAAAAAGACTATAACAAATACTCCTCACAATATCTAAAAACACAGAGACTTTTTCTACCGAAGTATCTGAACTTCAGTTCTCTCGTGTTCGGCGATGGGCCAACCAGTTAGCTCATTCACTTGCAGCTCAAGCTTTGCAAATTGGTGTAATCCTTTGAAGTAGCATTTGGTCTTAGGATTGGTACTGGCAGTGATCAGAGTGAAAAAGGGTAGACCTAAGACTTCAACATGAGTTATTTTGTTTCCTAATCTTTTGGGAATACTTTGACTACCAATCCCTCTTCTGGAAAGAGATTTCCTCTCATCGTTACACCCTGCAACCTATTTACACTCTTTGTATAGCAGGGGTTGGTGCAGTTGGCTAACGTCCTAGGTTTGCTCCCTGTGGTCGTGTGTTCAACTCCCACACCTGGACTTACCTTGGTATCCGTAGGGAAAATTCCAAGTGGTCGGTGCGGATACCCGAAGGGACTAGTCCTCGGTCAAAGGCTTTGGGACACCCTCTGTTACCAAAAAACCCTACCATCATGAGAGGGCTTTTCCACCTGATTGGGAATTTTGTACTTGGCTTCCTAGTTAATACAAACCTACCTTTCCAACCAAAAAAGTGTTCCACTTGTTAGGATTTGGAACATTCTAGGGATAAATATGTAGTTTATTACAGGAAGATATTCATTGCAAGAAAAGATTAAAAAAAAGAAGAGCATGATAAAAAGATGAAATATACCTTTAGACGTCTATTTATAACCAAGTTCCAGAAATTACATTCATAAAAAAAATAATAATAATAATGCTCCCAGCTCAATAAGCTCAACTTTTTTTATTATTATTTTTTAAATCTATGGAGTATCTATCGGCACGTGGAACCACTGTTTTAAAACGTGAAGGCGTGAGGCGTAAGCCTCACAGGAAAGCGTCACGATCTCTCATTTTAACAAAAAAATAAAATATAAGAAAAATTGTAAAGAGATACAAAAAGTTAATGAAAGATAATAGTATATTTATACATTTATATATAGAGAGAGAGACATTAATATATATATATATATATATATATATATATGTATTTGTGTACATTGTATGTTCATGTAGGCGCATGCGTACATATAGGAAATACTATATAAATTAGTTGAAACAAATAACAAATTTAAAAAATGACATTTAAGTCTAGTTGTGGATAGAAACCTAATTCTAGTTAATGTATGAGACGAACGCCATAGACATAAAGCGAGCTTCAATGCATAGGCGTCTGCCTCATGTGAGCCACATAGGGTTTAAGCCTCATGGTTGAGCCTCAAGGCGTTTTCCTTAAGCCTCGCACTAAGGTGAGCCTTGAGGCGTAAGCCTCACGTTTTTTAAAACACTGCATGGAACAAAGTCAGATGGTTGAGGAGAATTACACTTTTTTCTACCACAGCAGCTTTAATGAACAGGTTAATTGCTCTAATTCTTCAAACCCCTTTGCTTTTGGGGAAAGTGATCAAATATCAGCAACCAATTTACCGAAGGTGTACAGGATCTGTACACATTCATGCCCATCTCAACCTTAACCTGTAGAAGGAAAGTTTATACTGTTGAGGGACTGTGCCGGTGATTCACATTAAGCAAGAAATTCTTATGCATCAAGCATATTGTATGTGGTCATGAATGTGTGCAATGGAAGTATGTATATAGGCATATGTAGATCTTAGAAAAAAGTCAAAAAGGACTCTCAACAATAATATTAGAGAAAAGTGCACAAGTAAAAATCACAATAATAAAAGCAGAAGACAACGTTCAGAGGTTTTTGGTAATGGCTACAAGTCTATTTTAGAATGGACTTCCACCATGACAAATATTCAGTGGTATTTCTGCACCCTGGAAATTTTTTTGAGCAAAAGTATTCTACCCAGGAAAAGAATTGTGCAAACTCACCAAATACCCTATGAAAACAGTGGCAACAAGAAGCAAAGAATTACTTTTAAAAAGTAATAGAAAGAAGAGTGACACGACATGTAGAAAAAAGGAAAGTAGAAGACGAGAACAAAATGCACATGAAGAAACAAAGAAGAAGATTATATGTTTGCTCTTCCTGGAGAGGGTAAAATAATTCAGCTCTATTTTTCCTTCAGTTCTATTTTCTTGAATATCTGCACGCGGGTGTGGGTAAGTGCATGTTCTGGGGAGGTTTATGTGTGGGTATACTGTGTGTGCATGTGTTGGGGCCTGGGGGGTTAAATAAAATTAATGTCAGAAAATGATCTGAAAAATCTTAGGAAGAGAAGTGTCGACATGTGTGTCATTGTAGACACAAGCATCTTCTATAGACAAGAAGTGTACAGAATATCATAGAACTCTAGAATCCCTATAAAATAATATAAATAATCCCACTTCTTGTTTTCGCCAAGCTAGAGGCACTTCTGTAATGTTCTTTATCATCAATGGAATAAATTGTCAAGTATGAAACATACCTTCCTCAGGCACCACTTCTTGCTTTTCCTCTAGAAGTGTCATTAACCGTCTCAGGGGCTGCATGGCGGCCTCTTTGCACACTAACCGAATATCTGAACCTGAATAGCCTTCTGTCCTTTCCACCAGAAAATTGTATGGAAGCTTCTCTTCATCAGGCACCAAAGGCAGGAGTTCCTCAAACATGGATCTTCTTGCTTCTGGTTCCGGAAGAGGTACAAGGATCTTATTTATCAAAAGTCAATGGAGAACTGTTGAATAGAAAAGAAAAAAAATAAACCTGAACCCACAAGATATCCTCATTCATTACATAAGGAACTATGATCAGTCCAATTCTTATGTGCTATCGGTCAGGAGCTTCTTCTAACATTTAAGTTTTAATTAAATCGATTTCTGAAACCAGTGCACTTGAATTGTGCTTTAGAAAAACAAACAATTTTTCTAGGCATGCTTTTTGGTTATTCTATAATACCCGAATATGAATGAGCCTATCAAAAGGATACACGCTTTTCAAGACGCCGGAGCATAGCTGAATCCAGCTCCCAAGGAAGATTGGTTGCCGCCAAAACAAAAACAAGTTCATCCGTCCGTGTCAAACCATCCATCTGCAATCTAATCCGAGCGATCAATAATTGAGAAAGCAATGTTGAAACCATGAGTATTTATCTTCAAACACTGAAAGAGTAAGTATAAATCATTATTGAGATAAGAAGCCATGGTACTCACTTAGAGTATTGAACTTTCAAGAAAATAGTGGCAAACAATCTTTGGAATGAAAAGATTTCGCACATAAATTTATAACTGTAACGTCTATCATCCAGATAGGGTTAACTGACAGATAAAAGGCTTTTCAGTATTTGTGTTCTCTGTTGGGATTTCATAAGAATGTTGTCAATTGGCTTCACGTTTTTTTAAGGGTTACAGTAACATTATTTAATGGACTAGGGGGATTCCACCGTGACGACTCAATGAGATGTGTACTACTCTACATAAATTTTGGTGATGGTGATGTTACAGTTTCTTCGAGAACAAAGGTGGCGGGTTCCTGGGCAAACTGTCTTCTAGATATGACCTATTAAAAAGGTACCACAAGGACACAACATGAGTAGGTCATGGGTATGGAACTACACAACAAGGGTTTGTTGTCAGTACGCCATTACACGATTTGGGGTTTGTCATGGTATGGGTTTTACACTTAAATTGAAGTGTTATACTGGCTATGGTAACCATTTTGAGGTGTCTTGTGGAAATACAGGAGTTTTATGGACCCAACCTATTTTCATTTGGCCCCGGGGTCTCATTTGCTTTAACATTTTGCTTGTAATAGTCTAATTCCTCTTTTAAGGATAAGAAAATTTTCAGCTAACTCTTAAGGCATCATAATACCAACAGCATTTAGTGTTTCATCCTCCTTTAAATGCTAATAATAAGTTTATCTAGCCAACTTTAATGCAGGAAACACACGTGGATCAATCTACATGTAAGAAATGGCAGCCATAAATTTCTATGGTCTGGATGAATAATATTTAATAGATTGTATAGTTGGCTTATTGAGATTGAGTTCCATATAAAATTAAAGATTAGTAATTGTCAGAAGTTAATTTCTTTCATAGCTCTGAGAAACGGGAATTGGATGAAACCAAAAAAAAAAACTGAAACATCAAATAGAACATTTCCGCTAACTCTGAAGACATGATAATACCAACAGCATTTAATGTTTCATCCTCCTTTAAATGCTAATAATAAGTTTATCCAACCCACTTTAATGCAGGAAAACACAACGTCGATCAATCTACATGTAAGAAATGGCAGCCACAAAATTGCTATGGTCTGGATGAATAATATTCAATACATTGTATAGTTGTCTTATTGAGATTGAGTTACATATAAAATTAAAGATTAGTAATTGTCAGAAATTAATTTCTTTCATAGCTCTGAGAAACGGGAATTAGATGAAACCAAAGAAAAACACTGAAAATTTCAGTACATGAAGGGTTCTCTGTACGGCTCTAAGACCTATCAAGACTTCGTTGTCTACATAGATATTTTGCGGCTAGTGTGTTATTAGCTTAAGGCATTCAGGCATATGGTTAAGATGATAACTAAATTGAATTCTTAGATTAGTGTATCTGTAGGAGGAAGTATCCAAAAGTCGCAACAGAAAATTCAATAAGAGTAGTTGAACTCTGTGACTGAAAGATCTGTAGCTGAACTGGTGATTGTCCAATTAATACCGTTTGTAACATAATCCTGAATATGAAATAAGTTGTAAATTTTAACGCAGGTGATGGTTAGAAGTAGCTTTAGCACCAAAGCTCATTCATCTATCTTAAATAAACACATACCTAAGAGTTTGATGGGTCAGACTTGTAAAGTATACTATTTGATTCATTCAGACGTGCAAATAACATGTTACCAAACAAACTTAATTGCTAAAATTTCGCATTAAGCTTTATTCAGACCTAAAGTTAAGCATCCCCAAACACTGCCCAAGTCTTCACTTAAAAAGTTGAGCATAGATAAAGACTAGGAGATGTCATTTTGATTTTTGGGCTGCCTATCATTTAAAGCCACACACACAAAAAAAAAAAAAGATGAATTTTTGAGATTGTATATCAAATTTAGATGCATTTGAAGCCTTCAAAAAAAAATTAAAATTGATGCCTAGGAGATGGAGCTAATCTAATTTCAAACAAATATATTCACAAGGAGTGCAATGATTAATGGTCTCGTTAGCTTAAATGCTCTCATACCTTATTGCATGTGGAATATTTATTATGGTAATATTCCGGAGTTCACTCTTGGACTAAGGACTAAATAGTTTTTTTTTTCATGTGGGAAAAACAACCACAAAGTCCATTTAGTCCTTTGGTGAAATGGGTATTGTGTTTTTTTCCCCTTTTTTTATTAGTAATAACCAATTTCTGGAGACGCAATATCCCACACTAACAGCCACTTCCTTAAAACGGCACTTGTTCATAACAAGTAACAAGCACCTTGATCCGGCTGGTGCACCAACCCACCCTACCGCTGCTAGCACACAGTTCTTTTCCATCATGAAGCTATGACATCTATAATTTAAGGATAAAATAATCAAAGAGGAAGGAAGAAGAAAAGAAGAGGATGAGAAAATAGAAGAAAGGAGATGGAATGTCCAGAATTAACTAGACATATGTCACTCTATTATATTTCGTGAAATTAAATACATTGTAATTTGCCTAGGCATAGGAAAAGAAGAGTAAAAATTAGACTAAGTAACATAAATGTGACCAGTAAGACCATCACACTAGGTCCACCTTGTCACACATCAACACTACCCCTTAAGCTGGGGCATGCCCAGCTTGCCTATATTAACTTGCAATTTAACCACACTAACTACTTTGGTAAAATTATCTGCAAGTTGCTCCTAAATCTTCACATAAGACAGAAAATTCTCATTGGAAGCAATCCTCTCTCGAATGAATTGACATCAGACTTCAGTGTGTTCGGTCCTATCCATGGCCTAAAATATCGTCACGTAGTATTAATACGATATGTATCAGTATTTTAAGTGACCGCAGCAATACACTTAAGTGCTAAAAATTACAAGATTTTGACCGTATTGTATCGTATTGGTCATAATGATACCAATACGAAGTTACGACCAATACATTACGGTATGTATCAATACATCGAACCGAGGGTTTAAATGAATAGCAGTTCAGTGGAATCCTTATTCTCATCTGCTAGCGGGAAAGAAAAAGAGTTCAACCTTCCTTGCGCATGGTTTGACTGGCATTAATTGGAATGAGAAGGAGTGAGAACGTCCATTTGAGAGAAAAAGGAGTCTCACTGAAACATCCTAATAAAAATAGGAAATTGTGTAATTACTGTTGATATATGTAATATCGGGGGTATACTTGGAAAATGGCATATATGTAATATTCTCTCTCTATATAATATACTAGTAGGGTTCTCTAATCCCTAACTAAGCAATTTACCTTAACCTCTCTTTTTCCTCTTTTCTCTTTTTTCTCTTCACCAAGTCGGTTGGCCCTATTATTCTTCGGGATATTACTGTCAAGCTGAGCATGCTTAATGTTTATGCTCCAGCTTGAGGGTGAGTGTTGATATATGTAATATCGAGGGTATACTTGTAAAAGGGCATATATGTAATGTTCTCTCTTTATATAATATGCTAGTAAGGTTCTCAAATCTCTAACTAAGCAATTTACCCTAACCTCTCTTTTTCCTCTCTTCTCTCTTTTCTCTTCTCTAAACCCTAAATCCTTCAAACCCTTTACGCTTCAGGAGCATTGCCCATGGCTCAAAATAGTGGTCCTATTTTGGACTTACAAATACGCACTTCAATTCCAATGTTTTAAACCATGGTCCTATCATGCTTGACTGGACGGTGAGCAATGTTAATCGCTTCCTTATTGTCATAGTAGATTCACATGCCTTTTTACTGGGAATCAAACTCTTGCAACAGGATTTTAACCCAAAGTAATCACATTAGGGAATAGATATGAGCAATGTTAATCGCTACCTTATGTCAGTGTCATTAACCTTTCTAAGGGTTACATCTTCACTTTCATCACCATCAACATGTGATGAACAAAGAAGCAAGAGCCTCTCTCTCTCCCTCCTCACACGCGCACACATACACAACACGGATATATATACTAAGGAATTTTAGAGAGGATAATCCATAGAATTTCTCATTGTTTTTGGTACAAAGAGCATCATCACCCATGCTACCAAAATAGCGCTACTTTTCCTATCAGTGAGTCGAGATTAAAAATAGAGCTCTAGCATCTATGCTATTTCAGAAAAAAAATGAAGAAATAATTTAAAGGATGCCAAAATTTGGAGATTCGGAGAATTTTTCCCAGAAAGATAAGATAAGGGTGTGCATCTAATATGTCTGAAAACCAAAATGTGTATAAAAATAATACATGTATAGCTATATTATATGTTTTATTTCTTTTCACATAAATAACTATAAATTTAATTAAATTCAAAAAGATGTAAAACTATTAGGGACTAGAGTCCCCTAATAGACGTTCTATCCAAGAATATTAAATTTAAAGCAAATATAATATCTAGATAGTACTTGCAATGATAAGCAAAAAGATATCGGGGGGGAGGGGGGGTGGGAATGTAGAAAAAGACCACATGATAAATATTATGGAAGGAATTAGTAGTCAAAACTGCCATGTGTTCTAGGAAACAACAATCATATCGTTTTGGTTCCTTTTCTCTTATTTGAACTTGCCACTTCCCACATATTATTGGTGGATTGCATGGTCTACCAGGTTGTGAGAGTTTAACATACTCAAACTATTATATTATGAAAGGTTGCAAAACATGTGGGGTTATGTTCACTCCCTTATTGCATAACTCGAGATGAGTCCACTTCTATTTTAATTTATATGCACCACTTGTAGAAAATGTGTTTCACCTTTCAAGATATATGACACTGACATACATGGCTTTCTTAAATTTTTCTGCACTTGAGAAAGCCAAAAAATCACCTGTATGAGTAGCTCAGTTTTCAAACGCCGACTTGCTTCATGCTCACTGCGTCCCTCACCACGTTGGCCAATGATTGCATCAATTTCATCAAGAAATATGGTAGACGGTGCATGATGCCTAGCTAGGTCAAATAATACTTTCACTAATTTCTCTGAATCACCTGCAATGTCACAAAAACCTAAACAATGTTACACTTCTAATATAATCTGATAACTTATAAAAAAAATAAAATGCATATCAAATTATATAAATGGTCAAATAATTCTGATTATCCTGTGATTTGCTAACCACAACCCGCATGGAGTTGGGTTTACAGTTAGGGGAGGTTAAGCTTTTTTAAACCACTTGGTTCACTAATATCTTATGGCAATGTTATAATTGATTAACTAATCAGTAACTTGGGTCACATCTAAGTGCAATTTCTTTTCTTTTTTGGTAGGTTAAACTGTCATCTGACACATCCAGCTTACAGATATTCAAGATTTAAGAGTTCTGGGTGGGGTTTTGCTCATAAAGTTAGCGAAATGTAAATTTCATAATATCCAGTTAGATTGTAGATAATCTATGCTATTTCT
Source organism: Tetracentron sinense (assembly GCA_015143295.1). Classification (NCBI taxonomy): domain Eukaryota; kingdom Viridiplantae; phylum Streptophyta; class Magnoliopsida; order Trochodendrales; family Trochodendraceae; genus Tetracentron; species Tetracentron sinense. The sequence goes on from CM026552.1 coordinate 24,083,843, forward strand.
TTTAGGAGGTATAGAGTTATTAGGATTTAGTACTAAAGAACGTTTGATAGTTCCAAAGAAGAAATTAAGCAATGGGTAGTTCGACGATTTCTAATTCATTATAATGTACAGTGGGAGCACAAGAGGTAGTCATAGAATTGTTCTACATAGTTTTTTGAGTGAATTTTTATCTCTGTGACTTCTTTGCAAGTATTTGAAACCCTAATATTGGAGTTGAGATCCTCTCTTGTTTCTCTTGTTTGATCTTCTTTTGCACGAAAATTTTGGAGTGTGTTACTTTTGTTGTTCTCTTCAATTTTCTTCCATATGATTTCTTGCATCATCAACTAGAGCAAGGTTTTCGGATTTGTATGAACTAGGTTTAGACACCGTCCCTGCTAATGGACCTGTACCCAATTTCTAGATATGTCGTTAATGATACCCATTTTTTTTTTTAAATCCAATGTCAGACACGTCATACACAATTAATAACGCATGAGACTCCAATTTCTAACTAAGATTTTTCAGTGTCTATTTTTATGTGTTGGAGAGTCAATATTTATTTGTTTCCACACAACTTAGAATACGAGGAATAGGTTGGATCAGCAATGTTGGATGGGCCATACATTTTTTGTTTTTGGTGTTGGTAGAAGAATATAGTTGAAATTACAGTGACATGTTTTTAGATGTTTCCAAAGACTCAAAAAAGAGAAGAGAACACAAAGTAACAACCTTTTAGCTACTACTATAGTAATTATCAATTAGTTATCTTGAAAACCCAGTTTCTGTTGCTGAAGAGTACAATGATAAATCCATTCAGCTCGTAAGCAAATGTAAACAGTGTTTAAATTCTCAGTAGAGTTTCATTGTTTATTTTTAAATCTTAATCTATGGCTAAGTTAGGAAGTATTTTGTTTGTTTAAATTGCAAGATCGTAAACAATAAGTTTCTATTTGGTTTGTTTTCAAATAGAAATTAAAAATAGGATAGATCATATGCTCCTTTTCTAATCGATAAATACCTATTCAAATTCAGCCTTTTGAATTCACTGATAGATATTTATTGCTGATTTTGTGCTCTGCAACAGTGGTGTGAGTCCTTGGTTCTTGTGGTTTGTGAGACTCTACCTACAGTCTGCTGGTGGCCTGATTGGTAGCGCCCCCCCTCCCTCCCTTCCCCGTCTATTATTCTTATCATCCAGAACTGGTAAGACTCAGGTATCCAAGTTCATTTTTGTTGTAATGGGCTTAAATCTTTATGATTTAGTAACTAGTTAGTGTGTAGAGGGTTATTTATGTCCACACAATAAAAAAAAATAGAGTATATCCAAATTCCACATTGGATCACCCATTTTGTTTCTAGAAGTAGAAATCTAAGGAATGGTGTTCTAGGGCTTGAGAAATAAAGAGATAGAAAAGAAGAGGAAAGGGGAATCCAGTCCTACATTTTGTCTCTGTGGACCAAGGAGAAAGGGGGCTCAGCGGGAAGAGGATTGTACCATGAGAGAAGCAAGGAGGTCAACCTGTTTCAAATATACAACATGGATCCTGGCAATGCAATGTGGTTGGACCCTCATGTCGATCCGAATGAATCAGTCTTTCCAATGAGGTAAATCTTTGTCTGCTAGGCAAGAGGATAGCAAGTTATAAATTTTGTCTCGGTAGGGCATGCATTTCTATTACTATAAAATTCATAAATGAAGTAGTTAATGGTGGGGTTACCATTATCCTTTTTGTAGTGACGAATTGTTCCTAAGAAAAGAAATTTGTTCATTTTTTGAGGTCATCACTATTTCAATAGCTTCTCTGGCTACAATTTCTGATACTCCGCCCATTTCATAAAGTATTCGACCCGGTTTAACGACAGATACCCAACATTTGGGAGATCCTTTCCCTGAACCCATACGTGTTTCCGTAGGTCTTACTGTAACGGGTTTGTCTAGAAATATACATACCCATATTTTTCTACCACGACGTGCATATCGTGTCATTGCTCGTCGCCCTGCTTCTATTTGTCTATATGTTATCCAAGTGGGTTCAAGTGCCTGAAGAACATATCTACCGAAACAAAGACGATTGCCTCGATAAGATATTCCCTTCACTACTTCATTTGTGAATTTCATAGTAATAGAAATCCATGTCCTACGGAGACAGAATTTGTAATTTGCAAAGATTTACCTCCGTGTAAAGGCTGATTCATTCGGATCAACATGAGGGTCCAACTACATTGCATTGCTAAAATCTTTGTTGTATATTTGAAACAGGTTGACCTCCTTGCTTCTCTCATGGTACAATCCCCTTCCCGCTGAGTCCCCTTTCTCCTCGGTCCACAGAGACAAAATGTAGGACTGGTGCCAACAATTCATCACAGAAGAAAGGACTCACTGAGTCGGGATTACTAACTAATACTAATGTAATAGAAAAGAACTCTTTTTTCTATATACTTTCCCCGGTTCTGTTGCTACCGCGGGCCTTACGCAATTAATCGGATCATATAGATATCCCTTCAACAAAACATAGGTCATCGAAAGGATATCTCAGACGACCCACCAAAGCACGAAAGCCAGGATCTTTCAGAAAATGGATTCCTATTCGAAGAGTGCATAACCGCATGGATAAGCTCACACTAACCCGTTAATTTGGGATCCAATTCGGGATTTTGCCTTGGGAGGTATCGGGAAGGAATTGGAATGTAATAATATTGATTCATACAGAAGAAAAGGTTCTCTATTGATTCAAACGTTGTACCTATGGGATAGGGATAGGGATAGCGATAGGGATAGGGATAGAGGAAGAGGAAAAAAACCAAAGATTTCACCTAGTACTTCTGATCGAAAAATCAAACTGATTTATTTCGTACCCTTCGCTCGATGAGAAAATAAATTGGTCAGATTCTACAGGATCAAACCTATGGGACTTAAGGAATGATGGATGGGAATAAATAATAAAAAGAAAAGAGAGGGAAAGTCAATAAAATAAGTAAATCAAAATGAAGTAGAAGAACCTAGATTCCAAATGAACAAATTCAAACTTGAAAAGGATCTTTCTGATTCTCGAAGAATGAGGGGCAAAGGAATTGATCGAGAAAGATCTCTTGTTCTTATTATAAGATCGTGATTGCAGTCAGTTTGATAATGATCGAGTGACATTGCTTCTTCGGTCTGAACCAAGGAATCCCTTAGATATGATGCAAAATGGATATTGTTCTATCATTGATCAGAGATTTCTATATGAAAAATACGAATCGGAGTTTGAAGAAGGGGAGAAGGAGCCCTCAACCCGCAACAATAGAGGAGGATTTATTCAATCACATAGTTTGGGCTACTAGAATATGGAGCCCTTGTGGCAATCTATTTGATTGTATCGACAGTCGTTCCCATCGCTTCTTGATTAATGGCTAGACCTGAATTCTGCAATGGAGCTCCTACTTAAATTTATTCCTAAGTCAAATCTCCTCAGTCTTTATTTACTCGAGGCTCTTTATTTTTTTCTCTTATGAGCAAATTCATCTAATTATGGACGAATCAGTATTGATGCTTTATTACACTGCCTTTTATGAGATGATTCATAGACCATACATATTGGAATCATATATCATTGATATTCTCCTTCTCTCTTTCTCTCACCCTTCCATTTATCCACATCTCTCTATTTTTGCTTCACAACTCATAATCATATTTTTTTTTCCTTTATGCAAAAAAGATTTCAGTTGCTACAACAATATGATCAATACATCATAAAGTGATTGGTTCCTTGGATCCAGATAATACGAAGCAATGAGCTGGTTATAGTTCATACTATGGGCCGGTCCATTGTTTTTTTAATCCTAACCCTAAATAAAATCTAAAATCAACGAGTCACACACTAAGCATAGCAATTATACCAAATGGTCAATCGAATTTTTATTCAACCCTATAGAATTAGAATTGCTCATTTTTGTTTTGATTGAACAGAAAAAGAATGAAAGAGTTTGTCATTTTTAGTTCCACGAACGGAAAGACAAGGAGAGGACCCTTATTCCTCATCTACAAATATCCAAATTTTGATGCCTAATACCCCATAGATAGTTCGAACTGTATAGAAACAATAATCAATTTTAGCTCAAATGGTTTGTAGGGGAACCCTACCTTCTCTGATCCATTCGACACGTGCAATTTCTTTTCCGTCGATACGACCTGCAATTTGTACTTGAATTTCTTTTGTATCTGCTTGTTCAGTTAATTCAATAGCTTTTTTCATTGCCTTTTGAAATGAAACTCTATTCTTTAATTGTCCGGCTATAAATTCTGCAAGAATATTAGGTTGTCCATAAGGTTTTGCAATTCTTGTGATAGTAATGTTGAGTTTTTGGTTCACATAATTAAAGCATTTTTGTTCATTGATCTATAATTCTTCGATTCCTCGTGGTCTACCCTCTATTAACAACTTTGGGAATCCCATATAGATTATGACCTGGATCAGATCGATTCTTTTTTGAACCTCTACACGTGCAATTCCCTCGACACCTGAGGATATTCTCATATTTTTTGGTACATAATTTTTAATACAATCCCGTATTTTTTTTAATCTTCCTGGAGACCCTCAGAATAATTTTTTGGTTGTGCAAACCAAAGGGAATGATAACCTTGGGTTGTACCAAGTCTGAAACCAAGTGGATTTATTTTTTGTCCCATACTCTCCTACTACCATACATATCACGGCACATCCTATCTGTATACTTATTTCTATATATTCATCCAAATTGTCTTACCCATATGCTATAATCTTCATCTATAGATACATCTTTTAATACAATAGTTATATGACAGGTGGGTTTTTTATCAAATAATTACGTCCTCAAGCTCGAGGTTTTAACTTTTTCACGCTAGTACCCTCGTTGACTTCAGCTTTACTAATGACTGAATCCAATTCGTTGAAACCCATATTGTGACTAGCATTTGCTGATGCAGAATAAACCAATTGAAAAATGGGATAACATGCTCGATAAGGCATGAGTTCTAGTATCGTAAGTCTTTCCTCATAGGAACGCCCAAGAATCTGATCAATTGCTCTTCGCGCTTTGTGAGCAGACATACATATATGTTGACCTAAAGCGTATACTTTTGTATCCGGATTCTTCTTTATCTTTTTTATCATAAGGTTCACCTCCCTGCAATGAACGATGAGCACCTATATTCACTTTACTAAGGTAGCGAAATTCCTTATCGGGTAAGTTCCGACCCGCACAAAAGGCATAACGATCTGGGCACTGTCTCGGAGAGAGGCTCGATGAAATAGACATGTCTGTGAAGATACGGACTACCTGCACAGCTGCACCTGGACAGAAAGACCCTATAAAGCTTTATTGTTCCCTGGGATTGGCTTTAGGCCTTTCCTACGCAGCTTAGGTGGAGGACGAAGAAGGCCTCCTTCCGAAGGGGCCCGAGCCATCAGTGAGATACCACTCTGGAAGAGCTAGAATTTTAACATTGTGTCAGGACCAACTCCCCCCCGAACACAGCTTACAACTTTCATCGTATTGTGCTCTCCAAAGAGCAACTCTTCTCAAAATATCAAAAGGTGCTGAGTGGGAATCTCATTCTAACTAAGGACTTGATAAAGGCCTTGTTAGTTTTTTCAAGTTTTTCTTTTAGTTTTATGTGAAGTGACAGATATCATAGGTTATGAAATCCTACTTTATAATTTGGTTTGATCTTGCAATCCAAATAATCTCGTACCATGACGTATCTGGGATAGTAGTAATTAGTAAAACAATAACATGAGATTATGTATCGAGAGATTAGTATGATATAAAGAGTATTTCCGATTTGATCTTATATCGGGGGTCATTTCAGCATTCAAAAATTTATAGATCCAATGTCACATTCAATAAAGATTTATGATACATGTATAGGGTGTACTCAATGTGTACGAGCCTGCCCCACAGATGTATTAGAAATGATACCTTGCCCCTCCTGTGTGGTGACATGGGGGCGCAAAAAGGAAAGAGAGGGATGGGGTTTCTCTCGCTTTTGGTATAGCGGGCCCCTAGTGGGACCTGTGTTCTAACTCCTCGTTAGAGAACATCGACTTGAACCACCATTTTTCCATAGAGCCTTCTTGCCCCCTATTTGCAAGAATATACAATAGATGAATAGTCATTCGATTATCGAGCATGGGTTTTTGTGGTCAAAGTATCGGGAAAATCCATATTTGTAAAAAAAGAAAGAAAAGAGGAAAATAATTCTTTTTATGGTAAAAAATGCATTCATCTCAATTATTTCACAACAACAAAAAGAAGAAAACAAGGGGTCTGTTGAATTTCAAGTATTCAGTTTCACTAATAAGATACGAAGACTTACTTCACATTTGAATTATTTTATTATTTTGGATAATAATTTTAGCCAAAATAAATTTGTGTTTTCTAGCTTGTGCTTCTTGGCAGATATCTGGCATTTTCATATTGAATAAGTAAATAAGTAATAAGAATGAGAAGTGTTAAGCTTTTTATCATCCTGGCGTCGAGCTATTTTTCTGCAAGACCTCCCCTACAGTATCGTCACCACAGTAGAGTTTAATCACCAAGCTCGGGATGGATTGGTGTGGTTCCTCTATGCCTAGGACACCAGAATATCGAACCATGAACGAAGAAAGGCATGACAGAAAAGCATATTGGCTAGTGATAGCAGATAACCCCAATTTTGGTTTAATAGTACATCCAAATTGGATGCCATGAGGCGGGCCTTGGAAAGCTTTAGAATAAGCAGGAGGGATTCGTAGATCCTCCAGACGTAAAGCGCGTAGGGCTTTGAACCCAAATACATTACCCACAATGGAAGTAAACATGTTAGTAACAAAACCTTCTTCAAAAAGGTCTTTCTCTCAGGGGTGGCTTGCTTCGGGTTTGGCACATTTCACGTAACAGGCTTGTACGGTCCTGAAATATGGGTGTCCGATGCTTATGGACTATCTAGAAACGTACAAGCTGTAAATCCCGTGTGGGGCATGGAAGGTTTTGATCCTTTTGTTCCGGGAGGAAAAGCCTCTCATCATATTGCAGCAGGGACATTGGGCATATTAGCGGGCCTATTCCATCTTAGTCGCCGCTTTAGTCCACTCAGCCATCTCTCCTAATTGCAAAAGGAAAATTACTATGTTAAGCATAAAGTAAAATTAAAAAGCCTTTCTTTATTCTATATTTCTATATTCTATAGATAAACATCCAAAATTTGACTACATTTTTTTACGTTGGTCCCATTGCAAAATACTGGATTTCAATCCACAACATTCCTATTCCTCAAATTGAAACAAATTAGAATCCTCAATTCTCTACGATGCCTAGGCGATGAAATATTTTTAGGAACAAACAAATCATATTGATTCTCATTTACAATACTCGTGGAGAAAGAATCGCAATAAATGCAAAGACGGGGCATCTTGTACCCAGCAGCGAAGGGTTTGAATCAAGATTTCCAGATGGATGGTGTGGCGTATTAGTTTATCAATTAGACATTACATTAGTTCATGAATCCTGATTAAGAATTCAATCTATATGAATATGGATAGAGGAAAGAAAGAATTAAAAAAATGGATCTTTTCTATTCTTTCTTTTTTTTCCCTATTGCAATTGCATTCCATTTCTTTCGTTCCTATTCTTCGTTCTCAGAAAAAGGGACTCTATAAAAAGTAAAGGATTACTTCATTCCTAATAGTAATTTCTTTAATCAGTGGATAGGAGCATACTCTGGATCGGGATCATGGGGAATACGAAAATAATGGGAAAAATTGGATTCAATTGTCAACTGCTCCTATCGAAAGTAGGATTGACTACGGATTCGAGTCATAGCACATGGTTTCATAAAATCCATACGATTTTCCCGATCTAAATCAAGCAAGTTTTACATGAAGAACATTTGGTTCAGCATGTTCTATTCGATACGGGTAGGAGAAGAACCCGACTCGCTATTGTTAAAAAAAGAGAGGAAGCAGAACCAAGTCAAGATGATATGGATCAACCCCTTCTTGCGCCAAACATCTTACTAGTTCCAAAGGAACTGGAATTACAACTCTTTTCCATTTCCATTCAAGAGTTCTTATGTGTTTCCACGCCACTTTGAGACCTCGAAAAATGGACAAATTCCTTTTCTTAGGAAAAATTTGTCACTACAAAAAGGATAATGATAACCCCACCATTAACTACTTCATTTATGAATTTCATAGTAATAGAAATACATGTCTTACCGAGATAGAATTTGTAACTTGGTAGGCAAAGATTTACCTCTGTGGAAAGGCTGATTCATTCAGATCGAGATGAGGGCCCTCTAGATCTCTTTATATATTACTAAAGAGATAAAAGGACATAAAAGCCCTTTAAGTACAAGTTATAATACTACTAAACTATATGGATAATAAAGAGATACCAAAGACAGTAGAGACTAAAGAGTAAATAGTTTATTCATTAAGCCCATTACAACACTCCCCCTCATGTGGGGGCATAGATATCTCGCATGCTTAACTTGCCCACAATGTCACGATGTCGAGTAGAAGCTACTACTTTGGTGAGGATATTTGCTAATTGATCCTCTATCTTAACATAAAGAAGACTCAGTACTTTGGAAGCAAAATTTTCTTATATACAAATGTATGTCAACTTCAATGTGTTTTGTGTCTTGTCATGCTGAATGGGGTTGTGAGCAATACGGGATAGATTTCTTGCTATCACAATACAGTTTCATATCTGACTGGACTAAAAAACCAAGCTCTGTCATTACATTTTTAATCCATAATAGGTCACAAGCCTCATGAGTCATGGCCATATTTTCTGCTTCGGCGTTGGATCTTGCAACAACGGTTTGCTTTTTTTACCTCTCCACGTAACTAAATTACCACAACAAGTGTGCAATAGCCTAAAGTGACTCTCATGCCTGAAACTGAGCCTAGCTAGTCGGCATCAGTATAGCCCTCCACTTGTAAGTGACCATTCTTACTAAACAACAACCCTTTCCCTGACATACAATGTCTCGTAATAAATCCAGTAATAAATCTAGGACATACTTCCTTTGGGAGATGAATATGCCTTTATTCAAGCTAACAACCTCAATTCCAAGAAAGTATCATAAAGGACCCAAATTCTATTAAAAAAAAATTTTAAAACAGACTTTATACGCATTTAAAACGTGATACGCATTTTATATACGCAATTTATGTAAAACGGGATACGCCAAAAATGTGGGGTTAAATACGGCCACCCCTCCATCCATTTTATACGCGTATAAAACTTGCATAATCAATATTCAAAACCCTGGGAATGAGATGCTAGGTCACTATTATCGATCGCAATTAATCTCCTAGTCGATGGTACTATCAGACCATACAGGTCACTCTAATTCAGTGATGCTTCTTCCATATATCGAGAACTCTACTACCAATCAAACTAGATAAGGAATGACAATCCTAAACTTTAGCAGGCTTATATGGGAACGGAAATGAGGTGAAATAGGCGAATTGTCGACCTCTTCTTGGTTATTTGTGAGGATTTTTGCTTTCTAATTAAGAGCTATTTCTTGGATAGTGGCTTTGGCTAACTGGGAGTCCATGTATTTTGGTTTACTCTTGTTTGTGTTATTCCCTTTGGTTCACTTTTGTGAACTTGCAGCCTGATACTTTGCACATTTTCCTTAATTCTTAATGATATCCTGATTTATCTTTCAAAAAAAAGGATGGATAAAGAAAATTGACCACTCACAACGTTCTAAGGACTACGAAGACGATTTATATTAACCAGTTTGTAATCCCCGCACATTGGGATCCATGCTCTAATTACTTTGAATAATAGAAAATTGAAGAATATTTGAATCCGAAGTAAACATCCAAAGCCAATTCATAAGAAGATTTGAATTCCTCTAAGTTTCCCCCTCTTCAAACTACCTTCTTCCTTGATTTTGCACACATCTCTTTTACTTCCTAAGTAATCCTTCAAAGATCACCTCCTTAACAAACAAAAAAATCCTTTTCAAGTTTTCAAGTTTGTCCGGCACCTTTCCATGAGGAAGGTAGTAGACCGATTAATAAGCATTGTTTTTCTGATGTTCGAGAAAGTGAATGTAATAAGCATTATTTTTTCCTCCTTGTTAGAAGCAGTTCTTTTCTCAAACTGCCAACCTCGTGTTGAGCTTCCTACAATTGGATCTTGATACTTAATTGATCCAGGATTAGCTCCACGAGGGAGACCATTATACGCCAATCACCCCCTTACAATCTAACATAATGGTGGAACCCCTCAAAGAACCTCAGGTGAACCCACTGTCATGGTCCTATTAGTTTTTTTTGATCAATAAACCATAAATTGCATAGAAAAGAGCACAGCTACAAAAAAGAGTTTACAAGGGTGTAAACTCAAAGAAAAGATAAAAGGTTCCCTCCAACAACCCCAAAACATCTAGCCGGACATAGACACACTCAAACCAACAAAGACCCCAAGTCCACCCTGTCTCGGCGAATGGAAACCCAATCTGCACTAGTCTGCGGATGCGATGACAAATGCGAGGTAGGGAAGAAGAGGAATCATCGAAGACCCTCCTATTACGCTCCCTCCAAATCGACCAAGAGATGGCACCAGGGAGAACCGGCCAAATAGCTTCCCGCACACTATCCACACTTACCAACGACCAACAGGATAAGAAGCTCAGAAAGGAAGAAGGGAAGACCCAGTCTACACCTACTCGGGAAAGGAAGAAACCCCATATCTCACCCACAAAAGGACAATGTAGCAGCAGATGATCCACCGTCTCTTCCGCTTGGAGGCAAAAGAAACAACGGTTAGCCAAACTCCACCCTCTATTTTGCAAGTGATCACATGTAAGAATTTTATTCAATGCCGCATTCCATAAGAAAAAAGATACCTTAGAGGGAATACCTGGGTTCCACACAAGTCTATGAGGAAAAGGAGCACAATTTACTGACCATAAAGACTGAAACAAAGATCTCACTGAGAATCTGCCTGCGTTGCCTCTGGACCAAATCCTAATATCTCTGCCTTGAAGACTCAAAGGGGGGCTCCTAAGGCGAAGAAGAAGCCGCCCCAACTCCTCTATTTCCCAGTCATTCAGATCTCGCCTCAAGATTGGGCACCACACCACCCCCGCACTACCTAACTCGGCATAGCTCCCCACTAAGGCATCTGGATCAGCCGCTAATCGGAACAAGTTTTGAAAGTCATCTTCTAACTTGACGGGGCCACACCATAAGTCTTTCCAGAACCGAACCTCTAACCCTACCCCCACCTTAAACCTAAAGTTGGGTAATACACACTTACACTTCATGTCATCTCTGGTTTTTTTTCCTATTTCTTTCTATGCCTTTAGTTTTAATTGGTATTTTAATCATTTCAATGTGAGTTTTATTCCATCAATATAATAGAGCGAGCTATGGGACATTCCATTCAATTTCTGGGCATCCCACCTTCTATTCTCTCTTTTCTCCACTTTTCTTCTTTTCTCTTTGATTCATTATCCTTAAATTTACACCTATCACAACTTTTAGCATCTTATCAGATAAATTTTGTTCTTATTTAAGAAAATTGCTAGATACCAAAGTCAGATTTAACTCCCTGTATGATTTATACACGTAAAGAGAAGGATACTTCTTCATAATCTTTATTGTTTAACATTTAATCCATTTTTAGCGCAATTATTTTTGAAGATTTATCTAGATAAGTCAAAACATCTAAAATAAATGTCCCAATGATATGAGTTACATGATATGTTTCAACTTTCAAGATAGGTCAAAATTCTAGACATTGCATCCTTGATCCCGTATTCCTCTAAAGTCCCATTCTTCTCTCTTAAATCAGCCTATCGTGTGAAGAAGCCATTATTATTGATCTTATCTCTTAGATGTCATGTCATTGAAAATTATAATTGATCTTACTCATCATTACTATTACTACGCTGCACAACAGTTACACTTACCGTTACTTGTATTGTGAAAATATGGAAAAATAGAACACATAATTCACAATGGCAAAGAAAATGAGCTAAAGAACAGTGAATTATGATTACACCTGCATAGATACTCCCAGTTAGGTTCAATGAGCTATAAGAAATATAATGAAAAGATCATCTTAGGAAAACGATAGCTCAACTGTGACATACCACGCCATTTGCTAACAACAGATGAAGCTGAAATATTGAAAAAAGTGGTCCTGCACTCAGTTGCAACAGCCTTTGCCAGCATAGTCTACACAACATGGAAGTGGCGATTCAATTAATATTTTAAATATCAACTAATAAAATAAAATAAAAAATCAATCCACTTTATAATGAGACATTCTTTTGAAGAAACACCATAAGTTGAGGACCACAACTTGTGTTGTAAACCATTATCCTTCTCAGTCAAAATAGACAAGGATACAAGGTTCCAGGCATGTTGATTTGGAAAAGTCTGTTGTGATGGGCTTAAATTGCTAAGCCCATAGTGTGTTATCAGTTATGTCAATCATTACTGTGTACATGATTACACCTTTGTGGGGGTGTATTTATGTCCTCACAATATTTTTACAAATGAAGTAGATATAGTGTATCCAGGTTGGATCACTCATTCTCTTTCTCAGACAAACAATAAATATTCTTTGTCTTCTTCCTCCATACAAGCAACTACGGTTGTCTTTTTACTCATATTTTTACTTGGTATCAAAGTTAGGCATCACTCAAAATATCTCCAGGGATTACCAGGGACAAACGAACCACAAGGCACTACCGCCAGTAGCTAATGTTAGCTGACCCTGTGGTTAACCTCAAAAGTTGCACAGACGGTCAGTCCACCTCTTAGAAAAAAAAAATAGATCGGGTAAGAGGAATTTGTTTTTTGGAGAATTTGTTAGACATGTATGCCGATCAAAGCCATATTTGCTTGTTTATCTACCTTTTACATTCAATAAAGGTGTCATTTATTGCGCATTTATTGCTTATCTCTACTATTATAATGAGAGAAGTGGAGGTAGGTTAATTTTTTCTAATATTACTAATGAACCAGGTATCTTATTGTCACATAAAAGTAGTAGTAAGGGTATTAAAGTAATTGTAATCATAACTAACGAAAACAATTCCCTCACCTCTATTCCTTTTTTTTCTCTCACGTTCTCCCATTCTCTCTCCATTTTCAACTGACACCCGTGAAGAACTTTTCTTTAGCTAAAGCTTTTTTTCAAACAAAAAAAAAGTAAGTCATTTTTAACATGTAAGACCTACGGGCAATCTTAGTTAATCTAGATTCTGATTTTCCCAAGACCTACAGGCACCCTAGTTAAAGGACCATCCTCTATCCCCACCATTTTGATTTAAGACCTACGGACAATCTAGTTGATCTAGATTCTGATTTTTTCCTAACACCTACAGGCACCCTAGTTAGAGGATCATCCTCTATCCCCACCATTCTGATTGAAAACCTACGGGTAATCTAGTAGATCTAGATTCTGATTTTTCCCCAAGACCTACGGGCACCCTAGTTAGAGGGATCATCCTCTATCCCACCATTTTGATTGAAGACCTACGGGCAATCTAGCTGATCTAGATTCTAATTTTTCCCCAAGGCCTACGGGACCCTAGTTAGAGGACCATCCTCTATCCCGCCATTTTGATTTAAGACCTACCGGCAACCTAATTGGAGGATTAACCCTCTTTCCCATTTTTCTCTTTTCCCTAAATCTTACGGGCGACCTTTTTTACTAATTTTTTTAAAAAAAACCTAGATAAAGAAATTCCCGCCTCAATGTCCATAATCGGAGTTTTTTTCTATATTTGATCTTTCTCTCTTTCTGATTTTTTCAGGTAATCCATTATAGCTCCACCAAAGAAAGCTTCGTCTTCGCAGGCCCAGCTTATCCGGAGCCTTATCTTTTGAGATCCCGACAAAATACACCCACGATGGAGGAAGATAATGTCTCAACCCATACCAATCACGATCAAGATGACCAGGCCGAGATCGCTAGGGTGAACAGTAAAGTTGAAGATTAAAACTATTTTAATCCTAATTAACTCATTTTATTAGATATCTTAAAAGTCAAAATTAAGAAAGTCAAACTTTCTTTCATTACGCCCTCTTTCTCTAATGCACATATCCATATGGAAGGAATAACTATTAAAGAATTATTATCTCATAATAATAAATGTGAACAAGGAATTTATAGTGTTTGGGATCTTTAAGGACCTCCTTCTTAAAGTGTGGGACTCACTAGATTCAATTTAGAACCTAGTGTAACTAGGAAACCCTTTCCTATAATTCCATTATGGTAATTGAATTTCATCAATACCCCTAGACTTCCACAAATCGTAAATTAGTAATCATCACATTACGATCTAACCCTCAAAGAATAAAAAATTACATGTGAGGACATGTTCTACATGTTACATCACTATTAGTCATTCCATCATACAATATTACATATAAGCCTTAGGGAATGGACTTAGAGTCACTGACTCACTATCAAATCCCGACTTATACATTTGAATTATTCATGATGTTCTTCAATTCGGGCTCCCAAACTCTTTAGGGAAAACTTTTTGTAAAGAAACAAATAATAATATATATTTTGATAATCCAAATATAATTCTCGATAAAACTCTTTACCAAAACACACGCGTGGATTTCTTTGAGTCCGAATTAATAAAACATCATATTTAATATTCTTCTCCATTATAGTGGAGCGATGGATTCCTTATTGAGCATTTACACTCCTTCAAACATTTATGTACATGAACCAATGTGCCTATATTTAACCCTTGATTGGATATCAATGTTTGGTAACATCAAAGCCATGCAAAAAATGCAAGAGACGATGTTAATCTCTTAGGTCTGAGGACTATGTATTGATGAATTTTTCTTTAATGTCATAGTGATCAATCCATAGGGTTTCCATTAGGCGATCCAGTTCAGTACATGTAATAATTACATATACCCACATGTTAGTTGAGAATTCAATAATCTCTATAATGAGTTACATCGTACGGATTTTATGAAACCATCTACTATGGCTCGAATCCGTAGTCAATCCTATTTCCAATAGGAGCAATTGGCAATTGAATCCAACTTTTCTCATTATTTTCGTATCCGTAATAGTGCAAAAAAAAGGCCCGGGCTCCAAGTTGTTCAGGAATAGTGGAATAGTGGTGTTGAGTTTCTCGACCCTTTGCCTTAGGATTAGTCAGTTCTATTTCTCTATGGAGGCAGGGAAGGGATATAACTCAGTGGTAGAGTGTCACCTTGACGTGCTGGAAGTCACGAGTTCGAGCCAGATTATCCCTATACCCAATGGGAATTTTTCTATTTTGACTTGCTCCCCCATCGTGATCGAATTAGAATGGATAAGAGGCTCGTGGGATTACCGTGAGGGGGTAGGGATGGCTATATTTCTGGGAGCGAACTCTAGGCGAATATGAAGTGAATGGATACTACCCTACAGCCCTAACCATGTGTAAGTCATAAAAGAGTATGACGTCCAATCAATACGTATAGCTTAGAAAATTCTAGGTTTACAAGGAACTAGAAAACCATCTACAGTGTTACGGAATGAACCTTATGCTCTCATCATATGAGGCATTAACATAAATACCCATAAACAATGAATGTTGTCCCCCCATCTTGATGTCGTATAAGGATGTTTAAGCCAGATTGACGATCATAGTGCCCTTATCAATATATGGATTATTAAGCTAGTCCATCCTTTTCCATATTTGATTTTCATCTCATGTAGCATACCTACCATGAAGAAAAGTTTTGGTGCCTTCGCTATGCTATAGTGAACAACTTCGGGTAGCTTCGGCGAAGACAACACGCTAGAGAGGTCCATAAGGCGATCAATTAAGTATTCCGGTTTTCCTGTAGCATGGAGAAGACTTTTTTGACCATCTTTCTTTGTGACTGCGCCATGTAATAAATAAAAATTTTATTAAATCTGAAAAAGTAGATAAACAAGTAAATATAGCTTTGGTGGGCATACATGTCAACACTTTATTTGTGAAGCGTCTGGGTAGCACTTCCACAACTCTAATTGTTTAGGTGGATGATATTGTGGTAAAACGTGGCAATCCTCAAGAGATTCAGAATCTCAATGTGTTTCTTGCAAAAGAGTTTGAAATTAAAGATCTGGGGCCCATGAGGTACTTCCTTGAAATTGAAGTTGCTAGGTCCAAGAAAAGCATCTTCATCCCAAAGAAAGTATGTGTTGGACAGGAAAATTGGGTGCCAAAGCAGTTGATACACCTATGGGCTATGGAGGCTAATCTCAAACTTAACTATGATGGTGGAGAATCTCTAGAGAATGTTGCGATGATCCAAAGGCTGGTTGGGAAACTGATTTACTTGTTCTTGACATGCCAAGATATAGCTTATGCTATTAGTGCAATTAGTCAGTTTATGCATAAGCTACAGACTATACACCTAGAGGCAGCTGAAAGAGTACTTTGGTATCTCAAGTCTTCTCTCCGTAGGAGTTTGCTTTTTCAAAAGAATGGACACAAGTTGAAGGCTATATATATAATATATGATAATTGGGAAGACTCAATAACAGACAGAAGATCCACATCAGGGTATTGTACTATTGTTGGTGGAAATTTAGTTATGTGGCAAATTAAGAAATAGACGGTCGTAGCAAGGTTTAGCCATGAGGCAGAGAATAGGGCATACTCATGACATTGTGGATCAAGATCCTCGTAACAAAGATTAGATTTTCAATCCAATCAGAGATGAGATTGTATTGTGATAACAAAGTAGCCGTTAGTATTGCACATAATCCTGTACAACTTGACAAAACAAAGCACATCGAAGTTGACATACATTTCATTCATGAGAAAGTGGGGTTGAAGATAATTAGTCTGAATTTGTTAAGATAGAGGATCATTTGGCTGACATACTCACAAATGCAATGGCGGCTAATCGACATCACTATATTGACAAGCTAGGCATGTTAGATATCTATGCCCTGCTTGAACTAGATGTTGTGTTTCTCATTAGTGTGCACATGTTTTACACCTTAGTGGGGGGTATTTATGTCCACCCAATATTTTTAATAATAAAATAGATAGAGTGTATATCGACATTGGATCACTCATTCTCTTTTGTAGACAAATCATGCGTATTCTTCTTCTTCCTCCATACAAACGCAACTAGGGTTTCCTTTTTTCTCATATTTCTGCTAAACCAATAGGTTGACAAATCCTCCAATTAATTTGAAATATTTGGAGGCAAAAGAAATAATTTAGAGACAAATGACTTATTTTCCGGTTGGGATAGAGGGTTTTCTTCCACATGGAGTGCTAGCAGCCTAGCATAGACATCTAAATCATCCATTTGACATGGAACCCTCTGGATTAGCCAAATGAACAGTCCCCATCTTCAAATCAGCCCTATACCTTGTCAGTTATTGGACTTTAACCAAGTGAATAGTGGCTGTTGAATTTTTTTGTTTTTAAGTAAAAAATGACTTTTTTTATCAAAAAGAGTGAAACTTGCCACTTGGAGAGGGGATGAGTGGTGGAATAGGTGGATCCCTTTGCTTTGCCATCTCAGCTTCCAGGCTGTCCATGTGTAAGAACAATGATGCAACGGGAAAACAATGCCATTTCTGACAGAACAGACTACACGGCGACATAATGTGAACAATTTATATCATTAACATCTCTTCGTAAAAATATACAATACAGACAGAATGTATCCGGATAACTAATGTATGTAGTATATAAATAATAGCTGAAAAAGGATAAATCGCGTGCTTAAATGGGTGTCGGCATGGTCCAAGACAAGACAACTATATTTGGAAAGGGACTCTTCGAGTTACATATATATAAGTATATATTCAACAAAAATTACAAGTCTTTATGCGCATCAACACATTTTACTTCATAAAAGCATTTTTTAGGACTAGTAGCAATATGACAAAGAAAGTGTGAAGGACATATACTTTTATGAACAACGAGATGAGTAAGAAATAAGAAGGAAAAAGAAAACCTTCAATAAAATACTGAAATTTCATAATATTAATCACCAACGGTAGTAAAAATTATTTAAACAAACCTTTCCTGTTCCTGGAGGGCCGAAAAGGAGAATACCTTTCCAAGGTGAGAGAAGACCAGTAAAGTACCTACAAAATTACAATGGAGACAGTTTCAGCATTATTTCAAAATGAGGACCAAAATTTATCTCCTAGCATACTTCATGAGTTTCTTTTAAGTTCTGGATAACCATAGTGAAATTCCATAGAACAATTCAACATATTGAACCCTCACTTCAAAAAATAGGCAAATAAATGTGCTGCAAAGTAATCGCACCAATCTAGAGGATGTATAGAGCTGGAACGGCAAGTGATTTTTAACACGTTCTCCGGCGACTATTCTGGGGGACATCTGAAATCTCTTCTCACCAACATCTTGAAGGATGAGATTTCATCTTGGTCTCAGATTTGGATCCGTGCACTGGATTTCTCTTCAAAAAATTAGAGAAAACCAAACGGCTGGGATTGCCGATCAAGTAACCGGAGTAGGGGTCTTCTTTGTTGGTTGTTGTACTGTATTCTCTTGAGGTTTCTTATTTTACAGCCTAAATGTAAAGGCCAGGGGGCTGAGGTTAACAAAGGAGAAGTAGGGGGAGGATTGCAGAGTTAGGGAGGCTTCAAAAGGAATAGGCAATGATAATTTGATGGCCATTGTCTTCTTGCTCTGCTCGTTATCCGTTTTCTGATCTATTTAAGTTTTCATCGGTTCCGGCTTGACTGTTATCAATGGCGATGAGAAGACGTAATTTGTTGTTGGAGTCCAAGGCGTTTGAACTTCAGGAGATGGATGTTAAAGGTGGGGGTTTACTTAAGATCTTGGAGAGAGGAATGAGGGGTTTTCTTAATTCCAGAAGAAGCATTAAAGTGGATGGTGGATGGCAAGTATCATGGAAGAATGTATTGCGTCTGAGGTTGGTTACCTGTTCAGAAAATTGAGAGGAATAGTTAAAACCTTCGTAGGTGAAAAACGATCCAACGAGAGAGATGAGTATCTGTTTCTCATTTCTTTTCAGGGATCAGGGAAGAGGAGGTTAATCTTTCCAAAAGGTCCCCAGAGTGTGGGGTGGAAGGCTTTCCTCACTACGCTATCATTTCTTCAGACTAAGAATAGCTCTATGGAAAATCCATCTCATATAGAGGTTGGGAGGAGACATGATCATAGCAAATTGCAATTGAATTCAAGAGAATTCAAGTGCATATGTGGCACATGTTAATTGGAAGAGAAATTTTTTTTTTGAATTTCCCGCCTTTTTTCCCTCATCCAATCCACATATGCCACATATGCAGTTGAATTATCTTGAATTCAATTGCAATTGGCTGTGATCATGTCTCGGGCCAGAGAGATCATGCACAAAGTAATCTGTTTCAATCAGATAAGATCTCAAGGAATCACAAGAATATGAAAAGGCACCCTATTTGTAGGAGGTGTGGCAGGGAGGAAAGAGGAGTAGGTACAGCTGTTGTGACAACTGGAAAGCAACAAGAAAAGGTTTCTCTGGGAGGATCTGAGGTTGCATGGGGAGCAGTGTTTTGGTAAGGAGGTTGAAACAGATGATCTGCTCCAGCATTTCAAGATCAAGATTGGTATATGATGATCATCGTGTGGTTGAGGGAGGTGTGGTGGGGTATTCAAAGTCTAAGGGAGTTGAGTTGGGCCTAGAAGAAAGGCACATGGAGGAGGACATGACAAAAAGGAGAATGGGTAGAGGAAAGTAAACAGCAGAAGAATCTGTGGGGGAAAAGGAAGGAAAAATGGAGTAAAGACTAAAGAGAGGGAGATGAGGATAACTGCAGGCTCTGGTTGAAGTATCTGCAACATAGAGATTGCAAGAAAAAGATCAAGAGGAAGAAGGGAAGAGAAGGAAGATGGAAGATGGAATATTGAAAGCTTAGGGAGGGGAGAAAAAATTTACTTCATAATAATAATACCTTTACATGCTGGTTGTCCCCTAGATAGGAAAAGTCAACAAGTAAATTATGAAACTAACCCCATAAAGTAACCGATTACAAACATACTGCCCCTTATATGCAAAAGGAAAAAGACACACTAGCTAATGGAAAAGAGAAAGGTGCCACTGCCCTTTGTGGGCTAAATTTATGTCTATAAAAACGCATATTATATTCATGTTTTGAAGAAATATCAAGCAGAAACTGTCATGTAATTCATTTGAATTTGAGCAAGCATGGGACAAAATCAGAGATATCTATTTCATCCACAAAGAAAATACATGCCACAACTTTGAAGCAGGCATGGCCAGAAATATGATGAGTTCAATCCAAATGGCTTTTGATCTGTAAGGATGGAAAGGGTTTGTTAATTGTCTCAGTCTATGACGCAAGTCTGGAGTACGCCAGAGTAAATTGTGTATCTTTTTTCAGCTAATTAAATTGGCCTTCCCAGTAAAAAAATCAAAATAACTATGGTCTTTCAATAGTTTGATTTATCAGCTTTTGACTGAAAAGACTTACTTGGGATACTTTATGGGCATGACAACTGCTTCCTTAAGAAGACGTTTTGCATTTTCTAATCCCTTGATGCTTTCCCACTTTACATCTGGATTCCCACGAATGATATCCCTGTAGAGGTGTGTGCGCGTGAGAGAGAGAGAGAGAGAAAAAGATGAAATTCAATTGTACAGGTTTTGGTCAGTATATTCAAAATCTTGACCAAATAGACAATAAGGTATACAATGAATCGTAAAAATTAGGAATTTCCTACGTAGGGTTCTCAGCATTTCCAATTACCTACTTAAACTCTCCGCTAGGGCACGCATATCTGCAGACTCAAGAGGAGGAAGGAGCGACTTATGCCTGCAGAAGTAACATCAAAAGTCAACAGGTTTCTGAAAGAGTAACAATGTTCCAGCAGCTTTACGGAATGATGGTATCATATGATCTCGTCACAAAGTTTCACAGAGCTTATGTGTGAAGAATTTTTTATTTTATTTTTTGATTGATTGATAATTCGAAGAAATATATTAAAGAAAATGAAAGGAACTACAGAAAAAACCATTGATAGGTGAATGACAAAGAGAAAGAAAACAACAAAGAAAAGCACCAAACAACATACTCCCCTACTAATATGGGGATTACTAGAGGAAACTCCACACCACTTTCCGATTAACCTCCACCTTTTGCAAACATCAATTGGACAGTAAGTCCAAGAAGCTACTAGGGAAGACCCCTTGAACCCTAGGTGTGATAGGAAAAACCCCAAATTCTATTGCCTAAGGACAGAGAATGAGCAAGTGAGCCATTGTATCTTCCTCAGAGAAGTATAAGAAGCATTTATTAAAAAGACTTCTACCCCAGTTCTTAACATGGTCCAGAGTGAGAATCTAATCCAGAGGAAAAAGGCAATCCTTGAAAGAATACCAAGATTCCACAACATTCTATAGGGAACAAGGGCTAGTAAAATGCCCACGACACGTAACCATGGCTACTACAATAAATACAACCAATCCATACTGCATTTGGATTTAACAAAATAATTCTTCGCAAGAAATTGACCGTCTTGCCGACCCAATTGGGTAAGGCATTGATGATGATGAAAATGACTATAAATTGACCCTCTGCAAGCAGGAAAAAAAATTGCAGAATCATAAAATGTAATTAACAAGTAGAACATATGCATCACTCATTTCGGGCTAAAGACCAATGATCCATATAGTACTCAAAATGCAGCAATTTAAACTGGAGAGTTTCATAGAATCATACGGCTTCTCATTAGTTCTACCCGAAGATACTCCATTAATGAGTGTTGAGCTCCTTTTCTCCTGAAATTAAACAGGATTAAGTATCAAAATACTGTCCACACCCAAAAAAAAAAACTTAAGTCTGATGCATCAAATGCCACCTACCTGATTCCGAAATTGCTCATAGATCGCCATATCAGATGTGTTTTTGACGCTTCCAGATCCATTGGTTAAATTATTTGAAGAATTCCCATTACAAGCAGCTCTCTCACCAGTTTGATCATTCACCTCAGCGTCTTTCTGATCAGCCTCCTTTTTTCTCCCAAACTTGGAATCATAAAAAATCTTAAAATCCTTGATACAGAAAAAGAAATAGCTGAAATCGATACATTGTTCCTGACATCAAGATTCACCCAAACGAATAAAGCAACATAAAGACTGTGAAAAATCATCAGATTTTGAAAATCTTCCGAATAAAAACGAAGAACCGATCTAGATTATGAGCAAAGAGAATTACAGAAGAGGTGAATTGAGACAATGCAAGCAAGAAAAATCTGGATCGAAGGAAAGGAATAGAAGAGGAGATTTAGTACCTGAAATGACCAGCGAGTGATAGAAGGATTGTCCGCCATTGCTGAGCTTGGTAATCTAGAGAGAGAGAGATTGGCAAAACTCTTCTCTCTCTCTGGTTTCTGTGTCGCAACTTAAAAGAACATGCGCATGCTTGTTTTGGGAATCTCTACAGCGAAGAAGAGAGTAGAAGAAACATGTGCGTAATTTAATAATCATTTTGAGGAAAGAAAATATAAAGAACTCGAAATTCTCTCTCAAGTTGTAACCGGACTCTTTGGACTCGGTTATGCCCTAAGATTATAAAAGAACTCGAAATTCTCTCAAGTTGGAACTGGACTCTTTGGACTCGGTTATGCCCGTAAGATCGCTACGTGCCCTTATTTGTCAGTTCCTAATTGTGGTTAAGATTCATCCACTCCTAGGTTCACCCACCTATCCTTAGTTTTTTTAAAAATATTGAAATTTTTTTAATAGGGACATGTGGTGACCTCAGGGCATAACAAAGTCCGAGTACAACCTGAGAGAATTTGAAATCAAATATAAGAGATCATGAAGAGTTCAATCGCACTCACAGGTCAGCACGTGTCCTTTTTAATCCCTATTAACCATAATATTTATTAA
Source organism: Tetracentron sinense (assembly GCA_015143295.1). Lineage (NCBI taxonomy): Eukaryota > Viridiplantae > Streptophyta > Magnoliopsida > Trochodendrales > Trochodendraceae > Tetracentron > Tetracentron sinense. The sequence goes on from CM026552.1 coordinate 24,106,732, forward strand.
CCCTTAGAGTTCAATAATCTAACTTTTTTAGAAAAACAATATTAAATAAATTTAATATTAAAGTTAAGATACTTTAACCCCAAGGTTAAATTTATTTTTAAAAGAATTTCTAAAAACCAAGATTAGATTATTGAACTCTAAGGGTTAATGAATCTTAACCATGATTAATAGGGGTTTAAAAGGACACGTGTTGACCTGTGAGTGCAATTGAACTATCCCTGAGTTCAATCATGATTGGCTGTGATTCAATCTCAAAACGAAGATGTTCAATCATGGCCAATCGCGATTGAACTCAGGGAGAGTTCAATCGCACTCACAGGTCAGCACATGTCCTTTCCAACCCCTATTAACCATGGTTAAGATTTCTTAACCCTTAGAGTTCAACAATCTAACCTTGGTTTTTAGAAATTCTTTTTAAAAGAAATTTAACCTCAGGGTTAAAATTTCTTAGCTTTAAGGTTAAATTTTTTTAATATTGTTTTTCTAAAAACCAAAGTTAGATTATTGAACTCAGAGGGTTAAGAGATCTTAACCATGGTTAATAAGGGTTAAAAAGGACACGTGCTGACCTGTGAGTGTGATTGAACTCTCCCTGAGTTCAATCGCGATTGGCTGTGATTCGATCTCTAAAACAGATTCCACAAGGGCCTAATTCGGCTGAGCTGTCTCTTAGGCACGTGAGAGGTGAGTGAAACTCGGAAACAATTGTCTTCTAACAATAAGCGTACTTACATGGGCCGCATGTGTGTGTGTGGGAGAGAGTTTGCATGTGATGTGTGTGTATGTGTTTGCTTGGGTGGTGTGAGTATTCCCTTGTCTTTGCCTTCACTCATTGCCTTGTGGTATGATTGAGTTTACCAAAAAAAACATTAAGTTTACATAACACAATAACACGCTGACATAGGTGTTACCCAAAAAAAAGATCACACATTACAATAGGAGAATTGAAATTTTCTTATTGCCCACATAACTGCACAAGATGTAGAATACATTATTTTCTATAATTCTATTAATTTTAAATTTAATTACAGTTATTAAAAAAAAACCTACTAGCTGACAAAATATTTGACACAAATCTTGGAGTGGTCACCCTAAAACAATTCCTCTTAAGAAGAGACAAGGGCTTCTTTTCAATAGAGACATTCATCAGTTTTTTTCTTTTTTGGTATGTTTCATCAGTTTTTTCACATCGAGTATTTCATCAGTTTGTTTCTGTATTTATAGCGACCAATACTAACCCTAGTTCATTACCAAAAAAGAAAATCTACTTGCTCCAATGGTATGGTGTGGTCTCCCTTATAAAAGAGGTCGTCGGTCGCAATAACTTCAAATTTTTCCAGACGCAAGAATAAGTGCAACTAGTGGAGATTTTGATTTTTTAACCAATTAAAAAAAATAAAAAATAAAAGAGACTTTGACATTTGTAACAATCACCTACCTCTATGGAAGATTGAGATTAGGGCTAACATTCCTGTAAAAAACACTAACCTAGTTAGGGTTGTAGAGTAAATGAGGGATCACTTCTTATAGATTGTGACAGGCACCCAAAAATCCTAAGGTGTCAATATAGAAGATTTTGCGCTCCACTTCAACCGTCCTTGGGCATAAAATGTGGACGTGCAAGTCATTAGAGGAAGGGGACCATAAGATTAGGTAAATATTTCTGCCTGATTGCATGATTAGAAGAGGATTACTGATTTAAGATTCAGTTGGTTTAATCAATAATATTTCCTTAGAGATCTAAAAAGTGATAGCATTCAAATATGGGAAGTGATTTAAAATTCTCGATAGTACCTACTATTGAGAGCAAAGGCCGCAAGATCAAAAATCTAAAGGTTCAAACAATTAAGTGGGGCCCACCATTAAGAGAAAAACAGCCTATGACCATTTGATTTTCATACGTGCAGCCTTGAACTCGGTACTATCGAGAGTTTTCAAGCAATTTCCTTCAAATCTTGTATCAAGAGTCGACATAGCAGCAACACACACATGAATCCAACCATGATATTCGAATATTAATCATACAATCGAGGAGGATTGAACCAAAAATCATTCCACATACCTGTTTGTTATTAAACTGACTAAATCTCAAATTATTAATCATCTTCTGATCATGCAATTAGTTGGGAATATTTCCCGAATCAAAGAACAAAAAAGTTGTAACATTCAAATCCTGTATCTAAAATCGACCTGGATTTTCAGGTCGATTGTTTGATGTTGTAGTATGCGAGAGGAGAGAGAAGTGGGATGGTTAGTGTTGGGTATGGGGGCCCATACTTATGTGGGCTCATACTCATGAGATTGGGAGACTTGTTTACACATGTAGAAGTCTCCACATGTATATTGAATTTAAAAGATACTCATCCTCATTTCTTCTTAGAATGTTAAGAGAGTTAAAGAAAAAAAAAAAAGTCGTAGAGAATCTTATGTGAAAGAACTCTTAAGAGATTTTTGTATTTTCCTCTTTCACAAAGAGAGAACTAGAAAGAGTTTTGTACACATGAGAAGAAATTCCTCTAGTTAGGCTTGGGAAAATTGAATTCATCTTTCTTCTTGCATAGTGGATTTTCTTTTGGCGGCCCCGTGGTTTTTCTCACTCACATTGAGTGGGTTTTCCACATAAAATTGGTGTGTTCTTTTTTATTCTATCTAGTTGTTTATTTCCTTACATATTATGCTTATTTGATTGTGTAGGTTAGTTTACACAAATAGTGCATTTCTAGTGTTTAATAAAATTCCTAAATGATTCACATAGAGGGGAACATTTCCGCATATCCCCAACAGTTAGAGAGGAGACGTGTCTGTTTGGGTGGGAGACACATCTATTTGATGAGAGAGCGTTAGAGAAGAGAGAACATAGAATTGCGGGAGTCGTGATACTTGAAGGGATTGTGGCTAGTTATAGTAGAAATGGTTGTTGTACCCTTAAACAGGGACGGAGCTAGGTGGGCCTGTGGGGGCACGTGCCCCCACTAAATTTTTTGGAAAAAGTTTTTTTTTTCCCATTACTTTAAGCAAGTCATGGGAATTGGCGGATCATTCAATTGCGATTGAACTTGGAGAAAGTTCAATCACACCTAGTCAACACATGCCCCTTTTAACCTTTGTTAACTGTAGTTAAGATTCACCAACTCTTAGGGCTCAACAATATAACCAAGGTTGTTAAATCGTAATCGAATCGTATAATCATTTTAGGATAGATTCGATTCAAATCAGGATTTAAATCGTAAAATTCAATCCATTTTTTAAATATTGTTTTAAAAATACTTTAAATTAGAAAATTAAAACGATTCATTATCCAAAAAATTTCATTCATACCTATTGATAAATGAAAGTAATGAAAATTCAATTGCATATACCATACAAAACGCAAATAAACTCAATAAAATGAAACATATCCTGATATCATTAAAGATAAATCAACAAAAGTAAACTCATGTAATCATGTTGTATGAGATCAAGTATCAAAAGACTTGTACAATTAAAAAAACTAATAAAATAAAGTATCAAGTTCTCCTAGAATCCAAATTTCCAACTCTCCCCCTCCCCTTCCCTCCCCGTTTCACAACAATAAAAAGATCCTAAATAGAAGTTTTGGCATGTCATAGGATTTTTTTTTTTCACTTCTTAAAAGGCATAAGAGTACCTTTAGAAAATTGAAATAATAAAAAAACATTAAAAAAAAAAAAATTTTAAGTATCGGTTCACAAAAGGAGGTTCATGCTTGAATCGTACAATTTAAATCGCAAATCGAATGAAATTTATCCAATTAAGATTTTCACCTATGATTTGAATCGTTTTGCTTGGAATTCGATTCAAATCATAGGATTTGAATCGCAAATTGGAAGAATTTAACAACCATGAATATAACCTTGATTTTTTTTAAATAATAAAAAATATTAACCTTAAGATTAAAAGTTCCTAACTAAAGTTAAATATTTTTCTATTATCTTTTCTTCTAAAAATCAAGGGTCTATTATTGATCGAATCCCAATAATTAGTAAATCTTAACCACAATTAATAGAAGTTCAAAGGGACACATGTTGACCTATGGGTGCAATTGAACTATCCCGAGTTCAATTGCAATTGACTGTGATCCGATCTCCATGCAGATGTCATTGGACTTTTAAAAAAAGTATTTTTCTACTAAGTCGTTTAATTATTTTATGGGAACAGAAACTTTATGCGTCCGCATTCAGTTGCGCGAAACGCAGACACCCCTCCTCTTGCCACATGTCCCCTTTTAATTCCGTTTAACCTTGTTTAAGGTTTATTAATTTAATGATTAATGATTTTTTGTTTTCTAAAAACAAAGGATAGATGGATGAACCCTAGGGGTGAGTGAATCTTAACCATAGTTAGTGGTTGTTAAAAGGGACACATGGTGGCTTGTAGGGTCTCTTTAACTATGGTTAAACATTACTAACCTAAGGTTAATAATTATTATTTTTTAATTCTAAAACCAATGTTAGATGGATGAACCCTAGGGGTGAGTGAATCTTAACCACAATTAGTGGGTGTTAAAAGGGACACGTGGCGGCTTGTAGAGCCCCTTTAACTATGATTAAACTTAACTAACCTAAAGTTAATATTTTTTTTAAAATCTAAAAAACAATGTTAGATGGATGAACCCTAAGGGTGAGGGAATCTTAACCACAGTTAGTGGGTGTTAAAAGGGACATGTGGCAGTTTATAGGGCCCCTTTATCTATGATTAAGCTTAACTAACTAAGGTTAATATTTTTTAATTTTGTATTTTAAAAAGCAAGGTTATATGGATAAACCCTAGGGGTTAAATAGAAGTTAGTGAATCTTAACCACAATTTGTGGTATTAAAAGAGGTAGAGTTAGTGGTTATTAAAAGAGCATGTGGCATCACGTAAACGTGCACACATTCTGCCCAGTAGAAAGCGCACTCGGAAAGTATGAATTCCCTTATTTTATGGGGTGTAATTATGGTAAGGGGGCAATTGTCCCTAAAAAATATATTGTATTATTTAATTATTTAATAAGTATAGTCATGAGGCAAGGGGGCAACATTCCCTAAACTATTGAAAACAAAATATATCTTTTATATCATGTTATTTAATTATTTAATGGTGAGAGCTATGGGGCAAGAGGATATCTATCCCGTAAACAAGGAGAGATATATAAAACTCGTAAAATATGTATGGAATATATGAGCGAAATAACCTAAAAATTTAGTCATTAAAAAAAAAGTGGGGGTACGCCCCGAACCCCTTCACGTGCCCCACTACTAGAAAATCTTGGCTCCGCACCTACCCTTAAACAACCACTCGAGTGTATAATAGGATAAAATAAAAGTGGGGTTTTATGGTCATAAAGTAGAAAATCAATCAACGTCACCTATCGCTCTTTCTCTCATTATAATAATAGAGATATTTTTGTGCATGATTAGAAGAAGATTATTGAATTGAGATTCAATTGATTTAATCGCAAACAGGTATGTGGAATATTTTTGGTTCAATCCTCCTTGATGGTATGTTTAATCTTCTATTTTTCTTTTTCTTTTTTATTGATTTAGGGTTCTTGGTTGGATTCACACGTGTTGCAACCATGTTGATATCAATTAGGTTGTAGAGACTGTTGATTTTGATTTAAAATTGATTTTTAAATTAATAAAAATCAGATCATTAGGATCCGGGGTTTTGATTTTAATCATGGACTAAACCCCCCCATTAATTTAATCTTTATTTAGGTTGGGTATTTAATCTCTTGAAAGAGAAGAAACGCACTATTAGTGGTTTTCCCTTAGTTCTTTAGTCCCACATCGGAAAAATAGAGAAAATCTAAAGGGTTTAATTACCTCATTGTTTGCTTAGTTGTCAACAATCAAGCATGTGGTGTAGAATATTACCCACCAATTCATTTAGATAATAACTTGGGTGCGCAGCTGCGAGCACAGGCACGGGCACAAGTGCGGGCATGGGACTTTGGGTGCTATGAGGCGCACTTTGCACTTCGCATCGTCGCTTGGGTCGCTATTTATTTTGACTAAATCAGGACCGTTGATCTAATCAGAACCGTAGATCTAGGTTGACCCTAATCAGATGATCAAAGCCGTCTGATCAAGTCTCTAGCTCAATTGAATTTGGGCCCTCGGATCTGGGTGTGTGAGATCCGAGTACACATGGGTGTGTCAGGTGGATCAGACCCAATGATGTCTTGGGTCAATGGATACATGCCCATCATGAGATGGTCTGACCAAGACCTGACCCAGATAGCCAAGTGGTCTCAGCATAGCCTGCTTGGGGCAAGAAGGGCCTTGGAAAGGTGTTGGGTTCTGTTAGAACTCAGACCAGAGCCTGATTCGCAGAACTAGACCAGTGAGCCTAGAGAGCCTGATCCGCAGATCCAGACCAAAGTAAGTGCACCCTAGTCCAGTCAGGTTGAGCTATGGTCTATCAGGTGGACTCCGAACCAGGAACCTCTTAAAAGAACCCTAAGCTGGAGACCTCTATTAATGGTAGACCTTGGAGCTCAAGGAAGAAGATGCAGACCGATAACCCAGAACCAAACTTAGCATGTTGTCTGGATCGACCTGGACTATAATCTAGCTCCTGATGAGGTTGCAGAATGTTTTCAGGCTTCTCAACTGTCCATCATAGAACAGTCCACATGCGGACCGTTCGATTGCCTGATTTAGGAAACTAAATCAGGTAGAAAAATGGATTTGTCCTATAAGGATAGAAACATCTTGGTGACCATCCGATTTCGGGTGTGAACCTACCATATCCACATGATGGATCCTATAAGGACCATCGTACCCAAACAGGAATATCTTCTGGAATGAGTTAATCTGGTCAAGCCTGAACTTGTACCCAAACATAATCTAGAATTGATAAAATCGGATTAACTAAAGTCTTGTGACCAAACAAATTATGAATAAGTTAAAATTGATTGACTTAAAAAAATAATCTGTAACCAAACAAGACTTAGGACAGAATTGATTCTGGCCAAACCAGAATCAGATTCTTTACTGAATTGATTCTGGATAGAACCAGAATCTGTAACCAAACAGAATAGTTGCATACCTATTCTGGAATAAGTTAAAACAAGATTAAACCAAAACCAGAGTGGACCTAACCCTGTAACCAAACAGACCCTTAAACCCTGAAGGGTAAAATGGTAATTTCAAAAATTATTTAATTAATTAGATAATCTCTTACTGTAAATCCGATAGGACTTTAGGACACTTGGATATTTGACATATCCTAATTAAATGAATATATATGTATATATTTAATTTTAAAGTGTATTCTAAAGGAAGATAAATACATCGTCTTTTACTGAGTAGTGCAAACTCATTGGGAAGACCGAAGAGAATCCGAACTGAGTTGTATCCTGAAGATAGAGCTGTCATATCTCTTGTATATGGGAGGCTTCGACTATCTTCATGAAAGACTCAATTGTAACGCCTCTCAGTGAAGCGATTCTCTACCTTAATTAATTAAATAATTAATTGCTTAATTATATGTCTGTATATGCTAAGTGGTTATGTGCATGAATTTAGCCTAATTACATCAACAGAGACTATTTTAGAGTATAAATTCAGTTCCTTTTTCCTTAATTGCAATTTTTTTATATTTTCTATTTTTGTAGGACTACATTAATGAAGAAATGAACAACTTTGTCGAAGCCCGCTCACTCACTAAGTTGGTCTTCTAGTCTCTCACGAGGGACCAAAAGTGTGCAACATCAAACCATGGAGAAAGTACGTATGGAACCAAATTTATCCACCATAATTTGTTGGGAAATAAGAATTAAGCTTTTTTAATTTGAGATGCTAAAGATGTGACACCCCGCCTCTTGCGCCAGGTGGGTGTGGTTTCTCTGTTAAGGGTGGTCTGGGATCTAATCCACCGAGTGATGAGTCTGCAAGAACTACAATCCCAAGCCAACCACTAACCCTACTAATCGTAGGTAGATGATATCTGAAAGCGGGGAAAAAAGTGTGTGTAGTAATGCCAAAGGCATGGCCAGGGACGTCCAATGAACTTGTCACACCGTTGCCCAAGATCAAGTTTGTCGAATAAGGGAAAATACGAAGTTACAATTCCACATATGATCTTTGCGTGGATGGTGCATGATGAAATGCATCATTATGTTCATGCTAGTATCCACCTATCTAAGCCAAAAGCTACTTGATTGAATGATTAACGGACATATAGGTTTTTTGTTTTTTTATGGGTCAAGACAACAACACAACACGGCGAAGCCTTAGTCATTAGAAAGAACCCACTCACACAAGCCGCGTACCTAACTTACTTCTCAAAACGGATACCAAACACATGCCACATCCAAGTTCTTGGATTTTATAGGAAGCAGAATTTGTAACACCTTTCCCCAAGTGGGAGGTCTTTGGGTTCCATTTCCCGCTCTCTCGCCAGCCCCGCACAACCGGACTTACTTGGTGTGGCGGGTTGCAGGCTCACGTCACACCCTCGGGGATTAGTACTGACCCAAAGGGTCGGGGATTAAAAACATGTTTTTTAATTTGGATACGGCTCCGATATGGCATGAATATGCTGGGATACGGCTATGAATAATTTTTTTTTCTTTGTATTTTTGGAGACTCAGGGGTGTGACCTTATCTCTTTTGTTTTTTGCATGGACGTGATTTTTTTTATATTTTGATTAGTGAATGATAGGATGACTTTCTTTTTTGCTTAATGGATGATGAGATGACCCTATTTCTTTTGCTTTTGCATGGATATGGTATTTTTTATATATAAACAGAACTGACCAATGGTTATTTTGTAATTATAATACAAAATATAATATTATTATTATTATTTTTTTAAATTACAGACGTATCCTAACCGTAACTGTATCCTATTTTTTTAGCTTCTACAGTATCGCCGTAACCGTATCATATCGTTCCCGTATCCATATCCGTATCAGTATCCGTATCCGTATCCGTATCCGTATCCGTATCCGTGCTTCCTATAAAAATTATATTTTTTTAGAAAATATTTTTAACAAGAGTACCAAAAGTTATTCTCCAAATTAGCGTTTGGACTTTGGAGAGGAAGAACAACCCGCCCGTTGCCAACACTAGCGTTTGGAGAGGAAGAACAAATCGCTAGTGTCATGAGATCCATTCTTTTGAACTCTTATCGGAATGATGAACTGAAGCTCCCGATTTCTAGAAACCTCTCATCTCTCGCAGATTATCTAACCTCCCATCTCGATACCTCTTCCATAAATCTCACACAATTACAACAAATCCACGCTCAAATCCTCACCAACGGATATTTCCACTCCAATTCTCTCCTCACTAACTTCCTCTTTTCCTGTTCTCGATCTCGGAATCTTGACTACGCATTTCGTTTCCTGCAAAATCTACCAAACCCCATCTCCTCTTTATGGAATTCGATGGTTCAGGTGTGTGCAGACTCGGGTTTCGGTCAAGAATTTCTGAGTTTTTATAATGGGATGCTTCGTGAAAATATCACTCCCAGTAACACCACATTCTCTGTTATCCTCCGTGCCTGTGCTGTTCTTTGTGCAACTCAATTGGGGGAAACCTTTCATTGCCAGATTCTGAAACTGGGTTTTGAAGCTGATATGTTTCTGCAAACTGGGTTGCTGGATTTTTATTCAAAAGTTGGAAATTTGAACTCTGCAAAGCGTTTGTTTGCTGAAATGCCTGAAAGAGATGTCGTGGCACATAATGCAATGATTGCAGCATTAAGTAAGCATGGTTGTGCGAAGGATGCACGAATTCTGTTTGATGAGATGCAGGAACGTAACTCATCTTCTTGGAATTCCATGATAACTTGCTATTGCAAGTTGGGTGATATTAATTCGGCTCGGTTGATCTTTGATCGCAATCCAGTCAAAGACGTGGTATCGTGGAATGCAATGATTGATGGGTACTGTAAGTCGGACCAGCTAATGGCAGCTGAGGAGTTGTTTTTTCGGATGGGATCGGCAAAGAACTCTATCACATGGAACACCATGATCTCAGGCTACGTCCAATATAAAGAATTCAGCAAAGCTATAGCAGCATTTCAACAAATGCAAGTGGAGAATGTCAGGCCTACTGAGGTAACCATGGTTAGCTTGTTATCTGCTTGTGCTCATCTTGGTGCTTTGGATATGGGTAAATGGGTCCATGCTTACATTAGACGTCGAAACTTCAAAATTGATGTTGTTTTAGGTAATTCCCTTATAGACATGTACAATAAGTGTGGGAGTATAGAAACTGCTCTTGATGTCTTTCATAGGCTCTCCGTGAAGAATGTCTTTTGTTGGAATTCTGTCATTGTAGGATTGGCAATGCATGGTTATGGCAAGGAAGCAATAGATGCTTTTGTTGAGATGGAGAAGGAGAAGGTGAGACCAGATGGGGTCACCTTTGTTGGGCTCTTGTGTGGGTGTAGCCATTCAGGATTGGTTTTTGAGGGTAGAGGATATTTCACTCAAATGCCTGGGGTTTATGGGGTTGTACCTGGAATTGAACACTATGGTTGCATGGTCGACCTTCTTGGCCGAGCGGGGCTCCTTGAAGAAGCATTAGAGCTCATTAGGAGCATGCCTATGATGCCAAACTCGGTAGTGTGGGGAAGTTTGCTCCGTGCATGTCAGATTCATAAGGATACCAAACTAAGTGAGAAAGTGACTGAAAATCTGTTAGAGTTGGACCCCCACGATGGAGGTAATTATGTATTCTTGTCCAATATATACGCATCAGTTGATCGCTGGGACGACGTGCAGATATGCAGGAGGTTGATGATAGAGAGGGGGCTACGTAAAACACCTGGATGTAGTTCAATTGAGGTGGACAATGTGGTACATGAATTTGTGGCTGGTGATACTTCGCATCAGAAATTCCCACAGATCAACGCATTTCTAGATGAGATTGCTAAGGAATTAAGAGGGCTCGGACATGAACCGGACACGGCCTCTGTGCTCCATGACATAGAGGAAGAGGAGAAAGAGAGTGCAGTCAGATATCATAGTGAGAGAATTGCTGTTGCTTTCGGGCTTATGAACACACCGCAGGGAAAGCCAATTCGGGTGGTGAAGAACCTTCGAGCATGCAGTGATTGCCATGCAGCTATGAAGCTAATATCTAAGCTGTTTGAGAGAGAAATAATTATAAGGGATCGGAACCGCTTTCACCATTTTAGGGATGGGCATTGTTCTTGTAATGACTACTGGTGATTGATTTGTATGCATTGAGCTTTTGTAAACTAGATTATAGGAAACACCATTCATTGATTGAATTGAACCCAAATTATTGGTTTTGGAAATGTTACTAGCAGTTTTCTTCCTTTCTTGGGGCCACCATTGGTGTACTATCTATGTTTCTACAATTGGATGGAAATCAAAAACTAAATGAACTACAGACTCTTCACCCTATCATATGACCATTTCCAGAGCTTTCAATTTTTCTTCAGTGACCTGCTTAAGCTCTAAATTTGACGGTTAAAGTCTTATGGTAGATCTGTGAATGCATTCAAGAGGTGGCCCATTAATCATAAGAATATTGACTTGGGCATTATATAGCAGCTTCTGGAGAGTTGGAGGTTTAGAGTATTGTAAAGAAGCGAGAAATCCGAGTTAGTGTTTGTAATAACTTATAGTTTATATACTCTCGAGCACCATTTATTATGCATCAAACCTAAGCCCAAGCATAAAACATGTGATGAGGAGTGCTTGCTGTTGTACCTTTGGTGATTGATTCAAAATTAATTAAATATTAATTTATTTAATTTTACTATAGCCATTAAAGGCTTTAATGGTAGGAAACGTTTTAAAAGTTTATTATCATAATTATTAGTCACTAATGTGACAGTTTTAGAATTCCAAAAACCTATTTAGTTTTCTATATATATCATATGTAATATCTCCTCTTTTTGTAAGAAAAAAGATTAGAAAAAGGTTTTCTCAACTATAATATTTTCTTATGTTTGAGATTCTTATGTTTGAGAATTTTTCTTTTGAGAGATTACTGGGTAAGAAACAGAGTAAGGTGTGCGACTATAGGTTATGCACGCCTATAGTCAGGGTTAGATTTGTGTGGAGCTGTTGTATCCTGGAGGCATCGTGTCTGTCAACCCAGTGCATTTGTGGGGGGCGCGAAATGTCTTAAAGAAAGCGACGTTTCGGTCTTTTTAGGCAGTAAAGAGGCCTTGGTGGAGGAACTTGGGCCTCTGGTTGGGGGGTCTTCTGGTGGGCCGTTAACACAGGAGCGTTTGGACCCATACGACTCGGGCTCAGCAGGGAGTTGGGTTAGCCCATTTGCTTCGGTCCAGTTGGGGTCGGAGGGCCTGGTGGAGTCGGGCCAGAGGAAGCATTTACTATCGGGGTCTGGGTCTGCTGCTTCTCTGGTTCCTTGTACTTGTGTAGGGTGCCCGTCTGATCTAGGGTCTCCAGCATGGCCGATGAGTGGGAAGGGGATCATGGCCGACGTCAAGTCCAACACCAGTCAGCAGGTGGTAGCGACGGTTGATCATTCTCCGGGGCGTGGCCCTGAGACTTTCCGCATTTCTGTTGAGCCTGAGGGGTTTCAGCAATGCCTGGGTTGCGAAGTTGCAGAGCAGCCTTACACGGCCGTTGGGAAGGGTGGTGTGTACAGTACTCCTCAGGCGACGGAGGATGCGATTGGTGGGGGTAAGGCTTGCGCAGAGGGGTTGGTGGCGAAGAAGGTTTGGTTGGGAATCCCTAAAGGGAGAATCAGGCAGGTTTATAGCAGAAGGGTCAAGAGGCAAGGTCGGGGCTTCAGTGTTGGGGGTTTTCAGAGAAATAGGTACGCCTCTCGGCTGAACTCTATTGTGATTCAATCTTCTTCTCCCCCTCTCTCGGGCGATGCAGATGTCCCAATTGGGTCTGGCAGTTCTAGGGGCGAGGTTCGCCTGCTGAGGAGATGTGGGAGCGAGGGCTCAGTGGGTTCCAGCCCAGAGTCCCTGGCGCAGATTTCGAATACCTCAGGTGTCTTGCGGAAGGAGGGCCGAGGCTGTTACAAGAAGGTAAGTTGGGATGGGAGGTCAGGGCAGGCTGGAGATCGTGTTCAGGCGACATCACTAAGAGAGCCAGTTGGTTCATTCCACTCGGTATCGTCCTTGGAGGAAGGGGTCCCTTGCCGCGATGAAGTCACTCGGTGTTCGGAGTCGGAGAACTCCCTGGAGGGTTCTAGTGATGAGGAAGGTCTTTGGAGAATGCAAGGTGCTGAGTCGGAAGTGGAGGTAGAGAGTTTCGATGAAGAGGTATTGGGGGCAGCCGGTGTGACTGCTAAGGAGGCCGAGGAAGGTGGTTTATCGAGGAGGGAGGTCCTGATAAACGTGGCTAAATCAATGGAGGTGAGTAAGGTTTTGGGATTACGGTTTTTAGGAGGCGAGGATCAGGCGAGAGATTTCTTCACAAACCTTGAAGTTATGGAGGAGAGAGGGCAGGGAGGCTCAGGCGGCAGGGGGCGGAGAGCTTATGGCAGTTAGAGGAGGTGGAGGGCAATGTTCGGGATTATGGTTTTTATGAAGATTTTTTCGTGGAATGTTAGGGGTTTGGGGAGGGGGGAGAGGAGGTTGGATGTGAGGGGTTTATTGCGGAAACTTAAGCCAGATCTAGTTGCCATTCAGGAAACCAAATTGGAGGTGTTGAACGCCGCGGTCATTTCAGAGTTGTGGGATTACAGGCAAGTGGACTGGGTAGCTATAGATTCGGTGGGGGCCTCCGGGGGGCAGTTGGTGATTTGGGATCTCTTAGTATACGAGAAGATTGAGGTGGTCTTGGGGGAATTCTCGATTTCCATTCGTTTCAGGGGGGTGGAGGATGATTTTGAGTGGATTTTCACTTCGGTGTATGGTCCAAATCTGCGAATCTTAAGGTCAAATTTTTGGGCAGAATTAGAAGGGATTCCGGCAAGATGGCAGCTTCCTTGGTGTGTGATGGGGGATTTCAATGTGATTCGATTCCCTGGGGAAAAGAAGGGAGGGATTTCCAGGAGAATTTCGAGTAGTATGAGAGATTTCTCAGCTTTCATCAATGGGCAGGAGTTATTGGACCCTCCGTTGAAAGGTGCTAAGTTCACGTGGACTGACAGAAGGAGGCCACCGATAATGTGCCGGTTAGATAGGGCCCTTTATTCAGTGGGGTGGGGGGAGAGGTTTCCTAATATGTTTCAGGAAGCGCTTGCGTATGCGGGTTCGGATCATAGACCGTTCCTTTTGGGGGAGAGCTTGGTTCAGGGGAAGAAGAGACCTTTTAAATTTGAAAACATGTGGCTTAAAGCGGATGGCTTCAAGGAGCGGGTGAAGGAATGGTGGGATGAGATGGTGTTTGAGGGGCATGCGGGGTATGTGTTCATGAAAAAGCTAAAGGCGCTAAAGGGTAAAATTAAAGAATGGAATTCCAAGTGCTTTGGCAGGGTGGATCAAAGGTTGAAAGAGTTAAGGTTGCGTCTTAGTGCATTAGAAAGAAAGGAGGAAGGTGAGGGAAGGGAGGAAGAGGTGGAGCGGCGGGAGTTAACAGTGCACATTATCTCTTTGAGAAGGCTTGAGGAGATCTCCTGGAAACAAAAGGCTAGAGTGCAGTGGTTATAGGCCGGGGATAGAAATACAAATTTTTTTCATGCGTGTGCCAAGGCTAGAAATCAGGTGAATTATATTCTCAGTCTGAAGGTGGGCAACGAGGTCATCGAGGGAGATGAGGAGATTGGCAGGGCGGTGACAAGCTATTTTCAGGATCGGTATCTGCCGGTTAGTGGGGAGCGGCCTAAGATTCAGGATTTGAGAGTTGGGCAAGTTTCTAGGGAGGAGGTGGATGAGTTGGAGAGGCAGTTTGAGGAAGAGGAGGTGTTCAGGGCTATAAAGAAGATGAGTCAGGATAAAGCGCCCGGGCCAGATGGTTTCACTATGGGTTTTTTCAAGGGATGTTGGGACGTTGTGAAAGCAGATTTGATGAGGGTATTTGTTGAATTCTATGAGCGGGGTAGATGGAATAAGGAGGTAGGAGCGACGTTCATCTCCCTAGTCCCAAAGACTCATGGAGCGGAAGAGATAAAAGATTTCAGGCCGATCAGTTTGGTGACTAGCTTGTATAAAATAGTGGCCAAGGTTCTTGCGGAGAGATTGAAGAGGGTGGTGGGGAAGGTGGTGGGGGCGTATCAAGGGGCCTTTGTTAAGGGGTGGCAGATGGTTGATGGAGTCTTGATTGCTAGTGAGTGCATTAACTCACGGAGTCGAGAAGGGTTAGGAGGTCTCGTTTGCCAAGTAGACATGGAAAAGGCTTATGATCACGTAGATTGGGGGTTTTTGGAAGAGATGCTCAGATCGATGGGGTTTGGGGAGAGATGGATTCGGTGGATGAAGGGAAGTGTCTCGTCGCCATTTTTTTCGATCCTAGTGAATGGGTGCCCGCATGGTTTTTTTCCGAGTTCTAGGGGGTTGCGTCAGGGTTGCCCTTTATCTCCTTTTCTCTTCATCATGGTGGCAGAAGCCTTTAGCAAGCTTCTCTCAAAGGCCGAAGGGTTGGGGATGATTAAGGGGTTTCAGGTGGGGGCGGAGGGGCCGGTTATATCACATCTCCAGTATGCAGATGATACCATTCTTTTTCTGGAAGCGGATAGTGATCAGGTTGCTAATATGCGTGGAGTGCTCAGCTTTGAAGCGTTATCGGGCTTAAAGATAAATATTGCTAAGAGCAAGCTGGCGGGGGAGGTGAAGGAGGATTTTCTGGAAAGAAGTGCTAGAAGTTTGGGATGCAGGTTAGTCTCCTTGCCTCTCAAGTATCTTGGTATGCCGCTAGGAGCGAATCCGCGGTCGGCGGCTATTTGGGATCCGGTTGTGGAAAGAGTGGAGTTAAGGTTAGCGGGCTGGAAGAAAAGATTTCTTTCATTAGGGGGGCGGATGACGTTGATCAAAAGTGTGTTGGCAAGTCTTCCCATTTTTTACATGTCATTAGTCAAGATGCCGCGGGTGGTGGTCAGGAGGTTGGAAAAGCTTCAGAGGGACTTTTTGTGGGGGGGCAAGGGGGATCATAGGAAATTGCACCTTGTAAAGTGGGACTGGGTTGCGAGACCCCAAGAATTTGGAGGCTTGGGTTTCAGAAGATTGAAGTGTATGAATAATGCTTTATTGGGTAAGTGGATTTGGCGTTTTAATACGGAAAAGGCAGCATTGTGGAGGAGGATCATTAAAGATAAATTTGGGGTTTGTCGGGGGGATTGGGATCCGAAGCCGATGAGGAGGTCGGTGGCGGTGGGGGTTTGGAAAGGAGTAATGACGACTATGGTTTTGATGCAGGAGTTTTTGAAATTTAAGGTTGGCAAGGGGAGCACGGTGCGGTTTTGGGAAGACAACTGGTTGGGGGATGGAATGTTATGTCGGAAATTTCCAAATCTTTACAGATTGGTGTTGAGGTGAGAGGTGGCGGTGCAGGATTGCTATGAGGTGCAGGATGGAGAGGTTAGATGGGAGCCGCAGTTTCGGAGGTATAATTTTGGGGAAAGGGAGTTGGGTGAATGGTTGGAGCTGCAAAGGCTTCTCACAGCTTGTATGATTCATCCAGATTTGGAAGACAGAAGAAGGTGGGTTGGGGGTGCGGAGGATGAGTTCTCTACAGGCCATTTCTATTTGGAGCTGTGGAAGAAGGAGGGGGGGGAGGAGGGGAGGCATACCCTTGCGTTTAAGAAGTTCTGGAATCTGCGGATACCTTCGAAGGTTCAGGCTTTCCTTTGGACTGCTTCGTTGAATAAAGTGCTTACGATCGATCACCTATCGCATAGGGGTATGATCATTCCCAATAGATGTCCGATGTGCAAACAGGATGAGGAAAATGTCCCGCATCTTTTCCTCCATTGTTCGTATGCACAGGCAGTGTGGAATTATTATTTGGGACTCTTTGGGATGAGTTGGGTTTTGCAAGGAGATCTGGGGGAAGTTCTTTTGGGGTGGCCGAAAGGTGTGTTCAATAGGAAGGGGAACGAGGTTTGGAAGATGCTTCCGGCGGCTATTTGTTGGGGTTTATGGAGGGAACGAAACAGTAGAATTTTTGAAGACAAGGCATACTCGTTACCCAAGAGTATTCTCAAGATAGGGTGGCTTTTATATTCGTGGTCTTCTGTGCTCGTGGAGTTTAAGCAAAGTCATTGGTCGATGTTTTTATATAGTTGGTCAAGCTTGTTATCTTGATGCTCTTCGGTTTTCTTGGCGATGCATCTCGCATCGTGTGTTCATTTCCTATTTCCTTTTCATAATATAAATCTCTCGTTATTTATCAAAAAAAGAAAGCGACGTGATCCGCGCCTCACTTCACACAAACTACCAATGTTCTAACAGTTTTACAAGTGCAGGAATTTCTGGAATAAAAGTTGTTATTTTTTTCGAGTTCTTCAAAGACTGCAATTTGTGTTGGATAGCGATTCCAGGTAATTTACCCCTATGGGAACAACAATTTTAAGACATTTCCATTCGGGGTCGCCTATCCTAAATTTCTGCAATTGGAAAAAGGAAGGTGGATACGAGGGTAGCAATGATGATGCTTGCTTTCAGGACGAAGCGGAACGCTATTCGCATTAGCGCGTTCAAGAGAGCAATGGTTTTGAGGATTTGGGCCCAAGGGTAAGCGAAGTGGTAGATCTGGTCTACCTCAACAGTGGTTCGACTATGAGATCAAATGGAGGTTCCCGATTCCAGCAATGAAGCTAGTGCTTTTGTTCTTCTCAGCAAAATCCATATGAATTAGTCAACTCATCTCCTTCTATGCGGCTTCTTTGGTGGAAGAAAATAAATAGAAGATACTTTTTCCTTTATCGGCATAAAGTTTTGCATCTCGATTTGGGCTGTGAAAGGTGGCCACCGGGTGCAACTTCATGGCTGTTTAGCTGTGGCAACATTCACGGATGTTTGGATGCCGTAAGAATTTTTAATTAAAATTTTCGGATCTGTTGAAGAGCTTCTGGAGCAAACGGCTGAGGTTGTCGATTACGTCGTTGTAGAACAGCCATTGCAGAACAGCCGTTTGCTCATGCTGTAGAAAGTCACTCCTCAGAAAGTAAAAGGAGGAGATAAGGATTAAAGGTTTTCTAAGGTGTTAGGCAAATACATAGATTGGTTGGGCGTATTAGCTTTAACACTTTTCTTTAGCCTAATTATTGTAGGCATTGAAGCTCTCTTGGTAAACGTAAGCTTGAGGAAAAAGAAAGGAAATTTAATGAGTTGGAAAAAAAAAAGGGAACCTTTCGTTTTCTTGGTGTGAATGCATACAGTTCCCAAGCCGAGCTGAGCCGAGCCAAATCGAACCGAACCGATTAAAATAAATCAACCAACAGCAATGTCTACGAAGGAGACTTAGTGGCCAAGCCGTTTCAAGTCGAGCCTAACCAAGCCGTGTCAAAGGACGTCTGTGATTTCAGATCCGTTTGACCCACCGTATTCCTAGAGATGTGGAGAACGCAGTAGCTGATGAGTTGCGGTTAAAAAATAAGAGTTGCACACGCCTCAGTAATACTACAAATGAACGGTCAGATCTCTTAAATTCAATTTTTGTATTATCAGTTGATTGTTGATTGAATACTTGTGAAACTACATGCTATATTTTATTGTCATATATAATTACATGACTTGATAAATCGCAATAGCTGTAAATGGTTGGACACAAGTAAGAGGATAAATTAACTGAATATATGAAAATTGGAGAGATAAAATCCTAAGTTAAATTATTTTAAGATTTGTGATTGTTTAGTTATTGTAAAGACTAAATAATTTTAAAATAATATTGGAATATAACTTAATGAGATGTGCCTTTATAATGAGGTATATAGATTTTAGATCTTGATCTATAAAGTGAGTTAGAATTAAGAAAAGATTTTTTTTAAAATTCTTTTCATTTTAATTCTAAAAATAGTGGGGGTAAAAAATTCAAGATCTAAATAAAACTAGTTTTTTAATACTAGTGTACACTTTTCTTCAAATGAAGAAGATAGTATAAAGAAGAATATGAAATATGGAAAGGTAGAAAGCCAAATTTAAATTATTTCAGAATTTAAGAATGTTAAGCAATGATTAGATTTAATTATCCTAAAGTAATTAAATTAGGACATAAATCTAAGAGATGTGGTTACATTGGTTATGCAATTAACAATAAAGCATGTAGATTCTTAAACATTGAAAATAATGTTCTAAGTGTATCAAAGAAAATTGATTTCTTTGAAAAAACATTTCCTTTTAATTCTGCAAATAGTGGAGGTTTAATAAACCAAAATCTTAATGAAGCTAATGAACTTAGTTCTAAAACTCTTGAATTAATTAATTCAGATGAGACTGAAATTGAACATTGAAAGAGTAAAAGAACTAAAAAGATTAAAGATTTTGGGTCTGACTTTTATCCCTATATGGTAGAGAATGATCCTTTTTTTTTTAAAGGAGGCATTTGAGTCTGAGGAGTCTTCTTTTGAAGAGAAGCTGTGGAAAATAAAATGGTTTCAATAATGTCTGATCACATTTGGACATTACTTGTTCCTCCTCTTTCTGAAATTAGAACTATAGATTTTAAGTGGATATTTAAAAAGAAACTTAAGGTTGATAAACCTAAAAAAAAAAAAAAATAATAATATTATATATATATATAAGACCAAATAGATATTAAAACAACATTCTTAAATGGTGATTTAGATGAAATTTATATGAAATGATAATAACTCATGGATATAATACAAATGAAAGTGATATATATTACAAATATAATGGTGATAGTGGAGTAATCATTTGTATTGGTGATTGTGGAGTAATCATTTGTATTGGTGATTGTGGAGTAATCATTTGTTTATATGTAGATGATTTACCGATTTTTGGAATAAATCAAAAAATCATAAATGGGACAAAAGAATTCGTGTCATCGCAATTTGACATGAATGATATTGGAGAGACAAATTTAATTATTGGAATTAAAATAATTAGAATGGATGATGAGATAAGTTTATGTCAATATCATTACATTAAAATTATTATTAAAATACAATCATTACTATTGTAGTAATATTTGTACTCCAATTGATCCTAGTGTTTATCTATCACCTAATGAATGAGATAGTATAAACAAAAATAAATATGCTAGTGTAATTGAAAGCTTGATATATGTTATGAACTATACTCATATGTTATGAACTATACTCATATGCAGTTGGGAAATTAAATAGATACACTAGTAATCCCAATAGAGAGCATTGGGATGCATTTAGCAAAGTGATTAAATATTTAAAGAAAATCATAAATTCTGATTTTTATTATGGGAGATACCCTTCTTAAATTGAAAGGTATAGTAACGCTAATTGGAATTATATTTCTAATGAATATAAAATAACAAGTGGTTATATATTCATTATTGGTAGTGGTGATGTTTCTTAATATTGTAAGAAACAATTGGGGCTATTTTTACTATGAAATCGACAAAAATTGCTCTAGCTTAGCAGGAGAAGAAGCTAAGTGGCTTCAGAACTTTTTGTTCGATATTCCTTTTGGAATAAAATTATCTCTACAGTTAAAATTAATTGTGATTGTAATGTTATAAGTAGAGCTAATATCATTCGATATAATGGTAAGTCTCGAATTATATTTGAGAAGATTTCCAAAATTATATTCGAGAGAATTCCTATGAGATGAAATTATATTTGAGAACTCCTATGAGATGGAGTTATATCTGAAAATGAAATCAGATGGCCAGAAAATTTGGCAAATCCCTTTACTGAAGGCCTAGTAAGGGAAGAATACATCGAGGGGAATGAGACTTAAGCTAATTAAAAATAAATCAACTGTAATGGTAACCCAACCTGAAGACTGGAGATCCCAAGAACAGGTTTAATGGGAAGAACAAGTTACAGAGTGGTTTGAGGTGAAGCACTATAATAGGAGAATAATAGTAATAATATTATTACTCTCGAAGTCTCTTCCTATGGTGTGAATAGTGCATAAAGTATGTGACGATTAGAGGTTGAGGGTTTCCTCTTAATGAGATCTATAGCTCTATTGAGTGGGATGTAGAGTCACATAGGCATTCTTGATAGACTCACCTATATAAGTGTGGAAGTGGGGCCGCTTCCTATGAGAAATTGGTTATTTTTCTAGAGCACTTATTAAACCGGGATAAAGCACATGGCCGAAAAGTGTTGGCTTAGACACCTGTAGACTCTGTAAGAGTTAATGTGTTTAAGGTATAAAGACTCATCACTAAAAGAGCTCAGTTTTGAATACCAAGATCTATGATCTATGGTAACTGAGTATCTGGTGAGAATTTTACTTTAAACTATGCAAAGGTTCAAATCTATGTGACACCTTTTGCTTATACATTAAATCTAATTTTACCCAGCAACTTTATTTTTTCTTTGCGGTTTTATTATTTTTGAATCAAGTGGGGGATTGTTGTACCTTTGGTGATTGATTCAAAATTAATTAAATAAAAGAATTAAATATTAATTTATTTAATTTTACTATAGCCATTAAAGGCTTTAATGGTAGGAAACTTTTTAAAAGTTTATTATCACAATTATTAGTCACTAATGTGACAGTTTTAGAATTCCAAAAACCTATTTAGTTTTCTATATATATCATATGTAATATCTCCTCTTTTTGTAAGAAAAAAGATTAGAAAAAGGTTTTCTCAACTATAATATTTTCTTATGTTTAAGATTCTTATGTTTGAGAATTTTTCTTTTGAGAGATTACTAGGTAAGAAACAGAGTAAGGTGTGCGACTATAGGTTATGCACGCCTATAGTCAGGGTTAGATTTGTGTGGAGCTGTTGTATCCTGGAGGCATCGTGTTTGTCAACCCAGTACATTTGTGGGGGGCGCGAAATGTCTTAAAGAAAGCGACGTGATCCGCACCTCACTTCACACGAACTACCAATGTTCTACCTGTTTTACAAGTGCAGGAATTTCTGGAATAAAAGTTGTTATTTTGTTCGAGTTCTTCAAAGACTGTAATTTGTGTTGGATAGCGATTCCATGTAATTTACCCCTATGGGAACAACACTTGCGTCACACTCATGATTTCAGGACTAGATTTGAAATACAAGCTTTACCTTCCAAATTTTAGGGTCATGAACCTATTTCAATTGAGAAGTGGGGATTAGGAGTTTTAGCCAATTATAGTTTGGATCAAGTCTACTTTCAATGTTCTAATCCACAATGTTCAAAAGTGAAGGATCTTCTTTGGTAAGTAAGAATACTATATGAAGCAAAACTTGGAAAAGTTCTATGAGAACATGTATTATAAAAGGCTCCATTCAGAGCCATTCTTGAAAATAACAGCAAGTTAGGGTGTCTATAGCTATGGTACCCAAAACATTCATCCCGGTAGACCCGAAGCCGCCATTCAAGGGTCCCACTAGCATGACCTACTAAACAAAACCAATTTAATTGAATTGACCAAATCCCTCCAAGCTACCGTGTTCTTCTTAATCAGGATGGAAAACAGCATTGTGAAATGTCTATCAACCAGATGGTTACTACAACCGCCCAACCAAGTCCATGTAAGCTCTACCAACCTTCATTGTAGTATACCAGACGTGCTCTTCAACATTTAACACAAGCTTGAGAGCTATGCCTTTCTACAACAGCTTTAATTAAGTCCAAACTTAGTATCGTTGAAGTTTGAACTGACACAAACATCTTCATACAAAAAAACATTTTTAAAAAAGGAACAGTAACAAACTGAACTCCTATTTAGGAAGAACGAGAACAAAGAAATAATAAGGGGACTTGGGCTTGGAGTGTGCTTCTCTTTCTTTCTTTGTTTTGCTAATAGGAACGAGAAACGGGCAAACCCAAACTTCTTCCTCTTTGCAGATAACTGCTTCCATCCTTCTCAGCTTTCAGAGGAGGGGATAGGACCCCGTTTTGTTTGCTGAGCATTTGACTCAGCGACACCCTTTGTTTCTCAGTGCTGCCCTCCATCTGCATTCCCTTCTCAAACTCTTCGGGCAGGAGCAGGTTCCTGCTTAGTATTTGCGCTATCGAAAGGGTTGGCTTCAAAACAGGTTTTGACCCATCACTAACCAGGTTCAACCCATTCACATCAAGCAGCCTAGAATCTCCCTAAATATGAGAAACATTATGAATTCTTGAACTTGGTGGAGTTGTACACCGATTGCCTTCTCTGACCATGCTTCTGATCTCCATTTTCAGAGAGCCTCTTCGACAGCTTGCTTCCCTCTACTCTGTTCAGAGCCTCATCTAGAATCTTTTTACTTGTTTTCACTTCTTCTGTTGCTTCCTCTACCTTCTTTAAAATTGCCTTTTTACACCTGTAAGTTATAACCATTCCAATATTCCCATATTGGAGCTGAATATGGGGAATGTTTTGAGACTTTTAGGCCAGGCAAACCTTTAAAAGGTTGATGTGGTAAGGAGCTATAGGAGCCTTTTCTATATTGTTCGAGTTTTATATATATATATATATATATATATATATATATATTATAAATTCTTATATGTCATAGTATACTTGCTGGAGGTGCAAGAGCAATTGTTATAACTCACAGGTGTTATTCTCATGGTCG
The DNA here is from genome assembly GCA_015143295.1 of Tetracentron sinense. Classification (NCBI taxonomy): domain Eukaryota; kingdom Viridiplantae; phylum Streptophyta; class Magnoliopsida; order Trochodendrales; family Trochodendraceae; genus Tetracentron; species Tetracentron sinense. The sequence continues at coordinate 24,130,254 of CM026552.1, forward strand.
TAGGGTTTTTTGAAAGACAGAATGCAAGAAGGCTTTCTTCAACGAGTCTGCTATTCCATGAAGCCAGATGAAGCTTCTGGTCTTATTTTCCCATAGGAAAATGTGGTGGTAAATATTTTAGACATAGATAATGTTTTTAAGGGATAATTTAAAGCTGTATTAATTACTTTACTGGAATTTACTTGCTTTGGTATCATAGAATGGAAATGGGAAAACAAATATAGTTAAAACTGATGTGATATAATCTTGATTAAATAACACATAAATGATTTATTTGAGTATAGGAGTATTAGGAAGCTAACTCTATCCAACATCGAATGGAAATGGGAAATGAGTACAGTTAAAACTAATATAGTAATATGTGATATAATCGATTAAATAACACATAAATGATTTATTTGAGTATAGGAGCATTAGGATGCAACATCGAACTAAATTCACTTTCTACCCTTGTTATCCGACACAGTGGGAACTTGCCTCTAAGTGCCTCTTAACATCTTTGGAAAGATTATTCACACTACCTGTCAAAGGGGGAGAAAAGGGGAAAAATGTGAACAAAGAATTAAAATTAAAAGACTTTATTTTACCTTCAACATTCACCATCATCCCACCACCCTCTTTCCAAGAGGACCTATTTTAATTCTACTCTCCATCTATGTCACGTTGTGAACAATGCTCTTCTTTACGAGTGCCTTAGCGGAAATTTTTGGAGTCAGCATCACGTATTGAATAGTAAGTGATTCTGAAATTACCATAATAGCTGTTTTCCACACTGACCTAATTTGCATAAGGGTGCCCAAATCATCACTACGATCCTATGCTCAACCTGTAAAATGAGGACTTTGATACATGCTTACTCTCTAGGATTCAAAGCTATAGCAACTGCTGCCAGGCTCCTGTAATGTATAGATACATATGTAATCTGTGCCCAACGAATCTGTGTGCCTTGAGCTTCATAAATTCAGAAATTTAGTGCCATGTTCGGTTGCAGTATCAGATATTGGTCTTACCATGGTAATATGCAAGCTTTTGTATGACTTGTATAGTTTTCTTTTTGCCACATTTCTCAGTAAGTATTACTTCTCATGCTTACAAGTACATGCCAGTTTTTTACCCAATACAATGCCATTTCTCATGTGCAGATGTGCTTCAGGCAGATACTCGAGCTTTGAAGCTGAATGCCTGGAAACAGCTGGCCTCTGAAGAAGGTATGTTGGTTAGCAGCTTACGTCTTTGAAATTACTATTTTCCCTGATAAACTATTTGATTAAAGATTATGCCTTACCCGATGTGCAGTATTTGTATCTTTAGCTATAAAACCATGCACTCTCTATGAAAATAACGAAGATAATTGTCTTCATTGTTTCATGTCAAAGTAAAAAATTGCATCTTTTAAGTTTCTTTTTCCTCGTCTGAACACTGGGATTATAATCAATCTTGATGTTATCATTGAGAACAAAAGACATCGGGTAAGAGTCTACTTTTTTTTTTCCCTCCTGTATAAGACAACTAGCAAGAGAAGGAAGGAGTGTTAAATGTTCATTTTAGTGGTTGGCTTCTCACTTATGCTTGCAACCTTCTCACACCATATATAACCATCATAAATAATTGGTTCTCATTCTAGTATATTCTCATGCACTGTTTCCATGGATAGTGGGTCAATTAATAAGAAATGCATCATTGTGGATGCTCGCTATTCTAGGAAAGCATACTCTGCTCTACAGGATGTTCTGTCTTGTATTGATGTCATCATGTCTCACAAAAAGAGATTGGAGAATACATTCGTAGGTTCCTTAGTTGGGGAGCAATAGTATTGAGCATAGAGGTCATGTCTCTGGAATATGATCACAAATCTCTCGATTTAGTCTATCCATGACAGAGCTATTCATGCACCCAAAACACCTTCTTAGCCAGTGTTTTCTTCTTTTCTGTAATGCAACCTATATTTAAAACCATCTATTGTGGAATCTGATAGGTTATGAGTTTACAATGAGAAAGGACATGGTGGAGAAGATTTTTATCAGTTATATATAGTCCTTGAAATATGCTTACCAAATACCAACATATCACTTTAGTCTATTCACTAAAAGACTCTTCTTATCTTACACATGAAACAACTTCTTAGCCATCTATTTAGTGTTTTCATCTTTCCTGCAATCAACATATATTTAGAAGGGGATTATGGTCTGGGGTTTTGGAAGGGGAATATGACAAATGCCGACTTGGTTGTGTCTTACTTTAGGTTTTGGGCGGGGAGAGGGTCAGAAATCAGCTTCTGGAAGCCGAAAGGATGTTTGGTCAGGGTCTACTCGTCTAATGGATGATTTTGATAATATCTTTGTCCTAGCTACCGACAGGGATGTTCTAGTGGAGGATTCTTATAAGAGGAGTACAGTGGGAGTTTTATGGAGTCTGAGGATGCGGAGGGACTTTAATGACTGGGAAATCAGTGATATGTCTCGGCTTTTGGAGCGCATTACCTCATATGACCTTTCCCTAGAAGTCAGTGATTGTAGGATGTGGTCTAGAAGCAACCATGGGTAGTTCTCAGTAAGATTTTTGTTTCAGTTTTCGTCTCCTTCTCCAGGTAAGTCATTTCCTCATAGGGTTGTGTGGAATCCTAGAATTCCCTCCAAGGTATCTGTCTTTGTATGGGCCGCAGCATTGAATAAAATTCTAACTGGTGCTCATTTACAACATAGAGGATGGAGTATGGTCAACCGCTGTTTTATGTGTTTCCAAGTGAAAGAGACGGTGGATCATCTTCTTTTGCACTGCCTTGTAGTGCAGGAGGTGTGAGGATTTTTCCTTTCTCGCATGGGGGTTGCGTGGGTCTTTCCCTCATCCTTTCACAATTTCTTAGATTGTTGGCCTTGGATAGAGGGGAGGGTGCTTAGGAAGAGATTTGGGTAGTTCTCCCTGGGGCTATCTCTTGGTTGGTTTGGAAAGAGAGAAACCTTAGAGTATTTGATGATGGTTTGTCTACCGTTCCCCGGATTTGTGATCGCATCAAGTTGGTAGTTATGGAGTGGGCAGGGATCCATTGTACAGGGGAGAAAATTCAGGATATTTTGCACTAATATGTTGTATTCCTAGGGGAAAGATCGTGTTTGCTTCATCCCGGTGTTGAGTTTATATGCTTGTAAACTCTATTGCCGTGTTTTTTCCATGTTTTTCTTTTCCTCCTTTTTAAATATATTGAGCTGCTTTATCGATTAAAAAACATGTATCTAGAACTATGGATTGTGGAATTTGAGAGGTTATATGAGCTTTATCATGTGGAAGGACATGGTGGAGAAGGTTTTATCGGTTTTGAGAGATGTTATTGCACTCCCTATGCATTGTTATCATTATTTGATCATTGTGCAGGAAAGAAAATTCCTGAAGATGGTGTTTTACATAGGCAGGTGCTTTATGCAGGTGCTGATCATGTACTACATAAGGTTTGGGAATTCGTTCTTGTTTTCTGAATTGGGTTCTTATCCAAAGTCATGCATATCTATTATAAACAAACATCACTCAGAATACTATTTTAAGAAAGGAACTTCTTATCAATCAAAAAAAAGAACGGAACTTCTTAGGAGATTTAAGATTCTTCTTTCTTGTGCAGTTTATTCTTTTGAGGATCTAGGAAAATCCAATAAATTGAAACTATCCAATATCTTAAATAGAAGTTTTATAAATCTTATTGTATTAAAAGTTAAAACAATGAACTTCACAATCTTGCAAAAATATGACTATTTCAGGAAAAAACAAGAGAGATAAATACTTTACAAGCCATTCATTTTCTGTTGATCTTTGTTTTTTCTTGTTCTCTAACAATAACGTGAGAATTAAAAATTATTTCCAGTGTGATCAATCTCCTGGAGGATGGTGTACATAGTCATGTACTGCCACAGATCTCTAGCATTCACTTCTCATTCTTATACTTTTTTATCCTTCTCTATAGATAGTTTAGGGGTTTCCTCTAGATTATGTTTACACACCAGATGTAATTTCAGGCTGATTTTTGGAATTTTTTTTTGTTTTAATTCTCGAGTCGTGTGTCCGTGGCAGCATGAATTCGTCGGAGAACTTAGGGACCTTAAGGTTATATTTCAATATGGTATAAAGATGTCTTTAGGAATTTTTTTGGTAGGAGATTAAGATACCTCATCTAAGAGGAACGAGATGGTGGGAAAGACTTAGACTGGTTTTCTAAAGGAGTTAGTGTGGCACCGACAGAACTTTGTATCATGTGACAGTCCAGTCGGATTATTTTTAGTGGGTTTGTTGATTCTACTTGATGTGATGATTTGAGCATTTTACGAATTTAGGAAGCCAAACATGAATCTCTAGCTTCTCTTTATGGTATTGACTATTGTCCCCCTCGACGGCATGTAGTGCCTCTTTGTGAAATTTGTTGGACTATTGGGCCGTGGGGGTGTTCAGCTTATAGAAGTAGAATGGCCCACAAGGAAGAGTAAAAAGTTTGACAGGAAACAATGTTTTATAACCATAATTACCAGATCGCAAAGCGGAAATGAGAAGCGAAGTGGGAACTGGGCTGAAAAAATCATTGGGAAACGAGAAGTAAAAAATGAGATATGGGTGCCTCATTCTCATTATATCAGAATGGACAGTCGTATCTTAGATTTTGCCTCACATAATGTGGAGAAAAAGGTCTACTTCGCGGATTAACTGATTCAACCAGCCAATCAGGTCCAGGTTGTAGAACACTGCAGAAACCGTAGTGGAATTCAAGGGTTCTGTTTTCTTCTTTAATTACTTGTGATGTTCCTATAGAACAAGATGTCCTTCAAATTAATTGTGCTATTCATGCTTGCTTGTAAAGATGATTTTTTATTACTTGCCCTGCCAACTGTCATTTCTTTATGCTTGATATCTCTGACGAATCTCCCAAACATTCAGGTTTTTCTATGGGAAAAAGCAGAAACTGAATTGGATGGATTAAAGTCAAGGTTCTCACAGTTATATTATGAGAACCTTCTCAAAGTGAGAGCTGTCCTGCTCAGTTGATTCGGTGGGTGTACTGTTTGTGATTTCATTGCATTAAAGTAGTTTAATACTTGTTTCTTATTCAGCTTACTAAACCCATGGAGGGTTTGAAAGAATGGATGGATGCAGTCTCTACAGCTGGCATTCCATGTGTTGTTGTTTCATGTCTTGATGAAGAAACCTGGTTGAAGCTTTGGAGCGGATGGGGCTCAAGAAGTATATTCAGGTAGGGTTTCTCTTAAGAATTCCCATATTGAATTCAACATGTATTCTCTACAGAGAAATGTAAGGTACCTGTTGGATAGATGCTCTGCCAATGGCAAAGAAGTACCGTGGCACAATGAGGGGAGTGGGGCGTACCATTTAATGCGTGCTTCCTTTGGAAATTCCAGATATAAACTCAACCTGATTGGAGATTTTACATTATTACCATCTGATCTGTTGGTTTATGGCTATCATCCTTCTATTTTTTCTGCTGCTCAAAACAATGTCTTAGCATAGACTGCATAGTAGCCAGAAAATCCGTTTTTCTATCACAAATCTCTTTGTTTGCCATTTCTGTCTAAATTCATATTATTATATTATCGCATCAAGCATATTACCTTTTTTCACAAGACTCTTCAATCCGGGAGGGGTTGGAGCCATAGTTACCAAACACCCGTATTATACCCGTATAGTACTCGTATAATACTCTTAGGGGGGTCGCCATTTAAAACTCCGTACTTTTGTCATGTTACGTGTTATACCCGTATTGCCATTTAATACCCATTTAATATGCGAATTATGTATTAAACGCGTACAATATGCGTATTGTTGCTGTTCTTTTACCGTGTTAAACGTATATTCTGCATTAAATGATTGTTATTAGTTAATATCATGATTTTTATTTATTCTTTAATTTTCCCGTATTTTTGCCGTGTTTTTTCGGTATAACACCCGTGCTTCCCGAACGGATCATTGCCGTATTATACCTGTACCCGTACTTGGTAACTATGGTTGGAGCTGGCTGGACAAATATGGATTATAGGATACCGAGGTAGATGGATGAAATGGGAGAAGAAAAACTCAAAATATGACATTTTTCATTTCATTTTCTCGCATATATGATATATTTGATGGATCAGTTGATTGGGTGGCTTAGGAGATATCTTAGGTAAACATCATATATGGTGGGTCCATCCATAGTGACAAAGTCAGGGTTTGGGAATTATTCGGCAAGGGTCAAGTTTGAAAAATTCGGGAAATATTCGGAGAAAATATTATAATTATAAAATGATATCAAACAATTTGATTAGAGAATATACAAAATAAGCAGTTTACTTTGTCGAACTAAACGAATTATTGCGAAATTCACGAATAAATCGTGAATAATTTGTGAAATTCGGGAATAATTCGCAAAATTCGTGAATAATTCGGCACACCTAAAATTTGCGAATAATTCGTGAATAATTCGGAGAATAATTCAGCACACCTAAAATTTGCAAAAACTTTGTTACTATGGGTCCATCATACCACGTGTGCACTGTTTTGTCACCTATGCAGTTTGTACACCGGTTGGTTGATATGACATAGATATTTTTTTATCGATATGTAAACTAGATTTTTTCATTCTCCACATGCACTGAAAGTAAATTCAGCCGACTCATCTTTACAGAGTTGCAGTCAATCGTGACTGAGGAAGATGGAATGGAGTCAAGAGCACATGGATTCCTTTCTGCGGCAGTTAAGGTATGGTTGGGAATCCTCACACTGCTGAATTACTACATAAATGTAGCTATCTAAGTCGAAGCTTTATTCTTTTTTCGAATATATGTTCCTTAAATTTTTCTTCCATTTAATTTGAAATTGGCAAACATGGATTAGAGGTAGACGCCAATGTTAAAATTATTTCCAGAGCATGCAGAGCCAAGACCTACTCAAATATTTTTTTATATGAATTTATATATGACATTGTTCATAAAATTATAAATTATTTGGTTACCTATTTTTTGGTAAAGCTGAAATTTATCACTAATAAAGTGGCATAGTAGTGTTCAAATCACAGTAAAATTGGATCTTGACTCGGCTGCTTGCTAAGCTATTGGGTGACCTCTTTGCTTCTGTTGGAATGTGAATCAAACAATCAATGGTGTTTAGGATGTGGGCAGAAGAGAAGGTGCTCAGCCTCAATATATGCACTACTTTCCAGTCCAAGCAGTGACATTGAAGAAGCTGTTCACTCAGTCTAGTAACTCTGCCCGTGACAGTCAAATGTATTATTACCCAAAGCCAAAGTTGGGAGGTTTCAGTCCATAGGCTTAAAGGACTGTCTTTGTAACATCGGTCACAGAATTATTTCTTCAATTTTTTTTGGACCTTTTGTTTTAGCTATTTTGAGTGTGTTGATGGAGAGGGGTAGTACATACGAAGTTTCTAGGCTTTCCCAGCCACAAGAGAGGATTCAAGACCCTGCCCTAGTGGGTGACGCCCTTAACCACCCTTATATGAGGGTGTTGGCTATTTCTTTCTTTACCCCCTTATGAATTCACATTGCAGAGGAATATGGGTTATGCAGTTTGTTGGTGTGCTTGGAACTATGTTGGTCATATTAATATTAAACAAATATGATCTTTGAAAATATTTCTGAATATGATTAGATAAGACAGTTTTGGGGAAGGAATGCTGAATTCTGTCAATTATACAAATCAGTCACTTGGTAAATTTTCTTATCCCATTGTTAGTATTTGAATCTTCTTGTAGATTTATTTTTTTAATCTTCACCATCATTTCAAATTTGAATCTTTGAAAATAAATTTTACCCTAAATTTTATCATGTTTATAGTTAGGTTTGTGATCAAGAAATTTGGAAAATTTTATCATCCTATTGTTTTAACCATATGAAACTATCTGAAATTTTTTATTCTTCAATATTGATTTGAACTTGAAGTTTAGGGTTCTTCAAGAAGTACCCTAAACTTCTTCAACATGTGTTATTTTATGTCTCTATTCAAGAATGATTGTCTAGTAAAGACAGTGCAAGTATTCGCACAAAATCACGAGTTAAGGTTCTAAATATATAAGTATTACAGTTACTAAAAAATAATTATATAAGCTATTACTTTTAAAATGTAAATTTGGTCACTTTGTTAATTTATATATTGTTTCTTAGATATCATAGACCAAGAAGCCAGTTGAGTACATGTAATACTCGTTAAGTTGATTTGTCTTTATTGATCTTTGATTTAATTAGTTCCACAACTTGTTCCTCTAGAATCATAGATGTCTTTGAGCCAAAAGGGGGATTATAGAAATTACAATTATCAGACTTCTAAATATTGGGATTTTAGGTTGATTTCACTAACTGTGACTATCTTTATTTACTTTTGAGTATTTCCCTTGCAGTTGGATAGGAAACCATAAAACATCTAAGTGTGTGGTATTTGAGTATGACCCAAGAGGCATAACTGCAGCCCACAACTGTACGATGATGGCGGTGACATTATTCGATCGGTGCTCACCTGACATGTATTTCACATTGTTTTCTTTCATTCTTAATTTTTTTTCTTTCTTTAAATGGAGACCTTTATAGAACACTTAACTGAATTACACATACAAATGACACTATCACTATTGAACACCGTCATTGTTCTTGGAAATGCAATCATGATTAATAAGCATATTTGTGGCAGTGTTATCAAAACCGGACCGGACCAGCCGGTCGAACCAGTCAAAATCTAGAAAAATGGGGGAAAAAATGAAAAACAAATCAGTTCTTTACAAAAAGTACACGGTCGAACCGGGAACCGGCCACTCTACCGGTTCGATGCCTAGTCCGATTATGAAAACAGTGATTTGTAGTACTGGTGTTGCCGTGTTAGTACTCCAATCTTTCATCGTGAATTAAAACAAAAAAAAAAACTGAATGAACCTTGTTACTCAACCCATCAAATTCAGCCACCCCCATTGTTTATAAGAATCAAAATGCTCAACTCATGTGGAATTAGAAGGATCGTGTAGTAAAAGATGATTTGCTCACAAGGGCTCCACATTCATGGATTTCCAGAAACAGATTATAGAGAAAGCTCCTCCCAAAAGGAAACGTACCATAGATACCATCTTCTGATTCAATTTCCTCATTTTCCTTCTTCCTCTAGTTCACTGTAATTATATAGCAGACACAGGCATTCCTCATATTTTTCCAACACTTTTGTGTAAAAATATATATTTTTGTGCACAAGCATATCTATTTAAGTTCTGTTTGGCTCTCATTTGGTTGAACACTTGAACCCCTGGCATCAATGGCATAATTAATGTACAACTTAGTCCTGTAATTCATGGTCTGTGTGATGTAGATTGTGATTTTTTTTCATTTTTCTAATCTTCTTTTTAACATCAACATGGTTCAATCGTGTAATCTTTTTAAGCAGAGATGCAATGGAATGGACACTGAGCCCTGAGCAGTGAGGAGGACAAGAGCTTTTAGCTTGTGGACAAGTACCCCTATCCGTTAGGGTGTTTTTTCTTTTGGTACAACCTTCACTAACATTTTTTTTTCAATTACGGGGGGTGTCCCAAAGCCTTCGAGCCAAGAACTAGTCCCTTCTGTCATCCGCACCGACCCACTTGGAATTTTCCCTACGAATACCAGTGTTACCTAATGGTAAGTAAATGACATAGTGCAGCATTATTAGCCAACACCTTGCAATACCCTTGCCCGCTCTCAAACCTGGCGCTCCTCCGACCCAATGCTATATTTAAAATTGATGATCTCGCTCTAACTCTACTCCCTGGTTACTTGGAGAGAGATCTGTAATGAGACTGGTTAGACACCCACATATTGTGCAGCTTCTCGAGATCATGGCCACCGGAGCCAAGATTTACTTCTCATTGAAAATGCTAAAGGTAGTGAGCTCTTTAACAAGGTAGCTCAAGGAAAACTCAAGGACCTTAAGGTCCTGTTTAGATAAACTTCTCTAAGAAGAGAATGACTTCCCAAGAACTTTCAAGAAAAGCAACTTTTGAAAAAAGTAACTTTTTGCTGAAGTTTCCTTGAGCTAGCTTCCTAGAAAAGTTGCTTTTCTAATTATTGATTTTCACAGGGAGTCCATAGTTATGCGAATAACCTGGATTGCTATCAACTTTTGAAATAACCGGGATTGTTATCAACTTTTGACTTTTTTGGAACCAAAAGCGATGTCAATTCAGAAGTTTATCCAGCACAACTTTATACTTATAAACAAAAGTGACTCCCTAAGGGGTGCATGGATCTTGCTTGGGTTGGGGTGAGGTAAGCCTAAGATCGGGTTGTGACCTAAGGACAGATTTGGTCTCAGAACTGTAGAATTTTAGGGGCAACCAAAGCCTTCCGAAAGGCCAAGATATAATGATGCTATCGGAAGTCTGTCTGGGGTCTAGCCAGACAAGCATTAGGGATCCCATATGCTTGGATCTGATTAGAGCCCACAAGGCGGCAATCTGCTCTTACAATATAAATTGGTCAGATATAAACTATTCATAATCATCCCAAGGACTATCCATAGGATACATGACTCTTTCTGTTATGCAAGACAAGATCCATAGGGTCAGTAGCAACTCGAAAACAGATAAAAGGGCAAAACACAAACACTTGATATGCGTGGTTCCTAGGAACGGCCAGTTTTTGAATGATTTTTTTCAGTTTCAATGCTATAGATCCATGTTAACGGGATATACACATATACATTTCAATCTCGTGTCCTGGATGGCCCTGCTATTTTTGAGGTCATCTTTCTCTCTGACACACCGGGAGTGTGAATTACTGAAACATTGTTTCTCCTATCACACAATTGGTGCTTAAATATCTGTTATGCTAGAAGCAGTTAAGCTCACCTAAACTGGAAACTGAAAACTGGAAACTGCAACTAAAACAATAGCCTCCATTAAATTTCAGATAACAAAAATGAAGATCTTAAAATAGATTGGGTTGAGTGGTTTACAATCATATACTAGTAACTTTCATCACTTTCATAGTTTTGGCATAAAGACTGGAGTCCAGTGCTTGAAACATTGGTATTAGGCTCTTCTTGCTTGTTCTCTTCTTTTTTTGCCGAAAGGATACCGGTGGAAGGCGGAAGCGGCTTCTTAACAACTGAAACTCTGACTGAAGGAGATTTGAAAATGAATTTGCCACCATTAGGAGCCTCAGCACCACCTGGAGTCTCTGATAACCAAATAAACAAAACAAATTTTGTTGGTACATAAAAGAGATGTTTACAAACAATTTTCGGTTGCTTGCATTTCCACGGTCAAATAATAAATACCATAATGCCCGTAATTCCAATGTAAAAAGAAGTAAATGACAGGCAATTTGGGACAGCTTGGTACATTACATAAGGCTGCAACATGCAATCAGGTAGATGCACATTTCCTTCTATCTCTTTGAACCCAGTACTCTGGTACTACTACACAAATAATGTTACCTCCATGTATCACTCTGTTTTTCAGTCAGGATGGCAGCCTCAAACTATAAAGCAAATAACCTTTAAAGAAATTATTCTCAATCACAGCACCCAATGCCACATAATAGTTTATACTTTTACAGTAAAAATCCTTGACAAAATTTTCCAATCTCTATAACCTCCCCATGGATCATAGTAATAAAGTTCTCAAATTATTTCAAAGAGTCCCGAATAATTTATGACTTCTTTCGTTGAATGTCTAATTCACAAACTATTCACAACTTTCGGAAAAAATCGTGACTTTATTAAATTCGCGAATTTTGGTTACTAAGCAGAATTATTCACAGTTTTTTTGAAAAGTTCCGAATAAATATTTAATATATGAAACATGTTTGTTATAGTTTATACAATATTAGTAATTTTATTTTATATTTGTTTACATATCTTACCGGACATTTTCCCGATTTATTTTCGTACATTCCAAATTTTGCCCTTTTCTCAAAATTTCCCTCGACGAATAATTCCCGAACTCGAATTAGCAAGTATGCTATGAATGAGTTCAGGTTGGAGTAAGGTCAGTGTAAAAATCTCAGCAGTAATGATTATCTCCGCGCATTCAACCCTAATTTTTAAAACAAAGGAGTAAAGGAAAACAAAAAGGACTTGGCGAGTCAGCTGAATATACAACTATTGGGCAAATTTTCACTATCCACATGTCATTATACTTTCTAGTTAATCAAAAAGGACTTGTCTTTCCCAATTATATCCCCAACATGCTTTAAAGCAGTGTTACAAATCTCGTTCTCAGGTTTTTGTTGACCTCTCTATTTCTCCTTTTGGATCCCATCCACTACTAATTTGGAGACAAAATTGGTTTTCCTCTGAGAATTTTCCATCCAATGAAAGAATTTAGTATTTCTATCCCCCTTTCTTAGCCATCTAATTTGAGATTTCTATCTCCAACTAATATCCTCCAACTTCAGAATATTCACATATTCCTCTTTCGAGGACTCCTTGCTCCTAATTACCGCAAAGGATAGAGACCTCAAGTCTCCCATAGCATCTAGCTCCTCAATGACTCTTAGGAGACTAGATTTCCTCTCATTAGTTAATCCAAATGTTTCCTTATTCTAAACCTTAATTTTGGATTTGAGGAATTTTAATTTGACGCAAAATTTTGTACAAGTTGACCCCCCTCCCCCCCCAAAAAAAAACCAGGTTCGGACCTCCACACGGGAGCCACTACTCCTTGAAATCCTCATCCTCCAATCACATATTCTCAAATCAAAACGGAGTCACACCACCCTTGAGTTCTTCTGATCCCAACAAGATAGGGACATGGTCCGAGGCAGGTCTAGGAAGTGTTGATTGGGTAAGGGTTGGGAACATCCTCTCCCAGTCCTCACAAAAGAGAATTGTCAAGCCTACTAGCCGATATATCTTCGTTAATTGCAACCATGTATATCGAGGCCCTTTAAATGGGTAATCAATCAACCCATGATTGAAATAAATCTCTACATTTTAGCTTTCTTGAAATTACCCCCTTCGTCTCATTTGCAAAACAGACGTAATTAAATCCCCCCGCCCAACACCATGGCGCATCCCAGCTCGCTCTAACGTCGCACAACTCTTGCCATATATCCACATCCTCTGATCCAATAAACAATTCATAAACCCACGTAGAGACCTATAAGCACCTTCTCTTAACGACCTACGCATAATAGATATCGAGTACGCTCCTAATTCTGAGTCCATCACTTCCACTCACTCTATCCCAAATCAAGAGTATCCCCCAAGATGCACCAATCGACAAAATGGCTAACCATTCTGATACCGGACCACCTCAAACTTCTTCGATGAATCGGTCTTAAATACATTCCATTTCAGTCTCTTGAACACAGAGATTGGCGGTCTCTTAGTTTTAAAAAACTGTTTTATGGCTACACATTCTCCACAAGACCCAACCCTATGATGTTCCATGAAATTAAACATAGACCCGACATTAACTAAATCGATGCTCCCGACCTTGTCTAGGGCTGCTAGATACACCTCTAAGACTAGATTTCTCAAAGTTGACGTTGCACCCTAATCTCCTCAGCAAAGTTGTTGAGATCCTCTACGGACGTAACAAAGTTCTATTTTTAGAACGGAAAATAGTCACCTCCTTGGTCGGTGACGCGAGGAGGGGCATCTTGGGTCCCTTATTCATGCCACGTGTCCCCCTTTCAACTCCCTCTAACTGTGGTTAAGGTTCACTAACCCTTTGGGTTCACCCATCTACCCTTTGTTTTTAGAAAAATATAATAAAAAAAATTTTAACTACAGGGTTAAAAATTAACCTAAGTTCATGGCAGGGCAACTTTGTGAGAGCGAGGAGCAATAGTTCTCTCCTCGCCCGTGGAGGGAACTATTGCTCTTTTAGAACTGACCTTTGACCATAAATTTTTATTTTCAGGGCGGCCTTGGAATAAGCCTCTCACCTCCTCCTCATGACCCTCATACGAAAGGCCCAAGAAATTACCAAATCCTTCGATTTTATCCAGAACCCACTTCGAAGCCCTTCATCTACCCTAGATTGAGGGTTGTCCGACTTGGTACTACATAGACTCATATCACTGAATTGGATCATCATAAGCAGTGTTACAAATCTCGTTCTTGGATTTTTATCTGCCGTAGCTTTTCTCGGGAGATTTTCAAATCTGAATTTTTTTCGGATATGTCTCGCCTAAATCTCGGCAATGATTAAAGCAATATATTAAATTACAAAAAATAGTAATAAATATCACCAATTTATAAATTCATAAAACTAACATTGTGTATTTCTCACGATACTTTTAAAATATCGGCTAAATCTTGCGATATTAACAGGACAAAAAGAGAATTATATTTCTCGCGATATTTTTAAAATATCGCTATAAAAACAGAATTTTAAACTTTAGATGTTTTTCTCGGTTTTTTCCATGAGAAATTGGATGTTTTTCGAGAGATTTGTAACAATGATCATAAGGCATTGACTGGAGTCTATGATCCATCTCACAGAGATTAATAGAACACGACTCTAGCTTAGACCCCCCCCCCCCCCCCGATGATTCCCCTTTCCTCATTAGATATTTAGATTGTGGTTATGTGGTATCAAATCCCCTTGGATCTGCTCGATAAAGAATTCATGTTATGCGACAGAAATTAAATGCTTCTACCCTCCCTATTTCCCTTTTACAGACTGATAGGAGAAGTAGAAGACGAAGAGGTGTGGAGCATACCATTAGCTAGAAAAGTGGGTGTGTGAGATTGCACATCACTGTCTCTCGCCTCTGTTGATGGATTGAATTTGATGGTACTAATCTCCTCCCTCGACCAATTACTTGATCATGACTATTATTTCTATCTTTGGCATGGTCTCCATTTACCAGTTTCCCTACTTCTTCTCTACTTATAGCCTTCTATGGGTTTCCCATTTCCTTCTTGGAGTGAGTTGACATCTTTAGTAGCTGAGAGTGGGCTGTCATTGAAGTAACCAAGAATGGGTTGCCACCTTTAGTAACTATAGAATTGACACCAACCTTAGTAATTGACAGTGGAGCCTCAACTTTTGTTGCTTTCTTATCACTCCCCCCTTGATGAAGGGAATGACTATGGATGCACAACTTTCCTTTAAGATTATAAATAAATAAAAATTGGGGCTTGTTTAATAGAGTACCTGCAATGTTTTATAAACCAAGGTTTTAAATGTCAACAGCAGGGCATAAACGCAGCATGAAAATGGGATATCTCACAATACTATCGAAAAGGCAGATTTTTCATCGTACGAGGAAAAAAATTGGGAAAAACATTAGCAAAAAATGAGTATTTTAGTGAAACGTCAGTAAATGCTAAAATAGACATCAATGCACATTTCCATAGTCACAAAAAACTGCGTTTTAAAAAAAAAAAAACCCCGTTTAAAACACGCATTAATACCTTGCCGTAGAAAACGGCGTTTAAAACCCGTTTTTTGAATAAAACAATTATTATAGTTTTAAACCCGTTTAAAACGAATAATACGAAGAAAAAAAAAATAGATAATCTTGAAATTTTTTGAGAATGAAGATTATGTAGATATTGATGACTTTGATGCGCTTTTGAGCAATTGATGAATATAAATGAGTAATTTTATTAATATACGTATGTTAGTCTTGTTTTTAATCTTGATAATTGATGTTTTAATGAAATTTAATGCCTTGATGGAATGAATTTGATGTTAAAATAATGTTATGAATTTATTATTGTTGCTTATAGTTACTCTTTTTGTATATTATCTCATCAAATTGTTAGATATATTGATTAGCATCGTTTCTAATATTTATAATTATAATTTTTTTCTCCATTTTTTTCCCGAAATTTTTAAATTTTTCCGTACTTGACCCCTTTCGAATTATTCCCAAACCCCGACTTTGTGACTACGCACATTTCCATATATCAACCAACATATTGTGACTTTTATACTAACATATATCATCTTATACCAATCTTTTTAGATATTAGAAATAAATTGTGAAATGCGATAAATTGTGATATTTTCACAATATTTAGCTAATATATCGTAAAAACAAAATATCAAGGATAAATATATCCCCACCCTGTGACCAAGGGATATTTTGGGCTAATTTTGCATATAACACAGATACTTAAAACCTTATATAGAACAAACTTAATAATTTCTTATCCACGACTCATAGATGAGAATTTAGGATACGAATGAGAGATTTCCCTTTAATTCCTTGCATATTTACAGAGTATTGATGAAGACAAAAAAAAGTAGTTTAGCAACTTCCAAATACGTGAATTAAAATTGATAATAGGCATGGTCTAAAAACTAGTCGAAACCATTCCGTAATGGGTTCGCAAGTAGATGTTTTGTTATGTTATGTGCTACAATAAAAATAATCTAGAATGTAACAACTATAACGGCATTACGTAATGGAATTTCCATTACGGGTAACGGCCATTACAGCATTTCATCTGTTACGTAACACTAAATTATGTTTAGTGAATCACAGTAATCAAAAGATTTTTTTTGGGTAAAACAAGTTAATCAGAGGATTTTAGATTTTAAGGAATTTTAAGGGTGAAAAAAATCAACACAGGTCAGCATGCCAGTTGTCATTTCATTTCAACAGCTCGATCTCAACTCATTTCCGACCAGTCTTTAGATCTCAGCTCGTTTCCATCCATATCTCACTGCAACAGCTCGTTCCTGTCCAGACATCGGATCTCAGCTCATTCACATACAAATTGCAGTTAAACAGGACGGAGAGTTAGAAGTAAACGACAAACAACGAATTAAACAAGACCCTCAGTCATTTAGACCAACCAACTTAGTATTAATGAGGCCTTCTAGCTCGTTGACACTTGGTTGAGAGACATCACATCGTTAAGTCAGATCAACCGACTTAGCATTAATAACTGACACGTGAATCTATGACTGCAATGATCAAATTACATATTACCTCAAGTACTGCACGTGAATCTCTGAAATAGCCTCTGCAACACTGAGGTATTCGAACCTTCCTCAAACCCTTGTGAACTCAATCTTGACTCAGTCTTCAGAGCATCTTTGACAGGTCGGACGACCATTCAACAGCAAGCCCTTGCTTTGCACCCTACCTCTCAGTCAAAGACATGTGGAGCTTCCTACCACTCAAGGTATTATCCTCGACAAATAGCATGGACAATACTGAGAGCTGACAAAAATCGCATGACATGCACAAGCGTCTTCTCCATACACCAGCCTATGGATTTTTATTCTGACCGAAACCTCTAAAACCCTGATTGTGTTTTGATTGATCGAATCCGATTCTAACTTGATCATCGAAGTCCCTTTGTAGGTCGGACACCACCGCATCCAAAGGACAACGAGCTCGAGACGTCCATGAAAAGCTCAGAACGCCCAAAAGATCATCAAAGTGCCTTTGCAAGTCGAACACCGCCGCATCCAAAGGACAAAGAGCCTGGAATGCTTTGAGCAAACTCGGAACACTCAGAATGAGCTCAGGACGTCTAGGAAAAGCTCGGAACGCCTGAAAGATCATCAAAATACCTTTGTAGGTCAAACACAGCCACATCAAAAAGACAAAGAGCTCTCAACGCCCAAAATGAGCTCGAAATGCCTAGAACGAACTCGTAACACCCAGAAAGAGCTCGAAATGGCTTGAAAGAGCTCGAAACACTTTGAAAAGTCAAGTAACCACTCATCAACAAACCAACTCATCCTTCTATCCCTTAGCTCGTGACACATGCCACTTGCGGTATTTTACACCCACGAAATTCTCTTTTTTTGGTAAATCACGCTTATCAAAGAGTTTTAAATTTGGAAAGCTCTACCTAATTTGGTCTCCTTAATCAATTACCCTTAAAACAGTTGTTACGAATAAAGAATTGTAGCATAGTTACTAGAAAAATAAATAGTTGTAGTAATGAACCAAAGAATTTCGACAGTAGCGGTCGTTAATGGTGGCGCCGTTGCGTAACGGTTTGGGTAGAAATCGTTGGGGTCTCCGAAACCATGTTAAAAAACCTAGTTATTGACCTTTGCAAAAACTTAGTAGAGCCTTTGATGCTTCTAATATTAAAATGTTAGTTATCTGTGATGAATAAAATAAGTATAAAACAAATACAAAAAAATCGAAGGACTTGCAAAGATAAGATTCTCTTTTTCCTTCACTAAGTAGAATATAATACTTTATCAGGATTTATATTTCTATCTTTGTCTTGGTCTCCTTTTGCCAGTTTCCCTTCTTCTCTGCTTTCTTCTTTGGGTTTTCATCTTCCTTCTTTGAGAGAGTAGCCATTATTAGTAGCTAAGAGTGGGTTGACATTTTTAGTAACTAAGTAGAATTCACCTTTAGTATCCAAGGATAGATGCCAGCTTTAGTAATTGAAATGAAAGTGGGACGCTGACTTTAGTCTTATCACTCCCCCTGACTATGGACACCCACCTTTTCTTGAAGATCAAAGAAAATAAAAATATATAAAAGGAGTCTTAATAAAGATATTGGCAAGTTGTCACGAAGAAACACATTAAGTAAAAAAGGAATCCACCAGCCACCTTTTCACGAACAAAACGATAAATCTGACTCTAATTGTTTGGTTGAGCAAGAAAAATTGGAGTAATAGACTAAGGAAACTCATACTTTCAGAATAACAAAAAGGTGGTTGAAACAAAAGTGTGAGGATAACAAAAAGAAGAAAAGATAACCGCATGTGCTTACACTAGCAAAAGCCATTGAGCTATTCTCAACCTAAACACTAGAACGTGTACAGCAGTATGACTTCTACGCAGTCCATGAGGTTCCATTTGAGCCAAGAAAAGCACAACAGGCAGCTGTGGAGCAACAAATAAGAGGACATCTGGCCCAATCTGCATCTAAAAAGGCATAAAGGTCTAAGGTGATATTAGACTAATATGAAGGTCATGATATTGAGCATCTTACTATCTTGTATGTACCGAAGAATATGCTTGCCAAAAACATGTGAGCTACTCTAGGAGACTGCATACTGGTAAAGAAGGTTAACTGGACAAGAAAGTTCATGTCAATGGTACAGACGTACAGTAGAGCTCCAACCTTCGAAAGGCAGTAGCATTGAGCAATGCAAACCAGTATAAAGAGTATTATTCTTCACGACTAGAGGAGTAGAGATTCCTTGCTATCTCCAAATGTGAGTGATCCTTAGATTGGGAAAGCATTATACCAGAGGCAGGTGAGGTAACTTCAATAGCTAGGAAATAATAGAGAGGACCCAGATCCTACAGCAAACTTTGTACCCAATTGAGTGATACACGTAATCATGTTGAATTACTACCGTCAAAATAACATCATCCACATAAAAGAAAAAGAAGAATTACTTCAGGATATGCAGCACTACAAATATAACCCCAAGTAGAAGATAGGCACTAAAGTGATCTATCAAGCTCAAGGAGCTTGTTTAAGGCCGTAAGAGCATACTTTAAACAGCATAAATAAGTAGGACGAGCTGAGTCAACAAATCCCGGGGGGTGCTCCATAAAGTCTGGCTCTTTTAAAACCCATGTAAAAAAGCTTTTTCAATGTCCATTGCCGAAAACTAGAGCTATGACACGACTTGTTCGAATGGTTGCTAGCCTAACTACTGAACTGATAATCTCGTCAAGTCAATATCTCGTGATTGACTGTAACTTTTTGACACTCGTCATTAATTAGAGGCGCTCTGAACTACCAGTTGTTTGTACTTTGGTTTTGAAAACCAATGACATTCAGATCAGTTGTGTGGAGGACAAGATCCTAGGTTGAATTACTTCTTAGTCACCAAGTCGGAGTTCAGGAATTATTCAGTTAGGAAAAATCAATCAAATTCAGGGGGGGGGGAATCGGGAAAATGTCGAGCAAAAAACGGGGAAAATCAGAAAACTATGTAACTATTTTACAGAGAAAATGTAGTTTCTCCTCCGTGGAAGAACCCGACCAGAATGCTGTAGCGGTGATTTAATAATTTTGGATTCAACAGTATACATGGAGAGGATGATGATAAATCTGCGATATGAAGTAAACTAGCTCATGACTTAGTTCTATTAACTACTGGACGGGCATTGACTGATTGACCTTCACATGGAGCGGTATCAGACTATCAGCAGTGGGAAACTGAGCCAAGGGAAGAAGCTCAGTCAATATCGTCCCTCTGCTGAAAACAACATAAACTTGAGAGAAGTAGGATCAGCTTTAAGATTGTCTATGAATGACGCCGGTGTTGAGGTAGGTGAAAAATGGCATAGCAGCTTCTTCCAAAGAGGTGAGGTGAACCAGGATCATCTAGTTCATGCATGGCTGGCGGCTTCTCATCTGATAAGAGCCTTCAAATAGCGGCTACATCATCGTAGATGCTTTTAGAATGATGGAAACAGTCTTGTGCAATTTAATTACCATTCCTGTAGGTTTGCAACTGTTGAACAAGTTGTAATTCTCTTGCTATGGATGACTGTGTAAATGCATTCTCCAAGCACTTCCATACTTAATGGGTAGTCAATCCAACAACCTAACTCAGCCTCTTTGGGGAGTGTCCATGTTATGTGATCCATCATCCATCTCTTCATCAGATAGTCATTATTTACCCTTTACATCCTCTGGGCTGATGATGTCACCTTCGCATCTGAGGAGGGAAACAGGCTTTCGGACTTTGCAGTTTTGCCTGTGATATGGACAGTGCAAGCAAATCTATGCTTTCAATAAGTTGTAAGATCAGTCTTCAACAAGAACTAATTCTTTGGTGTTAGCTGTACTGACAGAGGCCAATGCAAGTGTAAACTTGAGTGAGATGATGAACTGGTTGAGAGAACCATATTAGAGGAGCTGGATGGTACATTCTCTTCAGTGCAAGGGCTTGCCATGATTTTTAGAGTAGTAGGACTCTTGATGCCACAAAGAAAATAACAATCTGGTCTAGCAACAGCCGAAAAGGAGAATCATTATTAAAGATTGGTCTACACAAAAAGTTAGTAAAGCCTCCACTGTTATCTCATATTTATAGCGTTGCTTTTAGTACTTGGAATATAATTAAGCATAGTTCAAAAACTCGAAAACTCGAGTCGACTCGAAAGTTAGTTGAGTCGAGTAACTCGGAAAACTCGACTCAACCAACTCAAAAATATTATATATATATATATATATATCCAACATAGATAAAATAATTATTGCAAAATAATTTCTACTTTCTACAATTCTACTGCAAACTTACAAATTAAAAACAATCATAAAGTAATTGTAATGTTAAAAGCCTAAAATCAATCCTAACTTCAGAAATTATAATGTTATTATTAATTTCAGAAATTAAATGTACATTTGGTTATATATTGTGATGCTAAATCAATCCTAATTTCAATGCAATCCTAAGGTTTAGATGCTTACCGAGTTGAAGCTGGGCAAGTAGGTCAAAACTAACAAGGATGTTGCCATAGTTTCATAAAAATAGTCCTACTTATCTCATTCTCCTCCTTTTCCTCATCCTCCTTGGTTTAGGGCTTGAACGAGACCTCAATATGGGTTGGACGAGATTTTTTTTTATAGACATCTATGTCCTCCAGTGACTCGGTCGAGTCACTCGGCCTAACTCGACTTATTCACTCAAGTTACTTGGGTAAAAGAGAGAGATCGAGTTTTTTAGCCGAGTCGACTCGGCCGAGTTTTTGTACAGTGTAATTAAGTAGAAAAATTGGAATGAACAGAAAAGAATAGGAATTTTTTTTTTTTTTTGGGGGGGGGGGGTAACAAAGGGTGTCCCAAATCCTTAAGAGGCAACGACTAGTCCCTTTGGGTGTCCGCATTCCGCACCGACCCACTTACTACTAAGTAGAGAATCTCATTTTCCTTCTTTACGTAGAATATGCTACTTCATTCCTTCTTATTCGCCGTTTCTATTTCTATTTTGACTCATCCACCCATTTTCGGCTTCTTCTTAACTTTCTTCTCTGACTTTTCCTCTTCTTCAAGTCAATTGCCACTTTCAGTAGCTGAGAGTAGGTTGCCATCTTTAGTAACCGAGAATGTGTAGCTACCTCTAGTAACTGAGAGTGAGACGCCCACTTCAGTAACTTTCTTATCAAATGTAACCTCATTCCGAGTAATTTGAATTGTTGAAATTTGAAGGTTGAGATGCTGAAGAGTAAAGAGAACTATTGACTAGAATATCAAAACTCAGAAGACAGGATCACCTGGAATGTCATACATGACAATGGTCACTAAATTGTTACAAATTAAAGTACAGTCAAACGGTTCACTGGGTATGTCTGCTATTATCGTCTGAGTATTTTGTCAACATTCGTGCATGCTTCAACAAAACTACACGCATCCTGATTGAGTAACAAATATGATTTCTTCCTCAAGAAACAATAAACAGGAATAAATGCAAACGACAAAAGGATTGTTTTTATATATTTTTATAAAAAGTTTACCGTTGTTCTTTTCATTCTTTTATTCTTTCCAACTCTTCAATGGTGCTTTTGGATTTATGGAATTGGTGGTCGGAATTGTTAATTTCATCCCTGATTTCCAATTATGTCGTTTAGGGCATACTATAAAAAGGGTGGAATTGGAATTGTCAATTCTATAAGGAATTAAAACAGAGATTTCCCGGGCTAAATGAGCAGAATTCAATTCCTTTGTAAAGGGGACTTGATTAAAAAATCCAGAAGCCCAATCAAAACTTTCCTTCTCCCCAATTCCCTGTCACGATTCCTATTTCCCTGTGCGCCCTGTCACAATATCTCTCCCTCACGTTCCTCTCCTCCCCACCCTATCTCTCCCTGCTTCCTATAATAGTCTCCCTCCCTTTGCAGCCTTCTTTAAAATGCATATAAATGTTCCTCTCCTCCCTGCAGACCCTACTCGTTCTCTATCCCAAAGTTGTCTTATTTGTAAAGATCAAACTGATGAACAGAATAGGTGTTTTAGCGGTTGTTGCAGCCTTGCAGGCCATGTTTTTTCAAATGGTTTTTCAGTTTATAACTAATGGGACAGATAACCGGCAGCACCCGCCAAATACCTTCGTCGCTGCCTCTCAAGCTATCAATCCCATTGCCACTGGTTCCAAAGATGCAGCATCCAAACACTCTCTCCTACCATTATTTGCAATCAGGCAAGAGTTAAAGATCTTTGATGGAAGTCACCAGTCCTACAATCTATCAATCAAGAATTAGAGAGAAAATCAATCCCATTGCCATAGGTTCCCTTCTCATCTAACAACCATTATCAATGCTTAGCCAAAGATAAACCTTTTTTTCCAAATGAAAAATAAGATCTGTTTCGGGCCTATTTTTGTAGGAGGAAAGCTAAGGGTGCTGTTATGGACGTTGAAGAGAGGAGTTATTGTATCTGGATTGGAACAGCGGTTATCGTCAGTGGCTGCTGCAAGGGGCCTTGGAAGAGGGGTTATTGTGTGGGGGGGCTTTGGAACCGAGTATGAAAGGGGCCATGTGTGGTTGTTTGTTAGCCATGAGTGAGGTGAAGGGTGTGCACAGGGCATGAGAGATATAAGAGGATGGGGAGAGAGCAAAAAGGGAATACCTAAACGTGGGAGCTTGGAAAAGAGCCTCTGCTGTAGATCTTTGAAACTAATAGAAGAAGATGTCGTTGCAAAATCTGTGCAAAATTTCTAAAAAGTACTAAATAGTGGAATTAGAAATTCTGCAATTCAATATTTTTAATTCAGTAATCAATCCAACCCGACCTGTCAAACCGTTTAAATTTCAAATGTTAGGATTGAACTCACGGGTCGGGTTGCGTTTTGTTTTCACAACACGTTTATAATTGGGTCGGTCCAGGTTTGGCTCCCATAACAAAAAAAAATCATAACACCTACTTAATTTAGTAATACATATTTTGACTTATTTACATAAGATATATTTAGTAAATATTAAAAGTAAGTTTAAAATTATAATACAAATATAATAATAAGCATATATAGTTATATAAGTAATATCTTTATTAAATTTAAATATTATTATCGTTGAATATTTTTTTTTGATCGATAAAGAGATGTATTAAATTATTATTTATTTACATCATGAGTTAGGCCACAGATTAATCATAAGGTTCTACCCTTTTTATAATACATCCCAAGGCCCAAACGACATAATTGAAATTCAGGGACGAAATTGACAATTCCGTCCACCAATTCCACAAATCCAAACATACCCTAAAAGGAAAAAAAACACTTTATAATCTTATCACTACATACATAATTACCTACTCATATTTTATTTTATTTTTTTGGTTCAGAATCTGATTACACTTAATGTATTCAGTCAATGAACCAAATATAGCTTAAAATTTCCATAACTTTTCACTCTCTATTATTCAATTTTATTAATTCTTCCCGAAAAAAATTGCATGGGATTAACCAGGTTGTAAACAGACAGAGTAGAACTGATTTTCAGATAGGGTGAGTGTGCACCAAATTTAAATTTCTCAATTACAATACTGCTTAAACTAAAACCAATAAGACTGAAACCAATATGACTAGGGAGAAATGGAGTATACAAGAACAGCCATGACTATTCCACATTTTTTCTAAAATTTCAAGACTTATAAATTGGAACTGCCACAATATACTTCATTAAAGAAAAGAATATCAAACGGCTAGGTTACACGGAATATTCACTGTCCTTATAACTAAGTTTAAAATAAAATTAAAAAACTCTACAAGATGTCAAGAACTATGCCTTTATTGCTGCTACGAGACATGATAGATTAGTAATAAGGCTTTTTCGACTTTAGAAACAGTGAAACAAAAATCATCTCAGGAAATAGAACCAACCTTTATTTTTTGAGCTGTCAAAAATGTTTGCTTTCGTAAGAGAATCTGTTGGTTTCTCCGGAAGTTCTTCAGCAACTTTGCTTCTCTGCATCAGACATATCATGAGCTTCCAAAGCAATGAATACATAAGTTCATACTTAGGAATCATAAATACATGGGCAAATATTACAAAAACCAATCTTCATGGAAGTTTCTTCCACGAAAACTTAAAAGCATTTCGATTGGAAGATTATTCAAAAAATAAATAAATAGCATGTCCAAAGCATGGTTCGAGATGTCAGGATTATTAATACGTATTGCACAACATGTATCGGAATTTTACAGCACCTAAACGAAACCTTCAATAAATACCAAAATTCCTTTGCAAGGGTAGCTTATTGACCGTAACACACGATACATATCAGTATTTCACAAGACAAACAAAACATTCAATGCATACAAAAATTCTTTCGTATGGGTAACGTATTGCTCATATCATTACAGATATGACCAATGTGTACTAGATCCAAGCCAAGAGTTTAAAAGCTTTCAAACTCCATTTTCAATCATCCTTCACCCTTTCCCCTCCTCGCCTTGGATTCTAAACCTAAAAATGACCTATCCATCATTGACAAATCATTGAAAACGTCTTCAATTTCCATGGATATCGAATAGAAGGAGAATATCACTATTCCTCTAGGTATGTTCGACAATTTTCATTGTCCACTTTATTGAAATGGATCGAAAAATGCTTCTAGATCATAAATCTAGGAATTTGTGGCCAAATCCATAGATCAACGAAATTCAAGATTTTACCTTTTAGGATGATCTATCAAATCCCAAGTCCCAACACTAACACTAATTTTTGGAAAATAAATCTATAAAAATCAAATTCAAAAATTAAAATTTTTATTATATTATTATTAGATAGTGTTGCATTACTTACATTCCATTAGTATCTTTAAAAAGAAATATGCACCGTCTACGATGTTCTTTTTTCAGGGTTAATTTCTATATTGTGTCTAAATGCCATCGTGTAGGAATGCCTGCATTAAATTCGATAGTAGAATGGACAAGCCTTTAAGGGAATCAATATTGGACAAGATGCAACTATTTTCAGTGTATGCACCCAATTTTTCACTGCCGTGAGGCCTATAGAACCACCTTAAGCTTCAATGAGATTTCCCAAAACACCCATTTCTTTTTTTAAATGACAAAAATACCCTTTTCAAAATGACCTAAATACTTTCGAATTTTTGGTCAAATACCCTTTTTATAATTACCAAAATGCCCCTTAATTTCTTACCAAAATACCCAAACCCTTTTTTAATTAGCCTAAAGACATTTCCTATGCAATCCCTAATAACCCAAAATGCCCTTAGAAATCCCATCTACAAACAACCCATTACTCAAGACCTAAGTAACCAATGCAGGAGCGAGAGCATCAAATTTTAATTTAGGATAGAGTCGAGAGCGCCTCTGGAGCACTTGTATATATATATATATATATATATAAAGTAACTCAATCCAATTAGTTGATAAAAAGGTAGTTAACTAAACCCAATTAATTAATAAAAATGTAGATTGACACAATTTAAGAGTCTTATGCACCAATAGTCTCTATGTGCGACCCATCGTTTGACACAATTTCCTATCAATGTGTGTGCAATTGGATTGAAAAGAGGGTTCATTCTTCTATGACGCCAATTGTGTAAGTAGGCTTTTTGTTAACTTAAACAATTGGATTGTGTCAGTCCCACATAAAGACTACTATAAATTAAGACTCCTTGATTGGACCAAAAAAGATAAATAAAGAAAAAATAAAGGTTGAAAAGACATGATCTTTTCACCTTACCTGTCAACATTCAGAGGGAAAAAAAATGAAAACCATAGTTTAAATCCCAAAACGCATGAAACCCATTGTTTAAATTCCAAACTGCGTTCCACTGGAATCCAAAACCGCGCTTTGGTGGCGAATCCGCTCTCGAACCGTGAGAGCGAGGTTTGAGAGCAGGAGCGGCTAGGGGTTCTCACGGTTTAGGTTACTAAGCTCAAGACCCATTACCCTTCTACTAACAACCCATGATGCATCATAACACAAAGAATACCCATATCTCTCAAATCTAATAATATTTGCTAATCTATTTCTCTCTCCAAAAAATAAACACTTACTACAATTTCTCTTTTTGATTTCATTTTAAAAAATAGCACTAACTACATTGCTTCTTCCTTTTTTATAATAGTTACAAAAATATACTTACTAATTTTTAAAAGAGACTCTTTTTTATCATCTCTATTTAGAGAGAAAAGACAGATTCGCAAAAGGTACGACTCTTCTCCATCTCTCTCTCTAGGAAATACTAATTCTTCTCTCTCTAAGGTCTCACAATTTTTCAAACTCTCAAGCTTTGAAGGATGAAAGACAAGATTTTCTGGAGTTTTTTTAATAGAGATTTCACTTACAAATCGTGCAAACGATTGTGAGTTATTTTTAAAGAATCCTCTCACGGTAAGTCAATTGTCCTTTTTTTTAATTTTGTGATTGTTTGAATGATTTTGAAAGCTTGATAATTTAATAATATGTGATTTCATATATAAAGCATGCTTAGAATGTTTAATATCATGTGATAATAATTGTTTTGGATGATGTGTCGCATGAATTATTGAAATATCCTCCCCTTCTCCCTTTTTTTTAAATGGGGAGGATTTGAAATATGATCTTTTGGGAGGGTGATAAAACTCTAGAATGAATGTTGTATGGACTTAGAGCATGACCATTAATATATAATTTGGGAAAGACTATGGACTTTATAGATGATTTTAAACTTTAAAAAGACAATCAAGATACATAAAAATCAATCCATTAAGTCTTTAGAACTTATTTAGGTCCCTAGACTTGGTAGACCCGGCTGATTTCAAATTGGATTAATATCAACCACTAAATCTTCCCAGTTTGACTAGTTTTGGTTTATGAATTATGATCATATCTTTAAGCTTGTGCAAAACTCATGAAAATTGGTAGCCTGAGATTTTTTTTTATGATCTAAAAATCCCATGAATGACCTAGGATGGTCTTTTTGAATCAAGCTTGAGCCTATAATGGTACTAGGAGATGAATGAGATATGATCATTGCACGTTTTTTATTTATAATAGTTCCATTAGTAAAAAATTTGAAACATTGACCGAGTCTTACGGTCAGACTAGAATGAATTTGGATCTAAGATTTTACCAGTAGATCCTCTAAATGCTTGACATTCTGGGGAGGAAACATGCTCAACTCCGAGTTCTATAGGTCAAGTTGTAATTGTTACGAGATTTAGACCTGTAACGGGTTGTTGTATTGAAACCTAGACCAAGGGATGACATTCAAAACGGTGGCCTAGAAGACAGGTCGGTGTTCGAAACGACAACCCTTATCAAGTGAATGAAATACAATTTAATAACATGACACAATAGATAAAACCATTAACAATCTATTTCCAGTTACACTTCTTTCACAGCGAGCCCTTCACAATAGCAGAGAGAAAAGTATCTTTTGTCCTCGAGACGAATCCTATTCCATAAGGTAGATTTTTTTGAAAAAAGTACATATGTAACTCTAATTCATTAGAAATGCATGCAATATTCTTATATCCAATTTAAAAATTTTGACAAATGAACACAAATGTTTCGAATTTGATTTAAACTTGCATGAAAGAACATGTGTTTTATTTCAACATTGCTGTCAATATTTATCCCAATTTATACATATTCAGAACAAAAACAAAATCGCACAAAGAACAATTGAAGCATAATCATACTTTCAAATTATTGTTTGTTGTTTCACCAGAGTAGGTTGAAAGCTGATTTAAATCTTCGTCCTCATCTACATCGTCATCATCATGGATCCTACGAACATAATTTCTAGATCCCTGCAATACAAATTTAAATGGAATGATCCATAAACAGACTTCCCAGACAGAAAAATATTTCTAATTGTTATAAAGCAAAATAACGAACTAGAAATATCAGGAGGCCAAATACTAACATGGAAAAGTGACGTTATGAGTGCTTCATCTTCTTCTTCCAATTTCTTCTCCTGTCAACCAAATAAATCCTTCAATATGGTCAAAATACAATCATACAACTCGGATGTTTGAAAAATATCACTAGAAATTAGTATTACGAGAGACCAACCAGTAAGTCCCCAAGATGCCATTTTTATTAGTTTCCACTTTCAAATAGTCTTAAGCATATTTATGGATTTTCAAAAATATTCATATGCAGGCTAGCCAGATGCAGCGAAGTCTGGGTAAAAAAGCCTGAGTTATTCCCAATAAAGGGCATGTATTGACGACGGGTTTTCCATGCCCTCACCTTCGTGAACGTTAACCCTGCACAGAATCTGCCTTTAACTGGAGTTGGAATTTTTTGAAGGAGGCAAGTGAAAATAAGATACAAATGCAAAAATGAAGTACAAAGTGTAGAATAGTTTGCTTTTATGTGTTCTTTTTATATTGTTATACATTGTACTCTCGGTACTACTAGTAATTTAGTATCTCTTATATACTAATAGTATACCATTAGTGGATTATATATAATAAAGAAAAGGAGAGAGAGAATTACTCTCTCTAATCTTCTTGCAATTCTGTGATCCTGAGCTGGGCCTAATGTCCTCCAACTGGATTGAGGGCCATTTTTCGCCCAAATTATGTCACATTTACTATTCTCATCTTGATGTAGTTTTTTCAGTTCTTTATTGAGATGTTGGGTTCACGTTACTTGTGATCCCTTGTGCTCCCATACTAATTTTGTCATATCATTCTTCTTTATTTTAATATAATCTCTGCTTTACCAGATGGATATATAACCCCTTCTAAAATTGGATCCTAAATTTGGATGTAATTATGTATATCCATTTAGAAGGGAAAAAAAATCGTCGCCCACTCAAATATGTCAACCCCTACTGCAAATTGTTTTTCGTTTGATGATACCCTACTGTCATTGAGATTTGGTTAAATCTTGATGGGCAGATTATGTGTGGTCTAGATACTGCATTCTAATGCCTACAATTCAACAGTTCAAACTTCAGATATATCTAAATCTCTGCCTGCAGCTGGCTAAACTGAAAACTCAAGTTTCAAATGAATGTATACACACCACGACAAATTCATGCCTGCATTCAGAACTTCATGAAATTCAACAGATATGTATTGCCCTATCATGCTGTTTTGGGCTTCAGTGTTTCAAATCTTTCACAATTTCATTTGCATTAACGAATTCTTGATCAGAAATAGATAACATAATCATCATACCTTTTCCTCAGCCGTTCGTTGCAAGGCCTCAAGCATCGCATCTACACTCACAGTTGCATGTCTCGACTGAAAAAACAAAGAATATTACTTTGTTTTAGAATCCAAAACATAAAATGAACGCGTTGCACTTTTTTTTTATTTTTTAAATGCCAGAAAAGAGCTTTCATGCATTATGATAATGAATCCATTCATCATGAAATTGGCAGCTTCAATTTTAATGAAAAATACGTGTGCTCTATGAGATATTATAGACATCACGATTTTAGTACATGAAGCATTTATTACTCACATTTAACAGACATCTAATTAGGTAGGTACCTTCATAGACTTCATTTCATCTAAAGCAGCAAGTATGTCCATCTCTCTTTTTGAATCCAAAGTTCTGTTCTCCAAAGATTTCATGGCATCTCCCATCTCTTCTGTATCCCTTTTCCTTTTTTCATTATCCGCTTCCTGATGAAAAAATTATATATAATATGATGGACATACTTTCAAAAATTACTAACCAATACATCTAAAGATGAAAGTAATGCATAATGCAAGATAATTGTTGACCTCATCCTCTGCACGCCAAGGCTCAAAATTACGCGTTGCACCTGACTCAACAACATAGTCTGAATTTTGTGGGTCTGTCTTCATTGTCAGTTCAGCCGAACACCTGGTGCATTTGAAGTAAAACCTGAATATTTGGATTCCCAAGTATGTCTGCACATGATTAAACATTTTTTTGAAAAAAAATCAGTTTGGTGAACAACACAGACGGTTCTTATACAGAACAAACAACACAGATGCATGCTTATAAAGATCACAAATTTTAAGGAAATAGGAATGATTAACATGGAAAAGGTTGATAATTTCCACCCTCGCATTGCATTAGAGCGCTAAATACCAAAAAAAAATCCAATCAGAACATTCACGCCATTCAGTTTTCTCACACGAATGCAGTTATCTTTTAAATGGAGACACCAAAAGCATGTGGTTGATGGAAAGAATGGACAAATGAAATTGTTACATTGATATTCCAAATGAACATAAACAAATTTTGAAGTGCAACTCAGTAACTATGGAATTTTCCTTGACAGACAGAAGCACTAAGGCATCAACCTTTGACAAAATGGAAACTCTGCTTATATACGCATAGAAATCGAATCTGATTTTCCAGAAACCTGCCAAGTCCCCATTAGAGCTGCATTCAAGCCAAGCTGGCTCATTGTTCAAAAACTCAAAAACTCGACTCAAATCGACTCGAATCAAAAGTTAGTCGGGTCGAGTAACTCGGAAAACTCGAAAAAAAGTCGACTCGACCGACTCGGAAGTATATATATATATATATATATATATATATATATAGAAATTTCTACTAAAAAATAATTTCTACTTTATACAATTCTACTGCAAACTTATAAATTAAAAACAATCCTAAAAAATAATTGTAATGCTAAAAGCCTAAAATCAATCCTAACCCAGAAATTATAATGCTATTGTTAATTTTAGAAATTAGAACCTCCCTCTTCTTCTTCTTGAATGAGTAGAACGAGATTTTAAAAAAAAACATTTGTCCTCAAGTGACTCGGCCGAGTCTTTCAAGTCGAGTAACTCGGCCCGACTCGATCGAGTTACTCGGGTAAAAGGGAGCTATCGAGTTTTTTGAGTGAGCCGACCCGAAACCCTGTCGAGTTGAGTCGACTCACCGTGTTTTTGTACACTGAGCTGGCTCATGAGCTCGGCTCAGCTCAACACGTTCGAGTCAAGCTCAAGCTAGCATTTCAGGATTGAACAACCAAGCCAAGCTTATTTTAGCTTGAACGCTTAAACAAGCCAAGATTGAGCTGAGTGCCAGACCCTATTTGATTCGGCTCAAAGCTTCGCTTGTTTAGGGCTCGGTTGGGCTTGAGCTCGGCTCAACTTGTAATTACATATATAATAATTTTGGTAATGTTGTGTAAATTAATATACAATAATACTTTGTAACTTATTGTCTAGACTCTAGACAGAGAACTCAGCAAAAACCTCAAATCTCTAGACGAGGACTAACTCAAATCTGATTTTTGTTATGATTAGATTAATTTTGTGTAGTTTCTTGTATGGTAATTTAATAATAAAACATTCTATTAAAATCATGTAAAATTGATCAAAATAACCCAAAAATTCAAATCAAGCTTGAGCCAACCCGAGCTTGGCCTTGCTTGACCACTTGTGTCAAGTTCGAGCTCGAGGTCAATCAAGTTTGTTCAAGCCAAGCTCAAGACGAATTCTAGCATGTTCAAACCAAGCTCGAGTTTGGCCAAGCTCACTTCAGCTCGAATACAAGTCTACTTGACTCCATAATGAAGCTTCTGAAGGAGAAATTTAGGAAGAGATTCCTTTCTTCGGAGCTGGACATAATGGAAAAACTCTGCTTATGCATGCATTGAAATCGTATCTGATTTTCCAGAAGCCTGCCAAGTCCCCATTGACTCCATAATTGAGCTTATGAAAGACATATAGGAACAGATTCCTTTCTTCGGAGTATGCTCAAACTCTCTATGATCGCTTCCAGAATTTTCGGCAGGGTAAAAGCGTAGATGAATATACCTTGGAGTTCAATGAGCTTTCCATGAGAGTTGGCCTACCCAAACCAAACAGAATCAAACATCACATTATGTAGGAGAGTAGCAACAAAAATTCAAGATGAACACCAACAGCTAAAATATGAATGGTCAAAGAAGGACTCCAATTGGCATGGAAAGTTCAAGCGAAATTGTGACGAAATTCGAAAGGGAATAGAGATTTGGAATTGTAATAGTTACTAGTAGAAGAAAATTGCCAACTGAAAGTGCTCATTCAGCTTCCGCCTCGATATTCAGCGTTTTGAAACCAAACTCAAAATTTTGGAGGAGTATATAATGTCCAGACTCCAGAGTAAAGGAGAATCATCCTCATCTTGTCAAAGACTCAAAGTGGAATAACTCTACAACACGTTTCCAGTGTGGTGAAATCAGACGATGTTCGAGTGCCCTAATACACAAGTTCATTTTGTCAAAATGGAAAGAATAAAATTGGAGATGAAGGACAACAATGAGAAGACAAAGAAGCACATAGGGGACTTGATTGAGATAGTCGCAAGCGTCTAGTGTTTGCAGATGATGCTCTAGCTGCAAAAAGAAGGTGAAAGCCAATTAAGGAAGAGTATTTTCACACGATGCACATGGAATAGAAAAGCATGTACCACCATCATCATTTTTTTTATCGGTAAATTAGAGATATTATAAATCTAAGAAGCGTAAAAGGAACACAATAGCAAAATAAAGGATCACAAGAAAGTGACCCCAGCTGCTAAGAAAAAAAGAATCTGAAACATGCAATGATACTACACCATGATTAGAGAACAATAAAAAGGTCTAAAACCCAGATACAAACCAAGCCCAAACCAGAATCACTGCAACACTTGAAAATACGACTCCGCAAAATCCTTGAGCACTGAATACCATTCGAAGATAAGTAGTTGGATTCCTTCGCATACCCACTAGGATGAAAGGGCCACGTCATCAAAGACTCACCAATTCCTCTCATTCCAAAGCGACCAAGCTATCGCTCCTAAAAGAAAAGCCCATAGTATAGAGGTGGTGGCCTCCAACCTAATGAGATCCAACAAGATAAGAAACCCTTGAAAGAATACGGGAAGACCCAAGCCACACCCAATCGCTCGAGGAAATAGCTCCATTCCTTGAAAGCAAAAGGACAGTGTAGCAATAGGTGATCCACCAATTCCTCTGACTCATGGCAAATGAAACAACGATTAGCCATCAACCAACCTCTATTTTTTAAATGGTCGCAAGTGATTATCTTGTCCAAAGATGCTTCTCAAAGAAAGAACGCAACCTTGGATAGAACCCTGGGATTCCAATCAGCCCTATACGAAAAAGGAAGCGAGAAAACGCCTCACCATCATCATTGGTACCACCATCATCATTGGTGGACGTTCAGAAAATATGAGAAGTCAAAAGAGATGGCGGACAAGCATAGGCTAGAGAAAGACGGATATCAGAAGCCCAATGAAAAATACGTAATTTAAACAAGATAACAAAATTCTCATTAATTCACAATGTTTGGTTAATTACTCACTGGGAAAGGGAAAATATTTGCAGAAATTTGTTCGGTGCAATAATGTTGTTATGGACTTCTATTGCAAATTGATAGATAGATTGTGCCATTTGATTGAAAAGTTAAACATAATGGCAAACTCAGTACCTACTCTTTTGAAAGGATATAAAGGGAGTATAGATAAAGGTTTCCATTCAAGTTATAGAGGATTCTTCTTTGAAGATCTTAAATCCTCTACACTAATTGATGAAGGAAAAAAAGAAGTTTCTAAAAGAAGACTGTAAGCAGGACATCAGAATAGGTGGAGACACTAACTCGGTGAAGAATAGAGAAATTATTGTTTTCATAGAATCAAAGTGAAAGAAGCTATTAATAAGATGCTGGGAAACGATCTACGATCATATGATATTCCAATTGTAAATGTGGAAATGTATTAGATAAACTGGCATTCCTTGCCTTACAAAATTGTTTGATAATATTTTAAAGACTATAAAAATATCAGACGCATGGAGATGTATTATAGTACCTATATATAAGAATAAATGAGATATCCAAAGTTGTACCAATTATTGCAAGTTCAAACTTATGAGTCATAAAAAAGTTATATGAGAAGAGTCATAGAACAACAATTAAGACATCCTAAAGTTTCAGAAAACCAATTTGGATTCATGATAGGGATGTCTACTATTGAGGCTATCTTCTTACTTAAACAATTGAAAAAGAAATTTTTAGGAAACTAAAAAATTTCTATATGATATTTATTGACTTAGAGAAAAAGTAATAGTACCTAAAGAATTAATCTCAAGGGTTGTGGAACAAAGGAGTTTCGAGAAAATATACTAATATCATCAAGGACAAGCATGAAAAAGCGGTAACTACCGTGAGCGGAAATTGAAAAGACAAATGAGTTATGACAATAGGTTTACATCAAGGGTCAGCTATGAGTCCATATCTTTTTATATTAATAATAATGAATTGATGGCACATATTCAAGCAGAATTCCTTGGTGTATGCTATTTGTTGGTCTCATGATATTAATTAAAACTAAAGAGAGTGTAAAGAAAAATTAGAATTATAGAGGATACCTGGGAATCTAGAGTTTTAAAATGAGTCATACCGAGTCAAAATATATTGAATGCAACTTTAGAAAGAGCATGAATAGGATTAAGACTAAAGTTAAGTTGAAAAATCTCAAAGCGACCAATTTTGATATCTAACTCAATTATTCATAAGGTGGAGAAATTGGAGAGACTATTGCCCATAGAATTAGAGTTGGGTGGCTACAATATAGATGTGTTTTTAGAGTGCTATTAGACAAACTCTTTCCGATCAAACTAGAAGAAAAAACTTGTAACACAACTAAAATCAATTACGCTTTATGGAGCAGAATCTTGGGCTACTAAGAAAAAT
This sequence comes from Tetracentron sinense, assembly GCA_015143295.1. Taxonomy (NCBI): domain Eukaryota; kingdom Viridiplantae; phylum Streptophyta; class Magnoliopsida; order Trochodendrales; family Trochodendraceae; genus Tetracentron; species Tetracentron sinense. Next base: position 24,165,755 of record CM026552.1, read on the forward strand.
ACATATTCATAAAATTATGTAGCTGATATGAAGATGTTGACTGTTGAGATGAATGAGTGGAAAGACAAATGAAGATAAGATAAAAGATGAGCTCTTCTGAGAGAAGCTAGGAATAGCTCCTAGGAGATAAAATAATAGAGAATTCAGTGAAGACCAATAACGGCCCCGATAAGAAGAAGTGAATTGGTACAACTTAAAAATCTTTGAAAGGGTAATGGAAAGGCAAAAAATAGCGTGGTCTAGATAGTGAGAACAGATTTGATAACACACACTTAGATAAAAATATGACTTTTAATTGAATGGAATGGTGATATAAAAATTCTCGTTGAGGACCCTAAATATTTGGGATAAGGCATTGATATTGATCTAAGGGTAGATGATGTGACCTTCGAAAAACATGGATGAATTTTTTGAAGCATATTTCCTTTAACCATATATTGAAGAATGTTTAAGAAATAGAAAATTACAAGATTTTTATGAAAAACTTAGCTCCTTGGAAAGGGTGACTCGAAACACTTTTTCTTTGGTCTTTTACAAGAATTCAAAGGTCATAAGTTTTCTCCTTGTGTCCATTGGGATGCCATACTTCATGACAATGTTGGATGTATGGATATTGTACCCAATCAACCCTCTAGGGGTAGTTTAGTCTTATATTTTTTCTCCCATTATTTATGTCATGTAAACCCTAATCTTAAAGATGAATGAAGTATTCTTCTCCCATTCTCCTCTTCTCTGATTAACAACATGGTATCAGAGCGGAAGATCTGATATTTTCTGATGGGCAGTGTAGCCACTACCCATCGAACCTGAAACTTTCCGTTGACTTCCTCTTGTTGCTATCATCTGTTTGAGTTTTTTAGTGGTTTCAGCCTTTCAGGTCTAATATTGGGTGTGCCGACCAGAGTTGTCTGTCGTTGCTTGTGCCCAAATGCTTCAAAACCATCACACGTTCATGGTTCACAAGTGAAACCCCCATTGAAACATGACTGATCACCCATATTTTCGAAGTTCAAGTTCAGGGCCTGCACGACTCTTGCTGGAAAATTTTTCAGATCTCCGGTCAGCCAAGCACCCTGCCAGATTGGGTTGATCTGCTCGAGGGTTTTACTTCCATCTCGGGACTAAAGTTCGTTCTCAACAGCTGTAGTTGTACCATCGTGGCGCACTCGCAGCTGCTGTCTCTGATTACATTGCTTGTTGGGACCTTGAGGAGAAGGACTGGAGGAAGGGGAAGAAAGAAGAAAGAAATAAAGAAACCGTCGGTATGTCATTCTTTTATGGTTTAAGGTTTGTATTTTGCTATTGAGCTTGTAATAGGAAATGATTATGTCTGGTAAAGTCTAGGGGCTCATTATTAGAGTAATGTGAAGCCCGGTCTGTTAGGCCCATCCATAGTGAGTGGTGAAACTGTAAACCCAATTTCATGTCTTCTTTTAGTCTGTTTGTACAGATCTATGTGTGCAGATCTAGTAGTAGCCACCAAGTGAAAAGGTCTGTGTGAAAGACCCAGTGGAAGTATGATTATGTGGATGTGTATCCACGTGTCATTGGTATTTGAGGCTAGAGAGGACTTGGGATTAGGGAATATCCAGCATGATAACTTTTGATTGGTCTGTGGTGGCTCTTTGTTCTCCAAACTCTAAGTGGTTACCTACCTTGAGTTTGAGGGGGAGTGTTGGATGTATGGGAATTGTACCCAATCAACCCTCTAGGGGTAGTTTAGTCTTTTCTTTTTTCTCCCATTATTTATGTCATGTAAACCCTAATCTTAAAGATGAATGAAGTATTCTTTTCCTATTCTCCTCTTCTCTGATTTACAACAGACAACACCTACAGTCCTGTTTTTCTAGTCTTTAGACTTGCATAAGGATGCACCATTAGGCTAGCCTCTTGAACATAAGCTTTTGTACATGTAGTTCATACCTTTCTTCTTTTTCATAATACAATAATAATTGTTTAGGTAAGAGAAATAATATTCACAGAAGGAATAATACAGGAACAATAGCAAAAAAACAGCCAAATAGACATGCCCACAGGCTGTACATAAAATTTGCTTTCCATGCTACGGGCTACAATGGACAAAACTTTGTTACTCCAACTAAAAAATACTCAACACCTTCAAAATCCTTTAGCGGTTGCACTAGAAAACACAGTTTTTTGGAAAAATGGAAATCTCTTTTAATATAATCATTACTATATATCAACAAAAAAGGACGGGAGGAAGTGTGATGCGGACATCCAACATCACAAAGAGCTTCAGGTTGACTGTAGGTGGATGGATGATTTGGAGTATTGAAGACCTCATATGCACACATTGATCATTGGGAAGATCCCACATTGGGAAGGTGTGCATATGGGCTAATTTAGCATGGTTTTTAAAACCCAATTAGCTGGACTTTTAGTTAGGGAGGAAACAAGTATTGGGTTATTTTAGTCTTTTTATTAGTTTGGATATTTTAGTCTTTAAGCAAGTAAGGTTTACATCCATTTAAACTTATTTTCAGTTATGAATTGTTGATTGGTGAATTTTATTAATGAAAGTAAGTATTTTTGAGCATTCTCTTGTGATTGAATTTGGTGTGATGTCATGGGAGTGATTCTCAAATGTTTAAGGTATGTTCTTGATCTTTTCTTTATTTTTCTCATTGATTTCCTGTTTTCATTGAAACCCTAGATCCTTTTCCCTTGCAAGAAAACCTAGGAAGCACGGATACTTCAAAAAGGCCTTCGTACCTGTATCCGATACATATCGGATACGGATACGCCTCCGATACGGCGGGATACGACTGAAACGTATCCTGTTAATTAAAAACATGTTTTTTTAATTCGGATACGGCTCCGATACGCCGGGATACAGATGGGATAGGGCCATGAATATAAAATAAAATAAAATAATTGTATTTTTGGAGACCCGGGGGTGTGACCCTATCTCTTTTGTTTTTGCATGGAAATGGTCTTCTTTATATTTTGCTTAGTGGATGATAGGATGACTTTCTTTTTTGCTTAGTGGATGATGAGATGGCCCTATTTCTTTTACTTTTGCATGGACATGGTATTTTTTATACATAAACAGAACTGAACCAATGGTTATTTTGTAATTATAATACAAAATATAGTATTATTATTATTTTTTAAAATAATTACAGACGTATCCTGGCCGTACCCGTATCCTATTTTTTTAGGTTCTGCTGTATCGCCATATCCGTATCGTATCGTACCCATATCCCGTATCCGTATCCGTGCTTCCTAGAAGAAAACTCACACAAACCAAACCCCATATTTCTTCTCTCTATTGTTCTTGATTGAATTTCTATTTTTCCATTCAAGAAACCACAATCAAATGAAACCCTACCCTTCTCCTTGCTGCTGCAGGGTTTCCCTGCTGTCCCAGCCTACCCGCAGGCCTCTCCTACTGTTTCTTTGGCTGCTAAGACACCTCCCACAGCTTCTTTACCTCATCTAGGCCAACCCTTATCAATCACAGCCACTCCGCAGCAATGGTATTGCTGCCGCACTACTTTACCCCAACATCCCTTGTTGCCCCTTGATTCTATAGGTCCTAAAAACCCTGCCCTTGTTGCTACACCAAACTCCTACAGCCCCTATTCTTGAACTGTCCCAACCCTATCTTCCTTCCCCAAACCTGTCCTCTGATTGTCAAAGCCTTTTCCCTAATTTCATTGCAGTCTAAGTCCCAATGCTATTACAGATTTCCTGCAATTGCAAAATCCTAAAACAACTGCTATACCTAAACCCTAATTCAATTCCAAACCCTAACACGTCAAATTTCCCAAATCCTAAACATTAAAATTTCAAAACCCTAACCCTTCAACCTTTGAAACCCTAAAAAATCTATATTGAATTGAGAGCTAATCCCTAAGTTTGAGGAAACATATAATTCCGTACAACTCTCGCGATATAATTGAGGGCAGTATTTGTTGGTTTGTGACGTGGCCTCGAATCATCATAAAATTACTTTCTTGAATTTCTGAAATAATTATTTGTGACCAGATTGTTATTTTATAACTTCCATTATTATTATTAATCCAATCTTTGCCTCAGCAACTAGCTTTTAGGCCATTGCATAGTCCTACATCAAAGTGATTGCCAATATTTAAAGCTTTTTATTCTTTTGGTTATTTCCCCTTAAATAGTTCAAAGGGATCCAGCTTGTTCTCTTTTCCATCAACTAGGGATCATATTATTAGAGATAGAGGACTGCATATCAAGGCCTCCCCGTGAGCAAGCCTTTCTTGTGTGGCAGCTTTGAGCTCAAATCTGCCAAAGCCTCTCTCGAAAATCCTGGATAGCTAGTATAGGGGGTCATATGGGATGAAAAGGCTAAGGTCTTCTCAATTCTCTGCGTGCAAAGTTCAGTGGAAACGCAGCTTTTTTTCTTTCTGGGAAGGCATCAAAAGACTTTATCTTGTTCTGAAAGATCGTTATATGTTAAATGCAATTGCGCTAAAGCATCGCATGGACTCAAGACCCTTGTAATGAATGTGGCTAGCTAATTTTTTTGGAGCATGTCCAAATTTTTCTAGGGGATTCTCTCCCCTAAATCTGCTTCCTTTCTTTACACTTAGTTTTGAAAAAACAAATGCCAATAAATTTATACTTCTTTTCTCTTAGACACGAGGGAAACCCTAATGGTGGATTCTACCAAATACTTTGGCACTTAAACTTGTGAGTTTTAGTGCTTCAATTATTTTTTGTTACTCTTCTACTTAAGCATGTCATTTTTTCAGCTTGCTTTCGCTAAGTAAAAATTGCCTGCAATTTTATTAACATATCCATGCCTAGATACCTTCTTTACGGATTTGGAATGTTCAAGTATCATTACCTTTGACAAAACTGATACTCGTATAGTCGTATACTTACAAATTGTCATACCAGCTATGAAATGCCCTTTAACCGGGTATTTTAAAGGCACCTCAAAAATGGTTTCACAACAACGTGCTACTGATACATTTGAAGTTTGAGTGTTGAACCTATACCTTCGATTTGCCAAATCCACAACTATCAATGTAGGCGATAGGGGGCTCCTTAGGTGCCAAAGCAGTCAATTTAGTTTTTCTATTTGAATTATATTAGATTTAGTGATTACCCGCCGAAATCATGTTCTAGACGATTGGAGTCCTGGCTAAGTGGAGTGAAGGCCTAGGCGTTCTCAAGGCAACATTTTGACTAAATTGACACCTATTTACATAACAATGCATTTGCACATGCAGTTGAAGATATATAAATCAAAATCAATCTATGGTTTTTCATGTTGCTTAGGCCCAAAAACCTAAGTATCATTACATTAAATCAAAATCAATCTATGGTATTTATGTTGCTTAGGCCCAAAAACCTAAGTATCATTACAATTAACATTCACACTCTTTAAGTCAAATTAAACTCAACCAATATCATTAGGTGACAGCATATCAAATTCCAATAATACGAACCATAGTTGTTAAAGGCGTCGCCTCAGGCAGTCGCGTAGGCGACCAGGCGCTCTGTTGTGCTCAGGCGACTGGCCGCCTCAAGCAGTCATTATTATAATTCTGATATACGTAATTTTATCATTTTTTAAGGATATAAAAGTTTACGTTATTTGAATATAGTAGTTTGGTAAACAAAAACAATATGTTATTTAAAATTCTTTTCATGTCTTTTACCATATAATATGTTACGATTTGTATTATCCAACAAAAAAAAAAGTTTTTGTAGATAGAAGAAAAAAGAAGAGAGGAATTGTGTCAAGTATATTTCCCTAATGTTAACCTATCCTCTCTCTCGCTCAATGGGTGAATAATTGGTCTCTCTCTCTCTTCCTCTGTTTGTGGATGGACCATATGGTCCTCATCTGCTTTTGCATGGTTGTTACAAGGCGACCAAGCATACAAGTGGGATCAGGCGGTCCAATAATTTTTAAAAAGGACTTTAAATGCCTCAAATTCCTTTTAAAACCCCCAAAACTCTCATAAACTCATATTTAAAGAGATCTTTTATAATTTAAATAAGTGTAAACTCCATAATTATATATTTTACCAATTTTATTTTTTTTTTACATTTCTTGAGTATAATCGAGAAAATAAAGAAATTAGAGTAAGATGTACGGTCTCTCCCTCTCTCCCCCTCTATTGTCTCTCTCATGTTCGACATCACATTGATGGTCGAACTATTTTTTTTGTTATTTATTCAGTCCTACACTCTCCCTCCTCTCTCGTCTCCTTCCTCTCTCATGTTCGGCTATCATTGTAGACTATTGTTTCTTATTATTTTTTATCCTTCATAATCTCTCTTTCCCTCCTTTCGACAATCATTGTAGACTTTTTTTATTCCGTTTTGTATCCCCAAGCACTTGAAATCCTACTTTATTATTCTTAGAACTGTCTTCAATGATGATTCTATCAAAGTGTATCTTAATAATAGAGATTTTGTAATTTACATGAATTGTAAGGCCCCTTATTCAAGGAAATGTATCATAAATAGATCTCATATTGGGAGGATGTCTGCAGCAAAAAGTTCATCAGACGACATCTCAGGCGTCCATGGGGTCTGTCGTCTCAAGTCGCCTAGTCGCCTTGACAACCATGATACGAACATGCGACAAGTCTTGCAAACCACAACACTCACTGAAGTACAATATCAACAATAATCTGTCACTATTAATAATGAAATCATAACATATATGGTGGAATCTGGAAAATAATTCTGCAAGCACTCATAAAAAAAAATATAAGAAATGACAAATCCCACTACATTTTTTAGCAAGACATATTTTGAAGGTCTGAATCATGTGATTTAAGAACCCACATCATTAGAAGTTCGCAAATGACAAACGAGACATAAAATCAATCTAAGCAAATCAGCCCATTTAATGCTATATAGCAACATAAACAATAAATGGGTAGAAAATATGATTTACAGTTTCAAGAATGGTGGCATGAAAAATTAAAATTTGTGAAAATAAATATTTAAGGACTGATTTTACTTGCTATCTATCTAAATACAACCATAAAGGGATGAACGAACTTACCTCCCCAGTTACATCTTCTTTCCGGGAATTGAATTTGGTGCCTTTATAAATGTAGTTCCCACATGTGTTGCAGCGGATGCTCATTGGAAGCATCATACGTATTTTCATCTGCTGGTTTTTCGGCTGCCTTCTCCGAGGGAGTTTCGAAGGATCGAAATCCGGCGGGTAATACTTGTTCAAAACCTTTCTTTCTCCCATCTTCGCTCTTCAAATGTAAATCTACTAGACAAATGAACAACATTATGGTTTAAAACTTATTGCAACTAATGATGACAGGTTGTAATTGAGGAACAACATTGTGATTTAAAATAGATTAAAACAGTTTCACAAATACCAGTATCACCAAAATTAATCAGCTTCATAAATACTACAATTACAAAAATCTGCATAACCATTTAGATGGCCACTGAATGAGGAAGTAATTGCATATAGAAATCTGCAATTCTGCATTCTCATCTATCAAATTCAGCATAACCACATTTATTACCAAATGATCTTTAATTTTGCATTCCCAATTCTGCATTATATCCAATTCTGCATTCCCATCATATTTGAATGCTTACCTCTTTGTTGTTGATAAGGAGTAGGGAGGTTTGCATAGTTCTTAACATTATCAATAATTTGGTTGGACACTTGGCACTTAATTCTTCATTGCTATTAATAACTCCCTACATGTTAATCTCACTCTCTTATGGGTGGTAGGGGCCTATTTACATATGTCAATGTACACTGGGAGCATAGTAAAAAAATTCTTCGAATTTTGAAAAAATTGCGAATTATTAGTGAATTTTATGTTTGCCGAATTATTCGCGAATTTTAGGTTTGCCGAATTATTCGCAGATTTTGTGAACTATTCCCGAATTTCACAAATTATTAACGAAATTCGCAATAATACGTTTAGTTCGACAAAGTAAACTTCTTATTTTGTATATTATCTAATCAAATTGTTGAATATCTTTTTATTTCTTCGAAATTTGAAAAAATTGCGAATTATTTGTGAATTTTAGGTGTGCCGAAATATTCTCGAATTTTAGGTTTGCCGAATTATTCGCAGATTTTGCTAACTATTCCCGAATTTCATGAATTATTCCCGAATTTCGCAATAATACGTTTAGTTCGACAAAGTAAACTTCTTATTTTGTATATTATCTAATCAATTTGTTGGATATATTTTTATAATTATTTTTTTTTCCTGAATTGTTTCCAAATTTTTCCGAACTTGACCCTTGCCGAATTATTCCCGAACCCTAACTTCGTCACTATGATTGAGAGCACCTTCTATTGGACCTCTTGCTAAAGCTACAACTCCAGCTTGCACGTATAGAGATCTAACAAGTAAAGCTAAACTTTCAATGGTTTGGTACTGAAGTAGCTAGAAATTTGAAATTTGAATCCATTTGCTCAATTAAACCATAGCTTCATCGTCTATACGGTGGGAATTCTAGCCTTTTGGCTTGTGACCATGATGTCGTGGGCATCCCACCCTGATTCCTCATAACAAAATTAGGTCGAGGAGATGCTTTATACCTAGGAAAGATTTTATTATTATTATTTATTCACATTCTCAGCAAGCGTTTCTGCATTCCCAGATCTGAAAAGCATTAAAGAGGGGTTTGCCAATCCATCGTTACATTCATATCCACAACAATTCAAATTCTATGGATTCACATATATCCCAGAGATTAAACCCAGAAATTCAAAGAGGGGTTTAGCAATAGGAGATGTTTCTTGCATCACCACGATCCAAGGAATGAGAAAAAAAACAGAAAATCGAAACATACCTGACTGTTCGGGGAAGTTACCACTCTGAAAACGCTGCAAGGGAAATAGAGATTAGTTAGATAGATAGAGAACAGGGTTTTGCTAAACCCTAGGTGAGAAGGGTGAGATGAGCGAGCGAGCGCACGAGCTAGAGGGAGAAAGGAGAGAGAAAATGGCAGTAGGAGAAGACGAGAGGAGTCGAGGAGATCGTACCTGGTAGCCTTGGGAGAGTGAACTGATATCTAACTTTTACCTTTGGAGAAGTCGATCCAAACAGAACCTTATTCTATTTCGTAGAGGAGCAATAGTTCGAGTCCTCGTTCTCACAAAACTGCCCTGCTGTGAACTCGGGTTAATTTCTAACCATGTAGTTAAATTATTTTATTTTAATATTCTAAAAACAAAGGGTAGATGGGTGAACCCTAAGGATTAGGGAACCTTAACCACAGTTAAAGGAGTTTAAAGGGAGACACATGGCATGAAAAGGGGACCTAAGACGCTCCTCCTCGATCGCCTACCGAGATGGTGACTATTTTCCTTCGTAGGGTGATTGTAGCCCGGCTTGTGCTGCACCCAAGCCGAGCTCAAGCCAAACCCAAAGTTAACATTTTGAGATTGAATCAAAGCCAATCGCGACGCAGGTCAACACATATCTTTTATAACTCCTACTAACCGTGGTTAAGATTCCTAACTCTTTGGATTCAACAATCTAACTTTGTTTTTTCGAAAAATAAAAATTAACCTTAGGGTTAAAATTCTTAACCCTAAGGTTTTTTTAAAAAAAAAAATTTAAGCCAAGGTTAAATTGTTGAACCTAAGAGTATGTGATGATTAATATGGGTTAAAAAAGGCGTGTTGACCTTTGGGTGCAATTGAACTCTCCCTGAGTTCAATCATGATTGGCTATGATTTGATCTCTAACATTTTAGGCTAGAACGAATTAAGCTAAGCTTTTTTAAAGGGTACTGTTAGCCACACACCATTAATTACTGATAAAAGATGACCAATACATAAAAAAATAAAAATAATAATAAATAAAGAGCAGTATTCAGCGGACCCGTGGGGTCATTTACATAAGTTACCGTCGTGTTCTCGTGTCTCCCTCATTTAAGCCTAGTTAAGCTTAACTAAATTAAAGTTAAGATTTTTGTTTTTTAGTTTTTTAAAATTTAAGGCTGGGTTGCTTAACCCTAGGGGTGAGTAAATCTTAACCACAATTGGTGACCAATGAGAACCGGTCATTTCGTTACATAAATACAACTCCAGCTAAGCTAAGGGAGTGTTTGGCATCGTTCTTGGTGATTCAACGATTCTGAAAACATAACATTCATGATTTTTTATAGCAATTATGTGTTAAGCACTCGTTTGGTAGCACACAATCAGAATCATTCCTAAAGAACAAAAACTATGGAATCACGTTTGGATCAGAAAATGTTTGGATCAACTTATATCTCAAGATGAATATATTCTCCCAATGGTTAACATGTAAATCTTGAACCACTGGATTCCTTGTACCAAACTCTATGAACAAGTTTCAAATTTCTCATGTATTTAGAAAAAAAAATTGTAATCAAATTTTTGCAATAGCATATTCATATGGGATTTTTGTATTTCTCATCTGGGATTTTTATATTTCTCAACGGCATAATCAAAAGTGTAAACCTCTGATCTAGTAATCAGTACCCCCATCTTGGATTTTTGTATTTCTTTTCTTTTAGTTTGCAGAAGTGATCTTTTTTAGTTATTTCTGAAATTGCAACAGCATATTCCTCAAACTTCCACCCCAGGAGTCATCTCCTACTCTATTGTTTTGCAAAATCCCTAGAGAAAAGTTAAAACCTTCAAAAAAACAAAAAAAAAAACTCACTGTTAGAGTTAGGGTTTGTCTCTAGAACGGTTTAAAAGGATACCACTGAATATGGCTAGATCCGAGAGAGAGAGAGAGATGGAGTACTTGTTGTCGTCGTTGAGAATGGAGCACTTGCAACATTGGGAGGGAGATAGAGAGAGAGTATCGTGTTTGTCACCGCGCGAGGCAACATTGGGAGGGAGATAGAGAGAGAGTATCGTGTTTGTCACCGCGCGAGATGACCTGCTATCGCCATGGAAAAGGGAAGGACCTCAGATTGTTGGGAGGAAGCGAGATGAGATATACAAGACTGTTCGGAGCAAGAAAGGAGAGAAGAGTTTTTGTGTAAGACTAATATACACTTTGCACCTCAATACAAATATATATATATATATATCTATTAACTAAATATAAGGCCGACTTTTTTCTCCCCTCCTCCTTTCGCCACGTAGGATTATAATGTTCTCATCTTATAACACGTGTCACACTGATCACCTTTGTTCTTCTCATTCTCAAACGACACACCTCTCCCCACCTCTTTCCTCTATCCTCAAACAACACAAAAGACCTTTGTTATTCTCATTCTCAAACGACACACCTCTCCCCACCTCTTTCCTCTATCCTCAAACAACACAACTTTTGTGAAGAGTTATCTCAAACGTATAGATTAGTATTAACCTCTTAATTCAAGAGAAATAGAGATATGTTGATTAGGCACCCTATCCCTATCCCTATCACGTTTTTCTCTCTCAAAACTCTCAAACCACACTACTCTTTGCTAGAGTTCCCAATAAGCTCATCCCTCTTCCCTATTAAAGAGCCGGAAGTGAGAGAACGTGCTTGCACTACCTTCTTCTTCTCCATCGAGGCAGCGATATTTTGTTCTCTAATATCGCTTTGTTTGCCCATTACTCCGGCTGGGCATCCAACAGGTACTCTATCTACTCTGCTTTCTATTTCTTGTGATTTTAAATATCAAGTCTATCCCTACGCACACAAGTTTCACATAAACAGGTTTTTGGCATAAACACAAATTCTTACAAACCAAACAACTTTCACAGACACAGGTTGAAAACCAGATGATTTAGGTAGGGGCAGATTGATTCCCATATCGCGGGCATCTGCGGAGCAGCATTCATTTTTTATCTCATTACTCTCGCTTCGTATCCTACAGGTACTCAACCTACTCCGCTTTATATTTTTTGTTTATCGGGTTTTTTTAACCAATATCCCTACGGACACAGTTTTAACATACACAGGTTGAATAACCAGTTGATATCTACAAGTACTCAACCTACTCAGCTTTCTATTTTTCATGTTTATCGGGTTTTTTTAAACAATGTATCCCTACAGACACAAGTTTTACATACACAGGTTGAAGAACCAGTTGATATTGGCAGAAACACAAATTCTTGTAAACCAAAATTTCACTTGGTTTTAGATATACAGGTTACAGAACCTTTCTATTTGGGCATAATCATAAATACTCAGGAATTTTAATTCTGCATAGACAGATTGATGATCTCATTCTAATTTTTTTTTCCAAACCAATAGAAAAGAGATTGCAAGTTTCGAAGTGACCTTTAGAGGGTTTGAGATATAAATGAAGGGTGAGGAGAGTTGCAGATGAAGCATATATATTGTAGTTTGGAGTGGAATTATGTACATGGTGGGTCTTTATCATTAGATAGATGCCTCTTTATCATTATATGGTTCTAGCTCTGTTTAGTGTTGGCGGATGTGGAGAGTCATCCCGGTCAGAGCCATGTTTTGGAACAATAAGTTAACTAGGGGTGTGGTATCGCTCTTCACATTGAGAATCGCTGACAATTAAACATCCTCAGTATGTTTAGAATAGATTTGTTAGACCCAGATTTCTTTATAGAGAATATCAATTTTGTGCCACATAAGAATTAATTCCAGATCTGCTGCTATCATTTTAGGGGTGTTTTCTCATTCCAAGTGATCAATCAGAATTTTTGATTTTCAAATTTCATATGCATGATACATATGTGCTTTCAAACATTGTGCATATGTAATCATTTTTACCCTTAGTTGTTACTAAATTTGTGAGTAATTCTTGCATGGTGCGACTCACTAAAAATATATTTATTTAGCGCTAGATTATTCTAATCAAACATAATTAGTATCATATATTATAGATTAATGATTGCTTTTTTATATATGCACCTTCATTAATTCATGATGTAGTTTATTCTAGATGTTATTTAATTTAACCTTATTAAGGTAAATTTTGGTTGATAATACTATACAATTTAGACTTTTGTAATCCCGTGCATCGCACGGGGTTTTTACTAGTATATATATATCCAAATGTCTCTCCCCTCCACCAATTTTTTTCCACAAACTATTATTATCCAATTTTTTTTATAAATGACATGTGTTTAGAATTGAAACGGTACTAATAGATGTACACTTTCCATGTCTCCCATATATAAGAGGGCGTGGGAAAATTTAGATGACTCCAAACAAAGGATTATTTGACCATTTTTACGGACATAATTTTTAATATTTTATTGGAAATTAACGAATTACTTGAATCATCTAGCTATCATTGTCATAGAGCACAAATTGAAAAGAATGATTCAAGATTTAAGTGAGCAACATCATGCTCGGTATTCTATTGAAATTCAATTTTTCTTTGGCCAATATGATAAAATTTGGAGACCAATTATAAGTGTTACCAACATGACAAGGTATTAGACCTCTTTCTTAAAAAAAAAAACTCAACATGTCAAACACATGTATTGATGACCAAATTGGTAAAGAACCTAGGCAAGTCCTTAATCATTGATTTCCAACATTATTCTAATTTATTTATTAGATTTCATGTTTTCATTATTGTTTAAATGGATGCAATTTTCAATATCTTATCATGCTAAGTATTAAGCTGTTAATAAATTACCTTATTAGTTTCATAGTCTTAAACCTGCACGTCTTACCTCAAGATATATTGTCGTTAAGACTGCAATCGTCTAATACCGATCAAAATACACATCTGCTAGAAAACCACATAGCACAGATGACGCAGAGAAGTACATTGGAAATTGTTAATACAATTGTTGGATTGGTAATTAAGGAAAAAATACATAGGTAAAGGCTTTGGCAGCATATAAAAAGTCTTTGGCAACATATAAATGGGAAAAAATAAAGGGAAAACATGAACCTTCACCTTTTGATGAACGGGCAATTATGAAGAAAAAATAAATAGGACAAAAGCTTTGATGGCGTATAAATGGGAAAAAAAATAAAGGGACAATAAGAACCTTCACCTTGTAACACACTGAATTCTCGTTGAATCCACTTGTAGAGTTCAAGATTGATACAAAATGATGAAATATAGGAGCCTTAGTTGTAAAGAGGTGAATAATTGACCACTGTAAGTCGATCACCTGGTTTGTAAATTGTAACACACTGAATTCCCCATGAATCCACTTCAAGGATTCAAACTTGATACTAAAATAGTGAAATCGAGGAGCATTAACTGATATCTTTTCAGCAAAAAGGATAGAAATTGATAGAAAATAAGAGAAGGAAGCTAGAGAATTGAATGAAGTAGATAATATAAAGACATATCTGATTATTTGATAGTCATTATGAAGATTCTCACCAGGTTGATGATGTGGCCTCACACAAATGAAGAGGAGTCCTACATTGCATCAACAGGAAAACCTATGTGACATCCATTGAAAAACTCTAACTCTGTTTTATAGTAATAGTATAGATATATAGATAGATTTGAAACACCCAATAGAAAGAGATGGGGATAGGGTGTCAGTGGGCCGAATCTGAGCCGACTGGGCTGATGTAGAATTAAAAAAACTGGCAAAATGTAAGCCCAAATTGGACCCATTGACACCCCTAGATGGTGTTTGATGCAATATTAGATCTTGCTGGCTATATTACGGCCTTTAACAACCTATTACAGAGAATTAGCACGGTAATTATATAATATGAATATGAGGATTGGTGTCCAACCCATCCACTCGGCCAGGCAGCATTTTTACGAGTTATGTTGGAGGTTGACGCCCCATGGGCGGGTTTGTATGGCTGATAGCAACTTCTTGTGGAGATCGAATCATAGTCAATTGCGATTAAACCCTCCCCGAGTTCAATCACACCCACAGGTCAACACGTGTTCGTTTTAATTCATATTAAATGTGGTTAAGATTTATTAATCATTGAGATTCAACAATATAACCTTGGTTTTTTTTATACAAAAAAAAAATATTAACCCTAAAGATTAAAAATTCTTATGGATGGTTAAATATTTTTTAAGGAAAGTGATCTAAAATTCTTGATAGTAGGTACTATCGAGAGTTCAGCTGCCGGATTAAAAATCCAACAATGCTAAACATCAAGTAGGATCTACCATTTTAATGCAGGTGCACCTTGGCACCGTTGGATTTTAATCCGGCGGTTAATCTCTCGATAGTAGGTATTATTGAGAGTCTTAAGCCACTTTCTTTTATATAAAAAAAAACTAAAGTTATATTGTTGAATTCAAGAGTTAATGAATCTTAACCAAAGTTAATAGGGGTTAAAAGGGACGACTGTTGACCAGTGTGTGCAATTGAACTTCGGAAGAATTCAGTTGCAATTTACTATGATCCAATCTGCTTATTGTGCTTCCAAGTCCCAAAGATCAAACCTTCTAAGCTAAAATCTGCCTATATTGAATCTGAGGAAGGTCCTCAGATCATTCCTGAGAGAGCCCAGCACCATCCAACACTGACTGATCACCAGCATAGATTAGTGAAGACTAAGTCCGGAACCCAAAAAATAAAAGCTTCCAAGCCCGGCCTATGTCTAATATGGGTGCGACTTGGCCCAAGATAAATTTTCATGCTAATCCAATTACAGACTTGCCGGTCATTGATTTGGGCTGACCCAATCTTATCCTTTATGTGTGTTAGGTCAGTAGGTCAGACCTTAGTAAGCCAAACCGCCAACTTCTCTGCCAGTTCCCGCTCTCAAACCTCGCTTTCACGGTTTGAGAGTGGATTCGTGCTTAGAGCAGGTTTCCCGATCTATAAACTGCTGGTTTTCTGAAGACAGATTCTTCAGTTACTGTTTTCGTTTAAATTTGTTTCACTTGGTCACATTTTATCTTTCTCTTATTTGAATTTTTTTTCTTTCTTTTCTTTGATTTTTTTTTAATGAATGTAGTACCTTGTGTCAGTTTTCATCATACCTTTTGTCGTAGACTTTAGTCTTTTATCTACCTTTACGTTGTTTTTTTAATCTTTCTTATTTCTTTATTATTTTAATTGAAGAGAAGGGATCACATCACACTAATTGCGATTGAACTCTCCTCAAGTTCAATCGCACCTAAAGGTTATGTGTCCTTTTTCACCTCTATTAATTATAGTTAAAATCAACTTTAATAATATAACCTTGATATATATATATATATATATATATATATATATATATATATATATATATATATATATATATTATCTATATATATGTCGACGCTCTCGACCCTATTCTAAATTGAAATTTGACGTTCTCACGCTCTCGTGTTACCCGATTCCACAACGATCACTTTAATCTCAGATCATCCGACTTTATATAGAAAATAGTAAATATAAGTAAACGCCTTACAGTATTTGGGAATTCTTATAAAAATAAGTAAACCACTTACCTGATAAGATTGCGTGTTTGGAGATCCTCCATGGGGGTCTTCGACTCTCTCCTCCTTTATGCTAGATGGGGAGCTCTTATTTCTCTTATGTGAGAGAAGTGTTCTTCTCTTGAGGAGTGAGAGTTCGGATTTCACCCTATTTATAGGGTCCCAGAATCCTACTCATTAAGGATTCTAGGTCCACGCAATGAATAGTGATTATGTCATTTAAACATGACACGCTATTGTGTGTCTAGAGTGTGCCAAGTCCGGTGTATCTTAACGATCACTGCTGCATGATCGGACTCTTACCGACATGCTTCAATCAAATGGGAAGATCAATCCTGGGTTTTGACAAATCAAACCCCGTGATCATTTATGTGACCACAAATTCTTACATCTTGCTCCTGCTCTCCCTCTCGTGCTTTGGTTACTTAGGGTCAGACTTCCTTTTTTTAGCAGTCTTGGTTAGTGGTGTTAGTATCTAGCTATTTGAGGTTAGTAAGGGGTGGAGATTCTGAGATTAGTATGGTTAGTATCCATTTGAGGTTAGTAAGGGGTGAAAGGTCTCGTGATCTAATCACCCAAGTGATGAGTTGCAAGAGCTCCAATCGCTCCAATCATCAAGCTAACCACTAACCGCTAATAGTAGGTAAATGATATCCAAAGCAAAAAAAAAAAAAGTGGAGATTTCAACCACGCACACCTTCACCGGACTCCTGAACCAAACGTGTGGTGTGCACATGTTAATGGTTAGTCTAAAATTATTCACAAATCAAAGCATAATTAGCTACAATTAACAAATAAATAAAATAAATAATTATACAATGAATCACTCGAACTAAGAGGCGCTCGAAGAGTCTTTCTTGAAGATAGTCGAAGCCTCCCATTATGCAAGGGATAAGGCAACTCTATCTCTGGGATTCAACTCAGCTCGGATTCATCCGGTCTTTCCCTACAAGTTTGCACTACTTGGCGGAAGACGACGGTACCCAACCTCCTTTAGAATGCCCGAATAAATTAATTTTAAATTAAAATTGAATTTATTCACATATTTTAAATTTAACCATATATATAAAATTAATCAAATTAATTTTATTGCATCAAAAATTAATTTCAATTAAATTGATTTAATCTCATGATCAAACGTCTCAAAATATGAGATTTAAAATTGGGTTAAATTATTTTACCGATTAATTCAAAACACTTCTAAATTTAATTATTTAAATTATATTATATTAAGTGTTGCATATTGTCCAAAAAAAAATTCGACAGAGTCTCCCCTTAGCTTATGCTGTTTCGGGTCAATGGAATAGCCCAATTGAGGACCGATCCAAAAAATTGATGATCTCAAGATACTAGTCAGTTAGGACGGACCCAATAGAGTCTGTCCAATTAGTATATACAAGAGACGATCCATTTGGATTTTCAAAAATTGATCTCGAGGTCTGTCTAAAAAGACAATCCATTTAGATCAATTTAACGGGTCTGAACTAAATAGTCCGGTCCCAAGAAAGATCAATCCACATAATATGGCTGATCAATCTGGAAGAGAAACTTCGAAGTATATCTAGGACCCACCTTTTGGTATCTTTGCAATAGGGGATTTTATTTCCATGGTCTGGAGGTATCTCGCCAGAGCTTCCGCGCCAAAGGATGAACTCTCTAAGGCTCTTTTACTCATTCTCTATTTATAGAGTGTGAAGGGACCAAGCTTTGAGGCAAACCAATAGTCACACGGTTTGGCTTTAAAGCCCATGACACCATGATCATGATTATGGTATTAACTCACACCCATGAACACACCCATAAACCCATACGTTATGGTATAAGAAAACCAAAGAGACAAACACCATGGTAAAAACGTTGGACGAAGAAAGGTCTCAAGTCTCAAGTCAATACCCATTGGATATAAATATATATGAATGTTGGTTCATGTCTCTTCATCAAAACCATTGGTTTCCAAGAGCAACATGATCCAATGATCCATATAGATTAAATGGATCAAAAAACCAAAAGACTAAGACACACACTAGTATGTCCCTTATAGACACATTAAATCATAATTAAATAATAATAAAATATTATTAATTTATTATTTCAAAATCAAATCAAATCCAACAACACACATAACTAATGGGGGCAAGCATCGTAAGGTCCATTTCTGTAATGAGTGCAAACTGACATTGTTTTGGGACTTTAAGTTTTCCGTTTGATCTGTATGCACGAATTTAAGGAAATTTTATCACTATTCCGGAAAGTATTGTAGGCTAAAAAAAGCAACTCAGCCACCAGACTTACGGTATCATCCATGTACCAATGAATATAAAGAGGTTTACATTTAGGGTGCGTTTGGATTTATGGAATTGAAGAACGGAATTGTCAACTCTATGAGACAATTCTAATTTCATCGTTTGGGACACATTATAAATAGGTTGGAATTAAAATTTTCTAATTCCATAGAGAATTGAAGCAGTGATTTTTAAGACAAATTTATAAGATTCAATTCCACAGTATAATGGTCTTATTTGACAAATCCACGCTGCTGTGGAATTTAAAAACAAAAAAGAAGCTTGATGGTTTCATTTCTTTAGAAATTTAATAGTGCATCCAAACGATAGAATTTTGAATTTCGTGGAATTTAATTCAGTGCGTTTTAATTCCATGGAATTCAATTCTTTGGCTCAATTCCAATTCCATAAATCCAAACGCACCCTTACATTCCCATCGAGAACCATCCACCGGAAAGTAAGGAATAAAAGATTGTCTATGCAATCATTTGCAATTATCTTAGATTTTTTCTACAAGGGAATTACTACAAACAGAAGTACAAAGTTTGGCAAGCTAATCGGCTGCCTGATTAGTTTCTCTCTAAACATGGGCATATGAGGAGTCAAATAGGGACAAATGATGTTTTCCTGCCCTCCACTCTCCCCTCATCTGAACAAAAAAACGAATATGTCAGTTTTTTGTGGAGCACACAATTTTTATTTTACGGGGCTAGCATTATCCAATGATGTTTCACTATTCGGACTTTATGGTGCATCCTCCAAGGCAGGTCAGAGCTTTTCCGGGATAGGCGGATCAATGGAGTCGTCAGCCCTGAAAACTACTTGACAACATATCAATGATGAGTTTGGAGTCAGAGAAAGCACATACTTGGGCTATACTGTGATCTCTAGCCACCTCAAGATTTTACGAATAACATGGAGCTCAAGTTGACTAATGTCCTCGTTGATGCATCCTTCAGCAAAGGCTACAATAAGAATCCCTAGATGATCTCTAATATGACAACCCTTATTCGTAAATTCATCAATTTAAAATTTTAAAATAGATTAGAAAGGAAATATAAACTACTTACTGAGGACTTCAACGAGCACTTGCTTTATCAAGGCTATAAGCTTGATGTCCATATGGAATGCCACGAGCAAGGACTATGAATTTGATGTACAATTTACTACAGATATCGCAAGTACAGAAAAATGTCACCCTCATTATGAAAAAGAAGTGAAGGCTACATCGCTTGTAATAACTTGTAATAGAGAAGAAAACACAAAGATACAATCTATATTGCAATAGTGGGGTTTATATCGAAAAACCTCCTAGGAAACATTGATTACCTATTTTAATTTAGAGGCTAAAAAAGGTAACAACATTATTTTTGTTATATTATAAAAGATTCTCTACGACCTAAACAATCTTTCTATTTTAAATATAAAATCTTGTCCATTGAATTTTTGTGCTACCATGATTTTCATTTATTATTATTATTGATTATGTTTAGATTCTCAAAAACTTATAATTGTATCTCTGATCTTTTCAGGGTGGTAATTTTGGATCCACCGTCATTCAATTCGCTAACTTTTCTTGACTACAATATGAGATTTTGCATCGTGTGTTGAGTTTAGGTTGATTTTCTCAGTCCTTTTATAGTCAAACATGGCTCCACATTGCGGACATGTCAATGAGTTAATTCGTTAATTAATATATAATTACATACTTAATATATTTATTAAATATAAATTTTAATTTTCCTAGTCCATTTATTTATTTGAATTGAGTTAGACAAGTTAAAATTATCCATATCCTATTATGTCGGGTTTGGGTTTGTCTTTTTTTAATCATTCATAACCATCAGGGTTGAGAGTTAATTTTTAGAATTTAGTCTTTCATATCTTATTTAATCTCTTGGATTAGGATTTAGGGTTTAAGATTAGGAGTGAGGTTGCCTTGCAATAGATTATTGGCCGAGCATCTCTTATTATGTCGGGTTTGGGTTTCCCTTTTAAACAGTTCCCAACTAATTAGGTCTTCGTTTTTAGGAATTAAGCTTTAAAATCTTATTTAAATCCTTAGGGTTAGATTTAATATTTAGGGTTTAAGATTATGATTGAGGGCTTAAAACCCCAAAAATACAAAATGCCAAGTCTTGTAATGGATTATTGTTTGATGTAAATTAAAAATCTTAAATTATATTTAGGATTTTCTTAAGTTTTTGTTTATATGTGAAATCTTTCAAATGCGAAAAGTGACTAAAATTTTGTATGTTATTTTTTTTGAAATAATTTTCTGTTTAAATGTATTTTATAACATGACAAAAGTATTACTCTTTAAATATTTATCAAAATAACAAAAATATCATTAATCACATTTCAAAATGACAGAAATACCATTTGTCACGTGTATTTTCTAAAATGATTAAAAATAATTCTCTCCACATATATTTTTTAGAATTACAAAATTACCTTTCTTCACATATAGTTTTCAATATGTCAAAAATACTATTCGTTACATTTTTTTTCAACTGACAAAAATACTCTTCTTAAGTCTCAACATGACGACCAAAAACAAAAAAGTCTTAACATGCAATTTCTAAAATGACATCATTCCATTTCATGTATAATTTCTGAAATTTCAAAAATGTCCCATTCTCACACGTATTATTTTTTCAATTTTCCTTTATTCATAAACAAGCAAGTAAAATAGTTTTTTTTTTTTTTACTTCATTTTAAGAATGCAACCAAACAATAGAAAACAAGTGAAAATTTCATGTTTTAAGTTAAAACTTTTATACCTCCATACAATTACAAGAAATATATCTATTAGTGACAAAAATATTTTTGTCTCTAATACATCACTCTAGAGACGAAAACTAGCGTCGTCACTAATGTTCCGTCTCTAATGCTTATTTTGACATTTAATTAATTATAAATAAATAAATTTACCTTTAGAGAATGAAATAAGTCAGTCACTAATAGTAAAAGATCGTTAGCGACGGAATATTTATGTCTCTAATGCTTATTTTGATATTTAATTCATTTTTTAAAATAAATTTACCTTTAGAGACAGAAATAATTCCGTCGCTAATATTAAAAGACCATTAGTGATGAAAATAAATCCGTCTCTAATGCTTATTTTGACATTTAATTCATTTTTTAAAATAAATTTACCTTTAGAGAAGTAAATAATTCTATCATTAATAGTAAAAGACCATTAGTGATGGAAATAAATCCGTCTCTAATGCTTATTTTGACATTTAATTCATTTTTAAAAATAATTGTACCTTTAGAGACTAAATTAATTCTGTAACTAATAGTAAAAAACCATTAGTGATGGAAATAAATCTATCACTAAAGATGCAATTTTAAATTGGGATTCTTTTTCGTAAAAAAATTGAACTTCCCTCCTTGTGCTCCCTTTTTCCCACTCCCTTTATTGTACGCTATTTTCACACACCTCACTCTCTTATCTTTTCTCTTAAGCTCTTTCTTCCTTCCTCTTTTTCCAATTCCAACCATGGTTTCTGCAGATATCGCTCGAACTGTAGTTGGGGTTTTTTTATTTTCATTTTCCAGTTCCAATTCCAACCATGGTTTCTTCCTTCCTTTTTATTTAATCGTATGTTAGGGTTTTTGAATCAATTGATGGGTTAATGGTGATATTGTTCTCTATGTCTCTCTTTGTTAGTTTTCATTAGTGTGTAGGAAGTTCTTCCACCTGCTTTGGATTCCACATCGGACCTAGGTGAAAATTTGGGCAAATTTTTTGGATTTGGCTTTCTAATTTTCTAACTATCCAAATTATTGGGCTTTCTTTCATAAAGGTTGTATTTATCTTACACATGTCCATTTGCGTAGCGAGTGTGGATTACTCGGAATTGTAAGGTTGTTGTTTAGTTCTCTTCATGTTTTATGTTCTGCTTCTTTAAATTTCTTGTTTCTCAAATGTTCATGAATTCTTTCTCTATTCTACTCTCTCTCTATTATTCTCTTTCTTTCTCTATCTCCCCCGTTCTCTCTCTCACTAGAGGGAAGAAAGGGAGGGTTGTATTTAAATTAAAAAAAGAAGTTTTTGAGACATAAATATTTATGTCCCTAAAAGTAATTCCGTCACTAATTCTCCTTTTTTAAGCTACCTAAATCAACCCATTAGTGACGGAAATATTTTGTCGCTAATTAGCGATGAGAAATTATTACCATTTCTAACCAATTAGCCATGGTTGCATTAGTAACGGATTAGCGATAGATGAATTTCTATCTCAAATAATAATAGTGATGGAAAATTGAGCATTAGTGACGGAAATCTTCTGTCACTACTCGGTAGATTTCTTGTAGTGCGATCTCAGTACAAAACTGTTGAGAGCTAGCAAAGGAAAAGAGCGAAGATGACAAGAGAAGAAGGAAAGAGAAGAGTAGTCTATCAAAATATGAAGAGCAACCCCAGTGATCGTGGGACCCAGCCCGTACTGTTGGAGTCATCAACATTGGCCTGGCTACTTCACTCCACCGTTAGGAATTGTAGCTTGCAACCATATTTAAGCTTTTAGTTATTTGAAGGCTAAGCTATTACATAGGGCCAAAAAGTTCTACATATCATTCTACTAATAATAAAAGTACAAGGATTATATCAAACTTTGTGTGGATGAAATTACCCTTAACCTTACTTTATATAAAATAATTATTAGTAGGACCCACTAATACTATTATTAGTAACTCTTTTTAATATTAATACAACTTTAATAAGTATTATCTATTAATAAGGACTTTTTATATATTTTGTTATTATTATTGGTTAAGGACTCTCTATTAGAGATTTGGTCGGATTCTATTAGAAAATCCCTTTTTAATGCCCAATTGTAAAAAAAATGAATAAATTCTAATGAAATTTATTAGAATTATAATTAGAAGTATATATGCCTCCATATGTCATGTTTGGCCAGAATTAATGAGAAGGGGAAGATGGATACTTTAAATTAAAAATTTTTAAAAAATTTGTTTCTCTCTTTACGGATTATATAAGATTTAGAGTAGTTGCTACTATACTTGTTTGAATGATTTTCTAATTTTGGTTTATGGTGTTAAGCAAATGGGTGGTCATCTGTCAATCCTATTATAAACACAAACACCATTTATAGAGAGAGAGTAAAGAGAATAAACAAACAATAACCTACTTATTGTATAGGTTACAACAATACGTACATTAATGCATACATACTTCATCTTAATAGCTACTCATTTACGCACAAAACTTTTACAATTCGCTAAATACTCGTTATTAAATTATTAATGAGTATAATTTATTTTATATGAATTTTTTTAAAAAGATAATATAACAAATTTTGCTTGCATTGCACATGCATTTTCACCATATATATATATATATATATATACACTTGGACAATATTTCCCATATTGATATTGTTTGAGTTAGACGATTCACCAATTCCTCTGGAAAGTGGTTGGCTAATGGTAGACCTATGTGGAGGATTTCCCACTCCTTTGATTGAGATCCAATTGGTTATACTCTTCCCTCCTTCATAGAGTATGCAAGCATAATTCAAATGATCACTACATTAGTTGACCCCATATCTTAATGGTTGATATTTATGAAATATATTTGCATTACACTTGGCGCTCGTAAGGAACTTGCCCTATAACTGATATGAGTTCTCATAGCATTAACAATTAGGGTTTGTTTGGTTTGAATCCAAACTAAACCAGTCCTAAATGTTTGGTATAGGGGAGGATCATTTCTTTAATTTAATTATAGAGGGAAGTCCAACTTAGACAAAACCAACACTTGTCCTTGTTTTAACATGTGTTGGTTTTTTGGTTGAGAGTAGGGATTGCTTGAGAGTAGGGCTAGCGCGGCTCCTTAACATGGGAGTGGCTTAGTGGCAATTGGAACCCACTGCATTAGTCATAACATATCAATTAGTACCATCATTTCCTTTCAGAAGACTACGTACGTAACTATTGTTCTACCACAGCCATAAATTTTCACTCTCTCATATAGTAGCATAGGTTTGAAAAAAGAAATCAAGCACTAGGCTCTCAGAATTTACACATTGCATACTTTAGTCACATGTGGTGTAAATGTGACTTGGCTATTAGTTTGTTGGTTGGTTGGATCGTATAACATATATAACTTTAAAATATTTGGTTATCATTTAAACTGATAAAACGTGGACAATGGAGTTGACATTGCAATGTAATATGTTCAAGAGGGAAGTTTGGAATATTTTATATACAAGAGGTAGCCTTGCTCTTGAACGATATAAATTCCAGAGTTTGTAGAGTTCAACTTAATCTAAGATGCCGACAATGTATTGACGTAAACATTCCCACTTCAATTCATATAAAATAAATATAACGAGTTTACGATAAATACATGGAGTTACACATCATCAAGTGTGGATATACTCTCAAGCTACAAATCCAACTTTTCAATCACCATAATCTATCCGCTTCATATCATCATGATGGTTCCTTTTACCAAAAAAGTAGAAACCAAAAAACATGTATAATAAACAAACAATATATACATGCCTTAAAAGGAATATATGTGGTTTGGGTCCAACTTAGTTCGATAGCACCTAATTACATTTGTACAGTAGGGGCAATAGGCTGAAAAATGGTCAAGGATTGTAACTTATGTCAACAATTAGGATGTCAGAATAACAGCCCACCAAATGATGTGTTGTGACGTGCTACTTATGGTTGGTCATTCTTAAGCTGAAGTATAGGGCTACTTAAAAGGAATCACTTAGATTTTCCCATAATAAGGAAAGTCAAATATTAATTTATGTCATAAAAATTATATTATCCCCATGACTATTGCCCAATGATATTTCTAATAACTTGTCTACCTGGTTATTTATCATCGATTAGCAATTATGCTTAACCCGCGACTAATACCCAATTTCTATGGAAGTATAAAAGATAAATAATCTACAAATAATAATAACAAAACATAATACAATTCCTTAAAATCCAAGAGCATGCGGTAATTTTTATGCAACACGAGGGCTCAAATATAGGCATACATATGTAACGAGCAACATATGGTACAAATCGATATCGAACAGCATAGTACAAATTGATATAATTTTTGTATATGAAGCGGATAAATTTTTTTCCATTTGGAGAAACCGTCTAATGTCCCACAAGATGTAAGTAGCTCTATTAATTATGGACAAAGTGTTTATCATTCTTGCAAGAGTCATCTATATTTCTCTTCTTCTACCATTTGGTTGTCTAAGCTTCCCACAAAGGTTGGAGATTTTATACAATCGCCTTAAAGTAATAAGCCATGTCTACCTTTACACTACAAGAAATCGACTCATTGCTTGTGGTTTTTATCCATAACCGTAGGTCATTGATCATTGTTATAGCGCGCAGAATGAACCGTAACCTTTCGACGCGTGATCATAAGTTGTATCAAATATCACAATTATATAACCATGATTGTATACGTAAATTAATCGTGATTATACATTCAAATTACGCTCATTTTGGGTTTCATCTTACAATCACAGTTTGATAATATACAGTGATTGTTTAAAATTAAAAGCTCATAGTATTTTAATAAATCGTTATCATTGATTTTTTTCTTGAAGATCTTTATCCATTTTATTTTCTAGTTAAAATTATCCATCATGCAACCCCTACCACATGTATCTCTTCACAACCACTTCTAAATATATACATGAATAAAAAAAGCATTTATCCATACACCAACTTGTAAATAATAAAATAAATTAACCTCCACCATGATAATATAACAACAAACTATATTTTTCTTAATTAATATAATTTTGTTTACGGTGTGATCATAATACATATATGTACAAATGATAATTAATCTAAAAACAACACTTCTCAAGTATTCAATCAGATAATTTTTAAGTTTTTTTGTTGTTTTATCACTATATGATTCATCACGCTTAACAAAATAATAAGCAATCTTATAATGTATTTGTATTTCATTATTGGTGATGACATCCCTCATGTATAACATAATGTAGTTACCATATTCCTAGTTACCTTTTTGTTTGAGATACTACAAAAAAATTAAGAGAATGAACAAAATGTCAGTTATGTTTGATATATAAAATTTACGAAACAACAATTAAAATGACTAATTTATGTCTAACATGCCTTAATATTAATAAATTTTATTGCGAGTCTATTTTTGTTTTTCAAAATACTCGACTTGTATGTTATTATCCTTTATGTTAGTAATTTGATAAATTATATAAAGGTAGTACAAAACATAAATATAGATGTAAAATGTGTGAAAGCTATTGAAAAAATTACTAACTCATTGATAATTTTTATAATTTTAAGGCGTGCGTATATGCTTAACTGCAATAGATCCAACCAGTACACTTAAGCTATTTCTGTAAGGATTAAACACAAGCACCAGTGTTCCCTACAATTGAATAATAAATTCTAAAATTATAATTTTAAATTAACACTCAACTTTAACAATTAGTAACCATAAGTAACGAAATAACATGAGAGTTAGATGTGCGTTGAAACTTATCAAACATTATAATGTATAACAAGTAATTGGTCATCATTGACTAAGACCAATTTATTTATTATCGATAATTTAACACTAGTAGTTTTTACTGTTTGTTAAGGGTTAAGAAATAAATACCTACGTTCCTCCTTTCTAAGGTTAAAATTTCAAGATGATCCAATTATCACATTTATATATAGAAATTCTGAAAGTCAACCTTGTAAATCTGACATGAACTGCATTAACAAATCAACCTAATTGCACTCATAATAGCCAATTTATATTGTAATTACATGAAATATTTACAGTTTTATCTAGACTTCACTATCTTTCCAATGGAACTGGTCTTGTAACTTATGCATGTTTCAACGGATAATGCGTGAGATGTTGCATATTTACGAGGAGTTAGGGACCTGGATTTTAAAGAATGCTTGTTTTTTGTTACATGTGAAAGTTTTCTTTTTGAGATGATGTGCATTTTTTAAAATATGTCAAATCATAGTGGTTAATGTAAAGTCACGCTTGATGTTTTATTTGGGATGACTGTTGTGAATGGTTTTCGAATTTTGTTTCCGCGTAAATATGTTTATGAGCTTAATATCTAGACTTGTAAATGAATTTCTATTTGGATGTTCAAGTGTATTAAGGTCGTGACATGGAATATTTCCATCTCTATAATTTATTTTGTAAAAACAAAAATTTGAATAAATATCGAAATACTAATTAGAGAGGGAACATTAGTGACGGCGTTAGTTTCCGCCTGTATAAGTGATGTATCAGCGACATATTTATTTTAGATACAAATCGATAGATTTGTTGTTGTGGGGGTAGGGAAGAAGTCCTCGACGTAGTATCACACTTGCTTGATTTGGATTCAGGTGTTGCTTATATGTAATATTACAATGCACAATTATACATTTAGCAATTTTTACCACAATAACCGTGTTCCCAACCAACCTTCCACAACCAATTTTTCATCATAACAATAAATTAGTGATGCTTTATGCATTATTACCTGCAAGAAACATAATATTGTTTTGTCATATATTGGAATTAACAAGGAGCATTTGTTGTTTTAAATTTAAAACAATGTTTAATTTAGTACTCCAAACTTCCTACAAGCATTCATCAATTAGGACGATGCAATTTTGTCAAACAAGGAATTTTTTCCAAATTAACCTATAATTTTACTTATTTATCAACCTATATTGATCGGTATCGATCCTAAACGCAAAAACTCAATCAGAACTCAAATTTTACAGAATTCTCATTTTTTCAAAACACTTCTATTAAAAATGTCCTAAAACAACAATTAGCCAGTGATTAAAGGGTATACGAGTGATAAAGGTGAAGAAAAATCAAACATACCTTTTTAGGTTAGCATGAATGTAAAACAAGCATAAATTTTCGAACAAAAAAGGAGTATGGAGTTTCGTTTGAGGGGAAGATGAGGGAAGTGGGGAGCTTTGCACGAGATTTAGTTACACTGGAAACTTCTTTGAGGCCATGCACGTTGAAGGTTCCATCTCGTTCCCTATTGTTTTTTAAAAACTAACGAATCATTTCTTTTAATTGTTAGTGTGATCGAGGAGTATTTATGTCTTTTCATAAATACTGAATTACGAAAAAAATTCTTAAGTCTATTTAGGAAAGTGAAGTATTTAAAACTCTTTATAGTAGGTACTATCAAGAGTTTGGGCCACTCGAGTGAAAATCCAATGGTGCAAATCATCAAGTGGGGCTCACCATTTAATACATGTGCGTCTTAGGGCCATTGGATTTTCAATCAGGTGGCCCAGCTCTCCATAGTACTATCATGACTTTTAACTCACTTTCCTTTAGGAAATGCTTTCTAAAAAGTTGGGGAACGATCCTAAGCTAGGGGGGCAATCTAAGAAATTCTCCTTACCTAAGGTTATCTTTGCATGACAGTTGCGATGCTTCAATCAGTATGCTTTCTACACATTGGCCAATATTCACAAGCAAACCCATTTGTACTAACCTAATTTTACTATTAACCAACCTAGTAACTTAGATAAATGATGTCTGAGAAAAAGAAAGAAGAAGAAACAAACAAACAAACAAACACAAGGAAAGTACCATATTGATGTTTAGTATGAAGACTGGATCATATCCAATTGCGATTGAACTCTCACTGAGTTCAGTCGCACCCATAGATCAACACGTGTCCATTTTAAATCCTATTAACTGTGATTAAGATTCACTAACCCGTAGGGTTCAATAATCTAATATTGGTTTTTAGGAAAAAAAAATATTAACCCTAACAAGGTTAATATCAACTCTTAGTGTTAATATTTTTTCTAAGAACCAGGCTTAAATTGTTGAGCCCTAAAGGTTAGTCAATCTTAACCATGATTAATAGGAGTTAAAAGGGACACATGTTGACCTGTAGGTGCGATTGAACTCTCCCTGAGTTTAATTGCAATTGACTGTGATTCTCTCTTTAGTATGCATGACATGTGCATAGTACATGATGTTAATAACACCAACTTTTATTCAGCGAGATACACCATATTTATGTATATATATATATCCTCATTTGTACCCAATGATGAGAAAGAGATCAGATCAAGCTAATCACGACTGAACTCGGAGAGAGAATCAATCGCACCCACATGTCAACATGTATCCCTTTTAATCCCTATTAATTATGATTAAGATTCACTGGGCCTTAATGTTTAATAATCTAACCTTGATTTTTTGAAAAAATATTAATTTTTTAAATTATTGTACAGAACTTTTAACCCTTAGGGTTAATATTAAAAAATAAATAAAGGTTATTGAATTTTAACCACAATTTCTAGGGGTTAAAAGAGAAATGTGTCAACCTATCAGTGCGATTGAACTCTCATCCAATCCAATCATGATTGGCAGTGATCCAGTCTTGATGAGAAAATGAGAACTTTGTTTCTTGTTTAAAATAAGGTGCTGCCATGAACACACCAATATTTACTAACTAGACACCAAATATATAAATAACCACACCATTAAAACATAACAAATTCTACGAGCACACCAAGAGATAAAGAAATACCTATAAATTTCCTAATTATACACCATTCTAAACTT
The DNA here is from genome assembly GCA_015143295.1 of Tetracentron sinense. NCBI lineage: Eukaryota > Viridiplantae > Streptophyta > Magnoliopsida > Trochodendrales > Trochodendraceae > Tetracentron > Tetracentron sinense. The sequence continues at coordinate 24,195,938 of CM026552.1, forward strand.
AAAACCATAAAACAATGATAATTTATTACCCTATTGGTGGACCCAAACCCAATTGAAGGTCCAATAAATTGGTATAGAAGGAATGATACCCAATTCCTTATATATTACAACCTTATTTTGTGTGGGTTAAAGAGTTAGTAACAAAATATCATATGAAACTCATCGTTAAAAATGGAAAATGTCATGTAGGAAATCAAACTAATTGAAAATGACCAATATGATGATTATAAAGAGCATGGGGTAGCTTATTACTTGGAAGGTATTTTAAAATAAAGTAACTTCATAAACTCTAATAGAATGAAACAAAAGGGACAAAAAGATACAAGTAAAGGATAAAAATTGGTTTGATAAACTTACAGTAATTCGTGTTTTGCAACTTATCAACCCTTTGAAGGTAAGGTTAGAGGACCTTTGCGGGTTCATTCTTAGAAGGAGAAGTTTTTCCAATTGCGATTGAATTCAGGGAGGCTTCATAACTTTGAACCCCCAGGCTAAACTCGAAGAATCCAACCAATGTATGATACACCCAACATTGCAACCGTCTCTTCGATCGGGTCAAGCCTGCCATCGAACGAACCCCTAGGCCCCAAGCCAGTCAGTTTGACTAGGAATGCCATCGCATCCACAGGTCAACATGTGTCCCTTTTAACTCCTATTAATCATGGTTAAGATTCACTAACCCTTATGCTATGTTTGGTTGCCAAGAAAATATGTGAAAACATGGAAAAAAAAATAAAATTTTGGATTTTTAATACAATTTGTAGTTGTGTTTTGTCAAATTTTCTTTTATTTTTCATGTTTTTTTACTTATTTAACGGCAACCAAACATAGGGTTAGAGTTCAATAATCTAACATTAGTTTATAGAAAAAAATAATGACCCTAAAGGTTAAAAATTATTAACTAGAGTTAAATAATTTTTTCTAAAATCTAAGGTCATATTGTTGAACCTCAAAAATAAATGGATCTTAATCATAATTAATAAGAGTTAAAAAGGACATGTGTTGTTTACCTGTGGGGGCGATTGAACTCTCACCGAGTTCAATCACAATTGGCTGTGATTTTGTTCTCTCTAAAGAGGGTTTAGGTGCTTGGGGGGACGGGTGCAGACTGCATACACAAGTCACTTCTTTTGAAAAAAAGAAGGATTTTGGTGCGCTTACCCAAAAAAACCCGGGGAAAAAAGTGGGTGGCGATTGGAGGGAAGCTGATGTAAGCAGAGAACTGTTGAGAAAAGTTTTGTTTCAACATCTGAGGAATCAAAGAATCTCTGGAGAGAAGAAGGTGAAATGTTAGATTTTCATTAGAGCTTCTTTTACACAAGGTAATAATGAAAGCATATTATTAAATCTTTCCTATGATTTCATCACCTTTACTCTTTGAATCTTACACTGATAATGCTAGATTTCACTTGTGGTTTTGTTCATACATCTGTAATTTGTAAAAAATGAAAATTTCTGATATGGGATTTCATCACAAAATTGATATTTTTGAAGTTAGGTTTTGTAGATATACATCATTTCGTGTTTCTATAATGCTTCTCTAATAATGCTGGATGTTATGTTTGTTATGTTGAGCATTTTGGGATCATCTGAGTGATATTGTGGAAAGAGAAGCTTTTATGAGCTGGGTTTCTCTTAAAATCTCACTTTAATGTGGGTTTTTTCTTGATAAATGAGAATTTTTAGCAGTTCTCACATATTTCTCTTCCAATCATACCATCGAGTACTGGATATTAGTTTATGTTTTGTTGAAATGTTGATGTCTGGGTATGTGAAACAGTGAAGGGAGAAGCTTTTATGAGCTGGGATTCACTCAAATCACATTTCAAAAGATGGGTTTCTCTCAAACATAAAATTTTTGGGTGATTCTCTTTGTTTATGATTGTATTGTATTGATGTTTTGGGTTGTTACGTGGTTTTTTGGTTGCCAAGAAGCCAAATGAGGTGGATTGAATATTTTGTTCAGTTTTATTCAGAACCTTCGTAGAGAGGGTAGTTGAGGCGGGTTCGTCTGGATATATTTTATTTTTTAAGATGGAATTTCTCAAGCATGACAGCTTTCAGCACTTCTCATTGTTTGGGACATTGATTGCAAGTGTGAAATTTATTGCATTTCTTGAGGATTCGGGGAGACAAAAGGCAGACTGATTCGCGATTACTCTGATGTGAATTTTAAAAATGGCGAGTTGGATAAAGCTACTTGAGACGGATTTCTATAAAACCCACACTTTTTGAAGATTGCTGAGAAGTTATCATCATTTTATAGTTTCATATGACTATATGAGACTGCTATTCTTGCATTTTTTTTTGTGTTCTCATAAACAAGGCAAAGAAAAAAGAAGAAAGATGATTGATTGGCCATCCCCCCCCACCTCATTTTTTTCCCTGTGAATTAATGAAGGGAGCAAGGTGGATGAAGCTGGTCCCTTGGATATGATGGCTAAAGAGGCACTGATTCAAATCATAAGTTATCCGTGTATTCTCCAATAGTATTTCCTTAGTATTCTCTAAGGAAAACAAAAGTTAAAATTTATAATGCTTCTTCCTCTTCTTCGTGAAGGGGAAGTTTTACAGAAACACAATCGTAGGGAGAATGGTACATGAAAAATGAGGATAAAGAATGTTTGTGGATGCTGTCCTTGGGTGGAATTATTATTGTAATTCGCTTTAGCTGGTTTAGATATATTGCGTCGTTATCTATCAAAAAGGAAAAAAAATGAAGAGACTAAGCAAAAAAAGAACAATACATGCAAAAATGATTCGAGAGGTTCAATTTTACGAAATTACAATTACAAAAGGTTACCCAAGAAGCCTGCAACCTAGGACTTGCATAGAATGCCAAACCCAGTCCTAAGCCGACAAGAACGGCAATTTATTCATAGTCTAACCTAAAAAACATTAATATAGAAGTTATTCTCAAAAGGAAAATAGTTAACGTACCTAGGATCTCCATTTGCAAACCTAAGGACGGTCCTCATTGGTCCATGCCCCACTTCGAAATTCTCACCACAGTTGGTGAGCATTTAAGAGTGGGGGCGTGGACCAATGAGGACCAGCCTTAGGTTTGCAAATGGAGATCCCAGGTACGCCTGTCATTGCTCTTCTCAAAATAGAGAACTATAAGGTCAATTCCCTTACATTTCACTTTGGGGACTCTTTTTCAATCCGCTGCCTTTGAGCGAGGGGCACAACTAATGTTTTTTGTGGGGCCCTTTGGGTCTCATTAAAATTTCTAGGGGCCATAAGGATATGGGATAGAATTGGAGACACAATTGCGAGAAGTTGCATTCTATTAATTGTTGATGTTTTTGCTCTTTTCTTTCTATTTGATTTCAAAGTTTTGTTCATGGTTTATTTTCTATACCATGGTAAAATGTCAGAAAGTCCACCTGTATGATATATATACTATTTTTTTGTTTTGAAGAACAGTGATGTGTTTTCTTATGATTTTCTTTTCTCCTTTTGCTTTTTAGTGTGAAGGGCAATAGAGTAAGACAGTTTCGATTTTTACTATATTGTCCTGATAGCTTAAGGTAGGCTCTGCTGTTAAAATCTCAAAATTTCATAAAATTTTCATTCTTATGGAGCAAGAAACTAATATGCAGTATCTAATTTTTATTTTGTTTGGTTTCTTATAATTATTTTGTGAAAACTATGAAGGGGAAACCTTGACTTGTGCAGCTTTGTGATATTCACTGTCAAGAGCGGCTTTGAGAGGAAGCTGAACATGAGTATGTTGGTGGGGACATGCTTGAGGCAAGGGAAGCTGATATACCTGCCCTGTTTCTGGTCTGGGTTGTGCTTCCTCTGGTTACTTACATCTTGCTAGGAAAATGGAGTGAAGCTGCGAAGCAGCTGCAGACGATAAGTTTGCTTACACAACTGGCTGCTGAGGAAGCTCTTCAAGCAGAAGCAATGGCTGCCGCCAGTGTTATCCCTGTTGTGTCTTCAAAGAACGGGGTTTCATAAGTGTGCAGATGCTTTGCTCCAGCTACAACCTGTTGCTCCAGGTGCATGTTCGTTTGAAACTGGTATGATCTATTCCTTGCATTCCAGCTACAAGAACAAATTTCGTGTATTTCTTTATTTATTGTATGCTTCTTTTGTTGTGTTTTTATGCAAGATCATGCTCTTTTGAATAAGTAATGAGATTTTATCAACTATCAACTAAAAGAAAGTACACATTTTAGGAAAGAGGGTCCTAATAAACAAACAATCTCTATTAATACCACTTTTTTCTACGGTTATACACCATTCAGTTTGCATTGCTTAGAGTATGAGAGGAAACAACAGTCCAACCAACTCTGTTACATTGTTGTTCACCTTAGCTAATCTCCATGGACCATTCCCTGTTACCACCCACCCACCTTTTGGCATTTGGAATCCCTGGACCACCGACAGGCGACAGCCCCTTAGAGTGATCCTTAAAATTTGAAGTCCTTGAAGAAGATCTCTAATATATACTTCATTTGATTGCACTACACGTACTGAGAACACAATCGTTTCCAATGACTCCACAATCTACATATACCGGCTGCACTAGGGAGTGTGGAAAGGTACTGCCAAAGTTATGTTTTATCCGTCCTACATCGGACTTCAACAAGAAGACTTCACCTCTTCCAACTACGACCCAAAGGAGAAGAATCATATTCAACTAGCTTCAGAGATTTCACGTTCTTCATGGCAATGGGCGTTCTCCAACTCAAGCTATCAAAGCCGAAACGATCATAAGAGAGAGACCACTTATCCAATGGTTCAGTCAAAATGTCGCCTGGGTAGTGCCTAGGCGACTGCCTCGCACAACCAGAACCCTTATTGTCTAGATTATGATCAGACATGCACTCACTAAATCTTAAACAATATTATATAATGTAAACAGAAAAAATAAATTTTAATTCGCCTATAGAACCCCAATTACCAGGACGCTTTGACTACACTGGTTTTAATAGGTAATCAGAATCTGTCTTCAAATTCCTTGTTAATCCCAAGGAGAAGATCTCCACCAAAGAGAGGTCACTGCCCTTGTATCACCGGGAGGAAGCCACTCCTCGGCAGGGGCGGAGCTAGGGGCAGCTTCCCCCCTTTAACATTTGAAAAAAAAATTCTCCTTTGCAATTGTATTGTATAAAAGGGGTGAGAGAGAGGGGGTGGGGGTTAGGGCTGAACCAAAATCTCTTCCCTCCTCCAGAGCATCGTAGGTCTGTCAATGGATTGGATCATAACCCGGATTCGCTCCGAATCCGATTAGAGTGGATATTTACTAATTATAGATCCATTGGATCGGATACAGTTCTTATTTTCAAATCCGGTTTTAAACTTGTAATAGGATTGAATTCAAATCTATGGTGATCCGATTCGACTAAATGTTTGCAAGTACATATGTATGTATGCATATATAATATTAATATTTTTTGAATGCATAATATACTATCCTTGCTTTTATTTAAATTATTTATGGATTTTTTTCATGAAATTTTTATATGCTTAAAAATTAATTTTTGTAATTTGATATTAATCAGTCCGAATTCGAATCTTGACTAGATTATCGGATTCGAAATTAGATTCACCAATTTATAATCCAGTGGATCTCGGATCGGATTCAGATCTATCAGAATCTGTTCTGTTTACAACCCTGGCTCTCTGGGCCTCCGACATTGTTCATTTCTTCTTTGACCAACATCTCTCTCTCTCTTATGAAAATGTGTTTTCCTAAAATTTTCTTGACGTTGGCTAGGTTGAATGTTTCCACTGATATATTTTTTTTTACCTAAAAGTAGTTTATGCTATTCATAAATTAGAAATCTTCAACTCTAAGCTGTGTTGTGAATGAAAGCATGGAAACCCTAACCCTTATTATATGAACTTTCAACTCTCATATTTTATGTTAATTAATGCCCCTAATAATGAATTAGACCTTTATGTCAGATTGGGTGATTTCGTATGCAAGCTTGATATCAGACATTGGATATTCACAAACATCTACAGTTGAACATGGCTCGATCCCCATACCACAATGGGTTCATTACAAGTAGGTCAAGTTCTGGTTATGGCTAATCATTGAAAACTTAATGTTTAAAAAGGCATCTATCTTTGACATTTGGCTTTATTACAAATAATCCTGGACCTCCCCATGATTTATAAAACTAAAAGAAATAGTTTTGGACGCCAATTCTTTCCAAAGTCGAGACATAATTTATTTTGTTCTTGAGTTCCTCTCCAACTATAGTTTTGTTTTCTAGTTTATGTTTAGTAGATAGATGGTCTGTCTCTTCGAACCTAATTTCTCAATCTTTCTAATGGAAGCTAACTGTTGGAAAAGAACTACAAAAGAAACAGAATAAAGTAAAAAGTTTACAACTACGTAAACTCAAGACAAAAAGCAGAAAAAGAGCATGAAAGCTGGAAAGGTCAGAGACCGAAGTTGTGGCAGTCTCAACCCAACACCGCTTCCAAATCTACCCCATCACTCCTACTGGAGAGCCATTCTAGGACCAAAAAATGGATCCGAGATCAAATCCAAGCAAGAGAAGAGGGAGAGTCCTCAAACACTCGCCTATTCCTTTCTTTCCATATCGACCACGAGACCACGAAATGGCCCCAAGAAGAACATACCAAATTGCCCTCCACACGCTATCCGCACTTACTAAGGATCAAAAGGATAAGAAGTTGTGAAAGAAAGAAGGGAAGATCCAATCCACACCTACTTGAGATAGGAAATACCCCACATGAGACTCACAATAGGGCAGTGCCAGAGCAAGTGATCCATTGTCTCTTCTGTTTGGAGACACTTGAAACAACAATTAGCCATCCTGCACCCTCTACTCTTTAAGTGATCACAAGTAAGAATCTTATTCAAGGAAGCATTCCATAGAAAGATACTTTGAAGAGTATTTTCGGAGGCTCAACAATCTTTACTGGACCGAATTGTTCAACAGTACCATTGATATACAACTTCAAGAGCTCAACAATCATTTTACTGAGTTGAACACTGAATTACTTCTTAGAAAATCTTGCAATGACTAGGTCCCACGCCTCTATGGATTCAAACCTAGCCTCTCTAAATCTTGCAATGACTGGGTCCCATGCCTCTATGGATTCAGACCTAGCCTCTCTACAACCCAAGACCGCTGCGAGCTCCCCCACATTTGGGACATCACCCACTTAAAAATAACACATTTTCCAAGATTAATCATAAGACCAGAGATTGCCTCAAAATACCGAAATAGACATCTAAGATTGGCCAATTGCCTATATGATGCACCACAAAATACCAGTGTATTGTTTGCAAACCGAAGGTGAGAAATCATAAGGGAATTAGTTCCCGTAGGAAAACCTTCTAACATCGTCATTCCATTCTCGCAAACATCCTACTTAGGATTTTCGTAACCATGATAAACAAGAAAGGTGATAGAGGGTCACCCTAACGCAATCCCATAAAGCTCCTGAAATAGCTAGCGGGACATCCATTGATTAAGATGAAAAAAGATACAAAGGAAACACAAAACCCAATTCACCTCCGCCATCTCATACCAAAGCCCATTTTACCCATAAGGTACTCAAGGAAGCCCCAATTGACATGATATGAGGCCAGGGGATTTTCTTTTAATCCTCTCATCCAAACATTCGTTGACTATTAATATGCCATCTAAAATCTAGCTACCTCTCTTGAACTCCCATTGAGGCTTGGAGATAATGGAATCCATGACAAGAAGGAGACGAGATGCCAAAAGTTTGGCAATAATTTATAAAAGCTTCCAATTAGACTAATGGGACGAAAATTTCTCCGATCATTAGCTCCATCTACTTTCGGGATGAGAACAATAAAAATACTGTTAAAGACCTTGTCGAACTGTCCCTCTGCATGTAATTCTTTAATCACATTCACCAAGTCTTTGCCCACAATGCCCCAACATTTTATAAACTCAATAGAGAAACTGTTTGGCCCAGGGGCTTTGTCCCCCTTCATACCCCTCATAACCTCAAGAATTTCTTCCTAGTTCCTCCTCAAATGGTTTCTCCTCAGCCTCATGTTGAGCCTCTTACAACCTATAAAACTATAAGTTTGTAAACGTTCCACCTTTGGCCTGTATTCCAATGTCTCCTCATAGAGCTCTTCGTAATATTCCACGGAGGAATCCCTAATCTCTTCTTCATTCTCCATCCAAACCCCATCAACTAACAACTTTGTAATATTGTTTTGTCTCTTCCGTTGATTAGCCATCTTGTAAGAAAATATTCCGACCTCTTTCCTTTAACCATTGAACTCAAGTTTTTTGTCTCCAACTAATTTCCTCCGATTTCAAGATCTCTTGATACTCCGCCTTCACCCTATCTCTTCTTACTGCCTCTTCAATGGCTCTCCTCCTTTAGATCTAAGGCCTCAACCTCGCTCAATATACTTTTGATTTTCTCAAGTATAAGGCCGAAGACCTCCTTATTCCATTGTTTGGTTTTTGCCTTTAGATCTCTCAATTTAAGGCCAAAAATAATGCTTTTTCAAACCCCTAAATAAAATCCTTGCTACGCATCTGCAATCATCTCCCCAAATCCCGGGTGATCCAGCCACATATTTTCAAAGTTGAAAGGTTTAGCCTTTTAGGGCCTCCACTTCTATGTCCGTCTCTAACAGCAAAGGAAGGTGATCAGAGTCATCAGAGGTAGGTCTAGGAAGCGGAGATAGCGATACATTTGGAAATTTGAGCCCCCATTGATCACAAAATAGGAATTTGTCCAACTTGCATAACACTGGCATCACTTGCGTGTTTGATCACGCAAACTGAGCACCTTGGAGCGGGCAATCTACTAGGCAGTCTAGGCTATGTCGAAAAGTAGGTCTATGGATACTCCCAAATATACTCCCTAATCCTCACCGTCTATAACTAACCACTAAAGGCCAAGAATTAGTATAGCTTATTTTGTCTTTTCTAATGCCACATCAGCTCTAATCCTTATTGTTTAATAATTGAGTTAAACAGTTAGGATTTGGGAGTATATTTGGGAGTGCTGGTATACTAATTCATGTCGGAAAATGAAATCTTCAAAATGCTTCATCCTTAGTGACTCCTAGCTTTTCAAAGGGAAACCCCAGACAGTTAAAATCACCTCTTATGCACCAGGGATGCTCTGATCTAACACTCATATCTTCCAGTTCTTGCCAAAACTCTAGGATATCAGAATTCGGGACGGCCCATACACTCCTGTAAAGACCCATGGGAAGTCACTTGGATTTACACAGAATAGATGAAGAGTAGGCCCCCACTTCTGATTCCATCACCTCTAGGACCTCCTTATCCCACCTTATAAGAATGCTGAGGCACCCAAAGAAGGGGACATAATCCAATCCGAACCAATTGATCCCCAAATCTGGCCTGCCAAATAATTAGACATTCTCCACCTTGGTTTCCTGCAGGCATACTATATTTGGTTTATGCGATCTCACCAACTGCCCAACCCTCTTATTTAATTCTCATTTCCCAAACCTCTAACGTTCCAGGTGATCAATCGTATAGCCATTGATACTCATGAGATCCCCCCGACTTTCCTCAAAACTCCTTTTGATCCTTTGAATCCATGACTCGAGGATCACTCATAGTTGACACCCGACGGCAGCTTCTTGTGTTCTAGTTCTTGTTTGTACCACCTGATCTACCTACACTTATCTTGGCCCCTAGAATTTTCCAAGCTCCGGAAAAAACCCAAGAATTTTAGACTGTTGGGTTGTGAAAAAGGGGAATCGTGTGACAACAAAACTTTTGGTTTAATGGCAGGGTTTGGAGGTTGGAGACGCCACGTGGGAATCGTGCTACAAACTGCAAAATCAGTTTCTCAGACTAAACCCTGAGGGCAAGGTTTGTGCTTCAGGAGAGGGGATGTTATGTGATTAAACCATACATGTTCATGCATGATCCATAAGCACGTGGACAAGTATGTTCAGTTACAGTCCATGTTATTTCAGTTTCTCTTTTTGTAGTTCCTTCAGTTTTTATCATGCAAGTTTCTTGTTAGGAAGTTGTTAACGTGGGGACTAAGTAGGGTAGTTCCCTATAGGACTGGTTGCTTTAATTAAGGAAGTGTTAATTAGTCGTAGGAGAAGTGGTTAGTCGTTTGCATTTAAATTTCTTTATATTTTGTAAATGGGAAGCATAATTTTATCCACAAAACTCATCTCGAAGAGGCTGGTTACCCTCGAAGTCACCATTTCAAAATAAAAAATGCTAATAAGATAAAGAAGATACTTAATAGAGAGGGGTTGAGAAAGGTAGAGAGGGAGGGGAGCAAGAGGGAAAGAGATGGGGACAGTGCCAGAGAGGGTTTGCAAGAGAGAGGGAACCTAACAAACCGGAATCACGGAATGGGTGTGACAAGCAAGAGTCCGGATCCTCTCTTGCAGAACTAGAGAGAACGTCTCTGGCTTTCACCAAGGAATGACACTAATTATTTTTAAATTTTTGCACTCTAAAAACCAAGGTTAAAAATATAAGTATATAAACCTAGGAGTTAGTTTCTTAACCACAGTTAAAAGGTCACGTGTTTGAGAATATTATAATATAGTGTGAGAGCATTTATAACCTCACTTGTAGTAGCTCTTATTTACCCTTTGTTATTAAAGGTAATAATGTAATTCGTCTAATAAATGTACTAGTAGAAGAGTAGGCTTAGAGAATAAGCTTTGACTCTCTCTCTTTAATTCTTCATCTTCTCTCATCAAACTTAAGTTTTTGTATTCCAACTTGGTATCAGAGCCGAACAAAGATCAAAGGAGGGTTTTTAAACCCAAACCAGCCAATCGAAGGAGAGCTCCACTCATGTCATCATTGTCTGTACGATTGACGTTAGTCGTACAGACCTGAGAGTATGAACTTGGTTTTTGAAGGTATGATTCAGTAGAACTTTTTTTAATGAAAATTTTGAGCTCTAGTTCATGATATTTGGAGAAGTATTGGAGGTTTTATGAGTGTTTTAAAAAAAATACAGAAAAATTTGGAAAATTATAGTCTGGGAGTGTGGCTTGTTCCCCTATGTACAATTTGTTTTTTCCTGAAGAAACCTACCTTCGTAGGACCTTTTTTACATATCTACCCAAGGGAGAGCTTTATGCTACCTGTAGACACCCTATTTTGCATGGGCCTTAAAAGCCCAATGGTGCCAAGTACTGACAGAAGAGCGACGATGAGATCCGGACTCCAGAATATCGAAGATCGAAGCCGAAAAGCCCAAGCCCAATCCAGCTCAAGCCCAAGAGGGCAAGATTCTTTTTTTTTTAAGGTTGGAATTGACCCGCGCCCTTTAAAAGGGTGCGCCCCTTATTTTTGCCCCAAATCTTCTCCGCAGTCTTTAGAAAGGTGCGAATTACGGAAAACCCTAATTACAACCTCGTTTTGCATGCCAACGTATTTTGGGGTTATTTTCTAATCCCACATCGCCCAGAAAAAGCGAAATCTTTATTTTTCATCTTATAAAAGGATCCTCACCCTAACACATTCTTCAATTTTGAAAAGGCCCAGCTTTGCCCAACCCATAACTAGGAGAACCCTCTAACTTTGGTGTGAGCCTTCAAAAAACCCAGAAATTCCAGCCATCCAAGTTATCAACGTAGGAGTGATCTTCAACAACTTTGGAGGAAAAATCTTGGGAGTTCGGATCTCGTCGAAGTTTCTTCTCTCTTCAAATACTTGGAGCATCTAAAAGGGAAAAGGTATGCTACATCCACATCTTCTACTTCTACCCGTCCAAGTCTCTTCTTCCCTCACTTTCTTTGAGTAGCTCGGCGATTTCCCTCTTCACGGTTGTGCGGACGAGGAAATCCGGGTGAAGGAAAGGGCCGGAAGACCAGATCTTCGACTTCTTTTTCAGTTTTTTTTATTGTTAGTAGTTTTGTCCATTTTCCACCCAAATGTAGGCGGGGTCCCTCTTAACTCGGTCGAGGAGAGAAGTGTGGCCGTTCGCCGATTTAAGGAAAAGAGATTTTGCCGCGCAAGTAGAGAGAAACTCACCCTAACTCGGTCGAGGAGGGGTGACTTTCCAATCTCGAAAAAAAAGAAAACAAGTAGAGAGTAAATCGCCTTAACTCGGTCGAGGAGGGGCGGTTTTTCAATCTCGAAATAATAAAAAAGAGAAAATGATTTTAAATTAATTTAATGGAGAAAGTTAAGAGGTAACCGTCGCTCGACGGATGAGGTGGGGTGCCTAACACCTTCCCCAACTCATAAGAGAATCCCCGGACCCAATCTCGGTATTTATTTAATCGAGGGTTCTTAATTGTGGGTGACCAATCACACCCGGAATCTTGATTGGTGGCGACTCTAACAGATCTCATCTTCTCATCAGTTGAAAAACACGGATGTGGGGAGGAGATTGACCCGGGCCGGCTATCGCACACTACCGATATGATGCAGTGGCACACAAATTGGGTCACCTGTGTTTTTTGTTATTGAAGATGTTCTCTTATTTCGTATCTTCTTCTCGTTTAAATTTGCTTTGTGAACCCTGTGAACTTGCGAAACATTGTAGGTCTTCATACTCATTTCATGAAAGTCAAAGTAGTTCTCTTTTTGATATAGTTCACTTTGATGTCTGGGGTCCATCTCCCACTCTCTCTCTTTGGTTACAATTTTTTTTAATACTTTTGTGGATGGATCATTCATAGGTTACTTGGGTCTAGCATTTGAAAGCTAAAAGTAGGGTTGTAAATGGATTGGATTTGGACTGGATCTGCCTAGTCCTGAATCCGACTCGATTAAGAATCCGTCTGATCCGAATTTGATCCAAGATCCGTCGGATTCTGAATTATCTAATTCGAATCCAAATCCGATTACTTATTCAATATATTCGAATCCGATCTGATTAACATTATTATATCTAAAATTAATATTTTAATTGGAAAAATAAAAAATGTATGGTTAGTACTATAGTATATTTATAAAATTATATAGATATTATTATTGTTACATATAATCTAACCGAATTGGATCAGATCACTATAGATCCGAATCCGATCCGACTATAATCGGATTCAAGATTTCAGATCCGTATCTGATCCGACGGATCTATAATAGGATTAGGATCCTGTCTAATCGGATTGGATTTGGATCGGGTCAAGATAGTATGTGTCTAGTGACTATGTTTCCTACCTTTCAAAAAAGGGTTTAAACACCAAACTTCGTGTGTCAAAACTCTTGAATTAAATGGTGTGGCCATAAGGAAAAACCGTCACTTGTTGGAGATTATTCGATCCCTTCTCTTTACTATGCACATTCTATCCTCTTTTTTGTCCAAAGCCTTACTCACTACCACTTTTCTCATGAACCATTTGCCTTCTAGATTGTTTTTTTTATATCGGTAACTGAGGAATATATTAAAATAATAGGAGAGATACAAGAAGTTTACGGGGAAGTAAACTGAATGCACAAAACAAGGAAGCAATAAGAAAAATAACATGAAAATACAACATAGCCAACGACTAACTCATAACAATATATCACCCACTTCTGTCCCAATACCACAGATGGACAACCAGTCCACCATAAAGCGACGGATTTGGTCTCGAAGATGGGGGATTGGAAGAGAGGAATTGTCAAAGACGCGACTATTCCTCTCTTTCCATAGAGCCCATGAGACAACTCCAGCAATGTAGTCCATATGGCTCTCTTAATACCCACCAGTGTCATCAATTGCCAACCTGATAAGAAGTTCAACTAGGAAGATGGGAAGACCCAGTCCACTCCTAATCGAGAGAAGAAGAAACCCCATATTTCAAAGACAACCGGACAATGCAAGAGCAGATGATCTACTGTCTCTTCCGCAATAAGGCAAAAGAAGCAATGATTTGCCATACTCCACCCTCTACTCTTTAAGTGATCAAGAGTAAGAATCTTATCCAGAGCTGCAGACCATAGGAAGAAAGTTACCTTTGATCAAGGGTAAGAATCTTCTAGATTGTTGGGATTCGAAACCACCTTAATTACCTTTCCCCACAGGCTCACATGTTTCTTATTCCACCTAATGTGTCCGGGGGTATTTGTTATGGTTATATTTATCGCCCTAACCGCTCCAAACTTAATTTCAAGGTTTTAAAGTGTATCTTTCTTGGCTATGCTTTCCACACAAAAAGGATACAAGTGCTACCATCCTTTGTCTCGGAAGCGCTTGACGTCTCTTGATGCCACCTTCTGTGAAACCTCAAACCGCTCATTTATTTTCTAGTCCTAAGACAGCTCTTTAGGAGGAGCATTGAGATGAAGAGCTATCTTCGTCTTTACCTTTACCCATGGTTATAGTGGGAGTGATGAAGCATGTAAGGGTGAAATTGCTCTTGTTAAGAAGGAGTTGCAACTGTTTTCAAGACAAAGAAGAAATGACGCTCATGTTCCCTACCAAGAAGTCCCCTCTAATCCTCTTATTCTAAACACTCCTATCTCTACTGTTGCTAATGATACCCATCGTCCTATTGTTGTTAGGAAAGAAGTTCGTCCAAGAAACGTTTGCTCATGTTCAAGGTATTAAACTTCGGTTTCGGTATAAATTTCGATAGCTAAGGAAGTTGACACCTTTCGAGGAAGTTTAAGGAAGTCTAAAGAAGTTATGTAAAAATTAAAGAAGTCTAAGAAACTTTAAGAAAACATTGGAAATCTAAGATGAAACTTTAGAAATAATACTTAAGCATAAATACACATCTAGAATTCATTATATTACTGATGAAAGCATGTAGTACTCAAATGTGAGAATCATGTTAAGTGACATGCGTTGTCTGCTTGTGTGAGCTGTAATTTTTTCTTGATATTTTTCTATATTGTCAAAATTTTTTAACTACATTTTATCCTCTATGTCAAGTGAAGGGTATCGATATGTATTCTCTTTATTTTCAATGATTATCCATGTTGTTTTGGAAACCTGAAAATTACGAATGCACATTAAAGCTGATAAATAATTGAAATTCAATTTAATTTTAAAACCTATTTCAATTTGCAATTGATGAACTCAATGTTTTTACAGGACTGAATATGTGAAGAGGAGTAGATGAGTAGTTAAATAATTTCTAATTTATGAAATACTATTAGATATTTTTTTTTAATATTACTAAAAAGCTTTTATGGGCATAATATACTAGTAGCAAAATTATTAGAGCAATCAATGACATATGAAGTAGAACCAACATTGGATGGTTGTGAAGATGGATTGGTCGTGAAAGTTATTTTTAGTGGAATCCAAATCGTTTGAGTTTGTGAAACTTAATGAAAAATTAGGTGTATCATTCAAATGTATCGAGAGAGGGAGAGGGTACTCGATTGCCACAGTGGTAGAAGGGAGAGGATTTTGGTGGTTCTTCTTGTTCGTCTGGGAATCCCTCTGGGCTCCCGATCCCCTGTCCTGCTCGTTCAAGAAACTAACCTGCTATTCAACCTCCTTGCTGGTGGAGAGGCTTGTTAATACGTATGGGGCATTCCTTAGGCTGTCTGTGTTCTCTCTGTCCGGTGGGCGTCGTAGATGGTTATCCTTCCCGGAGGGTGGCAACAGTTGTAGGATATTGGAGGAGGCTATATGGCACTTCAAATTTGGCCATCCCAGCTCATCCTTGTCCTCTGATCAAGGCCCCATTCCAAGTCGTGCTCCTAGCACCACCGTTTGTTCCCTTATTCCTGGCCATTCTCGATCAGAGATAACAGAGAATTGGTCTAACGCGATGGTCTGTGTGTTCCACAAAGCTGACTAGTGCTGGTTGAGGAGGATGATGGAGGTGAATCAAATCCTTCCAACTGATGAACAATCAACCTAGTTCCGATTGATGCCAATAAGGGACTCATTATTGTGAAGAAACTCTTTACCCTCGAAGCGTTAATTGCCTCAAAGCCTTGGCCTCTAACATCCGGAGGGTATTTTCTATTCAATCGGTGGAGGCCATCAATCAACGACATTTACTCAAGGGGTAGCTCTGTCAACACCCGGGTGGGGGATCTCTAGGCTTCCTTTTCATCTTTGGACCTTGGATACATTTTCCCTCCTCGACGACGCTTTTGGTGGCTTCCTCGAAGCCGATCCCCTTTTGTTACGGCTAGCCGACTTCAGAGAGGCACACATTAGAGTTAAGAGCAACAATTTTGCTCTAATTCCGCGTTCTACCACCGTTCTCGATAATAGAAAAGAGATTACAGTCTTCATCTCTATCCGTGACTCCAGCATGGTCACCTTCGCCGGCGAGCTCCTGGACTGTCAGAAGATCCACAAAAACTTAGCAAGAAATTTGAAATTCAAATTTCTACAACGTGGCTTCCATCCATTGGCCCCGACATGCTCGATTCCACATAAGCATGAACCTCTGCATTGGTCAGCTCCCGTTAGAGACAAATCCTCCTGGAACATGACAACTCTTACTACGAATCCCTCAAATTTGGGGGTTCAAAAGCATGACCATCGCTCCAGAAAGCGTTGTGGTCGCCGTATTAGGCCCATGCCTGGTTCGTCCTCCCGCAACAAACAACTTAGCGAGGAGTGTCAAGGGGGTGGGCGGAGTCAGGCGGCGAGCAGGTTTCCACTTGTGGTTGACAGTACTATTGGGGACGAAGCTACTTCACCGATTCCTTCCTTATTAAGTATAGGATGTTCTCCATCGGCCACAATTGCGCTAGATGTCGCCACGGATACCGCCCCTCATTCCCCAAGACCATTACCTATTAGTGGTGGGCCGTCCTCTCGGTCCGCTGTCTCGACTGGGGTCTCACATCAGTCGAGCCCTTATTCATTAAGGAGCTCACTCATGGCCTTTCGTTAACTGATGTTTCTCAGCCCATATCAGCAACCAAACCCCTCCCTGCGTCGGATCCCTTGGCCCACGACCCATTTATTCTTGACTTAGTATTTGAAAGGTTGGGACTGATCACTTCTTATCCTCCTCGTAAGAAAGGTCCAAGTATTGGGAAGCTCCAGGGGATGGGCTCGATTGACTCTGGGTCGCTTAAGGTTGGGGCTTCGTCATTCGCCACCACAACTACTACGATTGCCCTGGCTAATCCGGCTACTCCACTTCAACCTTTAGTGGAGGGCGGCGAGATGATGATTCACTCTCCCCAACCCGAACTAGACTTTGGGGATGCATCGTGCTCGGTTAGACGCTTGAAATCCCATGGCGATTTTGGTGTTGTCACCTTATCCCATCTCTATCTCTCTCCTCTGGAAGCTCTCGATGGCGTATCGAGCAAAGGCTATCATCCAACCTCTGTAGAATCTACGCATCTCTCAACACAGGAAGTTGTTTCGCCGTCCTTGGTTGATTACCCCAGGGAGTGTATAATAACCAGGTGTCTCCAGAGTCTGTGGACAGCATTGTTTCTTGTGATCCCTTAGTGGCGGAGCGAAGTTGGACTGGGAGGACAATTGTGCCGTCGTTAGCATGCGAAGTTGGGGGAGTTGATGTTGAAGTTGCAGCGGGTGGAGAAGTTTGTTTATATTCCGAGGAAGGTCCCAATTGTTCACCACAGAATCAGACACCATCCTGTTTTGCGGAAGCAACGCCTGGACACGGTGGCAAGACTCTCTTCCTTCCCGAGCTAGCCTCGAACCAATTCCAGGCCCTTGAGCAAACCCTATCAGCGGTAAGTGACAGTCTAGAGGAAATGCAATCACCTTCTCTTCCATCCTCAGGTATGCCTATCCTCACTGCTGCATCTCCCCCCTATTCCGGGTCCCTTGAATAGGGTATGGAGATAGGCCATTCAAGCGTCACTCAGTTTGAATTCTTATTTGTGTTTGCGTAACCAGGGAGGTTTGATACTACAGCCAGATGAGGAACAAGTGAATATTATAATGTCCGTGTCATTGCACTGCTTGACAAATTGCACTGAAAATAAAACTAGCTCGGCTTCCGGGCCAGTCCCAAAAAGTTCAATCTGGTATCTTTGGTGGGATGCCGCTCCCTCCACAAGTTGATGTCTCTGGGGGTGTCTTACTGTGGGTCTTAAGTAAGGTCGAGGGTATTAGTAAGCTCCTGGGTCTTTTGGTTGAGGGTCACGAAGAGGAGTTCAGGAGATTGCTTTAATCCCTGGAAAAATTAAGGGAGAGGTCTATGGTCCAACCTAAACCAAGGCGTCCCTTAGGCTCGGCGAGGAACTCAACTACGGAGTTGAGGAGATTGGAGTGTTCCATTAACTACGATAGGTCGAGTCGGCGTGGTGTTCTTAGATCTAAGAGGTTCGCATAGTTGATAGATGTCAGTCATAAGTTTTCTATCCTGGAATATTACTATATTAGAGGTTTGGGTTGCCTAGAGAAGCATGTGGCAATCAAAAAATTTGTCCTTTCCAAAAAACCTTCGATCTTATGCATTCAGGAATCGAAGTTGGGGATTATTCGTGCATTTTACTAGTCTGGGATAGAAGCTCCATTGAGGTGTTGGACTCAGAAGTAGGAGCGTATTCGATCTCTATCCTTTGTCGTTCGATGACTGGGGGCCCTAGCTGGGTCTTCTCAAGGGCTTATGGTCCATCGAGGGTTTTGGTCGACTTAAAGTTCTGGCAAGAACTAGATGACTTGAGTGGCCGGTGGGATGCCCCCTGGTGCCTGGGGGGAGACTTCAACTGTACCCTCTTCCCTCACGAAAGGAGAGCGGCCCAATCAATTACACCCAAAATGCAGAGATTTGCGAACTTCATTTCTCGCCACGGTTTGTTGGACTACCCAATTAGAGGATCCCAACTTACCTGGTCCTAGTTACCATTGGGCCATCTCGCGAGTCGATTAGATCGGTTCCTCTTCTCAGGTGACTGGGAGGACATATTCCCCAACCTTGTTGAGTCCTCCCTACCGCATCCCACCTCCAACCACGTTCCAATCTTACTGGTCCTCGACAGTGCGAATGGTGGCTCTACACCATTTCGATTTGAGAACATGTGGCTTCAGTTGGAGGGTTTTAAAGACTTTGTCTCTGAGGTTTGGGATTCCCAAGCGGTCTGGGGGCCTCCTAGCACGCAATTTGGGTTGAAATTGAAAGCCCTCAAAGGCAAGCTTAAAGTTTGGAATAAGGAGGTCTTTGGGAATGTATCAGAGCAAAAATCTAAGTTGTTAATCGATATTCACTCCCTGGATTTGATTGAGAGCTCTTGACCCCTCTCCGAGGTGGAGAGCCGAGCTAGGGAGGTCTAGAAATGTGACTATTTGAAGTCTGTGCAGTTGAGGTCCCACGGTCTTGTGAATCAATGCGTGACAGAACCGGTACGACGGGTGATCGTCTAGATAGCCGACCCATATGTCGTGTACGATTTTCGGAGAAAAACATTGAAGTTTTATTGGTACAACTCAATCTCGAACAAAAACCCACTTTCCACAAATTTATCAAACACTTGACTAATTAACCTCAGTTAAGGACCCATAAATCCATAATTTTATTATATTAAAATTCCTGGTCGTTACATTGAGTACCTTTAAACTAAAAGTCATAGAATTGGTAGTAAACTCCAGGGTAAAAATCATGATGCATTACCGCTGGTTTTTAGGGGGATGAAATACAATAAATAGGTAAATGATAGTTTTGCCAGAGTATCCAATACAAATTCTTATACCATGGCATGTTCCTGTAAGCTGTGCGAGTTCCTAGCTTGATGACTTGTGAATGCAGGTTGTGTTACATGGTAGGGGAACATGGTAGGGGAAACCGCTACATTCTTTCCATGCACCATCGTCGACTATTGACCCGAGGTTTGGTAATCAACATTGCACATGGCGGATTGCTCCAAGCTTCCAACAACAAAATTCTGGTAACCAGTATGAGACACTCGAGCACACCCACCGGACAATAATAAATTCATAGGGTAGCTGAACATTTTTTGCAATCACATTGTCTACTTTATCTGGGATGTTTCTATTGAACATTAAGGGTGCTACAAGAATGAGTTCATCTCACTGTGTTGGTAATTGACCAAAGCTTCTGTTATGATAGCAATTGTCTGTCTTATGTTTTTTATACTCATTTTATCTCTTGAATATGCGATTAGGAGCCATATGAAACTGCACAGCTTTCTGTTTTAGGTTGTTCTTTTGTTGTTGTTGGAATAGAATCTGTAATTCCAGTTGTTTTAGGATTCTGTACTACTCCTGGTTTTTTTTTTTTTTGTCATTTGTAGCTCTTAATGAACCCAATCTTTCTTTTGTTTCGTTCTGTTAACTATGAAAAAAGTACTAGTTGTTTTGGGATTCTGTTCAAGTCCTGGGTTGCAAGATTGTTGGGTATTTTTTTTGTCATTTGTAGCTCTTAATGAACCCAATCTTTCTTTTGAATCATTCTGTTATCAATGAAAAATGTACTTGTACATGGGGAAGCTGTTTCTCACCATCTTCACTGCCCTCTGTGTCTACCCTCACCGCTGTTAGTGCTGTCCAAAATCTGTATGAAAGTCGCTGCCTGAAGCTTCTGTATCAACACTTTCTAATCTGCTGGAAACCACTGTTATTGTCAATGAAACCCGCTGCCATAAGCTACTATTTTTCTCTACCGGAATACACCACCATCGCTGGCCAAACCCACGGCTGCTATAATATGCACCACTACCTCTTTGTTTTTATGGTTTTGAGTAAAACCCACTTCTTGTTTGGCAATCCTTGGTTTTCTTTCTCGGATTTTGCTAGCCCTTGTCGCAGATCTTCCAAAGACGCAACTGGGGTGCTACAAATGTCCATCATTTTCTGAGTTTTACTTTTTAAACTGTTAAAATAATGAAAGATCTCCACGTGTTAGCCCCATCTTGTATTTATGGAAAATTTTGGAGTAAATGCGGCTGGGGCTAACACTCCTCTTCTCTTCTCTTCTCTTAGCCCACCTTTTTTTCATCATCATTGGCCCAATGAGCAATGCTAGGTCCACTTTGGCACTTTCCCTCCCATCCACTTTCCCATCTTAGGGACAAGAAGACAAAACATAGTGGTAAATCCCACAAAAGTTATCATATTTTTTTGTCTTCTTGTCCATAAAAGAGGAAATTGGATGGGAAGGAAAGTGGACTTAGCATTACTCTTGGCCCAATAAGAAGCCTACATATTTTGGCCCATTAGAGTCCCACTAGAGGCCCCATATTTGGCCACTAAGGCGCCCCTTATTTGGCCCATTAGAAGCTCCCATCTCTAACCTATCATTCTTCCCTCTTCTTTACCCATCTCTAATATCTATAGCCATAGTTGGGTCAGGATTTTCTCTGGCGATGCCAGAAATGTGGTCTCGGACTTCCACGCATTATGCGACATGTGACGATAAAAAGGGAGAAGTCATTTCATTTTCTCCCCATGATTTTGACTTCTCCCCACTTGATTTTAGTTTTGATGATAATTTGTCATCTTTCTTCCTCAAACTCCTTCCTCCATTTGTAGAGGTTCTTTTTATTAAAATTGTCCGAGTTTAGATTAAGGGTATTCTCACCTAGCTAAAATTTTAACTGATTCGATCCGGACCTGTTTGTAGACACCCTATTTTGCTTGATTTCATGGACCCAAAAAGTCAATTGGTTCCGAGCATTCAAAGAGATCAAAGATGAGATCCGGACTCCAGTATATCCAAGGTCAAAGCCAAAAAGGGAAGCCCAGTCCAACCCGAGCCTGAACTAGCCAAGACCCAAGGGACAGGTCTTGAATGTTGATAGAAAAAGCCCAGTGCCCTTTAAAAGGGCGCGAATGTTGTTTTTGTCATATTTTGATTCCGCGGCTTTCTAAAAGGCGCGATGGCGAAAAACTTAAATCCGACCTCGTTTTGTGTGCCAGCTAGTTTTTTAGGATTATTTTAGTCCCACATCGGCCAGAAAGGGTGAAAACCCTACTTTTCACCCTATAAAAGGAGTCTCACCCCAACCCATTCCTCACCTTTGAAGATCTTTGAATATCTTGAGAAAACTTTGAAAATCCCTAGCTTTTAGACTTAGAGAGCAAGCTTAGAGTTCCTTGAGTTCAAAAAATCCAGATTTCTTCGAAGCCTTCGGACATTCAAGGAGTTTCTTCGAGTTCTTCGATCTAGGTTTCCTTTAGACCTTTTTCAACATCCACTTTAGATTAAAGGGACCTAGTTCATTGGAGTTCGGATCTTATCGTCGTGGAAGGACGTTCTTGAATGCTTGGAAAACCAAATAAAAGGGAAAAGGTATGCTACATCCCTCATCTTCTACTTCTACCCATCCAAAACTTTTATTCCCTCACTTTCTCTTAGTAGCTCGGTGATTTCCCTCCAAACGGTCGTGAGGAAGAGGAAATCCGGGTGAAGGAAAGAGTCGGAAGACTAGTTCTTCGATTTCTTTCCTTTCAGTTTTTTCTTTACTATTATTATTTTTCGTCTCTTTTCCACCAAACGTAGGTGGGGCCCCTCTCAACTCGGTTGAGGAGAGAGCGTGACCGTTCACCAATTTAGGGAAAAGAGATTTTATCGCGCAAGTAGAGAGAAAATCACCCTAACTCGATCGAGGAGGGGTGAGTTTCCAATCTTGAAAATAAAAGAAAGCAAGTAGAGAGAAAATCACCCTAACTCGGTCAAGAAGGGGTGAGTTTCCAATCTCGAAGTAATAAAAAAGATAAAGAAGATAATTGTTTAAATTAATTATTGGAGAAAATTAAAAGGTAACCGTTGTTTGACGGATGAGGTGGGGTGCCTAACACCTTCCCCAACTCATAAGAGAATCCCCGGACCCAATCTCGGTTCTCGAATCGAGGGTTTTCATTGTGGGTGACCAATCACACCCGAATTTTTGATTGGTGGTGACTTTAAAGATCTCGGCTTCTCATTAGTGTGAAAATACTGATGTGGGGAGGAGATTGACCCGGGCCGGCTATCGCACACTGTCCATCCCTTCTTTTTTTTGGTGAAAAAGGCACCACACAAACGCACACGGTCCATCTCTTGTTCCCACTAATGCCTTCTTGGAAGACGGTTCATTGAGTGGGGAAAACTAACAGAAACCCATTCACTGCCTCATCAGCAAAGATAGTTAGCAACAAGGTTTCTTTCAACTTCTTGTTGGTGATGTCTTCTTTTTTTTTTTTTAAAAAGGTAACCAAATAAATTGGTAAAAGTTAATAGATTTGTAAATAATTGATATGGTTGCTGGTGTGAGAGCAGGACTTTTTTTGTGGTCTTCGAATGGTCACTTGAAAAGGAGCTCCAAAACTTGCCTTGATATATCGGGTTAGGTCCCTTTAATCACAACGAGTAGTATATCAATCACAAAATCTCTCAATTGTCAATGGTGTGTAGATATAAAATTTATTGGTAATTTTTTATTTTTGGTGTGTACAAGTAATTTTATTAATTTAATGGCGTGTAGTCATAAATATTTTACTAATGGGGGTGCAGTCATCAAATATTGGTGTGCATCTAACACCACCCATTTGAATTTTGAATTTGATTTGATTAAATTAGGTAACATTAAATTAGAGTTCTTTGAGGTTTGTTTCTATTTTTAGTTGTTCACATCTTTATATTAAGGAAAATGCTTAACTTACCGTGCATTTCTACTATCTAATGAAATGCCTGTCCTAATTGGTCCATGCCCTCCTTTTTAACACCCATTACCTGTGGTCAAGATGCACTCACCCCTAGGTTCATTCATTTAACCTGGGTTTTTAGAAAAAAATATTTCAACTCTAAGTTGATTAAGCTTAATCAAGCTTAACCACAGTTAAAGGGGATGAAACGGGAAGGCATTTGATCATGTAGTCAAGTGCGGGGTGGGCTAATCACTACTCTTTATATAAACCCTATGGCTCACAGTAAGGATCATCTAAGTTTATCAATAATTCCCTTTCTCTTTTAATATGAATATTTGATAACCTAAGGCACACAATGGAACTTCCAACGCACTGTTTTAGGTTTTCTTGTCTTAAAAGTGTCTTTATAGTTGTCTAATCTAATCTAAGCTGTCTTCTTAGTTTATCTCTACTAATATAAAGAGAATAGCCTGTGTTAAAAACGTTGATTGAAAAAAATCTAGACAAAAATGCCCTTATAAACTTTAATAGTTTCACACATCTTTCATTCTCTTCGTGCCTTAGCTCAATTTCCATGTGTTTTCATCTTTTCTCATTCTTCCTTCCTTCCACCTTTGCACACAGACGACATCAAATCCGGCGATTGGAAAAGCATTTTCTTCGGAGAAACCTCCCACCTTTGCAAACGTTTGCAAAGCACTTACTTCGGCGGCTCTTTAATTTGCTGATTTTCGGCACCTCTTCTCTTTTTCAAACCAAATCTATTGCTCCAGCAACCATTAGTGAGCGTGGTGGATTGGATTCTTATCTCAACTGTTGGATTCCCATCTCTTGGTAAGAGATTTAAAACCCTTATTGGAAATTTTGGTTTATAAACTTAGGGTTCTGTTCTATCTAAAGCACTTAGTGGAAATTTTGTTTTACAAAATATAATGAGAATTAGTTCTGTTTTATTTAATATTTGTGTTATGTGTTCAAGATTTGAAGATAATGGGTTGTGTTCTATCTAAATTTAATATTGCAAAATCTGCTAAATCTGATATGTCCGTTAAATCTTCTGTCTTAAAAAACTTTAGGGGATCTCTAATCGTTTAAATTGGGTTTTTTTATGGCAGCGATATGGAAGAGTGCTCGAACTTGGGTATTTTTAAAAAAACTTAGTTTCTCTTATAGAATGAGTTCTGTTTTATCTAAATTTATATCTGTGTTTAAAAGAATTGGTTGTGAGGAGGGATCATGAGACATGTATATATAGTTACAACTGGTTGAGGTGAGGAAAGAGGGAAGGGTGGGGTTGGTCAATGAAATAGATTGTGGAGATGGTGGCTTATGAAGATTTTTCCACTCTCTATATTGAATGATGACATCTTTGCAATCTCAAATGAGTTTCTCTTTATCATGGAAGTGAAAATTAAGCATTTTCTTTTATTTAGTTAATAACAAAACCAATCTCATAGTAGACTTTCCCTCTTTAAAAAAAATATTTTATGAATAAATGACTTATGAGTTAGGACATCGTCTCTGTCTACTTTTTATCTCAAATGAGTTTGTCATTACCATGGAATTGAAAATAAAGCCTTTTCTTTTGTTTAGTTAATAACAAAACCAATTTCATAGTAGACTTTCCCTCACTTTTTAAAAAAATGAATAAATGACATTTGAGTTGTGACATTGTCTCTGTCCACTTCTTTTAGGTGTTGGATGTAATCATGTACCTAAACAAACAATATACCTACTATCTTTCATAATCTTCCCTTAAGGAGCTCAAGGTGCGACATGTCCAGTGTTTATGGACTCTAAATTTCCATTAACACGTGTCAAGAAATTCTAACTTTCGCGTCATTGCATCATTTATCCCAATAGTATAGAATGTCAGATTCCAGTCAAGTGCAAATCCTCTATTTTAAACCCAATAGAGAATTTTATGAAGGATAGCCAAATAAGTTAGCCAATGTAATTAAACATATCTTATGTCAAATTCTAGATCTTTGAATTTTGGACTTAAATTTAAGATATCATATCTAAGGCAGCATGCAAAGGTTTTCTCGGGTCGAACGGAGATTGGCATGGTGTTTGAGTAATCATTGTTCCAATCTTTTATGCTTAGGGTGTACTTCAAAAGATTCAAAGTTTCTTAATAATTTTATATATATAGAACTTAATTTCTATTTTGTTAATCATTTTAGGAATCAAATCTTCCAGACTGATCTATATGTTTGGAGATGATGAAGTTTTTTATATGTTGATACTGTTAATTAATTGGTAATGATCTTCTTTTTTCCCTTCTGATATATAAACATGTATTCATTATAGGAGTCATTTCATCTAAATTTTTTCTACTAATTAGGACTGGACTATCTCTTAATTGGTAATGATCTTCTTTTTTCCCTTCTGATATATAAACATGTATTCATTATAGGAGTCAATTCATCTAAATTTTTTCTACTAATTAGGACTGGACTATCTCACGTGCGTCACACATGCAACCCACTAGTATATATTAAAATTTTAGACCTGTTATAGGGAGAACTTGGCTCATTTGAGTTGGGAGTTGGAAAATGAACACAAAATGGATTCTTGATCATTGGTTTGGATCTTTGTTCTTCTTTGATCGGCATTCTAAGTTGTGCTTAGTTTATTTTAATTGATTTTGTTGACTTGTACTTGAATTTAAATGCGTAACAAGATATCTTGATTAAATCTTGTCAGAGGTTGGCAAACAATCATTGTAAAATTACTCACTAGGAGTTACAGTATCTATCATACTAATTTCTAAGTATGTTCTATTTGCAGCTCTCGTGTCGAGCTTTCTGCAAGCACTCTAGCATAACTAGGATGGAGCAAGAGAATCGACGGAGTCAGCTTAGTATATAAACTCTACAGTTGGAGTCATTGTTTTAGATACTGTGACTGACTGCTATAATTCAATTACCATCAAAATCACCAACATATGATGAATGTTGGATTAACGGCGGTGTGATTGTAGTTGATAGATACCATATGGAGATAATCAGAGATTCACCATTGATTATATCTAAATGTTGGATCTGTTTCAAGCTGAACCCTATTTATTCAGTCTCATAATCCGGCTGTTAACGATATTGTTTGAGCTCAGTTTGTATCATTGGTGATAGCCATCCTTTAAACACCAAAGCACCTTGAAATGAGCTTTGTGGTTATTTGTTCCTGGTGCTCCATTTTTTCTGGTGGAAGAACTATATGGCATTCAGACATGATTCTGCCATTAAAATAGCACATGACACTGTATTGATGATTCAATATTTTTCTAATCACTCAAAGGTTGAAGATGTATGATCAGGAGAGATAAGATACATTATATAACTAGATCTGCAATCAAAATAAAAGTTTACATGTAAATCTCAACATTAAAAACCAAATATAAGAGTAACATATATAGTGTAGATGCATTAGTGAAGATCCTCCTGATCTTTCACCATTTTCTCCTTATTCTTACAACTTTCTATACCGCATAATCGCCTTCCATATCAAACACTAGTGTAGATGCATTGGCGGAGATCGATCCTCCCAACCTCCAAACTTTTACCATTTTCTCGTGATTCTTACTACTCCCTATATCGCAAAATCGTCTTCCATATCAAACATCATCCATATCTCATTCACTCTATCCTCAAATTCGAATGGGGAATTATACTGTGCGACGGTATAAATTGATGTGGGGTCAGTTGCCTGGGCTTTGTCAATGGCAGCTGACCAAATAGAACCAGCAAGACTGGAATGCAATGTTGCCGCCTGTACTCCAACATTTGAGTCCGTCACAAATCCACCGAATTGTCTTACTGCTGCATACTGAGGTCCCCATTTTTGGGCATGGAGACCTTGTGCTGGAGGTGGGTTAGCTTGATTCTCTTTAGGGACGTAAAAGCTAACGACGAATGAGGATTTACAAAAGGGTCCATCACTAGGGGATACTTGGGTGAGCACTGGAGCAGTCATCTCTATCGTTTCATTATACAAGTTCTTTCCTTGAATGTAGTTGAATAGCCTGCAGGAAAAAAATTGATGTATGAAGTAGTAAATTAAAAAGAAAAAATCATAGTAGTTGCTGCTATCCTCTTTATTTTATACAATTGGTGTTTTGGGTTGTTGGAACCAGTAAATTAGCAAGGAAGATGATGGAGGTAAGGGTGGTATGAGGAAAAAGACCTAGACAGGGACGGAGCCAGGAATTTTTCTTTGTGGGGCTGAAGTACACGTCTTAAGAAAATTAATGTGTTTTGTGGAAAATGATCGGGCGTGCACGGAATAATATGGTGCTGGGTTAGGTTTAACCCCCAATTTTATTTTTTAGAGTAATGGATCCATCCTAATCATAAAATTTGTTAAGGTTGCATTCTAATAAAAGTCCTGAGGGACCTCTCTTTTGGGAGAATCATTATACCATATATTCCAAATTTTCATATTATACTGTTTGGCTCCGTAACCAAGAGAAGCAAGAAACTGTTTGGCTCTATGGCAAAATCTGTTCCAACATGGGTATCATCCGTTTTTTTAGTTTGTACATATCCCTTTCCATAGACTCTGTCTTAACCTACTCCGAAGGCAGAACACCTGCCTTTCAGAGCAGGATGTGCATTTCACTCCCCCGTAATCCTCCTTCTAGCCAAACAATGGATAACTCTTAGACTGGTGGTGGTTACCTATTCAAAACAAAGTCCACAACGACAGAATGCCCCTTAAAGCTACACACCTCGTGTTATTCCAAGCTTATGTATCTATTTGAAAGAAGAATTATCACAGCAACCAAACACCCCCTTGCCCCGTTGTCTTTGATGTTCTTGTTTTTTTTTTGTTCTCTTGATTTACTATTGGTGAACCTCGTGTTGTATGGGTTTTTCTTCCTATTATATTGCAAATGCTCTTTTACGGATTAAAAAAAACACAAAATGAAGCCCTGCTAAGGAGATATTTATGCTACACAAAGGATGGATAGCTCTTATGCTAATGATTTTGCCTATTTAAAATAGAGTTTTCGCTGCGACCAAACATCCCCCTTAAAGTTAACTAAAACTAGAAAAACAAAAAAAAGTTTCCTACTGATAAGATAACCTGGAATTTAGATACCTACGTGAAAGCTTGTGAACTGAAATTAAAAGGATGATGAAATTCTTACTGTAAGAAGCCTGTTCGTGTCGCTTCAACGATGGAGATATCATCAATGGAAGAAGTGGACATCCACACAGTCGAATTATAGCGACGAATCTCATAACCATTGCCCGCTTGAATCAAATCATAGCTAGGACACTCGATACTGCTGCATGAAGGCGGAAAAAAAGCGACACTCTTAGGATTTTCCGACCAAGGAGCGAAGTTTGAGAGGAGACTGAAGAGAACTGAAAGCTTTAACAGGCTAGTAGCCATGGAGGGAGTACTGGTTCAAAGCCAGGTGAAAGGTTGCTTAGTCCTAGTGAAGGAATTACCATGTTCACACATTACTGTAGGATATAAACGATGATGGGGAAGGGCATTGTTGTGGTTATATGCAATTTTAAGGGTCTTTTATAATGATTTGCAGCGGCTAGTATGGTTCCACGTGGTGAGAACGTTATCTACAAGTGAAGCTGGAAGCAGTGGTGGTAACCATTTCCATTGGTGAAAATTAAGAATATCTTCTCCTTTGAAGTTTTGTACATAAGAAGACATTATTAGGATGAAAACTGAAGGAAGGATATCAAGGGACTGCAATTAGATGGTCCCCATCAATTGCACGTGTTACGTGTACGTATCACGCCGGTCCTGATCATCAAGAGAAGTAGTAAATGAGAGGTCCTCTTAGGATTGTCAACGGATCGGATATGCCAATATGATCCGGATCGGATATGCTAATATCCAAATTCGATTTCCGTCAAATCCGAATCTGATCCGAGATCCCTTGGATTCTAAATTGCCTAATTTAAATTTGAATCTGATTATTTGTTTAAGAGTCTAATTCGATTAGATTAATATTATTGCCTTTAAAATTTAATATTAAATAAAAGTTTGTGAATTTTACTATAATGTATTTTCAAAGTTATATGCATATACACCCCATTACTTGCTCCAATGGTAAGGTGTGACTTCTCTTATGAGAGAGGTTAAAAGAGAGGTCTTGGGATCCATTCCCACTGATGCTACTAACCATGGGTAAATGATATGTCTAGCAAAAAAGAAAAAAAGCAAAAAAGAATTATATATATATATATATATAGAGAGAGGGAGAGAGAGAGAGAGAGAGATTGGATCATTATGAATTCGATCCGATTATATCCGATTCGTGCTATAACTTGACTATAATAAAGGTTGGTCACGATTATTTATGTTATGAGATTGTTTTTTTGGTTTAAGTCCCAATTAACTTAATTATCGTCTCAATTATTTACGTGAAAGAGGAATTTGATTTAATTTTTTTTGGTTAAAGTAAAGAAAATTAATTAAATTAACTTAATGAAAATTGAAAAGCAATTCAATGAAATTAATCCCAAACTTCTAAACCTAACATTTTTCTTTATTATATCCATGATCATATAGATCGTATGCGCACACATAGTCCAGATTTGCAGAAAATAATGTTAGCCTTTAGGTTTTCAATCGAAGGTAACATAATTAATTTTGATGATAATACAATAATGTAATGTCATTGTGTTACTAATTTCTTGATTGAGTTTATGTGAAAACCAGTTTAGGAAGAGCATTAGCAAGGTCATTCGAAGAAAAAACATGAAAATGACACCATTTATGAGAAGACTCAACATCAAGTCATGCAAGTCAAATTGGATCAAGTTGAATCATATTGAAGATATTGAAGATCATATCAAAGACCAAGTAATGAAGATGAAGATTGAAGAAGGAGAAGTTGATCTTAAAGCAAAAGAAGAAAAATCAAGTCAAGATCAAGATCAAGATCAAGAAGAATGGACAACTCTCAAGAAGGTTTAGAGTCTTAGTTTTTATTTTGAGAGTGTTTTAGGACTTATGTAAAAGTCCTCAAAGTGTGGTTGTTTGAAAAGCTCAAAGCCTAGAATGATAATAGGAGTCTAAGGACTAAATTGATTAATATTCTAAGGTCCTAGGACATCATTTGGAAAGACAAAAAACATGATAAAGATGAGCCAAAAGACCTAGGAAATCATTCACATCATTAAGGTCTTCAAAAGATGAGATTTCTGTGAAATAATAGAGGACTAGTTGACGAACTCAATGAACTCGTCGACGAATGGAGTTACAGAAGCTACTGTAACTTTCTGGCATTGATCTTGTCGATGAATGCAAAGAGCATTTTCATACTCGTTGACAAATTCATGCAAGAAGCTTCAAAACGAATAGTTTCATCCTTAATACTTTCCCAATGGCCATAAAACCTCTTGTGCTATAAATAAGAATGATTCATGAACTAAAAAAAAAACTCTGATACTTCTAATCATTCAATCAATCACTCTAAAGCTTAGATTTCAAAATCCATTGAGTAAACCCTAGAATCCCAAAAAGAGTCTAAAATTGAGCTATTCAACTCTTTTCTTTGATAGACTCTTAGTGAGCTTGAAAGGGATCATCCAACTCGTGTAAAGGAGCATTTCGCGATTATAAACCATTTTGCTATAAAGTGTGTAAAAATCAAGAATCGATGAATTCTTGTCCTTAAAGAGGAGAGCTTTGTAAGGTTTAATCTTCACCCGTAAGAAGATCGAGAAAGTCAAGAGAGAGGATCTTCTTGCATTGTAAAAGTTTGATCTTGACCCGTAAGAAGATTGACGATTGAGTAAATCGTGAAAAATTCTATAACGGGTATAGCTTGAGACGAGGACGTAGGCGGGATCACCGAACCTCATGAACAACGTCTTTATGTTTGCATTCTCTTAACTCTTTCCCTTCTCATTTACCTTATTGTTTTGATTGATTGTGTAGAATTGCTAAATTTTCATTCCCTTTTAATTTGTTAAAATTGAAATTCCGCTTAAGGGAATATGATAAAATTTGAATATGCCATAGACCCTATTCACCTCTCTCTAGGGTCGAATCTTTGGGCAACAAATAAGTGAAGATTGAAATGGAAATGCAGACCCATTGATCATGAAAAAGCCTAAATGTTTTTCCATGTAAGAATTACCTGATGTTTTGGAAGAGATTTTTCGCCTTTCAATACCCAGGTTTTGAAAAATCCCCTAAAGCAATTTGCTGTTAGGGGACTTATTTTTCTAAGTCGTTGCATGTGTGAAAGACTGAAGCCTGGTGGAGCTCTTAGTCTAAAGACCGAAATGCCCTTATTCTCATTTTCTATTTTCACTTTACATTGTTCCTGTTTACATTGTCTACGCTTACCGTAGAAGAAGAAGAGAAAATAAATGAAGAAAGAAGATCTCCTCGCTAATGGATTGAATGTATGGATGTATAAATAAAGGACTTATTTGGAATGTAAAGAGGGGTGTATAATGGACACTTTAAATAATGGATGTATTTAACCACTTTAAGAATGCTTTTAAAGTATTCTTTTTTAGTTGCAGGGTCCATATTGAGATTTGCAGAGTGATATCAAAATATTTTCTCGATATCGAATTTCTTTTCTCGATATCAAAAATTTCATTATTTAAGCACTTTAAGAAAATTTTCGATATCGAGAAAACAAATTTCGATATCGAGAATAAAAATATAGATAAGAAGAATTTTTTTCGATATGACTGTAAATCTCAATATGGACCCTGTAAGAGATATGGAGATGCTATGTGAGTAATCGACATTGATCTATAACGTCACTTGAGTCACTTGAGCTGATACAGTTCCGATAGAGGTGTATTCTTGATTAGAGGTGTATTCTTGAGGTTTACACAGGGTAGTCCAATAGTGTAAAATCAGAGAGTCTAACTTCATGAATTTCATATCCTTTATACAATCCTTAATCTAAAACCTCACTTGATCCAATACAGTTCCAGAAAAGAGATTCTTGAGGTTCGCACGGGTAGTCCAATGTTGTAAAATAAGAGAAAGACTAAATTAGCTAATATGTATATCCATTATCTAATCCTTCCCAAACTCTTAACGAAGATCAATATTGCGAAGATGCTTTAGATTAACCCTTATAGAGATGAGGAGTGGACTTGTGAGGAAACTGTTCAATTGGAGCTCAGATATTTCCCAAATCATTAACCTCTAATGCATGTATGCAGGTTTATGCATGTTTACGAGAAAATTTCCATGCTAATGCAATAATAATAAAATTTCGATATAGAGAAAAAAAAATTCAATACTGAGAAAAAAATTTCGACGACTCTGCAAATCTTGATATGGACCCTGTAACCAAAAAAAATACTTTAAAAGCATTCTTAAAGTGTTTAAATACATTCATTATTTAAAGTGTTCTTACAGAATACTTTAAAAACCTTCTTAAAGTGCTTAAATACATCCATTATACATCCATACATTCAATTCATTATACACCCCTTGTTACATTCCAAATAAGTCCTTCTTTGTTTATACATTCAATCCATTAGCGAGGAGATCTTCTTCTTCTTTATTTATTTTCTTTGCTTCTTCTACAGTAAGTGTAGACAGTGTAAGCGGGGAAAATATAAAGTGAAAAGAGAAAATGAGAAGAAGGGCATTTCGGTTTTTAGACAGAGAGCTCCCACTGTGGGATGGCAATGGGATGGGTTAATTAAGTGACCCGACCCGACCCGACCCGACCCGACCCGACCCGATTGGGATGGGTTTGGGGTGCTCTTAAACGGGGTAGGGGCGGGTTTGGGAATGAATGGTTAGACTTGACTTGGGTTCGGGCCGGTCGGGGATGGATTTAGGTTGCCCTGTCCGCCCTCCCATTTTTAACATAAAAATACTATTTTACCCCTTATTAATTTAAAATAACATTAATACTCACTTATAAATAGGTAAGTGGGGTCTAGGTTTAGGGCTCACATACTCGACTCATTTCCCCTCCCTCGCCACCGTCACCGGTCGCCTCCCTGCTCCCTCGCCACCATCACCGGTCGTCTCCCTCTCCGCCATCTCTGGTATCCTTTGTTACGAACTTTCTAGTTTCTTCGAGGGAAACTGACCTCCTTGAGTTAATTCGAGGGTAACAAGCTTCCTTGAGATAAAATCTCTTTTTGATTTCAATTCATTCTTTTTCCATTTATAGAACTACATGAAGTTTATATAGGGAAGACTCATCCTCATAACCACCCACTACCTCTAACTAACCCCTAACTCTAACCAACCACTAACTCTAACCAATCCTAATTCTAACCGGCCACTAACTCTAACCAACTCTAACTTTACTTACGTAACATATCATTCCCCTTACACAAATTTTGTCCTCAAGATTTAGATTTTTTTTTACACAAACAAAAATTTCTGAGTAAAAATCAGCCAATGTTGGGCTTTCTTGTAGGGTGATTTCCACCTTCAAACAACATCTTTGGATGAACTTGTTCCACCTCGATTTGTCTTGATTTCTGATTGATGGTTGTGGCATGAATTTGAACACTTGAAACTCCTTTTACTGCATCTTCAACTCCATCTTGTATATCATTCTTGACTCATTCTTTTACTGTATCTTCAACTCTATCCCGCACATCATTCTTGACTGCATTTTCAATAACATCTTCAGCATGTGTAAACAATGTTTTAAATGTAATTTCGAGGGCTGAATTCATACTTCTCTGATCATCATTAATAGCCCTCAGATCTTCTCGAAGCTCCTTCCAAGTATAAGTGCTCATGCTTTGAAAACGGATCGACCTGGCTCTTGTTACCAATTGTTACGAACTTTTTAGTTTCTTCGAGGGAAACCAACTTCATTGAGTTACTTCGAGGCTAACAAGCCTCCTTTAGATAAATCTTTTTTAATTTAATTGATTGATTTTAATTCATTCATTTATCATTTACAGAACTACATGAAATTTATATAGGGAGGACTCATCCCATAACCACCCACTATCTGTAACTAACCCCTAATTCTAACCAACCACTAATTCTAACCAATCCTAATTCTAACCGACCACTAACTCTAATCTTTTGATATGTGGCAAGTTTAGTATTATTCACCTCCTTTGACACTGCAACTGTTGGTGCCTTGTTAGTGTCGGGACGATTAAGTCGACGATGTGCTTGAATTGATCTCATTGCTCAAGTACCAGGGGACATGCTTGAATTTTCCTCTTTGAGGACTTGTTGTATGTACACATCCTAATATTAACAAATAACACAAGTTACTTGAAATTTGGTTCAATTCGAGGAGAACTAGGAACCTCCAAAACTTCTCTTGAAATGCTTCAAAATTCATTAGTTGCTTTGATTGAGGTAATGTATAGATTTAAATACATGGTTGACATAACGGTTTCCCAAACCCCACTAACTCCACGACTAACGCTTCTACTAACTCTCCTACATAGTAGCTAACACTCTTACTAACACTCCTACATGGTAGATAACACTCCTACATAGTAGTAAGTCTTAGTTACCCACTAAGACTCGTAGACTAATTCAAACACATGCAAATGATTGCATGATTATTGATACCTTACATCTCACCTATACCATTAATGACCAGCCACGTATGCATCATTCCTCCCTCCTTGCATTAACCTTGCCCTCAAGGTTAAATTCTGGATATCGATCTAGAAAGGAAGTGAACGACATCTAAGTAGCCTCATCCGGAGGATGGCCACACCAATTTATCAACACTTTGCTCATTGTTGGGTTGTTGAATTTGACAATTTCTTCACCAATAATTTGTTGCAAGTTAACAGAAACTTAAATCTCAGATTCCACTTTTTTTTTTAGTTGTGAAATATGGAAGACAAATGAACCTTGGATCCAAGTGACAAAAGTAACTTATAGGCAACATTGCCACCATTTTCCTTCTTTCTTTTGCTTCAGTAGGCGTGAATCTTTTGATAAGTGGCAGTTTAGTATTCATCTCCTTTGACATTGCAACTGTTGGTGCCTTGTTAGTATTCATCTCCTTTGACATTGCAACTATTGGTGCCTTGTTAGTGTCGGAACGAGTAAGTTGACGATGTGCTTGAATTGATCTTGTTGCCCAACTATCTGGGGACGTGCTTGAATTGTCCTCTTTGATGACTTGTTGTATGTACACATCCTCGAATCGATCCGCCGGTTTGCCTTCTGACATAGCACCTAAGTTGAAAGACTCCACACCTTCTCCATGATGAAAATCACACCCTTCACTGTACTCCCTTTTTCCAGAGCTCAACATTTGCTCCAATTTGCTATCCATCTTTGCCTCAAAGGTCATGAGTTAAATCAGTAATAGCTTGCTAGAGGTTCATCTCTTTGACGCATCCTTCCGGTCTATGATCCGCCATCAAAACCTGGCTTTGGGATACCAATTGATGCGTACCCATTTCCTAATGCGTACTTGAAATTTGGTTCAATACGAGGAGAACCGGGAACCTCCAAAACTTCTCACAAAGTGCTTCAAAATTCATTAGTTGCTTTTATTGAGGCAATGCATAGATTTAAATACATGGTAGACATAACCGTTTCCCAAACTCCACTAACTCTACGACTAACACTTCTACTAACACTCCTACATGGTAGCTAAGGCTCCACCCAACAAAGAAGTCCTCCAATCCTACCACCACGGGTACTGACGGTCACCACTCTCTTCTTCTTTTCTAGCTTTTCTTCTTTTCATGCTTAAAGATTGTCTTAAGCTCTTCCATTTCATTGGGATTTTGGGATTTCTAGAGGTTTAGTTGGGTTTGTTTGGAAGTGCAAAGAAGATGGTGAAGATTTGATTGCTAGAAGAGAAATTTCTGGTCAGAGTTAGAAGTGGACGCCTTTGGCAGAGCAGCTAAGAGTCATTTAGAAATTTCTACAACCGACGATTTCTTCCCTCATCTCCTCTCTTGTCTTGAATTTGAGCTTTGGCACCATTTGAGGATTTGGTTTCCTTAGCAGAAATTTCCGACCTGGCCCGACCCATTGCCATCCCTACTCCCACACGCTTCAGCCTTTCACACATGCAAAAACTTAGAAAAATAAGTCCCCTTAAAGCAAGTTGATTTAGGTGATTTTTCGAAAAAACTGGGTATTAAAAAGGGAAAAAATCTCGTTTTGGAATGAAAGATAGTCAGGAGTTGTTGAAAATAACTTGGGATTAAGAAACCAAATCATCTACGGTGATAACCGGATTTGATTATCACCCCTTGAGGTCGCCATGTGTCCCTTTTGATACCCCTTAACTGTGGTTAAGATTTATCCATCCCTAGGGTTCACTCACCCATCCTTGCTTTTTAGAAAAAATATTAATTCTTTTTTTGATATTTTAATATTGGACGCTTCACCTAAGAGGGCGTCCTTTTCATTTTTATTACCTAAATGGGCATGCTTTTGACATGTTTATAAATAAAAAAGCATGCTTTGCATTTTTATTATCTAAAAGGGTATGCTTTTGACATATTTACCCCTTAGTTATAAATATAAAACCCAAACACTAATAAGTGTAATATTGAGATACATACCCTATTTGGTAAAATTTTTCAAACCATGCCCTTGTAGGTGATATTTTTGCCTTAGGGTGCCTAAACGGTACTTATCCCTTTAATATTAAAAAATCCTAAAAATATGTTTTTAATATTAAGAAAAAAATAAATAATTTTTTCTAAAACCCAAGGATGAGGTGTCGAAAAGGACACATAGCGACCTCAAGGTCGAATTTTCAAATCCGAATATCACCGTAGAGGGTGCAAATCCTCTCCAGTGATAACCGGATGTGGCACATCCAGTTATCACCCCTAGAGGTCGCCACGTGTCTCCTTTGACACCCCTTAACCGTGGGTAAGGTTCATCCACCCCTAGGGTTCACCCACCTATTTTTGGTTTTTTTTTTTAAAATATTAATTCTATTTTTAAAATTAAAAAACTGTTTTTAAAGTTTTTTTAATATTAAAAATAATTTTTTAATTTTAAAAATAGAATTAATATTTTAAAAAAAAAACCAAAAATAGGTGGGTGAACCCTAGGGGTGGGTAAACCTTACCCACAGTTAAGGGGTGTCAAAGGAGACACGTGGCGACCTCTAGGGGTGATAACCGGATGTGCCACTTCCGGTTATCACTGGAGATGATTTGGCACCCACCGTAGAGGATTTGGTCTCGGGGATTAAAATTCTCATCCGTCTGGTCCACTCACAATGCTCCTTTAACTGCGCTTTTAACCTTGAGTTCATGTTTTTAACGACTCTTATTAATTAAAAAAATATATTTTTTCCTTAGAACAAATGTTAACCACAGTTAATATTAAAAGGGACGCATATCGACCTATGTGATGAGGCCAGACCAAATCCATTTCCGAGTTCTGCAAAACCTTATCGTCTCAGCATCCTAGGGGGGGGAGAGAGAGAGAGGCTGAAATCTCGACTATTTCTATTTTTCCATCGCGAGCTTCTGTCATCTCTATAACATAGTTTAATTGGTCGAGTGGTATAAAGGAAAGAAGAAAAAAGATGAATATTCTTCACCATCATCATCAGATATTGCTACCGTTACCCCTCTCAGCTTCATTCATTCCCTCAAATTCGAAAATCCTGATATCAGACGTAACAAGGAGAAGAACAAGAAATCTGAGGCCGTTGAAATGGAGGAAGATGGCTTCGCCAATTTCAGCAGCGCTTCGGCCTCTCGATCTAACTGAGGAAAACGTCACTCTGGTCTTAGCCGATGCTCGAACTGAGGCAAGTCCTTTTGTTACATAAAGCGTGCTTAGTTTGATTTACTCTGGCCACTTTAAAATTATGGTAAAAATTTGAAGCTAACCCAAGACAAAGATCCTCCAATCTACATACCCTTCTTGTCCGTCTAACTACTTTTCTTGTTCCTACAACACCCCCGAAACAATTGGAACAAAACATATTATATGTTGTGATTTGTGAAGGAAACCGAGGAGAAAGAGAATGAAGAAATTCAAATGAAAAGGAACGCATAACAATTAACAGGTAAAGATGAGCAAACAAAACAATTTCATAACAGATATTTCATTTGTTTCCTTCTGATTTGACTGTTATTGGTGTTGCCTTTAGTCTCCTACTTAAAAAAAAAAAAAAAAAAAACTTGTGGGGCTAAATTGTTGAGCGTGTGGCTCAAACTTCAGAAGAGTCGGTCTACCGAGTTGCAGATTTTTGTATGGGCAAAAATTCCAGAAAGTGCGTTTTAAGTCGGTCGAACTGATATTGCATCTTGTCAAACGACTTGCGTGGGATTTACGTCCTGAGTGCGGATTTGGCATGTTTTGGAGACTTTCGAATTGTCTAGGACACCGATTTAGGCTTATAAATAAGGTTTAGGGTTTGTATACAAAAGGGAGTGAGAGATAATAGAAAGGAATTAAGCACACTAAGGCTTCAGAAAAGGTTCAAGGGAAGATAGATGGAAATACTTCTTCATCTTTCATTGAGAAGGTGAGTTGAGAGGGGTGTACAAAGGGCTCTGGGCTTGGGTTGAGAAATCTGAGAGAAGAGTGTTCTTGTACTGGTTTCTCAAGGTTTCTTTGAATAAGGAAGACGTAATCGGATCTTGACCCGTGGATGTAGGCAGGTTATTGCCGAATCACGTATATCTCTTGTTTTCTTTTTGTGTGTGTGCTTGTTTATCTTTTCCGGCAATGGTCTATTATTCCCCCAACATAAATTAGGGGCTTAATTGGGTACTCCCACTACCACTTTCTTTTGGTTAGAACAGATAATTGTCATTAATAAATTCCAATGAATTTAAAGAAGAAAAAAAATAAAAAATTGCTAATTTCTACTTCCTGTTGCAGTTTGCACAGATCTTTGATACTTCGGTTGGCATGACAGGTAAAGTTTTGAGCTATATATATTTATATTTTTTCTTCCTGGGGTTCTGACCTAATGTAGTAAATCTGAACATGGAAACTGTATATTAGGAGAAGCCAAGCTTTCTGAAGTGGATGGCCCCTTTGTGAAGATAAGTCTCAGAGGTCGGTTCTGGCACGAACGTTCGATGGTTTTAGCCAGGCTTGGTAATTACCTGAAGCAGAGGATCCCTGTAAGTGTTAGTTAATTTATCATTTTCTCTTATCTAATTGAAATAATATAACTTGTCTCAGAATCTAGTACTGCACAAAATGTAAATGTCATGTAGTAGCACCATTGTGCTTCTTTGTCTCAGGAAATCTTGGAGGTGGATATAGAAGACGAGAAACAATTGGATGACAGCCCCGAAAACTTTTAAGGGTATTCAACTTCCTGCACAAAATTGTTTCTGTTGATTATAATGCATGAACATTGATTACAGTCGAACCAATGCTACTGAAACAGTCCTTCAAGCTGGTGTTATGTTCTTCACAAATCTTATTTATCTCTTATACTTCTAAAAGAAAGTGAATACCGATAATTCGAATCCTTTCTTTTTTCCTGATTATTTTTAACGTTTTGTCATGTACAATACTCAAGCGACAAATTTGAAGTCCTTAGAGTGTAGATTGTAGAAAGCAAATGTCAAGCAGAAGTTAAGATGGAGAGTTTATATACAGAGGCTCGTGTATTATTTCTTCATGGTTTATTAAGTTCCTTACTAAGATAATTGACAACAGCATTAGGAAGTGGGCTTTATATCTATGAATTTTTTTTTTACCATCACTTTTAGATGAGACTATATTCATTGGAGCAACAGTAAGTTGTAATAAAAACTTCAACCTCAACATGGGAACCATCTTTCTAGTTTCGTATTTACTAATCAAAATCAAGAAACATGTTTTCAAGTTAGCTCTTTGAGGAAGTGCTGTTAACTTTTTTTTTTGGTGGTAACGGAGGGTTCCCAAACCCTTCAAGGTAAGGACTAGTCCTTTCGTGTGTCCTCACCGACCCACTCGGAATTTTCCCTACGGATTCCAAGGTAAATTAAGGAGTGGGAGTTGAACACACAAGCAATGAAGTGGACATGTGGCGATTCTAGAGGGCTTGAAAGTTGTGTGCCATGGTCCATCTTTTATTGGTGAAGATTTCAACTTTATATCTCACAACTGTAGATTTGGCGAGAACTCGGTGCACTTCAATGTTGGTGTGCTCTGTTGCTTTTTTTCCCCCACTTATCTATTCCTCAATAATTTTAATTTTTTTTTTCTTTCTATGATTAGATGCAATCGTGCATGGGGAAAACATTTGTAGTTGGATTTTTTTACACCTATGATTGAATTTGTTTCGAACTAGGTGTATGGATTTTACATATTGTCCTAGATCCTAATTCTTTCAAATTCTGCCAAACAAATGGTTAAACGATTTTGATGAAAGAAACTTCCAATTTTAATGGTTGAACAATCTGATAGGCTTTAATTTTACTTCTAGGAGAAGGTGGGGCTGAAGTTGAAATCTTCACTTTTTTTAAAATCTTCATTCTTAATATGTAATTCTTACTAATAAGATGATGCAAAGAGCTAGCTGAATTTGAAAGGAAACTTTGTTGGCTCATTGACGAGACACTCTACTCCCATGGAATGAAAGTGTATGACAGTTTCATATAGTTTATGGAGCTTTTTCTCCTCGAACATAATCTGGTTGTTAGTCCTTGTGGTCGAGGTTGTTTTCTCCATCATGCAGTCCTCATCACTTTAACTAATTGAAATGTCAAGAATTATTTAAAGAGTTGAAGATAGGTAGATTGAAAGGCGCATGCGATTAATAGTTTATAACACAAGCTAGATTTATGATTTACAATAGAATGTTGTGCTCCATTATTTTGTAAAACTTGAACTTCTTATGGTTATAGGACATCTTTTAGTTGTGAGTTTGGGTGCTTGAGTTGAAATACGCTTCGACTTGGCAGCAAAAGGGGTATCTTAATATTAGATCATTTTTTGTAACCTTAATGGGCTTCATCTTTTCTGGTGATCAAGAATTATGGAACATAAATGAAGCCATGGTTGTCAAAGAAACTATAATGATGTGTATTGATCTATCTACTATACTCTGGGCAGTGGGCTTAATCCTTTACTATTCATGTTTTCGCATGGAGCTAGTGAGTGAATATCTTGTTCATCAATAAAAAGCAATAAAAAGCTACATTCTGTGTTTGACAGTGCACAAACAAAGTTTTTCGCGCTCTTTTGAGAATTCTTAGATCTTCTGATGAACTGGCATGCTAGACATGGATTACAGGTGGATGTGATGCTAGACTTTGCTATAACTGATTGTAGTCTCAAATTTTTGTTTAGTGTTTCGTCTTGTGTTGGAACTGCACCCTAGTTGCATCACACAATATCAAAAACATAGGCAGTCCAGTAAATGATTCAAGAGATAGCCTACTTGTAGACTTCCCAACTCCCACTTCCCAGTCAGCATGTGGGAGCCTTGAGCCTTGAGCCTTGAGCCTTCAGCCTTGAGTCAGATATGGAGAATATCTGAGAGGTCTAATCCCAGTTCAGCCACCATCTCTAGACTTTGAGCAATAGAAGATCAAATTTGACTCATAAAGGAAAGTGAATATAATCATCCACGAACACCTCGTTTCTATCACATAACACGACGAAAACCTAAATTCAAGCTTTGCATTTGAATTCTCCAAAATAAAAGAGAATGGTAAAGCATGCATAGTATGACATGTTATTGCAGTCTTTTTTAGTTTGATTGAAAGAGGAATTGTAAGAGGAATAGAATGGCAATGACATAATCTATTATATAAAAAAAGACAAATTCATGAGAAGGGTAATAAAATACTATTATTAAAAACTAGCGGGTGGCATGTGCGATGCACGTGAGAGCGAGGGGAAGGAGTTAACCACAGTTAATAAGAGTTAAAAGGGACACGTGTTAAGCTGTGGGTGTGATTGAACTCGTTAGTGGCACGTGTTAAGCTGTGGGTGTGATTGAACTCGTTAGTGGCACATGCGATGCACGTGATAGCGAGGGGAAGGAGTTAACCATGGTTAATAGGAGTTAAAAGGGAAACCTGTTAACTGACAGGTGCGATTGAATTCTCCCCGAGTTCAACCACGATTGGCTGCAATTCTAAATAGATAGATAAGCAAGGGTTAGTTTGGGAATTAAAGTAAAACATTAAATCAAAAGCAAGGGGTAGTTTGAGAATTAAAGTAAAA
Organism: Tetracentron sinense; assembly: GCA_015143295.1. Classification (NCBI taxonomy): domain Eukaryota; kingdom Viridiplantae; phylum Streptophyta; class Magnoliopsida; order Trochodendrales; family Trochodendraceae; genus Tetracentron; species Tetracentron sinense. The sequence goes on from CM026552.1 coordinate 24,238,466, forward strand.
CATTAAATCAACGTTTTGTTTTTATATAAGGGTAGTTTGGGAATTTCAGAAAAATCATCTACCCATGCCTCTCGCATTATAAAGAAGAGTCATCTATGGTACTACCAACTCTTAATAGTTTAATTCAAATAATTTTTTTTTTTTGGTAGTCAATATTATTTACCCACGTCAGTAGAGGCAGCCAGTCCTTGGGCAGTGGAGCTTTTGCTGCTCGTACCCGGGGGATTAGATCCCCGGACCTTCCCCTTGGAAGGCCACACCCCTACCACTCATGATGCAAGAGATGGGGTGTTTTTAATTCAAATAATTAAGAGGTAAAGATTAGAACTGATGTGACTTTAGAAAATGAACAAATAAGCAAGTCAAATCTAATCTACTATTAATTATTTGAATTGAAGGATAGAGATTTGGGAGTATATTTGAGAGTACCCATAGATAGGTTCATTAAATAAAGAAAAATAAACCCTTCAAGAAAATAATCCCTTCCTGGCGGGTGTTGCGTGTTGCGAGAGGGGTGTCTCATCCCCCCTTTCTTTCACCACGTGTTCCTTTTTAACTCTCTTTAATTGTGTTTAAGATTCATTAATCCTTAGGATTTATTTTTTTAACATTGGACTTTAAAAAAAATCATGGTAAAAAATATTAACCACTATTAAAGAGAGTTAACCACAGTCAAAAAGGAGACTTGGAGAGAAAATGAGGGACGAGACTTGGCCACTCATGGCACCCCAAGAGGAGCAAACTAATGCTCTTAAAATATATAGAGTGCTAGTGCAACGTTTCAATTTGAAGAAGAAGAATACTTAGTTAAGTCTAACCCAACTCTGTCAAAAATCTCACTATTTACTACGATCATCATCGTCTGTTGAAGAAGAAAAAATGAGAATGAAATTGAATTTGGTCAATTTTGAAGGAACCCTGTTTTTTCCCCCAAATTTAAAAGACGTAAGTCCATCCAAAATATGCAAAGGAATCGATTTCGCGTGCCCAGATAAATATGTGCTGTGTTATTTTAGCTCGACCCGCCCAATGGGCTATACAAAAAGAGTCATGAGAAGAGGAGAGGACCTCAATATCCACATGTCCCTTCTAACACTTTTTAACCGTCGTTCAGCTTAATTAAATTGAAATAAATAATTTTATTTTTTTGTTTTTTTAAATACCATGGTTAAGATTGGTTAACCCTAAGGAGTTAACCATAGTTGATATATGGTGAAAAAGGGTAGTGGACAAATGAGATCAGCGGTACCCACGGTCCGTTTTCCATTTCCCATATAAATAAAAAAAGATCACTTTTTTTGGGGGGTAAACATGGGTATCCTGGACCATACTCATACTAGTCTCACATGTGTTGTATAGATAAACCCCCAACCCATACATCCGATATTGAGGGGAGCCCAAATTAGATCCTGAGACCTCCGGATTTACTGTTCCTCCTTTGACCACTAGGCTACACTTGCACCCCGGATGGTTAAAGGTCACCCTTACATTAACCGGTCTTAATCATCTCGATTATGAAATTTGTCTCTTTTTTTGCAGTTTAAATATGAAACGGGCATGATGCAGAGCTTCCCATGAAAATTAATCTTTTTTTTTTTTGTTTAGGGTCGGGAAAAGCAACGGAATGAGAGTCTCCATAGAAGAGGGAGACAGTGGTAAGTAAGAAGGAAAAGGTCTCATAATAACTTCCGGAAAAAAGAAATGTCTCTGAGAACAATTATCAAACACTTCCCGTTCCATCCATTCCTTCGAACCATCACTTCTATCTCCTCTCTCTCGAACCATCTCCAACACCAACAAGATCACAACCCATCAAATCACCTGCAAATCCAACAAGAACACGAACACGAACAACAGCAAGATCCTTACACGCTCATGAAAGAAGACCCCATTCAAATTTGCTCTGATCTTTGGGTCCGAACCTTCTCAAACCCAAACAAACCCTTCTCCAACCTCACCGGATTCCTCAAAAAATTCGACTTATGGGTTTTAGCTTATCAACGATCTTGCGCCCATGAGACTGGTTCCTTCCCCCCTCGAAACGCCATTCATTTTCATGTCCTCAACAACCTCCTTTCCCTCCGAGACGCCGTTCTAAATGGTCAATTCATCTGGGGCAGGAAGACCCACCTCTTCATTCGGTCCCCCACTGATAAGCCACTCACCAAATTGATCTCCAAGCGAAAGCTTCAATCCATATTGGAATCCGATAAGCCTTGCTTCCAAGATCGCGTGGTTCAGGAGGTTTTGGTTTTGATTTTAGAACCCATTTTCGAAGCCAGGTTCTCTAAAAAATCTCATGCTTTTCGTCCTGGTCGAAATGCACACACGGTTATTCGGACGATTCGGAGTAATTTTGCTGGGTATCTTTGGTTCTTGAAAGGGGACTTGAGCTACATTTTTGAAAATATCGATACACATGTGTTGATGGAGTGTTTGGAGAAGGCTGTGAAGGATAAGAGAGTATTGGGTTTGATCAAATTGGCACTTAGAGCACCAGTTAGAGTTCGATCACAAGATGGCGATGATGGTAGGTTTAAAAAAAAGAAAAAAAAGAAGGGGTCGAAGAAGAAGAAGATTCTAAATGAGAATGAACCGAAACCTGACCCATATTGGTTGAGATCCTTCTTCAACTTTGCGCCCGAGGAAGCCGCGAAGGTCCCTAACTATGGTTACTGTGGAATTCTAAGTCCTTTACTTGCTAATTTATACCTTAGTGAATTGGACAACATGATGGAAGAGAAAATAGTTGAGTTCTTTCAGCCGTCTAAGCATGACTCTATTTGGAAGGACTCCATTAATGATGGTAGTCATAACCCTGCTTGGCCAGAGTTCGTTCCATCAAGTGGCAGGGAGAAAACAAGAAAAATGGATTACATTCGATACGGGGCCCATTTTTTGATTGGAATACGAGGGCCTAGAGAAGATGCAGTGGAGATCAGGAAGCACTTGATTGAATTTGTTGAGAACAAATACTGGTTGAGGTTAGACAATTCGAAGGTGGAGATAGAACACATCACAAGGGGAATTCAGTTCTTGGACCACATAATTTGTCGCCGGGTGATACACCCAACATTGCGCTACACGGCAACTGGAGGCAAAATTGTGAGCGAGAAGGGTGTTGGGACATTGCTTTCGGTTACCGCTAGCTTACAACAATGTATTCGGCAATTTAGGAGGCTTGAGCTTGTTAAGGGTGATAGGGATCCCGAGCCACTGCCTTGCACCCCAATGTTGTATTCGGGCCAAGCTCATACCAATTCTCAGATGAATAAGTTCCTGGAGACCATGGCAGATTGGTACAAGTATGCAGATAACCGCAAGAAAGTGGTTGGGTTTTGTGCTTACGTGATACGCAGTTCTTTGGCTAAGCTCTATGCTGCGAGATATAGACTGAAATCTCGTGCCAAGGTATACAAGATAGCCTCACGTAGTCTCAGTCGACCGTTGAGAGAATATAGTAACAATGCAGCGCCGGAGTTTTCAGATCTTCTAAGGATGGGGCTTGTTGATGCCATAGATGGTGTTCAATTTTCTCACATGTCCTTAATTCCATCATGTGATTACACCCCATTCCCAAGGAACTGGGTCCCGAATCACGAGCGGGTGTTGCATGAGTATATCGGGTTGCAAGATCCTAGATTCTTTTGCGAATTGCATAGGTCAGTGAAACGACATGGTTTGAGTTTGCCTCAAGAAGAAATAACAAAAATTGTGTGGGACTATAAGACTCGTGGGGTCCGAGGCATTCGGTCCCATGATGATGATGATGATATAAATAAACAAGGAAGCTTCAGTACGAGTTAGTGCATGTTGCTGTAACTCATGGATGATTAACCAAGGCAGAAGGAGGATGTCTCCTATAAGGAATTGTGGGGTTGTTTCCCAACTTAACCCATAGATGTCAAACAAGAATACTGTTACGAGTGCTATCAAGTGACAAAGGTAAATGCCTTCGTTCTTTTTTATTTTCTGTTTGCTTTAATGGATTTCTTGTTCTCTGTCATGTGAACATTAATGAATAATGTTTTCCATTCTTTTTATTGGTTGTTGCTTGGTTGGTCCTTTTATTCTTTGCTTCTGTGTTGTCAATCTTATCTAACTATCAAGAAGCACAAAAAAAAACGTTATATCTCAATGCGGTTGTCTAAAATAATCCTCTGAAGTTATTTAATTTCAGTTAGGGAAAGAGTAACTTGAGTGAGCGGCAAAATAAGTTATTGAGGGTTTTCATGTTGGTAGGAGTGCCTTATCCATTTCTCACTTTCAATTTGCTGATGGCACCCTAATCTTGTATGAAATGTCTTGTAGTCACCTAACCCATCTAAGATGCATTTCTGATCCTTCAAAGCAGTGTCGGGTTTGAGAATCAACTTTTCCAAGGTTGAAATCTTAGGAGTTGGGGATGTCCCTCACATTGGCAGCTGTGTTGGCTTGCAAGGCTGGATGACGTCCGGCCAAGTATCTGGGTATGCCTATGGGTCCGGGCTTCAAGGCCACATTGGTCTGGGACCTGGTTATTAAGAGATTCTCTAGGAGGCTAGAGGGGTGGAAATCCTCATATCTTTCCAAAGGCGGCATAGTAATAAAGTTTGAATTCGGGAATTATTCGGCAGGGGTTAAGTTCGAAAAAAAGGGGAAAGATCGGCAAATTCGGGATAAGTTCGAAAAAATAAAAATGATAAATTATAAAAAAATAGAATGTGATACCAACTAATCCATCTACTAATATGGATGTATTTACATCTCTTACTATGGTAGACATTTATTCCAATTCCTAAATAACAAGCATTATGTAAACTTGCAAACTCAAGAAAAAAATTACATAAAGCTTAAGCAAGCTTTATGTAATTTAAGAGAAAAGAATAATCTAGATTACATGTTTGTATATGCAAATCAGATTATATAAGAATTCTGAAATGTATAGAAATGGGAAAATAGTAATCTGAATAGGTAAATTCAAAAAAGCAATGTATGAGTGTATTTATTTGGCATAACATAATTATTTAGCAAAATATAGGAATGACTCAAAATAAATAGCACAAATCATATATTTTCTCAGTTCGGTCACAATTCAACAGACTAATCAGCATGCAAAATCATTTTTTTTTTCTCTCAATTCAATCGAATGTAATCAAATCTCTAAAATAGCCTCTACTTGAATAGAGTTTTCCCCTTCTTCTATCAGTTGGCAATTTCAGTCAAATGGAGATTTCTCAGTGTGAAATAAGTCTCGGGGTTTTAGTAATAATTCTATTGCTAATAGAAAGTCCATTTTGCCCTCATTCTTATTTTAGAATTCCGAAGAAGCATGAACAAATAATTTGTGAGAAATCTTCCTTTAGAATAAGTTCGGCATAAGTTTGGAATAATTCGTTAGTTCGGGAATTATTCACGAATAATTCGTTAGTTTGACAATTATTTGTCAGTTTGGGAAAAAGAAGCCTTTTTAAACGTCACCCTTTAAAAAATGAATAGTTCGGAAATAATTCGGGAATTATTTGAGAACTTTGTTACTATGGACAAAGGTGGTAGGTTAACCTTGCTCAAAAGCGTCTTTAAGTAGTCTCCCAACTTATTTCCTATCCCGTTTTTCCATCCCTGTTTCAGTTGCTAAAAGATCGACGAAAATCCAAAGGGGCTTCCTTTGGAATGAGAGAGTAGTCATCCACAATTGTCATCTGGTTGAGTGGAGCAAGGTCTGCCAACCTTTTAAGGTCCAGGGCCTGAACTTTCTATCTTTGATCTTGGTTAACAAAACACTCTTAGGTAAGTGGCTTTGGAGGTTCGACATAGAGAGCAATAACCTTTGCAAACAAGTGTTTTTCTTTCCGAAATTTGGGGAGCATTTAGTTTGAGAACCCAAGCAGATCAGGGGTCCCCATAGTAGTGGTTTGTGGAAGGGTATCATGATCGAATGGGAGGATTTCTCTAACCGTGCTCACTTTCTAGTAGAAGGGGAAATGAGGTGCGTTCTTAGCTATATAGGTGGTGCGGGACTACCGACTACAAAGCTTTGCGATAACGTTAGTTTGTTGTGGTCCTTAGCGAATGACATGGATGCCTTTATGGAAGATTGTGTTCTTTCTAGGGCAAATTCTTGGATTTGGTGTCCCAGGCTGAGGCAGAGTCGTAATGATTGGGAGTTCAGCAATTTTCTTAGGCTTTTGAGTAGACTTGCTGTGTTTTCTACTAATCCCCTTAGCCGAAATGTTAGAATATGGTCTGGAGACCACAAATGCCAGTTCTCAATGAGATTTTATTATCATGCTTTACTTTTCAAGCTGAGCCTCCTGTTTCCTTATAGATGGGTCTGGAAAGAGAGATTGCCCCTCCAAGGTATTATTCTTCTTTTGCTCAACGGCCTTGGACAAGATTCTCACCTGAGATCACATTATGAGTGAAGGGTGGTTGTTCGCCAATTGATGCTTCTTGTGCCTCGAATCAGAGGAATCCGTAGACCATTTTTTGCTTTTTTGGTTTGGAGCTGTTTCCTCTCCCATTTGGGATTTTGCTGATTCTTCCCTTGCTCTTTCCGAAACTTCATATCTTGTTGTTTCTCAGTTCGGTTGGGTAGTGGGAGGACAACGTAGGGGCTATGTTTGCTGGTCCTTATGGAAGGAAAGGAACTCTAGGGTGTTCGAGGGTTTCTGCTGCTATCGCTTCTGTTTGCCACAAGATTGGCCAGTTGTTGGTGCAGTGGTGCTCAAACCGAGAGGGTTTTGATTTAGCGGGCTTATATATCTTTCTTGATTTTGATTCTTCTGTCGATTATCTTTTTTAGTTTTTCTGTTGTTTTCCTGGGCTTACTTTCTTGTGACCTCGATGTATGCTCGTTTCTTTCTTCACTTTTGTATCATCTATCTTTACTGATAAAAAAATAACTTGAGTATTTCCTTTCTCCTGTTGAAGAGCTTCTGTATTGATCAACTTTTAATATGCGTATTTGTTGCATTGAAGAAGCTCTCACGATCCCACATAGGGATCTCGCTGGAGAAGGATTCATCGCCGACAGCACTCACACGAAAATATCTATCTCAAAAGAAGTCGCTCCTTCAACTTATTGAATCGTCAATAAGTTATGGATCTCTACACGAGAAGAGCTAAAAGAGAAGCTGCCTCTGCCATTGAGGGTTTTCTACCTGCCTTCCTCGGAGGCCGAAACCTTTACGTTATGGCATTTTATAGATTGAGTGTGTAAAGTCATAGTAGTGTTGCCACTGATCCAGCACTCAAGGGATATTGGAGTGAGAATTGGAGCATATCTGGCCTTAAAATTGAGACCAAGCTGAAATTTAGCATTTGATTAGTCATGTTAGTGTTTCCTTCAGCTCCCATTTTTACAGAAAAATTGTAGAGTTGAGTGACTTATCTGGGGAGGGATGGGATTCCCTTCAGGTCTTCATATTTAGTGAATATAATGTTTAATTTTGTAGCAATTGGAAGATTTGGTGTCACTTCATGTTACATCTATACATCTGAATCCTTAGGGTTGATATTAACTGTACGGCTCAAAATGCCTCATGGGACTTCTCTCCAAATCTCTGAAGATGCTTTTGCCTTTGCTCTACAGTTGCTCAGATGAGTAAGGCAACAAATGGAATTAAGATGAAAATTCTTCAGGTACCTGGTCCAAAAATGCAACAGTGACGATAAGAATGATTGGGTGGTTGGACACACTGTGTGAGTTTCTGCAAACTTTGAAGCTAAAGTTTTGTATTGGAAGCTGTAAAACTGGTTGTGTTTTTCTGACTCTTGAAGGATAGATACACATTTAATACTCTTTCTGTTATTAGGGTGCTTTATTAGATTGTTCGTTTGTTAGAATCCTGATATGCTATTACTCTTTATACCATCCAACAGTGGGACACAAGTATTAATTCTGGTTTTTTTCTCTGAAATTTGGTTTACCAGGGGTTCTGTTGTGTGTGCACATGCAACAGAGGTCAGTTGTTTCCAAGTTTAATAATTCAATCTTGATCACATTCTTTAAGTATATACTCTTAAAGAATTTTCTACTTGTATGACCATGCATCAGTTTATGATCTTTTTCCTCTTTGTTATTGTTTCTCCTTTGTTTGCTTGTTCTATTTTTTCATTTTCCACATCGAACCCATTTCCAGTCTATAGCCCCAAATGCATAGTCTTTTTCTTATAAATTAATCATCGATAATTTGGACAACCTGACCATTTATAGGACGGACGACTATGATATATTGATATCAGAAATGCAATCAATATAAACCTAAAAATTGATTCAAACCCATGCGGCTGGTCATGACTCATGAAGGCCTTACTATCTACGACATAGAAATAGTTCGGGAAGAAAGTCTATGATGGAATGTTTTCTTTGATTGGTAATTCATATAACATATATATATATATATATATATATATATATATATATATATATATATATATATGTAAATGGGTTCACAAAAGTGAAACAGAAAGATGCCTCCACCTTCGAAAACAAGGGCTCTAAACTACACCAATATCATATAAGAAAATTCGCACTCATCTCCTTGAAGTCTCACCTAAAAGAGCACCAGGCTATGGGGAGCTGAGAACCGTCGAATGAACCTGTTCTGAGTGGGAGACGGCATCATCAAAGACTCTCCTTTCAAATTGACCAAATGATTTCTTCGATAGAAGGGCCCTACAACACAAAGAATGGAGCATCCAACTCTACCGAGAGCCAACAAGATGAGAAATCCTGAAAGGAGCAAAGGAAGACCCACACGTTCCTCAGCTGCAATAGGAAATAACTCTAGATTCCAGAATAGAAAGGATGATGTAACAATAAGTGATCCACTGATTCCTCCACATCAAAGCACATAAAACAACGGTTGGTCATCCTCCACCCTCCATTATTTAAGTGCCCACAAATCATCCCTAAGAAAGGGAGGACAAGGGCGACAAAATTTAGATGACTAAGAAGATGAAGGAGATCCTTCATCTTCCAAATACTGAGACTGCATCTTAACATAGGGGACCACACGATTGCATTAGTCACCCCCTTAAAACTTGGCGCCACTGACGCATTCTTATCAATGGCTATAAATTTTTTTTCCTCACCATAAGTCATACTAAAACTTCACCTCATCTTCACTACCCACCTTATACCTATGTGTTTCGAGAACTCCTCCCAAACATTCATGATTGCCTTTCAAAGTTTCACTACACAACATCATGAGACCCTCTTAACTACTTTAGGTTCCCAAATAGATTTCTTCTTATACTTGGCGACGATTACCCTTCTCCATAAGCTCTCCCTTTTTTTCCAAAACCCCAACCACTTCTCTAATAATGCTTTATCCCACCAAAGGCCTCACATTTAGACCTCCATCCTTTATGGGTAACAGAGAGAGGTCCAATATACCAAATGGTATTTTCTGGAGTCTGCCCTCTCATTTTATAAGATGTCCCTCTCAAGTCTCAATCTTCTCCAAATCCCTAGTTATGGAGATTGAGATGGTAAGGAGCATCAAGAAATACGTGGGGAGGCTATTGTAGGTGCTTTTAAGAAGCGTTAATCTTCCATCTTTTGATAAATTTAGAGATATTCACCCGTTGACCTCTTCGAGAATTGCCCTGCAATTGGGTCCCATACCGACTTAGCTTTATGGACCCAAGAGACATTTCCATATGACATAGTCAATGACCCAATTTTGCACCCCAAACAAGAAACTAGTTCCTCCAAGTTTAGAACATCCCTGACCCCAAAAAGCTTTCTTTAGCCAAAATTAATCTTCAAACCAAAGCCAGAGATAAGCTAGTGGTCTACCAGAACCATCGCATATATTTAGCTATCATCGGCAAACTGAATATGGAATATAATTAGAACATCCCTCCGTATGGAAAACCCTCTAGGATTGAATCCGCCACTCTACTAATCATCTTGTTGAGAACCTTGGTGATCAACTGATCATGATAAAGAGCAAAGGGGATTGCAGATTTCCCTGGCATAGTTCATGAGAACTCCTAAAATAAGTAGTGGGGGGTTACCATATATTACAAAGGAAAATGATACTGTCGAGAAGCAATTTCTCATCCATTTCTTCCGTCTAACTTTGATGCCAATCCTTTACATGACATAATTAAGTAAATCCCAGTTAACATGGCCATAGGCATTCTCCACTTCAATTTGCATAGGATGCAAAGAGACTGAATCTTAATCCTCTCATCCACACATTTGTTAATGATCAAAATCCTGCCTGGAATCTTCCTCCTTCCCCCAAATGCTTTCTGAGGAAGGGAAATGATGTTTGGAAGAGAAGATTTTAGCCATAATTTTATACACTCCCACTAAACTAATTGGCCTGAAGTTTTTAAAATATTGGGCTCCTTACCTATTGGGGATCAAAGCGATGACAGTATTGTTGAGCAATGAGCACTCAGCACTCGGTTGATGTGGAATTCCTTGACCACCTTGACAAAATCTGGGCCAACAATGTCCCAACAACTCTTATAAAATCCAATTGAAATGCTGTCGGCACCGAAGCCTTGTCCTCTTTCATTCCCGTAATTAGACTATGAATTTCCTCCTCCTCAAAAGGCATTTCCAAACTCTCTCTTTCTTTGATCATCCGATAGCCTGCCAAAAGGTATGCCATCTAACTTTGACCTAAAGCTCTTACTCTCCTTATACAACTCATAATAAGAGACTGAAGCCTCCCTAATTTCCACCTCCTTTTTCTACAATATGCCATCAACATTCAGCCTGTAGATGAATTCGGTTCTCCTACGAAAATTTGCAACATTGTCGAAGAAGTGAGTAATCTGGTCACTTTCCGTAAACCACTTGACTTGTATTTTTGCTTTCAACTGATCTCTCCGAGTTTCAGTTAGTTTTGGAATTCCCTTTTCGGATTCTCTATTTTTTCTTGCTTTTGCATCTATGATCAACCTAGATTCCTTAGCAACAATCAGCTCAATCTCTCCTAGAATCCTTTTCTTACTCACTAATAAGAATAAGATGCCAAACACCTTGTTCCAACCTTTGAGCATTTGTTTCAAGACTTTCAATTCGAGGCAAAAAGTGGTACTTGATGAACCCCAAAAATTAGAACTCTTCTACACCACCTCCTTAAAATTGGGGTGTTCCAACTACATATTCTCAAATTTAAAAGACAGTATCACCCCCGATTCTAATCATGCCAACATAATTGGGATATGGTCAGAAGTTGGTCTAGGTAGGGCTGCTAGGGTAACCCTTCAAAATTCTTCTTCCCACTGATAACTGAAGAGATATTTCTCAATCTTATCGGAGGACTTTCTTGATAATTGATCAGGTGAATTGAACCCCCTTGGGAGGACATTCAATGAGACTATGGTGGGAAGACAAATTCCTCGAACTCTCATTTTGTTAGACATGTGCGCCCTCTCAGTTTCTCATGCGAAAAGTGCACACAATGAAAATTGCCCCCTTGGTACTAGAGGACCTCCCACCTAATGCCCACCTAGTATGCTATTACCAAAAATTGAAGGAAACTAATGCAGAGCAAGACTAAGCTAAGAGATATGTATCAGATTTCTTGGTAGGTTTTAATCATTCAAAAATAGGGATGAATCAATACGAGTCTTTGAAAACCATGATTCCACATTTTGATAAAAAAAAAAGTATTTATTGGGAATGGCCTTTAGATTACCCTCCAAGTGAATCCAAAATAAACAACAGAGGAAGATGAAGCCTTGTTTAGATCTTGCAAGAGTCTGAAGATCCAGGAGGAGAAAACCCAAAAAATAGGAATTTTCAAGAGTGGGGCCCACATGAATGCACAAGGTCAAACCAACTCATCTTAATATTTTCCAAAAATAGTATTCTAAAAATTACTATAAACAGTAAATAATCAAATCTCTTTTTAACTTTACTAAAAAGTACAGCAAAAATTCCTAATTTAGCAATGACTGGTAAATATTCCATAGTGACTAAGATGGATATCTTGTATCCATAAACTGCCTATTCGCCCATGAACTATTTATGTAATAGATTGTTTCGAACAAAAACTTGAGATAAGGGGTATAGGCCGAAGAAGGATTCATATAAAGTTGAAGTTACCAAATTCCAAGGAGTCGGTAGCAATTTATGCCTAGGGTTCTGAATGTCGATATCGCGGGAGTTGTCGCACCTTGTTAAAAGATATATCGCAGGATATATTATTTAGCGGGGAATATATCGCACGTTGAGGGAAAATTTGGAATAAAATAGAAAAAATATGAAAATTTTCCATGAAACTTCAGGAAATGGTATAATAGATGTTAATTCACAGTTGAGAATAAAAAAAAAAAACAAAAAACAATGTACATAAGAGATTCAATGGGAAGAGGGGCAAAGATGTGCATTGACGACAATGTATAAGTGATTAATATTGATATAAGTTACTTTAAATGTTTCATCCATTACTCATTCCTCAATCAATTATAACAAGAAAAATACACAATCAGAGTTCCATACATAATACATCGATGATCCAACCCTCCCCAAGAACTACAATGAGAGCTACATGAAGTTAAGCTATAAAATTGAAAAAATTGAGTTCTCTCTAATTTCTCTTCCCTAAAGTAAGAAATTTGAATTTTGAACTTAGAAATCAATGTAATTGCAGAAAATTCTAATTTGAAGAAATTCTTACTTTTTAGGGAAATTTCTCAAAAGGTAGTGCAAATGAGGTGCACTTCGACTCTAAATGACAAGTATAGGTAAATGTGGGTGATTTCTAAAAAACAAAAAAATGAAAAATTCCTTCAAATTCCTCAACCCCTTCAAAATCTCTAAAATCCCTTATTGTTGGTCAATATTTGCCCCTTTTATAATTACCCCTTACCTAGAATTGATGACTTAATTTGATCAGTTGCAAGGAGCACAGCTGCACAAGTATTCTTGAAGATTGATCTGAGATCAAGATACCTTTAGTTAAGAATTAGAGGAGAAGATATTCAAAAGACAATGTTCGTTATAGACATTATGAGTTTCTAGTAATGCCCTTTGGGTTACCAATGCACTTGTAACATTCATGGAATTGATGAATCAAATTTTTAGGCAATTACAGATTGAAAGAATCCTACAAGTGTCACAGAGATATGAATTGTACTACCCCTTAATTTCAACTTGGATTCCAAACCGAAAAACTTCAATCCTGACAGGACCATACCTGCCGTCTTCTTCTTCATGTGGTCAATGAATAGTTCTTCATACACAATCAAATTAGCTTCTGTTAGAAGTTTGCGCTGCCTCATACATGCAAACACCTTTCTCGCTTCCTCCAAAGTCCCATGCTTGCACATGCCAGAGGTAATAGCAGAATATATAACTTCATCTGCTGGACATCCCTGTTGCATCATCTCCTTTAGTACTTCAATCACCTTCTCAGCATCACCTGATTTACAGACATGTAGGATAGTAAGAGCATACTTGAACTTCATAGGCCCACTTGTAACATTGCCTAAGCAGTCGCGAACTAGCATAAGAGCTGCATCAATCTCTCCGATTTTGCAGAGCCCTTTGGCAAGAGAACAATAAGCGACAACAGTGGGGACCCAACCCCTCTCCTTCATCTTATTATAATATGCACATGCCTCTTTGAGATCCCCAATGTCCACAAAACATGGAATTGCATTACTGTAATAGATGAGTCAGGTTTAAGGTCTGAATCCTTAATTTCATTGAACAGTGATAATGCCGCTTTAACCTCCCCAATCTTGTGGAGAGCCCCCATAAGGACATTGTAAATTGCAATACTAGAATAACCTTTTGTTTTTAACTCTTTAAACTCTTCTACAGCCCTCATTACTCTTTCCCTCTTCCCAACCATGAAAGAAAAGAACTTTGAAAGATCATCAATGATGGGCAACCCCAGCTTCTGCATCTGCTCGAGTAACGTGCAGAAGTCGTCCATTCTGTCCACCTCCACGAATGACACCAAGATGGGATTCACAGTTGCAAAGTCAGGACCAATACCTTCTTGAACTATAACTTGTAAAAGCTTATAAGCCTTATCGACCCGGTTCATATTACACAGACCTTCTATAAGAGAATTATATATTGACAAATCAGCCCTATATCCTGACTCAATCAAATCCTTTAGCAGATCACAAGCTGAACCGACCTTCCCATCCACCACAAATGCCTCAATCAACGACCCATAGACAGCCCTATCTATCAAATAATCCTTCTTTCTCATCTCCTTAAAGAGTTTAAAACCCTTCTCAACCCGATTCCCCTTGCACAAACCTGTAATCAGAGTTGTGTATGCATAACATCTGGCTGGATATTACAGGAGATTGTGAAATTATATAGTGTACCCATTTTGATAATGTCAGACTGAGATCCACATTTCACATAGAGATTTTGGTAGAGTTTCAAGAGGGCGATCATGTAACCTTCTCCATCCAAAGTAATCATAAGATTTGGCAAACAAGGTAAGTTAAGTCTTCGTTTCATTGTCCGTTGGAGATATTAATAAGATTTGGGGAAGTGGCCAATAGACTTGTACTGCCGCCCGAACTAACAACGAGCCACAACATTTTTCTATTTCCATGTTTCAGAACCATTGCACGTAATACAGTATGAAACGATCGAAGTACAAGAAGACTTATCTTTCAAAGAATAACCTATCAAGATTTTGAACAGAAGGGAGCAAACATTGAGAAACAAAAAAGACTCCACTCGTTAAAGTTTTGTGGCAACATCATAGTTTGAAAGACTCAAAGAAGCAATTTGAGAGTGGGAAGATGAATTGAAGAAGAAACTTTCCAAACTTTTTGGATACTAAGGTGTGATTTAAATTTTGAGGACGAAATTTTTATAAAGAGGGAAGAATGTCATGACCCGTACTTTTATAGGATTAAAAAAAATAATAATAAATATAGTATATAAATAAATTTCTTGTAGTAATCCGTGTAGACACCCTATTTTGCATGATTTCATGGGCCCGAAAAGCCCATTGGTGCCGAGTATTGAAAGAGAGCAACGACGAGATCCGGACTCTAGAATATCGAAGTTCAAGCCATGCCCAAACCAACTAAAACCCCAAGCCGGGCCTTTTAAAAAAAAAAAACATAAACTAGCTCCTTTCTAAGGGCGCGGGTCTATTTTTTGCCTAAAAACTAGGCCGCGGCTTTTAAAAAGGCGCATACGAAGAGAACCCTAAATCCAACTTCGTTTTGCGTGCTAACGTGTCTTGGGTTATTTTTTAGTCCCACATCGCCCAGAAAGAGTTATTTTTCACCTTATAAAATGAGCCTCACCCCAACCCATTCCTCAACTTTGAAAAGGCCGAGCTTTGCCAACTCATAACCTTGAGAAACCCTTAATTTCGGTGGGATCCTTCAAAAAACCCAGAAGTTCCAGCCATCAAAGCTATCAACCCAGGAGTGATCTTCACCAACTTTGGGAAAAAACCATCGAAGTTCGGATCTCCCGGAATCATTCTCTTCTCTTCAAACACTTGGAGCATCTAAAAGGGATAAGGTATGCT
Organism: Tetracentron sinense; assembly: GCA_015143295.1. Lineage (NCBI taxonomy): Eukaryota > Viridiplantae > Streptophyta > Magnoliopsida > Trochodendrales > Trochodendraceae > Tetracentron > Tetracentron sinense. The sequence continues at coordinate 24,253,945 of CM026552.1, forward strand.
ACATTCCCATCTTCTACTTCTACCCGTCCAAGTCTCTTCTTCCCTCACTTTCTCTTAGTAGCTCGGGGATTTCCCTCTACACGGTTGTGCGGAAGAGGAAATCTGGGTGAAGGAAAGGGCCGGAAGACCAGATCTTCGACTTCTTTATTTCAGTCTTCTTGGTTATTGTTTGTAGTTTTTTTGTCCCTTTTCCACCCAAACGTAGGCGGGGTCCCTTTTAACTCGGTCGAGGAGAGAGCGTGATTGTTCGCTGATTTAGGGAAAATGGGCTTTGCTGCGCAAGTAGAGAGAAAATCACCCTAATTCGGTCTAGGAGGGATGACTTTCCAATCTCGAAATAATAAAAAGAGACAAACAAAGAAGAGAAAATAATTTTAAATTAATTTAACGGAGAAAATTAAGAGGTAACCGTCACTCGATGGATGAGGTGGGGTGCCTAACACCTTCCCTAACTCATAAGAGAATCCCCGGGCCCAATCTCGGTTTTCTTTTAAATCGAGGGTTTTATTTGTGGGTGACCAATCACACCCGGATTTTGATTGGTGGCGACTCTAACGATCTCGACTTCTCATCGGTTGAAAAACACTGATGCGGGGAGGAGATCGACGGATCGACCCGGGCCGGCTATCGCACAATCCGTATTTTATTATTAGTAGTATTATTATAATATTTGTGATGATCAATATATTGTGCGCGAATCGTATATTAAAATGGTAGTAATAAAAATTGCAAATAAAGACAATATAGTATAATATAAAAGATACTAAATTGCTTATATATATATATATGTATGTATGTATACATAGTAGCCCATTAGGGTCTATGTCTTTTTGGGCTTTACCTACACAAGCCCATTAGAGTCTGTTTTTGCAGGCTTTGCCTAATCAAGCCCATGTCCTACATAAGGGACACATGAGATAGCCTACATGTTTGACAACTAAACATTAAACAAGCCCTACCCTACATGAGTGACATATAAGAGCCTACAAGTGTGACACTTTGGAAAGTTGGTAGGCACATGCCTTTGTGCATGAGGTGGCCTAGCCACTTGGAGAAGTAGGAGAACACCCCTAAGAAGATAAATGTCTACTCCCACACCCATTCCCTCATTTTGTCTCCCATAGTGCTTGGTCTCTAAGTTAAGAGATAGAGAGGAGAGAAAGAGAAAGAAAGGGAAGGAGAAAGAGAGAAATGGAGAAGAGAAGAAGGGATTTTGTAGAGAAATTTGGGGAAAATTCTGCAAAAGGTAAGAAAATTTCTCCCTTACTTTAATTGGAAATATGAGAGGTAATTGGGATTGTTATATTGTTATTGTTGGTATATTTTATGAGATTTATAAGTATGGAAGATAAGCTAAGAAAATTTTAAGCATGCATTGATAATCTATGGAATTTGTGAACATGCATGAAAATCTATGAAATTTTGTGAACAGCCATGATATTCAAGGGAGATTTTGTATGCATGCATGACATTCTATGGAGTTTTGTAAAATTCTGTACGAAGCCTTAAACATACCAGATTGTGATAACTCATTTGAAAGGGGTTACACTTATGATCTCCCTGTAAGATTATTACCCTAGTTAGATGAAATAATTATGGTTTTATGGTGTGAAAAGGAAGAGGATCCAACAGTTGGATTTTAAATTAAAAATCATGTAAGATGGTCCTGAAGAATCAGCTTGGGGTACAGTCATAGTCCGACTTCTTTTCATAAGGTCATATCTAGGCTGAATTTTTTATATGTTTATCTAGACTTTACTATTTTCAAATGACACTGGGTTGAGGAAATTCAGAGATCATTAAGTTCTATTTTAAATCCCATCATCACAGACCATTTTTTCTGTCAGCAAAGTGCAGACATAGAAATTGACCTCTGTTCCAGCAGCTATAACTTGGCCATCTAAACTCTGATTTTAGTTATTTCAATCGGAAAATGTTCTACTATAAGTTAGCTTTCAAATAAAGTAAGAATCATATAAATCTAATGGTTCTTTTTAAATATATGAATTTTTAATTAACAAGTTGTCTTGCTGGATTTTTTTTGTGTTAAACCCGTGAGTATAATTTTATCAAGTATGCAACTATTGTACAATTTATACTGTGAAGTGTTTTATGAATGATTGAATTCTAAGTACAAGAAGGTTAGTATACTAACATGTAAGTTATGAACTGATTAATATTGAGTAAGTCACTTGGGTTTTGCGAATAGTTATGTAACTGAGCAAACATTTCTCTCCACCTGACATAATATAATGCTGGAATGATACAAGCACAATTTTTGGATAGAAAAAATTGATAGTTTAGAGAGAAGTGATATTGGAAGGATGGAATGACATGATTGCTCAACAAATGAGAAAGATTTAAAATAAAAAGGAAAAGTTAAGACTCCAAAGGGAGGTAGGACTCCTATGAGGGGTAGGACTTCTATGGGAGGTAAGGCTCCTTCGTGAGGTAAGACTCCTTCAGGATGAAAGACTCATTTGAAAAGAAATGAAGTATGTTTTTAGATATGGTAAAGGTAAAAAGGAAAAAAAGAAAGACCTAACTAAAATGCATGATACCAAAGATGACCCCTGAAGTATAAAATCCTTGAAAGAGAGGTGAGTGCCAAGACGGGGCAGGTCACGAAATGTTAATTTTACCGACTAGCAATCATCCTTGAGGTGCAAAACCCTTGGAAAAGAGGTGAGTGCCAAGACAGGGCAGGTTAGTTCGAGAATGACTTCTTGTCCGAGGACGGGAGGAATGTTAATAAGCCCAGGATAAAAGATATGAACAAAGATGTTAAGACGAATAAAGAAGAAGATGTTACGCAAAGATAGAAATTGACCTAAAACATGACAAGCAAAAGTTAATCCGTTAACGGAATCAGTTATCAGAATTATAGTACTCGAAAGATTTGCGGATGAGGTGTAATATGTAATGATGACACATGACTAAATGACACTGTGAATATTAAAGTCTGAGTAATGAATGGATTAAAGTAATGAGATTGATTTTACTTGTTGAGCTTCATAGCTCATTCGACTTTTTTTGGCAACAGATAATGCCCAGAAGGTGCTCGGACCAAAGGATGATATGACCTGGACTCGAGAAGGAAATTTTTGTAAGGAACTTGGATTGTAAACTTTTTGTAATTAAATCAGGTATGATGAACTTACTGAGGTGACTATCGTGAATGGTTTCCAATTTAGCTTCCGCATATGTATGTTATTGAGTTCACAATCCAGATTTATAAATGAATTTCACTTTGGAAGTTCAAGTGTAAATCAAGGTTGTGACACTAATCTTTTGTTTATCCTTATAATTCAAGGAAGACAAGAAATTTCAGGGTAGCAAACAATATCTTGAATTTCTCTTTAGATTCAAACCCTTAGCTGATGATGGAACCAGAACATATATTTCCTACTCACACAAGCTCATATCATTGCTTTTCTGCTGATTTCTAATTCTGATCTTCCTCCAAAATCTGATATTATAATGCCAGTATAGATTGAAATTCCATTATGGTCTGCAATATTTGATTGATCACAGTTCTGTATATTCTATTTATTATAAAGGTTCCCAGGGAATTCATTAGACGAATGTTTCCAATAAAAATGGTTTGTTCTTTCATATCCATACAGGTTTTACAATTTAGAAGAATATGTGTTGGTGATTGATACACAACATCTCTCTATTTTCTCAAGGATTCTACCAATTTATATGTTTTCAATTTCTTGATTTGTAACTTCAATTTTTGGAAACTTGAAGTTCTTCCGTCAAGTCCTGCCCTGATCAGTGAACCTACAAAACCCAGGTATTGTAGACATTCCCTCATTTCCTTCCCTGAGCATCTTAAGTTTTCTGTTTATTGAATAAAATCCCTTATTGGCTCATTCTTCATAGAAACATATGGATCGATCTAGCAATGATGGAATGTATATTCTATTTACTGTCACATGAAATTTTACCCAATTTTATATATGTAATGTTATGAATTATGCATGAATGGAGGAACAAAGATGATTTTCTACTCAAATTCGAATATGCAACAGATACAAATGGATAGGAAATGATAAAATTTCTGGAAACTATATTCCGCCACTTAAAGAGTAGACCCTAGTCTGATATAAGAACCAAGTGCATGGAGAGACCCATGGTGCATTGAAATGCAAATTGGTTACACCACAAAATTACAACATCAACAGCTAGGCACCAAACTGGATTGGACTTGTCTGATAAGGGTCAATCTGCAACCAAAGAAACAAATAGAAACATATAAGAAGATAAAAGGGAGTACAAATTTGTATACAGAGAAGGACTGAGGAAACAGGAAGAAGAAGAAAGAGAAGAGACGTGAATTAGAAAATATATGTAGGAAATCAGCTTGAATATTAGTTATCAGAAGAATCAGTAAGTGGAAAGGGTAGCGGAAGCAAGAGTAGAAAATATGCTATTTTGGAACACTATGCATCTAAGGATCACAAGGTTCTGAAGTGAGAGCATCCTTATGTAGGTTGATTATGTATTTTAAATTTACTTAAATCTCTCTCCCAGCAAAGCTGACAATAAGGATGCAATCCTATCTATGTTGGATATAAAACAAGCTTCCAAATTAGGATATATAATCATCCTGCATTGCAAGAAGGGTGGCTATGCTTCAATGCTGTGTTCTGGGGCCTTCTTTCCTAAGCATGCTTATTGTTCCTCTGCCTTGTAGCAGCTCTGGTACACCTGTTTGCAATTAGGTGTTTGATAAATTACAGGATCTGTGGTGCAAGCTACTTGAACATTCCAAGAAAGGAGAATGAATGACATGCATCATGTCCTAGTTTTGTTAGCTAGTTCAGGGAGTTGACTGACTATTGATGCTATGCTGGTTGACAAAAAGAAGGCAACAACTCTGGCTTTAATATCCGTGTGACCTTTACTGTGTGTGTGAAGATAGGCATGCAAGTGCAGTCAGGAACTAAATTGCCCTCCACTTTTCAGAAATGACAATACCTCTTAATCCAAGTGAAGGAAAGTGCTTGATTGATGCATAAGATGGACAAGATTAACCTTTTTTTCCCCCTTAGAACCAACCAAACTGCTCACCAAAAAGTATAGTGTTTTACTTCAGTGAAGAAAATTCTTTTTGTTTAAAGAGTATCTGTTTTAATCTTTTATCACTTTACTTATTTTTCAGTTATAAAATTAGCAATAATATTGAGTGTAATTTTGCAGAAATTCCAGTTTTAATATCATGGATCTGTTAATGTTTTGTTCAACCATCTCATGTACAGGCTTCTTCTCAAGGCACAATATGACCACACCCCTCTTGCTATAAATGGAATGCAACTGGACAGTGTTTTGAGGTAAGCTGGTACCTTGGTTGCCATGGTTTTGGGATACCATCTCTTCGCCTACCAGTCTTTGCGGGAAGATGAAGCTCCAATTCTGTATTCTTGAAAGGTTCATTTATGAATATAGAGGATATACAAGCACGGAAAACCAACCCCATTCGTTTGGAGTTTTCATCTGTAAATTTTTTTCGTAACATTGATCAGGAAAAAGGTGAGTGTTTTATATAGCCATGTCTTTGTTCTTATAAATGTATAGAATTCTTCATGTTGTATTCAGATTTTCAGAAATACGGGACTCCAAATGGAGGAACAGGCAGTGGCCCAAAAGCATGACAGTTGACAATATTCCTCATCTAAGGAGCAATTTTCATTTGCTTTCATACAAGTAGACATCGGCAAGGGAATGCTCATAATATTCAGCTGCTGCCATTTGATCTGATCCAGGTAGTCTGAGACATAGTGTCAAAGTCAGGGTTCGGGAATAATTCAGCAGGGGTTAAGTTCTTAAAAATAAATTAATAATTATAAAAATATATGAAATAATTTGATTAAAAAATATACAAAATAAGCAGTTTTTTGTCAAATTTGGGAATAATTCAGAAAATTTGTGAATAATTCGGAGACCAAAAAATGTGCAAATAATTTGTAAATTAAAAAAAAAAAAAAAACGATATTGTTTTGTAATAGCAGATATGGATCTTAGGTCCTGTAGGGAGGGAGCAGAGTCTGTTTATCTTCATATGATTATCTTCCCAACCGAAAAACAACAAAAAAAACCTATTATTTAAAACTGTATTTTTTTAAATGTTTTTAATTTTTTCATCTTAAGTTTAATATGCATTACATATTAAACTTCTTTTGTTTTTGTCAATACTACAGCTGCCGTGACATTTTCCATTGCACGCCGCCAATTTTTTTTATATCTTAGCTGATTTATGGTACAAGAAAAGAAGCGCCCAAAAAGGGCTTGTGATGAATTGGTAGCTATATCTTAATCATCATTTCTACAACTGTTTCCTCAAAATTTCATGTTGAAGGGAGAAAACATCAGTCTGGAACGATTCGGAGATTATAGGAAGAACAATTGGGTTTTGTACATCGAGGCCAGGCTCACATCAAAATCATCTCTATAAAAGCTCTCAAATCCCATGGTACGTATTCAGAACACAGTAATATGTTTTATATTATCAATTTCTTAGAGCAACGCTCAACTTTATTGAAGCAAGTAAATAAGCTGATACCTGTCTCTCTAGCTCAGATGCCGAGGTGTGCCCCTCTCATGGGGGTGGTCCTAGTATCAAGTCCCCATCGAGGGAAACTTTTTTCTCGATGATGTGGCAAGCCGGAGGCCCACTCACCAATTACTTACCCACTAATGCTAAGTCCCTAACTACTAGCAGTAGATAATTGACGGGTTCCCTTTATTTATATGCAACGGGACCCTCCCTGAGCTAAGGCTCGTGGTCTAATTCCTTCAATTCACTACAGCATATGCCCACATTTCAAGCTAATGCATTTGGGTCCCTCACAAGTCCAGGGACTTGTTCAAGCTCTTCTTGTACATGGAATTGCTCCAAGAGTTTCTCTTCTTCATTGCTTCATTTGAATCTCATGCACCATCTGCCTTCTTTATCTTCATCTTCTCAAATTTTTTACGTTTAATATCATAGAACAAGCTAGTATAATTGTACTTGATTCATGATAATCGCCTTCCATCACAATAGAAGTTTTGTAGTACCTTGTCTGATTCAATTCAATTGTTCATCTTTTTGTCATTCTTGTTCGAACTTGCATATGCTTTGAAGTTTTTATGATATAACCACGTTTTTATGTAACACCAGTTAAATTCCATTGGTGAAATCAGTATCATGGAACCAGGCATCGAAGTTCACTATCTTCTGTTGGGATTCAAGAATAATAATGTTAAAACAAAAACAAGATTATTCAAATCCTGGATCTAGACCATGCAATCAACTTTTCTAGAATTCATAATCAAAAGGGGATACAGATTAAAAATAATAATCTCATACCTTTCGCTGGAATTTCCCTATTCCCTTCACGGTGTGACACTGGGTTTCTCGGCGCTTGAGAGGGATGAGGGAGTCTTCTCTTTTCTCCTTAGGTCTGATTCAATGGGGCTTCCAATTGACGTAAGAGAAAAGAGGGACCCCCTCTTTGCTTTATATACCCTTGGAACCCTACCCATCATAAGATCCAAAGGTTAAGAGGGATCACACCAAAGATCTAACGGTCGCCAACCCTGACCATGTTGTTAGCTTTAATAACACTTAAAGAGTCCCTGTTTGATCACATCTCTTTAGTGGGACCCATTATCCTTAATATTCTCTATTAACAGCAATACAATCCGAGTTTTGAAAACTAAGGATTGCGCCAGACCACATAGGTTTTTATTTAATAAGAAAAACCCTAACAATCTCCCACTTGGTCCAAGCAATCCTTAAATAAAATAAAATGACTCTTCGGATTGAACAACCTTAAAAACATGAGTGGCCACTCTTTTAATTTTGAAAAACATTGCTGTCGAGAATTAAGTGTTCTTTAACTGTCACTTTGATTCAAAAGCACCACTAACGGTGATCATGGAAGCATTTAGCATCTACTAGTGTTCATTTACTATGATACAAGCCACTCCATGGTCAAACAGCTAGTAATACTAATGTTTCAGAGCGGTTCTTTATGGTGGCAAGGTATGGTGTGATATGGACTATACACAACCTTATGTGATCAAAATGTATACGTCCAAAAATTGTCCACGCTACATGCATTTAAGCATATGCATGTCATTCCGATACTTTACGGCAACCGCCATGTGAAGTCCATCACCTTGTATCCAAAATGAAGGCCTCAAACATGGTGCCCAACCTTGTTCAGCCCAAGCAACTTGAGAGCTTTGTGCGAGGCTCTCGGGCAAACCTGACATCAATGACATCCGTCATGTGAAGTCCATCACTTGATGTCTTTACCTTTTGCACGTGCAGTTCAATTACATGACTATAATCAAATGATGCATCAATTATTTAATTTGCATAACCATAACATATCAATATCTGAGAGTGTAAAACAATGACATGTATATCATATAAATGTCTGAAATATAAACAATGAACAATACTCCCACTAAATAAAAGAATCAAACGATTTTAAAAGGTTCCATCATAGTGACAAGTTCTTTAAAAAATTTCTGGTGGAGAGTTCTTTACTTAATGGGTTCATAATCCAAACATGCAACAACACAGAATCTGATAAGGATTTCAAATTATCTTGAAATCAAGCAAAAATCAGAGTCTGAATAACTTTTAAATTTCTAGTTCGATATATTTCTTGTAAACTAAACTGAAATCCTATGAGATAACTCCAAACGTCTAGAAATATGATCTCTGGTAATCTTGATATCCAAAATATAACTTACAAACCTGCTCCCACTGACCTTAACATATGTCTGATGTTAACAAACATACAACAAGAATGATATAAAATACGAGTCCAAGTTTAGCTAATAAAGATCATCTACTAATATATTACTACTAACTGTCTGAAAAATATGTCTGATTGAGAGTATACTCCTCTCAATGATAAAATTAAACTGTATCCAATCCAATAATATCTCGACTAAATAACGGCACAATGAAAATAACATCTAATAGTAAAAACCAAAAACAAAGTCTAATACTAATCAGCAAGTTCTAACAGCCTCCAATACTGTTGGTGTAGAGTTCTTCAAAAATCAGCAGCTTATCAGTCTTGGCGCTTCGCCGATGAATGAACTCTTTTGTTCTTCCTGTACCAATCCTTATATTTGAAACAGTTTCTTTTCATGTGGCCTTTCCCCTTGCAGAAGAAACACTCAATCTCCTCTAGTTCCTCAGTATTATCATTTCTCTGAAATTGATGTCCCGAACTTTGTCCTAAATTATGACCTGAACTCTGTCCTGAATTTTGTCCTTGCCAGAAATTCTGTGAATTAGATTTCTTGAATCCTTTATTCTTAAAATTCTTCTTACTACCAGAATTCACAGCCAAGTTCGCATACTCAGCTTTCCCACGCTTCAAGCGCTCTTCTTCACTAACGCACACAGCTATCAGTTCATGCAGGTCCCACTTCCTATCCTGTGCACTATAATTAACCTTAAAAGCATCAAATGATTCAGGAAGTGAAGCTATAGCCAAATGCACCATGAGGTCATCCTCAATTGTCAAGCCAAGCTCTCTAAGAGAGATAATTAACTTGGATATCTTCAAGATGTGCTCCCGAACATTTCCAGCACTATCATACTTCAATGAAATCAGCTGAGTCAAACAACTATACTGACGAGACCTAACAGATCCCATAAATTGTTTCTTGATAGTCTCAAGAAGAACCTTAGCTGTATCAGCAGCAGGAATACCACCTCTGATGGCTTCTTGAACAGAAGCCCTAATGATCATCATGGCCATCCTATTGGCCTTCTCCCATTTCGAATACAAAGACTTATCTGAATCTGAAGACTCAGCAGTGGGAGTAACCGGCTTTTCCTTCAGTAGGACAAAGTCGTAATCAAGGCAACCAAGAACTATATCTAGCTGCATCTTCCAAGAACTATAGTTTGAACCATTCAGAGGTTCAATCCCAGTCAAATGTTTCTGAACAACAGACCCATCCATATCTGAAAATGTCAATGTTTTACTATGTTATGGTATGTCTAACAAATTATTGCACAAATTATAATAATTTACTTTATACTTGTCCTTGCATGACTTTATTTAAGCTTTATGATTCTAATCCGGTCTTGGGGTTAAGCCGGATAGCTAAAGTGGTTTACTTTAAGATTGCTTACTTCCACTTTACGGGACAGGTGGGCGCATCATCTAATCACACCTTTGGGCAAGAGATTTCGACATGCAATTTACCCCCCAATTGGCAACAATAGTCGCGCACAGAACTGATCTATCACGTATTGGATTGATTAGGACACTTCCACACCTTTGGGCAAGAGGGTTATCCTTCTCTCACCGCCACGCACAAATCATTCTGCCCCACTCAGTCTACAAGAAGTCCCTAGACACCTTTGGGCAAGACTAGCTATTCAATATAGGTGAGTGCAAACTTGCGATCTTAAAAAGATTGAAATCCCTAAATTCGAATAATCATAACCTCTATAGGACGGTCACCTTTGGGCAAGACAATCTAACCTACTTTGGTTATGACCATTCGAACGACCGCCTTACAGATCAAACCTAAACCCCATAGGATGATCTAACTTTAATTCTTGATATTAATTTTGGGTAAAAGCATCAAGTTTTTTTTTTTTTTTTATTTAATGTCAAAACCATAGGAAAATCATATTTATGCACTAAAACAGCTATTTCCAGTGCTCAGAAGTCAAAATGGACCCTAAAAACGGAATCAGAACACCCAAAAACTTCAGGAAGGGTCGGACACTCTCCCAGTACGTGTCCTGGGGACGTGTCACGCGCAGGAGACACTCCCTGCAAGTGTCACGCGCGCCTCACGCGCAGGTTGTGCGCGCCACGCGCTGGATGTGCGCTGCACGCGCACGGAAATGGCTCACGCGCGTTCTGTGATTCACGCGCGCGCGGCCTGGCTCTCTTACGCGGTCCGGTCTGGGTTCCGCTCGGTTCGGTTCAGTCAGCGATCCGGTTCGGCTTAGCTTCCAGTTCGGTCGAACCGGTTCGGTCCATGTGAACCGGGGCATGGTTTATTCGGGTCGAAACTGACATTTTCGGGTCGATCCATGACCCATATGGGTCGGGTCGGTAAAACACATCCGGGTTCGGTTTATATCAACGGATCGGGTTACAGGGTCGGGTTTGAACTAATGGTCTCGGGTCAGAGGGTCGGGTTGACCCTCGTCACCTTGTCTCCTACACCCGAACATTTTTTTTTTTTTTTTTTTGTTTTTCAAAACCCTAAGCCCGTATGCTGGTTTCCCCTTCTTGGGGACCCTACCGGCCACCTCTCCGGCTGCCGCCGGTGCCAAACCGACGGCCATCCTCCGGCGAGGAAAACCTCACCGCCGGTGATCCTTTCCGGCGACGGACGGCGGCGGAATCTCCGTCCAACCGAAAATGCTTAAAAACCCTTTTTTTTTTTTTTTTTTTTTAATTTCTGAAAATTTCTTTACTGTTAACCTTTACTCCGATTCACTCGGATCCTAGATACGTTATTAAAAATCCAAAAATTTATTTCAAAACAATTAAAATTAATTATCAAATCCAAAATCAATATCTTTATCTTATTTACCTTTAAATTTCTATTTCTCAATTTCCTTAAATCCGAATCACAAGAAAATTGATTATTTAAATCCGAAAATAAAACCCTACTTAGATTTGATTATTAAGAAAAATTAATCACAAGGTCAACCCTGTGCTCTGATACCAATTGTTGGGATTCAAGAATAATAATGTTAAAACAAAAACAAGATTATTCAAATCCTGGATCTAGACCATGCAATCAACTTTTCTAGAATTCATAATCAAAAGGGGACACAGATTAAAAATAATAATCTCATACCTTTCGCTGGAATTTTCCTATTCCCTTCACGGTGTGACACTGAGTTTCTCGGCGCTTGAGAGGGATGAGGGAGTCTTCTCTTTTCTCCTTAGGTCTGATTCAATGGGGCTTCCAATTGACGTAAGAGAAAAGAGGGACCCCCTCTTTGCTTTATATACCCTTGGAACCCTACCCATCATAAGATCCAAAGGTTAAGAGGGATCACACCAAAGATCTAACGGTCGCCAACCCTGACCATGTTGTTAGCTTTAATAACACTTAAAGAGTCCCTGTTTGATCACATCTCTTTAGTGGGACCCATTATCCTTAATATTCTCTATTAACAGCAATACAATCCGAGTTTTGAAAACTAAGGATTGCGCCAGACCACATAGGTTTTTATTTAATAAGAAAAACCCTAACATCTTCTTGCTATAAACGATCCGGAGCATTCCTCTTATCATTTCCTTATCTCTATTTGCAAATTTCAATGAGATGGAGAGAAAATAGGGAGTGGGAAAAAAGGAGAGCTCCAAATGGGATTTTATAATCTCTTAAAAAAATTAAATCTGAAAATGACCAAATTTGCCCCTATATTTAATGGTCTTTATAGGGGCAAAAATGATTGATGGTCGATATTGAGATCACCAACTACCAACTACTTGAACACTAACATTTGCCATGTATATATGATCATCATTCTATTATTAAAAGTAAAAGAATTTTTTGTTAGAAAAAATTATTAATTTTCCATAAAACAGAGAAAATGTGTAAGTTGTTGCTTATAAAATTTAAGTGGATATATTCTTAAATTAGTATAGTTAATATGGATGAGTGAAAATACAGGAATGGATAATATTATAAATGAGTGTATGTAAGAATAGGGTAAATTATACTCACATCCTCCCGAGGTTTGGTGAAATTTCATAAACCTCCCCTCTAGTTTCTGAAATAACACTGCCCTCCTCTCAACTTTGGTTGTCTAGCAAATACTCTATTCCCTTAATTTTAACGTTACTTCATGGATGAACTTTGATGATGTCATCTTTTAAACATTCTAAAATATCTAAATTACCTTTTTTAAATGTAAGGTTAGCTAATAAAATAAAATAAATGTAATTATTTTTCGTAACCAAGGTTAAACATAATTAACCTAAGGTTAATATTTTTATTATTTTCTTAAAAGCAAGTTCAGATAGATTAACCCTAGGGGTGAGTGAATCTTAACCACAGTTTGTGGGTGTAAGGGGACACGTGGCAGCTTGTAGAGCCCCCTTTAATTGTGGTTAAGCAATCAATCTAAGGTTTTTTTTTCTTCTAAAAATCAATGTTAGATGGATGAATCCTATGGGTGAGTGAATCTTAACCACAGTTAGTGGACGGGTGTTAAAGGGGACATGTGGCTGCTTGTAGAGCCCCCTTTAATTGTGGTTAAGCATAATCAACCTTAAGGCTTTTTTTTTTTTCTAAAAATCAATGTTAGATGGATGAATCCTAAGGGTGAGTGAATTTTAACCACAGTTAGTGGGTGTTAAAGGGGACACGTGGTGGCTTGTAGAGCCCCCTTTAATTGTGGTTAAGCATAAGCAACCTAAGGTTTTTTTTTCTTTTCTAAAAACCAAGGTATGATGGATGAACCCTAGGGTAGGGGTGAATGAATCTTAACCATAGTTAGTAAGTGTTAAAAGGGACATGTGGCGGCTTATAAAGATGGTTTAACTGTGGCTAAATATAATTAACCTAAGATTAATATTTTTTATTTTATTTTCTTAAAACTAAGGTTAGATTAATGAATCCTAGGGATGAGTGAATCTTAACCATAGTTAGTGGGTGTTAAAAGGGACACGTTGCCGCTTGTAGAGCCCTCTTTAATTGCAGTTAAACATAACTAACCTAAGGTTATTTTTTCTTTAAAATAAGGTTAGATGGATAAACCCTAGGTGTGAGTGAATCTTAATCATAATAATGAGTATTAAAAGGGACACGTGGTGGCTTGGGAGTTTATGCTTAATCAAGTAATAAGGGTAAAATAGAAAAATGGTAACATTAGTTAACAGTGTTAAAATGATGAGCGTGACAGGGGTCAGTGTAATTTCACCAAACCTCAGGGGAGGTTTATGAAATTTCACTAAACCTCAGGGGAGGTGAGTATAATTTACCCTTAAGAATATCTAGAAGCAATTCCAATTGATGATAAAATATGAAATAGGTGAGATATCTGATTTTTTTTTTTTTTTTAGTAGAGGATATCACTTACAACTGGGGCTCCTGCCTACCAACATGTTCCTATATTCGGGTGGTGATAGCTTTTTCAGGAGGAAATTCTAATGGCGACTAAGCAATGAGCTAAATTTGGCCAACTTGTGGGCGAAGGCATTCCCTTGTCGTGGGGTATGGTTAATCGTGTAGCAAGGGATGCTCTTAAGAGAGAATTTAATGTCGCCAACAACAGCTTCAATCTCCCAATAAATACATATCTTAGATTGCCTGCAAGTCTTGACTAATGATATCTAATATGAAGATAGTAAGAAGTAAGAAAAGATTTAATACCACATACTTCAAATGTTATCTTAACTATTAAGCCGTAGATGATTTTTCGGAAATTTTCATTCTACCCTTATATAAAAACAAAACTTTGATTTAATGTTTGTTTTAATTCCCAAACTACCCCTTGTCTTTACTATTATAATGCGAGAGGCAGTTGTAGATGATTTTTCCGAAGTTCTCATACTACCCTTATATAAAAGCAAAACTTTGATTTAATGTTTGCTTTAATTCCCAAACTACCCTTTGCCTTTGATTTAATTTCGAAACTACCATTGCTCTTCTATCTATTTTGAATCACAGCCAAATGCGATTGAACTCAGGGAGAGTTCAATCACATCCACGGGTTAACATGTGACCCTTTTAACTCTTATTGACTGTGGTTAACTCCTTCCCCTCGCTCTTACGTGCATCGCACATGCCACTAGCGAGTTCAATCGCACTCAAGGGGTTAACACGTGTCCCTTTTAACCCCTATTAATTGTGGTTAATTCCTTCCCCTAGCTCTCATGTGCATCGCACCGTGCCACCCGTTGGTGACTTACAATGGAACAATAGGGTTTATGTTCATGGTTAGAATTAATAATCCTGAAAAGACAAATGAGCGCAAAATTACGTCATCCAGAAAATTTTAACTTTTTTTTTTTCACTTGTTTGTCGTTATTTTACTTGTTCATCATTTCTTTACTCGTTAGTCATCTTTTTTTTATTTGGGAGCTTCCTTTTTGTCACTCATTACAGTTTGCTTCTCCCTAACTCAAAAGATCCTTAACCATCATTTTTTTAAACTTAACATACCAAACCTCTCTACAAAATAGAAGGAGAGCTGTGTACCAATCTGAACAAATCAAACCCAAGCACAAGCACAAGATAGAAGAAGAAGCAAGAAGAAGAAAGAAGAGAAGTATTTTAAAATAAATGGGAAAAAAGAGATAATGATGTTTAATTTTTATTAGGAAATAAATGAATTTTGATATTTTTTGTGAGAAGATATACATTGTGTTTGATTTTAGTCATATTTTTTGTGAGAAGATATACTTTGTGTTTGATTTTAGTCAGCTCATTTATTCTCCTATTCGTATCTTAGGTTAATTTGTTTTAAGGTGAGGTCTAAGAAGTTTTATGCTTCCAAAAATGCATTGATATGTCTGTATCGAGGGCTGACTCTCGAAAAGAACACTCGCCCATGTTTGTAAAAGCAATTTCAGACCTACAAAACAATTGTTATTTTCACATGAATTGTTTCTACAAATCAGGCGAGTTTGCTTAGGGTTGTTTGTAAATAGATTTGGATCGAATCTGCCCATCTCTGAATTCGATTTGTGACGTGTCAAATTTTAATTTGAATCCAATTTGACTTTGAAACGATTAATATTAATATTTTAATTAAAAATTATAAATTTGTAGATTACTATAACATATTTATAAGATTATATAAATATTATTATTATAATTGAATCGCTATATTATCCAATTAAGTCAATATTCGAATTTAAGATTTTTTAATCCTAAGGTTATATTTTTTTTTTTCTGAAAACAAAAATTAGATTATTGAACCTTAAGGGTTTGTGATTAGGGGTTAAAAGGGGCACATGTTGACCTTGGGGTGCGATTGAACTCTCCCTGAGTTCAATTGCGATTGGTTGTGATTCAATCTCTCTAGGGAGCCTTCGGGTAGGGGAAAAGTAAGGGGAAGTGAAAGAAACCCCGAACTTTCCCTCAGTTCGGGCGAGAATCTGTAGGTTTATCAAGAAACACTTTTCTTAATAGTGTCACTTTTTTTTCACTTTCACACATTTCTAATTTCATCAAATTAATAGAATATTGGAAAAAAAGAAATATTTCCCAGACATTTTTCTTTCAAACTAAACACCCCAAAAAACTATACTCTTCTTTTAATTTTTCTTCTTTAATTTACTTTCTTTTCTCTCTCTCACATATTCCTAACAGAACACACCCTCAAGACTTACCTTTATAGCACCTTAACGGCTACCTTAACGTCGTCTGGCTGTGTTATTTTTTTTGGGTCAAGGTAACAATACCAAAAGGCAAAGTTACAGGCAATAGAAGGGAAAACTCACACCACTCACGCGCTCGCGCACGCACAGAGCCACATGCAACCACTAAGCCATGAAGGGCTGTGTGAATTTAGAGTGTTAGCTATATGATAACCTTTCCACCAAAAAAAATACACCCCTAAGACGGTCTAGGCATCACAATAATAGATATTTAATAAATATAATTGGACCCCCGAAACAACTGTCATTTTCACATGAATTGTTTCTAAATAATCCGGTGAGTCTTTTCACTAGAGAGTGCATTTCCCTAGTGGCAAAGACACCAGACCGCGTCGGTATCACAATCATAAATTACTAATAAATAGAGTCACGATCTCAAGGGTGCTTCCGTATCTGCCAAATACGGCGGAGTTGGAGACAATTCGTAAAACAGGGAAGAAAATTAGTGGGAACACAGAGAAGAAAAGAAGCCCCTTTTTGTAAATTTAAAATAATATAAAGGTGTCTTTGATTTTAAATAAATTTAAATTGTAACATAAAATAAAGTAAGGGACTAAAGTGCAATAATGCTGGAATCTCATGATAAAAGGCCACTCCCCTGTCTCTCAATCTCTCACACTGTCCCTCACTGTCTCTGTGTGTATTTCAGTTAGGGAGAGAGAGAGAGAGAGAGTGGATTTGGCTACGAAAATGGTTCAGAGCTCGATTTTCTGCAAATGGGCTTCACTAATTTTGCTGCTCATCGCTCATTCATCTGCTTTAGAAGATGGTATGTATTTTCTCTCTCTCTCTCTGTCTTGATAGTTCTTAGTTCTTCTTTACTCTCTGATCTCAAACAATCTCTACATTTTTTTTTTGCTTTAAATCAGTATATTTTGCTATTGTAACTTGGGGGTTTCTTTTCTGGGTTTCTGATTTTCTGAATGACCCAAGTGTATAATGAATGTCAGTTGGGAAATTGATTTTCTGGTTTCTATGGTTCTGATTCATTTATTGCTGAAATTTCTGTTTGATGATAGTTTATTCTGTTATTTTTAGTGTGTTTTTTGGGGGGGTTTTTGGGCAATTTATAGACATTTATTTGGTAGGAATTATTAGCTGAATCCTTCAGAGACTAAAATCAATGTGGGTTTTAGTTCTTTCTATTTGATTTTTCTTAGTTTTAGTGAAAAGTTAGGTTTTAAAATTGGAAATTAGAATAGAGTGTTGTGTTGAAGGTAAGAGCTTAAATGATCAAAAGAAGAAAAATGATTTAATTTACATTTGCAGCAGAGATGCTGAGTGCTCGCTCTTCCACATAAACTGGAAAAAAAAAAAAAAAAGGAAGAAAAAGGAGAACGAAAAAAAGAGAAACCCTGTTGTTATTAATTTTCTATGATTGAACTAAAACTGTTTTTGATAGGGAAATGGAAAACGGACCCAGGGTCGGGTCAGCTTAGAAGGTGATCGGCTGACACCAGTTACCTCATTGGTCCAAACCCTTTTTTTTTTTTTTACCGTCCATCAACTGTGGTTAACCCCCTAACTGTGGTTAACCCCCTAGAGCTAAGCAATCTAACCATAGTTTTTAGGAAAAACAAAAGGCAAAAGTACTTATTTTAATTTAATTAAACTTAATCATAGTTAAATAAGGGTTAAAAAGGACACGGGACATTTGGGTCAGCTTGATAACATGATTTTTTTTTTTTTACTTTTTTGAGGAGGTGGGAAAGCTGGATTCGAACCCATGACCCAAGTACTCTTTGTCAAACAATGAGTCATACGAGCTCAACTGCTTGAGGCTAAAATAATAAACAAGCAACTAAGCCATTTTCTATAAATTTTTCTGAACCCAAACTCGACCAATTTACCAGATTTGTGAAAAGAATATCTAAACCCGACCCATCAAGGAACCCTGAACCCTAACCTGCTTAGATGAACAAATGAAATAAATAATTAGAAACGTAATTAATTTCAAAATATAATTATAACCTTTTAAAGTAGGTGATAGATTTGCCCATTAACCACGTGTCTACCAATTTACCTTAAAATCCAACAGTCAGATTTTAAAATTATTTAACACGTGTTAAGTTTTTAGGGGAACGTAATCTAACTTAATGTCAATATTGATAGGATCTTGCTAGCCCTGATCGTAAATCTTCCAAAGACAACTTAGTGGCTACAAATATCGATAAAAGTATCAAACATCTCCATATCAGTGTGGTGAGTATTTAAGAGGGGGGAATTGGACCAATGAGGTCTAATCTTAGGTTTCTAAATGAATTTCATGGGTACGTTGACTATTTCCCAAAAAAAGTCTATAAAATGAGTTTAGAGTAGTCGATTAAATCTTAATTTGTGAGCATTAAGTTATTAAAGTATTTGAATGTTCAACATTGGATGATATAAAAATATCGATTGACCTAATTTTATCATTTTTTTTGTCACGCGAGAATGAATTTCTCGTCCGTGAGTAAAGGAATTGGGACTCGGAAGCCAACATTAAACAACACCTCGGCAAGTCTACTTTTAATGGATAGTGTTTGAGAGTTGTCTTTTATGGGCTTAATCTATGCCCTCTTCACCTTTTGGATTGGTTGCTAGGACTTGCCCTTATGCCACCTTAGCGGCTACCTTAGGTCTTGTGGGTTTAGAGTGTGTGTTAGTTACATGATAACATTTTTCAATAACAAAAAATTATCTGTGACTTCTTAAACGAGGAATCACTTTCATCATTCTAGCTAGAGGGGGTTGGGTGTAATAATTTGATATTTTGATAGGTGACTAATGGTGGGTTCTTTCTCGTTCGTGGGTCCTATCCTGTCTGGAATGTGATTAAGATATGGAATGTGAGGGTATTTTTGGTATATGCTAGTCTAATAGGGTGAATTTCTTGGTATTACAATTTAGAATTATGGATAAAAGCTTCTAGAACCATACAATCTTAGGGATAATAGAAACCTCACCTAAGATTCGTGTGGATAAGAAAAAATTTACGATTTGTAGATTGTAAACTGGATATAAAATTATCTACTTTTTACATATAAAATGATAATGTTTTTAATCTACAACATATAAAATTATATATATTTCTTATAAAGTAAATTGGTTGAAGCTTATTTGAAAATTATTTTAAGGCGATGCCTTAACCTTAGAGCATCTTTAGTGGTAAAGCTAATTTTTTCAATGCTAAAGCTATTTTTGGGCATTGTTATAGTACCAAATTACTATGATTTAGCACCAACGTTTTAATGGTGTAAAAAATATTTTTTTTAGCAATATTATATACAATAAACTATTTTTTTTTGGATAATGACAAAAACGTAAAAAAAAATTAATTGATCAAACACCACAATGTCATTAAATGACTTTTTGTCATTTCTCATGCCATATATGACATGCGAAATGTCTAAAGTCAATTTCTACCATTACTTTTAACTCAGCGTTGGAGGTTGTCCTTTTATCGAGGCATCTTCAATGCAGTGTCAAATGTTTGAGTCAAAGCTAAAAAATAGCTTTTATGATAAAAGGACAAACTTCAACGCTGAATTAAAAGCAATGGTAGAAAATGACTCAGTCTTTTCTTATGACATATATGGCATGAGAAATGGTAAAAAGTCATTTAATGGCAATGTGGTGTTTGACCAATTGAAGTTTTTTTTTTTTTACATTTTTGTCATTATAAAAAAAAAAAAAACTTATTGAATGTAGTATTGTCAAAAAATAGCTTTTGCACCATTAGAGCATCAGTGCTAAATTATAGTATTTTGACACTGTAGCAGTGTCAAAAAATAGCTTTAACATTGAAAATTTGACTTTAATTACACCATTGGAAATGCTCTCATAAAAGCTATTTTTTAGCTTTGACTCAAATATTTGACACTGCGTTGAAGATGCACTTAGAATGCCATAGGACCTCAAACATTTGACACTGTGTTGGAGATGCTCTTAGGATGCCATAGCACCTGCTTAGCAAAGTCCAGTAATTGTTCGTCTATGATATTTTTCAGCTTTTGCTACACTAAAACAACCGTTTTCTTGTATCCTTTCTTACATTTGTTTGCTTATGTCTAGAGTTGTCAGCAAGGTGACTTTAAAGCAAATAGTAGTATATTTGAATTCGTATATGATTACATATTCTATTATCCGAAGTCAAATAAATATCACATATAGTAAAATATGATATTTGTTCCAGCAAAAAAAATGTATGGTATTTGTATTCGACCCTGATTAAAATATTAAATTTCGTATAATATACAAATTATTTGATTACTTTTAAATATTTTGAAAGAAAGAAAAATGGAAAAAAGTATTAAATTTATTTAAAATAATACATTAATATTTTCTTCATCTATATTTTTTGGTAATCTATCTTCGTCTGTATTTTAAGTAACAATTTAATATCTTAAATTAAGTATAAAAAAAACATATTTATAAGATTATTTTAGTATTATAAACTTTATTATATAGATGTATGTAAAATAATATATTGTATAATTGATTGGATATTTATTGAAACTAATATATCAATATTTGAATTCAGATTCAAATGGATAGTAAAATTATTATTTGAATTTGCACAGTTAGGTATCTATTCAGATAATCATCTGCCTAAATGAATTCGAATACAAATTAGATACGATATTAGTCGTGATTATCTGTATACATAGACACCCTACTTGTATCAGTATCAGTGATAGTGTGTTTATACTGGTTTAGGATTCTATTTACATGAATTGTGGTGTATATTAGAATGTGATAGTTGATATTTCCACCCATTAACTCTGCTTCAAATACTAATCTATCTATCCTTCTAACCAAGATACTAATACAGTTAACCAGGGTTGTCCTTTCTTGGATTCCCTCAATCACTTCACGACTAAAATGCACAGTCCTTTTGCTATGATTCACCTAACTCAACAGCACACCCAGGCCCTTTATCTAAGAAGGCCAAGATAAGTCTCTTGATCCGATGAAAAATTTTCAAATGATGTGACAGGACAGCCTATTTCCCTACCCACTAACACAATTGTTTTAAAAAAGTCAGAGTTAAGCCGCAACTTAGTAGTGTTCGTATCTTTTATAGGTTAATGCGTAGCATTTGAAGTTTGATAGAGGGTAACTATTACAATCAAGGGAGGGTTACTACCAATGGGCTTATCCCTTGTTGGTCACCCTCGGCTTTCTTGGTTGTCTAAAGTGAGGGGATTTGCACGGCCTGGGAAATAAATCGGGTGCTCAAAGAGGCCCGGATACCCTCGTTACCTGAAAATAAATAAAAAAATTTGCCTCCTCGCCGAAAGAGTGAATGAGACGTCTCATTCACACTTTTTACCACATGTCCCTTTTTAATTCTTTTTAACTGCGGTTAAGATTCATTCACCCTCAGAATTCAAGCATCTAATTTTAATTTTGATTTTTGAAAAAAAAATATTAAATTTTTTTTTTTTACTTCAGCGGTTAAATTTTTTTTTTAACCGGAGTTAAAAGTGGCTTTGTGAGGGGCGAGGAGGAGACTATTGCTCTTGTATTTAATGCCATAACTTAAAACTCTCATAACAAGTTTTTGGTTTTCGTTTAGCTCTTTGGAGCTAGCTTTAGTGTACTTTGTTGGGGCTGGGACCAGCTGTGTGAATGGCTTATATACTCAATTAGAATAGGGGGGTGAAATGAATCTGTCCGGCTCAGTGTTCGGTACTCTATTGCCATGGCCCCATGCTGCAGTGGGTCCCACTCCCACCGCTAAAGGACATGGTTGCTTTCTGTAAAGCAGACTGGCGGGAATCAAATATTTTACTGTGTCCTTTTGTTGAAATCCAAATCCCAAATCCACGCTTCCATCGATAAAGACGCAACAGCTGCCCTAGAATTTTTCGGTCAAACTCCTCGAGACCTGTACCCGGAAAATTTCGGACCCCCGGCCCCACCATTTACCAGATTACGCGGCCTTTCAATAAGAAGAATAGGACACTTCTTTATGTGAATTACCTTTGATCAGGGGTAGGGGTGCCCGTGGTATTTATGAGTTATGACCCGACCTGTTCTTACCATTAAGGGTTTAGAGTTCGGATAGATTTTCTGTTCAGATCCGTTTTGGATTGGGCTTTAAACGGTGGATCTTGAGATATTGAGGGTTCCTTATTCGATTAGTATTGTATTTATTTAGGAGTGGCAACTTCTTACCCGACCCGTGAAACCCTTTTAAACCCACCCTGAAATTTCCAACCCGTGGGCCAGAGGTTGGACTCTCCTAATCTAACTGTCATTGTACCTGCTCTTCTATTTATAAGTAAATAATAATTATACTGATTAATTAATTTGTTGATATATATATATATATATATATGAGATGGGCTGTGTAACTATAAATTATAGTCAACCCTGCATTGATCGAGGGGCACATTGAGTGTATTTTTTCAAGGGATTGTGATTGTATGCCTTTCATAGCACATGCTATCGAGTGCAGCGCTGTTGGATTAAGAATCCAATGGTGCCAAGGTGCCTAGCTTGACATACATTGAAATGGTGGGCCTTGCTGAGTGCTTTGACGTCATTGGACTCTTGATTGGACGGTGCTGTGCTTGATAACACATGCTATGGAGCACGTACAATCACAATTCTTTTTTGAATCCAATCATTGAATTTTAATGTAGGTTTCTTGAGAGACGTGGTTAAAGGTGGTAAAAGATCGGCTATTTGAGGTGCATTTAGATTTTTAAAAAATTATTTTTTATTGCCTATTTAGAGTTTAGTGAACTTGGAAGGTTGGGGTTTCAACTTTGATGGTGTTTGGTAACACTAATTTAAATAGGTCAAGCTTATTTGAAAATTGTGCTTAATTAGACTTTAAATTGTTAAGTTGGAGGTTAATTAGATGTATACATCTTTTTTGAAGTTGGAGTTTTATCTCTAATTTAATAAATAAGCACAATTTTCAAATAAGCTCTACCTATTAAATTAGTGTTACCAAATGTCACCTTAGTCTCACATCGGCTGGATGTTCTTAGCCTTGATGTGTGGTGCTCATCTTTCTATTGGTCCATTTGTATTTGTGTGTGATTGGCCTATGGGTTTGTCCGTGGTAGTTTATCTCCCTTTGGGGAGTGGAGACTCAGTTCGAGTCTTTGGTGTGGCTGATGACACTCACCATGAGTGCTGACCCCTGACATAGTTAGATAAATGGTTAGAGCATACCAAAAAACAAAAAGTGTTAGGCCTATGGGAGTGTATTGTGTTTACACTCGGACATTACAATTTGGGAAAACACCCACCAACGGTGGTTAAGATTCACTCACCTTAAGTTCATCCATCTAACTTTGATTTTTTTTAAAAAATAAAAATTTAGTTAAACTTAAACATGGTTAAAAAGGAGTTAAAAGGACCCCTACAATATTTATTGTCATGACATCACCATTTATCATATTTGCGGGCGAGTATTTTCCTCTTCACCGTTACTTTTAAATGTTACCTACACAGTTTCTAAAGGAATTACAGACTTACATTTAGGAGTGGCAACGAGGTGGGTCCCGTTGGATTTTCAGGTAGGGTTGACTGATAAATGCTTCACAAGAACCTGATCCATATATTAGTGGGTTGGAGAGGCAAACTGGTCCGTACTGGGTCACCTAAATCATTTCAACTGTTCACCTATGCCTTCTGAAATGAATAAAAATATAGTAATTAAATTAGGTTCAATATTCAATTTATATTAAGTATATGATTATTAATTATGACCCATTAAGTATATGATTATTAATTATGACCCATTTCTTTTTGGTTGAAATGATATCTGATATTATGTAATTTTATGACCCATTGGGTCGGATAAAAAAATTGCCACCCTAGTTGTGGGGCGCTTGGGCCCAAGGCCCAACCCCAAGTGCACTCACACACCCTCTCAAAAAAGAGAGGGGGGGGGAGGGTTGACTTAGATCCCACTGATGTGGGACTAAATTTTAGTCTTTTGATGCATATAACAGATTTCTCATGATTTGCCTACTTTGCAGGTTTACTGAGCAATGGTAATTTTGAAACGTCTCCACCAAACGGATTCTCAAATGAAGGTTTGGGAGATGGGACTGCTTCTGTCCCCAGTTGGAAATCAAAGGGAACAGTTGAATTGGTGGAATCGGGTCAAAAACAAGGCGGGATGATCCTTATAGTACCTCAAGGTATACACGCAGTGCGGCTCGGCAATGACGCCGAGATCAGCCAAGAGATGAAGATTGAGAAGGGGTCTCAGTACTCGATCACCTTCAGCGCTGCTCGGACATGTGCCCAATTGGAATCTCTCAATATATCTGTCCCTCCAGCATCGCAGACCATTGATCTCCAGACGCTATACAGTGTGCAGGGTTGGGATTCATATGCATGGGCCTTCCAGGCCGAGTCAGAAGATGCACTCGTGGTGTTTCGGAATACCGGTATGGAAGATGACCCTACGTGCGGGCCAATCATAGATGAAATTGCCATCAAGAAGCTTTTTACGCCCGATAAACCCAAAGGTAATCCCAGGACATTAATCTCTAATATAGCAGGGTTGCTCTGTTAGGATTCCAGACTAGAATTGGGAGAAAGTAATTTCAATTCTTATGAATTTCAATTCACGTGATAGTTAAAATGATGTCAATTCCTGTATGTGTTTAAATATTAGTTGGAGCTTAGCTTCAAAGTATTGCACCATTATTGTTTAGATTATTTATAGAGTTTAAATATGAGCCGGAGCTCCCCTTCAAATGGTTTGGTGGAGCTTTCCTTATCTATTATAATCAGGTGTCAGTTTTGTAATAATGAGAGAAATCACGATTCACTCTCTTTCTACTTAATTACTTAACTGCCACCAATTGCTGCTTTGAAAAAGAGAGCTCTCCTAAACGCTTTAGAGCGGAGCTCCAGCTCATATTTTAAAATTTTATTTTTGTACATTTTATGAGCTCCTCTTTTCATTGAAAGTCAGTGGCAGTTTTATAATTATCAGGAAAATCTTCTTGTGAAATTGTCACTCTATTAATAACTATAAAACTGCCACTATTCCATGTTTGAAAAGGGAAAATGGAAAACGGATCACATGGTCCTCTTCCAAACGACCAGATTGTGACAGTGAAACTATTATTTTATTTTAACTTTATTTCTCTTTCCCAATGTGTTGGAATTTGATTGGTGTGGTCAGCTTGGAAGAGGACCATGGGTCCTCTAATCAGAACTCAAAAGAAAAGTCTTATCTATCAAATGCCAGCTCTGCTTATATTTAAACTCTTCTCTTATATCTGTGAGAATTAGGCAATGTGCATGAGAGTTGACACTAATGTTTTTGAACTTAGACTCTTCCTTTCTAGAACCCTTGATTATTTTGTATTTGTATTATTTTTATATAAATGAATTTTTATTTGCAACAGCCTATATGCTAATATTGCAAGTAGCATACTCCCCATTTGGGAGGTCAGGGCTTGAGTTCCTCTATAGTGAGCCTGTTGTCTACCAAAAAAATAAGAATTTATTTATTCTAAATATTTTTTTGGGTTGGGCAGTGATTAGTACACCACGCAGTAGACTAGACTATGTAGTCTAATGCCATGATCTCGTGTCCCTTTTAACACTCCTTTAAGCTTAAGAAAATTAAAGTTTTGTTTTTAAAAAAATAAGGTTAGATTGCTTAACCCTATGAGTGAGTGAATCTTAACTATAGTTGATGAATGATAAAAGGGGGGCATAGACCAATAAAGACCAATAAAGACTGCACATTGGACTACATAATCTAATGCCGCAATAAGTTAAGCATTTCCTTCTTTTTTTTTTATCCTTTACAAGTCAGGGACATGTCTATATAATTCATTTAAGGACTGTTGACTCTATATTTCTCCAATTTATTAATAAGATGTTTGTTATTGATGGATTTCCTCACTGGTTTGTGTTTACATGTAACCCTATTTTGCAGCCAATGCTGTTATTAATGGAGACTTCGAAGAAGGCCCAATTTTCATGAATGCTTCACACGGCGTTTTGTTACCCACCAACCTTGATGAAGAGACGTCGTCATTGCCCGGTTGGATCGTCGAATCCAACAGGGCTGTCAGGTATATCGACGACAACCATTTCAAGACCCCGCAAGGTAAACGTGCTATTGAGTTGCTTTCTGGGAAGGAAGGTATCATCTCTCAGATGGTAGAGACTACACCGGAGAAGCAATACAACTTAACCTTTTCCTTAGGGCATGCCGGAGATTTGTGCCAGCAACCACTGGCAATAATGGCATTCGCAGGAGACCAAGCACAAAACTTTCATTACTTGCCGACGGCAGGCATGATCTATCAAACTATAAACCTAACATTCAAAGCCAAGGCTGAGAGAACTCGCGTCGCATTCTACAGCGTGTATTATAACACAAGGACTGACGACAAGACCTCTCTTTGCGGACCGGTGGTGGACGACGTGAGGGTGTGGGGGGCGTCTGGGTCCGGAAGAAATGTGTGTGGAAGGTTTTGCTTGGGGTTTGTGTTGTTAGTTTTAGCTTTAGTTTAGGAGATGGTTACTCAGTTATCGTATATCTGTTTACTACGTATATGGTTTGGTGGGATTTTGCATGGGAACGTTGGTAAACCTTCTTCCCGAGGCTATTATATGTAATTTTCCATCTGGGTATAGTTATCTTCTTCGGATGGCTATATTTTCTTCCATCTTCATCTACATTCTTCTTGTCTATTGTGTTGCTATGTCAACTAGCTAGGGAAACAATTACCAATCTATTTGAGTTTTCTTTCACAGGACTTGATTCTAAAACTTCTTCAAACATCTCTCTCTTTCCTAACCTCGCTTACCTTCCCTTCCCTTTTTTTTTACAGTCCTCTTGTACGTGACGGTAAAAGAAGACGATCAGAATGTCTTCAACCCCCTCTCTTTCCCATGGGCTTGCAAACCAGCCCATGCCCCCACCTCACCGCTTCCCATGCCTCACCATGACACCCATGTCATGGTGACATCACCCTCCCTTTACCCATTTCTCTCTTAGAGAAACCAATCCCCACCCCCCTTCTCACGTTTTTTGACACAGCCAAGAGAGAAAGAAGAAGGAAAGAAAAGGAAGAAAAAAATGAGGTGTCGCCCATCGATCGCACAGTGCAAAAATTGAGCAATATGATGCTTTATTTTATGAGATTTCCGACTAAGGATTAAGGATGAAGACGTCTAGAAAACAGTTTTTCGGACTCGCTATGGTCACTATAAGTTTTTGGTGATGCCCTTCGGACTGACTAATGCGCCTGTAGCTTTTATGGAGTTGATGAATCACCTCTTCAGGCCGTATTTGGATCAGTTTACAGTAGTTTTTATTGATGATATACTAGTATACTCACCCAATCGGGCGAAACATGAAGAGCACTTGAGAATTATGCTGCAAACATTACGAGATAATCAGTTGTATGCTAAATTATCTAATTGTGAATTTTGGATGGAAGAACTAACCTTCCTTGGACACATAGTGTCTAGGGATGGAATATCAGTGGACCCCCTCAAGATTCAAGCGGTGACCGATTGGGAAAAGCCGACCATCATGACCGAAGTTCGAAGTTTTCTTGGTCTAATAGGATATTATAGGAGGTTTTTCGAAGGATTTTCTAAGTTAGCCGCACCATTGACTGAACTGACTAAGAAGGATGTAAAATTCAAATGGATGGTAGCACGTCAACGAAGTTTTCAAGAATTGAAAAATAGATTAACTTCTGCTCCAATGTTGATGACTCCCTCGGGGACCGGATGATTTGAAGTTTATTGTGATGCTTCCCGTAAAGAACTGGGGTGTGTTCTAATGCGATATAAAAGGGTCATTGCTTATGGCTCTAGACAGCTGAAAATACATGAGCTGCACTATCTTACGCATGACCTAGAGTTGACAGTCATGGTGTTTGCACTGAAAATTTGAAGACATTACCTTTATGGAAAAAATATGGTGGTCTAAAACAATCACAAGAGTTTGAAATACTTATTCTCCCAGAAGGAGCCAAAGAAAATGGATGGAATTCTTGAAGGACTACGATTATATTATACAATATCATTCAGGAAAATGAAATGTGATGGTTGATTCCCTAAGGCGGAAGAATGTACGATCAGTAGGCTATATGAGGACAGGAAGATGGAAAATGATTGATGAATTCAAAAACTGGAATCTAAGTAGTATGGGGTTCCGAGATAAGAATGTTAAGTTGGTTAGCATTCAAGCCAAGCCATTACTGTTATAGATTCGGGAGGCACAATTAAAGGATGAAGAGTGAAAACTATCATTGACAAAATGCTTCATGGTAAATTGGGTGAATTTGAAGAATCTAAAGATGAAATACTTTGATTTTTGTTTGTGTCCGTTTATATAGAATATATATTTTTCTCAAAAAAAAAAAATTTCTTTTGGGGGGGGGGGCTAGAATCCCGTCCCATGGCTCCACCCCCCTCCTAAGTTATTAATAGTATAGTAAACAAAAAAATCAAGATTTTAGAGGGGTAAACAAAACAAAATTCAAAATTTCAAGAGGGGTTTTAGCCCCCCTGGCCCCCATGTGGCTCTGCCCCTGGTTCCATAGGACTAGACCACTCTACGAGGCAAATTTAAATGCATTGATATTCTGGAACAGGCAAATCTGGATTCACTTGCATTTTTTGCTCATTCGATTCGGTGATGGGATTCTTTCTATGAACAAAGGACTGATAAGAGATTGGTTTCGAGTTTTCCAAACTGAGAACGATATCTCCATCCAGTGAGGGAGGAGTCTGATCAGTCCTAACAGTCTTGGGAACCCAGTTTTGATTCGGAACGATATCTTCATCTTTTTCTACCTAACCAAAACCGATCAGTATTTGCCTTAAGTAGGTCGTCTAGTCCTATGGAACCAGGGGCAGAGCCACATGGGGGCCATCTATTTTCAAAACTTTGCCAATGATACTACCAATACTGAGAAGAGCCGAGGGATTGAATAGATGAACATGGAGATGAGGGAACCAAACCCACACAGGAATTACAGAAGGTTCAAGGCCTGCCTTAAAGAAAGAAGTCCACTTTAAAAACCTAAGCAGGAATCCATTGATATAAATGGCTTCTTTTAAGCCAAACCAGTAATAAATCATCCTCGGAGCTGAAACGTAAAAGAAGATGACGCTGATCCATCGCACCAATGGAAAACTTTATTCTAACATGGATCGAAGATTGAAGGAAGCTCTTAATAATATTGATGGAGGGGCGGGTAGCCATAAGCACACTTCGCAATCAGACTCTATCGAAAAGAAGAAGCCAAAGAGGCTATTTCATTCAATGAGATGATAATATATAATCATCTTTTTTTTCTTTCCTTTTTTTGGTGTAGGCATCATTTATCTACGTTAGTATGGCCAATACGTTAGATGTTAGCTTGGGCAATGGAGCTCTTGCAACTCATACCCTTGGGGGGATTGGATCATCTCTTTAGTTGATCAAACAATTGTTTTGAACACAATCTATTAGACATACCTTCTAAATCAGTTCTAATATAAGAAATAGTAAGTCTCAGTGTTTCTTTATAAAAATAATGACATTCTTATTATTTATAAACTTCTTGTTATATAAATAAATTTAGTAGATTAATAAATAGTAGGTCTCTTCTTCATAAAAATTAATGGCATTCTTATTATTTATAAACTGCTAGTTATATAAATAATTTTAGTAGATTAACATTTTTTTTTTTTATAAAACATAATTTATATAAAAAAAATTAACATATTTTCTTTGATAAAATGTTATTTTTATTTTATAAAATGATAATTACATAGATGATTTCTATAATAAGTATTTAATTAGGAACTTAAGTCAGGTACCTGAGGACAAGTATGGTTTCCAATAAATAAAACCTTGGCAAAAGAACAACCAATTGAGGAAGAAAAATGTTTAATAGCAGAGATCGAGCTCTCATGCGAAGAAGAGAAAAAAGGGTAAGATTAATCATATTTTACCGTTCTTCAACAGTGGCGAAATCGAATAAAGAGAGGCGGGAAGGTAGGTGTCAATGCACAGTTTGTAGAATTGGTCACACATAAGCATAACTCTGGAAGACAAATCGCATTGAGTTCATACAATTGGCAAAGACTTTACCCTAGTTCCAATGGAGAGAGGTCGTGGTAGCCCTCTCTCATAAGAAGAGAGAGAGGGCTAGCCCTAGTCTCATACTTCTGAAGTCTCATGGTGGTAGCGACAAGTGTCGTTACATCATCTTGTTACCTTGAGAAACTGTGCAAACAAAAAAAATTCCGGGTTCAACCAGATTCAAGGAGTAGTCATGCCACGTCTTTCGAAATAATTTGAATGTTGAGACTGGAGCTAGCACTCCTAAAACAAAGTTCCGAGGAGTGGGTTGGGTTTGGATTATTAATGAACAAACCCAACAAGTAGAGGGGTCAACCTACGACCTTCTGCTTAGGAAAGCAAAACTCTATCCACTGATTTACATGCACTTGGATGTTGCTATAGAATCATATTATTTTGCTAAATCTTGTAGTCAATCTCGTCCCAACTCCTTACGACCAGTAATTGGGAATTTTTTTTTTTTTGGGATTAATCCACGTAATGGGTAGTGGACTTTGCACTAAAGCCACTGAACGGCTTAAAAAAAAATTACCTTGAGGAATATTAGCTGAAACCGAAGGCTTGAGCACTAGGATTCTGAGCCGAGTGCACCTTCTAGTTTCGTGTCTTCCAAATGTGCCACTAGAGGATGGTTATCTGGGAGAGAACTTCCCTACATTGAAATTTTTTAGAGCACCTTCAAACACCCTGCAAAAGAAAATTTTGAAGTACAATATTCGTAAGAAATATACTTTTACTTTCTTACACTTTCTCCCAAAAACTCCATCCATCTTTTGATGGTTGTTATGCAAGAAAAATTAAGTTTCTTTTCTTTTCAGCCAAACGAGCACAACCTTAGAGCACCTTCAAACACTGCAAAAGAAAAATTTTGAAGACACAGGTTGATAGTACAGATCGATGCTTCCCTAGTTGGTTAAGTTTCTCGAATATTAGTAGACCTTTACCAATAAAAATTTGGAAGCAGAAAACCCACTTGTAAGTAGCTTACCTAATCCAACAGTGATTTAAGCACAACTAAAAGCATCTAAATCTACTTTACCCCAGAATAAATAGAATATCAAACAAGCTGACCAAGGCTCTGTACAGTCATAAAGTGCTATGGAAAGACCTGCATCATTTTGAAGGGTAAATTAAATTGTGAAGTGGGCAATTTGTAATGTTAGTGTTGGAATCACTGATAAAGATCACCAATATCAGTTAGGCTCAATCCATCATTGATTATGGAGGGTCAGTTAATTTATAGACTCGGCCTTTTAACCTTTATTGTAAGAGCCATTGGAAGTCCAGAAACAACAAAAAGCTGTGACAAACAAACAAACAGCTCCTCAAAATAAACTCTCTTTTAAACACAAAACATACCAATTCATCCTCAAATTAGAAGTCTCAACATAAAAATACCAAAACTGGGGGGGGGGGGGGGGGGGATCCTAAGCAAATCCCTTAAAAAAGGGTAGGGAGAAAAAGTGACCCTCAACGCAACCTCCTCGCTTCCCTCTCGGACTCGAGCAGGGTGAGGATATCTCCCTCTCTAACTGGTCCCTTCACATTCCTCATGATAAGCCGATTCTGGTCGTCCAGAAACTTGACCCTCACCTGAGTAACCTGCCCTCTTGAACCTGTCCGGCCCATCACTTTAACCACGACTGCAAGCTTCACCTGAGAATCCATACTACTTGGCTGGTAACATACAAAGTTAAAGAATGAGGGTTTGGGCAGTTAAAATAAAACCATTAAAATGTAAACAATTATGGTGAATAGAAATATGCCATTAAATAAGGTTTTGCTTCAGAAGTATAGCACCATAAAACAATTGTTACCAGAGATCGGAAAGCTTGCAAGTCATCTCTAATGACTAAGTAACTACTCATTACGGTCGTGCACATGGTTGTTGCCAATCTACTCAAAAAATTGCTATGTTCTATGGTTCTCAAATCTCTTGGCTGAACATTCTATTGACTTGAGACACTTGATGTTTGGGTAATGGATGGCTCAGCCATAACCCAATATTTTTTGGATAGGTAAACAAATATTTTTATATTAAAATATTATTTAAAATAACATAATTAATATAGAAACTGAAATATTATAATAGAAAGCAATAAATATTGCGGGAAACAAAAAAAAACTCAATTCCAACTTTTTATAATATCTTAAATTTAGCACAGTAAAAATTAAGTGAAGAAGTTCATACATCAAATCTTGAAGAGTACAATCGTGCTTATTTGGTTGGGCTGGACTGGTTGGCCCGTTGGCAGCTGCAGATTCAGCCTGGGGCAGCTTTCAAGGAGTACTAAATAAATGTCAAACTAAAACCAGTGTAGTTAAAATGTCACTACTTATGCAACGCCTCGCTCACCGCTTCGCCTAACTAGAACCCCATATCTAAGCATGCACTAGTTTAGATGAGGTCACCTAGGTGGAGCCAGAACAATTGAGCCTCATCTCTGCTGCACTAAAGCACTAGTGACAAATGACAACGGTGCCCACGACCACAAAGTTATGTTATCTACAAAAACAAAAACAAAAATATAATATTACATATTAATATATGTGCACGTGTATGGAAAATATCACTTTTTTACTTCAACAGTTTTTGTCTAGGGATTTTGGCATTCTGCATCTGGCTCTCTCCCCCATTTCTTCGAGCTTTATTTCTTTAAAGTGACATTTTGGCCCCCTGTATGCTCCATTTTAAATTAATTTTTATTTCCACTACTATAAATATATTAAATTTCTTAATTATAATTAATAAAGAAGATGTCACCTAAGTGTCGTCTATGCCACACCTATTGCTAAGGGAACCCCTATAGCTAGGCATGGCCCCCTGTATGCTCCATTTTAAATTAATTTTTATTTCCACTACTATAAATATATTAAATTTCTTAATTATAATTAATAAAGAAGATGTCACCTAAGTGTCGTCTATGCCACACCTAGGCAAGACCTCGCTAAGGGGAACCCCTATAGCCAGGCATTGCCCAAACTCCTCAACTCCACGGACTAAAACTAAATTTGAAATACGAACAAACTAATTGAGTATCATGTACTACCATCATTTTCTTAGAAAATTAAGCCTACATGAGACATTTTGCATATTGAACAAATGAGTCTAAATCAGGATGAACCCAATGCAATCAAAACTCTATGCCACACCTATTGTTAAGGGAACCCCTATAGCTAGGCATGGCCCCCTGTATGCTCCATTTTAAATTAATTTTTATTTCCACTACTATAAATATATTAAATTTCTTAATTATAATTAATAAAGAAGATGTCACCTAAGTGTCGTCTATGCCACACCTAGGCAAGACCTCGCTAAGGGGAACCCCTATAGCCAGGCATTGCCCAAACGCCTCAACTCCACGGACTTAAACTAAATTTGAAATACAAACAAACTAATTGAGTATCATGTACTACCATCATTTTCTTAGAAAATTAAGCCTACATGAGACATTTTGCATATTGAACAAATGAGTCTAAATCAGGATGAACCTAATGCAATCAAAACTCAGCCCATGAGCCCTATTTCTAATCTATCATGTACGCCACCTCAGGTTTAGATAGTTTTTAGCTGATTCTAATACACACAAATTCACAATGGAGATTCTTCATCCTAAGATATGTAATTCTAAATATGTACATCTAGAATGCCTTGATAGCTATCTAAAGAAAAATTCAAAAAGGAATGTCATGTAGTTTATACCCAACTTCATCTAGGTCTTTTGTTGGTAGATGTATTTGGTAGTCATTAAATTTAAATATGGATTTTATTGTGATTAAAGGAATTTCCCTTTTATTAATAATGAAGGAGGAGACAACAAAGATGCTATTATAAGATTATATAAGCATGTCTAGAGGTGAGTATCAAGCCAGGATGAGCTTTTATCGAGCAATGTTAAATTTCCAGATGTTCAATCAAAAAATAAGTAGTGATAGTCATAGTAAAAAAGTTCTCCGCTTGTTTCAAAAAGTCCCGAATAAAACGCGATTTTTTCGTCAAACAATAAATTCCCGAACTATTCACTACTTTTTGAAAAAAAACACAGCTTTTAAAAAAATTGCAAATTTCACGAATTTTTTAAAGAGCCTCGAATAAATATCTAATATATGAAATATGTGTGTTTATAATTTTTATCATTAGTAATCTTATTTAATATCTTTTCAAATCTTGCCTATTTTTATCGATTTATTTTTTAATTTTTCCAGTTTTTGCACATTTGTTTGAAAATTTTCCTATCCGAATAATCTCGAACTCCGACTTGGTAATTATGGTTAGTATCATGTTATTTTCTCTTTGTAATTATTAAATTTATTTGTTCCCATTTTTGTCCCGAAGTTTTCCCGATTTTGCCAAAAAAATCGAACTAGACCCCTCACCGAATTATTCCCGAACCCCGACTTTATTACTAAGGTAATAGTCATTATATTTAAATATAGAGTTTTAATTTCTTATTTATAAAAAAGGACAGGAATATTTAAATTTATAATTTGGTACCAATGTTTGTATCTCGATCCGTAAGTTTTCGAATGAATGATTTGATTACACAATAGAAGAACCTATTATACAAATTATATAATAGAAATGAACATAACCACATCATCTTTTGTTCACCACCTCAAATCCTGGTAAAACAACCAAATTCATAAAATCTCCAATTTGTTTATCACATTGAAATGAGAAATCAGGTTTTGTTTCATCTAAGAACATAGATAATATCAAGATTCCAAATGATGTTCTGCAACATCAAAAACTATCTCTAATACTAAAACTTACCGAGGGTACATATCGGAAGAAAGATTATAACAGAAGAAAGATTACAGAAGTAGCAGCAGAAATGAATAAAGAAAAATAAATAATTGTAAAAACAGAAGAAAGATTACGGAAGTAGCAGCGGAAATGAATAAAGAAAAATAAAGAATTGTAAAAAATAGAATCTGCCTAAACACTGAAAAGAGATATCCTTTTATAGAACACAATGAACATTCTCGTAATATATAACATTTGATTATATTTTGAAATCCAAAAATAATTTGAAAAAAATTTGAAGTCCGAATCTGCTTTCGGTGCAAGAGACTGACTCTTTTGTCGGTTTATACTCATTATTGAAATATGTGAATAGTGTTGCTACAGTAAAAGTCATTTTTATTGTTCGTCCTTTTGACTTTTGAGGTGAGATGTTGCCGAATCTTTAATGTTAAGTGAAGAATCGTTACTACGGTTTTGATTGTTAAATACCACTGTCAATTCTAAATATGAAGGTTTGTTGTGTAGTTACAGCTGGAGATTTACGTCATAGCAGTCATCTTCATTTTCTTGAGCATAATTTATAGAGGACACCTCCGCATCCTTATCTTCTCCATTGTCACTATCAGAGATTTGAGATAATGCATCCATGAGAGCTTTTTTGGAGGCACGTTTGGATGTAACTCCTGCCAGTCGGGCTTGTAGTTGGCTTTTGATCATGAGGAGTTCTGACTGTTGATGTACAGGTTTGTGACGGGAGTGGAACTAAGCCCGAACAGCTGGTTGGGTCACTTTATTTTATGTGGTTCAAAACCAAATTAGGACAAAAGTTTTATCCCTCCCTAGTGAAATCCGAAATATTATTCTATCCAAAACTTTAGACACCATGAAACTGTGGCTTTATACTTTTGCTCAACTTGAAGCTAATAATTATTCTTTTCCTGGTTCAACTATCACTCGTATTTATCCTTATAATCTTCTCAAACTAGAAAATATTCCTTTACAATTTCAAAATCAAAAAGTTCGGTTATTTGAAAAGGGTTTTACCAAAGGGATTTATTCCCACCATCAAAATGATCTTATTTGCTTTCCCAACTGCATTATTGAAGCTTGTAAACAACAACGATTTTCTAACCCAAATTCATTTCTTTATCTTGAAGTAATTAGTACTTCTCCTGAATGGTCAGATAATGGGTACACCTGTCATCCAACTACCCATTTTGTTTACATCCATTATATTGCCCCATGTTTAGAAACCCACCCTCATTGCAGACAAAAGGCTGATTACACTAAACTTGATATAATGACCCGCAAACTCCATGAACTATTTCGAATTTATCATGTCCTCAAACCTTGTCCTTAGCATATTCTTACAAAAAATGGATGCATTATCATCCTTGCTCGTCCAATTCCACTTAATACCCATCCAATATTATACCAAATTACAAATGGAATTGTCCCTTCATCTTCCTTTGTACAAAAAACTCTTCATCAAAATCTGCAACATAACCCCCATCAAGCCCATTTCGCTGATCCAGCTACTGATTGGAATTACTTCTCTAATGAAGATGATCTTCTTAATAATGACAACAATGACCATGATTGGGAAATGGAACTTTTTCAAGAATGGTAATCCACCAACAACATATTGGCTGCCCTTTCTTCAAGGACAAAACTACAGTGATGATTCTTCGCCCACACAACATCGAAGGTTCGGCGACAACTCACCTCAAGTCACCTCAAAAGTCAAAAGATGAACAGTAAAAATGACTTTTACTGTAGCAACACTATTCACAGATTCCAACAATTAGTATAAACCGACAAAAGAGTTAGTCTCTTACACCGAAAGTAGATTCGGACTTCAAAATTTCTTCAAAATGTTTTTGGATTTCAAAATATAATTAAATGCTATATATTACGAGAAGTTTACTTGTGTTCTATAAAATGATACTTCTTCTTAGTGTTTAGGCATGTTGTATTTTTTACATTTATTTCTTTTTCTTTAGTTATTTCCGCGACTACTTCTGTAATCTTTCTTCCGTTATTCAGTATTGTACTCCTCTGTACATACTCTCTGTAAGATTTCTTTACTTGTTAAATATCAAACTGTTTTCTATTTGCATATGCTTGCCTTTTATTTCCTTTTGTTTTAATTATATTCAGTACTATTAACACGAATTTAAGATCTATGTGTTGCAATAAGAAATTGGTATCAGAGCCATGGTGATAAAGAGTGTGTTCGTCCCAACCTAGGAAGACCCGTTACAAACGGCATCCCCGTTACAATCTGCGTCCCGATAGTAAGATCTATAGAGACAGTGAATCTATTGGTTTACAGAGTTGTAGGAGACCCTTAGGCTAAAGATGAATTCTCTTTTTAAAACTACGTCAATGACTCCTAGTTCTACACCCTTCATCTGTTCTTGTTAATTCTGATGAATATAGTTTCGATAAAATTGAACAAGATTTGCAAAATTGGAACATTCCAAAAATTCCTCTTAAAACTATTTACAAAATTAGATCTTCTGATTTTTTAACTGAACAAAATATCAAAGTTTTTGAACAACCTATTTCTCTTAAAAATGAATTTGAAACTATTCATTTACTAGACTCAAATACTATTAACAAAAAAAGACAAAAACACCAATACCTTCATTATAGATTAATTCAAATTGCAGTCAAACCTCTTTACCGTTTAGGAATGAATGATACTTCAATCCTACTTTGTTTAAGAAACTGCCGACACAAAAAGTTTGTTGATTCACTTTTAGGATCAATATCTACTAGTTTATGTAATTTACCAATATATTTTAAATGTTACCCAAACTTCTAATTATACTCCCTTTTCAAATCTTTATTTTTCTACACCCAACATTTTTTGGGTGACAAAAGTACCCATGTCCCTCCTAAAAAGGAATTTACGGTTTTCGACTTCCAACTCTTGACCAAAAGAAGCCTCTTCCCTCTTCCGCTTGGATCTCATTCTCTCCAGCCCACAACATTACAAAGCAAGGCAGGAAATCAACTCGAAAGAAAACCGATATTGTCCAAGCATCCAGGAAAGTGCCCCTATAAGGCTTCTGATATTGAAATGTGAGTTAATTCCTTGACCCTATTTCTAATGAAGATGAAGATCACGACAAATCCTCAATCACAGATTTGAAGATCACAACAAATCCTAGATCCAAATTATTCTCTTCCTAAATTCTCTCTTTCCCTCTTGTGATAATTGTCATTCTTGTATAACTACCGCATATTCTTTGTATTTAGCTTGTAAGAATCCCAACCAAGTTAGGAAACTAACCATTCTCTGTAACAACAAAACTCATATATAAGAATAGAAATCATTTGTCTCTACTCACATTTTTTTAAGAGAGATTAACTTCAGTTTTTACAGAAATCTTTATGGTATCAGAGAACTCTGCAATTAAGTGGAAGTCTTCATTTATTTTTTATTTTTTTAAATCTCTTCCCCATCAACTGTTTGTTAATTCTTCTCAAAGGCGGCGTCAAATCTGGAAAAAACTCTATTGGTGGTTGCTGAATACATACGACTGATTAAGCCGCATTTCCAGAATAGGGGAAGATGAAGATGGAGGGAGGCTGCTGTTGGTGGTTGTCACGGGATGTTTAAAATCTGGAAAAAACTCTCCTCCCAATTTTTTAGGAACCCACCTCTCCCATATAGAGAGTGAAAGAAGGGAGATAGAGTCCAGACTAAACAATAAGACCTACATAAATAAAAATAAATAAAGAGAGAGAATGATGCAAAGAGAACACTTCACAGGGGAATTTGGTTTCTGCAAGGAACTTCTCTGATTGATACATGATCAGAGGGGAAGATCTTTGTCTGGTTTTTTCCCGAAATTGTGAAAATGGGTTTTGAATTTAATGGTTGCATTGAAGAAACGGTATTAAAATCCATGAGTATAATAAAATCTAGATATCGACTTGCGAAGCCTGTGAGGAGGTGAGTCGATGAGATAGTCAAGCGGATGTGAGAGAGAATGAGAAAGAGAGAAAAAAAGGACATGAAAAGTTAAATGTTTCTTTTCAGCAGGGACAGGGGCACTTTTGTCACCCCAAAAAAAGCTGGGTGTAGAAAAGTAAAGATTTGAGAATGGAGTATAGTTAGGGACACCCAGCATACCCTGGGTATTTAGGGGAAAACCCCAAATTTATAATTTGGTACCAATGTTTGTATCTCGATAGGTAAGTTTTAGTCTGAATACATAATAGAAGAACCTATTAAAAATTACATAATAGAAATGAACATAACCACGTCATCCTTTGTTCACCACCTCAAATCCTGGTAAAACAACCAAATTCATAAAATCTCCAATTTGTTTATCACATTGAAAGGATAAATCAGGTTCTGTTTCATCTAAGAACATAGATAATATCAAGGTTCCAAATGATGTTCTGCAACATCGGAAAGTATCTCCAATACTAAAACTAAATCATTTCTCACATGTCAAAGACACCCATAGATCAATACCCAGTAAGATACAAAATCCAAGTTATACAGTTATTTTTTTAAAAAAAAGTTTTTGTATAGGAATTTAGGCAGATTTGGATCTTCAAAGTTCAAAGTAAGAAACTGGTGGAGAATTATAAATGATTCCAAGAAACAGATTTCTTGAATGTTTAATATATACGAAGACTGACTTAATCAAGCTTTCCATATCCCAAAAAATCAAAATTCGAAGATCCCACCAAGCAAATCCAACAGAAATTAGGGATATGAGAAAGAATTAAGAAAGCAAAGAAAAATCACAGATCTGATATCAACATAAACGAGAGAGAAGTACCTGCTACAAATCGTTACGAGAGAGGAAGACGAAGCACAGAGCAAACGCCGAAGTCCGAACGAGCGACCGAAGAGTCGAAGGCTCCAAGCTGTCGAATAGGATGGATTAGGGTTAGGGTTTAGTTGGTAACGTAAGAAGGTATTTATATTAGTTTAGTTAAATTCTCTACTGTTACAGTATATTCCGACTCTTTTGGATTCCAGTTACGTTACACATATCACGATCGACACGTGTCCCTGTATGTTCCTTTTAATACCTCTAATTAAAGATAAAATTCACTAATCCTTAGGGATTCAATCATTTAACCTCAAATTTTTTAAATATTAATTAGGAAAAGAGTTATCGTTCAGTACTCACCAAACTTAATGGGCGAAAGGTTTACTCTTGTGATCACAAGAGTATCCCTCTTGTGAGCACAAGATCAATGGACAAAAAAACATTACCTCATTATAAGTTTTTTTTTTTTCCGTCCATTTTTGACTTTATTCTATTCAATTTTTTTTTTTGTTTGGTGATCTTGTGCTCATAATAGGGATACTCTTGCGAGCACAAGAGTAAATCTTTTGCCAACTTGGTGAGTATTGTACACTCACCAAACCAAATATTTCTTTCTCCCTTCTTTTTTGTGGTCCCACATAAATAATAAAATAATGTTTCTTTCTCTCTTTCTTTATTGTGATCCCACACAAATATAATAAAATAATATTTGTCTCTCCCTTCCTTATTTGTTTTCCAACTCAAATAATAAAATAGTGTTTCTCTCTCCCTTCTCGTTTTGTTAAATTGGTGAGGCCACTAGGAGAGTTTTTTAAAAAGTGGATAACCAAATTTTTTTTAAAAAAAGTGAGTTTTGGCTATTTTGGGTGAGTAAAATTTGGTGAGGTTGCTATGAGCATTCCTAATAGCCTCACCAAAATAACTAAAAAGTTATTTTGGTGAGGCCAAAACATTACAATTTGCAAAAAGAGATCTCCAGTAGCCTCTTCAAACTAACCATTTTGGTTTGTTGAACTGTACACTTACCAAACCAAGTCTTCGTCTCTCCCTTCTCTTTTTTGTGGTCCCACACAAATAATAAAATAATGTTTATCTTTCTTTTCCTTTTTTGTTTTCCCACACAAATAATAAAATCATGTTTTCCTCTTTCTTTCTTTTTTCGTTAAATTGGTGAGGCTACTGGGAGTATTTTAAAAAAGTGGATAGCCAAAATAGAAAAAAGTGTTTTGGTGAGGCTTATTTTGGTAAGCCAAAACACTAAAATTTACAAAAACGGATCTCTTTTCAAACTAACCATTTTGGTTTGGTGAGTGCAAAGTACTCACCAACTCACCAAGTTTGGTGAGTATTGTACACTTACCAAACCAAATCTTCATCTCTCCCTTCGTTTTTGTGGTCCCACACAATTAATAAAATAATGTTTCTCTCTCCCTTCCTTTTTTCTTTTGCACACAAATAATAAAATAATGTTTCTCGCTCCCTTTTTTTTTTGTTAACTTGGTGAGGTTATGTGGAGTGTTTTAAAAGACTGCATAGTCAAAATATAAAAAAGTGAGTTTTGACTATTTTGGTGAGTAAAATTTGGTGAGGTTGCTAGAAATGCTCTTAGACTTGAATTCTCTATGGTTATAAGTTATAACTAGACTCTTTTGGGTTCCTGCTACGTTACACAGGTAAACACGTGTCCCTGTTGACATGTCCAATTTAATACCTCTTACTAAGATTCACTAATCCTTAGGTTCAATCATCTAACCTTAATTTTTAAAAAAAATATTAATTAGGAAAAGAGTTAACGTATATGTGGTTCCCATTTCATATCAACATGGCCTGTCCTCATTGGTCCACGCCCTAGTTTTAAATATTCACCTACTGTGATTAAGATTCACTCATCCCTAGAGTTAACCAATCCAACGATGGTTTTTCAAAAAAAACCAAAATCTTAGTTTTAATTTAATTAAGTTTAACTATGGTTAAATGAGTGTTAAAAGGGACATAAGGACACCGGGTAAGATATGAAACAGATCTGTAGGTCCGTTGTGCACTGCTCTATTACTTATAAAAGTTAAAGTTGTTGACTAGAATTAAAAGAGCACTTGAAAAGGTTTTTGTGTTGTAACCGGACTCCTTGAAGCTCGGTTATAAGCGTAGAGGATTCCAAGTCATTAGTTTATATATAATTATTTAGGACCCTTGTATATGTAAAGGAATTACATAGAGTTTGGATCTCTCTTTTTCACTCTTAAGCCGATTAGTCCATGATGAATCTCAGTCTAAATGACTTTAGACTAAGAATTCGTTTCGTTCATTAAAAAAAAATGATTTTTTCGAAATTAATTTCTTGATAATTAACATTATTTCAAATCAAGAGGGATGGAGATTTTGAGAGGAGAGAATTAACTACATGATAAAAGACAACTAACTTATATCTTTTATGGAAATTGAACTCAACTCTATGATGATATAAATATCATTCATATAATTTGAATAACAACTTAATACCTTAACATCCTAGGGCCTGTTTGGTTTGGGCTAAAATAAGCACTTATATAAGGGTCTAAACGCTTATGTAGAAATTATGATTAAATAATAGTGTTTGGTTGGATTTAACATAAGCGCTTATTCGATAAGCGTTTACATTTATAATCAATGATTTGTAATCAACGAGGGAGGTGCTTATGAGTGCGAATAGCACTTAAATGTGACGAGTAGGGCAGGGCAGAGTTAGGATTCTCTTGTAAGGGGGCTAACAATGGGGGTTCGGAGGCATAGCCCGTGAAATTTTATTTTTTTTGAGGGCTAAGTTCACGGGTCATCGCGTACGTTGGTAAAGAATATACCTTTTCTCGGAAGTTTATGGGGGGGGGGGGGGCTAAGCCCCCATTTCCCGACTCCACCCCTTCCCCAGAGTACACCCCTAATAACTTACACCCCTAATAACACTATAGGAAAATATATTTTTTCCAAAATTTCAAGGGAGCTTCAGCCCCCCTGGGCCCCATGTGGCTCCGCCCTTGGTGAATGGTTATCATGGGTTAAATGATGAAAGATCTTTGTTGGATCTTCTAGCCATACCAAGCATGTCATCCTTTCTACTCTTCGCTTTAAGG
Source organism: Tetracentron sinense (assembly GCA_015143295.1). NCBI lineage: Eukaryota > Viridiplantae > Streptophyta > Magnoliopsida > Trochodendrales > Trochodendraceae > Tetracentron > Tetracentron sinense. The sequence continues at coordinate 24,297,078 of CM026552.1, forward strand.
AAGGTAGGCTGCCCATTAGATATCTTGGCCTTCCTTTGATCTCTACTCGACTGAAGGAGACAGATTGTCAACCATTGCTAGAAAGGATCAGAAGTCGTATTGCTACTTGGAAAGGTAAACTGCTTGCCTATGCCGGTCATCTAGAGCTTCTCAAATCTGTGATCAGCAGCCTCCACATTTTCTGGTCAGGTTCTTTCCTCCTCCCTGCTTCTGTGATTAAGAAGGTTGAACAAGCTTGTGCCACCATTCTCTGGTCTGGTTGTCTTGATCAAAGAAAACCTCCCCTAGTGAGCTGGAAAAAAGTATGCACTCCTTATTCGAAAGGTGGATTGGGTCTGAGAAGGCTCAAATTAAGAGAGGAATTATGCTGCCCTCCTTCGTCATATATAGAACTTAGTATCAGATTCCCCTTCCCTATATATGGACTGAATGGGTTAAGGCTCACCTTATTAAAGGAAAACAATTTTGGAAATTAAAGGAACCTTCAGACTGTTCTTGGTCTTGGAGAAAGATCCTGCAATTGAGGACCATGGCTCGACCTCTCATCTTTTCCCTTATTGGCGATGGGACCAAAACCAACATTTGGTTTGATAATTGGTTGGAAATGGGTGTGCTTAATGAATTGTTTGGTACTAGACTGATCTCTGACTCCGGTCTTCGAGCTGCAGCACGAGTTGAGTCTCTCATCTCTAATGGCCACTGGCATCTTCCTCCTGCTTCCTCTAGGGACCTATCTCAAGTTTGGTATGAGATTTCTAAGGTTCAATTGAGGTCTAGCTTCTCTGGTGATATGGTTATTTGGAAACCGAGTTCCACTGGGACTTACACTCTAAAATCTTCATGGAATGCTATCAGATCGCCTTCTTCTCATGTTGACTGGAGCAACCTTCTATGGTTTCCATTGAACAGCAAGAGGCACAGCTTCATTTCTTGGCTTGCTTTATCAGACAGATTACAGACCCAAGATAGGCTTGTCCAACACTCGGTTTTGATACAGTCTAAATGTTGCTTTTGTTGGAACTCAATTGAAAATACAGCCCATCTTTTCTTTGATTGTAGATATACCCAAGTAATCTGGAAGCATATCCTTAGCAAGTTTCGGTTTGGTCCTCACCAAATTCTTCCTTGGCATGATGAAGTGCAGTGGCTCATTCGCAAAACTACCAAAGTAGACACCATGACATCAGTCAGGAAATTGTGTTTCAATGCTGCTATTTATCATATTTGGCTGGAACGCAATGCGCGAATATTTCAAAATCAATTCCTTCCTCCTGAGACTGTTTGTGCTAAGATTATCCGCGATACGACTCTACGTCTAAGCAGTGCGAGTCTGGAGATCCTTGACTCTCAAGCCAACAGAGACTTCTTTATCAGGTGGAACATCTCTATAGCCTGGAATCACCCTAGAGAGCAGTGGTGTTCTTGGATCCCCCCTTCAAATGGATACATGTCCGTTAATACGGATGGCTCCTTGCGATCAAATGACGCTGGTTGTGGAGGGATTTTCAGAGATATCAGTGGCCAACCTATCTTGGCTTTTGGAACTTGCTTTCGCCTTGAAGAGATAGGAAGCTACACCTCTAGCCTTTACATTGAACTGCTCACTATTAAGAAGGCTTGTGACATAGCTAAAGATCAGAATTTGAATAGGCTAGAATTTGTTTCTGATTCTAAAGGGGTTGTGGACATCCTTAATCAGAGATCAGATATGTCGTGGCAAGTGAGAGGGATAGTTGAACTTATCCGTGAAGATTTTTGTCATCTTGGAGATGTGGCTATTAGACATTCTTGGCGAGAAACGAATAGAGCAGCTGATTTCCTTGCATCTTTTTGTAATCTAGACTCTACTGTTATCCTCCTCCCCCATGGCTTTCTTGATCCTCTTAGGATCATTGTTAGAGAGGACACACGATGGTTGTTTGTTGTTTTTTATAACAGTATTTGAATTAAATAATTCTGTATTTAATCTTTATTAAGTTAAATAGAACAAGACTATTCAGTGTACAGAATATGAATTTTATATTGATTCACTATATATTCTGTTCATGTAATAATAAATTAAAACTACAGAATAAAATGAACTCACTGGTTTAGGAATTGAAAAGCAACAAATCAAGTCGAGTGGTAACTCTCTTCTTAAGACAGATTTTGTCCCTCACACTAGTGCTTTTGATATACGGACGTCTGCCTCCCAGGATAAAGTGATCTTTACACAAACAGAAGAAGCACAGCAATCTGCTTGTCCAACGAACCAAAAACTACTCTATATCTCTCTCTTGGATTAACACAAACTTATGAATATGCAGAAGGAATCCGAGGCTAGGGAGTAAAGGAAGGAAATTTTTTTTCTTAAGAATATGCACCAGAAAAGCCTTAAATAGTAGGCAAAGGAGACTGTCCAGAATGGTCATGTCTCTTGGGTTTCAAATTTAAATCCAACAGACATGACTGTTGGAATAACTGTATAAGTTGAAACGGGCTCTGGCCCAGCAAAACAAAAAATAAATATAGGGGCCAGGCTTAAGGCCCACTAGAACCAAAGCAAGCAAACCAAGCCAGCCGGCCATACCGGACTCGGACACGGGTCGGGGCGGCGGCGCGCGCGTGTTGGTTCCACCTTGGAGCAAGTACTCACTCCTTCGCAAAATTTGGGTGCCCCAAGGGCCCACCCTTTACTTCAAGGTAATGGTATTTAAACCACACTATAGTTTCAATAGTTTTCCAATGTGGGACTATTAAACTACACCATTCTTCAACTTATAATTTATGTTCAAGTGGCCCACTTTGAGATGAATTTCTCATTCACCACTTCACTGTTTTGGACAAGTGAATACACTACGTTGATCTCCTCATGGAGGAGAACATGAATCCACTTGGACCCGCCTCATAACCTTTGTGGGTCCCACTTTTATTTTGGGTCAAAGTTTGTAAAAAACTGTTTTCCCAGATTTTCCAAAACAGAATTTTTCCAACAGTAAAGACCGTAGGATGTAATTAGTTTTGTTTATGCAGCTGGTAGGGGTCCACCTAACCCCAAGCTTTACTTCCAAAAAAAAAAAAAAAGATGAAAGAGTGAACAACACTTACGTCGTTTTAATCCTCTCCTCTCCTCATCGAATAGTATCATCTCCCCACTTCTTCATCATCTCTTCTTCTTCTTAGACATGGGGGTATGTGCTTGTGGACAACAATTGAGGCTTCGTTGAAGTCTGCATAAAGTCCTATTGGTTTTCTTATATGTGGAACTAGGAGCTTGATTAACAGGGTTTCTGTCTCTCTGAGACCCTTTTTAGAAGTCAGATCCATAGCCATTTGATTAGTAACCCAACCATTTCTGTAATCTACAGAATCACCACTCCAGAGCTTACAAAGACCTGGTAAATCATCAATCGGAATTATTGAGGAAGTAGGAATACCATATTTCTCTATAAATTTTGTCGGTTTAATGAACACGATTGGAGATTCAAAAGCCATTGTGGGGCAGCTCCCTTGATTGTGGGTTATTCTGTGTGGCTCACCTGTTTGCCAATATTGGATTCTAATCACAACTGGTGTGATTCCGACTGTTATAATTACTCCGAGATACAAGTTTGAAGTTTGATCTTCTTTAGAGCGATCGGTCGATAATATTAGATATTGATAGATGGCTCTAAGATAACGATCTATCAATCTAGGATATCAATCGATAGTATAAATACGAATGTAGTATATAAAAAAAAATAGAGCAAATGATTTTTATTTTTTATTTTTTTAAAATCCTTGAATGAAAAAAAATGAAGGGTTGGAATGGATCAAAAACTAAAACGATAGAGAAGCCTATATTATATAGAGAATATTAATTAATAGAATGAATATTACAAATAAAGATGATAAAAACATTTTAAACAGAAAAATGAAAGAACAAAGAAAATATTTGAAATAAATTTGAGAAAACCCTAATCAACATTGAGAATATATTACTAAGAAAAATAAGAAAGAACTCTTACCTCTGTAACAGATGAATGCCAAATGAAGGAAGGTGATCGGATTTTGAATGAACAGGAAGAGAAGATTTTTTTCTCCCCAAAAAATAGTCTTCTTCCTTCATAGAGTGAACTTTAGGAGAGAGTGTAAAAAAAGGTATTTTGGTCCATTCATGCTTAAGTCTCGCACGTGTGAGACACACGTGCTAAAGCCTAAAAAAGTTATTTTGAAAAACTGGAGCCTATTTCAACAAAAACCCCTTAGGGTGTGTTCATTTGGGGGGTAAGTGGGGGAAGTAAAAGAAAGTGAGAGAAACACTCACTTACCCCATGTTCGGTTTGCAAGAAACCTTCACGTTCTAGAGAATCATGATTCTCAATAGTGGCAGATTTTCTTGCACTTACACCCATTTCATATTCCGGCTTTTTGATGGAATAGTGAGAGAGTGAAAAAAGTCCATTGTTATTCCAATTTTACCATTTTATCAAAAGGGTTTTGTAAATGTGAATAAAGGGTATATTTGGAAAAATATACACTTTCTCCCACCACTTTTCTCCCAAACCAAACATACAAGAGAAAACCCACTCTCTCTTTCTTTTCTCTTACTTCATTTTCTTTCACTCATTTACACCCCAAACAAACATACCCTTAGAGTTAAGCCCGAACATGGCCTAAAATATCTTCTCAACCTCTCCAATTCTCCGTGTACCAGTTGAGTGAGTAGAAGAGAGTGGCTATAGCTGCACCCTCAAGCCTGTAGATTTCGCTTGAGCCTAAAAATTTATAAACATAGCTGCTTTGCTAGGCCCCAAGTCTTCCTTTACATAAGAACCAAACCCCAATCCCCCCTCAAAAACAAAAGAAAAAAAATCTTCCTCTTCTCTCTAGAGACTATCATGAAAGAAAGGGAAGCCAACTAACTCATAGCAGCCCACTCATAGCCCTTCTTTTTTCTGCTCCTTTTTTTTTTAGTACCGTCTTACTTTCTTTCCTTATCCCAGTCCGAAACTAGAACAGCCTTCCAGTTTCTTCTTTGCTTTTGTTTCGTCCCTGCTCATCTCAACCTGATTGCTGACTGGTTTAAGTCAGTGCTCCAATTGTTTGATCTTCTCTAGACAGTTCTGCATGTGCTGAGTAATCTCAGGTGTGAGTCCATCTCGAACCAAAAATTTGTACTGTTCAAATTTTGCTTCATCGCATTTTATTGCTGCATTTTTACAGGCTTTGATGCTTCCTAGTACAAAGAAACAATCATTCTTAGAATCCTATTAACCATTACTATGTCAATGAGGATTGCTGCAAAGGAATCGAATTCAACATCAATTAACATACGGCTTCAGACTACTAGAATGCTCATTATTAAAAAGAACAAATTAAAGTAAGTTACAATAAAATAGACATCCTGTAGTTGTTCTTAGAGTAGTCCAAAGTAGTGGAACTATTTACAAAAATATGGCCATGCCGTCAAAACCAAAAACAAATAGGCTGATAGTTCATACATGATAGGTGCGGAAAAAACATTTGTCTTACTAAAAAAAGTCCTGCCAAAGTTTCAAAAAGTGTAAAGATTGTGCACTTTATAAGTCAGTACTTCAAACATTATTGATATAAAATGATAGTCCGAAAAAGGATAGGAGTTTTTTCAAAAAGAAATAACTACAAACTTGGTGATTTATGAAGGCAAAAATAAGCAGAGATTTTTTCTTTTTTTGTTTAGGGGGAGGTAAAGGAGAGTGTCCTAACCCTGACAAGGAAAGACAAGTCCCTTCGGATGCAAGCAACTTTGCATAGTAGTAACAGCTCCAAAGTTGGGAAGAGAAATAAATAGCTTATTCTATATGCATTTAGCATATATCTAACTAAACAACGCCATAATAATTCAATGGTGAAACCGACTTATTTTGTCCTAGCAAAAATTACACTGTCTTATATGGCAGGACAGCCTCTCAGGAATACGTGCATGGCATAAAGGCGCTCTTATGGATGTTCTTTTAGGGTCTGTTCTTTTGGTGAGACTTATAAAGCTTGACCCTTTACACTTGGTAATGGTAGCTGGTACTGGTAGGAAATTTGAGTCACTTTGTCAAGGTTTTTGACAAGATTAATTCCTACCATCATGAGATTTCAAGTCTTATCATTTTTTGTGAGATTTGAAATCATTCATTTTACTCATTTAAAGTCTTACAAGAATCGCAATCCAATATATGAAAAGCATTGATACATCTAGTTCTCAATAGAAAATGCAAATTGTTCATTGACAAAAATTGCAAAGTGTCGGACTTTATAAGTCTCAACAAAAGAATGGACTCTCAAAGTTCTAATTACACGTCAAAGGCATTTATCGCTAATTACATTGGGTACTCATCAACTGGGGGAGATTTACTTAATTTTAAACAATCTTATAAAAGGAAAGAAGAATGTACTTAGAGTTCCTCATTGTAGTAGTTGGCATAGTGACAAAGTCAGGGCTCGGGAATAATTCGGCAAGGATCAAGTTCAGAAAAATTCGCGAAAAAATTGGAAAAAATAAATAAAAATATACCGAACAATTTGATTAAAAAATATAAAAATAAGTAGTTTTGTTTTTGCCAAATTTGAGATAATAATTCGGAAAATTCGCAAATAATTCAAGATTCCAATAATTCGCGAATAATTCAGCAACCTAAAAATGCACCACGAATAATTTGCGAATTTTTGAAAAAAATGGAGTTTTTTGTTACAGAGGTAGTTGGACTCACCACTCAAGTCCAACAAGTTGAATAGCACTGGGCAATTTCCAATACTCCTGACCATGGTCATCGCAGACCATACTTTTTGGTATTCCTCTCGTGCTGTTCTGATGATGCACAGCTTTGTAATCGGGTTCACATACTTAACTACAGAGGAGTCACATGTTTGAGATTCATTATATAAACCAAAATAGATCTAGTCATCCTATTGATAGATCAACAAGATTAATATACAGGGGGACATGTCTAACAACTATAACATCTCAGGGTTAAAAATACACTTACCTTGAAATGATCCAAGTGTTGCAGCTAGACCACACTCACCAAAGTTTATAAGCATGCTGTCCTTGATTGCTTTTGACAAATTAAATTGTGTGACAATAATAGGATCGTCCCTCGCAAGGTCTCTGTTTGGATCCAGGAAAATCTCCATTACCATGTACCTATTTTTAAATCCCACCATGATCCTTCACTTCGCATACACAATTAATTGTTAGACAAATTATATTCAACATGATGCTAACCATTAATTAACTAAATAAAAATATTGCATGTGTTTCTATTTTTCTATAGAAATCATAAATACAGATATTCTTTGATTATGAACACAAAACTGACACCCACTAAAATGGCGGCATATAACAAGATGGGATTAGAAATACATAGTCAATGTAGGGACCGAAACGGAATGTTCTCAATGGCACAAATTGTACTTAACCAAAAAAATGCACAAAATATAATTTACAGTTGGTAATAGTCATGGCTAATCTATTCAAGATCACAGTGCATCCACTCCATGGTTGGTTGATGATACTACTTGGGTGGATTAGAAATGGTGGAATTTGAATCAGCTGAAGCAATTATCACTGATCCATCATCGGAATGAGTTCTACCCATTCGAAGTGCAGTCAGATACGGATACATCCTCACCTGATGCATCATGGTTGGTTGAGGATACTACTTGGGTGGATTCACTGATCAGTTTTTTTTTTTTGGTAATGGAGGGTGTCCCAAACCCTTCAAGGTAAGGACTAGTCACTGAATTAACTTGGAGAGCTATTTTGGGCCAAGTTCACATCTGCTTGGATGACCTACACACAAAGGCATATGGACTTCCGTCTACCTTTAAAAGGCACAAATAGGGGCAATATTGTTCTTGTAGACACCCTATTTTGCATGACCTGCGATTTCATGGGCCCAAAAGGCCCATTGGCTCAGAGTATTTAAAGAGACTCAAGATGCGATCCGAACTCCAATATCCAAGGTCGAAGTTGAATTTGAAGCCTAGCCCAATCTAAGCCTGAACCAGCCAAAGCCCAGGGAAGGGCCTTCATTTTCGTTGAGAAAAAGCCTAGCGCCCTTTAAAAGGGCGCAAACCCATTTTGTGTTCAAATCTGATGTCGCTGATTTTTAAAGGATGCAATCCGATTTATAATGAAATTTTGATGATGTGCCTTTAAAAAGGCGCAATTAGGGAAACTCTAATTTCAAACCCTACATAACGCGCCGATGAACTCAACGCTGTGTTGAAAGATTCAAACCCTAATTTCGCCGTTTTGAAGGGCGCGAAAGCAATATTTTTATTCCGCCTAGGCCAATCCACTTGAGACACCTCACTAGGGTTTCCGGGAACATTTAGTCCCACATCGACCAGAAAGGAGAAAAATCCTAATTTTCACTTTATAAAAGGAGTTTCACCCTCACCCTTCATTCAAGTTGGAAATTCTTGAACTTGGAATCCCCAAACCTTTGAAATTCCTAGCCTTGGAGATCCTCCTTAGACCTAGAGAATAAGCCCAGAAAATTTGAACTTCAAACCCTTAGAAGATTTCACACCCCATTTTAGAAAAGCTTAGAAGATCGAAGTCTTCAAAGGGTTCGTTGATCTAGGGTTATCTTCATCAACCTTGGTGGAAAACGTGTAGAGAGTCCAGATCTCGTTGAAGGTCGTTTTCAATACTTGGAACAATATAATCAAAGGAAAAGGTATGTTACATTCCCCATCTCATTCTACTTCTACCCATCCAAGTTTTCTCTTCCCTCGCTTTCTCATAGTAGTCTAGAGATTTCCCTCCAAAGGGTCGTGAGGAAGAGGAAATCCGGGTGAAGGAAATAGTTGGAAGAGGAGATCTTCGATTTCTCTTTAATTATTATTCTCTTTTATTAAAATAAATTAGTTTTTCTCTTTTCCACCAAAGGCGCGCCCCTCTCGAATTGGTCGAGGAGAGAGTGTGACCATCGCCGATTTAAGGAAAAGAAGCTTTTATCGCTCAAGTAGAGAGAGTTCTTCCCGATTCGGTCGAGGACAGAGAATTCCAATCTCGAAATGATAAAAAGCAAGTAGAGAGAAATCACCCCCGATTCGGTCGAGGAGGGGTGAATTTCTAATCTCGAAATAAAAAAGGAAGAAAATGATTGTTTAATTAAATTAATAGAGAAATATTAAGAAGATAACTGTCATTCGACGGATGAGTAGGGGTACCTAACACCTTCCTCTACTCATAAAAAGAACCCCCGAACCCAATCTAGGTTCTTGAATCGAGGATTTATTATAGGTGACCAATCACATCCGTGAAACTTGATTGGTGGCGACTCTGAGATCTCGACTTCTCATTAGTGCGAAAGCATTAATGTGAGGAAGAGATCGACTCGAGCCAGCTATCGCCACCAATCAAGTTTCACGAGTGTGATTGGTCACCTATAATAAAACCTCGATTCAAGAACCGAGATCGGGTTCGAGGGTTCTTTTTATGAATAGAGGAAGGTGTTAGGCACCCCTACTCATCCGTCAAATGACGGATACCTTCTTAATATTTCTCCACTAATTTAATTAAACAATCATTTTCTTCTTTTTTTTATTTTTTATTTATTTCGAGATTGGAAATTCACCCCTCCTCGACCGAATCGGGGTGATTTCTCTCTACTTGCTTTTTAATTTCGAGATTGGAATTCTCTGTTCTCGACCAAATCGGGAAGAACTCTCTCTACTTGAACGGTGAAAGTTCCATCTTCTTTAAATCAGCGAGGTCACACTCTCTCCTCGACCAATTCGAGAGGGGCCGCGCCTACTTTGGTGAAAAAGAGAAAAACTAATTTATTTTAATGAAAGAAAATAATAATTAAAGAGAAATCGAAGATCTCCTCTTCCTACTCTTTCTTTCACCTGGATTTCCTCTTCCTCACGACCGTTTGGAGGGAAATCTCTGGACTACTATGAGAAAACGATGGAAGAGGAAACTTGGATGGGTAGAAGTAGAATAAGATGAGGAATGTAACATACATTTTTCCTTTGATTATATTGCTCCAAGTATTGAAAAGACCTTTAATGAGATCCAGACTCTCTATGCGTTTTCCACCAAGGTTGATGAAGATAACCCTAAATCGACGAACCCTTCGAAGACTTGGGGGAATACTTCGATCTTCTACGCTTTTCTAAAATGGGGTGTGAAATCTTCTAAGGGTTTGAGGTTTGAATTTTCTGGGGCTTATTCTCCAGGTCTAAGGAGGATCTCCAAGGCTAGGAATTTCAAAGGTTTGGGGATTCCAAGTTCAAGAATTTCCAACTTGAATGAAGGATGAGGGTAATACTCCTTTTATAGAGTGAAAAATAAGATTTTTCTCATTTCCGGTCGATGTGGGACTAAATGTTCCCAGAAACCCTAGTGAGGTGTCTTAAGTGGATTAGCCTAGGCGAAATAAAAATATTCAAAAATATTGCTTTCGTGCCCTTCAAAATGGCGAAATTAGGGTTTGAATCTTTCAACACAGCGCTGAGATCATCGGTGCGTTAAGTAGGGTTTGAAATTAGGGTTTCCCTAATTGCCCCTTTTTAAAAGACGCATCATCAAAATTTCATTACAAATCGGATTGCGCCCTTTAAAAAGCCACGACACCATATTTGAACACAAAATGGGTTTGGCGCTGGGCTTTTTCTCAACGAAAATGAAGGCCCTTCCCTGGGCTTTGACTGGTTCAGGCTTAGATTGGGCTAGGCTTCAAATTTAACTCCGACCTTGGATATTGGAGTTCGGATCGCATCTTGAGTCCCTTTCAATACTCTGAGCCAATGAGCCTTTTAGGCCCATGAAATCGCAGGTTATGCAAAATAGGGTGTCTACAGTTCCAACCGTAAGTTTTGATGCAGGTCATAGAAATATCTATTTTGAAGGAATTTTAGCGAACAACTGATATGCATTGCAATGAAAAATATATAGCCAAACTCATACAAAATCAAATCCTATGAAAGAACACGTTGCTTGAGAGGAAAAATACGAAACAATTACCAGAAAGAAAAGGCCTTACACTCTTATTCAATACAAATTAATGGTCAAGTACAGAAAATGAATTAAATAAAACTAAAAACAGAGGAAACTTGATACCGTATACCTATTATTTTGTTTCTTCTCCTTCTTGAAGAGACTACCACAAAAATGGGAGGATAGTAGATCAACGTTGTCGATGCTCTAGGCTTGCTTCTGAGTGATTTCATAAATCTAAATGGAAAGAAAGGAAACGACTGTGTTTCTCACCACCATGTTTGGGCGAGAACCGCCCATCACAAGCTAAGGATAAAGGATATCCCCTGTTCCCTGCTCAGCCAGTGCATAAGCTTGCCTAGAGAGTCCTCCCATTAGGACTCTCAATGGACAAGGCCTAGCAGTTGCTGCCCCAATTATTAAACGGTCTTTAGAGGTAGGCCCAAGCCTAATCCTACTATTAATCGAATCAGGTCGGGCTTGTGTTGGGCGGAAAAAACGCGATCTTGAGATTCTAATATTATGACAAACAAATATGAAAAGACTACAAAAACACAAAACAAGATATAAGTGGTCACCCACAATAGAGCTATATCGACAAGCGAAGACAATCAAGAACTTTCACTATATAGAGATTATGTGACATAAGGATATCCACTCTCAAACCTCTAGGAGAGCCACTAGGATTAATCGTGTGCCCACTCTTCTTGCCAAGAGCTACTCATTCCCTCCAGAGCCACCACCTTTTCTCCTAAGAGTCACCCGCTCTTCTTGAGAACTATCAGGGTTCTACTTGAGAGCAACCCACTCTCCCTAAGAACCCTATTCACTCACATATCCTCAGCTTACACCCTAAGCCTATTTATAGGAATTTAAAACATAAAATCAAATCCTGAACCAACTAAAATTTTCCCAAATTCTAATCCTAAGAGAAAACTCTATAATAATGGGGTTCTACATAAAATAGGAGTCCAAGCAAATCCCAACAATCTCCACATTGACATGAATTCTATCAAACCACGTAGGAACGCTCTTCTTTCATCTTCACCACCCTTTAGGGTGTTACAAATAACCTTGATGCATATTGATCAACAATCTTGTACAAACCATGCGGGATCCAAAGGTCTTGACCTTTGATTTACAATGCGCCAAATTATTCATCTAGTCGATCTAAATCTCGAACACAATTTTCAAAACCATTATAGTCCTCGCAACCCTAAACCTCGCTTTGATATCATTGTCGTGCGAAAATAAATATGATATTTGGGTTTGATGATAATATGACAAACAAAATGAAAAAACTACAAAAAAAACAACACAAGGGCAAAGACAATGAAGAACTTTCACTATACAGAGACTACATGGTACAAGGATATCCACTTTCAAAGACAGAGTGTCCGCTCTCTAGGAGAACTATTAGGATTAACCGTGAGCCCGCTCTTCTTGCCAAGAGCCACCACTTCTCACACGAGCCACCACTCTTCTTCCCAAGAGTCATCTACTCTTCTTGAGAACTACCAGGGTTAGATAAACAAATCATGAACCTACTAGGTTTTCTCCAAATTCTAATCCTAAAAGATAACTCTATAATTATAGAGTTTATATAAAATAGAATTCTAGGAAAACCCAACAGCTCAGGCTTAGGCGGGCCTATTAAATTTTGGTTTTATTTGGGCTCCAAGTGAGCCTATGGATATTTTTATTTCCAGGCCTATATTTCAACTTGTGTGTGTGGCTATATGTCTTAGTTTTGAATTTGCAACATAGATTAGCATTTCAAACCAAATCACTCATAAGTCATACCTACAAAACTAAAAGACAATTATGTTAGCAAGTTGCGTAAAGAGATAGCCTTTCTTTCCTCATTTTGCTAGATACCATGAAAATCGAAAGAGCTTAATGCAATTTTAATCCATGCTATCTCTTAAAGCTATCCATTCCATGCTTTATACAACATAAACCACCCTCATTAAAGCACTCCCTAATTTGAGAACATAAAACATAGCAAAGATATGATTATATGTGAAGTGATTACCCACAAAAGTTCGATACTCCAAATCACTTTTTATCTTCATCATGCCTTGTCCCAACTTTGACAATGATCGATTGATGTATGAATTCTTATGCTCCATTTCTTGGGTAGGTTTATAAGGACAGCTTTCCGAGAACAAGTAAATAATATATATATATATATATATTCTTTTGCATTATAGCACGATCTTATCTTTTCTTTTTTCTCTTTTTATGCTCCATAGCTTTAAGCATGTGCATTTTCTTAAATTATTTTTAAGTAGAGTTATAATAAAAGAAAATTGAATCATAATCATATGAATGGGTCCATCTAATTCGTTTTGTCCAGGCTTTATCAAATTTTTATATTATAAAAAGCTTTTGTTGATTATTCACTTTTGTTGTTAAATAAGGAATTTGAAGAGGCAAGAAATTAAGGGGGAAAAAAAAGTCGATGATTGCCGATGTATATACATCATTAATTTGAATCTTAAGATGATAAACAACATATGTCTTTTATTTTAGTGTATTGATCAATGATTCAATCACTCAAAATCAAACAAGGTTAGATTGATTACCATAGTGACAAAGTCGGGGAAGCTCGGAAAACTTCGGGAAAAATTTGAGAAAAATAAAAGATAATTTAATAATTATAAAATACACCGAATAATTTGATTAAAAAATATACAAAATAAATAGTTTTAAAATGAGTTATTCACAAAATTTGGGAATAATTCGGAAAATTTGCGAATAATTTGGGAATCTAAAAATTCGCGAATTAAACGGCGAATAGTTCAGCAGTCCAAAAATATGATAATTCGTGAATTTTTGGGGGGGAAAGGGTGTTCTTTGTTACTAGGTTGATTACTCTCTTACTTATTTTTGACAAATCATGATTTAAATTACTAGATCCTTTTGTTTTCTCAAACCAGGACATTTAGCACCATCTAATACTGACTAACACTGTGCCCCTAATCTACTGAATTAAGCTTTAAATCATATAGAGTCACCCAATACTTTGACTCAGTCCGCCATACAATAAATATGGTTATATCTGACTACGAGCGAGTTCAATTAATAATACAGTAGACTACAAACCCAGGCCCAATCCAACAATTTAACAAGCTAGACAGGTTTAACCCGATAATTCTACGAGCCTCAAATGAGTACGAGTGGCCTAATCCAATCTAGGATGCAGGCAATCCCTATCTCCAATAAAGCAACAAGTTTAGATAGTTGAACCCTATGGGTTAGTGAATCTTAACCAATAGGGATTAAAAGGACACTTGTTGACATGTGGGTGCGATTGAACTCGTCGCAATTAACTGTAATCCGATCTCTCCCTTCTCTTATAAAAATGGGAGCTCAATCATTAAAAGGGGGTTTTCTCTTATCAAGAGCAAAGGAAAAAGGGGAGGCTGTCAGGGTCTTTCTCTCTGCACCCATTACCACATCTCATCCTTCCAGCCTAACTAACCTTCAGGTCACCACCTCTCCAATAGCAGTAGAAACCACCGCTCCATTGCCTGTAGATGCAGCCCCACTTCACTCTCCTCTCCTCCATGACAACAGCAGGTAAACCCAATTTTTTTTTCCTTCTATTTTTTGAAAGATGGTTTAGGTTAGATTTATTTTATTTTAATCTTTTTTTAGTATGGATTAATATTAATCACTTTAGGATAGTTTTAAAAAAAATCAGTTGTTGGAGTTACTTTAAATGTTTTTCAATTAAATTAGTGTTAGTCTGATAGTGAATTAGTTTAGTATTAATCTAATTTTTAGGTTAGTATTAATTTGTTCTTTTGATTAGTTTAAGTTAAATTAGATCTGGATTTAAGTTAGTAAAAATATAATTTTATTAGTTTAGAATAATAAGATTCGGTAGCTTAAGTTAGTTTTAATCTAATTAGTAGTGGTTGGTTCAAAATTAATTAATTTAGATTGGATTAATTTGATTTTTAATATTAAATTGATTTTATTTAAATTATTTTAGGTTAATAAATAATCTGATTAATAGATTTTTTGGTTTGTTATTACTCTGATTTTTTAGGTTAATAATCTAATTGTCAGATAGCAGGGAAGCTATGTACAGGGTGGGTTGCTCGCAACTAGCTTCCCATGAAGCTCATTTCCCAGACTCGCTTTGTAGGAAGTTTGCTTCCATCGCGTCCCATGAGTGGTCGAAGGAGGCTATGCAAGTGGAAAGTGATGAGATTGACCTAAGTCTACAATCTAGGATATAGACATTGAGCAAGTATCGTTGAATTGGAACGTAAGGCGCCTGCTTCTCTACAATATGTAAAATAAAATTTTACATAATAATATAATTGGAATGAGGCACTTATATCTAATTTCTTGCTTCTCGTTTCCTAAGATTTTTTTAAAGCTTTGCCTCTTGTTTTGCTTCTCATATTCGCTTCTCAGTCCAGTAACTATGGTTATTAGCTAGGTTAGTTTAATCTAATTTTTATATACTTAGAAAATTAAATTAAATCTTATTTTTCTTAGTTTAAATTCATTAAGTAGATTCCTTCATGTTTGATTTTTGGATTAGTTAATTAGGGTTAGTTTCAATCTAATTTTTTCGTTAATTGTAGTAGTTTTAAATTGATTTTTTTTTAGTTAATTATAGGGTTAGATAATCAGAATTTTTCTTTATTTTTTTTCTAATTAATCTATTTTTAGCTTTAATAGTGTTAGGAAGTCGGGTTTTTTTTTATGATTAATCCAATTTTTTATATAGCTTTGATAGTGTTAGATAATCAGAGTTTTTCATTGTTATTTTATGTTAGTTAATCTGATTTTAATAGAGTGATAATCTGAATTTAATTTGATTTTTAGCCTTCTTGATTGTTAGCTTGCGTGATAGATCTCCATCCCTGCACGAGCTTAAATTGCTATAGAAGGCCATTTAAAAAATCTTTAAAAAATATGTAAAAATTCAAAAATATTAGAAAATATAAAACTATTAAAGAAATTCCTCTTTTATTAATAAAAAATAGAGGGGACATGTTATAGAAGATTATCTAAGCATGTCTAGGGATGAGTATCGAGTCGAGCATAGCCAAATGAGCCGAGCTTTTATCGAGCAATGTTATATTTCAAATTGTTCAATGAAAAAAAAGTAGTGATAGTCATTATATTTAAGTATGGGGGTTTTATTTCAATTAAGTGAATTTTCCTTTTATTAAAAGAGCATCTCCAACCCTATCTCTAAAATTTCTCTATTTTCTCTAAAATAGAGAGCATGGAAATAAAAATCACCGAAACTGATACGAAACGGGAGATATGTATAGGTATTGGTAGTCCCCTAAACGATATTTATACTGATACGAAACGGGCGATACGTATCGTTTATTAGTTATTCATGTTTTAATTCATTGTGTAATTTTAGTTTTGTTTGCTACTTTGTTTTTGAGTCAATTCCCATAACTTCATTTTTGGTTCTTAAAACTCATTTGATATTTTTAAAATTTAATTTGATTTGATTTTTAAATATTTTTTTGTTAAAAAAGAAAATTTTATATGTATCGCCTGAAACCAAAACCGAGATGTACAGGTTTCGATTGGGACCGATACATCCTCCGAAACCGAATTTTTAATCCTTGATAGAGAGCCACTTTTTCTCCTTGCATCTCCAACCCTATTCCCTCTTTCTTCTTTATTTCTATTAAATAGTCATTTTTTATTTCCCAATATTTTATCATTGCAACCATTGAGAGTTCAATCGCACCCACCGGCCAACACGTCTCTTTTAACACTTATTAAATATGGTTAAGTTTCTCCAACTTGTGGGGTTCAACAATATAACTTTAGTTTTTTTAAAAAATTAACTATAAGAGTTAAAAATTCTTAACTTGAGTTAAATTTTTTAAAAAAAAAAAACTAATATATTTCACCTAAACAGAACTATCAATTCACATAAAACATTTTTTGGCCGAAAACTGGGACAACACTGTGCTTAGGGGCGGGGCCATGGCCCCCCCAAATTTTTTGTAATTCCTTACTCCTATAGTATGAATAGTGGGCCCCTCAATTAAAAAAATAATAATTTAGTATACTTGGCCCCCCCAATTTTTTTTGTCCTACATGATATAGTGGCCCCCCCAAATTTTTTGTAATTCCTTACTCCTATAGTATGAATAGTGGGCCCCTCAATTAAAAAAATAATAATTTAGTATACTTGGCCCCCCCAATTTTTTTTGTCCAACATGATATAGTGGCCCCCCCAATTTTTTTGTCATATATATAGTGGGCCCCTCAATGGAATCCCCATATGCCCTTGAGGTTGCCACATGTCCCTATTGACACCCCTTAATTATGATTAAAATTCACCCAATCTCAGGGTTCACCTACTTATCCTTGGGTTTTAGAAAAAATTATTTAAATAATTTTAACCTTAGGAGTTAGTGAATTTTAAACTAGGGTTCAAAAAGAAATTTGATATATTTTTTTTAAACCAAGGATAGGTGGGTGAATCTTAACCACAATTAAGGGGTATTAATAGGGACAAGTGGCGATCTCAAAGGCATTACCGGGAAAAAAAATCTCAAAATAAAAAAACTACCCCAAAAAAACTACGCCCCCGAACCCCCAAAATCCATACCCTCAAACCAAAAAAAAAATTTATACATGTATTTTGGCCCCCCAAATGAAAAATTCCTGGCTCCGCCCCTGACTGTGGTCATGTTATCTCTTTCTTGAATGATACAATGTGTAATTACCAGTACGTATGCCATGATCTCTGCAAAAATTATTCCCATCGAAATTGAATACTAGCTTACTAGGTAATGTCACATTACACGATACAAGGTCATCCACATCTTATTCAAATCCATCAACTTAAGAGTTTGGACTTCTTGCAATCTCTCTACTCCAATGAATGATCCGAAGACATAATAGAAGAACCTATTCAAAATTATAAAATAGAAATCATAACCACAATGTGTAATTACAAATTACCAGTACGAATGTCAGATATTTTGAATGTTTAATATATATACGAAGACTGAGTTGCTCAAGCTTTTGATATCCGAAAAAAGGATGAACGGAGATCTATCCCAAAAAAAATCAAAATTTTTAAGATCCCACCAAACAAATCGAACTGAAATTAGAGATATGAGAAAGGTCTAACAAAGCAAAGAAAAATCACAGATCTAATATCAACCTAAACGAGAGAGAAGTACCTGCTACAAATCGTTACGCCCGGGAGTCGTTGAGAGAGAGGAAGACGAAGCACAGAGCCACCGCCGAAGTCCGAACGACCGGCCGAAGAGTCGAAGGTTCCTGCTGTCGATATTTGATTTCAAAAAACTTCCTTGAGATACGTTAGGGTAACAATATAGGGTTCCACCTTTTAAAAACTCTTCTACGATTCCCCGGATAAGAATTAGTCCACCAAAGTGTACAACTAAAGCTGATGTGACATTAAAAAAGACAAAATAAGTCGAACTCAAATCTTAAGCTTTAATGGTTGGTTATAAACGGTTAGGGTTATGGAGTAGATTTGGATCCCCTATGGACTTACTCCACATATAAAGGAGTTCTCCAAGAAACCTTTTTTCCATTTTATCTAAACCATTTGAAGGAAAGATATTTGTATCTCCTTCATTCTCATCAATCATAGAGAACTCTCTTCATTCCATATCAATAATCGAGTCCCTTCGTTGATGAAAAAGAGTCTCCAAACATTTCATTATATATTGTTTTCGACTAAGATTTCTACAAGAAAGTTTTGTTCCGTTAAAATACTAACCAGTAATGTAAGACAATTAACGGAAGAAAAATACTCAATTTCGAGTTTATTGTGTTTTTTTTTTAAACAAATTAGTTTATCCTAAAGAAAAATTATTATAATCACGAAATTTATGATTTTAAACTTTAAATCTCATATTAGATGGTTTTACATGTGTTTTATTTGATTTTTTTTTTAATGATTTACAATGTGCAGTCGATATTACTTAACAAGTCAGGTTGATACTTCGTATCGATATAAATTGAGTTCTAAGGTTGAAGACGATATGTATCGATAATATCGAAACATGTCAATATGAGTATCAATATTATCGGTACAAGTTAATATGAGTACCGATATTATCAGACATGTCAATATGAGTATCGATATTATCGATACTGGTCAATATGAGTATCGTCAAAACTTTGTTAAAACACATATTTTTTTAATGGATGTTTCATCTTCAAAAAAAAAAAAAATTTTACTAAAACATTCATTAAAAGAGAAAGAAGTGAGAAAATTCATGAGAAGTAAATATGAGGAGAATAGGAAGCTTCTCCAATCTCATACGCACATACGTAAATCTCTATTTTCCTCTTTTTATATATTAAAACTATTATTTAAATTGTTGGTGGTAGGTGGGGTGGGGTGGGGTGGGGGGGTGTTCTAGAATTTTCACAAATAAGGAATTATATATAGACAATAGTCATAAGAGCATTATGAGAAGAGTTTTAAAAAGGTGGGTATTTTGAGAACAAAGATAAACTACAAGGATAATTAGGGAAAAACCCCTTAAAGATAAGTAAGAATTTTCTTAATAGAGAGTCTTTACCATGTCTATGGTTGACCATCTCATCGGATGGTCTAGATTGATTATTAGGCGTACCTTGCTACTACATTGTAGTATAGCATCCTATGCTAATTGCAGTACAAGCTGTATAACATCTCCCTAAGGTTTCCCAAATTTCAAGCATGTTGAGCAGGGCAGTCAATGGGTCGAACTTTTTTTTTTGTTGTTGGAAGATAATGGATTCAATTATGAAAAACAAGATTGGGAGGAGGATTTCTGGACACTAATATCCTCCTACAGTTACAGGGAGATAACAGGTGAGTGCTAAAATCATTAGTCTCGCAGAATAAGAGGCTTTGCTGGGCGAGCTTGTGAGCATAAGATCCCACTTCTGTGGATATAAAATATAGCATGGTGTGGAATCTTTTGGATTTCTTTTCTAATGTCTCCCACTATGGCAGCGATCTCTGAAGGCCCTTTGATATGCGGCTGTTGAATAAGCTTGACCAGAATCTCAGCATCCAGGCCGAAGTCCACATGACTCCAACTGTTCAAAATACCAAGAGGAATCGCATTCCTAAGTGTTGTTGCTTCAGCTATTAAGGCAGATCCTCCTGGGATGGCTTGAACTA
This sequence comes from Tetracentron sinense, assembly GCA_015143295.1. Lineage (NCBI taxonomy): Eukaryota > Viridiplantae > Streptophyta > Magnoliopsida > Trochodendrales > Trochodendraceae > Tetracentron > Tetracentron sinense. The sequence continues at coordinate 24,317,192 of CM026552.1, forward strand.
CTCCCTAGATAATGGCACCTTTGGCATTACGAGCAATGACACCTAAACCTGCTCTTTGCGTCTGGGCATTTAAAGCCCCATCCGACATTACTCTGGTCCAGCCTCGGAGGGGGGGGGGGACCATCGTCCCCCATTACCTCAGGAGTGAATTGCCATGGGAGAGGTGATGTGATCCTCAAGCTGTATAGCCAAAATGCTTTCCTGAACAAGCCCTTCTGCTCGCATTGCTGGACTAGGAGTTGTCTCCTTATGATAAATCTCATTTCTGCTTTTCCATAGGCTCCAAATGATTGAAACACATAGTGTGAGGTAGGTTGCTTTCCTATGCTTCTCCATTGCTTGGTTGCACCATTGATGCCACCAATCATTCAAACAACGAGCTGTACCTTGGTCCATCAGAAGAGATAAGGATGAACCCCACCAAACACTTCGGGCTACTTCGCATTCAAAAAGAATATGATTGACTATCTCAACCTTATTGTCACAAAGAGGGCAGTGGGGATCAATTGGAAGCTTCCGCTTGTGGAGGGCTTGTCGGGCTGGAATCGCTTCTTTCGAGCAATACCAAATGAGCCAACTTATTTTGGGGGATGGCCACCTTCCATAGGGCTCTCCATTCCTCCGACTTAGTTGTGATAGAAGTACTAGTTGTCCCTCCTCGTCGGCTAATTGTTATTTCCTTATGCTTATGAGCGGATTGGGAAGAGGCCATTCTTTTCCAAGTGCCAAATGATTTCATCTTCCCCATTGTGCTTACTAAACAGGAATTTAGCTATTTCCTTGATTTCATCCGGATTGAAATGTTGTTGCAATCTATCAAAAAGCCAACCACCACCAGTAGTATCCAAAAAATTTGCAAATTTATTCCATTGGGTATGCCCGGTTATGATGGATTGCACTTTGTAACCGGGGAGGGTGGGGATCCAAGCATCTTCCCAAGGATTAATAGAGAGCCTGTTATCAAGATTCCATCTAAAGCCCAAGTTGAGAGCTTCCCGACCAGCTAGTATGCTCCTCCACAACCATGATGCCCACCAGGCTTTGCCTTCAAGAAGGAACACTTGGGGTAGTAGATACTCTTGGCTAATTTTCCCCAAATTGAGTTTGGGTTTTTCAGAAGATTCTATCCTTGTTTGGCTAGAAGAGCGATATTGAATGACACTAGATCGCAAAAGCCCCTGCCTCCATCACCCTTGTTGGTGCACATCGTGTCCCATTTTACCCAGTGGATCTTTCTAGAGTTGCTATCTTGCCCCCACCAGAAGTTGGCAACTGCTAAATTAAGATCTCTGCACAATATAAGGGGTAACTTGAAACAACTCATGGCATAAGCTGGGATGGTTTGAGCCACTGCTTTTATAAGGATATTTATGCTCGCTCTAGTCAGGTATTTCTCTTTCCAGCTTTGAATACGGGACAAAACAAGATCCTTAATGTTGGAAAACAAGTTGGATTTAGACTTTCTGAAAACAGAAGGTAAACCCAAGTATGTGCCGGCTCCTGTCAGAATATTTATGTTTAACATTCGGCTGATCATCTTCTGCACCTTGAGAGGGGTATGTGTGCTAAACATCAGCCCTGATTTATGATAGTTGACCTGTCGTCCAGATAGCCTTTCTAATTCCTCAATGATACCCTTCATGTTACCTGCTTCGTGCATGGATGCCTTGCAAAAAAGAATACTATCATCAGCGAACAGGCTATGAGTGATGGTTGGGCTAGATCTTCTGGCAGTGATGCTTGAAATGTCTCCGACCCTTTTACCTTTATCGATCAAGTGAGATAGATAGTTAGAGGTCAGGATGAAGATATAAGGAGATAGAGGGTCCCCTTGACGGAGTCCTCGAGAGGGAGAGATGTAGCCCTGGGCTTGCCCATTGATAAGCATGGAGTAGTTAACGGTCGTGATGCATTGCATGAGGAGTTGGACCCCTTTCTCACAGAAGTTGCTTTTCCGGAGAACCATCTCAATAAATCCCCATTCCAAACGGTCATTAGCTTTGTTCATGTCCAGTTTCATGGCCATGTTCCATTTGGATTTCTTTTTTTGTGTTTTCATATGGTGGAGCATTTCGTGAGTAATAAGAATATTCTCCTGAATGGGTCGAACCTAACAGGGCCGGTTTGATTCTAGATGGGCATGGAACTTGATATATATAGGCCTAAGGCCCATTCATTTTCTACTTGGGCTGGGCTGGGCTGTGCAGGCTTTTGCTCAGGCCGAACTCGGGCCAGCCCATTCTTATTTAATAAGTATATCATTTTATAAATTATGTATCTATAACCTTAGTGCATATTATATAATATGTAATAATATAGTATAAAACTTATAAAAGTGTAATATATGAGTGTATAACAGTGGTATACGGTATTATCTATTAACATAACATTGTTATAACAGTGTATTAATATATATACATACTTTATATTACTTTCACATTCATATATATAACTAATATACACTATAATTAACTGTCTGTATACACAGGGGCAGAGCCACATGGGGCTCAGAGGGCTGAAGACCCTTTGAAATTTTGGGATTTTTTTTCCTATGGTATGCATACAGGTGTAGCCTGGGAGAGGGGCGGAGCCGGGGAGGAAGGGGGCTCTAGCCCCCCTAAACGTAAAAAAAACAAATATTCTTTACAAGCGGATACAAAAGAGATGCAATGGCCCATGCACTTTGCTCTCAAAAAAAAAATCTAGGGGCTAAGCTCACGAACCTATGTTGTTAGTCCCCCTGCAAGAGAATTCTGACTCCGCCCCTATGTGTACATACATATATATGTAAGGGCGGAGTCACATGGGGCTCACTCCCACTCATTTTTTTTATCTATTAACATCTTTTCTTTACTATTATAATGCGAGAGAGAGGCGTAGCCTGATTTTTTCAAAATTCTCAAACTATCCTTATATAAAACAAAACTTTGATTCAATGTTTTACTGTAATTTATTTCCCAAACTACCCTTTATCTACTTAAATAATAGAATCACATACAATTGTGATTGAACTCGGGGAGAGTTCAATCGCACCCGCGGGTTAACACGTGTCCCTTTTGACTCTTATTAACAGTGGTTAACTCCTACCCCTCTCACGTGCATTGCACGTGCCACCCGCTAGTATATATAAAAGGTGAACAGTAGCTCTTGAAGACCTCGTTCACTTTTTTTATATTCCAAAACTACCCTACAAAAGTTGAATAGAAATTTTAAATTCCATTCTCCTCCGACATTTGTTTTTAACCAGCTCTGATCATGTGACACGTCATCGTATGAGAACAGTAGTTCTGACAGACGTGGTTCTTTTTTATATCCCGAAACTACCCTCCAAAGGTTAAATAATAATTTTGAATTCCATTACACTCTTTCCACCTTTGCTTCTTATTCGGCCAGGCTAGGGCTGTCAACGGATCGGATTCGGACCGGATCTGCCTAGATCCGAATCCGATCCGATTAAGAATCCAACTGATCCGAATCCGATCCGAGATCCGTCGGATCATGAAGTAACCGATCCGAATCCGATCCGATTATATATCGTCCGATCCGAATCTGATCTAATCCGATCCGAGTAAGGTTATTTAAAAAAAAAACAAACTATTTTAATAATAAAAAATCTAATAATACCTTAATTAATATTAATTAATGTTAATTTTTTAAAAAATTAATATTTTATACATAGAAAATCTAAATAATATATTTAAAATAATTAAAAATTATTATTATTATCGGATCGGATTTTAATCGGATCGGATCACCCTATATCCAGATCCGATCCGATTATAATCGGATTCCACCGATCCGATCCGAATCTGATCCGACGGATCACATATAGGGTCCAAAGTCCGGCTAATCGGATCTGATTCGGATCGGATCCGGATCATGATCCGGTCCATTGATAGCCCTAGCCCAGGCATCTTCATCTCGCTTACACATTCTCGCTCAATCATGAATCAATTAACCCAAACAGTAAACTGGGTTTTGATTTGGTTTGCTGGAGTGAAGATTTGCTCTTCATATAGATACCTGCTGTGGTACTTCTGTTTTGGTGTAGAGAATAGATCACAACAATTAAACTCTCCCGAGTTCAATCACACCCATCATGTGTCTTTTAATTCCTATTAATTATGATTAAGATTTACTAACCCTTAACTTAATCTTTGTTTCTTGCAATTTTTTTTAAAAAAAATATGGTGTCAATTAAAATCCTTAACTAGTAGCACACCTTGGGAATAATATTTATTGAACAGTAATGTGAGTTTGGATTGTGGAGGACTGTGTGTGTGTGTGTGTGTGTGTATATATATATATATATATATATCATTTCTCTACTACTCTAATGAGAATTGGAGGGTTGAGGCGTTGATTGAATTTTTATTTTTTAAATCTCTTAAAGTAAGAATTGGAGGGCTGAGGCGTTGATCGAGTTTTAAAATTTTAAAACTCTTAAAGATAACACATAACTTAATAACTGTATTTCTTTTATCTCTACTGCTATAATGAGAATTGGAGGGTTGAGGCATTGATTGAATTTTTATTTTTTAAATCCCTTAAAGTAAGAATTGGAGGGCTGAGGCATTGATTGAGTTTTAAAATTTTAAAACTCTTAAAGATAACACATAACTTAATAACTGTATTCCTTTTATAAAGCACTTGGATAGAGCACGATTCCTCAATTGAAATATCTCCCCTTATCTAACGCCGACCCAATCTTTCTCTCTCTGCGATATCAAACCTGCTTTTCAATGTCAGAAAATCACGGTTTCGGATCTTGGATTCTCCTCTCATCGGTATTCAAAACTGTTTTTGAACCTCGAAAAATAGTTTTTTTTTTTTTTTTTTTTTTTTCAGGCGTTCGAAATTCTTAAACTATCTTTATATAAAACAAAATTTTGATTCAATATTTTACTTCAATGTGTTAATGTTTTACTGTAATTTCCAAATTACCCCTTACTATTTAAATAATAGAATCATGGGAGAGTTCAATCTTCACTCTCATGTGCATCGCACGTGCCACCCGCTAGTTACTAATAAAAGTAGAAGAAATAACCTAAATTACATAATGACCCCCATATTTTATTCTTTTATATAGCCAAAATTTAGTAAAAGTAAAGTTTATTTATGATTGAAAAGTGGCCACATACGTATTATTTTAAAATATAACTCTCCCTCCCTATCTGTCTCGTACTTTTTAACAGGGAGGAGTCTCTAAGGTGGGGTTCTTCTCCAAACTCTTCCCTCTTATCCTATTTTTCAACCACATCCGAATTCAACCCAATCTAATACTTCATTTCTTATTTATAAATACCCACTATAATCCAACGAAAAGAGGAGAGCAAATCAAGAGAAAAGCTTGAGGGAAAATTGGATAGAGAAGCTTTACTGTTCATTGTTTTTCTCTTTTGGTCAAGCACAAGTCCATCATTTAATTCGGCAATATCATTTTCATCACTCCTTTTCTCATTTTTTTTTCTCTATTTCTCTCTCACGGTTTGTTTCTACAGTTGCACCACGTTGAAGCACACCAGTATCTTCATCTTCTCATGGATGTGCAACGCATCAACAGCACAACCACCACTTTTTTTTTTCTTTTTCTTATGTTCCTTCTTCACGAACAGGGGCAGTCTGGTCTGGTCTTGTCCTTCGTAGATCTTGATCAAACTTGAAAGGCTACTAAGCGCCTTCCTCCTCCCTACAAATCACAGCAACCGTACCCTCTGTAATTTTTTTAACTTACCATTTTAATATACAACCATCTTGGTTTATATTGTGGTTAATATTCATTTTGGGCAATGGCACAGAAAAACTGCATTAACATCCAATTGCAAGGAGAGTTCCCCTATTAACCATAATTAAGATTTGTTAATCCTTTGGTTTGGTGAATCGAATGTAGTCTTCTCTACTATTCAAAACTTTTCTTTGCTTTAATTTAATAATTAAGATTCATTAACCCTCAAGTTAAATAATCCCTTTTAAACCCAATAAATCGTTGAGTTAGATTCATTAACTCTTAAGGTTTAATAATTCAGTTTAAATATAAAGCGGAGCTCTGCATCATGCGGAGCTGAGCTCCGCGTGAAAATTAATCTCTTAATAATTACATTTTTCTCTATTTTGTTAGTATTATTTTTGGTAAGGCTCTATTTGTAAAGATTTAGAAGGACTCCATTAGTAGAGATTCAGATATTTTGAGTGATTAATATTATTTTTAGATATCCTTACTTAACTTAAGGAGGTTTGGAAAATATTGAATTCTAATATATTTATTGAAAATACATACGGTATGGTGTAAAAGTTATAGGCATTTTCATGAGTGCAATCATATGAAATCATTTCAATTTCCCCGACTGTGAGTATATTTGGGTTTTCGGGTTTTCTTGTAGGGAAGTGATTAAAAACTCTTGATAGTACCTACCTTCATGTTTGACACCTTTAGATCTTGAATCCAACAGTCTAGCTTTCGAGTAGGTAATCATCAAGAGTTTTAAATTACTTTCCTTTCTTGTATGATTCCACATTGGTAAGGGTGTGCATTATACGTTGCCTATTTTTTTGAGAAATTGACCTCTACTGAATTAATGTTTGTGTATTTTAGGGGCTAGACTATAAAAACTTGAGTTAAGGTAATGTATAATGCACACCCTTGAAAAAATAGGGGCTAGACTATAAAAACTTGATTAAAAACTTGGTAAGGGTGCAGTAATTCAGTAGAGGCTAATGTTCCGTGCTCTTGAGTTAAGGTAAATTACTTTGTGCATTTTACCATATTCACACCCACAAAATCTCAGTATTTTGGGTGGTGGTAATTCGATTACCACCACCACTGAAACTTCTACAAACGCGTATCACAGACCCTCCTGGCCACCTGGCCATCTCCCCAGTCTACTCCCCACGCCTCTGCTATTGCCCAACTTGCCCCTGAGCCTCTCCCCTTTGCTCTATAAAACCACAGCCAACCCCATGAGACCAAAAAGTCGCAAAGAACCCCTGCCCGAGCTCCATCTGATCCTCTTCAGCTTGTGCCTTCTACTCCAGCTAGGTCACCCCTCTCATTACCATACCACCGTAGCTCAGCCACCACCACCGTGCCGCCTGCAGCCACCCACAGCCACCGTAGCAACTCCACAGAGGGTAGAACTCTCCTTGCGTGTCCCTTTTTCTGTAAACTGCTGTAAAACCCCCTGGTCCTATTCAAGGGGGTCATTTATTCTCGTTTTTTGCTTTGTTTTTGTTCTCAACCAAGGATAGGATACTCCCCCACCTTCCTCATAGGTGTGGGGAAGCACCTTGAGGTGTAACTCAGGTCATCAGACCCCGTGGCATGTTTGGTGATAAGTGCTTAATTTTGCTTAATTATCCCCATTTAAATAAGCATTATCATACTTCTTTGGTTTATATCTTCATTTTTACACGTAAAGTGGTGTATTCTCTTCTCACCATTGCGTTGTCCTCTTTCTCTTAATTTTCATGATACATTTACATGTATTCATACATGTCTTGGAAGGCCGCATGCAAAATATTTTTAAGAGAGACTTATTACGTGTATTTATTTTTTGTAGGAATCCTAATTCCAGATTACTCTCGGGATTCAAGAAGTCCAAAGTTTCAAATAGGCCATGTTCAACTTAAAGATCTAAAAGAGCTAGAGCCCAAAGAGTAATGCCCAAGCCAAAAGTCCAAGAAGCCAAGTCTCAAGTCAAAGAGTCAAAGCCCAAGAGCAAAGCCCAAGACCAAGTATAGAAAGATTCTACAACATGGCTGGAGAATCTTAGCAAGAGATGGATTAATATGATTTTGGCATAAAAAGGGTGGAACTCTCTTGAATTAGAAAGAAGAAGTGTGCTATATTGATGTTTCTATTTCAGAAAAAATGAGAAAGTCTATTTTGGTCACAAGAACTCTTTATTTTGGGTAGATTTTGAAATTCAAGCAAGGAGCTTAATGGAGGTCAACTAAATCTACAAGAAAAGCAATAAATTTCGTGGATGGCTAGAGGAGTGTTATTATTTAGCAACCAATCCCAAACAAAGAATGAGGATTTCCCGGATTCCCGCCTAAGCTGGACAGTACTTACTAATTTGGACATAACTTTTGACTCAAAATTTGGATTAAGGCAAGGTTTGATGTTTTGGAAAGAAGACTTAAAGGGAAACAAAATTGTATTTCATGAAGATCTCCTAATTCGGACGTTTAAGGGGTCAAAACATATCATCAAGAGGAGGGAAATGTAATTTTGGTTGGAATTTTGGAATTAGAAGTTTCTCTTTTGTTTTTCTTTCCCTTCTCTTCTTCCCTTTAGTCTATATAAACCTAAAGTGAGAGAATTTTGGGGGCTCTCTGATCTTTTCTCATTCTCTTTTCTCTCTTCTTCTTTTAGCTTTTTTTTGAGTTATTTTATTGTAGTGTTTGGAACACCATTAAGGAGGATGACAACTCCAATCATGGTGGGCTAAACACCTTTCTAAGGTTAGGGATTTGAAACCTTTTTCCGATTTATGTGGATGATGTGGATGGTTTGATAATTAATTTTAATTGAATAGTTTTTATTTTGGTTAATTGTTCTTCTCTATATGCTCTTTGATTTCATATGATCTATTGATATATGGAATGCTTGGATCCCCTGTGAGTTAGATACAAAGTACTCTTCAAATTTCTCTAATTATTCAATTGAAGTTAATGGTAAGTGGTTTTATCGTATAATTTTCCATCTAGATTAAATCCATATTTAATTATAGATGTGTTTTCATCCAAATCTAAGCATAAGGAGGGATAGGTGGATTTTCCTGAAGCCTTAGATCTCTTTTTCATTGCTTTACAGTTATCAGTGATTTTTGCTCCATTCTCATTGAGTGGAAAACTTATTTTAAATCTCTCTTCTCTTTAGATTTCGTTTCCTTAATTCTTGTTGCACAATAGTCAATCCCCGTGGATTCGACCCTGTGCTCACCAGATACATCAACTGTGTCACTTGTACACTTGCAAGTATATTATTTTTACTCTTGATTTTATGTCCATTAATTTGGATTAAATTAAGTTGTAACATTTGGCCTCTCCAAGTAGGGCCTGGGGGACCCTCAAGCAATGAGGGAAACCCTGGGTCCCTGCTCATGCAGCCCCCATTAAGGGAAATTCCATTTTCTGAAAAACCTGTATGCTGTCAGTAATCTCATTACCGACAATATGAATCATTTTTTGCAGCGAGTTTGGGCCTTTGTGGAGCCCACATGCCTCATCCCTTGGGGCCCACTCCAGGCCCATTGAGTAGCCCTATACCTTGACTAACTCCCCTGAAAAAATCGGACCCTAACTCATAGTCTAACCATGGTTAGCAAACCCTTGAACTTGGTATAACAGACTGTCGGTAGTCTGATTACCGACAGACTTGGTTTTGTTTTTACAGTGGCTTTGGGCCCCTGTGGGGCCCACATACCTTATGCTCTAGGGCCCATTCCATGCCCATTTGAAAGCCCTTACTTTCCTCTACTGTCGCGACCCAAAATACCCCCTAGGAGTTAAGGGATAATTTAGGTGTGACTATACTTAACCTGGTAAACCATCCTGTTAAAATACACAAGGCAATATATAATGGAAGCATAAAGAAATGCGGAAGCTTAATCATGTGCGGAAGCGTAACCCAAAAATTTCTTTTCTATACAAAATCTGTATTCCAAGTTCTATACAAAATATATCAGATAAAGGTGGACATGCCCACCTATCAAAATACAAAATAAACCTCACAGTCCCTCTCTCTCTCTAACAGTAGTCCAAATAGGGCCACACGTCCGGATCTCTATCCGCCTGCGACTGCATCGGGATAGGAGATTCCTTCTCTTCCTCGTATTCTTCTTCAACCCATGGCTTCGGGTTGGGGATGGCGAACCGACCTGCCGACATGAGATGTACGGCTGAGCATGGAATACTCAGCGTATACCTACTACTAGCTAACAATGTTATATCACAATAATATCACTTGCGAGTACTTTTAAAAGAATTCAGTTCATAATTCATGCTTAAAACAACATAGGCATTCATTTGTCAAATCTTATCTTTCGTAGAAAATAAAACACTTTTCATAGTTCTTGTAAGTTCTTGTAAGTTCTGATGAGTCCTTATGAGCTTATGATTTCTTATTAGTTCTTTATGAGACGTATGAAGTCTTGTGAGGTTCCTTGTGAGCGTATGAGTTCTCGTGAGTTTCTTGTGAGCTTATGAGTTCTTGTGAGTATCTTGTGAGCAAGAGGTTAGCACCCGCACAACCCTGGGCTACCAACCTCCTTGACATTCCATGTACTTGTGAGCTTTCTTATGAGATATTCTTGTGAGCCAGAGGTTAGCACCCGCATTACCCTGGGCTACCAACCTCCTTGACATTCCATGTACTTGTGAGCTTTCTTATGAGATATTCTTGTGAGCCAGAGGTTAGCACCCGCATTACCCTGGGCTACCAACCTCCTTGACATTCCCTTTACTTGTGAGCTTTCTTATGAGATATTCTTGTGAGCCAGAGGTTAGCACCCGCATTACCCTGGGCTACCAACCTCCTTGACATTCCCTTTTCTTGTGAGAGTTCTTCTGAGTACTTATGGATGCTTCGTAGCTTATGAGTTCTTATGAATTCGTAATAGTTTATGAGTTCTTAGTAGCTTATGAGTTCTTATGAATTCGTAATAGTTTATGAGTTCTTAGTAGCTTATAAAAATCTCGTCATGTAAAGCATAGAGTGCGTGGAGTGCTTGTGAGCATCATCATGTACATAGGGAAAGCCTTAACAATTCATATGATCTCATACAAAACATGTTTTCATTATAGCGTACTTGAAGAATTCTAGAAACATAGCATATGTTCACTCATTGCATTGCATCATCAAGACCATGGCTTTTAAGCCTATTCTATCATATTACAATTTAAAATCATGGTTTATGTAAAGGTAAATGTCATTTACTTGCAAGCATAGCCACATTCATCCCTCTTTTTGAAAAACCCCCAAATTATAACCCTTGTTTACCCAAAATCATCTATCTCCCATTTGCATCATAACATGGTGGAGTAATAGATTCCAATCATGATTTCATTCTCATTTCAATATTTAGATCATAGCAAAGTTAGATGGTAGAGGTGCTTACCTGTAAATCACTTCCTAAGTTGGAGAAAAACCCTTGAGTTGGATCCCCACTTGATTGAGGAAGGACCCAAGCTTTGATTTGGGGAAGATCAAACCCTTGATTTATGCTCTTCTTGATGCAAATCCAAAAACCCCCTTGATAATCTCAAAGAGATTCTCCTCCTCTTTCTAAGAACTCCTTCTTGGTTTAGGGTAAACCAAAACCCTCTAATTGATCTCATATTTATAGGCAAAGGGGTGAAAATCCCCAAAAATCGCATTAAGGAAAGTAAAATCGCGTATCTACGATCGTTCGTAACTTTTTACGATCGATCGTAGCTTCCTACGATCAATCGTAGTTTCACCCGAGAGTTTCCAGCATTTCTGGGGCTTTACGATCGATCGTAGAAATTCTACGATCGTTCGTAGCGCCTCTACGATCGTTCGTAGGGTCCCTACGATCGATCGCAACTTTTGCAGAAAGTTTCAGCATTTTTGCGTTTTCGTAATTCGGCCATAACTTTTGACTCGCTTGTCCGATTTTGACGATTCAACTTGCGTTGGATTCTTCTTTCGAAGGAGAACAACTCTCATGTTTTTCATAACTTCCAATTATTCTTTTTTCTTAGACCATTTTGCTCCTAAACCTGACTGATCCGAAATTGGGTTTCGTCAGTCCAGATTTTAAACCGACCCGACTTCAGAAATTGGTCTTTTAACTTAACACCAACTCAAAACCAAGAAAAGTGATCAACATGAACCCCGAAGAGGGTTCAATTACATTTCCAAAAATCCAAGAATCGCTTGATTCCGACGAGCGGTGTGAACGCTAGGGCTATTTAAAGTCGAGGGTATGCCAAGGCATAACTCTTGTCAATACTCAAGAGTATTCCATACTCTTGCCTACTTCATTCCATACACCTATATCCCATAAATACATTCTTAAATGCTTTTATACCTGATATCATTCATCGTACATGGCCATCAAGATCCGGGGTTCTACATCTACTCCCCTGCAAAATTTCAGACTTAGAGGCCAAGCCTAACTATGGTTAGCAAGGCCCCAAACCTAGGTTAGCAGAATGTTTAGACTATCGGCAACGTGTTTGCCGACAACACAGTAACTTTTTTTGCTGACTTTGGGCCCATGTGGGGCCCACACCTGAGCAGCTCTTGGGCTCAAACCAGGTCCATTTTCTTCCCTGTCCTTCAGGCTTCCTGACCATGCTTCTATTTTCCCCAGGGGTGATTCCTAACCTCAGTTAAACTCTCACAAACTACGGTTAAAAAGTTACTGTAGTAGAGGTAATCCGATTACCTCCATTCTGTAAATTTTTAATCTTGGGCTTTGTGCAGGGCCCAGACCTGGTAAAAGGCTATTCTAGGCTCTGCGATACCTTCTGGGCCCATTTTTGACTTTCCATGACCCTTAACCATGGTTAAAATAGCATCTGATTAACTTTTAACCATGATTAAGCACCATTTAACCCCACAAAAAATTTGAAAAAATCCCTAAAAATCCAAAAAAATATAAGAGACCAAAAAATTGCATTCTTGACTTTTTAATCATGATTAGCACCCCTAACCATGGTTAACCACCTTTTTAACCCCGGGTTAACATAACCCTTTGCATCCGGGCTTCATTCTTAGCCTATCAGGCCTAAACCCTAGTCTACCGGACTTACCTAAGGCCTACCGGGCCCTTACTTTGCACATTGACCAACCTCGGTCAAACAAAACCCTAATCTACCGGATTAGGCCCATTAGTCACCTTTGGTGCACACACACACATCCCTTAACCTTTGCACGGGCTCAAGTGCTAGAACTACGATCGGTCTGATCTCACCCCTAATGTGAGTACGTAGGCAACCCAACCCGGGTTCGACCCTAGTTAGCTTTTCTTTCTTCCAGTTATAATTAACTTAAACACTATGACATTTGATTAATCTTGAATTTCAATTTGGCTTAAACCTAGCAAGTAGGGAACCACTATAAGTGGAAGTGTCGGGGTGCCTAACCCCTTCCCCGAACTTAACCGAACCTCTTACCCGGATTTTTGATCGGAGACCAAGACCTTATCCAACATTTCTCGGGGACTTATCCATTCTGAACGAATAAGTGGCGATTCTAAATCCAGTGAGATTAATTTTTAGGGTTCTCCGAAACCCGTGCTCATAGGGGGAACCCCCCATAAGACCTTGAATCTGGCCCCTCAAAATAGAGCCCCTATGAGTCCTCGCTACGACTCCAATACCAGCATTCGCCACATTCGATATCGAGGCACCATCAGACGCAACAATGTACCAATGAAGGTTGTAAATTCACATCACCTAAGCTGGAAGACGAGAGATCCCTCGCTACTCCCTAACCATTGGATCTGCCATCTTTGCCATTAAAGAGATGGCGTTAGCCACAATATGGAGAGGGGAAGGGGTAGAGTTGTTGTACTTGAGTTCGTTTTGAGCTTTCCATATGTGCCAAGCCAAGCTAGCAATCAAGGAGAGTGTCCAAATCTTCTCCTCCTTAGCCAAAGGAGTTGCGACCCAAAAAATCCACCAATCGTTAAAAGAAGAAATTGCTCTAAAGTCTGACCTGACAGCGAGAGGGGAGCACCACCACACCGCTCTAGCAAGCTCACATTCAATAAGAAAATTCGTCACCGTTTATTTTGTAGCACCACAACACAGGCAGAGGGGATCCACCATTATAAGTTTTCGAGTAATATTAGAATTTACCGCAATGGTGTTGTTCATTATCACCACAACACTCCCCATTGGTTGAAGATTAATAAAATTATAATAAATCGTTTGAACTAAAAATGTACCTGAACTGGTATAGTGTCACAAGAGGTGGTCCTCTCGAGAGTGGTGAGGAAGAGGAATGATACAAATGGCCATCACCTCAAAGTCCAAGAGCACCTAATTTAAATGAGAGAGGCTCCAATTGTTGGTAGCTGGATCAATAAAATCGAACACCAATGTCTAAGAGCAATTTGGTGGCTTTGAGGAGTATAGCTTGAACCCATGTCATTTTGGTATTCACTTATCCTCCCATACTCTAATGCTTTGACCCAACCCAACACCCCATCGCAAACCCAGAAGTAGTGCTGCCCTGCTTGCCAGGAGACTACGCCAAGCCCAGGAGGGCTGATAACCCACTTTAACATGGAGAAAATCAGTATGGGGTTAGTATATGCTCTTCGCCAAGCGTGCCCTAACGGAGTTCGGCTCTTGTATAAGGTTCCAACCCTGTTTGGCTAGCAACACAAGATTGAAAGAAGAGAGATGTCTAAAGCCAGCACCACCAGAGTCCTTACTCCTACACATGGTTTTCCATCCGACCCAATGAGCTCTCTTCTTATGATCTGCTTGGCCCCACCAAAAATCAGCAGCTCGGGCTTCAATTTATGTGCATAAAGAGATAGGCAACTTGAAACAACTCATGGCAAATGAGGACTTTATATTTACTGGGAGGTAATATGAGTTTGGAACGTGGAGATGATGTGTTTGATAACTTGTGTACAGTTATGATCACACGGATATAAATTTTACTTACAATTATTATGTAATGTCGTTTTAGACTGAATTAAACCATTTTTATTACTTTTGTTAGTTATTGTAATATAATTACCTTCCATTAAAAAAAAAACAAAAATTACTGACACGTGTACGTGATAAAATCTCTTAAAAAGGTTGGATTGTTCGTTTTCTTCGGTCCTAATTCTATAAGTAACTATTAAAATGAAATTTTTTCTTATTTTTAATTTGTGTAGGGCATTTAATTACGTTAATCAATAAAATTAGGATAACCTTGCACGTGTAGGGCCCACTAGTAATGATATAAATGACCTCATGTGAGGCCCACTAGTGGGTGACACATAAAGTTTTGCTTTACACTCGGATCCTCTATGATTATGTACATTGATTGGTTTGAGTCTGTGCCTCTGCTGAAATTGAGAATATGGACCTAGCTTTAATAGCTTCAAAAACCACATTTGTATCATATTGGATTAGGACATGGACCTAGCTTTAATAGCTTCAAAAACCACATTTGTATCATATTGGATTAGGACATTCTCCAAGCTATGTTGAAGAATCAGGGATATACTGATTTTGATTGCTTGAGCTTCCGCCAATGTTGATGAACCACCACTAAAAAGAATTATTAGAGTGGTTAATCTATCACCTGCCCTATTGAAAATGTCTACCTGCAACAGCCCCATCAACTTAGGCAGAGCCATTACAATTGAAAATTTACTCAAAATTTGAGTTCTCTCCTCTAGACACTAAGTCACACTCTTTTGCCATGAAAGTCTGTTGATTATTCTTCTGATTAGTCATAGCAACTCTGTACTCTTCATTTAGCCTCAAAACTTTCATGAACGTGACATTGACTTCTTCAACTTTGTCACAGAAAAGGTGATTATCCCTGACAATTTGTACTCTTCATTTAACCTCCAAGCTTTCTTGAATGTGACATTGACTTATTCAACTTTGTCACATAAAACACGATTATTCCTAGCTATCCTGATAGCCCAAATCATATTAGCCATCAATCCCATAGAGTTAAGACCATCAATTTCCAATCTTAGTCTTTGTCATTCCTCTTCCTACCAAGTATTAAAAAAGTTTGGTTCATTCAAACGAAGTTTCACTCTATCCTTAAGATTGTATCACAAATTTCTAGCAAACTCACAGGTGATGAATAAGTGAGGAACAGATTCATGCATACTTTTGCAATAGGAGATGTAGCATCTTCTTTTTAATCACTTCCCTTTTAAATAAATCTAGAGTCTTTCTCTTATTATGAAAAGAGGGGAGAGTATAGTTTTTTTTTCAAATTGTGAGTGTATGTTTATCATTGCTCATGACGGCAAATACATCCAATGTGGGTCCCTAAACTCTGCATGTAAGACACCTGTACGGTCCAAATTAGTCATGGGAAGAGATTGACGTCCGTAATCCAATTCCAGCTCACAACGTTCCGTCGGTTTATCAACTGAAATAACAAGAACATAACCTGTCGGAGAAAAACTCTCCCCCCATTTAGACCTTCCGAGCCCAAATTTTTCAGAAGCTATTCCGAGCCTAAATTTTTCAGAAGCTATTGAACAAGGCGATTACATCGCCTGAAAACCCTAACCCTAAATTCCTATCGAAAATGAGCGAAGAGGGTAAGAACAGAGGATTCGTCGGTGATCATCAGCAACATCACTACGGAACGTTTGAAGGCGTTCCGTCCTATTCTCAGCCGGCGATCGGATTCCCTCAGCCAGTTCCGCCGTCCGGTGCTTCTGCTCCTCCTCTTCCTCTTCCTCATTACTATGCTCATGGTTATCAAGCCATTCCAGGTTTATACAATTTCCCTTCCAAATTTATTGATAGCTCTTTCAATGGAGAATCGTTTCCTATAAACCTTAGATTGTGCTTATCAACCTATGTTGTTCTTTTGGGGAATTTAATGAAAAAAATATAAATTTCCTGTTGGATGCAATATAGGAACGACAAAGATTTTTTTTTTGCCCCAAATTTAACCGATTTCTTGTCTAGTCTTAGTTTGATATGTAGAGGAACTACAGAATGACTTTATTTTTCTGGGCTCTTAGTTTGGATTCTTGGCTTACAGTGAGTCATAATAATTTGATCAATAGTGGATAAAACTGTCACATCATTATGACTTTCTGAACTTAGCGGATTAGAAAGAAACGCCTTAGTAAGGATGATAAATTTCTCTAACATTATAGTTTGAGATCAGGGGCAGAGCTAGGATTTTCTTGTAGGGGAGTAAGCGATGGTTGATTGAAAATGTTGGTAAGTTTTGATGGAGTTGTGGAGAATGATTAGGCGGGTATGGAATGTTCTGGGTCTATGGGGATGGGGGTTTGGGGGCATGGTTCCCTTTTTTCATGAATAATTTCGTAAGCCATCTCGTTTGTACGCTTCCTACATATCCTACACATATTGTTTCTCCTTATTTACACGGGCAGTTTTCCCCTTGTAGGCTTGTCCTATGAATATGCCTTGTTAAATAATTAAATAACATAATTTAAAAGATATATATTTTTTTTAAGTTCAAGGGGAAAATTGCCCCATGGCTATGCCCTATTAAATAATTAATAATATAATATATTTTTTCAAAAGTTCAAGGGTGCAATTGCCCCGTTGTCCTATGACTATGCCTGGTTAAATAATTAAACAACATAATATAAAATATATATATTTTTTAAAGTTCAAGGGTGTGCCCTGCATGCCCCACCCCATGGCTATGTTCTATTAAACTGTTTATTTTTTTCAAAAGTTTAGGGGGCAGCTGGCCCATGTCCTATTAAACAATAATTTTTTTCAAAAGTTCAGGCGGGCAGGCTTTGGCAGTTTATACAAATAAGCTTTTTAGTCAACTTGACAGCTTCCCCCTCAACCTAGAGAGAGAGAGAGAGATTATAAATATGTGGCTGATAACCTAAACTTGTGTGACACTCAATGAGTTAGTTGGGATATGTTTATATTTTTCATACCCTTCCCAAATTTTCGTCGAACTTCATTTTTTTGGATGAGAGTGAATTTATGTATGGTTATCAATGCCCTAGAAAAGACATCTAAAAGAGTCTCAAGAGTTGCAAATTATAATTTTGGATCAATCAATACAAAAAATCAGAAATTTGAACATCCACAAACTTGTTGAGACTTGAGAGTAACCGCCCAATTGGTAAAGCTCCACCCAGTTGTTGAGCAAAGCATGGGGATGGAAAATTTTGTTCCCTTAAAGAATTTTCCATTATCTCCTTCCAGCTGGTTTTATGATAGCATCCCCTAAAGGATGATGCCATATTGTCATAAACACCTTTTGGCCTTTTGAGAATGATGTCACCGACCTCTTTTGGAAAAGTATAGTTGACTTTATATAGAGACATGAAGAAGCTCCAAATCGTCCAAACCCTCAGGCAATGAACTAGGAGATGACTCACATCTTCACTAACCTTGTGACACGTGAACATATTCTCGGTATCTACATTCCCTGGTTCGTGAGATGGTCAATGGTAAGAATCTTGTCCAGCATTGTTGTCCAAACGAAGTCTTGAACCTTTGTGGGAATGGGAGCCTTCCAGATCTTTCCAAACTTAGGTCTTCTGACTAACTCCTCATTGTCCTGTTGAAAAAGCTAATCATAAAGTATTTGGTTGTGAAGATCTCCTTGGGATTACCCTTCCAAATCCAATGATCGTCTCTATCAAGGCTGATCCTCACCCTATTCAGTTGCAAACACTCGAAGATCTTGTCCGTTGTAAGGTTTATGCAGAAGATGATACAGCAAAAACAAATTGTCCATTGACTCCATTTTTCATTTCAGATAAATTTGATTATAGGGAAATTATTGGTGGGGACCAATTTGTAGAGGCTTGGACATAGTTCAAGAGTTTTCAGACTACTAGTTGTTTTCATAGAAGCAGATGATGCATCTATTTGTTTCTAGGTACAAACCTCACCTCTTCTAGGAACTGACCATAGACATTTATGATCATATTCGAAACCCCTTCTCTGTATGGGCGGATTATTAGGGTCCCATTCTCAACTGGAGATGACAAAAAATAAATCCCAATAACCCTTTGTCACAGCGTGTTGTCTTTAGAAATAAAGCGTCACATCCTCTTCCTGAACATTGCCCGATTCATATATCTAAGTCTTATGAGCCCCAAATGGCCATATCCATCACAAACCTTAGAGTAGCAAACATAGCCCCACTTAGCCAAATAAAATATCCTCATGTCTCTTTTACAGCCAAAGGAAGCCCCACTGGATTGTATCTAGGTGCTTGGATATAGATATATGCATTTTGGAAACTGACATATAGAAGGATGGGGGGTTCGCGTGGACACATTTGATGAACTTTACTCTCCCACCAAAGATAATAAACTCTTCTTTTGGCAGGTGAGACTTCTCTTAAACTTCTCTTACAACTTGGTCTCAAATGCTTTTGGCTAGAGGATTCAACCTAAGGGGAAGACTGAGATATTGGATAGGAGCATGCCCAATTGGCATCCCACTAGACAAGCACTCTCAAAAAACCCGAACTCTGCATCTCTCACATCAAACTTAGTACTTTTAGTTAAGTTGATGCATAGTTCGGACGATGCCTCAAAATATCTTAGAACTGCCCAAATGTTTCGCAGTTGCTCCCTGGAAATGTCCATAAGAGGTCAATGAGACACATGCATGGATCCAATCTCTTTATTTGACTTTGAAACCATGTGACCTAGCATGTAGTCTATAAAAACCTAGTTGACGTGATTGTTGGGATTCTCTAGATAAATTTGATATAATGGTCTTACTTTGATGAATTTCCCTTGGTTTCCCCTACCACCTTCCCTATTACTGACTTCAACCTAGATGATGACACTTTGGCCATGACCTTATAAACATTGCTGGCAAGACTTGTTGGCCTGATATATTTCAAGTCTTCAATGCACTCTTTCTAGGGATGAGAGTGATGCAAATCGAGTTGGACATTGCTGGCAAGACTTGTTGGCCTGATATATTTCAACTCTTCAATGCACTCTTTCTAGGGATGAGAGTGATGCAAATTGAGTTGGCCGCCCTATCCCATTTGCTGTTTGGTGGAACTCTGCAAAGACCTTCATCAGATCCCTTTTCACAGTATGCCAACAAGCTTTGAAGAAAGCCAATGTAAACTTGTTTGGCCTTGGGGTTTTGTCCCCTCAAAGATCTGATACTACTTGGAAGGCCTCCTGAAAAACTTTTTTCAAGCCATTTAGCTTCCAGATTTTCCAAATGTGAGAACTCCTACCCGTCTATAGTTGGTCTGGATAAGTATGGGGAATAAAGCTTCTTGTAGAAATCCACAATCTCATTGTTGATTTGGGCCTGATCCTTAATGACTTGGTCAGCCACTTTTATATTAATGATACAGTCGGTCTTCCTTCTTACATACTATCGATGCAGTCGCTGAGGATTTGACCTTTGCTTTCTTAGGGGTTCTTTGTCCATTCAACTTTTGTTTCTATGGCCACAAGGAGGAAATCTTCCTTATATTCCTCAGCTGTTATGAATTTGGAGAACACCCTTTTACTTTCTCTGTTTTTATTCTTTGGGAGAAATATTGTTAGAAACCCCCTTCAGCTTGGAATTATTTTGTATAGGAATGTGGTTTTTCTTTTGCTCGGGATGAAAAATTGTCAACTCCCCACCATGTACTTCCAAAACCCCCCACCTTGGGAGATCCTTTAGTGAAAACTATGACAATTAGATGATCCAAAAAGCGTATGGGCTTTGGTATGGCCATTGTTGATAATTGTTACGCCCATAATAACATCCAATTGATTTGAGATTAAAGTTGAATAATTGGCATCATTTTTCGAGATTGCAAATCTCCAAGGTGGGGCTTGTCCATTGATGTGCAGCCTTCAAAGATGAATTTTTAAAGTCTTAGACATGTAAAGAAGGGTAAACCATTGCATAGGAAGAAAAAAGATGGGTTTGTTTTTTAATTGAGCAACCAATGTACTTTGGTAGTGAGGCCCACATGTTGGAAGAAGTCAAATTGTAAGAGAGAATTTTTTTAAAGGGGATTTTCTAATTGCTTACATTCTCCATATAAATTAGACAATAATTGGGTGTGGATTTGGGTTTAAGTTTGTTAAAAGACGATTTAGAATAACCCTTCTATTATTTTTTTCAGTAAGTTGCTAACTAGGAGAGTTTGCTATAAGAGTCTTTCAAGTTTAAATAAGTAGTAGGATGTTCTTACAGTGGTGCACCTGTGTTGGAAGGGTAGTTTCATCTCTTTTATTCATCCTTATAGTAGTATGTCAGTATGTCTATGCTTCAGGGTTGCTTATGTCAACCCACAAATATTTATAATTAAAGATTATAGAAAAGGTGAGTGGATTATTATTCACGATCTCATTCCC
Source organism: Tetracentron sinense (assembly GCA_015143295.1). Classification (NCBI taxonomy): domain Eukaryota; kingdom Viridiplantae; phylum Streptophyta; class Magnoliopsida; order Trochodendrales; family Trochodendraceae; genus Tetracentron; species Tetracentron sinense. The sequence continues at coordinate 24,338,215 of CM026552.1, forward strand.
CTTTATTCTCTTCTTCTCCCCTCTTTCTCATCTCCATTAGCAAGAACACTATTTTCTACTGGTAGCAGAGGAAGATACGATCGGGGTTACCATATTGCACAAGGCTAAAGGAGTTGCTTGTTGACATCATCAGTCTGTACAGTTGACGCAGCAGTTGTAAGAAAAACAGAAACCCTAGAAAAAGGTGCAATTAAAGATTTTTTCTAGAATTTGTGGTGATTTTTCCAGTTTCTTGATCAACTTATGATGATGTTTTATCTCCGTGTTCGATTCCAGGACAAAAAATCAAAATTGAATTTATTTAATAGTGGTTATTAATGAAAGTTTTGTGTGAATCAAATTAGTAGTTTTTAATCCACTTCATATTTTTGGAGAGTTAGAAGTGGTTTTATTGAATTTGGTGGAGGATTGAAGATTCCACATGAATTTCTCAATTACATGTTTACCATCTCAACTTTTGTTTTTAGTTTTTTTGGCTTATGTAGCCTCTATATGCTGTGCAAACTAAATTATTGTGAACAGAAATAGTTGTGGTAGGTCTGTTTGGTGTAAAACAGCCATATAATACGTCAGTACGAAGTTGTGTGAAGAGTGGTAGGCGGTTTTCTTGTAAAAAAACAGCATTATAGTTGTTCATCGGGACTTTCTGAACTACTTGTTTGTGTAAACTATCCAAGATATAGTTGTGGATTTTTTATTTTTTTTGAAGATGTTGGGCTCTACTTAAAAGTGTTTATTTGTGTTATGAGATAGTTGACATGTCAACTACCAACATTTCAGATGTTACTTTTCATGTTTTTGGAACATCTTGTGCAGTTAATGTTCACATAGAGAATCTGAGTTTATAGATTACAATAGTAAAGTTAAATGGGATGGACTACCTTGAATGGTCGTAGTCTGCGAATATGTATATTGGAGAGAGAGGAAAATTGGATTATGTAAATGGCCGCATTAGAGAACCTCAAGAATTAGATCCAGTATGAATTATGAAAAATAGGAGAAACAAATCTCACTGTATTGTTATGGTTACTTCACTCAATGCAGCCACACATTGGTAGAGGATTTGATTTTTTTTTCCCCGTACAACAAAGGAGATATAGATTTAGTAACATATGGGATTCTCGTGTGTAGAATTGGTATTTTAGGTTCCACTATTCTACCATTGATATACCCAAGTATACCTCTGCCTCCAATGGACATCCTTATTGACACCATAGTAACAAATTTCGTGAATTTTTGAAAAATTCACGAAATTTACCCCAGTCGAATTATTCAAGAATTTCTCCCCTATCAAATTATTCACGTATAAATTGTAAAAAAACATACAAATAATTCGGCAAGTAAACTACTTATTTTGTATATTATCCAAGGTATTAAACTTTGGTTTTGGTATAAAATTTTGTCACTAAGGAAGTTGATAAGTTTCGAGGAAGTTTAAGGAAGTCCAAGGAAGTTATGTAAAAATTAAAGGAGTTTAGGAAATTTTAAAGAAACATTGGAAATTTAAGATGAAACTTTAGAAATTCAATACTTAAGCATAAATACACATTTAGAATTCATTATATTACTGATACAAGCATGTAGTACTCAAATGTGAGAATTATGTTAAGTGGCATGCATTGTCTACTTGTCTGAGCTATAATTTCTTCTTGATAGTTCTTTATATTGTCAAATTTTTTTAATTATATCTTATAATCTTTGTCAGGTGCAGGGGATATGTATTATTTTTATTTTTAATGATTATCCATGTTAATTATTTTATAAACTTGAAAAACTTATGAATGCACATTAAGTTAATAAATAATTAAAATTCAATTTAGTTTCTAAACCTATTTCAATCTGCAATTGATGAGCTCAATGTTTTTAGAGAACTAAATCAGTATGTGAAGAGGAGATGTGTTGTTAAATAATTTTTAATTTATGAAATATTATTAGGAAATTATTTAATTTTTTAATATTACGAAAAAGCCTTTATGAGCATAATACACTAATAACAAAATTATTGGAATAATAAAATTATAATTTATAATAAGGTTAATGCTAACAACACTCTAATAATAAAATTATAATTTTTAATAAGGTTAATGCTAGCAACACTCTCTTTTAAAGTTAATTATATTTAGGGTGCTGCTACAAGCACACCACTATTTACTGACTGGACACCATTTAAAAAAATAACTTCCATTTTTTTTATAGTTTGTATTTCTATGTGCACCCACACCCCAAATCCCTAAACCCTTGCTAAAAAAAACTCTCCTAACAAACAGTCTTCTCCTTTTTTCGACATAATCTTCTCAATGTCTTCTCTTTTTATATCCCTTCTCGTCTCCTTCTATATGTTTTGTGCTTATTTTTTATATTGATAATCCTACTAAACAATTGTTTCACAGTGGTCGCAGGGCTAACAAGGCACTCTTTCAATAAAATTGGACACGTGGCGACTTAATGGGTGAATCCTAAGGGTGAGTGAATTTAACCACTATTAATGGGTATTAAAATTGACACGTGGTAGCTTATATAGCCCCTTTAACTATGGTTAAGCTCAATCTACCTAAGGTTAGTATTTTTAAGGTTAATATATTTCCTATATTTTTTTTCTTCTAAAAACCAAGGTTATATGAAAGAACTCTAGAGGTGAGTGAATCTTAACCACTATTAATGAGAGTTAAAAAGGGACACGTGGGAAGATATAGAGGCGCGTGCGGGAAAAAACATTTTCCTTAAAATGATGTATAAGTAGAAAATTTATAGGTATTTTTTTACTATTGGTGTGCTCTTAGAATTTGTTATATTTTAATGGTGTCCAGTTAGTAAGTAATATAAATGGTGTCCAGTCAGTAAATAGTAAATAGTGGTGTGCTCGTAGCGTCACCCTATATTTATAATAAGGTTAATGCTAGGGACCCGTATCTTTCCTTATGAAGAAAGTAAGTTTAAAGTGAGTGGAACTAGCAATAACCATTTAAGTAAAAACTTAAAAGATTTTCAATTTACAGTCTTTTTCTATACACTTCGATTAACTTCCATCGAAGTTCTGTATTTTCTCTACACTTTTTTTCATGTTTCGGTCGACGTTTACCGAAGTTTACCACGAAGTCCAGTATTTTTAAAATACAAGTGCATTTCGCTTCGGACACCACGGAAGTCGACTCAATTCGATCAACTTTGGCGGAATTGAGTTGATTTTTGACACCATGATATTATCTAATCAAACTCTTGGATATATTTTCATAATTATTAATGTATTCGTATTTTGTCCAAATTTTATAATTGTTTTTGAACTTGGCCCATGCCAAATTATTTCCGAACCCTGGCTTTGTCACTATGATTGGGATTTGGGACCATTCTAAATAGTTAGATCCATTAAGTTTCACTCTTGTAATTTGGAAGCTTGGATTATCAGCTTGTGAGTTCATGACTCCTATGGCTCTAGGAAGCCCAGGATTGGAAGAACTCACATCAGATCTACTATTTGCTGCCATTTTGAAGTTCCACACATTTCCACAACTTATTCAAATTGAGAAATTAGGCTGTTATACACTAATCAGCTAAGATCCCTTACGGCCTTACTACAGTTACCCAAACATCTTCAACAATTCTGGTTTTCACTAGTTACTCCAAAAATGCAATTTTACACGGACCAAATAACCAAAAAACAATACATCTGGGAGGAAAAGAAATCACATCTCACTCAATTCTCATCCAAACATCAGTTCAAAACAAAGAATCTCATGAAAAAGCTTCATATAGGCTTTGCCATCAGATTAATTAAAATTTAGATTTTTTAAAATTCTGATTTAGGGCTTTTAAATACTCCTAATAGCCTAAAAAAATTCTACAAAAAATACTATAGAACAAGGGGAGGAATACCTCTAAAAAAATACCGAAACAAGATTTACCAAGGTGGGTGGCTGTTTAGTTGTACGGTTGGATGACATCAGCCCATGAGTTCTTCTCCCTTATTTTTTTCTTTGATCCTTCCCTTATAATCTTCACAAGGCTTTGATACCAAGTTGAAGGCTTAGATGATTCTAGTGTTTGAGTGAGAAAGACGAGGATAAGAAAAGAATAAAAAGAGGGAGTGTGTATCGTTTCTCACGCTTCCTCTAGATTCTTTTTTTATTAAATGCTTTTTGGCATGGACATAAATGCCCTTATAAAGATATATCCCATGTGATGGGCCCATAATAATAAAGTAAAGCATATATGACTTATATAACAATTTATACATGTAGATGCAACGTATTTGTGGTTCTCTGAGGAAACTCCTTTAGTAGTTCAAAACTTCAAAAAATATCTATAGGAAGCAAACTATCATTAATTGATGTTATTTGCTTTGAAATAAGTTTGGGTTTATGTTTCCATGGGTTTTTGATGTTTCCGTAATTTCTTACTGAGTTTTGTTTGTATCCTTGATACGTATCCTATTTTGAACTTACCAATATGTACCTCGAAATCGATATTTGAACCATAAGATCATCACTCATAGATTGGTAAGCATGTGCATTGCATGACAGCATGCATGGCGCTATTGAGAAAAAATTTCTCACTTGCTAGAGAGAGAATCATTTTCCTGTGTACTTAATGTATGCATACATATTTACATGCATATGAGTAGGAAGTATTTTTAAACTGTTGATAATGGTCCTATTTAGAGCTTGTTTAGATGTCAAAATTAAAACTTAGGACAACTTTGCATTAATGCCATATGAAATTGTGTTCTTTGTTCATCTCATAAATCTTCTGAGTTTCTAACACAAAATAAGGTTGCATAGGTAAATTTTCAATTTTAGTTTTGCATGTGATCATTTATTTTCTTAATATTGTTTGAATGGTGTTCAAGGTTATGCCGTAGTTGAAGGACGGCCTGTAAGCGAGCGTCGCCTTCCTTGCTGTGGTATCGGCTGGTTCCTGTAAGTTTACATTATTATTTTATTTATTCCTTCATTTTCTTCCTCAAAAATGGTTATTATTTTCTTTTACTGAAATCATTTTTTTATTCAATCTCCTCATTGTTGTGTTATAAAAATTGAAAATTTGACTCAATCATAGGTGGGCGGAGAAGAATTGATTGAGTTTGATTTTAGACTTGATTGACTCGTCTAAGATATTGACTTGGGCCTGATCTTCATATTAAAATGGTGATGAAGGCAGGCCTATGGGCCTCAAGATGTATAGATATAGGCCCAAGAAAGCCCATGGCCATCCATGAGACCTATAAAATGGGTCCACTAATGTATTGCAACAGCAAGGTATTAAAGTGTCTTCTAGAGTGTTAAAAGTCTTCATTGAAGTTTGATAGGTCACTCTAGAGAGTCAAAAGCCTTTATTAAAGTTTGTTGTCGTTAAATGAGCCTCCTAGAGAATCTAAGAGTCTTTGTTGGAAGTTGTAATCATTTATTAGTTAGTCTTAGAAAATTTAAATTCCTAGCATTTATGAAAGAAAGTTCTATCGAGTTTATATATAGTGGATCTATGGGAATGTAAGCAATTCATATTTGAATGTTAAATAAAGAGTTATTTTGTAAGGTGTGATTCCTTACTTTTTTTTTCGATCGGTGATCGAAAGAATATATATAATAGGCAAAGGGCATAAAAATACAACAATAAGAGTTTACAAGTGTGATTCCTTACTTGGTGATGTGACTCCATCATTGGAAGCCTAGACCATGGTTCAAAATATCGGTATCGGGTGCCGTATCGGTAAGTCTAAAACATGATACGTATCGGCATTGAACCGTATCAGATGGATACGGTAGAAAAAAAAGGATACAGTAAGAAACACTTGGATACGCAAGGAAAAACTTAGATACCTTGCATTAAACTTCTTTTATTACAAATATAAGCTAAAAGCAAAGTAAATGAAGGCCTCCAACTATGTTTATAACCATACATACGAGAGTTAAGAATTTTATAAGTTATAAAAGGCGTGCGTGCAAATAAACAAGTATGAAAATACAAACCATAGTCATTTATAGGAAATACAATCTAGATATTGAAACTTTACATTCAATGAGTAAAATAAGAATGTATTGAATTACAACCATAAATTATAAGCTTGAATGTAAGTCTTTTTTATGTTGAACTGTTACGCTGTTAGTTGACTTTTTGATCTTGTAGATGAAATTTTTTTGAAGACTAAAATCTAGAACTTATTTTACCGGACTTTTGGGTTTTGTTAATGTTTTAATATAGTAGAATTTATGAAATTTTAATTTTGATAAAGATTTTGCCATTTGAAAGTTGAAATTTTGATCTAGTCTCTAAAAGGCGTTAAAAAGAGGATTTTGTTCTTTGAATTGGAAAGTTAACTTTTTATTCTTCAAGATTTTGGATCCATGATAATTTTTATTGACTTCAAATGGGGAGTATAACCTTATTTAAATATAAATATCTTAAGTAAATGAAAGTAAAATTAATTTAAAACCATTTACTTAAATAATTGTACATAAATAAGTTGTGCGTATTGGTTCTCTTCCAACATATTCCTTCAAGGTCCTCTTCCAACATCCCCCTTCAAACACAATCTGGGTACACACCCATTCTCTTTTTATCGAACACCTTCTAGGCAAGAAAACAAACCAGCCACAATTGGCTCTCCAACAACTTTTATCAAACACCTACTGGGCGAAAAAGGACTATCAAGTCACTCTTGGTTCTCGAACAACTTTTATTAAACACCTACTTGGTGAAAGAAGAGTACCAAGTTACTCTTGGCTCTCCAACAACTTTCATCAAACACCTAGGGGCAAAAAAGAGTACCTAGTCACTCTTGGCTCCACAAGCCCTCCACCAAGCTTCAAAAATCTTCCAACTTCAACATAAGGAGGTATTACAGCCCTTTCACATTTCACCTTTGTTCTAACCCAAACATATCATAATAAGGATTGTTCAATGGATTAAAAAAAAAAAAACTCCCAAACAATTGTGCAGAGAGCAACTATAACCTACAAAACACATCTCAAATCCTCTAAAATGAGGTGGTTCATTGTAAGACCAATTCTAGAGTGTATTATATATAAAAACAACCCAAACCTGTCCAACTTTCTCCTCAAAAAGCGGTTCACAAGGATGGAGAAGAGGGTTCATCATTCACTTGAATTATTCACAACATTTTCTTTATTTTTGGAAAAAAACTCCATAAAAAACTCAATACAATCCCAAATCCCATGAAATTGGACTCAAATTTCCCAGAAGCGAAAATCTACAAAACCATACCTTCAAAACCAATGGTTTAGATACCCTGATCCGTACGGCTGACATCACCCTATGCTCTCTTGCTCCTCTCTTGCTTGTTGGTTGTTGATTTAAAGTGTACCCTTGACGATCTGGTTTTGCTTTGATACCAATTAGATTTTCTAGGTTAGGTTTTGTGAGGGAAGAAGGAGAAAGGAAGAAGAAGAGAGAAAGAATAGAGGGAGACTTATGACTCCCCACTCACCTACACCTTATTATAAAAAATAGCATAAACATAAGCATATGAGCCCAAGGTCCATACAAGAGAAGAGACAATAGGGCCCTTAGTTATTAGGGCCACTTACAACATACAATATTACAATATTTTGCTAAGGCGTATATGGACATGTACTCTGATGTATGGCCTTACAACATACAATATTACAATATTTTGCTAAGGCGTATATGGACATGTACTCTGATGTATGGCCTTACAACATACAATATTACAATATTTTGCTAAGGTGTAAATGGACATGTACTCTGATGTATGTTATCATAGTTCTTCAGATAGATCTACATTTCACCTTGAATGTATTCCCTTCCCTTGCATTGTTTGATCAATATATAATATGTTCTTAAATTGAGTCAATATTATCTTATGAATTTTTTTAATGATACATGATACTTCATCACGAGTCTTCATTAGATAGAGCTAGGTACAACGAGAGAAGTCATCCACAAAGGAAAGAAAGCAACGATAGCCATTCACAGTCGTAGTAGGAGCAGGTTCCGGACATCAGAATGAACAAGTTGAAACAAAAAAATAACTTTCATAAATACAAAGGAAAAAGTTATTCTACAATGCTTGGACAATTCACAGACTTCACATTATAGACTATGACCCAAGACAGACTCAAACAAGTCAGGAAAAACTCACTTTAATGGCTGAAAGATAAATGGCCTAAATGATTGTGCCACAATCTGATTTGGGCATCTTTATTACTCCTACTAAGACTACCACTAGGCTGTAATGCTTAAGGAAAACCAATGACATCTAAGAGGCAGATAACATCTGCCTTATGACCATTCTCAATCGTTTTCCTCGTCGAAAAACACAATGATTAGGAAAAAAAGTTACACAATAATTAAGGATTTTTAAGACTACTAATGAACAACAAATTTGACAATAAGTTCAGAACATTAAGAACAAATGAAAGAGAAACAATTCTTAAGTTTGACATCACTCTTCCCAGAGATAGAGAAAATGGATTCATTAGCAATCCTTTATCGCTTTCAGAAGATAAGACTATATGAAAAAAAATTAGAGAACACACCTGAATTGATGATCCAAGTTGGACTGGATGAGGAATGACTTATGAAATTAGTAGTTTCATTAGTACTTGATTGTGAAAAGGAAGCTAAAGGCATAGGAACCTTCCAAACCAGTCAAAAGACGTCGAACGATCGATTTTAGGGATAGAAAGTCTTAGGATGATGAAGAGTTTCCCCTAGGAAGAGCTAAGTAGATGAGTTGTGGTGGCTGTAGTATGGCCATTAGACATGTTCATCTGTTGTCTATGATGGTTGAATCTCGTCGGTCTACCCTAGAGATATCCCAACAAGTCTCCCTTGTTTGTTTGGTCTCCTGCAGTGATCACACTTTAATTTGTCCTTGTCATCGAGAGGTTTGTTCTTTCGTATGGGACCCTTCCTACATTTAAGAGCACTAGAAGTTGCAGTAATGGCTTAACGATCACTGGTCATAGTAAGCTTCATAACCTTCTTATGAATCTCCTCACTTTATTCCATATAGTATACTTGGTCTAAAATAGGAAGCTCACCTCTCCACAAAATTTGAACTCTAATAAACTCAAACTTAGAGTTCAGACCATCCAAGATCTTGTTTTGCTCTACTTGTTGCCAATGCCTATCCCTGTCTCTATTGTGTGATACTGTATAAGCTGATAATGATCTAACTCTTTCCAAAGTCCCTGAAGAGTAGAATAGTAAATCTCTAAACTCTTTTTTCTTTGATGAAAAGTAGCAATTTCTTGCCTTAACTAATAAAAATAGGCAATATTTTAATGTTGAAACTAAGTTTTGGGAACTTTATCTCAAATATCCTTCATTGTCCAGATCAACAAGAGACCTCTACTAATGTGTGATTTCATGGAGTTGAGTAGCCACGACATCACCATAAGGTTCTCTTGTTCCCACTTGTTGCATCACACATCATTGACAGTAGGTTCCTTCAACCGACCATTTAGGTACCCTAGCTTCCCTCTCCCGCCGATATACATTCTTAGCGGATTGAGACCATTCAAGGAAGTTAGTGTCATCCAACTTCACAGTTGTGATATGCATACTAGGGTTATCACCATACTTGTGGTAGGCATCAAACTAGAATCTCGGAAACCTTTGAAGTCACTTCACCTTCAGTTGGCATTTTCTTACCCAAACCAAACCCTTGTAGTCTCCTAGAAAAATACTATAATCAATAGTCCAACGATCTAATTTTTTTCTTTAGGAGTATTAGAAAAAATCAGAATAAGGAGAATATAATAGTCGAGGTATTTTTTTTACGAACACTGTTCATCACATAATTCACTGCACTTTCACGAACACTCCTTAAAGAAAGAAAAAGAGAAAAGAGAAACACATGTCTTGTCTTCTTGCTTTGATACAAAGTAGTGAGTGTGAAAACCTAGAAAAATAAAAGAAGAAAAAGAGAGGAGAAGAAGAGAGAAAGATTGAGGGAGAAAACTTAGGGGTTGTTTCCTCCCATTTTATTATTTATTTCACTAATACAAGAAGATTACAATAATACCTTTAATGACATGATATTGTGTATCTACACCTACCGTAAGCTCATATCTCAACACCGAGCAAATCGCAAAAGAAACTACATTCCACAAGATTCTACCTTTACTCTCGAAGTCCCCCCTTGGCCACCCAAGGTAGAGGTTCCTCACTAGGGGCAATCCGGACCTCCAATGAGATAAATGCTAGTGCTATGCCTAATGTCAGTACCATATTAAAATTAGATAAATGCTAGTACTATGCCTTGTGTCAGTTTTTTTTTTTTTGGTTGGAAAGATTCTCATATCATATTAATCAGGGACTCCAAGAGTCCGGGAAATACACAAAGGAGGGTTGGAAAGGTATACATTTCCAGAAAGGTTCATATTGAGGTTCATCCCAGCTTGAGCTGCTTGGTGAGCTGCCAAGTTGGCCTCATGCCTGATCCAAGTAAGGCTAACATTAGAGCACTACCTCCATAGAGTCTGGATATCGGCCACTATTGTGGATATCTCGCAAATGTCGATGAGAGATGAGCTGTTGAGAAGATCTGAGAGTTCCTTTGAGTCAGTTTCGATAATGACTTGAGTCCATCCATGATGCACCACCTTAATGAATCCCATTCTAATAGCTACAACTTCGTCTATTCTGCTAGACACTCCTGGAAGAGGTTGATAAACAGAGTGAAGGAAGAGACCCTGGTGATCTCTAATCACCATACCAGTACCTCCCGTTGAGACGTTAGGAATTGCAACTCCGTCAACATTAATCTTGAGCCAACCCAGAGGAGGAGGATGCCACTGAAGATGCGAAAGATCGATGGTCTGATCTTCTGATTCCTTCCCCCACACAGTTGAGATAGCTTTGATGGACAACTTCTCCACCCACTGAATTGTGGTAATAGGGCCTGGGCTCAAACCGTAGAACCTCACCTCGTTTCTATGTTTCCAGATGCACCACAAGGTTATAGAAAGCCTGATAGCCAATGGACTGTTCTTTCTCAAGAATTGGGGGTTTGCCAACCACCTTCGCCACCACTCCGAAAAGGATAAATTTTCGTCAAGAGGAATATTAAGGGATAGCTGCGATCCAAACCAAACACTTCGCATAAACGGGCATCGGAGAAAGAGGTGGGAAGTTGATTCAATTTCCTGGTTGCACAGCGAGCAGCCATCATCAATTTCCATGTGTCGTCTTCGCAGGTTCTCCCCTACATCCATTGCATTATGGCATACACGCCATAGGAACATCTGAATCTTGGGTAACACAAGAATTTTCCAAATCTGCTTCCAACAGGGGCTATCCATCCCTTGATTCACCCGACTATCCTTGGTTTGCGGTCTTTTATCAATAGCTTCGCAAGATGATAAACCGAGCTAACTTTAAACCATCCTGATTTGGTATAGTTCCACAAGATGCGATCTGGAGCATTGGTAATACTGATTGGGATTTTGCAAATTGCTTCAGCTGCATGATGGGAAAATAGCGATTCAACCAAAGATCTGTCCTAAGAGTCTCCTCGGCCGTGAAGAGGTGATGGGCTCGCATGCCCTGGAGAGATAACCCAGGTAAAGGGATTGGTTTAAAATTTGGGACCTCAGGTACCCAAGGGTCCTCCCCTATCTTAACATTCATACCGTTTCCAATTTACCAGCGGATTCCTTTATCAAGAATAGCGGATCCCTTTATCAAAAATGTCTCGCCCCCTGCCAAGATACTTCGCCATCCCCAAGAAGGCCTAGATCCCAAGCGGGCCGAAAGGAAAGATGAACGGGGATAGTATGACGCCTTCCTTACTAAGCCCATAAAGAGGAGGGGTAGTGCATTAACCTCCAGCCATGTTTAGCTAAGAGACTCAGGTTAAATGCATGAAGATCTCGGAACCCCAAACCACCATAATTTTTTGCATTGCAGAGCCTATTCCACCCAACCCAGTGGATCTTACGAGCTGTTAAAGAGTTCCACCAGAATTTGGAAGTTGCCATGTTCACCTCGTGGAGCCATCTGAGGGGGAGTTTGAAACAACTCATTGCATATGTTGGAGTAGCTTGGGCAACCGTTTTTATTAAAATCCCTCTTCTCGCCTCAATTAAAAGGGCCCCTTTCCACCCACTGATCCGACTCAAAATCTTCTGCTTAAGTTGATCAAAGAGGCGGATTTTGGACTTTCCAAACACCATTGGTAAGCCCAAATAGTTTTCCAATTGAGTGAGATTGCGGATATGGAAGACTTGAGCTAGAATCCGACAGAACCTCCATGGAGTGTGATTGCTAAAAGAAACTCCGGATTTCTTGAAATTCACCTTTTGGCCCGAGGACCTCCCATAAAGATCTAAAATGTCCATCAGATTATGAGCTTCCTCTAAATTTGCTTTTATAAACACCAAGATATCATCGGCAAAAAGAAGATGAGATATGTTCGGGGCACCCTTGCAAGGACTATGTCACTAAGGGAGTTATTGGAAGTAGCAAGTCTGATCAAACTAGAAAGAGCTTCTTGGCATATGAGAAAAAGATATGGGGACAACGGATCACCCTGTCGGAGCCCTCGAGATGGAGTGATTAGGCCTTTAGACTCGCCATTTATCAATGAAGAATATGTCACGGTTGTCACACATTGATGAATGAAATTTATCCACCTTTACACCATTCGACACGATCATATGCTCGATTCATATCGAGCTTTACAGTCATCATTCCGGCGGTCGAGCGGCCTTGCTTCCGAAGTTGGTGATCAATCTCATGAGCCACTAATATGTTGTCCGAGATTTGCCTTCCATGGATAAAAGCGGACTGAGTCGGATCTATAAGATAGGGGAGGCATTCCTTCAACCGGTTGGCCAAGATCTTAGATATGATTTTATATATAACATTACAAAGACTGATCGGTCGATACTCATTCATACTTTCAAGGTTCTTTTTCTTGGGATTAGCACAATGTGAGTTTAGTTAAATTCGCGTAACATATCGCTAAAGAGGCTCCAAACCGCAAGACAGATATCGTTCCCTACCGCCTCCTAATGTTTCTGGTCAAACCAAGCTGGCATTCCGTCGGGGCCTGGGGCCTTGAGAGCCCCAATCTGAAAAATCGCTTCCTTAATCTCCATAGCTGACACCTCATGGCTAAGGTTATCATTCATTTGGGTAGTGACACGAGACTGGATATTGGCCAGAATAGAGGTAGGAGATTCAGGATTTGAAGATGAGAATAAATGTTGGAAATGATCGATTATGTGTCATTCAATACTGTCCTTCAAATCCAACCAAATATTTGCATCATTTTTCAGAAGGAGAATGCGGTTTTTTGCCTTCGGTACACGGTAGAGGTATAAAAGTACTTCATATTTTTGTCCCCCTGAGTAAGCCAAGTCTCTTTGGATTTTTGTCTCCAGTGTATATCTTCTTTTTTCATAGTGTCTTCCAGTTCGGCTGTAAGTTGTCTTCGCTAAGAATAGTCCACCACAGCGTTACTATCAATGTTAATCTCTGTCAGTTGGTGTTTAAGGTTCTGGATTCTCACTTGAATATGACTAAAGGATCTCTTATTCCACAAGCTTAGCTCCTGCTTACAAAACCTAATGCGCTGACATGCCTGGTGTAAGTGGTGAAATATCACCACTTATTTCACACCCTACACAGAGTGGTGTGCACCATATGCGCCAATTCACAACCCGAAGAAGGGTCGTGTTCACCTCACATGTGCAAAAGCACGTGTGAATTCTTACCGCCATGGATTAAAACCAATCGAAGGGCAGCAAGGAGCTCCCTTGCTGCCCCAAATTGAAATTAAAACAAATGGGTCTTTAACAGACCCCACCACGGCAGCAAGGAGCTCCCTTGCTGCCCAAATTGACATTAAAACAAAGGGTCTTTAATAGACCCCATCATGGTAGCAAGGAGCCCCCTTGCTGCCCCAAATCAAAATAAAACAAATAGGGTCATTAATAGACCCCATCCTGACAATAAGGTGTTCCCTTGCTGTCCCAAATTAAATTAAAACAAATGAGTCTTTAATAGACCCCACCATGGCAGTAAGATGCTCTCTTGCTACCCAAAATTGAAACTAAATCAAATGGGGTCCTTAATAGACCCCACCATGGCAGCAAGGAGCTCCCTTGCTGCACCAAATCGAAATCAAATGAAAGGGGTCTTTAATAGACCCCACCGCGGCAGTAAGGAGCTCCCTTGCTGTCCCACCCCCACCATGGTAGCAAGGAGTTCTCTTGCTGCCCCAAATAGAAATTAAAGTAAAGGGGTCTTTAATATACCCCACCATGACAGGAAGGAGCTCCCTTGCTACCCCAAATTAAAATTAAATTAAAGGGGTTCTTAATAGACCTCATTGTGGTAGCAAGGAGCCCCCTTGCTGCCCCAAATTGAAATTAAATTAGAGAGATCTTTAATAGACCCCACCATGGCAGCAAGGAGCTCCCTTGCTGCCCCAAATTGAAATTAAAGTAAAATGATCTTTAATAGACTCCACCATGGCAGCAAAGAGCTCCCTTGTTGCCCCAAATTAAAATTAAATTAAAGGGGTCCTTAATAGACCATACTGTGGCAGCAAGGAGCCCTCTTACTGCCCCAAATTGAAATTAAATTAAAGGGGTCCTTAATAGACCCCATCGCGGCAGCAAGGAGTTCCCTTGCTGCCCCAACCCCAAATGAAAATTAAAGTAAAGAGATCTTTAATAGACCCCACCATGGCAGCAAGGAACTCTCTTGCTCCCCAAATTGAAATTAAAGTAAAGGGGTCTTTAATAGACCCCACCATGGCAGCAATGAGCTCCTTTGTTGCCTCAAATTAAAATTAAATTAAAGGGGTCCTTAATAGACCCCACTGTGGCAGCAAAGAGCCCTCTTGTTGCCCCAAATTGAAATTAAATTAGAGAGATCTTTTATAGACCCCAACATGGCAGCAAGTCGGGTTAGTCAATAGGTGGCACCCAAAAGTCGGTCTAGGTCCCATGGGATTTGGGGTCTGGAAGTCCATTATGCAAGGGTGGGCGGATTTCTCCTCCCACACGCATTTCAAGGTGGGAGGTGGAGACCAAGTGAGTTTTGGAATGTTCGTTGGTGTGGGCAATCTTTGCTCAGGCAGTCTTTTGAGAATTTGTTTCTCCTTGCGTCCAACAAAAAGGCATCTGTAGCAGAATACTTAGATTGGTCGAGTGGGGCTCCGGTGTGGACCCCTACATTTAGGCGTAACTTATTTGATTGGGAAATTTCTGATCTTCTAAGTATGTTAGCTCGTGTTTTGGAAATCACCCCATCTGCATCCACCGGGGATTGCCGGGTTTGGTCCTTAGACAACAAGGGGAGGTTCTCCGTGGGTTCTTTCTTGCGAGTCTTGCGTCCTAGTCCTTTGTCATCTTTTCCTCATCAGGCTGTATGGTTTCCACGGATTCCATCAAAGGTATCTTTTTTCATGTGGTTGGTGGTATTAGATAAAATCTTGACTATTGATCACCTCAAGCATAGAGGGTGGCAATTCGCAAACAGATGTTTTATGTGCCTTCTTGCAGAGGAATCGGTGGATCACTTGTTGCTTCATTGCCCCGTAACGAGAGAGGTTTGGTCCTTTTTCTTTGTCCATCTAGACATCCCTTGGATCTTTCCCGATTCCTTTCGGAGCTTTTTATCTTGTTAGATGTCAGGAGTGTTCCCGTCACCAGCTAGAGATGTGTGGCCTCTCCTTCCTGGGGCAGTTGTGTGGTCCCTTTGGAAGGAGAGGAATAGGCGAGTTTTTGATAACTCTGCCTCGGCGATTCCCCGCATCCATACTAGGGTGCGTCTTTTAGTCTCTGCTTGGGGTGCAGTGGGGGGGAGATGGAGATCCATGGGGGAATGTTTTTTCACCCTGATTGCCTCATCCATGTTGTTTTTGTTTTGTTGGTTCCGGTTTGTATTTCTCCTCGTTTCTTCCTAGGTTCACTATTGGTGATCCCGGGGTTGTATCTTTCTTTTTTCTGCTATATATTTTATCTTCTTTGCCGATAAAAAAAAAAACATGGCAGCAAGGAGCTCCCTTACTGTCCTAAATTAAAATTAAATTAAAGGGGTCCTTAATAGACCCCACTGTGGCAGCAAGGAGCCCCCTTGCTGCCCCAAATTGAAATTAAATTAAAGGGGTCCTTAATAGACCCTATCGCGGCAGCAAGGAGCTCCCTTGCTACCCCAAATTGAAATTAAATTAGATTTTAATAGACCCCACCATGGCAGCAAGAAGCTCCCTTGTTCCCCCAAATTGAAAATAAAGTAAAGGGGTCTTTAATAGACCCCACCATGGCAGCAAAGAGCTCCTTTGCTGCCCCAAATTAAAATTAAATTAAAGGGGTCCTTAATAGACCCCACTGT
The DNA here is from genome assembly GCA_015143295.1 of Tetracentron sinense. Lineage (NCBI taxonomy): Eukaryota > Viridiplantae > Streptophyta > Magnoliopsida > Trochodendrales > Trochodendraceae > Tetracentron > Tetracentron sinense. Next base: position 24,354,547 of record CM026552.1, read on the forward strand.
GGTAGCAAAGAGCCCTCTTGTTGCCTCGAATTGAAATTAAATTAGAGGGATCTTTTATAGACCCCAACATGGTAGTAAGGAGCTCCCTTGCTGCCTCAAATTGAAATTAAAGTAAAGGGGTCTTTAATAGACCCAACCATAGCAGCAAGGAGCTCCATTACTGCCCCAAATTAAAATTAAATTAAAGGGGTCCTTAATAGACCCCACTGTGGTAGCAAGGAGCCCCCTTGTTGTCCCAAATTGAAATTAAATTAAAGGGGTCCTTAATAGACCCCATCATGGCAGCAAAGAGCTCCCTTGCTGCCCCAAATTGAAATCAAACTAAAGGGGTCCTTAATAGACCCCATCATGGCAGCAAGGAGCTTCCTTGTTGCCCCAAATTGAAATTAAACTAAAGGGGTCCTTAATAGACCCCATCATGGCAGCAAGGAGCCTCCTCGTTGCCCTAAATTGAAATTAACCCCTCCGTGGCAGCAAGGAGCCCCCTTGCTGCCCCAAATTGAAATCAAACTAAAGGGGTCTTTAATAGACCCCTCCATGGCAGCAAGGAGCCCAAGGCTCCTTGCTGCCCCCAAATTGAAATTAAATAAAAGGGGTCCTTAATAGACCCCACTGTGGCAGCAAGGAACATCCTTGCTGCCTTAGATAAAAAATGGTCAAAGGCCATCTTGCACTGCCATTTGGCGGTCCAGTAGTGGGTATAATACCCACTACCAGCCTTTCCTCACCCACGATCCATAATAAGAGGGTGGCAATACCCACTCTCCCACGAAGAGGACAGATGTCCTCTTCACAAAAGAAAAGACAGAGGAGGTGGTTATCAAACCACTCCGCTCCAATAACTCCCAGGATATAAAAGAGGGAGTTAATTTCGAAGAGGGGGACCCGAAATCCAGAGGAAGAGAATATGAAGGAAAGAATTCCCCAGAAGAAGAACTCAAGCAAGGAGCCAAAGCTCTAATGGAAGCAGCAAGGTAGGCCAAAAATGCCTACCCTACCCTCCTCTCTCTCTTTTTCTCTTTTACTTTGAAAGATCTCCATTAGAGGCAACTATAAAGGCCAAAATGGGGCATTTGGCACCCCCACAAATGAATAAAGCTACGCTTGTCTCTCTTTCTCTCTTCTTCTTAATCAGAGGTATCCCTCTCTAAGAGGGTGTAATTAATGGCATGAGTTTACCAATGCCGGAAATGGAGTTTCCCCTCATAAAATAACAAACTCCATTAATGGAGGATGTTTGAACAGTGAAGTTCAATCGCCTCATACCCCAAGTGAGGCGGTCAAAATTTGCCGTTACACTTGGTGCATAAGGGAACCTCGGCAAACCTTTCTCCACGCTGACTGAACAACCTTCGGGCAGTCTACATGCTGATCCCACATAGCTTCATATCTGAAAATTTGCGAGCGGCTACGCTTTGGAAAAGCAGGCCCTAAGAGAATGAGACAGTGATCATAACCAATAGCAGGGAAGATACGGACCACTGTGTTGGGGAAGATGGTATGCCACTGAGAGTTAGCCATAGCCCTATCCATCCTAGCAGCAATCAGATGAGGGGACTGCCGCCTATTGGACCAAGTGAAAGCTTGACCTTGGAAACCACCAAGGTCCAAAAGGGCAGTTGTAGAAATCATATCTCGGAAAGGGCGAACTTGATTTGCCGAAAGATGCATGCCACCCGATTTTTCGAAAGGACTAGCTAGATCGTTGAAGTCGCCTAGGCAGACCCATGGATCAGACAAATTTTGCCCTTTGGATGCAAGAACCTGCCACAATTGATTACGAACTCTATTGTCATTCGGACCATACACAAAGGATGATTGTAAGACTTCATTTGAGGTATTATCTAAAATTTCAGCATCAATCAGGTTGGAGTCGACTTTGCTTATAGTAACTGTTATCGCCGTCGTCCATAAGAGGGCTAATCCTCCTGAAATTCTCACTTGGATCTACAGTAAAGAGGTTGTCCATTTGAAGCTTTTTAACTAGGTACTGAAGTTTACGAACTTTATTTTTGGTTTCCATAAGAAAAACTATGTCGGGCTTCCACCGAAGGACCAAGTCCCTCAACATATGAATTGTCATGGGTTGCCCCACCCCCTGGCAGTTCCAAACTAATGTTTTCATGGCACTTGGGGTGGCTGCTCCCTGGCAGGCACCCTGAGCTGATGGATGGAGGGACCTCTTGACTGGTTCTCCAACTTCTTGTGAAATACTCCCCTCGATTTTTGGTTTGACAATCTGATGTGGGTCATCTTATGGCTTCTTTCTTTGTCTGCATCCCCTGAGTCACATAATATTGATTTGTGGTTGGGCTGGCTTTCACCTTCCAGAGCAGCCTCTTTGAGCCGTTGGTCCTTTTTAATATGGATTGGGCTTGGCCTATTTTGGGAAGCTAATTGGGGCCCAAAACTTAAGTCCATATCTTCTGTGGTGGCTCCCCTACTCATACGATCCGGGCCAGAAACTTTTTTATTGGATAGAATATCCCCACTTGTAGAATCATTTGGAAAGGATAATGTTGGGATTAGGAGGGGAACATCTGTACTTGACACCCATTTCTTTGCTAGTGGTGGAGGGCTTCTCTTTCCCTTAGGTTGAGGGCGAATGAGAGGATTTCAAATTGGCACCTCAGCTTCAGAAATTAGGGTTGTTGTGCCACTGGTCAGCGCCTGATTGAGTCGGCTTACCACCTGGTGTACGAGAATCGAGGCACCTGCTCCACTACTTTGATCCTTCTGAGAATGGCTGCTGAGCTGGTACTTCTTGTCAGTTCCCAAATGTCGTTGATCTTCTGGATGGTCGGAGCACCGCCAGAACCTTCTCTAGTTCGATGGGTCACAAAAGGTCAGCTGTTGAAATGGAATTCCTCCGCTCTTAGCCATGGGCCAAAAAAATTTCGCTGGTGAGGGCCTTGAGACTTATCCACTACGTTTCTGGCCTCACAATGGCATTCATCATGCCCAATGCAACCACAGTAGTAACAGACAGTGGGTAATCGCTCGTAGGTGACCGGGAAAGGCGCTACCAGTTCCAGTGATAGGTTTAAAACCACATAGGGCCTCAGAGGGTTGTGGATGTTCAATCGTATTCATATCCTTAAGAACTTACCCCTGGCTAATCCACTTGGTTCTGCTTCAATGAAATCTCTGAGTCGAGCTTGAGGGACCCACTTCATCGATCCAGTATTCCAGCGGTAGACCGTGGATTTGCACCCATATGGGCATCTCACAGAGATTAAAATTCGCCACTAATATATTCGGTCTCCACTGCATCATCGATAAAGGGTAGCCATTAAAAGACAAGGGTTGGTAGGTTAGCACACACTGCATGTCCTCGAAGGTTTTAAACTTGAAATGGTGGTATCCGTTCTCCAGATCAACCACATTTACCTGAGATCTCACATTCCATGCCCTTATCGTTGTCCTCTTTGCCGTAGAGTAGTTGATCGGGCGGTTGGAGAGAAACTCTGCGATAATGCTATGGGTGCAATCTGCAATGCCTGAACTAAGCCTCACCGGATTAATGGTGACTGGTTCATTAAGTTGTTCCAATGATAGACGACGGAACACCTCCTCCGTGGCTCCCATTGTAACCGGTGGTTCTAGGAGAGTTCTAGGGAGGGACAGAGATCTCGAGGGTGAGGGATTCCCTGGTTGTGGTTCCATAAAATCTAAGATGAGGAAAAGTTCAGATAGAGGAAAATTAGGGTTTGCCGATTAAGAAAACGGGGAGGGAACTTCAAGAGTTGGTGTCTGGTCCGAGTAAAACAGAGATTGATGGAGGAAGATTAGAGAAAGGTTTGTAGGGGAGATTTGGTACGTCCACCATCCTCAAAAGGGATTAGGGATAAGAAGGTTTTCCACAAGGGGAAAAAAGGGACCCAACATTACTCTCCACCTTGTGTCAGTTTCAAAATGCCTTATGTTAACACATAAAATCTATACTATACGTATAAGATCTATATATGCCTAATGTTAGTACTGTGTCAAAATTAAATATATGGAAAGAAATAGCATATAGCTAAAACACATAAAAAATTATAAAATATATTATATCTTATTTCATTAGAAAAGAATAGTAAACACATTATACTATTTTTTAATTTAAGAAAAATATTTTACTCCGTCACTGATTAAAAAAATAAAACTAATAACTCATCTTGCTGTTCTTTGTGTTATATCTCCCGTTCCAAGATTGGATAAAGTAGGAGGGCTTCTTTGAGGTTGGTATCCAGTGGCAGTGTATGGAATTTTTTAAAAATATTATTTTAGACCCTGGCCCTACCGTGACCCTTGAGAGGTAGGTCTTGGGCCTAGCCTATTCAGGCCCTCCGAGGGCTATGACCGGACCCTTGTAGGTGAGGACGGGGCTTGGTAAGACCTAGGTCCTGCCTTTGAGAGCCTTATCCCTCACATCCTTGGGATGGGACTGGGAGATGTCAAAGAGAGAGGAGAAGTAATTCCAAGTGGCACGATCAAGCTCAACTCTTAAGATTTATTTAAAATATCGGGCACCAAGTCATCTCCTCTTCTTTGATCTCATAACAGCCACTGATAAAAAATGTTTCTATAGAGTTAGCCTGTAAAGGCAGGGACAAACTTCACGTCATCCCAAATCCTCATTCCTCACCTGTCATTGTTCTTCCCCAAAACAAACTCAAGCCCATACCCACCACAAATCCCGAATGCTCTACTGAAGGCCTCTTAGTAAAGCATGATCCCCTTCTAACCTATACCGATAAGGCACCTGCATCTTTATCTGTTTCAATATAAATAACTATAACAAACTTATTGGATAAGATTCAGTTATCGATATCCGTGTCTTGGATCATGGGAAACCAAGAGTTGTGTCCCCGTTTCAGTTTCTTTGTTTGAGCCTCTTAGCTTGGTGGTGAGCATTTCCAAAGACAGAAGCCATGCAATAGGTTTTCTAAGCTTAAACTTCAACAAAAGTTCACTAGGGAATCCCAAGCCTTGCAAAACTGATGTGGCAATTAGTACTTATGAGAAGCGTTCTTAAATTTCACTTGGGTCATATTTACACAAAGGTTATAAAAATTGGAGGCAATTGTTGCTTTAGTTGAAGTGGTCTGGAATTTTTCATTTGTGCTTCACTGGTTCATTTACTGTGGAGGAGACTCATCTAATGTGGTCTGAAGAGGCGAAGGTTCAATTATGTTACAATTGAGTTAAGCTCGCGTAAACATATCTTTTTTCTCATGTTAAGTTTTAATGATGAACTCATTTCATTGGCTATGCTAAATTCAAAAGTCAAGCTTTGTATACTGGGAATTCTCTATCCTCTGATTAATTGCTCCTTAAATATTTGGTGAATTGTAAAAAAGAATTAAAAATCAAAAGGAGTTTTCATGATTCAAGAAGGCTTAAAAAACTCTATTAGACCTCTTAAATTCATCAAAAAGTAGATAAATTATTGGATGCCAAAAAATCTCAACTTCGAGCATGCCCATTCAAGCACTTCATTCAAGCCAACCTATTTGAGATTCAGAGTCAATGAGACGGACTGATTTAGTCGTGGAAAAAACAGAGTTTCTTGTCCAGTGGACTCAAAAATTTATCCAATCTGGGTTGGGCAAGTTTCAGTTGACTTTTTGCTTTTGCTGATCTATTCGTTCTTTGGCTATAGGATTACAATAACTGAAATTTAGTTTTTATTTTCTGCGGCTAAAGCTATTGACTTGTTTTTTTCACTTTTGACTGGTCAAATCTGGTACATTTAAAGGATTTTTGCTTTCTAACTTCAGAAAGCTAATGTAATAAGTTAGAGAAATTGCTTGTGAATGGTTGTGAAATGATGCTATGTTGCCAAGATGAACTGGGTTACAGGTTTTCATATTCCAGATCTATCACATTTGGTTGTCTTTCTCTTATCTTTCAACATTTGGCCCCGAAATATATAATTCTAATGAATGAATGAAATTGGTTGTAACATGATGGCTGTGTTTGGAAGGTTTATTATTGGTTTCTTCCTTGCTGCTATTCCCTGGTATTGTGGAGCAATCATTCTACTTTGTGCCAGAGTAGACTACAGAGAGAAACCAGGATATCTCGCATGCACAATTGCTGTAAGTATTCCTTATCGACCAGATCTTTTAACTTGCTTAAGGATTTGATCTATTTATCTTTCTGCTTGTTTATTTTTTGTTTCCAAATTCTGCAATGTGATTTTGGACTTCAGTTCCCAGTTCTAGCAGTGATGTTATTTTTCTTACAAATCCAGTTCTAATTTGGAGGAGCCATTTCACAAATCTGCTTGACTTTTTTTGTCTACGTTTTCCATTTACAAATTTGTGGAAGATATATATTCAAATCATCTGAGTTGCCTCTAAAAATTTTAAGTTTAGGGAAAGGATTATGTTGGTGTGAGTATTGGATGATTTACATAGTAGCAGCAGATACCAAATGAGGCTTGTGTTTATTGGACATCACATGTTTGCTCGAGTCACACATTAGCTTCTGGATCTCTTTAGAGACGGGAGGAGGAATTAGTACTTAATAATTTCATTTGCTCTCTAGTTGAGAGCTTAGGGATGGTAACTTTTCCAATGCTCTATATGGATTTGAGTGAATATGAATAAATTTATAGATGCCCAGGTTTTTGTGTAGTCACTAGATATGCAAGGCAACTTCTCCTCCAATAAATTGAAGATATTCTCTTTTCCCTAAGGCTACAATCACTTTTCTTGGACTCGTGACTCTGATTTCATACGTTGGTATTAGGAGTGATTCAAGGAAAAGAACTATCACCACTTGCAAAGAAATTTTTCTAGTGATGCGGGCTTAAGACTTCATATGTTTCGCGGCTTTCGCCCGAAGATTGTCTAGTGACTTCTAACACTCGGGAAAGCTACGACTTTTAATTTATCAAGATAAAATCTTAGACGTGGAATGTCGACAAGTACTATGTTGAGACCCTATTCTCAATCCACGACAATTCAACCAATATCCTGACAAGTCTAAACTGCAAAGAAATTTGAAAAACTTAACAATGCAGAATGAACAAGAAGTTGTGAGCAGCTACATTTAATTCAGGATGATTGAAGATATGACAATTCTGACTAAGTTCAAGAATTCCAGCTTATTGCAGATACCATCTCCTTGCACGAATGCTAAGCTTATTTCATTACGAAATAAATTACTGCAACAAACGGAAGCACAAGCAGGACATCTAGGAGGACAATGTTGCTAGAGGTGAATTTGAGTGCTACAAAATCCTTACAAACAACCTTGAGTAGAAGTTATCCGTGTACACCCTTCATTTTGTTCCCCAATTATTTATAGGCCATTAACATTTTCTTGTTACTTGCCATGAGACGAGTTGCCTTGGTATCTATTTGTCAAATGGAATCAACTCCACTAATTTTTTTAGTTAAAACATCCACAAGCTTTCCATATATTTTCCCTTGTCGTCAGTGCCAATTTTCTTGTGGTGGGTAGAAGTTACTCTTGTACACCTTCTTTAGCATGACTTATTTAAAGGTTGTAAACATTTTCCTGTTATTTTCCATATGATGAGTTGCCTTGGTATTGATTGGTCATAGCATCAACTCTAACCATGTTTTTTCAGAAAAAAAATTCACAAGGTTTTCTTGTATTATATTTTGGAAGATTCTTTAAGGCAACAAACATCGATGATTTATTTTTTTTCTAGCGAAATGCCTTTCAAATCTTTAACAGAGAAAATCTATCATCATTATAAATGGTCACCCTCTCCAATCATCACATTCAATTGGAAACCTTCTATGTTCATAATTGAAGTATTTGAAGACATGGTTTACATACAACAATGGGATTATGAAGGAGTGCCGTGAAGGGAATGCCCTGTATTTCTCAGCATATAATATGTGAACATGTGGATGTTTGATTTCAGGTCAATTTTCTCAGACAGGTCTTCAAGTCAAAGTGGATGAGATCATCACTGCAGAAATTTGTCAGGTAACTAGGTAGAAATCCAATAGGTAAACTCCGGGGAACAAATCAGCTTAGTAGCACCAACACGTATCAGTCTCTGAAACAATCAAATAAAAACAAACTTCAGCCTTTTGGATTATTGTATCAGTTGTAATTATATAGTGAAAATTTTCAACCAAACTACATATATATCCCACATCCTGAAAATACATTTGGCACCTAGAATGCTCGATGCACAGAAAATGGAAAGAGAAACAAATTTAACTAATAGTAAAGAAACGCAGTAAAAGACGAACCAATGTATTTTACAACAGCCATGACTGAGAATGAAACCTAGCAGATACAGTCTCGTAAACCCTAAAGCCAGTGTTACCTTGGCACGTGCTATGTGAAAAAACAATTCGGTGAACCTCAAATCAAGGGTTTGAGTTGAGAATCTCATAAGCTCGAGGGGATGGTTTGGTTTCCCTAAAAGTCTGTCTACCATTTTTAATGATTTTAAATTAAGTTATTTAACTCAAGGGAAGATGATAATCAAGTGCGGAAATATAGAGAAACACGCAAACCACAACACAAGGATTTTTACGTGGAAACCCTTCCGGGAAAAACCACGGGACCTAGTCCAGCCATGAGAATCCACTAAGACAAAGTAAACAAGAACTTACAAGACTCGAACTTGACTCCTTCGGACTCGACACCACGATCCTTCAGTTCTTAGTCCTCCACGCCTCGAAAAGTCATCACGTACTCACAAGTCCCGTGATCAACCGCAGCCGCTCGTACTTCTCTTTGTGTCTCGAAAACAGTCCACGGTCTTCCGATCGATCTCCGTCAATGACAGCTTCGGATTCCACCGACCAAATCACTCTACCACGATCCTTCTCGGATCGATCTCCTTCGCAAAGGCTCCGGAACACTTCGGCCAAGGTGTTCTATCCAGAATGGGTTGATGGTTTGATATAAATCAATACCTAGATGGACTCCTTCAAAGGACAAGTCCAAACGAGCAAAACTGGAACTTTTGACTTGTAATCTCTAGGTTGAATGCACTAACAAAGGGGAGGAGAACAATAATATTCCAGAGCTTTTATCAACTAGAAGGAGTTAAAAACCCTCTCTATACTTCCCCAAAGTTCTCCTCCACGAAGTGGAAAGGTTCCCCACTTATAGGAAATCAAAAACCATAGTTAGAAGTTGCTTAAAAGTGATTAAAAGAACCAAAATAGGAAAAAAAAAAAAAAACGGATTTAGGCATATTTCCCATATCAGGGTCGACCCATGGGGCACATTCGGTCGACCGGATGGTGCCTTTCGGTCGACCGGATGGTCCTCAGGGTCGACCCTCACTTTTCTTAGTCTCTGCCAATTTTCCTCATACAAATTCTTCTATACCCAGGGTCGACCCAAAATGGTCAAGGTCGACCCTGAGGTGCCAACCCGAATTTCAAACTTCGTTTATGGGTCTCGCACCTTTCAAGAGATATCTCATCACCTAGGGTCCGTATGGTTAGTCTAAGTCACTTACCACCTAAGGCATCATGTTAGGATAATTCTAGGTTAAATCCCACCTATGGTAATATGGTATATAGGTCACTTACCATCCTATGAAGGAAATGAGACTTCAACGGGTCTTCTTCGGTCTTCAATTTCACTTGTCGTGGAGGCTTGAAGGCAACGACACAGGATACACACCTAGACTCACTTGTTTTGACACCGAAATATGTCAATACAAAAACATGGACTTTACACTATGGGTGCCAAGTATTTATGTATCTAGAGGTGTATGATACAACAAGCTCTGAAAATCCCAATACGGCAACATAGACATACAATTTTTTTTAAAATTAATTATATATATATATATTAATTATTACTCAAAATTTTTAGAAAATAATAAGAATAGAGAAAGGGGGAACCACCTGTTCCTAATATTTATGTAAAAAATCTAAATCTAAGCTATAAAATAATACTCACAAAGAGAATACAGAGGAGCAACGAGAGAGAGAGAGACATCTATTGATTGTCGTTGGTGTCGCTCCTCTCTTAGTAAATTTTCCTCTATATTACCAAAAAAATTACACAACTTGACAAAAAGTTCCTAGCAAGCAAATATATATACATATTCTAAAATAGCACGCTTACTTGAAGCACCAGGTGCCTAACTATAATGTTGACATCACCATGGCATGTTATAAGCACATAACAAGGAGTGTCGTGCCAAGGTGTCAACACGGAAAAATTTGGGAAAATTGAAGTGCCTGGGTAACACTGCCTAAAGCCCTCATCACTGTCTCTTCCTTCCTCGGACTCCGAAGAATCAATAACACTGCCATCGATTGACGGTGGTCACCATTTTGAATACCACCGGCAGATGGTAAGTATCTATTTTTTTGTGGATAAGGGAGCAATGAGAATAGAAAGAATAAATAAAAATGCAAACGGAGTTAAGCAATCACGGTGGGTTCCTCAGGACTTGGCTCTATTTAATTATTATGTCGCATATAACTGGTTGTTAACCCTTGTATGAATCGGGGGCAGGATGATGGCATTGGGAGAGTTCCCGTTGAATGGGTTGGGTAGCAAGAGGAGAACACAAAAAGTCTTTTGTTCTAGAATTTGTAATGCCCCCCACCGAGTACTCCAATACCTGATGGCTTGAGCAGATCATTTCCCTTCTTATCAATTATCATTGAGAGGAAGGTCGTTATAAAGATGCTATGAACAAGGATTTCGATCCCCGCCCACACAGGGGGAAAGTGGATGCTGTCCTAGCGAGGTGGTCAGTTGATTTTATGTTTAGAGTCGCCACTTATTTATTCGGTAGGGATAAGTCCTATTTGATGGATAAGGTCTTGGTCTGCTTAGAGTTCTAGGTAAACGGTTCGGTTAAGCCCGGGGAAGGTGTTAGGCACCCCGGCACTTCCGTTTTACAACGGTTCCCTACTTACTAGGTTTAAGCCAACTAAGATCAAGTTTTAATCAAATGCCGTTGATTTAGTTTATACTAATCCAAGAAGGGAAAAGCTAAACTAGGGTCGGGCCCGAATTGGGCTGCCTACGTACTCACATTGGGGTGAGATCAGACCGAGCGTAGTTCTGACACATGAGCCCGTGCCGAGGCGAGGGGAGTGTTGTGTGTGCACCAAGGGTGGCTTAGGGTCTAGTCCGGTAGACTAGGGTTGAATTGACCGGGTTGGTCAAGTGCTTGTCTTGATTGATTGGGCCCGGTAGGCCAAGGTCTAGGGTTAAGCCCGGTAGGCTTGGATCGGCCCGGTTGGCCTGGTTCGGCCCGAAAGGCCTAGATTGGCCCGACAATCTTAGATTGACCCGGTAGGCCTAGGGTTAAGCCTGGTAGGCTTGGTTGAGGCCCGGTAGGCCTAGGATTAAGGTTCGAATTCAGTTTTATTGATCCTTTAATGATGATTTGTTGATTTTAGGAATTTCCCCAATTTTCCTCGAGTTAAGGGGACTAACCATAGTTAAACATGGGTTTTGACCATGGTTAGTCCGGATACCATGGTTAGGGGCATGTGTTGAACATTTTATTACCCTCTTGCATTTTCCAAGTTTTTTTGGGAAATAACCAAGGTTTAATGGGCTTAACCATGGTTTAACCAAGGTTTAACTATGGTTAAGCTCATTTAATCATGGTTATGCATGGGATCCTCCCCAAAAACATCAAATTCTGTCATTGTAGAATATTTTGGATTTTTTTTTGTATTTTTGGAAATTTTCCAAAAGGGATTGATAAGTTAACCACGGTTAAGGTGTAACCATGGTTAAGGCCAAGGAGGGTGTGGTCAAACCGGGGCTGGACCCCAGGGTCCAAGGTAGTCGCGTGGAGGTCCCCCATGGGGTGTGGGCCCACTGCATGGGCCCAAAAAGTCCAAAAATCATACTGTCGGTAATCCAATTACCGACACCCCAGTTTTTTTTCAAAACTTGAAATCCCCTTATGGGGTGGCTATGGGGCTAGAACCAAGGGTTCCCCCATGATATGAGGGACCCCCAGAAGGCTACTAAAGCATCCATGTGCCCTAGGGGAGGTTCCCCACACCTACGAAGGTGGGAGAGACCTCCCCATTAGGGTGTACCTGTAAAAATCGAAACAAAGTCCCCTGGATAGGACCAGGGGCTCACATGTGTTATTAAGACAAATGCAAAAATGGGTAGGGTGAAGCCCTATCCTGCTACTGCGTCGTCGGAGTTGCTGGAGGTCCTTGGGAGGGGCGGTGGTGCTATGGTGGAGTTGGACGGTGCTGCATAGGGGCTCTGAGCGATCGGGGGCGCTGCTACGACCTCAAAGAGCAGCTAGGAATGCCTGAGGGTCTGAGGGTATGCCTAAATTCTAACAGGGATTCGAGTATGGGATTGTCGAGTGTGTTTTGGTTGTGGGGGAACTCGGTTCTTATAGGGAAGCCTCAAGGGGACACACCCGAGATTAGGACGATGGTAGGAGGGGTCTACAGTGGCCAGAGGGGTGCCCTACAAGTCGGAGAGGGGTGCACAGGGCGTGCCTGACCTCCACAGGGGGGTGGTTGTGCTGCAAACCGAAAAACCTAGGGTATTGGTAATTGGATTACCGATACCCCAAATCCTTTGAAAAAAAGGGTGTCGGCAATCCAATTGCCGACAATTCTGGATTTTGCCCATTGGGCTCTGCCCAGGCCTGCAGGTGCACTATTTGGGGTTTGGTTTGAATTTCATGGGCTTGGGCTTGGGCCCAGGCTGAGGCTTGGGTTTTCTTTCAAGGCTTTGGGGTTCAAGGGCTTAAGCCCTAGGGGCCTAGGGCTCATTAGGGCTTGGACTAGGCTAGGCTATGTTTACCTTGGGCTAGGGTGTTAACTAGGGTTTAGGACCTAGGTTTTGCTAGGGTTCACCTAGGGTTAGGGACTAGACTGGGGATTAACTATGGTTAAGTGACTTAACCATAGTTGGTGAGGGGTGTAAAAATTGGGTGCCTACAGATGCCACCCGAATAAGTGTGTTGCTTGGGAAAGGAGGCAAAACGGGTTGTGCAGTTTGAAGGAGAGAGAGAGAGAAAGAGAGAGGAGGCGTGCCGTTTCATCCAACCCCGCCTGTACCCCTCACATGACATTGCCTAACACTTAATCGCCACATGTCCTCCCCCACCCCTGGCTTTTTGGTAGTATAATATGATTTATTTTTAATCTTATATAGTATTATTCATATAACATTTAAAGTATAATAATTTTAAAATAAAAAGTTTAAAATATCTTTACATGTCCTTGAATCTTTTTATTTTGTTTGACGTGTCTGATATCCTATATCCAAGTCCGACATCGATACCTGTGTGTCTATGCAACATAGCTTATATTTGCCCTTGTTGTCATTGCCTCTTTTCTTGTGGCGACACTGCCCAGCTAAATGACCCCGTGTCCAATAGCCATAGTGGCCAAGTTTCCCCAACTTCAATCTCTTCTTTGATTGAGCTGAACACATCCTGATTTCTTAAAATTTATGCTTCATTCACACAATAAATTAGAAGTCAATTTTCAATTGTTAACTAAATGATAATACAACAATTAGAGACTAATCACCCCCTCTTATAAGTATGCTTCCCCCAGTTTTTGTGACCTCCTTTCTCCTTTCCTGTTGTTTGATTTTCTCCTTTCCTACTGTTTGATTTAAATCTTAGGATTTGTATGACGATTTACCACCATTCACTTGTAGGTGTAAAAACACACATCTTGAGACTTGTCTTCAACATATAGTAACATACAAATGATTCATTGGATTGATTATCCTTTGGAATTTACAAATTTTAAGGCTCCAACTAGGAAGCTGAAGACCACATACAGCATAGAGGCCCCAACTTGTTTATGTACCTGATTCGGTTATTAGTTGAGTGAACTAGAGAAAGGTAAGACAAGATCAATTTTTGGAAGAAAAAAGGATGGTATATATACTAGCTTTTGATGACTAGAATGGCAGAAAAAAGGATGGTATATATACTAGCTTTTGATGACCCGAAATGACTTCTCTCATACGGGGAGAAGTCAAAATCAAGGGGAGACAATGAAATGACTTCTCCCATAAATTCTCGCCAGGTGCCCTTTGTTTTGTGGATGCCCGAGCGCTTAGCTCGGGCAGCCACCAGAGGTAATCTTTTGCCTGATAAAATAACTAAATCTCCCCAAGTCAAAACTGAAAAGAATGAAAAAATAGAAGACGACAAAGGATTGTAATCTACATATTGAGGCTAGCCTCTTTGGTCTTTCCAACCAGAAGCACTCTTACAATTTAAAATAACAAAGTATACATTAAGTTGGACGTTTTGGTGGTACTGGTGGTGGTGGCTGTTCATCAGGCGGTGGTGGTGGTGGCAGTTGAGCAAATGGTAGTTGATCATCACATGAGCTCCAAAAAGATTCACCTAGAGATGAAAAATCCACATCCATACAAATTAATTCTTGGAAATAGGACCGGGAGAAGGCCGGCGTCTGTGAAGTACTGGGCTGATATGAATAAATCATTTGATTGTTATCCTCTAATATCAAGGACGACTCATGATAATAAGGAATCAGTTCAATCAAGGTGGGCTCGGAAGAAGAAATGGGTTCAACCAAAGAAGGCTGAGAAGAAGAAATGGGTTCAATAGTATTCAACCCAAGGCCAACATGATTAATCTGGGAGTTGAGTTCATCTTCCTGAGCAGGTACTTCGTCTTGGAGCGACTGATCATCGGACGGGCATACGATATATTTGGAGATGGGATCAACTTCTTCCTCCTTGGAACCTCTTGGACTTGATGGTGCCTCATGATCATTCTCTTTTTTCTTTGAGCCTTTATTTCCAGTATTCTTGTATATCTTACACAAAACCCAGTCATCCAACTGCAAGGAAGGACACTTAGACAAGTGTTAGTATCTGCCTTCGCATGAAATCTCAGTAGTTTGAGCAATATAAACTAAAAGAGCTCTTGACCAAAGAAATATGGATAAAGCTTCTGAGACCGTCCGGTCATAAGGCAACACCGGATGCTCCGAATCATGTTATTTTGAATGAACCACACAAATTAACCGATTTTGCTATTTTAACTAAACCATGTTAATTTGAATGAACCATACAAATTAACTTACTCAAGTAAAATCAGATGAGTCATGTTATTTTGCAAATCCTGATTCACATTATTTTGACAAAATTTTGGACGAGTCTCAGAAGTAGAGTTCTAAAACATGCATAAGAGCTTTTGAGAAAAGAAAAGAAATATAGAAGAAACAAACTGAGTAAGAACTTTGTACCTTCATGTCATTAGCACTGGCTCTAATTCGAGGGGTACCATCTCCTAATACTCTATACTCGTGCATGATCCACTTAGTCTTTTCCCCTTTGGGAGGCTTCCCCATGTAGTAAACCAAGACCTTTTTGTATCCAATCTTGGTTGCACCACTATACACATACTTATCAGATCCAGTTGCTTTCCAGAATCCATCACCCGCTGCACGGCTCGGTCGTGTCCCATTCTGATACTTCCGATCCCTTGGGGTGAAGAAGTACCATTCTTTTTCCCCATATGCCTTGTATTCGGCTATCATCAACCAAACAAAATTGTCTTCAATTATTCCAAACAAAAAACACTTCCTCAAATCATCAGAAATTATAACAAATACAGAAAAGTAAAACCAATAATATTTACAGATAAGAAGAACAAAAACCCATCTCACCAACACAACAAAAATATGTGTTGTGAAAATTTAGAGTCTTGAATTGAGTTTGTGTTCTCTTAAGAAACTCTATATAGGGTTTGTTTTCTTTAAAATTTCTTTACTAGTTTTACGGGTGTATGGTTTTGGATTGGACTTTGCTAAAAGAGACCGTCCAAGGCGGAGACCGCTCCGACGGCACATGACCGCATATTCTGATTTTGCTTTTGAGATTGTCTAGGGCCGAGACCGTCCCGGACAGCACGGGATTCAAAAGTGTTTTAAAAAAACGTAAACACTTTTGAATCCTGTAAAGTTAGAAGCCAAATCATATAGTTTTTAGTTAAGAACGCGCTTATTGAGACTGTACGGTCTCAGGCCTTAAGTGAGACTGTCCGTGTTTTGTTGGCATTATAGGGTGACCAAAAAATTTAGGTCCCGGCTCCTACTCGTCCCGTGAAAGCTTTTTCATTTTCAAGTTAAAATAACTTAATTTAGGACATCTCTTAAAATAACATGATTTAGGTTATCTCACCTGAATCAGTTAATAGTTAATTTCTATAGTTCACTCAAGTAACTTGATTTCAAGTAAAATAACGCGATTCACGTTATTTTAACTAAATCAATTAATTTGTATGATTGATCAAAAATAACTGATTCAGTTGGAATACGTGAATCAATTAATTTATATGGTTAATCCAAAAGAACATTATTCAGGTCATTTTAACTGATTCGGTTAAAATAACCTGAATCAGTTTTTATGAGATCAATAGGCAACCGGTGAGTGTTAAGTTTCAAGTCGATGGGATTACAGAAGAGTTCCAGAAAATTAATAATATTTACAGATAAAACCTAAACTGGATGTCGCAAATGCACCCATTGTATAACTAAACAATATTGAATTATAACAATATTATTTACAGACTACAGATAATGCAACGGACCTATGAGGTGTTCAGGATTACTTTCTAGGGCGACCATAATATATGGCTACGACTACTTACTGGTCCTGTGATTTTTTTTTTCAAGGAAAATAACGTGATTCAGATTAAATAAACTGAATAATGTTTTTTTTTTTACATCACTTAAAATAACATGATTTAGGTGGTGTGTGATTCCGCTGCAATATAAACAAAGTCAATAGGATTACATAAGAGTTCCTGAAAAGCAATGTATTTACAGATAAAACTACAACAGCAAAGATGGTGGAACGTAATAAAAATATTATCTACAAACTACAGATAAGGCATGCAACTGACCTATGAGGTCTTGAGGATTGTAAAGCGCGAGATTAACTTCAATGATTCTGTTAGGAGGCAAAGGAAGATTCGAGATCTTTTTCTGCAGATAATCACGTATAAGCTCGTCGTCACGAGGACAGAACCTGTAACCTGGAGGAAACGATTCGAAACACTCAAGCACTGCTGATTTCTCTGCATTCTGGGCTACGATAACACCTTCCTGATCAGTGGAACTGAACAGGCTTTCATGAGTAGTCTTCATAGCAGTACTGGCTCTTGTTTCTCTTCTTCTTCTATGATTTCTTTCTCAGGACAAGGGATCGGAGGATTCGTTGAAGACATAAAGAGAACTAGAGACTCAAAGTTTGAGTTGTATTCCATCACTACTACGTTTTGATATATAGATAGTCGTTAATTAATTTAACAAGTTGGTTTCAGGATAGGATTTAAGCTAAATATTAGAGAGATTGATACAATGCGCCGGAGTCCTTGCACACCAGGAAGGTCACCCGGCCGAGATCAAAGGATTTCCCGACACCTTCGGCTACATTAGCATATTGGTTATCGGGGTCATGTGTGAATCAAGATAGAGGGGTGGGTCCCACTTCTTTTGGGTTTGGAGGTTATATTAATTCTTTTTTTTTTAATTCAAAAATTGTTATTAGGGCTTTTTTAATATTAAAATATTTTTTAAAAAGACTTAATATTTTTTTTCCAAAAACCTAGGACGGGTGGGTGACCCTAGGGGTGGTTGAATCTTGAGGAGATGTCAAAAGGGACACGTGGAGACCTCTCTAAGGAGGATTTGGATTCTCTTCTCAGATCACGTATAACCAAAACACTCGTTATAGTCTCCAGTTGTAACCGGACTCGGGAGAGTCTAGTTACGCCGTTGATGCTGTCATCCCTTTTGACACCTCTTAACTACGGTTAAGATTCACCCATCCCTAGGATTCACCCACCTATTAGTGGGTTTTTAGGAAAAAATGCTATAAAAAATTAATCCTAGGAGTTAGTGAATTTTAATCAGGGTTAAATCTCTTTTGTGATTTTTTTTTCTAAAAATCAGGGATAAGTGGGTAAACTCTAAGGGGTTGATGAATCTTAACCACATTTAAGACCTTAGGGCATAACCGGACTCTACGAAGTCCGGTTACAACTTGAGAGAATTTGAAGCCTATAAGATTTAAACCGTGACGAACCAGAACTTCTTGAGTTTGGAGAGCATTCGAAAAAGCTAACCAAGAGATGATACTGTGGGGAGGAATGTACATTCCAAACCACACTAAATCACCCCACAAAACGCGTATCTTGACTGGCCTAATAGCCTGCCATGCTGATTTGAGAGAGAAGTTCCCATTAATTGGATGCTAATGAAATAGATGCATACAATTGTATTGTTTTTAATTGATTTCTTTTCAAAAGAGAGTAGAGCTCTCTTCGTTGATAGTTTGCTGAGATTTAAGTGATTTTTCAATATCTTTTCTTCGTGGTGTGGTGCCGAGGCTACAAACTGTGTGATTATCTTCTTCCATGATTTCATTCTCAAGCAGGGGCGGAGCCCGGAATTTTCCCTTGGGAGCCAAAGTATGGGGTCTTGGGGTTCATTCAACAACGGGTTTGGGAGAGTTATTATTTTAATAAAATTAAATTGGATTTTTAATTTATTATATTTTAGATATAAGAGAAATTATTCTTTTTGACGAAATGTGCGGGCCTCTACAGCCACCTACCTCTACAGCCACCTACATGTCCCTTTTTTACACCTACTAACTTTAGTTAAGATTCTTTCACCCTCAAAGTTCATCCACCTAACCTTGGTTTTTAGAAAAAAAATATTAACCTTGAGTTGATTAAGCTTAACCACAATTAAAGGTGGAACTATTAGCTTCCATGTGTCCCTTTTAATATCCACTAACTGTGGTTAAGATTCACTCACCCTAAGGTTAATCTTGATTTTTAGAAAAAAAAAGAATACTAACCTTAATTTAATAATTTAATTAAGCTTAATCATGCCCCGCCCCTGATTCTCTGGACAAGGGATCCGAGGATTCGTTGAAGACATAAAAAGAACTAAGACTGAAAGTTTGAGAGGTTTTGGGTTACATATATTTGCTACTAGAAAATTTAGGAATGATTTGATTTGATTTACAAATTACCATCATATCCATTTGTATATTTATTATTTACTAGTGGGCGGCACATGCGATGCACGTGAGAGAGAGGGGAAGGGGAGAGAGATTAGGAAGAGGGATCCTAGTGAAGGCATTTTAGAAAAATAATTAAATAATCTGGGTAAAGAAACTTGAGGGACATTTTAGATTTAAAAAAATTGTGAGGGACATGTTGGTATAGAAAGGGACATTTTGGCCAAGCGGATTGTTTGCAATTCATCAGTTTGGTGTTTTTGGGTTTTTGCCTTAAAAGTTTGGTGAGTCACAGTTCATTGACTGAGGCATACGCTTACAATACATGATTGTGCATGAGTGGCTCTTGGTTCGTGTGCGTTGCTGGGCTCCCTGTTTGTGCAGCGAACCACTCACTTTCGTTCCTTTTCAAAATGTCCAAGCGTACTTGCATACCTTGGGCCGTAGCTTGGTTCCTGTGTTGCTTACCTAGTTTGATGGAATCGGTCCCTAAAGTAAAGCTTTTTGCCTCTGGCCCACTTTTTGATGGTGCTAGGTGGCCCTTAATGCATTACTCGTGCGTCCATGTCTTACATCAAGTGTTGTGAGCAAAGGTCATGGGTGTTGCACGTACTTGTGAGTGCTGAATATTTTGTGGACATGGGGTTCTCGGCCTCTATTTGCTCCATCATTGCGTTTATCGCTCGACATAGACGACAGTCGTGCTCGTCTTGAGTAGCCAAGTTGATACTTGTTAAGGCTCATACGATGCCGACGTCACATAAGAATGCTACCTGGTTGATCCTGCCAATAGTCATATGCTTGTCTCAAAGATTAAGTCATGCATGTGCAAGTATGAACTAATTCAGACTATGAAAATGTGAATGACTCATTAAATCAGTTATAGTTTGTTTGATGGTATTTGCTACTCGGATAACCGTAGTAATTCTAGAGCTAATACGTGTAACAAACCCCGAATTCTGGAAGGGATGCATTTATTAGATATAAGGTCGACACGGGCTACAGAAGAGTGCAAGGGATGTTGATGATGAAGAGATTTCTTCATGAATTAGGGTTACAACAAGAAAGACATGTTGTGTATTGTGATAGTCAGAGTGTCATCCACCTCAATAAAAAATGTCAGTTTCCATTATAGGACAAAATGTATTTATGTGAGGTATCAATGGATACGTGATGTCCTAGAAGATAAGTTATTACAACTTAAAAAGATCCACACCGAAGACAATACCTCGGATATGATGACCAAGGCCTTGTCAAATGATAAACATGAACATTGTAGAAGCTTGACAGGTTTAGGTGAGCCCTCCTCATAAGTCGGGAGGGGGAGATTGTTGGGCTTCCCTCTTTATGAGATGGGCCCATGTAGGTTGAGAAGAGTCCACTAAAATTCTTTTTTTTGAAAATGGTCTTAGTAAATAGGAAGTACCTATGAGCATTTAATGTTCCATTGACCAACTAGTGTTTAGGGTTACTTTACCCTTTCTCTCTTACGGTTTGGGATGGAAGAATAGAGAGAGCCATTTTTCTCTAACAAGGGAAGAAAACCAGCCCTTATAAAGCTTGATTTCATACTCATCCTTTGATTCAAGTTGAAATTTTGATATATTGTTGCCGGGCTTGTGAGGTTTGTATCCATAGGTTTGGAGTGTTATCCGGCTTGCTTGCGACACCACATTGAGGTACTTTTTCAGTCCACATTTGGGTAAGAGATCTTTGATTTTTTCTTGGTTAAATCCACTTTATTTAGTTAAGCATTATTTTAATCAGGTGATTCTATCACTTGATGTTAGAATCATCTAGGGTTGTTTAGAGAGAACTTGTGTAACTCCATTATTTTACTCATAGTGAAAGATTTTACCTAGACTTGGTCTCGTGGTTTTTCTCTCTACATTAGAGGGTTTTCCACGTTAAAAATTATATTGTGTTTCTTATTGTGTTTGTTGTTTTTTTATGTGTAAATTGCTTCAATTACTATTTTATAACACATTTTGGAATACCATTAATTTGCACATAAATGGAAAATGTGTGTGGTTTCTCATCAGGTTGTTTGGCTTTTTCAACTAGCTAGAAGCATAATTTTAAAGGACTTTGCTATTGGGACTCATAAGGGCCGAGACCTCGTGCTGGGGGACATAAAACCTTACCCTTCTAGAACAAGAACAACCAAAAGAATCTAACTACTCTTGAAAAGTATATCAACACCAAACTAATCAGTTCCACGACGGCGTTTTGGTGGTACAGGTGGTGGCTGTTGATCAGGTGTTGGTGCTGGCTGTTGATCAGGCGTTGGTGGTGGCTGTTCAGCAAGTGATGATGTTGGCTGTTGATCAAGCGACAACGGTGGTTGTTCATTAAGCGGTGGTGGTGGTTGTTGATCAAGAGACAGTAGTGGTGGCAGTTGAGCAAGTTGTTGTTGATCACAGCTCCAAGAAGAGTCATCATCAAAAGATGAAAGATTCGGACCCATAACAATATTGAAGCCTTGGTAAAGGAAGAAATCCATCAACTTAGTAATTGGCGGATCGTCTGTAAACTGGGAGAAGGTCTGTGAAGTAGTCGACTGGTCTAAAGAAATCATTTGATTGTTATCCTCATATATAAAGGACTGAGAATTAGGAATCCGCGTAGAAGAAATTGGTTCATGATGATTAATTGAGGCGAGCACGGAAGAAGAAATGGGTTCAACCAAAGAAGGCTGAGAAGAAGAAATCGGTTCAATTACCAACCCAAGGCCAACATCAACTTCGAGTGACTCACCAGGCTGGCTGATGATATATAGGGAGATGGGATCATCTTCTTCATCGTCGGAACCTCTTGGACTTGGTGGTGACTGATCATGATCATGATCATGATCATCACATCCATCCTGATCCTGTTGTGTCTTTGAGCTTTTTTTTTCATTCTTGTAGATCCTACACAAAACACAATCATCCAACTGCAAGGACACTTAGAGACAAGAATTAGTATGTGCCTACACATGAAATCTCAGTATCATCAATATAAACTAATTAAAAGAGCTCTTGACCAAAGAATTATGAATAAAGCTTCTAAGATCGCCCGGTCATCGGGAAACCTGAGACCCGACATGAGGATGTGGGATTCTAAGGCATCCAATTAATTATTTTGATTGCCCTAGTATCCCTGCTACTTGTTGTTCTTGTATAACACGTTTATAACCGAATTATATTATTTTTGAATGAAAATCACAAATTAACTGATTATGATATTTTAATTAAACCATAATAATTTGAATGAACCATAAAAATTAAATGACTCAAGTAAAATAAAACAAACTGAGTAAGAATTTGTACCTTCATGTCATTAGCATTGGTTTTGGTTCTAGTTCGAGGGGTACCATCTCCTAATACTCTATACTCGTGCATGATCCAATTAGTCTTTTCCCCTTTGGGAGGCTTCCCCATGTAGTAAACCAGGACCTTTCTGTAACCAACCTTGGTATCACCACTATAAACAGAAATATCAGCTCCAGTTGCTTTCCAGAATCCATCACCCGCTGCGCGGTTCGGTCGTGTCCCATTCGCATACTTCCGATCCCTTGGGGTGAAGAAGTACCATTCTTTTTCCCCACACGCCTTGTACTCAGCTTTCATCAACCAAACAAAAATAAAATTATCTTTTATTCTTCCAAACAAGAAAAACTTCCTCAAATCATCAAAAATTATAACAAATACAGAAAAGATAAACAACTCATCTCACTTAACACACATATCACATACTAAACAAAGAATATTTACACATAAAAGAACAAAAACCCATGTCACCAACATAACAAAAATAAATAACTAAAACGATATAAATTAAGAAGAGTTATAATTATCTTTCTACTTGTTCAATTAAATTTTCTTTTCCAAGTTCTGTGACGTGATTTTGGACTTCAACTCCTAGTTCTTATC
The DNA here is from genome assembly GCA_015143295.1 of Tetracentron sinense. NCBI lineage: Eukaryota > Viridiplantae > Streptophyta > Magnoliopsida > Trochodendrales > Trochodendraceae > Tetracentron > Tetracentron sinense. Next base: position 24,377,448 of record CM026552.1, read on the forward strand.
ACTGTTACAAATCTCCCGAGAAATACCTAATTTCTTCCGAGAAAAACATCTAAAGTTTAAAACTCTATTCTTATCGCGATATTTTAAAAATCTCACGAGAAATATAATTTTCTCTTTTTATCTCGTATATATTGCAAGATTTAGCCGATATTTAACAGAGAGTTTAAAAATATCATGAGAATTATACAGTATTGTTGGTTTTATGAATTTATAACTTGATGATATTTAATTATTACTATTTTCTGTAATTTCAATATAATTTTTAATCATTGTCGAGATTTAGGCGAGAAATACTCGAAAAAAAATCAGATTTGAAAATCTCCCGAGAAAAACTTAGACCAATAAAAACCTAAGAACAAGATTTGTAACACTGGTTCTAATAATGATGGCATTTTTCTTACAAACCTACAATGATACCAAACTATGCTTGTGTTTATTGGACAACGCATGTTGCTCGAGTGAGTAGTGGATGATTCACATGGTAATAAGCCACTCTTGAATATTTGCATCAAATTGATTGTTGGGTCTCTAAATAAACCCAAGGCCAAGGTGTTTAACGTACCACCCAAAAAAAAAAAAAATTAATCCTGTGGATGAAGAGTGTCATTTAAATCACCTAAAGCAAAGTATGCTGAAAAGGATAAATTTGTTATCAAATAGATCTTCAAAGGTACATGTCCATACACAATAGTAATTTTTCAGGTATCAATATAGTGCAATATTGCAAAGAGGATTACAGAAGAATTCCTGAAAAACAAAAATATGTACCGATAAAATAACAATACCCTTCAAAGGATAGAATTTGTTTCCAAATAGATGTTCAACAGGATGTCGCAAGTTCACATATTGTAATTAGACATTCAATAAAGTGCATTGATGATGAACTTTTCACAAGAGTTCCAAAATACCAATAATATCTCTATACAATATAACAACGCTCCTCCTAAAAATGAAAAAAAAAAAAAAGCAATAGTTGTAAACAACGCCAAAAAAAAAATATGGATAAAACGTGTCATTAAAATCACCCATTAATAGAACATTAAAAAAAAAACTTAATTTTTTTTTATCGATAATCTAAGCAAATATATATTAGATAAGAGAAGCAATACTACATATATGAAGCCAGAGTATAGTTCACGAGATGGTAAACCGAGAGGATAAAGGAAAATAACAAAAACCATGGTAGCCACAAAGAGCGCCTATCCAGATGCAATCAAATGTAGTATTCGAACACATGCGATAGAGATGACGGAGATTTGTCGAAAGGAAGATTCATAATATGATCACCTGTGAGGTCTTCAGGATTGTAAAGCGCGAGATTAACGTCCATGATTCTGTTAGGAGGCAAAGGAAGATTGGTGATCTTTTTCATGAGATAATCACGTATAAGTTCCCCGTCATGAGGACAGAACCTGTAACCTGGAGGAAACGAATCCAAATTCTCATGCAGTGCTGATGTCCCTGCATTCTGAGTGGAACTCATGAGGACTTGAGTAGTATTCATGATAGCAGTTGCAGCCGCACTGTCCTGCTCCTGCTCCTCATCTTCCATGATTTCATTCTTAGGACAACAAGGGATATATAGTTGAAGACATAGAGAGAAGTTTGAGTTGTACTCAATACATAGATTACAGAAGTTGGATCCTTTTAGGATATGATTGAGAGAGCCGATTAGTTTTAATTAATTAGAGTTGATATCGAACCGATCCAAGCCGAGTAGTTTGGTGTTCAGGCTTGGATATACTTAGAGGTCTGTAAACAACCTCGGATGGGAAACCGAGTTAGCTAGTTGATAGATTCAATAATGCTAGGATTTGTGAAAGATTAAAGGAGAAAAATACATTTACACCCACGAAAATATACATAGACCGGTATCCCTACTTTTGCAAAATATTGACACTTACACCCCTTTCATCAATTGACCGTTAGTGAACTGATGGAATAATGATGTCATGGGATAAAATGGTATGAACTATCAAAAATACTCTCACTAAAGTTGTCATTTTCCATTTTTCTCATATACAAAATTGTATCTTCTTTTAAAAATGAAATCAAATCCTCTAGGGTGACCACGTGTCCTTTTTGACACCCCTTGTGGTGGCCACATGTCTTTCTTGACACCTCTTGAGGTGGCCACGTGTCCTTCTTGACACCCCTTGAGGTAGCCACGTGTCTTTTTTGACACCCCTTAAATGGGTTAGATTCACCCACCCCTATGGTTCACCTGCCCATCCTTGATTGTTTTTTTAAAAAATTTCAATTCTTTTTTAAAATTTTAATAATTGTTTTTAAGACTTTTTTAATATTAAAATATTTTTAAAAACAATTAATATTTAGAAGAAAAAAAAAACCAAGGATGGGCGGGTGAACCCTAGGGGTGGGTGAATCTAACCCATTTAAGGGGTGTCAAAAAGGACACGTGGCTACCTCAAGGGCAGGGGTGATACTCGAGCCGAACAAGCTGAGTTGTGGTGTGTTTAAGCTTGTTCGTTTATTAAACGAGTTCGAAAATCATGTTCAAGCTTGACTCGTTTATTAAATAACCGAGGTCGAGCTTTACTAGCCGAACTCAAGCCGAGCTTGAGTAGTTCACGAGCAACTTGTTTTATTGGATATAGCTATTTATATTAAGTAAAAAATTCACGTTATTATCCTAGGCAAAGAAGTCACGGTGTTAACTAAAATTTTAGTATAAGATTATAATTATATAAAGGGTATTCTAATCATATAAAATACATTATATACTATTAATCTTTACTTAGTATATAATACATATACTTAATTTTAATATTTAAATGAAATAAGTATATTTTAAATATTTTAGTATATTAATATGTATATATAATCGAACTGAGCTTTTATCGAGCCGAGCAGGGGTGTGTTCAAGCTCGGCTCGTTTACTAAACGAGTTCGAAAATGGTGTTCAAGCTTGGCTCGTTTACTAAATAAACGAACGATACTCGAGCTTTTAACGAACTGAGCCCGAGTAGTTCATGAACATTTTGTTCAATAACCACCCCTACTCAAGGGTGTCAAGAAGGACACATGGCCACCCCTAGGGTTCACTCGCATATTAATTTAAAAAGCCTTAAAAACAGTTTTTAAATTTTTTTAAAAAAATTAATATTAAAAAAAAAAAAACCAAGGATGGGTGAGTGAACCTTAGGGGTGGGTGAATCTTAACCACAGTTAAGGGGTGTCAAAAGGGGCATGTGGCTACTTCAAGGGGTGTCAAAAAGGACACGTGGCCACCCCTAGGGTTCAACCGCCCATCGTTGGTTTTTTTTTCCTAAATATTAATTATTTTTTAAAATATTTTAATATTAAAAGAGTCTTAAAACAATTATTAAATTTTAAAAAAAGAATTAATATTTAGAAAACAAAAAAACCAAGGATGGGCGGGTGAACCATATGGGTGGGTGAATCTAACCCCATTTAAGGGGTGTCAAAAGGGACACCTGGCTACCTCAAGGGGTGTCAAGAAGGACACATGGCCATCTCAAGGGGTGTCAAAAAGGACATGTGGCCACCACAAGGAGTGTCAAAAAGGACACGTGGTCACCCTAGAGGATTCGATTTCATTTAAAAATGAAGGGACAATTTCGTATATGAGAAAAATGGAAAATGATAACTTTAAAGAGGGTATTTTTGGTAGTTCATACCATCATTCTGTGAGTTGACTAACGGGATAACTGATAGAAGGAGTATAAGTGTCAATATTTTGAAAAGTAGGAGTACCTAATGTATTTTCTGAACCTCTATGTGTATTTTCGTCAAACCTCAGGGGTATAAATGTATTTTCTTCTAAATCAACTTACTTGGAAGGATTTTCTATCTAAAATTAGGCTCACCACTAGTGAAATTAAACCTCGATTAGGTGTATGGAATTTCAATATGGGGTTTTTGCATATCAGCTGTTAGGTTCTTCCTAGTTTGTAAATACAGTGTTATCTATAACCATTTTGCAAATTAACTCATGGTTGTCCAATAGTTACGCAAACACGGTGGTAGACTTTCGTTTGTAATTGTTAGTCAAAAGACTATTATGTCCTTAAGATATTTCATAAACCCATTAAGCCCCTTTAACTGCCCTTGAACTATGGTTAACAAGTTTTAACACATATGGTTAATTTGTCTCTTTTTTAACTTTTAACTATGGTTAAGATTTACTAACCCTTAAGGTTAAAGCATCTAACCTTAGTTTTTTGAAGAAAAATTAAAAATTAACATGTCCCCTTTTAACTCCCTTAACTGTGGTTAAGATTAACTAATCCTTAGGATTAAAGTATCTAACCTTGTTTTTTAGAGAAAAAAATTGAAATCTCTTTTAACTCCCCTTTAATTGTGGTTAAGATTTACCAACCCATAGGGTTAAAGCATCTATTAGAAAAAAAAAAAATTAATGTGTCCCTTTTAACTCCCTTTAACCGTGACTAAGATTCAGTAACCATTAGGGTTAAAGCATCTAACCTTAGTTTTTAGAAAAAAATTAATATGTCCCCCCTTTAACTTCCTTTAAATGTGGTTAAGATTCACTAACCTTAGGGTTAAAGCATCTATCCATGATTTTTAGAAATAAATAAATAAATAATTAACAATCCCTTTAATGTGGTTAAGATTCACTAATCCTTAGGGTTAAAGTTAAAGAGCCAATAAGACAGAATCAGCACATGATGGTGTTTCTAAATCAGTGCCTAAACCAGCGTTGCTGATGGAGAAAGTCTTGGAAACTCCTTACCATACTATAAGCTCCACTCGGCTCCATAAGTAGTTCGAAAAGCTTGGCTTGAAGCTCAGCTCGAATCTGCTTAGCTAAGTTTGGCTTGGCTTGAGCTCAGATTAATTATTAAAAATTTATTTTTAAAATAAAAATAATAATATTTTGTTATATATTTATATAATAATTATATTATTTATATATAATAATGATTTATATATAATATATTATTTTTTATATAATATTCAAGCCGAACCGAGCCTCAATTGGGCCGAGCCGAATCAAACAGGCATTGGCTCGAGATCGGCTTGAATGCATTTTCAAATTCAAAAAATAGCTCGGCTCGGCTTGATCGAACCTATTTTTCAAGTTCAAGCCAAGCTTGATCGAGCCGAGCCTAAGTTCTGCTGCTGCGGCTATTTCTCATCTTCCATGATTTCATTCTCAGGACAAAGTTTGAGTTGTATTTGATCACTACTACGTTTTGATATATAGATAGTCGTTAATTTAAGAAGTTGGGTAAGGAAAGGATTTAGGCTAAATATTAGAGAGATAAGAGCTAGAACCGTTGATACATTGCGCCAGAGTCCTTGCACGCCAGGAAGGTCACCCGAGATCAAAGGACTTCCCGACACCTTCGGCTGCATTAGCATAGTGGTTCTCGGGGTCATGTGTGATCCATGCCGTTGAATCAAGATAAGGGCTCATGTTATAAGCTGTGGACGAGAGGCTCGTGAGCATTGTTTCTGGGTCATGTTCTCATATCACAAATAATCAAAAAATAATAATAATAATCAGTTCAAAATTTTAAAAATATGATTTTGAGTTGGCTCGAACTTGAATTCAGTTTGATCCCAAGCCAAGCTTGAGGCTAATCAATCATGATTCATGATTGAGCCTAACTAAAATAGATTCGATCCGAGGTCAAGCTCGGGTCAACTCGACTTGAATAACCCTATAGTGGAACTCTGGGCTTGGACTTGACTTGGGGCTTGTTTGGTTCTGATTATTGTAAAAACTTATTTGGGACTTATTAAATTAGTGTTTGGTTCTCCCACACACCCTTGCCCTCTTTCACCGAAGAGGAAGAAGAATCTTCCAAGCGGACAGAGACCTAAATTTCCCTTAGGATTCATTCCTAAGCTTGCTTTGTTGCATTGCAGCAAGATGATCAGCCTAAGAGAGAGTGTAGGGAGTGCTGGAGAGAAGAGAAAGCGGTAAAAACCTCTCTCATTCGGTCACCGAGCAGTCGGACGACTCTTCAGTAACCCAGGATGACCCCTTCGACGCTTCTTTCGCTGTATACCCCCTCCATCCTTCGAGTCATTATAAGCACTTACATGACTGATTATGAAAATAATCAGTGATTTTAGTCTCACCAATGAGTGATTTTATAGCCTCACCAATGAGTGATTGTGAAGCATAACAGCTTATGCACCTTTTCCCCTATCTTACCATCCCAAAAAAAAAAGCTTATTACCTTTAAGATAATGTGAAATTTAGTATAAGTTTAAAATTTCCACCAGTAATGCTTACAAGATCCATTGAGCTTGAGAAAAAAAGTCAATACAATTTTACTTTATTTTTTAAAAATGATCAAAATACCCCTTCTTGTGTTAGTACTTATTGACAACAACACCCATCCATGACAGTACTTAGACAACAATAATCCAAACTGAATAGACCATTGATCTTGAGATTGATGCGCATTAATACGTAAATTATACAAGAAACATAATAACGTCTGAAAGGTTGAACCTGGTTTTGCAAGGTATTTTATCAGGATCAGCCCTCAAATAAGAGGCTTTAAAAAATCAAGCTCATCACAGCCCTCAGGCCTATAAAAAAGTCCTCAGTTTTGAGGACTTCAAAGAGCCGGGCTCTTCGCTGGGGGGCCAGATGATAGCCCTAGGGCGGTGTCTCTCACTCCACATAACCAAAACCAAAAGGAGCATCAACAACCCAGCTGGATCAATGTAAAAGTCCGACCCGTTGCTAGATCCTCTTGGCGTATGTATTTTTTTTGGACTAACACTTCTACAAGAAATGAAAACAAAACAAAAATATGGACAGGAAAGCAATTCGTCAAAAGCACCTTCTTGACCATATCCAATATCACAATTAAATGGGTCTTTTAGCTATAGAAGACGCTCGTAAACATTAAATTATATACAGGGAATGCTTTTCTATAATCCATTTTCACTATAAAAAAAAGCACACATAGAATACATTGATTTAAAATATACATAAAATATATAACAAAAGAATTTCATCACGCCGCAGGTAGATCTTCTCATGACCAACTTAAATCAGGTTACAAGAAAATAACTGGGGGGCAGATAAATACGAACGGTAGCAAGCAGCTGTGTTGAGGCTTAGACACCAAAGATAGACATAAGATAAAGAGGAAATTATATGAACACGCAGGTGAACACACTCACACAAATATAAGATGAGGAAAAGGAAGAGAGAAGGGGAAAAAGATGGAGAGCTGACAGCTAAGAGACTCCTTGGAAGGACAATCGGTCTCGCAGGGTATCAAAAATTGATGAAGCTGCTGCATTTTGAGCAAAGGTCAGCTTCAATCGGCCAAGTAATTCACCATCTTTAGCCTGAGATGCAGCATCAGCAGCTTCCTTGGCCATGCCAATCCGAGCATAAGACTGTTTAGATCCACACATGAATGTAAGCAAGGTACATGATGTACTTTTAATAGATATGACAATCAAATGAGAAGCTTCCATGAAGGAAAAAAAAATAAAAAATGAAAATCTATTTGACAGAAACTAGTAACAATATCACCACTGAAAATAATTGACACTGACTAACATGATCAATCAGAATGGGCAAATGAATTCCATGATATAATTGATAGATTCCATGCAATTGGGGATCCAGAAGTGAAAATAATGTCAGACAAATGCGTAAGTCTGGCTCAGATTACCTCAGCTTTTTCTCGGGGATCTGCAAGTTTTGGGATGTATTTTAGAGCTTCACCTTTCTCATCTGCATCAATGCATGCCTCCACAAATGGCCTGTAACCTATTGGAATTCAAAAGCACACAAAGGTTCCGATCCTATCAATTCGTCCAACACTTTTCTACCATAGACAACTGAAAGTCAATTGGGGATAGCACATATAAATGCTGTTAATTTTGTGTTGGTCATCTACTGTTGGGGTAGCTAGCCTTCATACCCCGAATTGAGTTAAATGGGTTGGGATGTCATATGAATATTCAACTGAAGATCATGTACTAGGGGTTAGTTCTGAAGGAGGCGATATTTTAAATGCATCTTGCCCTTTAACATGTTCTCCAAAACAAAGGAAACTGGAAAATCTTACCAATCGGCGGTCTCTTCTCCTTGGAAAATTTTTCTAGGGTATCCCAGTCTCTGATTGTAGCCAAAGCAAATACTTTGAGCCAATACCATCTCTTCTCAGAAACCTGCAAAAAGAATTGACATTTAACACCAACAGTACAATATTCCAGGTGCAAGATTGTCACAAGATTGCTAAAACAAGAGTAACCCATAAATATTCTTAAATCAAAAGGAATGTTCTTCCCTGGCACCTCCTCTATTTCCTTAATAACATGTAATCATTGGAAGAAGGTATACCATACAGGTTACAAACCTTGAATTCTGTTTTCACTTTCGTTGCAGCTCGATGGTTGCCCAGCACAATACATGTGCGAATCGTATCACTGATACTTGAGTCAACGAAAATGGCCTGCTTTGTAGAAACTTCTAGTTCGTGCTGCATTCTATATGATTGCAGAGTAAGATATCAGCAAGTGCAAGGGAATTTCTCTCTGTTTATTTCGATAAATGTGCAAAGGAAATTTCTATATGGCTGGAAACGAAGGATGTTAGTAGCAGGAACACTCCAAAGAAAAAATCACTTGGTTCTTTCTGTAATTGAAGCCCCACACTTTCAAAATTATAAACTAGGCTTTTGACATTGAAAATAACTTCATCACGTTTACTAATCATGGTTGCCTCTCTATTAACTTAGTTTCTTGCATGTATTCCAATGTCAGAAAGACAAAATCATAAAAAACACAACATAAAAGTATGCATCTCGGTCAATAGAAAACAGTATGTTATTGGCCAAAAGAAAAGGAAAAAGAAAAGATATATAAATATATACATATATATTAACGAGAAACTCCAAAGCCCACCCTTTGGGTAGACCAGGTAATTCCCAGGCGCATACAAGACCCTGCAATCCACATGAACTAGCAAACCCAAGGCCCATGGACCTTGTGTGGGTGGCCCCATGGGGATGGCAAGAGTCTAACTCAGGACCTCCGCTTCCTGAGGCATGGTCCCTTGCCAACTGAGCTACCCCTTGAGGTTACAATGCTTGATAGTTGTCTGTGACATATTTGTAAACATTGCAGCTCAATTGAGAGAGAGAGGGAGAGAGAGATATTTCAGAATCGGTTGATGAACAAGAAGAATCTATTGCCTTGTGGTCCGGCCCTGTGGTCAGCCCAAAGGAGGGTCACATGTCTAGTGCGGCTGAGACGAGAGATCATAGGTGGAAGTCTGAGAGACGGTGTAGTTTCTTCATAGTGTTCAAATGAAAAGAAGAGGGGGAGTTCAAATCCATTTTAAAATCAGTCAGCAGATCGTGGCTTATTGGTATATGGAAAATTGTTGGCCAGAAGCATGGATCATCATATTTAAAACAAGATTATGATAGCAGTTTCCTTCCAAAATGTTCAAATGAAAACAAAGGATTTTAAAAAGCATTATAAAGTTTGCAGATAGGTCAGTGGCTGATTGAGTGATTGGATACTCTGAAAAATTGCTGAGCACAAGCATGGACTATCTGGGTTTATTCCCTCCAAAATATAGTTTGTTGAAGTTCTTTCCAAGAAGAAATAACGAAAGAGTCAAGGAAAGAGGAAATAAGAAACATAACGTGCACAAGGGGATCCAGATTCCCAATGAGCATTACAATTTCAAATCAGTAGCAAATTCATAAATATCACCTCTTTAAAAATATGATGAGAAGAAATATCAATTATCCAGTTATCCCATTCTCTTGAAACTATGAGGGGCCTACCTATCTGTCACCAAGAGTCAAAGATCCTATGTTGAAATCCTCAGAAGTCAGAATGGAATTTATCAGGATACTTTAATGGAGGTTTTCTTGGAATCAAACAATTTGCAGATTGCACAAATCAATGGATTGACCATAAATATTCATGAGATGAAACTAGAGTTTTAGAGAGCACATCAAATTCCATAAAACTTGAACATAAAATCGGCATTCTTCAAATATCAGAATCTAATGGAGGATTAGAACATAATGGAAGATGTGCACCAACCACGAAATTGATGTCAGACATCGCTGCTAGCACACACACGGGCGCACATATACATATGCACACACACACACACACACATATATATATTATCAGTTAAAACAATCAATATATTAAGAGGCAAAAGCAAGAAATGTGAGCACGAAGATTCACGAGCAAGTGAATCTATGCAATACACAAGAATAACAAAAAAGGAACAACTATATCTCTTAAGTGGAAGATTTCACACAAATACACCCCATCCTCCCTAATCGCCAACCAAAGTCGCAAGTTCTACAAAATTAACCTTCAAACTTTTTCTTTAAAGCAAGGCATATTGTAAAAAAAACGCTTGATTTCTCTCCTCCCAAACGCACCAGCATATGCCCCTAGAAGCATCTTTCATACAATAGTCGCAGGATCATCCATGTCCAAAGGGATCCAACTAGCGATAAAGAGTCATAGAGAGAGGAAGGAAACACCTCTAATTCCCTAACAAAGATAAGAAATTGTCCCAAATCCATCTAACTAGAAGACAATAAAGCAAACAATAGTCCATCGGTTCCACCTCAGACAAGCACATGTAGGCTGTAGCATCTATTGGCCATTCTCTACCTCTATTCTTCAAGTGGTGGGTAGTAGATTTTGTCCAAGGCAACAGTCCCAAGGAAAAAAGTGATCTTCGGAGGAATCACTGGATTCCAAGAATCTCAATAAGGGAATAGAACTTGTGCCTAACACAAAAAGATTCGAAGGACTTTACAAAAAACTGACCTTTATAGTCTCTAGCATGGAAATAAAAATTGCCAAAACGATACGGAACTGAACATACGTATAGATTTCAGTAGCTCCCTGTACGATATTTATACTGATACGAAACTGGTGATATGTATCGTCAAGAAATTATGTACATGATAAAATATCTATCACAAGCACAAGGACTATAGCTCAGTTAGGTAGAGCACCTCGTTAACACACGCGTCAATGTTTTTCAAGGGAGTCCATCATGCAATCAATGGAATTGATCTTATTGATAAATAAATGACTTACTTCATTGTTTCGAGAGAGCAAGAGAACAATAGCCTGACAAATATTTGGTTCGATCCCATTCTAGTGCCCCATTTAGGCACCAAATGGAACCTATCGTTTTAATTCATTGTGTAATTGTAATTGTGTTTACTACTTTGTCATTGAGTCGCTTCCCATGACTTTATATTTGGTAAATTTGGTTCATAAAGGCAATAAAACTCATTTGATTTTTTTAAAAGAAAAAATTATATGGATCATCCGAAACCGATACGTATAGGTCCATATTTTTAATCCTTGGTCTCTAGTTCACACTCAATCTCTCGATGTGGTGTTAGGGCTTAGGATTAGTGAAATTGATGCGATCCAAATCTTCAAGGCCCAATCTAAACCTCTGGATCCAAATCACAGCATCAGACAACACCTTAAAATTCTCAACCACACTATTTGTCAATTTCTAGTAAGAGCAAGCCAGTACAAACTACTAACTTCCAAAATCTTCTTTTAACGGATTCTCACCACTCCAAAAATCTCCCCTCATTCCCCTTACTCACCTTAACCTAATATGCTTATGGAAGTCATCCTCCACTTTCAGATTGGCTTTCCACATGGCCACCCCATGAGTCCCTAACCTCTAGGGTCTCAGCCCGAATTAGTCCCCATATTTTGCTACAACTCTCACTTTTCCACTCCATATCTCCATAACCATTTTTCAAGGAGACCCCTACTGAAATCACACAGCGGCCACACACCTAGGCCACCATGCTTAATTAGCTGACAAACAACCTTCCACTTAACCAAGTAATATTTCCTCACCTCAACTATATCATTCCCATGCTAGCCAACATGCTTCTCAACAAAAAAATTCTTCCCTCTTTAGATAGATATAGGGATTTATATCCTGCTAATCTACTCTTAATTCTCACAATTATTGGATCCATTACTGATTTAGCTTTAAAACAAACTCATAGGGACACACCCAATAGGCAGCAGGGAAGTGGCCAATCTTACACCCCAAACAAATTGCCAATTCATCCAAATTGCCAACTTCTACAACTTCATACAACATACTCTTGTTAATTCTTATTCCAGAAAAAGGGGGAATAAAGAGAGAAAAACAGAGGAAAATTCTATCGGGGGCAGATGTGCCACTAGGGAAGAAAAGAGAGAGAGAGAGAGAGAATAAAATTACAAAGAGAACATTTCACAAACAACGCCATCCCTTGCCACACCTTCCTTTGCCAAAGAGTCAGCCATCTCATTCACCGACCTTGGTATCCAAGACAACGAGTCTTTTGACCACCAAATCATGGGTCTCATTGATAGCAAAAGCATATCTCCAAGGATCACGATCCAACTCTGCAGCCCATCTAAAGGCATTTCTCGAATCTCCTTCAATAACTAGGGAAGGGAGATCAAGAGACCTAGAAAGGGTAAGACTTTATTATAGTGTAAGAGCACAGCCTGATCCAAAGTCACCTCTCCCACTAGACCCCAAAAGTGAAGTAAAGAACTACTATCACTGTTTTTAATAATACCTCCAAACCTCGTACGACCTGGGTTGCCCAAGAGCTCCATCGGAATTAAACTTGAACAAACCCAACAGGACAAAGGTACCAAGCAACAAATCTAGCAGCTGAATAAATCGGAAATAAGGCAATTGACAACCAATTTCTCAAGATGCCACTGCTTTAATCCCTTTGAATGAGGGCAACAACTCAAACCAAGAACCCACCTGAGGTTTAACCCTATCGATAACCAAGTTGCTAGAGAAAAGTCTATTATTTCTCTCATTCCAAATGGACCAAGGATAGAGTGTCACCCATTCGATCTATAAGAGTGTAACTAATGTGCAGAGCCCATTTATCTTGAATTCAAAATTGAACCACTTGATGCTTACAACTATTGTTTTGGACCCTGTAGATGGAAAAAAGTTTCAGGTACTCTGAAACCCTAGGGCAATTTGGTTGCAGAGATAGCTATGTATAAAAAAGGATGGGAGCTTAGCAGCTAATTGGCACACAGAAGTATAAGAGATAAGGGATACATTATCCACAAGTCACCTTTATTGAATATTTTAGTGTTGACACACACAAATGCCTGCATGCGCAAAGCCGTAACCAGTGTTACCTAGGCACGTGGTATGGGTGCCAACTATCCAAGTATCTAGAGATGTTCAGCATGGCAAGCTCTGAATATCCCAATACGGCAGCACCCACGTATGGATTTTTAAAAAAAATTTGAGTTATACATATATATATATTAACTCAAAATTTTTAAAAACTAACATCAAGAATAGAGAGAAAGGGGACCACTTGTCCCCAAATTTTAAAAAAAAAAAGTATATACCAAAGTTATAAAAAAAATACTCATATAGATAAAAGAAAGGAGCAACAAGAGAGAGAGAGAGAGAGAGAGAGATGCCTATTGACCGTGCTCTGCTAGTAAGTTTTCCTCTATGTTTCCCCAAAAAACTGCACAATTTGACAAAACGTTCCTAGCAATCCTATATATATATATATATATTGTATTTTTTAAATGGAACGACATACTTAAAGCACCACGTGCCTAACCATAATGTTGACATCAACATAGCACAAAATAGGTACGGACCACCGAGTATCGTGTTGTGCCCTGGAGTGGTCATTCCAAAGTGCCGACACGGGAAAATTTGAGAAACCTAAAGTGCCTAGGTAACAGTGGCGCAAACACAATTTTTCACCTGTTCTGGATGAGAAGCGGCTAATCCACATCATTCCTCCCTGGCATGATTGACTACGATGAAATAAGGATGAGGGTGTGCTGCAAACAAAATGACACAATTTTGCCTGTGTTTCATGAAAAAAGTGCACCCTCTAAAAAAGAGAAAAAGTTCGCACTGCAGGATGAGGAGATGTTGGCACTGTAACATCTTCCTTATCATCACTGGAGCCAGATACGCAACTAAAAGATGGACAGTGATAAACATGTGAAATTCATGAATATACATACAACTGGAAAAAGGAATGTATCAAGAATTAGTTACCATTAAAGATACTGACTACATAAGCTGTGTAACAAAATAATATTAAATAACCTTAAGTGACAAATTAAGAATGAGAAAAACGTGCACTTGTATTTTTAACAAGAAATGGGCAATTCATTTTACAACTTTATGCTCCTGACTTATGGGGATAACGGAAAAGAGAAACAACTTTCCTCCGTATTTTCTTATTAACAGATTTGAATCCAACAGGTTTACACTTTTTAAAAGTAGAGGATTTACGATTCATAGTGTAGAAGCTGGTGTCCATGGTAACTGAGGCAGTTAGGTTACACCTATATAGATAAAAAGTTCTGTGTAAAAGGGATAAAACCATGAGGAAATGGTATTATGATGATACATCAGAATACATATGGTTGCAGACATTTCAACCAGAATTTCCATGAAGTATTACTGTGTGCAACCAATGTAATCAACATGTTTTACCTTAACAATTTTGCATGCTCTTCAGCAGCTTTTGACTCAAAGGTGTGTTCTTTGGTCTCTGAGAAAAGACTGTGAGCCTTCTCGATAAGTTTTATGCGCGGACCGTGAAGTGGAGACCCATTACGTGCCATTGGATTCTTTCCTAGTTCCCATGACTCTTTCCACAAGAGGAAGGCCACATCCTACAAAACCAAATACCCTTCATCAGAAAGGAGAAAAGTGATGGAGAAACAGAGAGTAAACTAAGGCAATGAGCTTGATAATCCCCCCCCCCCCCCCCAAAGGAGCAGCTGTGGTCAATCCAAGGGCCCTTTTACCAAGTCTACCAGCATGTCATTGGATGGATCACCGTATCATAAGTGAGGCATGTTTACTATGGCGATTCCGCAGTGTAAAAGATAAAAAAAAATTGTGAAAGAGAAAGGAACTACAACGATTGAGATACCCTTCTCCTTTTGATGCACACATGTAATTCCAGTGATTGAGATACCCTTAAGAAATAAGGCATAACTTTTATGGCAAAACTAGATCACCCATTGCATTGGCAGGATAATCTCAAAATGCATCAGATGTTTATTTCATGAGCACCACAACCAAAGTACAGTTTTTTTTTTAACTTTCTCCAGAATAATATTGCTAAGAAAAATAAGTCATTAAGATTTCAATCTCCATCAACATACTTGAAGCTGTCCAGTCGAGAGAAAGAAGTCCTTCAGGAATTCGTGCTTATAACACCTGCAAATGGACAAGAGCAATGATAAGACATGCATTGCAAAACTCAGATTACTGTATGATGATTGTGTCCAAACTATGATGATTAGGAAGCAAATAAATGTAAATAGAATAAAATCACATTATGGAGTACACATTACCGTGCATATGTTATAAACAAATCACGTGCCAGAGGTCTTGCCTGAATCATTCCAAAAAACTCCAAGGGTGGACTCTGTATTCGAGAAAAATGTGTTAAGGACAGACAAATAGAGACTTAAATAAGTACCATCCAGTATGTTGATTTAATCTTGTAGTAAATACGATGAAAAATAAAAATTAATTATCAAGTTTTCTGACTAATACCTTCTGCCATATATGAAAGAGAACAAGATAAACAAGGTCAGTATCACCACTTTCAGTTGCCTTCATCAAAGCTGTGTCTTCCTCTCCTATGCTTAACAAGAGAGGAACCTGAAGAGAAGAGGCCATAGTTAGAATATTTAATCAAATTTCTCTAGACAATCTCTGCAGTAGCATCTAATCTATTACCAAAGTGCACTTATAATTTAACCCATGAAGACGAGGATGATATTTGATTTTGAGTGCAGAATAAACAAAGGACTTTTTTCCATTAAATAATTACTAAATACTAACCTGTTTTGAAGAACGTGGTTCATGCTCAATAAGCATTGCAGCTAACTTCCGGCGACCACTACTATCTGCATGAGCAGCTACTGCTGCATAAGATATGCCTTTGCATAATTTCAGCTGAAACTCAGAAATTGTTAATTCAGAAGTTGCATGAAGTTGTTCAAGCAAATCACATAATTTTTTTTTTTTGCAAACTTGAACAATTATGTAAGAATCACAAACCTTATCAAGTAAGATTTCAAGGAGAGCGGAATCATGAATTGCTAACGAAGCTGTTATCTTTGCACATGCCCAGTGCATTATCACCACCTCCTATAAAACGTCAATTAAAGAAAATTGATGCAAATCTGTACATGATGTCATGCTTCTTATTCAAAAGTAGAGGAAAGAAATTAAGTCAAAGTTATGACATAACTAGTTTGCAATAAATATAATGAGAGTTTAGTTTGGATATCTGTCTGTCTCTGTATTTGCATACCAATAGTCAAGACGGATTTTAAATGGTAATAGAACAAAGTAAAGAGAGAATTTATGGACTCTTCTATTCAAATAAATCAGAAAGACTGGTTAATTGGCATTGAGAGTCTGGATATTTCAAAAGGTTACTGGACAGGCTCATGTGTTTAAAAATAATTCTATATATTATGATCCTTTCCTATTCCTTTTAGGTCACAGGGTTGAAACCAAGCTCTCTAGAATAAGAACCTGATAGAATCACTGTAAGAGTAATAAGATGCATGGTTTGGACTAAGAAAAAAGAAGCGCGAACATGCCTTTCATTACAACAATCATGGTGCATAATACAGGTAAAGTGCAAACTGCAAGCTATAAAGTTCAATAAAGAAA
The DNA here is from genome assembly GCA_015143295.1 of Tetracentron sinense. NCBI lineage: Eukaryota > Viridiplantae > Streptophyta > Magnoliopsida > Trochodendrales > Trochodendraceae > Tetracentron > Tetracentron sinense. Next base: position 24,394,186 of record CM026552.1, read on the forward strand.
ACTTACTTGGTTCAAGCCAAGGTACTCTGATATTCGAAGCGCAACAAAGTGTTGGTGGGCATTGATCAAACGACCAATCAGAACCAGCGCAGTAAGCAACTGAAAGGGACATGCATATACATTAAAGCTACAGAAAGCCGCATGTGAAGTCAGTAATGCATAATGGACACTAGAATCAGTAAGTATTGAAGACCTTGTATTGCTGAATGCTAAGAGGAATACCAATCTCATGGTTGCGCACAGCATTTAAGACTCGTAAAGTTTTGCACATCTCTTGAAAGCGGTCACGTTGAAAATTGCTGCCAAAGCCAACAGGATATCGTTATCAGGGGTGCAAATCAGAATAAATATATGTTCTATTAAAAACTACACTGTCTAATGTGGATAAAAACACAGCACTTATACAGCATGGATATCAACCCATAAAGAAGAATAAATAAGAATGGCGTGCAATGTTTACAAAATATGACATAAGTCTGGAAAAAATGGATAAAATCTTGTCATAATACTACGAGGAGAATAAGAGAACTTAAGCAACAAAAGAGAAACAAATTGAGAGTCACGAGGCATAGTAAAGATGCAACTGGTATGGAAAATTAATACCGCAAATAGATAATCCGAAACTGGGAGCTACTCCACATATGCTGAAGATCCATGAGCAAATTCAATGCATTAGGACAATTTCGTCAATTTTTTTCTGATCAATGACACTTTAGGAGCAATGGAGCATTTCACCAGAAGAAGTTGGTCCAAAAACAGACAGACAAGAACTTTTGGTTCGTGGGATAATGCTATTATAGGAACAGTAACACTTGGCAGAACAAATGAATGAAGAAAGTGGCTCTTGGAAAGAATATCATAAGACCCTTCTCTCTAATAAACATTGGAAATCTCAATAGACACCACAGAAGGGATGATTTCTTCTATGAGGAACATTCAAGCTTCCCAGACCATGTCCTCTTCCATCACAATATTTCATTTTGAAATCAATTTGAAGTCATTGAATGTAAAAACAATTGTGCATCTAACCTTTCCCATGACAATAAGGTGAACTAGCTTTCTTGCCATTCTTTGGTACAACTCAATTATTGTATTAATTTCCCTAAGGACAACTTTAGGTTTCTCAGGGTCTCTAGAATAGCATATGATTCATGATCAGGTATCGAAAAACCTCCGGATAGCCATTCCAGTTTCATTCTGGTAAAATGGATCAGCTTTCCTATTAGTCTTTGATGCACCCCAAGAACAATTATGTGTTCCCCTTTATCTACTTTAAGTTGGGGATTTCTTTCTTTCCTTTTTTTTTTTGGTACAGAAGAAGTTCCAGGCTTGCCCAGCCTTACCAAGAGAGGATTTAATCTGGGACCTAGCATCTAGTGGGGCATGCACTTAACCACCCATTTCATAAGGGTGTTGACTTAAGTTAGTGATTTCATCCCATAGCTGTGCCATAAAATTCAGTCCTCAATTCACAAACTCTTCAAGATGATATATCACATACTTCTGTTGAGAAATGTAGATGCTTTTCTATCATCAAGCCAGTTTTACACCCAGAAAATACTTTTAGAGGCTAGAGACATGTCATGCTGTAAACAATGTTGAAGCGTTTCTTTGATGCAGCAATAGATGCCATATCATACACACAGAGCAGTAGACATCTACACATACCACAAGATGATAGTAACATTCTTAACTCGTGTGAGAAATATAGAGTGATTGGTATTACTTCTCTGAACATGAGGTCAAAAACCGCACTACTGAAACTTTTGAGGGTCAGTGGAACTGCTTTAATGCCTTAGTTGCCTTCCTCAGCTGACAAAATTTTCCTTTCTGCCACCTAAACTAAAAAACATATAGCTGGCAGCATATAGAATCATAGATATCATTCTACATTTACCTAGTGAAGTGGCCAGTTCATATTGCAACAACAAAGGACAGCCCGGCAGCAATATGTCTGAAAGGACCATTTGGAAACAAGTGTATGGCGTATTCGGCTGTTTCAACAGGCATTTGAGACAAAGGCGTCAAGACCAGGCGTTGTCAAAAATGCCCCAGGCATATTTTAGAAATGTATTTGCTCATTGAAGCAGCCTCACCTGCCGAGGCGTTAAGTGCGTAAGCTTCAAACCTTTCACACCTTTTGTATGCCTCTTGTCGTAGGGACATAACACATACATAATGTTAAGAGTGGCAACCTATATTGCCCCAAATTTAAGAGGATAAAAAACTCTTTTTTTTTGCTACTGTTGCTTTCCTCCAATTTATGCTAAGGTAAATATTACTAACCTATTTACAATCCCATAAAACAGAAATGATGTGAATGGAGAACTAGAACTATAGAGGGACGCTTTTGACTTCTACAGTTTATGATTTCAGGCAACAAAAAGCATATGTGGTGCAACTTTTAGTAAGGACGTGAGAAGATCTGAGGTCAAGGTTCTGAATGTCGATATCGCATGACATGTCGAGCAATAGAAAAAAAGATATATCGGGGATATATCGATATCGCGGGAACAATATTGCACGTGGAGGAAAAAATTGAAAACAATTGTGAAAAACATGGAATTTTTCAATGAAACTTCAGGAAGTGTTAAATTAGATGTTAATACACATCTGAGAATCAAAATTTAAAAATATATATATATATAAAAGATACAATGAGAAGGGGGGCAAAGATGTGCACTAACACTGATGATAATGTATTATTCACTAATATTGATGTAACTTAAATAAAAAAGTTTCATTCATTTCTCAATCAAGCATAACAATTAACTCAGAGACAATCAATTTTATAAATAATAGTTAATACATCATTAATGGTATCTCCAAGTATCCAACCTCAACAACTGCAATCATAAGCTCACAACCACATGGAGTTACGCGGAAAATCAAAGTCATCTTTATCCAGACTAGGCTGACAATAGTTCTAGTTCTCCACATAAGTACAATAGTGTGCTCAGCTCATTACATTATAGTACAATGATGTATACTCGTGTACATAACGTTAGTAGTCATCTGGTCCAAGATGTAGCAACACTTCCATCAGTGAATACTGTGGATACTGATGCATAATTGTCACTGGCACTGCTGCATAAGGTTGTACACGTCTATACTCATCCATACGGCTCATGCCTAGAAACATATTCATATGATTCTTTTGGAAATTAAATTTGGGAGTATTTTAAATGGAGGGTACCCATAATATGCTTAATTTTTTTTTCGTAAAACTTGAATGTAAGTCATTTTTTGTTGAACGTTAGTTGACTTTTGACCCTGTAGAAAATAGTTTTGAAGATTAAAATATGAGACTTTTTCCACCGCACTTTTAGGTTTTGGTAATGTTTTGATATGGTAAAATTTATAAAATTTTAAGATTTGATAAATACCTTAGCATTTGAAAGTTGAAATTTTGAAAAATGTGCTAAAAAGCGGATTTTGTTTTCAAGTGGAAAGTTGATTTTTTATTCTTCAGGAATTTAGATCTAGAATAATTTTTATTGAATTCAAATGAGGGGTATAACCTTATATGCATATAAATATCTTAAGTAAATGAAAATTTTACCTAAATGATATTTTATATAAATAAGTTGTAAATAGGATTTGGCTTTGTTTATAGCTTAAAAACCAAAATTTCCTACGATATCGATGATATATCGTGCGATATTCTATAAAATTTATATTACCTAATACAGATATGTCGGGACCCATCGTAATCGAGAAATATCATCGATAGCGACGATATTTCATCAACATTTTAAACCATGGCTGAGGTGCTAGTTAAGATTGATCCTCTGATACCCTAAAACGAACATTTCCATTATATTGACCCCATTATTAACAAAATAGAGACTGAGGATGCTACCTATACAATTATGGCTGGTCGCTTAAGTGCAAAAGTGCTTTTAGGGTGCCATGTGATAGAATTGGGCAACCAAACTAAACAGTTACTAGACAACAAGACCGGTTGTACTTTAAGGAGCATATTGGTGCACAATAAAGGAAAAAAATGTATTTATAATGAGCATAACTGAGATGAGGATCTTGAGATGGATGTGTTGAATGTAGAAAGACCAGGAAAGATGAAATCAAATATGAGTGCATTTTATGGGATCTAGGTGTAGCCCCAACAGGTAATAAAATAAAAGAGAATCAACTAAGATGGTTTCGACATGCAATACGAAGATTAATTACAAAATCGGTATTGATGAGGGTTAAAATCTTTGAAAGGGTGAGGAATAAAAAACATGAATTGAGGTAATGGGAAAAGACTTGAACTCACATACTTTATCGGAAGATCTAAATGTTGATAGATTGTAATGTGGAACAAAATTCATTTAGTCAATCACAAATAGTTACAATATAATGATGACAAAAATTACCAATGATTTGTTAGTATGTTTTGTGGCAAATTGATCTTGAGAAAGCTTATGATCACGTCGACATTGTTTTCTTCGATCACATGCTTGCCCGGATGGGGTTTGGGACTCGTTGGAGAGGGTCAAAGGTAACATTTTGGGTTGGGAGCTCAACTGGATGTCCTTTTGGGCTCTTCTAGGGATCATTTCTTGGTCTATCTGGAAAGAGGGAAACAAACATATTATTTAGAACTCCTCGCAATCTCAAGCTAAAGTTAGAGTTCGAGCGTGTATTTTGCAAATCAATTGGGCTTCAATCAGGGTTGATTTTGAGGAGTTGGGGGGATCTCCAGGCTTATTTCTTAATTTTTGGCAATACAGTTTGTGTACCATATTTCGGGTAAGAGTGTATTTTCCTGTTGTTCCTCTCCTTTTCTTGTTTTCCTTTAGGTTCACCTTTGGTGAATTTTGTGTATCTCTTTATTTCTTTTCTCTTCTAGTGAAATCTTGATTACCGATCAAAAACAATGTTGTGAATCACGATCAGAGTTTGACTATTAGGTATTTTTGTCTTATTTTGGTCAAAAATTTATATTTTTGTCCTTTTTTTTCCAGTTCAGTCAGTTATAGTTTAAGCCTAAGGAATTAGTAAGCTTGGAAGAGTTATCTATGTAAATGTATGGACATCCTACATGGACAACCACCTTATGATAATTTTTCTTTTACATACAGCAATATAGTATGACCAGGTGTTTGGGCCATTCTCGTTTCCTCTGCCCTTCTTTTTTTATCTAGTTTTCTTCTGTAATTTTGTTTAAGCAGCTAGGCTCATGTTCTTCCCCACTCTTGCTGATGTAGGAGCATCCGGTTCTCTATTGATGGGTAAGGCCAAAGTTTGGCCCCAGTCCATGAAGGGGCCCAAGCCCATAATAATTAAAGAGCTTTCTTTCTAGAAGAGCCCAGGCCCACATGGATACCTTTGGAGTAATGAGCTATCTTGGAAATTGATCCTAGGAAGTCACACCCTTCTAATTGCTTGTAGAAGTCAAGATCTAATTACATGTAGAAGCTTTTAATCCTTGCCTTGTTACTTGTAGATGTCATTACCAAGGCTTATTCAATGTGAGCCTCTTGTTGCCTATTTAACCAAAGGGGATGTCCTTGGAAAATCAGTTTTTGAAGTACGATTAATATAGAAGACCTTGGAGTCTAGCATTTCCCTTCAATCTTTGTGGTTGTTTGATTGATTGCTGCAGTTTTCTTCGTTGGACTGCATCACTTGCCTCTATTCTTTTGCTGCAAATCTGGTACTTCTAGCTTGCCCGCTTTAGTGACTAACATATATAAAATGAGGGAGGAGATTAATTTCAATTCATGATGATTATGACCAAATCTTGAGCCAGAATTCTCCATTTAGGCCAGTTAACAACTTAACATATAGAGCATAGCACCATAAGGCCCATAACAATGCACCAAATCTTGAGCTAGAAGTTTTAATCAATTGAAGTTCACTAATAATAGCTTCTTTTTTTTAATGATGGGGCAGTTTAGAAGTTGCAGCAAACCAATTATATCCCAGATTCATGATAGGGAAAAAGTATTTCAAAAGAAATTAAATGAAAGCTCTTTTCCTTTACATAAAATGTCAAAACACCAACACAACAACCTCTCAAAAACTAACCTGCAAAAAGCTTGACCATAGCTGGCAGCTCTTAGTAGTGTCCGTTGTCGTGAAACATCAAATTCATGGCCAGCAGCATCAATACATGCTTCAACAGCCTCAGGCAGGGATGAGCGAATCAATCGCAAATTTTCATCTGCCTGTTGAATATGCTAGGATGTTAGAGTTCTTCTCAGAAGATGTTACAAATATTTCTAAAACCCATTATCGGTTGCTGTTTTGAAAGGAAATTCATTTTGTCAAGTAAATCTCAAATATCTAAATACCAAGGAAAAACCAAGATGAAAACACAGAATATGCAATGTCTTGAAGCAAATTCCAACATGAGAAATATTAGACATGATATAGAACCACATAATCAATTCATGATTTTCAAGGCCAAATAGTCATAAATGGTTAGAGAATCTTGCACATGACGTATGTACAAGATCTCGTGCAAATCATCATATGATAATAACGAATTAAGGAATAGATAACATAAGTTCATGTATTCTCTTGGATCAAAAGTAACAACCAAGGATGAAAACATCGATATCAAATACTTATAAATGTCAGTAACTTTGATCTTGTCATGCAATATTGCTTTGATATGGTTACGAGCGTCATTACGACTTGGGTACAATGTGTAAGATTCAGAAAAATCATTACATGAATAAGGACATAATTTGAGTTAATATATTAGAAATAATACTTTACTACAATCATAAGGACTATAATGATTACATAATAGGATATCAATTTGTATCAGTACCCACCCATAAACAAAAGTATAAATTAATCTAGGAATTTTATATGTGACACTTAACTTTTCTTTCAATTCGTAGTAAATTAGTATTATTTTAAAGTACAAGAAAATGCAGAGACTTAGAAATACATTCCCCACAATATGGATGTACATCAAGGCATAAATAATTAACCAGAGGCTAACTCTACATGAATGACAATATGTGAATTCCCAGCAAACTGTGCCATCTTGATATCTTTATTTTCTTTCTAAAATAGCCACCCAATGGCATTGCAAACCTGAAGCGTTGAGGGGCACATTATCTTCAAAGATCCTCTAATTCATTATTTCCGAACAACACAACAAAGGACATTAGGAAGAATCTTCTGATAAATTCTTCCTGAAATACCAACTAGCACACTAGACCATGATGAGGAGACCTTCCCAATATCTCTAGGTAATGGCAAACACATGTTAAAGAATAGAAGATATAACTTCTAAGCGAGAGAAACCTCCCAGTTATAAACAACTGAATACAGGGGCGGAGCCAGGTGGGGGCCTGTGGGGGCACGTGCCCCACTCAACTTTTGAAAAAAAGGTTTTTTCTTTCCATTGTTTTAGGCATAGCCATGGGAATGGAGGACATGTTGTGAAATCAGATCACCTCAATTATGAATGAGCTTGGAAAGAGTTCAATTGCGCTAATATGTCAACACTAACCCTTAGGGTTCAACAAGATAACCTTTTTTTTTTTTTTAAATCCCTAAGATTTAAAATTCTTAACCAAATTTAAATATTTTATATTATTATTTTTTAATTATAAAAACCAATGGTATATTGTTGAACGCCAAGAGTTAGAAAATCTTAACCACAATTAATAAAGATTAAAGGGATACATGTTGAACCGTGAGTACAATTGAATTCTCCCCAAGTTCAATTACAATTGATTGTGTGATCCGATCTCCACGCAGTTACTGCTCCTTTAACTAAAAAATTTATTTAATTATTTTATTGGGCATAATTATGGTAAGTGACAGTTGCCCCTAAAAAAAGGTATACTATATTATTTACTTATTTAATAGGTATAGCCATGAGGTAAGGGGGTAACGTTCCTAAACTAGTGAAAACAAATATATCTTCTATATCATCTTATTTAATTATTTAATGGGACATAGTTATAGGGGCAAGGGGATAGTTGTCGAATAAACAAGGAGAAACAATACCCGTAAGATATGTAAAAGGTGTATGGACAAAATGACCCAAAAACTTAGTCATAAAAAAAAAAATTATAATGTGCATTCTAAGATGGAAAGTGAGAATAAAAAATGTGCATTCTAAGATGATATGGCAAGCCAAAACAGGGTGCTTTGGAATTTCCAAAATGTGCATTCTAACATCACAGATGGTAGGTTTTGATGGATTACCTGTTTAGTTGGATATTGTTAGAAACTAAAATGTGCATTCTAAGATGATATGGCAAGCCAAAACAGGGTGCATTGGCAAGTTACAACTATATTGGCTGTCAAGGTTGCTCATGAGAAAATAATGTCTTCTCGTGATCGAAGATGAAGATTTTTATAATCGAAGCCAAGTCTTTTGACTTGGAGATCGTTATAGTTTCGGAGTACCATATCTGAAATCACGAAGAGCTGAAGAGGATTTTCAAGCTTTGTCGAGGTGGAAGTCGATCCAAGGTTGTGTTTGACAACTCTTATCTGATATAATAAGAGCTATTTACATTAGATCTAGAAAAAGTAGAGCTATTTAGATTAGGACTTGTTTTAAATAGTCTGTTTGGTAAAATCATTTGTTCTTATTTCTTATATTTTGTTTAGTAAAACATATAATAAGCACTCGTTTGAGGGTTATTTGCAGTGGGAAGGATAGCATAGGCATTTAAAAAAATTATTAGGGGCGTAAAAGGCATTTGCGGACATAGAAGTCCCATTTTAAGTGAAACTATGCGCATGTGCACAAATAAATCTTTACCCTCTTTAGCACAATAAGCTCTGGAAAAAAAAAATTACCTTGCGGTTACTTATTATTCCAAAGGTAAGATCACTTATGCTAAAAATATTAGACGTTGGATTAGGCATTCTCCAAATAGTCTTATTTCAGAATAAGCTCTTATTTTAAAATAAATAAACTCTAATTTGTAGAGTTACCAAATGCTACCTAATAACCTGGCTAGTAAGGACGGTTGTAGAGGAAGGAGCAATCCCATGGGAAAATGTTTCAGGAATGGACAAAATCTACTAACAATGAAAAGAGAAATCAAAGGGGAAGTTTAGAAAAATATCAAAAAATCTCAAGGAAAGAGGAAGAACGTTAATTATGCTACCAAGAGTTAAGAGGCAATAATGGAGGGTGGGGCAATGTGGTGCATGTTTTTGGAATACATGTCTCAATCAAAGGTTTTCATGAACATGGTAACCCTCTTCGACCATTCCAGAACACAGAGCAGGGCTTTACACATGGTAGGGTTGTGGGTTTTGCTGTGGTGGTCTGGTGGAAGGACTGGGCAGTGAAAACCATAATTGTAGGGAAGCTATGTACAAGGTGGGATATTCGCTTCCCATTTTGGCTTCTATCACATCCCACTTAGTGATCAATGAGGTATATGTATGTGGGATGTGATGGGATAGACCTAAGTCTAGAGCCTAAAGAGTAAGGAGTACATCTTGAGCAAGTACAGTTGAATTGGACCCTAAGGTGCCTAATTCTTCAAAGTTCAAACCTATCTCATGTAAAGCAAAAGAATGTATCATGTATGGAAGCCCTGACTATTACAATGGTAGTGAGTTGCCTATATCTCATTTCTCACTTCTTCTTTCTCAATAATTTTTTGACCACTTATTACAATGGCCGAATCATTGCTTTTTCAACATCAGTTACACATATTGGAGATCAACCATAGTTATCAATGCGAGAAGCGAAGCAAAAGCAAGAAGTAAGGTTCAAAAATCATTGGAAAGTGAGAAGCAAATTATTTTTTCCTAACTTCTTCCATCATTTCAATTATTTTAGTTTCATCACAATTTTTGCCCCGTGCATCGCACATGGTGCTTGCTAGTGTGTGTGTGTGTGTGTATATATATATATATATATAGCCACGATGATACTACCTGAAGCCAAAGGCCTAAAGAAGTATGAAGATGATGTTTAGCTTTTTCCTATGAATCAGTGATGATGATTACAATGAGGTCTCGGAGATCCCATCACTCATGGATACTGATTCCTCAAGGTGAGCTCTTATTCTTCTTATAATTGATCGTCACAAAGTAATTTTAGAGAGGACAATGGCAATCATTCTCAAGACTGCTTTAAAGTTTTTTTTTTCGTCTAAGAAGTCGATCCCCACTCAATTTTTTGTTGCTTCTCAAAATATCTTAGCCTACTAGAAGGTCACTTCACACTCGCTTCCCATAAAATGGGGAAGTCGAACGAATTTGTTTCCTCAGAAGCTAGCTTACCATCCTATACATAACTTCCCTACAACTATAGGATAACCACACCTGCCCCTCTAGCTCAGACAGTAAGGTGAGCCCCCCCATTTCAAGGAGGTCTTGGAATCAAGTCCCATCAAGATAAACTTTCCCTCGATTATGTGACAAGCAAGAGACCCACTCACCAATTTTTATTTTTTTTTGTGAACGGAAAATCAAGCATATATTGATAAACGGAAAACTTATAATTAAAGAGCCAATAGTTCACTGAAAGTGAACTAAAAGGCAAGGGCTAAACCCATTCACCAATACTAACCCTAACAGCTAACAATAGATAATGGGATAAACCCCTTTAATGAGATGATCCACTATATCTCATGCAGAGATGATGTCCAAAAGAAGAATGCTACTTTTGACAGTATAGGAGTATTTCAAACTATATTGGCAAGGATATAAACAGATTTCAAAACAACCAACACTTCTTAGAAAGATATGAATGAGAAGGCACCTCATTTATCCCATTCCCAAATTTGATGATCAGAGGGCCCCACAATGATGCTTGATTGGTAATGAATAAATTGGACAAAGAAGCCACATCCTAGTCATTAAGATTCCTTATGAGCCTCGGAATCCGCATCTCCCTTCCTCGACACCAGGTCTATGCAACTCTCCAACGAGGCTCCTTTCTAAGTTGCCATGAAATAGAGCTCAGGGAAGTTAGAAGCTAGTACTGAGATACCATGCCAGATATCTTTCCAAAATCTCACCTTCAAAAGAATGCCTTTCATGAATTCCTTTTGATTTAGTTGATGGCCCTCCATACACTCACACCAGGCAATTACCGCTCTCCATAGGCTGTCTTCTTCTTCCCTAAATCTCCAAAGAGACTTTCCTAATAAGGCTTTATTAATGAGAGTATGAGACTAATGGGGTGCAAGCTTAGGCTCACCTCTCACCTAAGGTTTGCACACCTGCTTCCATTCTACAAGATGGTATTTATTTATATCCTCCAAGCCTTCCATAGAAAGTCATGTTCCATTTGTTCTAGTTTAACCACTATAGAAGTTGGGATTGAAAACAAAGGCATAAAAAAGATGGGAAGGCTGGATAAACAAGCCCAAACAATGGTCCACTTTCCTCTCTTCGACAAATACCTCTCTTCTAAGCAACTAGTCTTCACTCAAATATTTTCACTACCAGATCCCATATAACATTTAATTGGCTCCTAGAGGCAGCCCCAAATGAAAGGAACGAAAAATCTCTAGTCTTGTATCATAACGCTCGGCTAAATCTGTGATGTTCTCCATGATACTCACTGCAACACTTTTAGAAAGATGGTACATATGAAACTGCCTCAAAACAACAAAGAGTGCACCTTAAGTAAATAATTTGATCATAACTCACCTAAACTATTGTCATTTGGTTTAGTGTTTTACGCACCCTTTCCCCATAGACTTGTGTGGAATCCAGGTATTCCCTCAAATGTATCTTTTTTCTTCGGCAATGCATCATTGAATAAAATCCTCACTTGTGACCACTATGGCTAATCGTTGCTTCTTGTGCCTCCAAGCGAAAGAGACGGTGGATCACTTGCTCATGCACTGCCCTATTGCGGGTGTCATATGGGGGTACTTCCTCTCCCGAGTGGGCATGGTCTAAGTATTCCCTTCATCCTTTCAAAACTACTTATCCTACTAGTTATTGGTTAGTGCGGATAGTGTCAAGAGGGAGATTTGGTCAATTCTACCTAGGGCCATATCTCATGGTCAATTTGGAGGGAGAGGAATAGGAGAGCCTTCGACAACTCCACCTCTTCTATTTTGTCTTATTCAAGCTCGGATTCGCCTACTGATAATTGAATGGGTTTTTATCTGGAATGGTGGGGTTGATTTGGAAACTGTGTTGGGATGATTCTTAGCAAGTTTTAGATCCGTTTATTTTATCAGTGGGGGTTCTGTTTCGGTTTCATATGTGCTTTTCAGTTTACGTTAGTGTAAACTCTTATTTTGATCCATTCTACTTGCTTTTTTAGTTAATCTTACATCTATTTATGGATTTAAAAAAATGATGAAATCATTAGCATACTGAAGATGAGAGACTAGAGAGAATATACCCCTTTGGGGTCCTAGCACCCCACCTAGTTCAGCCTTCTTGAGCATCCTACATAGGGCTTCCACCACCAAAAGAACAAGCAAACCGAGAAAGGATCACCCAAGCAAAAAGAGGCTCTATAAGAAACCTAGCAGGAACCCAATAACTAAAATAAAAAAGATAATTGATGAAACATAGACATGAATACATTTTCTCCACTTTATGTCGAACCCCATCCTTCTTTGAACATATTCCAAGAATTTCCAATTCACATGGTTGTTGGCTTTTTCGGTTTTTCCATATCAAGTTTGTATCCAAATCCTAGAACCCTGCTCCTCAAGTGAATTAATGCATTAAACAGCTAACAATAACCAATCAAGAATCTACCCTCCATAAATAACCATGCCTTGAGGCCCTTAACTAGAGGAGATCACCTCTTCCAATATTTTCTTGAGCATGTGTGCCAAAAGTTTACTATAATCTTGTATAAGCTCCCACAAGACTGTTAGGTTGGAAGCCCTTCAGGCACTCCACTCTTCTTCGAAATCAAAGCTGTGAAAGTTGAATTAGGATTATCTCGAGTAAGCCACTCCAATGAAACACTTTAAACACATCCATGATGTCATCTTTAATAGTCCGCACACATCTCTCATGAAAAGCTATAACGAACCCATCAAGGCATGAAGATTGTCCTCATTCATTGCTACTAGTACCCTAACCCTATCACTTCCTCAAAAGATCTTTCCAACATATAACTGTTTTAGGCCTAAGCAATCAAACTTCGTCCCATCCAACTGTGGTCTATTGGTGCATCCTTTCAAATACTAAATAACCACCACCTCAAGAATGGAAGGTTCCAAGTAAAGCCTCATCCACCTCTAGTCTTGAACTGATACTTCCTCTTTTTCTCGCAGTCGTTATCCTGTGAAACATTTGGGTGTCTCGTGTGAAAGAATTGTCACACAAGAATAAAATATAAAGGCTCATAACATCCTGTGAAACGATTCGGTGTCTCATGAGTCATGACTCCCTCCCTAGTTGGGTAAACTTCCAACCAACCAATGATTTTAAGAATTCAAATATAAAAAAATAAGAGCTAAAAACTTAACCGGGGATAAAGAAACTAATAGGTCAACCATATAAAATTAATCGTAACAAAAGAAAACAATAAAAGACTTGTAATTGTCATAATTCCTTAGATTCCTAAAGTCTTGAATTTCAACATCCTCAAGACTATATCGATCACAAAAACATCCTCACGACTATCGTCAAGTATCTTAAACTAGGAGACGATCACTTAAAATCTATCTTCAAGATAATGAACCCTCCTTAAGACAGACCCTTTTGGAGTAGTTGCTTGGACTTACCCTTATGGCACCTTAGCGGCTACCTTAGGTCTGGCTGTGTGTGTGAGTTTAGAGAGAGTGTGCGTGTGTGTGTTAGTTAAATGATAACATTTCACCAAAAAAAAAGATAATGACTTTGAAAGTTCAACACAAGGTAATTAGTACCAAATACATTTTCTTCAATAAAAGAAGATCAAATAAAATTAGGGAATATCTACAAAAAAAAAATCATAATCATAATGGCAAGCTCAAACCATTGTACAAAGTATTAGCTTTATCTAGACTGAACCACTCGTTTATTTTATTTTTTAAGAAAGAGTAAAATATCAAAAAAGTGTGAACTGGTTTCACAATTTAATGCCCAACATGTAGCTGTATCATATGATCAAGAATTGAATACAAGTTTATAAATACACTAGAATAAATCATGTTGGGCAAACTCCGTTTGTCTTATTATTGTTTCTCCCAATTTAAAAAAAAAAGGCAAAGCACCATTTATTTTATGGTAGTTTCTTTCAAATTGGAAAAAAAATGAATAAAAAGAACCAAAAAAAATAAGTTAATGTACCATTTATTTTATTATTGTCCATTTAAGTGTCGGATATGACTTTCCTCAATTAACAAAAGCATATGCATCAAAATAAGAAGAAACCACAAAACTATGTTGTGCGGACTCTTAGAGTTTGTAGGCGTGTTGCATATCCATACTTGTGGATACGAATCTGGGCACACGTGCATATGTTTTTTCTTAGAATTACAACTATCCATATCTATGGACATGGATTTTCACACTTTATGTTTTAGTTATATAGTTTATGAATTGTCATGCATAATACTCTCTGAAAATAATATTCATTTCTAGATAGACTTGACAACTGTTAAAATGTTCTTGATAGACTAACCATGCATTGAATGAATCATTGTAGTTAACTAGTTATTGGTTATAAACTTAATATATGTATAACGTTTGAATATAATATATTCAATTAAAATTTTAGATTTATTTAATGTTGGATGCTTTCATATTTAATTTGTTCCATTTGCAATCTCTCGTAGCATTCTTATCGATTTAAAAAAAAATCATTCACAACATTCTTTAAATAAAATTTAAAGTGTATCTTTAAAATAAGGATTATATTATCTCATGTGTCCTCGAATCAAAAGAAGGAAGAAGAAAATAATTAATAAAAATGGATAACAATTGAAGATATTTTAATCTTTACATTGCAGCCCCTCGTTTAAATCAAAAACAAACTCAACATAAATAGCATCAGTAGATGGTAGCATTTAATGGCATCAAAACCGGGCCAAGCAATAGGCAAGCAACAAGGGTTCCTTGGGTCTCTTAGGATATAGGTATTGCCTAGGTGACGCTTAGGGATTATAATTTTATTTTATTTATTAAAAATAATAATAATTGAAAGAGATCAAATAGGAAAAGGAATTTCACAATTTTGTACCCATAAATAAAATTCACTATTTTCTTAATTCACGAAACTAAGATAATTTACTTCAAATAATATAATTGAGTGGCCGTACATAGGGGTGTATCCAAACCAAGCTAGCTCGAAGTTTGACTGGTTTGGCTCAATCAAGCTGAAAATTGAGCTCGAAAATTAGGCTCGATCGAGCCAAGCCGAGATGATATTTTGAGTTTGAAAATGTGTTCAAGCCGAGCTCGAACTAGGTCCTGTTTGATTCGACTCAGCTCGGCTCAATTGAGGCTCGATTTGGCACAAGCTCGGCTCAGCTCGGCTTGAATGTTAAATAGAAATTGAAAGAAAATAGTATTATATATATCATTATTATATGTATAAGTAATATAATTAGTATATATAAAATAAAAAAATTATTATTTTTATTTAAAAATATTTTTTTAATAAATCAAACCGAGCTCAATCCAAGACGAGCTCGGCTCAAGCTTGAATCAATTCGAGCTCGAGCCAAGCGAACCAGATTCGAGCCGAGCCGGAGCCTAAATTTTTACATTTCAAGTTGAACCGAGCAGGGTCAAGCTCGGCTCGAATAAACCCCTAGCCGTACATAACAGTAGCTCCCACTTCACATCCATTTAAAGACGATGATAAAGAGGAGCCTATGTTCTCATGCAAAGTAGCAAAAAACAAAGGAGATTATGAACGTATCATGTTGCTTCCAACTCTAGCCCTGCTTTGTTTCTTGAAGAAGAAGAGTAATAACCATCACCTGAACTCATGGCTCCTACAAGGCTTTCTCTTATCGGTGAAGATGAGAGAAGAGAGCATGGTGGAGAGACGAGGTGGGGGTTTCTTTACAAAGAGGAGAAAAGTGTAGGAGTTTCTCCTCAAATAGAAAAAAACCTAAAATACATACGTAAATATTTTGCATATATATTATTTACTATTCTGGTTAGATATTAACAAAGCTAACATATATTTATGCAGTAGTTAACTGATGTATTAACATTGTAATTAGTAATATATTATAGTACCGCATATATATATATATATATATATATATATATATATATCTTGCTTTACCAATCAACAAAAAACAAAGCTAGATTACTGATATTGATGTAAAACAAGTGGCAAACGACTTCTTGGAAGAGCAAGATATGTTTAAGGTGAGTAGGAAGTCAAAATATGCACCTTAAACTTCAAACGGCCATAACTTTTGATCTAGACGTCGTCTCGGAACCCACGAGTACTCAAATCGAAGATATTGACGAGCCCAACGTCATGGTAACCAGCTATGCCGGTTAAGCCCATCGGAAAGCCCAGAAAAGACTATTCAAGGGTCCGGATCTTACTTGTTAGAGAAAACTTTTTATTTTTAGCAAATTCTATTTTAGGCCGTTTTAAGGTATTTTGAGTACCTTTTTGTTTTAGAAAGTCCTAAATAGTTGTTTTAAGACTTTTGGTAGAGTTTGGGTCAATTTAAGATTTTTACTATTTTTGGTAATTTTTACTATTTCAGGAATTAAGGTTTTTAGGAGTATATAAATACTCTTGTAAGCAATTGCAACACAGTTTTTATCAATAGAATTTCGAATTTATCTCTTTTCCTTGTGGATTCAAGGGTTATTCGGGTTGAAGACGGTGTTCTTCTTCTTCTCTTTTCACAAGTTTCGCTACGTTAGATATATTAACTAAAGTCTAAACTGCGCTAACTTTGGCCAACATTCGCACCCATGTTTCAGGTGTTAGACCTAGCAATTAGTTGCCTATGCAACACTTCAACCACATTGTGTAGAATATGGCTCTTGTACTCATCCAACATCTTAAAAGCCATATATTGGATAAACATACAATATCCAAATTACGCACTGAATTTCCACTTGCATAAGGCAAGGATGGAGTTTTCTAAATACTTGAAGAGCTTGAGATTCAGATGGCCTCTAAGAACTAGCATTTTGGGTGAAAATTAGGTAATCCTATCAAATTACAGCTTATGAACAAACAGAATGGATCTACAATTATTTCAGAAATAATGATCTTTTTCTCTGTGTAACAAGAAAGCCTACCTTGGCACTCTGCCTGTCAAAATGATCCAAGGCATCATACAATAAAGCTGCAGGTAGTGTGCTTCCAATCTTAAAGATAGATACAGTGGAATCAGGAACTCGTTGCAAGAATTCCATACTTGTATTTGACAGAATCCTCACTCCATCACACTCCGGGATGAGAATTATTGGCTCATCATACAGATAGCGCACTGGATCTCCATAAGGACCCACCATCAAAAGCATATCATCCCAGTAAAGTAGCACACTATCCATTCCACACCAAGCTAGCTGTTCCGGAGGTAAGGCCGACTGCAGACAAACATGAAATTTAAGAAAATCACAAACCAAAATAGCATATTTTCGCTCCGGTGGTGAAGACTACAAGAATAGGTCATGAATCAGTTTGGTGAAAATTTGAAGACCGACCTCACAATTGTGTTCAAATATGATTTTCGAGAAATCTGTAGAGATGACCAGAAGGCGCCCATCATGAGTAAACGAGGCAAGCAACTTCCCATTCCTGGAAACCACCATTTTCTGTAGCGGACCCACCCCGGTACCTAACTGCTGAACACCATCCTCTTCAACAAGCAAAACATAATCATTCACCCCAAGAAGCACCTCCACATTCCCCGACATCGTGTACTGAGGCTCAATCACCGCAATGCAAAGCGGAAAATCTTCCAGAATCGGATCAGCAAGCTTACACGGCTTAGGGTTCTTAAAATCAGGAATACAGAAAATCTGATTCGCCTCAGTCATACAAACCATCCCATTCCCCCAAAACACGCATTCCACTACATTCTGATCGAAACACTCTTTGCCCATCGAGATGTTCGGTTCTTGAAGCTCGGCATGGATGTTATACCGATAAACAGTGCCGTCCTGAACGACGCAGACTAGAATTTGATCGTCTGTCCAAGCCATGCCGACGAGGCGTCCACCGGAGTGTTTCCATACGGTCTCGGAGATTTGGACTCCGGCGGAATTGAAGATTCGGAGCTTGCGAAGAGCCGATTCTGCATAGAGTTGGACGATCTTGGAATCGTCACGGATTACAGCGATTGAGCCACCGAAAGAAGCACAAGCTACCTTGTTGCGATTGAGATCCATGTGCTTCCATTGCATTGAATAGATCTCGGGCTTACGGTAGTAGCGATTGTAGAGAAGCTGCCATTCTGCAGCCACTGAGACGGCCGCCATTGAAGATTTCTAGATTTCGGATTGAATTAAAATGTGTGGAATTTCTCCATTTGCAGAAGAGAAAGACTAGATTTTTGGAACCCTAGATTTTGATCTCTGAGCGAAGATTTCAGACTCCATCCATTGGAGGGTTTGTTTTTAGTGTTTAAGCTAAAACCCTAAAATTCACTAGCTTGTTTTTTTTCTATCTGAAACCCTAGATTTGGTTGCAGAGAGTTTGAAGATTTGTAGGTTTCTCTGCGGAAAGCTAAAAATCTAATATCCTGGATGAAGGAAAAAGGGAAGAAAAGAGTTTCAACGATAACTTGCACTGTTCAGGTAAAAGAAGGCTTAACGTACGCCGCCTCCTTTTAGGCTAATCTTTGAAGCCCTACCCTCTTAGTACGACGTGTGTCCCCTTTAACTGTAGTTAAGATTTATTAACGCTTTTAAGTTAAAAAATCTAACATTTGAATTTTAGAAGAAGAAAAAAAAAGGTTAAGATTTAACTTATTTTACCCAATTTTTAAATAATTTTTTTAGGTTTTTTTTAGAAAATACATTTACACCCCCTCAAGTTTGATGAAATACGCATAAGTTTCAAAAAATACATTAGGTACCCCTACTTTTCAAAATATTGACACTTACACTCCTTCCGTCAGTTGACCGTTGATGTCATGAGATAAAATTGTATGAACTACCAAAAATACTCTCTCTAAAGTGATCATTTTCTATTTTTCTCATATACGAAATTGTCCTTCATTTTTAAATAAAATCAAATCCTCTAAGATGACCACGTGTCCTTTTTGACACCCCTTAAGGTGGCCACATGTCCTTTTTGACACCCATTAGGTGGCAGAGAGTCCTCCGCAGTTGGAGGACAATACCCTAGATGCTCATGAATACCAGAAATGGGGAAGAAAATGTGCATGAAACCACCACATGTGTTTTTAAGATTGTGATATAAATAAATCTGTCCCAATGGGTATACAACCGTCACTACGTCACTATACGAATTAGTGACAGAAGGTTTCTGTCGATATATTTTATTCCTATTAACGAACAAAATATTTACGTCTCTATATGTATTTTTATTTTAAAAAAATGACATTAATTTACAAAATAAACATTAAAAATGGAAAATTAGCAACATAATAAATTTTGTCTTTATTACCTGTGTATTAGAGAAGAAATTTATTCCTGCACTAAATTTCCATCGCTAGTCGATACATTTGTGGTAATGAATGTCTTTTATTCCTTGTTGATTAGATATATTTGGAAGTCTTTTTTTTTTTTTTGATAGCTTATATTTGGAAGTCTTGGTATGATGGGTTTACTTTCACTTAGTGCTCACATTTATTAGTCACATTGTATCCACATTACCTTGTTTTGTAAGTTAAAATTATTATTATATATTAAGATAAATTATATTACTAATCTTTACTATTATAATGGGAGAGGCAAGCTTACGCCTGATTTTTCTGAAATTCCTAAACTACCCTTTTATAAAACAAAACTTTAATTTAATATTTTACTTTAATTCCCAAACTACCCTCATCTATCTATTTAAAGAATAGAATCACAGTCAATCGAGATTGAATTCGGGGAGAGTTCAATTGCACCCGGGTTAACACGTGTCCCTTTTAACCCTATTAACTGTGGTTAACTCCTTCCCCTCGGTCTCACGTGCATCACACGTGCCACCTACTAGTATCTATAAGTAGTAAAGCACACAAGCTTTTCACGTATTAAGTTCTTATTAATAATGTTTTACTAAAACATTAAAATATGCAAAATCGTGAGCAATGATTGCAGGTCCTCATTGTAACACAAATAACTTCTCTTCTTTTATCATATCCTATATTAAAGTTGTAAATTTTTGCATCTCATTCTCAAATTAGAAATAAATAAATAACCAATATTAAAAAATTCTATACAAAAATAAATAATAAAAATTCAAGAATAAATTTTGTATAATTACCTTAAAAATAGAATTTATTGTTCTAATCTTAACATTATAAAAATCTTAGAGAAGCCTTGTATCTTGTAAAAAAAGTGCAAAAAAATGTCATACCCAACACCCCTACAACCTTATTTATATAAAATACTATTAATAAATGGATATACAAATATTGAGATTTAAATAATATGGAAATATTTCTTGGATTGAGGAGAGAGAGAAGAAACATAACAATATTAATCTCTTAAAGATAAGTAAAGATTTTCTAATTGAGTCATTCCAAGTCTCTATTAATAAATAATCCTTACAACAATACTAACAAAATTGAAAGAAATGTTTGCCACTAACTTTTGTAGTGGGTCCTACTTATTAAAAGTACTAAAATTTTAATTAATAAAATAGACTCCTATTAAATATACTAATATTGCTAAAATTATATAGTACGTGGGTATTAATATCCAAGGAAAATTATTTTTAAAAATATATTTTTATTAAAAAAATCTTTAAAATCCTTGTACTTTTAATCGTATAGGGATATTTAGAACTAAGCCAAACTGAACTCTAAACGAGCCAAACTTTGTATGAAGCGAAGCCAAACCAAACCAAACAAGGTTCACTCAAGCTTGGCTTATTTAAACATTTAGCTCAAATAAAACTTGAATTGGTCGTTTGACCCTCAAATGCCAAGTTTGTGCTTGGCTCAAACGAACTGAGCCGAGTGTAGATGAGCTCGTGAGCCAGATTGGCTTGGATGCAAGTCTAGCTCTCACACATTGTTCTCCCTTTCCTTACCCGTCATGAAAGAGTGTTATTACAAACCATCTAATTAAGTTGACTTTGTCCCTGAGAAGGAAATCTTATAGGTGGGACCCATGCAATTGTCCTCCAGTCTAGAGATCTCCTTGATAGGACCATAACCACTTGATTTTATACAAAACAAGAGTACCATATAATTAAAATACAAGTGGTAGTATCTATAAATTTCTCACGTCAATTAATGTACAAGATATATATACTCATTGACAACGTTGCCAGGTATCATGCATGGGTTGGTGGGTGGCATTGCTTTCTTTGTTAATACCGAAATGGAATAACACTCAATACTCTTTTAGGCTAGCTTAGTATAAAATCCTACTAAGATCTCCTAATAACCTCTTTTACTATCATTTCTAATTCTTCTTCTTCTTCTTCTTCTCTTCTCAATCGATCTCTAAGTAGTGTGTGGGCTATGGAGATAGGGAAACAAGCGCAAATAGATAGAGAGATGGAAACAATGAATGGAGGAGACAAGGTTGATCTTCTCAGCCGTCTACCTGACACTGTTATTTGTTCGATCATTGGGTTACTACCCATCAAAGAAGCAGGTCGAACAAGCGTCTTATCGCATCGATGGAGACCAGTATGGAAGTGTATTCCTCGTATTGATTTCGATCCAAAGCCAACAAAGAAGCCATACAAAGGAAACACATCTAAGACCCTCCTAAATATAGATGTTAATGAGTATGGTAGCGATGATATACAGTGTATCATGCCAAAGAAGCAGATTGAACGGGCGATTAGTCTCATTGACCAGGTTTTTTTGTCTCATCGTTTGCAAATACATAACTGTCGAATCACTCATTATCGGAAGAACTTCATTTCCGGTGATGTGGAAAGATGGATTGAGCACCTTAAGGAGACAAGGAGAAGCATTCAGGAGCTAGCACTCACTTGTGTTGATGGCATACAGTTCACATTTACATCCAATCCATCGAAAAAGGAATTTGAGTTACCCTCTGGTTTCTTCGATTGCAGATCCTTAAATGTACTAGAATTGAATAAGTACCCGTTGAGAAGTGCCTCTCCCTTCATTGGTTGTGAGAATCTTGAAACTCTAAGCCTCAATTCGGTGTATCTAACTGATGATACTATCACTAGCCTCGTTTTTAATTGCGTGTTCTTGGAGTATTTGAACATTCGATGGTGTTTTGGGTTTCAGAAACTCAAGATTTGCAATTCAAATCTCAAGGTGTTGGAGCTTGAAGCCTTGTCGGTGGATGCCATCGATATTCATGCAATATATCTCACTACCTTGGTAATTGATACTATATCATGTCCTCCTAATTGCATTAAAATTAATACCCCCAACCTCCATGTTTTTCGGACCTATCGTGACCTTGACCACTCGGCAAACAAGAAATTTTATCAGAGATGCCATAGATGTATGAAGAGTTCCGAGGTACTCGAGCGTTGCAGCGGTCTTTTGGTAAGTTCTCATCTCCCATGCCGATGATAGTAATCATATTTATAGGCGCATGTTTGGTGTTCTAGCATCGGCTAATCCATTTAAGCTTGATGGGATCTAAGGCATCATATTTTTTACTTTACTTTATAACTTCCATTTTTATATATTGCTTGCTCACAGGAATCACCACATGAAGGTTTTCATCATAATGGATACACATGTTCATTTGAGAATTTGCAGAAAATATCCATTAATGTGGATTTGAGCAATATAAGACATGTTATCATACTTTCTTTCATCTTTAGGGTGTGCCTCCGTCTACAAGAACTTTATATCGTTACTGAGGTAGGCCTTCAACAATGCGTATTCAATCTCTAACGTTTGAGATACATTCTCATACAGTTTGTCTGATTTTCTTGGTCAGATTGAAGACGAAGGTCGATCCGTGCATGATTCTACACATTGTTGCCTACCTCATTTTGAGACAACATACTGGGACAAGGGTGAGTTATTTGATAGTCTATCCCATCACTTAAGGAGGGTTTGGATAAGGGGTTTTAGAGGACATCTACATGAAATGGAATTTGTGAAGCATCTCATAACGAAAGCTCCAATGATTAAGAGGATAATGATCCAATGTCATGACAAATGTTCAAGGGATAGGGCCATTGCAACAATGGACCTACTGTCAATACCAAGGGCTTCAATCGATGTCTCCATAGTCTTAAAACCTGGGCCTAGGTATTTGGACGAGGTAGGTGGCCAATTTGAAAATTGGGTATTAACCCTCAAGTAGTTTTCTTTGATCATTTCAAATAATAAGAGTTGAACTTGGATTAATAATCTTTTTAATGAAGAGGTTGTTCACTCGTATGAATGAGAAAGTAGATATATGGAGATAGAAATAGAAAACAAAAGCATATTAACATACTTTATTAATCAAAGATCAGTTAGTTTCAAAATATTTTGCAAGAAAATATGCGCACATCTTTTTACTGCTACATGGGATACATACCCTACTTTGAGAATCATATATTTTGATTGGGAGCTTGTTGAAGATCTTATCTTCACAACTGCAATTATCAAAAGTTTCAATCATCTAATGCATTTTTTCTTTTTGATGTCTATATGACTTTATTTTATGTAATATACTTGAAAGAAATGCCTCTAATGAAAGGGTTATAATAGTCTGATCTGCCAATGTTTTTGCATTGTAAGTTGCCTATAGATTGTGAAAGTTAAAAAAAATTGTAGTCATATTTTTCTAAGCACATTATCATTGAAACAATTTTCAACTTAATATTTTTAGGAGAGCAAGGTCAATAATAATAATAATTTTAAAGAATAGCGGTTTTGAAGTGCTGACGAAGGTTTCTATACATTTAGGAGTTTGTAATCTTTTTGACTTGCTCCTGGGATAAGATTTGACTTTAAATTGTATGTAAGAATGTAACTAGATTGCAACCCCCTCCTTCATTGACTTGAATTTTTTAGAGAATTGCATTCCGAATAGTAGAGTAGATTTGATCAACTTTGATTTTGTTTTTATTGTAAATAATGGGTTGTCTTCTTTTTATGCATGCTATTTAACATCATTATACAAGGCAATAACAAAGATATAGTTTAGTTGTGCTTTTTGATGATAATGCATTTTAGCAAAAAAAATCATGTTCAATGAAACCTACTTCCAAAATTTTCTTTAAAAGTTGAAAAAACTTATTCATACTATAATTTTTCATGTTGGAAATCAAATAAAAACTATAAAAATGGACCACATCAACATTTGTGTTTTAGATCTACTTTTTCCATAAACATATTTTCTCACATAATGCAATCAAGAAAGAAGTGCATCAACTAAGCTTTAAAAGATCAAGTCCTAGAGACTATTATAGACTGCCTTTGGATTTGTGGAATTGGTGGACAGAATTATCAATTCCATTCCTGAATTTCAATTTTGTTGGGGTATGTTATAAAAATGGTAGAATTAGAATCGTTCATTTCACACGGGATTGAAGTAGTGATTTCACAATTTAAATGAACATAAGTCAAATCCTTCTTGAGATATGTTATAAAAAGGGTAGAATTAGAATCGTTCATTTCACACGGGATTGAAGTAGTGATTTCACAATTTAAATGAACATAAGTCAAATCCTTCTTGAGATGTGTTATTTGACAATTCCACACTATTCAGAATTAGGAGAAAGACACGAACATTATGAAAATCTCTCTCAACACTTCAACTCTATTTCCTCCAGTTTGTCGTTGTTGTAGTTGGACATCAACTAAAGATGACAATGAATTGAGTTAGTATTGGGTTGAGTAATATATTCTATACTCAATATCCAACCCGTTTCTAAATGGCTTGAAAAATCAAACTTGAATCTAACCTACTAAAAGAACCCTCAAATAACTTGGCTCTTAACTTGTGATTTAAATGAATAATAATTTAATACAAAGAATAATAATATTTAATTTATTAAATATATTATATTCTCTTTATTATTATATTTCAATTATAACTTGAAACTTACATTTATCATTATCAAATATCTTATGTAAATAAGTATGAACGTTTATTACTAAATTAAGTAAACATTATGACTTTTTTGTTATGTTTGAAAGCTAAACATGGAACCGACCCAATTATAAACATATTGTGAAAATAAATCATGAATCCAACCCATGGGTTCAATTCTAACCTTTAAAAAGTTAATTAGGTTACGGGTCAGGTTAGTTTTGATTGAGTTACCTCAACCTAAACCCAACACATTCATAAATGGATTGAAAAAGGCAAATCTAAGCTAACCCAAGAAGGAAATCTTCAAACTAAACTCATGAATTAAATGAATAAGCATATTATGTACATAAGCATATAACTCTTTTTATTACTAAATTAAGTAGATATAATGAATCAGTGATTCCGAGGGCTAAACCTAACATAGTTTAAATGGATTATGAAAACCAAACTTGAACTTTACCCATGACTCTAAAATCTCAACCTTAATTCGTGAAAAGATAGGTGGGTTCACGCGGGTGACAGATCGGGTTAGAAATTGTCACCCTCAATATCAACCACCACTGCACACTTGAGTAGACCCAATTATTAATGCATATTAATTTTAATTTATTTGTAGATATTTTTATTTATCCAAATGATTAAATTAAATTGCAGTTAAATTCCATTCGAACAATAATGCATCCAAATGACAGAATTTTAAACTCTATGAAATACAGATTCAATGGATTTCAATTCTATAGAATTTAATTCTTTGTGTCGATTTCAATTCCACGAAACTAAACGCAACTATGCTATATAATCTATACCGATTCACTTATCTATAATCCTCTTCTGATGTATTGAAGAAAGAGTTCTTAACATCAATATATATTTGTCGTAATAATGGAGGAAGATAGAGGAAAAGGAACAAAATTTTACAATGGATCTCAGGTGGCTCGCCCTAGAGATTTTTTTACATTCAGTTACTACAATAGTTATACTAATTTACTCCAATTGTTGTTAAATGGAAAATTGCACATGTCTCTAAAATTGCAGCTACATTTATTTTTTGAAGAAACATTTGGTAGTCTTGAGTACTATTATATTCTATATCAAAAAAAGTATTATTGTAGTTATCTATACCATAATAGGACTCATGTATACTAAGTAGAAACATTAGATAGTCCTTCCACTACTATTATTATAATAGTATCGAGTCTATGTCACATGATTGGTTTATATTCTTTTTAATCCAATATCCAAGCATGGGGCATCTCAATCATATGATCTTAACTAGATGATTTTAGTGATCAATAATTTGTTTTCAAATCAAAGTTATGGGTCATATTTGTATAAATTTTTGATTTTCTCACTATAGTAGTGATTATTTAGTTTGTTTTTAAAACAAATTGTTGGGATTATGTAAACATATATATAAGACACACACATGTATTATCCATCAAATGATCATTAACCCGTGTGCATTGGGCTTTCAACTGGTCGGATTCGGACCGGATCTGCCTAGATCCGAATCTGATCCGATTAAGAATCCGACATATCTAAATCTGATCCGAGATCCACCGGATCATGAATTAATCAATCCAAATCCGATTATATTTTTAAGATCCGATCCGATCCGAATAAAGTTTATTTTTTTTAAAAAAAAAACTCTATTTTAATAATATAAAAATCTAATAGTACCTGAATTAACTCTAATTAATGTTAATTTTAAAAAAATCAATACTTTATGCATAGAAACTCTATGTAATAAATTTAAAATGATTTTAAAAAAAGTTATTATAATCGGATCAGATCATCCAAAATCCGAAACGATCTTATTATAATCGGATTCCACTTATCCGATCCGACGGATCACATATAGGGTCCAAAGTCCGGCTAATCGGATCGGATCCGGATCTTGATCCGATCCATTGACAACCCTACGTGTGCAAGAGTATCCCACGTGCTTCCATTAAACTTCCATTAATAAATAAATGTGTGTAGATTTAAAATCTTTGGATAATCAAAAGGCCTTAAAA
Source organism: Tetracentron sinense (assembly GCA_015143295.1). Taxonomy (NCBI): domain Eukaryota; kingdom Viridiplantae; phylum Streptophyta; class Magnoliopsida; order Trochodendrales; family Trochodendraceae; genus Tetracentron; species Tetracentron sinense. Next base: position 24,421,218 of record CM026552.1, read on the forward strand.
TCATGATTTTATCTCCCATTTTTTGGAAACAAAATTTGACTCCGAAGTTTACCCAAGTGTATTATAAACTCAAAAATAGTAACAAAAATTGATTAAATTAAATTATAAATATCTTGGAACCAAATGTATATATAGGGTATTATTACCATATGTAATATTCTCCATGTTTGTTTACTCTCACTAGGGAGATTCCTTGTACAAAGATTTCTCAATTCTTTATTTTCTCTCCCTCTTTATAAAACGATCAAAATCCCTTACATGTAGAAACCTTGTTCTCTCAGAAGAAAAAATTGGTAAATCAATTTCTGGTAGCAATAACAGTTTCATATATGCTTGTTCACGCTCATTTGTTTGTGTGTATATATCTTTTAATCTCAAGGCAATGACAATCTTGAACTTATGGAGAGAAGATCGTTTTGCAAAACTGCTACAATTTTCTCCATAACTACGAGAATGTCACCACCTTTAATATTTTCCCCTTACGTGAAAGATATCCACATTTACATATTGCGTGAAATTATCAGACCATATATATATATATATATACACACCCGAGGAGTTGGGAAGAGGAGGAGGGAGAGAGAGAGAACACGAGAGGAAGAGAGTCAGAGAGAGAAAGGACTCCCCCTACGTGGTTTTAGTCTTTTAGAATTTAATTTGGGGGTGGTTTTGCTCTTTCACATAGTGGTCTCGTTTGGATGACTTAATAATCTAATCTAACAGCTATGAATCTAATCTAACAGCTAGGAATGCGTAGCTTACTAGAAACTCTAGTAAGCTACGCTAACGAGATAGTACTTTTCTCATATATATATCTAAGCTTTACTAAAGGGACCACGGACCAAGGTTGCCCAAATATATTTGTCACGGTTTACATGCAATAGTAGTTGTAGTGAAAAAGGTGAACATTGGCTATGAAAGGATAATACTATTGAGTTTAGGAACCAGAAATGGAGTACAACTTAAGAAGAAATGTTTGTATCTACGAATCAGGAGTGGAAGTGAAGGCTTCAAGTGGAAAGAAGCAACACGGCCATGGAAGGATATTTCCTCACCCAATTCCCCCGAAAGAATTTCCATTCTATTGTCTTGAGAGTTGAGTCTAATTCTGTTAACAGCTCTGCCACATATATTCTAATTGCTAAACATAGGGGTGGGCTGGGTAGAAATGGTTTGGGTCAAGAACATACCTGATTACAAAGGGTTTGAATTTTGAGAAATGCTAGCCTCACATAAGGATCCAAAACATCAACCCACACCTTGGAAATTTGGAGGAGACTAGATTTGCCAACAATGGGTCTTGTCTCCGCTTTTTCGAGTCTTGGCTCCTTGGCTGCTACTTAAACATGACATCCTCTCAGAATGAGAGCCGTGTATATTAGTAAAAGATGTGACTTTCATAGGTCCAATTTCTCTTTGCCGTAAAATGGAAAGTTAGCTCATAGGGTGTTTCTGGTACTCTTAGGAAGATGCGTGAATGGGACTAATGGATCATGGTATTGAGTTTTCAAAAAGCTATGTGGATGGGTCAATGATCATGCTTGGTACAATGGAAATAATCTCAAGCATAAGCCCAAGGCCAAGTGAGGTGAGCCAAATTAAATGGGCCAGCTCATATAAAGCGAGGAGGGAGGAGATCTATGGGTGGGATCAAGAACCACTAGACCCAATCGAAAGGAGTGATCGAGCCCTCAACTATATCTGTATTCATGCCAAGCTAGCTCGTGAGCTTGACTAGGCTCAGCTCGTTCAAGCCAAGCTCAAGCCAACATTTAGATTCGTACAACCACGCTTTTATTGGAGCTTGAAAGTTTAAACAAGCCAAGCTTGAGCCCGACCCTATTTGATTCGGCTCGACTCAAAGCTTGGCTCGTTTAGGGCTCGATTCGGCTCGACTCAAAATATTATATTTAATGTTGTTTGTATTGGTATATATTACTCTTTAATTGATAATAAATAAGTTTAAGATCTAATAATAAAAAATTAAAGTTGAGAAGTTAAAAGCAAAAATCCTAACTCTCTAATTCAGAACTAAATACTAGTCTCAAATCTGATTTTTGTGTATGATTAGATTAATTTGTGTAGGTTATTGTATTCTAATTTAATAAAAAATGATTTTATTAAAATTGTGTAAAATTTATTATAAACAACGCTGAAATTCGAATCAAGCTTGAGCCAACCCAAGCTCAGCTCGAATTGAATCAAGTCCAAGCTCCAACTGAGCATGACATAGATCAGGCTTGTTCAAGCCAAGCTCAAGCCTTCACATTTGAGCTCAAATCAAGCTCAAGCATTTTCAAACCAAGATCAATCTCAGCAAATCTTGACTCAGCTCATCTTGAATACAAGTTTACCTACACCTGACCAAACCAAGGTTTATCTTAACTGAGAAAGAAGAAGTCATTGTCTATACTCAAGCCTGAATAAGAAGATACATCGGTCAAGTCCTAGGCATGACATTTGACACCTCCTATGATCCAAACAAGAGCATGGCCTCTCCTAGCAGTCCATTTAGGCTGAGAAGAGAGAGATAATCAGATTGATAAGTTTGGTTGCTCGACCAAACTAAAAGGTACAATCAATAAAGAGAACAAGATTTGATGTAACCTGACAATATTAAATAGTGGAACATGAATAGTCTTGTTTCCAAATACATCAAGAGAGGTTTAAGTTAAATCAATTGGTTTGTAAGAAGTACAAAATTATTCTATCAAGAGAACTTGTAACCAAACAAAGACATATACATAGTGAGGTACCTGCAACCATACAATATTAAAGAATGGGATTAGTTAATGGCACTTGCAACTAAACAGTATCAAATAAAGGGATAAGTTAATATCCCAGTAGACATGTAATACATAAAAGTGGAAGAAAATAATTTTGAAACCAAATGCTAAGAAAATGTTATAAGGTTGTGTGACTCTCACTAAGAACCAGTTTAGCATACACCAAAAGCGTTCGAATGAAGAACTTAAAGACAAGACCAAGAAATTCAAGGTTAAAGGCAGTGTGGGACTAGGGATGTTGATGGGCTGAACTCGGGCTTGCAATTTTATGATTTTTGAATAGTTTTGGCCCAAGCTAGACCCCATTCACAAGAGATTTTTATGGCCCAATTTTTAGCCACTTGATACCTCTATGTAGGACTAAGCAAAAATATATATTTTCATATGCATCTTTGGGCATCCTGAAAGAGGTTATGTGCACATGTCTTCCATGAATAGTGCAAGCTTATAAGGATATATTAGAATTCGAACTAAGTTAAATCTTAAGGTTATGCTACCATACCCCTTGGATGTGAGAGGCCACGACTATCTTCAAGAATGACTTCAACAAGACTCTTTGCTAAGTGATTCACAATTGTATTATTATTATGTTATAGTAGTCATTTATGCAAGTTCGTTTTTATGGAAATTAAGAAGACTAAAATGAATAATTTATAATTTTGTATGAAGACACCAACATGCTCTTGCTCCAACAATCTGATCCAATGGATGATCTTAACCATTCCCAAAATAAACTCTCCCTTTGTCTCTAGGCTAGTCTGGTCCAAAGCATGGTTAGGTTACTTTTGATAAACTTTCCTTATTTGTGAGGTAGAGACTCAGTACTACAACATGTATGAAATTCCTTAAAGACAATATATATGTTTTATTGGCTTTGACATTATGTGCAAGAGATTCTATTAGCTAAACACCTAATAGCAAAAATTAATCATCTCCCATAGAAAGGACAATTTACTTATTGCAGAATTCAATCCTAGTGGATAGGCATAGCTATAAGTCAAGAGACAATGAGAATGATGAAACCCAGAAAATTCTATTGAAACAATTTATCAATTGCAAACTAATTTAATTTTAAAATTATATGGCAGGAAATGCACTTTTTAAAATGGCCAAACCCCCTCACCTGTGTTGTTTCTTTGTTGACCCATGTTCTCCTAGCCAAGACGTGCTAGCGCTACTCTCAGCAAAAAACCAACACCTATTAAAGCAATGACATAAGTTGCTTTTTGGCTAAAAGTAAGGAAAATTGTTGGTTTTTGGCTGATAGTAGGAATACCTGAGAGTAGGGTTAGGATGAATCCTCTTAGTATTATTGTCCCTAATCGTTCAAGAAATTGGAAAAATCAATAAAGCCCATTTATATTAAAAATGGATAAGAAAATGATATTTTTAGATAAGCCAAAGCAAGCAATTTGGGATTTGTATAGTCAGCTCCTTTTTTTAAGGCAATGTTAGGCGCACCCCAATATTTTATGGGTGTGCAAAATTTTAGTACCATTAATCCTTTTTTTTTCCTGTTTCATTAATTTCATTGATAGTAGAATGAAAAAAACTCTAAATTATTTAAATTTGTAAAAACAAATAACTATATTCCCAACACATATCGATCAAACAAAGATAATTAAAGGCAGATGGGGAATCATATTACTTTCAATGGAATAAATAAAATCTTAAATAAATAAAAAGTGACAAGACCAAAAACTAAGAAGGTGAAAGAATGTTAGTGAATGGAGTGGTGGTGAATAGAGACTGTGGAAAAGTGATGTCGAATAGGGAAGAAGTCAATTGAAAAAAAGAGAGTCATGATTGGGGTAAAAATTAAAAATGAGAGAAACTTCAAAATATATGAATTTTTTTATGTGGTATAGTCGCACCACCATTTTTCTAAGGTTGTTAAACAAGGAAAGGGAAACAAACGTATATCCAAGCATGCTTTTTTTTCTTTAATGAGTTCTAGCCCCCACTCTCCCTTCATTTTATTATAAGAACTATTCCTTTCATTTACTCGCCCCTTTTGAGTAATAAAAAAACGAATGCTAGTCATATTATTGGAATTCAAAAAAATTCATAATTTCACCAAAGAAGCCCTACAGTTGTTGTTTCAATCAGTTATTTATTTTGTTGTTGTAACTAGTTACAAAAATAATTAGTTAAAGGAAACAATACATGCTGCTTCATTAGCGAGAATGTAAAATTCTGATAGTATGACTAGTATTCGTCAAAATATTCATGACATGTACTTGTGATTTTTTTAAAAAAATTAGTCAAAAGAAAGCGAATGTACTTGTGATTTTTTTTAAGTTTCTCACATTTTTATGTATGCACCCCAGCCCTAAGTCCCTTCTTCAACCAAGTACTTTTTCTCCAATTGCAATCACCTCTCCATTCACCACCACTCTCCTACTTACCAACATTCTCAGGTTTTTAGTTTTTGGTTTGACAATTTTGTTTATTTAAAACTTTATTAATTATATTAAAAATTAATAATATGATTCCTCATATGCCTTTGATTATTTATGTTTGATTGATATGAGTTGGGAATTTAATTATTCGTTTGACAATTTTTATTATTTAAAGATTTTTCCATTCTATTAAGTAAGTGAAATATATATTTTTAAGAAAAAGATGAATGGTGCTGAAATTTCTTCACACCAACCCATTAGGCTTGCATGTACATCAATGATTCACATCTTAAATAGTACTTATCTCATAAATATTAGTGATGAGACAATCCTAACCCTTCAATCAAATATGTAGTGATTGAATGATTTACTCTTATAGTTAATGAGTATGAAGTGTGGAGTGTATTTATAAATTTTATAAGTAACTATTTTAGTTTTATTGTGAACTAAAATTTTTAAGAAAAATTAATATTGTTAGCAAATAATTTTTATAAATAAAATAATCTGCTCCTCACGGGGGTTGTGAGGAACGCATCTCGCCCCCTTAAAACTTGCCATGTGTCCCCTTTTCAACTCCCTTTAACCGTGGTTAAGAGTCACTAAATCTTATGGTTAATATTCGTAACCTTTGTTATAAAAAATAAGAATAAAAATATTAATCACAGTTAAAAGAAGTTAACCCTACTTAAAGACACACTTGACGGGTTTTAAAGGGGAGAGATGTGACACCTCATGACACTATTGCTATTTTAAAAAATAGTGTATTATCATCAAATGCTAGAATGCACATAGCGGCTAGCACCAACTTATTATTATTATTATTATTATTATTATTCCATTTCATGCTCTTAAAATAGTAAAATTCCCTAAATAGTCGACAAATTAAAAAACCTTCAAAATAGGCTTACCTTTTTAAGATTTATTTTTATAAACCGCGCGTGTGTGGGTTATGCATGTGCGGATTTAACACATTTTCAAATGAAATTGCCCATCTGAGTACATAAAAAAAGAAGAAGAAAGGAGTTTCCCAACCGAACCACCATAAAGAAAAGAATAAGGAAGAAGCTTACCAAAGAAGAACTGTAGAGGAAAATCCCCCAAAACAGTAGCATCTTATTATTATTATTTTTGTAATGTAGGTGCATTTAGATCAAATCACACGAGGAAGGATTGATATCGCATAATCAAGTTTGATTGTTGTTATCAATGAAATTTTTATATATCGAAATAAAATTCCGATAAATCCATAAAACCACTATGTATCGTTAAAAAAGTTTAATAAATTCTACAAAATCTCTCTATATCAAATTTAATGTGCGATCTGGCCTACAAATTTTTGATATATTGATATAAAATGTTTGAAAGGCATACATAACTACGAATAAAACAAAGTTTGATAAAATCATGAAATCTATGTTATTTACTTTAAAATTTATTAATATTATCTATTAATGTTCCATTATTGTCTGGATATTGCAGATAATGTTTGTACTGGTAATTTGCTATTATATTGGGGCATATAATAATTATATTGATGACAGCTACATATATGAGGGTAAAAAGCTGAAATTATTACCCTTATTTCTTAGAATGATATATGAGCAACTCTTGGGTAGAAGTTATCGATTGACTAACTCAACCGGAATAGTATGAGATTAGGGTGAGGTTTATGTTCACTACACTCGTGCTAATTCCTCCCATCAATATTGCAGATGATGAAGACCTGACATCATTTTTTGTATAATACAAACGAATACAACATAATGTGTTTATGTCATTATATATAATACATAACGAAGGTTAGGAGAGTGGTACAATAGTGTGGTCCAAATTCAGTGAGTTATGAAGTTCAAGCTACTCACGAGACTATCATTTCCCATGTTCACGAAATTTTTAATGACCCGATTCTGGAGCCTCCAACAACATATGTTCATGCCCCTATCATTGTGCATGTTCATGTCCTTTCAACAGAGTCCCGTCCCTTGGAAGGCTTGACAATAGGACTTACTCAATATACAAGTTTGGTGCCCAGCACACATGTGAATTATGGTGTGATACCCCGAGGAGCAGTGACTATCAGAGTCTAAATCAAAGTTTTTGAAATCTCGATATGGAGTCTAAAAAGTTCTATCCAAAATCTCGAAAATCACTAAGCCTACTTTGAACTTCCATCTGGACTCTGAAAAGATTGATCCAGAATCTGAAAAAGTCACTAAATTCACTGTAAACTTCAATTTGGACTCTAAAAAGTTTGATTTGGAATTTGAAAAGTTTGATATGGAGCCTGAAAACATCGATAAATACTCTAATTTACCACAAAAATATCAATCTCATAGGTGAGAAATATAAGAAATCCATAAAATACATAGAAAATTTATAATAAATGGTAAGAAATTCTTACAATAAAACCAATGAAATATACAAGAGATTGATCCCAAGACCCGATTAAATTTGCAATACTCCATAAAAATATACTAGACCCCCATTGCATCTACAAGACACTATCATGGCACAGCAGCCCTTGTCATCATCCCAAAAGCTATTCACTCCTGCGTCATAGTTACGTTATTCTGCATAATGAGAATTGCACAAAAGATTAGACTTAGTATGTGATGCGAAAAGATATAACTAGGCATTCGAACTGCAATTTACTACTTGTGTGAAATGGATTGGTAAATTAGTATGTAGGAAGTCAATATATTTCATTACGAATACTAAGTAGTCACGGTTGGATATACATAAAACTGATTAGAAATTCGTTGAAGTCGACGTAATAAATGCAAATCATGTGGGAAGGTAATTGCATCAAGGGGAGAGTGTGAGCATAGCATCCCAAGTAATGGAATGCACTCAAAAACTCATATCTATCATCATTTAAAAGTGAACTAGGTAAATAAACAAAGCTGGTATAGTAAATATAAAAAGCTATTAAAGTGTACAAAAATGGTAGTAAAGTACATATACCTGGAATACAATATAACATCCGTAGACATCGTATTTTTCTTTCTTAATCAGGGCAGACTCTAGCCCTTCTTTGCATCACATGAAACACACAGTTTCCCATAGATATTGGTTGAAGAAATCAAAGATGTCAACCATACATAAGTAATCCATGTTGATGCTCATGTCAGTCTATCCACAATGAAAAAATATTGGGCATATCATATATATATGACCAAAGCATGTTTGGAGCCTCATCAGTTTCCTATTCGGATGGGCGTCTAAATTTAGTTTGATAGAATCAAATCAAATTTTCATCGTGCACTTCACTAATGGGCGCGTCGTGTTCGTGACATCTTTAGAGGTGCTTCCCTTTACCTTTTTTTTAAAAAATTATTAGGGAGTTACAATTGATTTCTTTAACTTGGGGCCAAATACAATAACAAACAATCAAACAAAGAGAAATTCCACAACATTGATTTCTAGATCCATTTTTTTCGATACATAATTGATTTTCAATATTTTGAAAAAATTTTGACATTTTTTCCCCATCTATCAAGCATTTTGTTCAATACATCGAACTTTTACCTTTGGCTACGATGGTAAAACTTATTGCATTTCAATCCATTTACATTTGTTCTATTTGAATGGGAGCTGATTTTTATATTTTACAATTGATGAAAAATCAATAAAGATTGTGGACCTGTAAATTGAAGAAGAGAAACCCATTACTATAAACAGTTGAAAAATCTAAAAAGATTGTGGATAATGGAATCTGATCGAAGAGAAACAACGTATAATTTGTACAAATCAGGAAAAAAAAACACAATTGATTTATCAGTAGACATAAAATAAAAAAAATACAAAAGAATCAATAAATCGATGTTGTGAACATACTTATTATTGATTTTTCTTCTTCTATGATGTGGATGATAGACAAATAGCAGAAGAATAGTCAAGAATAAAAAATGGTGTTAGCGCGCTTACAACAATGTAGAATGCCAATAGAGTGGACATGATGACATTGTTTTGAATGCAAAATGCATTCTTCTTCTTCTTTCTTTCTTCATTTCCTGAACAGTGAGTGGTAGAGTATCAATTCAAAACACTTGAATGGTGGAGGTAAAATTAATTCTGCCTACCGGTTGGGTGTTACTCTCCCACTTATAGTCTCACCTTGGTTGGGTACTAGTCTTTGCAAGGATGTATAAGGGACCATAAATCCTCCTTAAGTCATACCCTTCCTTTTATAGTGGTTGTGTGAGTTTACACTTATGACAGCCTAGTGGTTATCTTAGGTCCATGAGTGTGTTTAAATTACCTCTTTAACAAAAAAAAAAATAAAAAATAGATGGATGGATGGAGGTAGAATAGGGTATTTTGTTATTTCAGCTTCAGCTCATACGTGCAACGTACAATTGAGTGGCACATACTACAAAAATAACTGGCTAGAAAGAGGGTTTTTTTGAGGGTGTATTTATAGGCTTGAAGTTGAGATTGTAGGGTTTCTGTGTGTGTCCTGTGGGTGTGTTGAGTGTGTTCGGTTAGTTTAAAATATCAAAAAACAGAAAGAGGGCTTTTTTCAACTCCTAGGGCCCACATAGGGAATTTTCCCATTAAAACCCATCCAGGTTCTCCGATCTTCATTTCCATTTGAATGACTATAATCCCCAAAAAATACACAAATCTCTCTAGTTCTTATCATCCTTCTCTTCAATTCTTACTTTGAAAGAACTCTCGAGAATCCCCCAAAAACGTCTTTTTGATAGAGAGAGAGAGAGAGGAAAATTATAGTCGGCAGCAGAAAAATCAGCAACGATCGATCGGTAAATCTACGAAGAGCTAAGAAGGGATGGTGGAAGAAGAGAGGAAGAAGAGGGTGGTGGTGGTGGAGTCGTTAGGATGGCTAACGGAGTCTTCGATAATGCCGAAGAGGCACAAAGCCATTTCAGGCGTTGGAGCTTCCTCCATTGTAGAACTCAAGGCCCAACTCTACAAGACCCAGGAAGAAGCCAAGAAGGCCAAGGAATTATCAGGTCCCGACATCGAATTCCACCGCGCCAAGAAGAAGATCGTCGCCCACGACGTCTTCTCTCACAAGAATTCCGGCGTCGATTCTCGGGCTAACAAGTATTTTCATTTTCCCTAAATCAATTTATTAGGGTTAGGGTTCTATAAAAAAAAACTGGTGCTTTCTTTTGGAAATCCTTTGTTTTTGTTTGTTTTGTGATTGAATTTTGATATATTCGAATTTATACCCCCCACTTCGTTCATGAATTAGATATATTATGGTACTGATGAAGCAATGGAAATGCAAATTGGCAGTTCAGATTCAAACCACTCACCATTCTTATTGGTTTTGGTAAAATTATATCAAATGTCTAGCAAGACACCTCAGACAGTCTATGGGATTTCTTTATTTCAAATTTTGATAGTGAATCCTTAAATTGATTAGTCCGGAAGGCAATGGGTTTTGCCGATACATGTCATGTGATACATATTGGATTTTTGTGGGTTATACATATGGAAATTGAGTATCATTTGACACGAATCCATATCAAGTTATTGTTAGCTGCTTTGGCGGCTTTCATATACTCCAATCTTATGGATTTTGAACAGAAACATAAAAATTTATAAAAAACTTATGCCATGTTTGCGTGTATATAGAGATCCTCCTGTCGGGGTGATCTTTAACTCTCTTCTCCTCTTTGTGCTAGATGGAAGAGTGTTTTCTCTATCGGGAGAAAATGAATTAGTTGGGAGTGAGAGTTCGTTACAACTCTTTATTTATAGGGTCCAAAATCCGAGCCAACATGGATTTTGGGTCCCTGCACAATAAATGATGTTTATGCCTTTAATCATGACATGCCAATGTGTCTAGGGTGTTGAATTGAGAGCTGAGACCACTCTTATATAGACATGCTTTGATCAAACAAGAAGATTAATTTCAATGTTTTGATAAAGGGTGTTGCTAAGAGCACACCAGTATTTATTGATTGGACACCATATATATATATATATATATATTTATATTTACAGAATGACTTGTCTATGAGCACCCATACTCCCAACCCCTAAATCCTCTTCTAAAAACTTATTCTCCTTCTAAGAATGAACCCTCAAAATTCCTCTTACCTTACCTTCAGAGAGCCGACAAGTTGCGGAAACACGAACTACTGTAAGCTTATCAAATCAATTCTTTTTTCCTTCGTCTGTATCTATTTGTCCCTTTTGTTCCATTCTAGCAGAGTATATGAAGTTACTTTATTTTGAAATACATTTTAAGTAATAAGCAGCTGTTCCATGCTCTTTTTTTTGAGATAAACATTCTACTAGTCATTTTCAAATAGTTTGATTTCCTCGACAACATTTTCAATCGTTGAGTTTCCTATGATCTTTTGTTGCAATCTCTTTAACTCACAAAATAAGAATGCAATATATAAGGAATTAGGTATGATTCCTTTGATATTAATTTATTGAACCTTTAGTTGGATTTGGGTCCACCAAAGAGGTAATGAATAGTCATGTTTTATATATGATTTTAAGTTTATAATGGTGTATAATTAGAAAATTTATAGGTATTTTTGTACCTCTTGGTGTGCTTGTTGAATTTGTTATATTTTAATGGTGTACAATTAGCAAGTATATATTGGTGTCGAGTTAGTAAATATTGGTTTGCTTGTAGTTGCATCCTTAATAAATCAAACTGCATGTCATTGCTAGGCCACAAGACCTAACATTTTCTTACTTGGTCTGCAATTACCATGGTAACAAGATACAACGAGTAGCCACTCTTTGAGAAAAATATGTTCCCAGTTAAGATCGAGCAACACCCTTTCATTTGGTTAGAAAAATACCATCAATATTAGATCTTGGCGGTCATGACATCATCACATCAACGTAAGACCTTTCATGGTCACAACACTGACACCATCCTCTCTCCAAGTCACCACATACGCATAATCTGTGCAGTATGGAACCATTAGGAAACCTAATGGTTATCAACTCATGCTTATCCATAATTGGCCCTTATTTGCTTTACACATTATCTCATGTGTTTTGTTTATATGTTTTTACAAGTTACAACTATTATTGTGCGGCTGAGACACATTGTCTGCCACATTTGAACGAGGGTTTACCAACTCATGCCAAATTCGGCTATCCCTAGTAGACAAGACAAGACGAAACCCTAGTAACCATTCTATTAAGAGCTTCTGTGACCATGATAAATTGCAAGGGTGATAATGGTCTTTAAACTTTGAAAGAAGCCAATGGGTTAACCATTGATGAGCATTGAAAAAGAAGATGACGAGTAACATCTCATCCAAGTGCTCCAATTAGACCCGAAAAGCATGCACCAAAGGATATAATCTAGAACATTCCAATTCATGTGGTCGTAGGCCTTTTCCATGTTTATTTTGAAAATACTATTCAATTCACCCCGCTTTTTTTCTCTCATCCACCACTTAATTGGCAATAAGAATCCCATCCAGAATTTTGCTCCCACCCACCCCGAAGGCATCCTGCTTTGGGGAAATCACAGGAACCATGACCAGACGAAGCTTAGCTGTCAGCACTTTAAATATGATCTTATACACACTCTCAATTAGGCTAATTGGCCTAAATTCTCTAATCCATGTCCCCAACCACCTTAGGAATGAGCAATTTAATAATCAAACGAATTCTTTAGAAGAACTCATAAAAAACTTTCACCAAATCTTGGCCAATAATGGGCTAGCAGCCTAGCACTTCTTGAAAAAATCAATGGAAAAACCATCTGGCCTAGGGACTTTATCACCCTCCATTCTTGAGATCACTATCAAAATCTCCAATTCCGAGAGTGGTCTTTCTAATTGACTGCGCATCTCCTCATTGATCTTCTCAAAGGGAAAACTGTCCAACAATGATCTATATGATTGATCTTTTTTATACAATTGGGCATAAAATGATGCCGCTGGACCTCCCAACTCCTCTTCTTTGCCCCATCGATTCCCCCCAATTTGCAATCTTGAGAGTCTATTTGCTCTCCGGTTAAAAAACGAAGCTGTTCACCCCTAAATTTGGTGCATCTTAAAACTGGGGCTCTTGATGTCTCCTAGTATAGAGTCCAGTATGTCTCTCTTCAATATTCATAGGCTATACATATTATGGAAATAAATTGAACAATATACAATATGATCATCAAAACATGTGCCAAAACTATTATGAGAGCAATTACATTATCCCTTAAGCCAATGAAATCAAAATCATATACGAGACCCATTTGAGCAACATGCTTTTGAAAGATTTTAGGGTTCAAACCCTTGGTCATGGGATCAACAATCTGCTGCTTTGTCTAATACGCTCTATTGACACTTGATCATTTTGCATTTCCTCTCTTTCAACAAGATATTTAATGTTTATATTTTTGAACCACCAAAACTCTTGTTAGAAGAAAATTGTAGCTTGATTACCACAAAATATTTTGAACGGCTTAGAAATGGAATCTACAATTTGAAGTGCGAAATTGAAGTTACACAGCCAAATCACATGAGTAGAGGCCTTATAACAATCCATAAATTCTGCCTGCATGGTAGATGAGGCTATAAGCATTTGCTTTATACTCTTCCATGAAATGGCTTCACTTGCCAACAGAAAGATATAACTTGAAGTGGACTTCTTGCTATGAAGGAAACTAACATAGTTCGAACCTGAATACCCAGTCACCTTAAGGTCATCGGATATTATGTATGTGAGCTTAAAATTCTTAGTCCTCTGCAAATATTGCATCACATTCTTAGCTGCTTTCTAGTGAATAGTAGTGATCCATAGCAGGATCACTCTAATATCTGCTTCGCATGCCCATTGCAAATGCTATATCTGGATCAATGTTTTAAAACACAAAGGCGTGAGGCGAGACGTTAGGACCTCAAGATGGGTGAGGCGTAAGCCGCACAAGAAAGCTTCATGCTCTCTCGTTTTAACAAATAAATAAAATATAAGAAAAATTGCAAAAATGTTCAAAAAATTATAGTATATATATACGTATATATAGAGAGAGATACATATATATATGTGTATATGTATTCGTGTACACACATGTAGGCTCACGCGTAGCATAGAAAATACTATAGAAATTAGTTGAAACAAATAACAAACTCAATTGTGACTAGAAACCTAATTTTAGTTCATGTATGAGACGTACGCCTTAGACATAAAGCGATCTTCAAGGCATGAATCGTTTGCCTCATGGAGTTTAAGCCTCATGGTTGAACTTCAAGGCTTTTTCCGTAAGCCTCGCCTCGAGGCGAGCCTTGACGCCTCACACGCTTTTTAAAACACTGATCTGGATATACATCAAGGTAGTCAAAGCGTCCAGGTGATGCCCAGGCAATATGGGGTTTTCTAGGCGAGGAGAGGCCTAGGCGTTGCTTAGTTGATGCCTAGGCGACAAAAAATTACTTTTTTTTTGTCTACATTATATAATATTATATAAGATTTACTGAGGGCACCTAGGTTATGGTCTAGGAGATAGAGGCCTTGGCTAGGCGAGGCAGTGGCCTAGGCGTAGCCTAGACGACATTTTGACTACACTAATATACATCGAACTCTCTATTGGTGATGCATAAGGAATGAGTGGAACTTGCAGATTGATGCGACATTGTTGGACACACTAAGCATGTAGAATTGGTATCCTTGCACTAATGGGCATCTACTTTGGTCAATAGTAGAGCTGTTAACAGAGCAAATAGTGGTATATCTGAATTCAAATCCGACTATCCGAAGTCAAATAAATATCCGACGAATAGTGAAATATGGTATTTGTATCATACTCCAATTACAATATTCAAAATCGGATCATATCTGAATTATCCAATTACTTTTTAAAAATTAAAAGATAGAGAAAAGGCTATAAAAACATAAAAAAAATGTGAATATCATTTAAAAATATCAAATTAATATTTTATCTTAATCTATATTAAAAATAACAAATTAAAGTCTTAAATTATGTAAAAAGCACACATTTATAAGGTTATTTTAGTCTTGTAAACTTATAATATGTTATTTGTATATTATGTAATTGGCTGGATATTTATTGAATCAGATATCTCAATATTTGAATTTGTATCCAATTATAAAAGGATGTAAAGTTACTATTTGCATTCGCTCCACTGGATACCTATTCGAATACAAATTTGATACAAATAATATACGTATCCGTTGATACCCCTATTCAATAGTTTTTTGTTTTTTTTGATCGACAAAGAAATACTTTATAAATAAAGAGAAAGGAAATACAAGGAAGAGCAAATGGACAAGACTAAGGATAAGTTTACACGTGCGTAAACTTAACCAATAGAAGCCCTAGCTCCCAACCCACCTACTTCAACCTAACATATCCCTCAAGGCTTCCATATTGAAATTTAATCCTCCCACTCTAATACCACCATACGGATCCTCTCACAGAGACGTGACATGGAAGAAGATGAATCCTCATAGACCCGGGTATTCCTATCCTTCCAAACCATCCATGAAATCGCCCTTGGGAGCACAGCCCAAATCACGTCCCTAGCCCCATCACCTGTCATCTTCGGCCAACATGATAAGAAGTTAAGAAAGGATGAGAGAAAGACCCAGTCTACCCCCACACGAGAAAGAAAAAAACCCCATATCCCGACCACGATAGGACAGTGCAACAAAAGATGATCCACCGACTCTTCTGCTTGAAAGCACAAAAAGCACCGGTTAACCATTCTCCACCCTCTACTCTGTAAATGGTACATGTTAGAATTTTATCTAGTGTTGCATTCCATAAGAAGAAAGATACTTTAGACACAACCCTATGAGGAAACCGCCTAGAGGGAGCAGGATACAAAGACCGAAAAATGGATCTCACTGAAAACCGACCAAAGTTGCCTCGCGACCAAATCCTAATGTCCCTATTATCTGCACAAGGGTAGACTGAAGCAATCTTGTCCAAAAGACGGATCAAATTCTCTATTTCCCAATCATTTAAATCTCGATGCAAACTCGGGCACCACACGACTCCCTCCCCTCTCCTCTTGAAAGACTCTCCAACCAAAGCCTTCTTGTCGGATGCTAATATGAATAGATTACCAAAGTCGTCCTTTAACCGAGTGTTCCCGCACCACACGTCTAACCAAAACCTAACCTCATACCCTCTTCCTACTTTAAACCGTGAGTACGGAACCACTAAGTTGGCATTGGCCATTATTCCTTTCCATAGACTCTGACCATGGGAGCCTTTCACCTCTCTCGGTGTCCAGCTGGAAAATGCCCCATATTTGGCTATAATCACCGCATGCCATAAGCTATCCCTTTCCTCCCCCAATCTCCAAACCCATTTGCCTAACAATGCCTTATTAACTTGCACTAAGGATTTAAGATTCAAGCCCCCGCTCTCTTTGGATTTGCAACAATTACTCCAGGCCACTAGATGATACTTAAAGTTGTCCCCATGACCATTCCACAGGAATTTTCGGTGGAGTCTTTCAATATAATCAGCCACTGAACGCGGAATTGTCAGAGTCGACATGAAGTAAGTGGGCAAACTACTTAAAGTGCTACGGATTAGGGTCAGTTTCCCTCCCTTTGATAGGCAAGAAGATTTCCACCCAGCTAAACGTTTGGGAACTCGATCTAAGACTAGGGCCCACACCTCGGTGTCTTTGTACTTCGCACCCAACGGTGCACCTAAATACACAAATGAGAGAGAGCCCACAGCACAACCCAGGCAAACTGCTAGCCTATCTAAATTTGCTACCTCCCCTATGCTCAGAATCTCAGACTTGCCCAAATTTACTTGCAACCCGGACACCGCTTTGAAACACCGAAGAAGACATTTGAGGTTTAGAAGATCTCCGCTCTGGGCCTTACAAAAGATTAGGGTATCATTGGCAAACTGAAGGTGGGAAATACGTAGTCCGTTGGATCCAACCTGAAAACCCTCAAACACTCTCTCCTCCGCCCTAGATAGCATCCTACTCAGAGCCTCCGAGACTATCACAAAAAGAAATGGAGAAAGGGGATCTTCCTGCCTTAAACCCCTCGAGCTTGGAAAATATCCCACCGGACTTCCGTTTAACAGAATGGAGAATGTCACTGATGACACACACACCCGTATCCACTGTCTCCACCTAGACCCAAAACCCATCTGCCCTAGCACACAATCAAGAAAATTCCAATTTACATGATCATACGCCTTTTCCATATCCACCTTACAAAGGAGCCTTGGGATTTTAGATTTGGTCCGAGCGTCAATACATTCATTTGCTATCAAAATCCCATCGGTTATTTGGCGTTCTCCTACAAACACACCCTGATTCGGAGAAATGATGGATGACATGACCACCTTTACGCGATTGGCCAAAACCATGGATAAAATTTTGTACACGCTACTGACCAAGCTTATGGGACGAAAATCCTTGAGGTCCACTGCACCATTCTTCTTTGGGATCAATACGAGGAAAGTGTTATTAATCACTTTGTCAAAACGGCCTTGATCAAATAACTCCCTCATCACCTCCATAAAATCACATCCCACTATTTCCCAACTGGTTTTATGCTACTCTGTTGTGTCCCAAAAACTTGTTCCTAGATTGAATCTCTACATGGAGTTCTCGAATTGATTTTATGATTGATCTGGCAATCGTAACCATGGTATTACTTAGTAGAGGTTTGTGAAGTTATTAGCCAATACTATACTTTTGGTGGGGTGGTTTATTCTTTTATTTGGGGTTTTGAGCTGATTCGGTTGAGTGGACGCCCTTGCTATGTAAAAGGTGCTTAGGTCAGGTTCCAGACGTTCATAGCTCCTTGCATGTAGCCTTGTACTACTAATAGGTGGATCTCCAAATTAAATCCTCACAAAGTTGTTCATTGAAACAAGCAAGAGTTGATACCTTTGGAGGATAGCTGAGATGATGCCATCAACGATTGGCATGGGAGAGAAAAATGAAAAAAGGAACAGTGTAAGAAGAGAGCCCTCCAATGATAGGTTTAAGGTTTGGAAGCTGTTTGTACTAAAAATCTTAATTTATAGTTGAATTTTTTTAATAACATTGTCTTGTTTCATTACCTTTAGAGAAATAGGAAAAAAAGAATGATAATAAAATTAAATCCTAGCTGTCCTAATTTCCACTTAAAGTGGAATTATAAATTTAACCCTACTGAAAATAATTAACCCTCTTGCCTCATTCTTCTTCCTTGATTAAATCCAACTAGCTGATCTCTTTGCTCTCATCATTGATCGCTCCTACAAGGTTTTAAATTTCTACCATAGTCAAGGTTGTTGTAAATATCTACCACATTACCAACCACAAATATTTCTCTTCTAAGATACCCGATTGCTTGTTGTCTTTCAAAGTTCAAACATTGCAAAAGTGTCAGTTGTTGGAAGAAGTCTTGTGTCTAGCATTACTCTTATGCAACTTCATTTGAACTTCATCTAAGATGGCATAAATGTATTGACACGTGCTCTTGCATCACCATTTGCCTTAGGTTGCAAAAGTGCAACCAATTCTAGCACTTAATACGGTGTATAAAGTAAATTTGGATCACGAGCCTCACGGCAATATGAGATCCATTTGTGTAGGTCTTTCTCCATCTAAATTCTGCAGGAGATTGCACTTAGTCACTTCGACTGCCAATTTGTCTAGGGGTGTTAACTGTTAAGTGCTAATGACCTGCAACTTAGTTCCCATCTTGCTTCACAATGTTCTCAAAAAGTTACTTGTAAAATGTACATTAGGATATGGTAATGTTTTTTGAATCTCAGTCAGCACATGCATTCTTCTTAAGGAATGTGCCAACAACCTTCAAAGCATTTCCAGTTTTAAGTCACTGCTATAAAAATCTTTGATGTCAAAATGGTTGCAATTTCTATATTATATACTAATTTATGTACTCAAGAGTCTAGATGAAAGAAGAGAGGGCTCCAACCATAGATTTAGGCTTTTGAAGGGTTTATTCCTAAGACTTTTAACTCTTGGATTAGAAATATATGAATAATAGCGAGCCGCATTAACCGCTTTCTCATTGATCTAAATTGGGAGACTCAATTCCCAAACGCCATTCAGTCCTCCCTCCCTAGACCCATATCCGATCATGTGCCTATCTTTTTAGAGTCGTGGAGCTTCTTGGGGGCCCGAGTCCGTTTCGCTTTGAGAATATGTGGTTGGAGGATGAGCGATTTCGGGAAGTAGTAGCCGACGTGTGGAGCCAAACTAGTGGGTAGGGGTTAGCTAGTACTCGCTTTGGGAGGAAGCTTAAAGCCTTGAAAGCTCGCTTGAGAATTTGGAATAAGGAGACTTTCGGAAATATTCAAGTCCGGCTCGTAGGATTACTAAGGGAGATAGAAATCTTGGATGGTTGGGCTGAGGTGCGGGAACTTACTCCTTCCGAATCTACACAGAGAGTTGATTAGAAGATGAAATATATATCTACTCTAAAGCTTGAAGAAATCAGCTGGAAACAGAAAGCAAGGACTCATTGGCTCAAAGAGGGAGATGGAAACAAAAAATATTTCAATAGAATGGCAAATTACAATAAAAAAAGGAACTTCATATCCAAGTTGAAGGTAGATGGGAGATGGGAAGAGGAGAAGGGAGAGATCGAAGCTAGCGCTATCTCTTACTTCAAGGACTTGTATTGCGAGAGGGAGAGGTGGCACCCCAAGTTAGAAGGGCTCAATTTTATAGGTCTTTCTCAGGATCAGAGGGAAGGCCTTGAGATTCCATTTGAGGAAGGAGAGGTACTTGAGGCGATTCGAGGTTTTGCAAGTGATAAAGCCCCCGGGCCAGACGGATTCTCCATAGAATTCTATAGGGGCTGTTGGGAAATTGTGGGGAGAGATTTCATGGAAGTGATGAGGGAGTTCTTTGACACAGGGCGGTTTGATAGAGTTATGAATAACACTTTCCTTGCTTTGATCCCAAAAAAGGAAGGGGCAGTGGAGCTCAAAGACTTTAGGCCCATTAGTCTTGTCAGTAGCAAAATCCTCTCGAAAGTGTTGGCTTTAAGGCTCAAGAATGTTATGCATTCTCTTATATCTTCTCAACAGAGTGCTTTTGTCGGAGGGTGCCAAATCATAGATGAGATTCTCATTGCTAACGAGTGCATTGATTCCAGGGTGCGATCAAAGGTCCCGGGTATACTTTGTAAGGTTGATTTGGAGAAGTCCTACGATCACGTAAACTGGGACTTCATGTCTTACAGAATGAGATTCGGGTGGAGGTGGAGGCAGTGGATGTGGTCTTGTGTTTCGTCAGTTTCTTTTTCTATTCTGATCAATGGTAGCTCTGTGGGATATTTTCCAAGCTCTCGGGGATTGAGGCAAGGGGATCCTCTCTCTCCTTTTCTCTTTGTTCTTGTGTCAGAAGCGCTAAGCAGAATGTTGGTGAAAGCCAATGGGACTTTTTTTAAGGGGTTTCAGATTGGCCAGACTGGTTTGAGGATTTCACACCTCCAGTTTGTAGATGATACGCTCATATTTTGTCAGGCTTCGCGAATGGACCTTCTTAATATCAGATGTCTTCTAAGGTGCTTTGAGGCAGTGTCAGGCTTGCGAGTGAATCTAGCAAAATCACAGATTTTGAGGGTGGGGGAGGTTCCCATCCTTGATCATCTTGCCATTTGCTTAGGTTGTGGAGTGGGATCCCTCCCATCCGAGTATCTAGGGTTTCCTCTGGGAGCGAAATGCAAGGCGAAATCAGTTTGGAATCCTGTTCTCGACCGTATTGCTCGAAGATTGTCAGGGTGAAAGACATCCTATTTATCTAAAGGGGGGAAATTGACTCCAATTCGGAGCACATTACAAAGTATCCCAACCAATTTTATGTCGGCTCTTACCATTCCCCGTTTAGTGGCTTATACCATTGAAATGATTCAGAGGGAATTCTTATGGAATGATAAAGAGGGGTGAAGAAAGTATCATTTAGTAGAATGGCCCCAGGTGTGCCAGACAAAGGAAGCTGGTGGATTGAACATCAAGCCGCTCATCTAGATGAACAAAGCGTTGCTCGGCAAGTGGGTGTGGAGATTCGGAGAGGACAGGGACAGCTTGTGGAGAGCCGTGATAGTAGCCAAGTATGGGGAATCATCGTGCTGAATCCCTCGGGAGGTTAGGGGCCCCCACGGGTTGGGGCTTTGGAAGGGAATTATGGTTACTGCATGGTTGGTAGTACCTTTCTTCAGATTTCGGGTTGGGAGAGGATCGTAGATCAGATTTTGAAAGGACATTTGGATAGGATCAACTCGACTCAAGGATGACTTTGGAAACTTATTTGTTCTTTCTTTTTAGCAGGAATGCTCTAGTGGGAGATTATTTTGAGAGAAGGTCAGAAGGAGTCGTTTGGTGTCCGAGGATGCGGCAGGACCTCAATGATTGGGAAATCAGTGATTATGCTCGACTCTTGGAGCGCCTTACTTCGTCAGTTTTATACCCAGAGGTTAGGGATTGTCGGTCGTGGTCTAGGAGTAGACAAGGGAGATTCTCCGTTAGACTGTTGTTCCAGTCTTTGCTTCCTTTCCCGGGGGGTTTTTATCCTCATAGAGTGGTGTGGAACCCTGAGATACCCTCCAAGGTTGCATTTTTCCTGTGGCTAGTGTCGTTGGATAAAATTTTGACCAGGGAGCATCTGTAGCATAGAGGTTGGAGCTTAGCGAACAGATGCTATATGTGTCTCCAAGTGGAAGAAACATCGGATCACCTTCTTTTACATTGTCCAGTAGCGTCTGAGGTGTGGAGTTTCTTTATCTCCCATATGGGAATGGAGTGGGTTTTCCCCTCCTCTTTTCGTAATTTCCTTGATTGTTGGCCACAGGAAAGCGGTGTGGGAGTTTGGGAGGAGATCTGGGGAGTGATTCCTGGGGCCATTGCTTGGGAGATATGGAAAGAAAGAAATTGCAGAGTCTTTGAAGATATCTCGTTTACAGTGCCCAGAATTTGTGCCTGCGTTAGACTGGCAGCTTCGGAGTGGGTAGGTTTACATTACTCAAGGGAGGAGATCCAGGATGTTTTGTTTTAATTACTGTAATTCCCGAGAGGGGGATAGTTATAAGGTTATGTTGTTGGCCGAGGTCGTGCTTATTTACTTGTAAACCCGAAGGCTTTTAGCCCTCTTTCTTGTAATCTTCTTTTTTCTTTATATGATGAGTTATTGATAAAAAAAAAAAAATCTTCTCTCTTGTTGTTCAATCCACCTTCAAAAGAGGAGAAGAAAACAAAATGCAAAGCAGCCAAGCTATTTTCCACCAAAAAATATTGAATAAATATACATACCCTATTTCCACAAAGTTCAATTACCGATAACTCAATTGTTCAAAAAATAACTAAACTCCTTTATTTTAATCAGTAATCAGGATTTTCATTTCTAGAGAGAACAAAAAACAAACACATATGAGAAATAGAGAGAACATATCAAAGAAAATCTAAGAAAAACTACATCAAGAACACAACACATAAAATGCAACCCAAAGTTAGACAATGAGATTTGTAATGTCGGACTCCATGGAGTTGCCTTGCTTGAGACCTCATCTAAAAGGAGCGTTTGGTTCTGAAGTCCGACTTTCTGAATGGGCAATGCGACGTCTTCCAAAATAGTCCTGTTTCTCTCTTTCTAGATAGATCAAGAGATAGCCCCTAGAAGGGGAGCCCAACGGAAATCCAATTGAGAGCCCAACGAGCCTGATGGCCAGCAGATAAGAAGCCTTAAAAGGAGCATGAAAAGACCTAGGCAACCCTAAGTTGGATTGAAATATAGTCCACGAGATTAATTGCAAAAAGGCAATGTAAGAGCAAATGATTTACCATTCCCTCCGCTGCCAGACACAACACACATATATTTGGAAGATTCCAACTTCTCCATAACCATTTACTTGATAGAGCCTTATTCACATCCTTTAGTGGGAACAAATTAAGGCCACCATTCTCTTTCGGATGACGGCATACTGAACACTATTTCACTAAGTGACATTTCTTGGTGTAAACCTTTTCATTCCACATGAAATTGCGTTGGATCCTTTTTAACCTAGCTGCCACTGATGAGAGGGTAGGTAGAAAAGAGAGAGGTAACAACTTAATAGGTTGGAAGGCTACAAAGGGTGATTTTTAAGAGAGTTAGGCCTTTCAAAAGGTAAAAGGATTTCCATCAATCTAGTCTCTTGACGAATCTCTCGACCACTGGGTAAGTAGAAAAGAGAGAGGTAACAACCTAATAGGTTGGAAGGCTACAAAGGGTACTTTTCAAGAGAGTTAGGCCTTTCAAAAGGTAAAAGGATTTCCATCCTTCTAATCTCTTGACCAATCTCTTGACCACTGGCTCCCAAACTGACGGTGCTTTGAGGCGAGCCCCAAGAGGTAATCTTAAGTACTTGAAACTTTTGAGGGAATTAATTTTCAGTCTAAACACCCTTTCAAAGCATCTAAAAAGCACCTAATGTGAATCAATTGCCTAGAGGAAGCCCCACAAAACAGGATGGTGTAATCAACAAATTGGAGATGGGATAGATGTATGGGAAGGCTACCAATGTGGAAACTTTCCCAAACCTACTTTGAGGCTCTATAAATCCTTGTCCTAAGGGCCTCTGTGATCATAATGTATAGCAGGGGGGTAAAGGGTCACCTTGAGTCCCTGACGCAAGTCTCTAGAACTTTGGAAGAAACCTTGGGGAGATCTGTTGATGAGCACCGAGAAAGAAATGATGGAATAACAACAACTAATCCAGGAACACCACTTAAGTCCAAACCCCATGTGGGGTGGACTGGGTCTTTCCTTCTTCCCTTCATAACTTCTTATCTTGTTGGTCTTCGGTCAATGTGGATGGTGCTCAGGAAGCAATTTGGTCGATTCTCCCTAGAGACATATCTTGATGATATTGAAAAAGAGAAATCTCCGAGTCTTTGAGGACACATCTTTGTCTCCTGCCCGCATTTATGCACGCATTCGGTTGGTTGCATTGGAATGCGTGGGTCTTCGTTGTGAAGGGGAGGAGTTACGGGAGGTGTTGGTTTGAGCTTCGAGTGGTTGGAATGCTTGAGTTAAGCGGGCATGGATGCTTTTTCATTGGATTGCTCTTGAGTTTATTTGCTTGTAAACTCTTGCTTCTTATGCTTTCTTGCTTTTGTAATTCTGTTTCTCTATTAATATATCCTGTCTGATTATCAATCAATAAAAAAAAGTCCAAACCCATGCATCCAAGGATATATTCCAAGAAATCCTAGTTCACGTGATCATAGGATTTTT
The DNA here is from genome assembly GCA_015143295.1 of Tetracentron sinense. Classification (NCBI taxonomy): domain Eukaryota; kingdom Viridiplantae; phylum Streptophyta; class Magnoliopsida; order Trochodendrales; family Trochodendraceae; genus Tetracentron; species Tetracentron sinense. The sequence continues at coordinate 24,445,590 of CM026552.1, forward strand.
CCATATCGGCCTTGCTATCATCTACAGTTCCACACCCCTTCCTCAAACCTCATCACTTATACTTTGAGAAAAGGTCATGCTGATTAAAGGATTGAAAACTTTGGTAGCTGGGCTAGTCAAGAATTTGAAAAGCCCTGATTTTGTATTTATGACAGGATTCTACTGTTTGTGTGGATTTCAGATGTTTCTTTATTGTAGTAGAATTTCTTATTTACTAAGAAAAATATTTGGGTGCCTGCAGGGATATGATATTCACTATGCCATATAATAGTCCATTCTTGTACTTCATTTTTTGAAATTTCAAGAACACTTTAAGAGGGGGATGATTTGAATTTTTTTTGTCTTAGTAACTCGGATATGAAGCGGGTGCATAGAAGCGTCATTGTCTAAAAGAATTGCATCTTTCAGGGTGGCCACAAAAGTTATATCCGAACATGGGTCGATATGTTTTTACTAAATTACAGTTATTTTCTTTTGTAATCAACTTACTAGTCCTCCTTTTGGTATTAGGTAAATTGAAGGGTTGTAGAGATAACTTTTTATTTTTGGGCGGGTCGAAACCTAGCCTCTTGGTTTTCTGTGCGCTGTGCAGACCGGCAACCCATTGAGCTATGGCTTGAGCTCTAATGCAAAAAGTGGGATTTTTCATGTCAAATTTTGTATGGGGAGTTATGGTCCTGTATCAGGACCACTTGTGTTACTTCTACTGATTCACTTCATTCTATTTCTCTTTCTGTTACGCAAGCAGGGTAAAGTTATGTCATTGATTTTACATAAAGGAATTGAAAATTTGATCAACTAGATTTTATTCATATATTATTAAAAAAATGCATCTGTACTTCTATTATTGTAGAGAGCTGTTACAGTTAAAATAAGAAGACTGTGGCTTCCATTACTTGGCCTCATACCACCTATGTAATTTGTGTGGGCCCCACAAAAATCTCATAAGTGATGCGAAACAAATCGAGAAGTGTATGAAATATCTGTGTCTTAGATCTTTTGATTTTTTCTACATGTCAATTTCATCTGCTGCTTGATTAATCTGCTCTGGTTACCTAATTGACTTTAAGTTTGTAACAGTTCAGATAAATAATGGATATACTAATTATAAAGAAAAATTCAGGGACAAGCTTGAGCTGAAAGCAGTAAAGGATGGATCAGTTAGTTATGCAGCATTAGAGAGGAAGGCTGAGTTATATGATAAGCTAGCAAGGGGAGAGTTATCTGATGAGGAAGAGAAGGAGAAGTACTGTGTTGATTTTTTCCGCAAAAGCCTTGTGCAAGATGAGTCACCGCAGGATGAGTCACAGCAGCCACAATGCCGTGATACTTCTACGAGAATATCAGAAGAAAACGAAGATGGTGAGAGTGCTGTAATGGTTAATACTAAACCAGTGGGACCTGGGAGGACAGCAGGCACTGTCGACAATGATGAACACAAGCGTTTTGTGAGGTAAGGCTTTCAATTTCTCTTAATGTGTATGTTGGATAATGCATACTGTGATGATTTTTACATTGATTGGGGTTAAAAATGATAGATGGACACCTTAGTCTTTTTGGGCTGTTTTTTTTTGGGTTAAATTGTTAAATCTGATGATATATAGGAGAGGAAAAATATACAAGACAGCGAGAAGGGTCACAGGAGAGTGAACCAAAAAGCTAAAAAAAAAAAACGATAAATAAAAGCAACTACGTAGAAGAACTTAGAAAAATGACTCCGAAGGGTCAATCCTGATAGGGGATCTGACGGTCCGGTATGGCATTACCACAACTGTAAAAAAAAAAACCATACTCTCGAATTCCTTACTAACTAAGCACCAAGCCACATGATCAAAAGCCCTGTGATTCCTCTCCTTCTAGAACGACCAAACAATCGCACCTTGGAGGAAACCCCAAAGAGTAGAAATGGGGGCCGCCAAACTAATTGAAAGCCAATTAGATAAGAAGCTTTTAAAGGAATTGGGAAAGACCCAGACCATAACCACCCATTCGCTCAAGGAAATAATTCTATACCTCCGTTGCGAAAGGACTGCAACAACAGGTGACTGATTCCTCTGACTCATGGAACAAGAATCGCCTATTAGCTAACATCCATCCTTATTATGCTTGTCTTGTACTAAATCAAATGCTATTATTCCCATTGGAATGCTCAAGCATGTGGAAACTATTATAGGGACAAAACTGTGGAGAGGAATCAGGGAATGGTTAATCTCAAATGATATAAATAAGAACCAGCGGAATTCAATGTCATTGGAACATCACTTAGCCTCCATTCGAAATGTTCTTTTGTGTTGCTTTGCTGAATTGAATTTTATTTGAGTTTTCATTCAATTGCTTGTTTATTATGACTGCTGTATTCTGATAATAACATTCTATTTTCCTTGCTTAACATGTGTTGATGTGTTGGCATACATCTGACACTTCTGTATTGGTGGTGAATTTTCTCAGAGAAGTTCATGCAGAAGCAAATCAAGAGAGAGAAAAGGCATCCACGCTTAAATTGCGTAGGCAAGAGCAGGTTGTCTCTCGCAGGGAGAAACTAAGGCAAGCCTATCTCCGGAAACAGCTAGAAAAATTGAAAGCCGCTGCAAAAACAGAGGAGTCATAACTAACAGACTCTGATGATTGCCTTATTTGGCAAAATTGATTGATACGACCGTACAGGCCAAAATTTGTGGCAGATGCATGTCAGGTAAGTTCTGGAGAAGCGTGATGGACGAGTTTTAGCATGGCATTAACTTGCACTAAGCATTATGCATTTGGGAACTGCAGAAGAGGCATACTCCATCAATGGCCATTACAGGACAGGACGGAGACCGGATACTGCTGTATAATTGTCACTTATAAATAACTGGGGAATTGAATTGAAAGTTATTGATGATGACTTACGAGCTGAAATTTTATGTTGGTACACAGTTGTAGTCAATGTTGATGGGCAAATGCTAGGTCTGATGGTTCACCTGTCCTATGCTAGGTTTGATGAAAAAATGCTAGGTTTGATGGTTCACCTGTCCTATACTAGGTTTGATGAGCAAATGCTAGAGAAAAAGGCTATACTAAATTGGAAGATTAGTGGAATGCTAGCGGCAATTGCAAACAAATCAAACACAACAGGACATCTGAATTTGCTAACCAGGGGTAAGCTACCACCACTTTCTTCGGTACCTAATATATTGCTTTAATTGATTGTACAACAAGTAACACTCTACTGTTTTTTTTGGGATAACCGTGGATTTGCTGAGCCTTGAAAGACTAGTCCCACGGGCTAACATATATAGGGAATACCCTCACCTCATGCAGCCTATATTGAGGGGAGTCAGTGAATCGAACTTGAGAACTCTGGGTTTACGGTTAGTCTAAGTGACCACAGCCTATATTGAGGGGAGTCAGTGAATCGAACTTGAGAACTCTGGGTTTACGGTTCGTCTAAGTGACCATTGGGCTACACGCCCACTCTCGGGGTTCAACTGTTCAAGTAACACTTTCCTCGGTACCTATTATATTGCTTTAATTGATTGAAAAAAATAAAGGAGTGTTGGGGCGACATAAGATTATAATTGAAGGTTCGAACTCGGAGTATCAATAATTATGTGCCCAAATCCACATGAATACCACATTAAAATAGTACCTACAAGGGAAATAGTTAACGTACCCGTGCTTCCCCCATTTTGTAACGGAATGACCGGTCCTCATTGGTCCACACCCCAATCTTAAATACTCATCTACTGTGGTTAAGATTCCCTTACACTTAGGGTTAAGCAATCCAACCATGGTTTCCCAAAAAGAGAAAAAACCAAAATCTTAGTTTTAATTTAATTAAGCTTAACCGGGTGTTGAATGGGCATTGAAGATTTGTTCCAAACCTAACACTGACTAACCACTAAGTCTAATACAAATGAATTATGCCTCATACAAAGATATCATAATACTACTAATAAAAAGATAAATAAAGAGAGAAAAAAAGCGAAAAGTACACCATTTTACCGAGGATCTCGAACTGAAAAACATAAAGTAGGCCAAATGCAGCCAACTACTTATCGAGGGGCCGAATTGACCTTCCCTTGGCCCGATGTATAGCTATAGGTAGGATTGTCAATAAATACAGATATCATCTGTATCTAATTTGCATTCCAATTCATATGCTCAAATAATTATTTGAAGGTATTCAGTGGAGCGATTTCGAACAATAATTTTACTATAAATTTATAACCAAAGATATTGATATATCTATAATTATCCGCCCAATTATATCATGGATTACTACACATTATATATTTATTATATGTTCATTAGACTAATATACTCTTATTAAGATGTATTTTTATATAATCTTAATATTTAATATGATATTTTTAATATAAATGAAGATAAAATAAAAATTTATTATTTTTTGAACTTATATTTTTATTTTTTTGGCATTTTTGGCGTGCTAGTTTGCTCATTGTTGTATGATAGCGGTAGAGACATGGTTTTCTAACTTATTAGATACAGTTTGTTTAATAAAGTATCAACTTTTTATAATCAAAGTCGAAAAGGAATAATCTATTTCATTATGGTCCCATATTTAATCAAATTCACTCATTTAGTGCTTTGAGGAGTAGGTTATGAATTTTCTTGCAGCTGCCTTTTTCACTACGAGAGAGTGCACCATATATACCTCGGAAGGTTTCATCTTCACGACCATTCAAATAACCAAAATAGCCTTCATCTGCCATAGCAATAAAACTTCGTGAGCAATAGTTTGCTCCACTGGTTTGCTCCTCACTCTCACAAAGCCCGCCAATTCCACCTGTCATGAGCTCGGGTTAAGTTGTTTAAATCTTATAGTTAATTTTTTATATTTTATTTTTCTAAAAATCAAATGTAGACATGTAGATGAGTGAAATATAGGGCAGTAAATCTTAACCACATTAAATATTTTTTTTGTTTGGTCTCTTATAAGAAGGACAAACCGACGAAGCAAAAGTAGAACTGATCGACTATGACCGTTGGAGCGCAAGAACCGATAACTTTTTAGGCGTACGTTTTCAAACGCCTATCACTGCTCTTTCCCATTTGTATTTACTAGAAAAAAGAATTAAATTTGCATGCATCGAATCAGAATACGGAAAAGGTTACAAGCAAGCAAAAGCAAAGCTTTTAATCTGTCATTCTCTTCCTCTTTCTTTCTCCACCACCATTTATATTCCTGAGTGACCACCCAGTTGCTCTCTCTCTCTGGGTTTCTCTGTGATAACAATATGTAAAGAACAAAAATAAGAAGAGAAGAAGCAGAGGTGGTTTCATGGCGAAGGAGGAGGCTCATCCGTTCGCTTTTCATGTCTCTGGACCACGCAAAATTTCTTCTCCGAATTGGAGAGACCTCATCAGTTCTAGCTGGTAAATCAATATTTCTCTTTTCTAGATTATTTGAGATTTCTGGCGTTTTAGCTCTTGTTTGGCGTACTGGGTCTTAAATTTCCTCTCAAACTTCAAGGAACTTTGAGAGAGATTGATCCATATATACCAAGTTCACTAATAATATAAAAAAAAACTCCACAATTTATGAATTAATTTAGCTAAGTGAATAAGAAAATTAGGGGCTATTCGTATGTGAATTCAATTTAGTGTCTGTGAACAATCATATCAAACTACCTATAATTTTTGAACTTCTGAAATTTTACGACTTGAAAACTTATCAGGTGCTTTAGGTTTAAGCAGTTGCATGCATTTCTTTTCTATATCAGGTTTTTGCTCTAATCTAAGGATTGCTTTCTTGAAATGAAGACATAAGTAGAATAAAATATAATATTTTTTTCTTTTTCAAAAGAAACTACTGTGTTTATTTAGGTAGCAAACTTAAGTTTCGTTAGGATAATAGAGGTTGTTTTACCTGGATTCTATTTTTTACCCCCTTTATTAAGCATTCATTGGATGTTTCTAATTTTGATAGCTTTTCGGAATTTTTTGAGGTGAGCTTCTTTTCTTTGAGTCTATGACAGAAATAGGGAGAAGATCACGGAAACATAAAACAGGCCAAAAGTTTGTATCTGGAGTTTATGGTGTTTTACTGTGTTGATGAATAGGCAATCTTTTGCCATCTCTCTCCTGGCCATCCAAAAGGATGCCATAGTCCATAGAGATTAGATTACTCTATTTTAATTTTTGTTATTTTTGAAAACTTATTATTATTGATAAGTTCGCCTCTTTGGAGAGTTGGAGTCAAATTAAGAGTTTGGATGTATTTAAGCTTAAGTTTTTGATCAATACAATTTTGTGGATTCAAGGTTGGTTCTTAGATAGGGACGACAATCTCTTCTTTTGTTATTACGCTTCAGTTTGCATCAAAAGGACAGTTTATGAACCAATTTTATCTACGGGCTTGATCTCAATTTGTATAAAGGTGGGTTATCTGATTAAGATTGGCTCTTCAGGAATCAGTGACCAGACCAGTATGAGGTGGTTTATACATATCGATTGGATTGGTAATGGAGATCGGTGAAGAGCTATTTTGATACTTTTCAACTGGCAATTTTTTTGAGAGTTTCCAAATCTTGTTTTCTCTTAATCAGTTAATTGGGTCTACAGGAAGGATGGAAACTACAAAAGAACAGTAATTGCCTGCTTCATACAAGCAGTGTACTTGTTGGAACTTGACAGACAAGAGAGCAAAACAGAAGAAAATGCTCTTGCTCCAAAGTGGTGGAAGCCCTTTAAGTACAAGCTAGCTCAAACATTAACAGATGAGAGAGATGGTTCCATATTCGGAGCACTGCTAGAATGGGATCGATCAGCTGCTTTAGCCGATTTCATACTGATGAGACCTAGGGGTGCACCAAGGGCTGTTCTAGCACTCAGAGGAACATTACTAAAAAGTCCAACAATCAGGAGGGATATAGAGGACGATCTCCGTTTTCTTGCATGGGAAAGCTTGAAGGGGTCTGTGAGATTTACCGGAGCTCTCGAGGCACTAAAATTGGCCGTGGACAGATATGGGAGTTGTAATGTATGTATTGCTGGTCATTCATTAGGGGCTGGAATTTCTCTTCAAGTTGGTAAAGCATTAGCCAAACAAGGCATATTTGTGGAAACTCATCTATTTAATCCACCTTCTGTTTCACTAGCTATGAGTTTGAGAAACATAGGAGAAAAAGCTGGCTTTGTTTGGAATAGATTCAAATCAATGCTTCCTTCAAGTAGCGAGGCTCAGACTAATGGCGAGGAGGAAGAGAAGACGGCTAGTGGAAGAGGTAAGGTGTGTGCAGAACTGAAGAATTGGGTTCCTCATCTTTATGTGAATAATAGTGACTACATCTGTTGTTATTACACTGATCCGTCCGGGACAGCCGAAAATCATGTCAGTACAAGCAATGCTTCTCAAGGGAATGTGGCGGCGAAGTTGTTTGTGATGTCTAAGGGCAAACAAAAATTTCTTGAGGCTCACGGGTTAGAGCAGTGGTGGTCTGATGACATAGAACTCCAACTGGCTCTCCACAACAGCAAGCTTATAAATAGCCAGCTGAAGTCCTTATATACCCTTCCCCCTCCAAATCCACCACAGGGGAAGCCTCAATAACACAAGTTCTTGTTCTCATTGTTTGCTAAGTAACTCATCTTGAGTGCAAATATCTATTAATGGCATTTTCAAAACGCGCATTTCTTCTCTATGTGAGTTTCAAGGCATCTCATGACAATGCATCTCTGATTTTTCGATACATCGTTTTCTATTATCTCTTATTGGATTTTCTTTGTTATTCATACTTGATTCTTTACCCTTTTGGTTGGGAAAGATTACTGGACAAGAAAATTATCGGTGATCTCTCTATTAGCGATATTCACTCTCTTGTTTTGACCCTTGAATTATAGAGTTAGCTATCCAATCTGTTACAGTTGGATCTAAACAGATCAAGTGTTTCTACACTTTTTTTTTTTGGATCTTGGATAGCATTTACGTACGTTAGTATAGGGTTAGTGGGTTAACATGGGGATTGGAGCTCTTGCAACTCGTTGCCCAGGGGATTTGATCCCAGACCTCCCATCTGGAGAGGGCACACCCCACCATTAGCGCAAGAGGCAGTGTGTGTGTTTCTACACTTCTAGTGTCAATTTCAGTTACAATCAATGCTTTCTTATTTTAATTCATTCCGATTAGCTAATGAATTAGAAACAACCCATCAAATTATTTAAATTGTAGCATAAGAAGCAATCTTTAATTATAGGAATTCCGAGTGTTCTATTTGAATCTGATAGTCTGAAGCATAGATACCAAGTAGAGGTACGTGTATAATACGACAATGATCCGTTCGGGAAATATGAGTGTTATACGACAACAACACGGCAAAAATATGAGAAAATTAATAATTTTAAATAAATAAAAAACATGATATTAACTACTAACATTCATTTAATACGGAATGCGTTTAACTAAGAGTTAAGGGGTGTCAAGAGGAACCTGTGACGACCTCAGGCGTGATAACCGGATTTGCCATAAAGAATTTGGTTTTATTCTTTGTAGAAGTGAATTTTGCTGGTTATTCACCAAAAGGAGAAACGACTACTGAGGGAATGAACCCTGATTCTATTGGTTTTGTAGACCAACGCCTTATCATTAGGCCACAAAGTATGGATCTCTAGTTATTTTCTAAGTCATTACATATAACTAGAGATCCATACTTTGTGGCCTAATGGATAAGGCGTTGGTCTACAAAACCAATAAAATCTGGGTTCATTCTCTCAGTAGTCGTTTTTCCTTTTGGTGAATAACCAGCAAAATTCATTTCTACAAAGAATAAAAACCAAATCCTCTATGGCATGGCAAATCCGGTTATCACGCCTGAGGTTGTCACGGGTTCCTTTTGACACCCCTTAACTCTAGTTAAACACATTCCGTATTAAATGAATGTTAGTAGTTAATATCATGTTTTTTTATTTGTTTAAAATTATTAATTTTCTCATACTTTTGCCGTGTTTTTGTCGTATAACACTCATATTTCCCGAACGGATCATTGTCGTATTATACACGTACCCCTACTTGGTATCTATGCTTCAGACTATCAGATTCAAACAGAACACTCGGAATTCCTAGAATTAAAGATTGCTTCTTCTGCTATAATTTAAATAATTTGATGGGTTGTTTCTAATTCATTAGCTAATCCGAATAAATTAAAATAAGAAAACGTTGATTGTAACTGAAATTGACACTAGAAGTGTAGAAACACACACACCGCCTGTCGCACTGATGGTGGGGTGTGGCCTCTCCAGATGGGAGGTCTGGGATCTAATCCCCTGGGCAACGAGTTGCAAGAGCTCCAATCCCCACGTTAACCCACTAACCCTATACTAAAGTACGTAAATGCTATCCAAGATCCAAAAAAAAAAAAAAAGTGTAGAAACACTTGATCTGTTTAGATTCAACCGTAACAGATTGGATAGCTAACTCTATAATTCAAGGGTCGAAACAAGAGAGTGAATATCGCTAATTTAGAGAGATCGTCGTCTACGAACGTTGAGACATACTAATCAAACTATTAGGATAAACTTTCTAATATAGGATTAGGTAACTTATGATAATTTTCTTCTCTAGTAATCATTCCCAACAAAAAGGGTAAAGAATCAAGTATGGGTGGGTGAACCCTAGGGGTGGCTAAATCTTAACCATAGTTAAGGGGTGTCAAAAGGGACACGTGGAGACCTCAAGGGGTGATAACCGGATTTGCCAAATCTGGTTATCACCGTAGAGGATTTGACTTCAACCAAAGAATGGGCCTAGGTAGATTGAATCACAGCCAATCGCGATTGAATTGTGAGAGAGTTGAATCGTACCCACAGGCTAACACGTGTCCCTTGTAACCCTTGTTAACCATGGCTAACATTCACTAACCCTTAGGGTTCAATAATCTAACCTTGGTTTTTAGAAAAAAAATATCAAATTTTTTTTTTAACCCTAAGGTTAAATTTTTTAATATTTGTTTTTCTAAAAACAAAGGTTAAATTGTTGAACCCTATGGATTAGTGAATCTTGAGGATGATTAATAGGGGTTAGAAGGGATATGTGTTAACCTGTGGGTGCGATTGGACTTTCCCCCATTCAATCGCGATTGGCTGTGATTTGATCTCTTCACAAGATGGTTAATTAGTATACCCCTTAATGTTGAAGTGGCTCGGAGAGCACTGCTGCTCCTACAACTATATCTAATGCTACTTCTCTCTATTGTTATTAGGGCTAGCACTCTCTCTCTGTTTTATCATCTAAAAAAGGTGAGAGAGTAAGGATTGTGAGAGTATATGCTTAGCACTTATCTTTATGTAAATGATTTCAGCCAAAATATAAGGAATTCTGCATCATTCTGGTTGAAATTTAGAAAATTCAAAAGTCACGGATAAACAATTATGAAAGTTTATGATCCCATGTATTACTCGTAAATGGCAGTTATGGGTCATTGTTTATATTAACGACACAAATTTTCATGAAGACTAAAAAAACATTGTTTTCACTGAAAAACCACGGTCATGGGCTGTGGTTAAAGTTTTTTTTTTTTTCACATAGTTAATTAATACAAATAATCACATTCTTATTACATGATAAGCTTATAGTTATATAAATAAAATAAATAGATTGAATAACATATACAAGTTAGTATCTGGGATTTGTGGTGTTTGACTGTGTTGATGATTTGGCAAGCCTTTGACATCCCCCTCCTGACCATCAGAATGGATGCCATAGAGATGAGATTACTAAAATCCAATTTGGTGGATTTTTTTTGTTTTAATTGCAGATTCACATATGGTAACTTACTGAATGGTGGGTGCCCAACTTTTTTTTTTCTTCGGGCTGGGTGTTTTTTTTTTTTTTTTGAATTGTAGTAAATTAAGCAATTTTATCTAGACTCTAACCAATTTTATCTATAGGTTCAAGCTAAATTTGTATTAAGGTGGTTTTCCGGTTAAGATCGGCTCTTCAGGCATTAGTGGCCAGTATGAAGTGTGGTTTATACAGATCGGTCGGATTGGCAATGGAGAACAGTCATGGGCTATTTTGACATTTTTTAACTGGCAATTTTGATATGATTATCAATTATTTTTTCCTCTTAACCAGTCAATTGGGTCTACAGGAAGAGGATGGTAACTACCAAAGAACAGTAATTGCCTGCTTCATACAAGCAGTATTGTTACAGACAAGAAAACAGAACATAAGAAAACACTCTTGCTCCAAAATGGTTGAAGCCCTTTAAGTACAAGCTGGCTCAAACATTAAAAGATAAGAGAGATGGTTCCTATTTGGAGCACTGCTAGAATGGGATGGATCAGCTGCTTTAGCCAAGTTCATACTAATGAGACCTAGTGGTGCACCAAGGGCTGTTATCTCCGTTTTGAAGACGATCACCGTTTTCTAGCATAGGAAAGCTTGAAGGGGTCTGTGAGATTTACAGGAGCTCTCGAGGAGCTTAAGCTTTTTTTTTTTTTTTTGGGATTAAGAGGTAAGGGTATAATCTAAACACACACTATCAAACCTTATAAGGTACCTGCCAAGAGGTAAGTGTGTGCAGAACTGAAGAATTGGGTTCCTCATTTATATGTGAACAATAGTGATTACATATGTTGTTATTACACTGATCCGACCGGGACAGCCAAAAGCCATGTCAATCCAAGCAATGCTTCTGGCAAGGAGAACACAATTCAATTCCCTCTCACCGGAATGTGGCGGCGAAGTTGTTTGTGATGTCTAAGGGCAAACAAAAGTCTTTCGAGGCTCACGGTCACGGGTTAGAGCAGGGGTGGTCTAATGACTTAGAACTCCAATTGGCTCTCCACAACAGCTAGCTCATAAACAGGCAGCTGATGTCGTTATGTACCCTCCCCCCTCCACAAGCACCACAGGGGAAGCTTCAATAACACAAGTGTTCTCATCTTGAGTGCAAATATCTATGAGCGCGCCTTCTAAATGAGATTTTCTTCTCTATGTAAGTTCCAAGGAATCTCCTTACATGGAGTTTTTCTTCTAGTTTTCTCTGATTTTTTGATACATTAGTTTCTGTAATCTCTTCTCGTATTGGATTATCTTTGTTAATACTTGATATTTTTTTTTTACCGTGAAAACGGAAAGAGAGGGATTCAAACCTGGAAAGATTAGGACAAGAGAAAATTGTCTTAAGTGACATAATCCTATATTGGAAAATTTATGCCAATAGTTTGATTTGTTAATCTCAATGTTCAAGTCAAGACAATACAGCGATATATCTAAATTAGTGAAATTCACTCTCTTGGTTTGACCCTTGATTTATGAGTAGCTATCAAATATGCTACTGTTGGATCTAAACAAATCAACTGCTGGAAAATTCACTCTCTTGAGAGGATAATGAATTAAATATCAACTGCTGGAAAATTGTCTCAAACAAATCAACTACTGATTTATAATTCTTTTTGCTAAAGAATTAAGAAATATCACTACAAAATCCTTATCCCTTTGCATGGAAAAGAGGAGAGCAGGGCTAGAAAAATCCATGACCATTAACATGAGAGGATAATGGTAAATTAATCAACAATTGATCTATAATATAAGAACAATTATTTTCTTATTTAGCATAATGAGTAATATGGAAAACCCTATTACTGTGTGGATGGTAAGATAAAGGTAACATTGAAAATATAGATAGATATATAATACTAGGGAAGGTGAAAAAACAAAGTGATTGACTGCCTAATATGCAAAACAATCTAAGAACTTCCATTAAACAGAAATTATAAGCACACAAACCAACTCTCAAACATTAAGACACCACTCTCCATGAGAGTCATTAGGACTTATGTGAGCCTGTTTCCCCGAAGAGCAATTCTTTTTTCTTAAAACAACCTTCATTTTAATAGAAATTCTTAAAACAACCTTACAATGGCCATAGTTATTATTGATGAAAACTAAGATCACTTCTCTATGAGGGGAGTAGGGTAGCACTCTCTGATCGAAACAAAGAATCATCATAACAGACCTTGAAGATTACAAATGAAACTATCAATGTAGGAAGACTCCATGCCCAGTAAGAAGTCTTTCCACTTAGCATGGTTGGCTCTCACCTCTCTCCCAACCTCACTCTCCTCGTCCATTACAGACTTCACGACCTCGCACACGCTCTCCTTTGTGAACACCCCGTCTTCTTCTCCTCTCTCGATCTCTACCCCGACCTTCAAATCACTGCTCATCATCCTTGCTTGAATGAATTGATCCCCTGTATGTGGTAATAGGACAAGCCCACACTTGCTAATCAAACCCTCTATTTGAGACCCGAAGCCGCAGTGGGTGACAAAGCAACCCACTGAGGGGTGCCCCAATATCAATTGTTGCTGAACCCAACCCCCGTGAACTACCCCTCTTCCTTGGATCCTCTCTTCGAATCCCTCTGGCAATGCCGCCTCAACGGTCTCGGCCCCGACAGGCGGTTTTAGAGCTACCAAGAATGGGAGACCAGTAAGCTCGAAACCTAAAAGCAGCTCCTGGAACTGATCTTTTTGTAAGATGCACTCGCTTCCGAATGCACAGTACAACACCGAATCTGCCTCAAACCCTCCAAGCCACTTGGCCCATCTCTCTTCTAACACTGAGGTGGACCGCTCTGGCACAATTGGTCCCGATAGCAGCACCTGCTTCCCGAACTGACTCGAGAGATAATCGCAGTAGGGACCCTCGATCTCCCGGCATGTTCTGTAGGCGATGGCGTCGCACTGGCTCATGGCAATCCTCTTACGCTCAGGGAAGGAGACACTACTACCAAACTTTTGTACTCTGAGAGTGTTTAGGCTCCGGGCCTCATGGGCATGAAGCTTGATGCCTGAAAGAGGGAATCCCGGCGGGGGCTGCATTAAGTCAGCTTCAGAATACTGAATCTCGAGCTCGGTGAGTTTTCTTGCCGGTGACAATAGGTAACTTGTAGCTACTGGGCTGACAACACAGTAGTGTATGGACTTGATTCCTAGACGGCGCGCCAAGGGCGGGATCCAGTGAGAAAAATCGAAGAAGATGAAGTCGGGCTTGAGGTTGCCAAGTAAAAGTTCAATGTGGTTCTGGGTGAGGTCCATGGCCGTCATGAGGAGGGTTTGCAAGGGGTAGGGGACATCTGCAGTTGTGTGGGCAGCAGGCGGGAGGCCATCGACATGAGGAACGGCGATGGGTACAAAACGGATGAGGTGAGGATGGAGGTTGAAAGGCTCCAGCTTGAGCTGTGCATTGGTGGGCAAGATAAATGAGACTCTGTGGCCTCTCTCCGCTAGTTTGTTGGAAATGTAAAGGAAGGGTGTAAGGTGTCCCATGGCAAACCAGGGATACATGGCTACATGGAAGGTTGTTTTGTCCATCTTGTGATATGAGAGTTTCCACTATCGGCTGGGACCTGAGAGATCACAACAATGAACTAGAGGAAAAGGAGAATGCTACCATTAATATGGGAGTGAATAGACCTTTATAACACAGGAATTACAGTGAGCTTTATGGAACAAGAAAAATGATTAGTATCCTTAGGACTGGGATCTCCCATGTACTGCTATGCGTATGGAGTTAATTTCCCTTTTTTACAGCAAGCATCGATCACACAATGGACATGGTGAGTGAGACTGGTTTGTGTGTGAAACCCTGTACACAGACCTTGTGTGATCCAAGCCAAAAGGCGCCTGTCCCTAGACCATACTGGGTTATCAAATTTCTGATAACAAACAAACTTTCCTTTTGTGCTTTATTAGAAACGAGCTGGACGGCCGCAATTTTCATGGGTTGAAGGGTTCAGGGACACATGTCAGCCTTTTGGCGAGGGGCACACACAAGATTGGCCAGATGGAAGAACCCAGACAATTTGCTTCCATCACTTAAGGAGCATGTGTAAGAGATATTCTTGCTAATTCATGATACGCATTTCTGAGTTCGGATGGGTAACCGTGCTCGCTATTGTACTGATGCCCGTACGTGTCTAACCGCCCATTGGGCCCTACTCTTTGATCACGTCGGGTCCACCCTTGATGATAAATGACCCACCATTATTAAGCCACCCATTGGGCCCTACTCTTTGATCACGTCGGGTCCACCCTTGTAGATAAATGACTCACCATTATTAGACACATACGGGTAACAACACAATCACGAGCGTTGTTTCTCATCCGAACTCAACATTGCCACTTAAAATGCACCGTATATAAATGTTTGTATAATGTTAGCATCACTTTCTTTCAAGACTTGCTCTCTTTTTAACTTTTTTTCATTGGAGAGTATTAGTGGAAAACACCCTTTATTTAATGGAAGACAATAACACATGTAATGCCAGCATTGCCCTAAAGTTCTTTAGCGACCCTACTTGCTTATATCCTGTTTCTCGATTGTCTTAAAAGAAGAGGAGTGCTAGCCCTACTCTCAATCAACTCCCACTCTCCACCTCCACCAACCATCTATCTATTATGCATGAGAGAGATCTTTAACCTATTATAGGTGGTTAGTGGAGGCTGAGAGTAAAGGCAGGGGCGGAGCCAGGGGGGGCCATGGCCCCCCCAAATTTTTTGTAAATCCCTTCTCTACTAGTATGACTAGTGGGCCCCTCAATTAAAAAAAAATATTTTTAGTATACTTGGCCCCCCCAATTTTTTTGTCCTATATGATGTAGTGGCCCCCCCAATTTTTTTTGTCACATATATAGTGGCCCCCCAATGGAGTCCCCTTATGCTCATGTCCCTATTGACATCCCTTAACTATGGTTAAAATTCACCCAATCTCATGGTTCACCTACTTATCCTTGATTTAAAAAAAAAATATTTAAATAATTTTAATCTTAGGAGTTAGTGAATTTTTAACAAGGGTTCAAAAATAAATTTGATATATTTTTTTTAAACCAAGGAGGTGGGTGAATCTTAACCACAATGAAGGGGTATTAATAGGACAGGTGGCGAGCTCAAAGGTATTACCGAGAAAAAAAAAATTTCAAAATAAAAAAACTACCCCAAAAAATTTTTTCTCGGGGCTACGCCCCCAAACCCCCAAATCCCATACCCTCAAACCAAATTTTTTTTTGTATACATGTATTTTGGCCCCCCAATGAAAAATTCCTGGCTCTGCCCCTGAGTAAAGGGTTAACTAAGAGTAAGTGTCACGACCCCCGAAAATCCCCCCTAACTGAAATGGGACTTTGAATCGTGGCATTGCTTACCTTAATTTATCTTAAGAGCTTATAAGACATACTGAACTACGACCTAAAAAAAAATTCTTTAAATGATCATTTATCTTTCAATCAAGAGTAAATTAAACCCTATAATCCAAAACTCTTCATCATAATCCTAAGTCAACTTACTTAGTTTAAACATTGATCCATAAATCCCAATTTACAGATAAAGGAGAAAATGGAAAAGAGGAAGAGAGATTTTACCTTGTTTGCTCTCAAATTTTCAGTTAGATCCCCTTTCTTCCCTTCTTATTCTAGATCGTTGCCCCTCCTTTGCACTCCTTGTTTCGGCCAAAATAATGGAGAGTGAGAGAGGAAGGGAGCTCAAGGGAGAGACACAGCGTCAGAGTTGAGCGAAGAAGATAGGAAATGAGGAGGGAGAGTGAAACGTGTGGGGAGAGGGCCGGAGTTTATAACCGGATACAAAGGGACCCTTGTGGGTTTTTGTCTTAGGAAGAAGAGAGGAGAGAGATGTGAGGGGGTGAGAACATCACCCCATATAAATAAAGGAGAGGGTGAGGTGTGTGAGGGTGGTGATAGCACACCCCACTCATATTTATCCTTAAACATATTATTTTATATTTGGTTTGAATTGATTTTTTTACTTTTCCTTTGATTTAATTTCCTTTAGGTGTCATTGAGCCGCTCAAGTCACGTCATCTTGATGCATGTGTTGGCACAGTTGCACGAGAGGGCATAGTAACAAAGTTCTCGAATAATTCCCGAATTGTACCCGAACTATTCATTTTTTAAGGGGTGCCGTTTAAAAAGGCTTCTTTTTCCCGAACTAACGAATAATTCCCGAACTGACAAATTATTCGCGAATAATTCCCGAACGAATGAATTATTCCGAACTTATTCCGAATGAAGATTTCTCACAAATTATTCGTTCATACTTATTCATAATTCTAAAATAAAAATGAGGGTAAAATGAATTTTCTATTAGCAATAGAATTATTACTAATAACTCGAGACTTATTTCACATTGAGAAATCTTCATTTGATTGAAATCGCCAACTGATAGAAGAATGAAAAAACTCTATTCGAGTAAGCTATTTTAGGATTTTGATTACATTCGATTGAATTAAGAGAAAAAAGATAATTTTGCAAGCTGGTTAGTCTGTTGAATTTCCACTGAACTAAGAGAAAATAAGATTTGTGTTATTTATTCTGAGCTATTTCAATATTTTGCTAAATAACTATGTTATGCCAAATAAATACACTCATATATTGTTTTTCTGATTTTATCTATTCAGATTATTTTTCTCGTTTTTATATATTTTTTAATTGCTTATATAATTTGATTTGCATATACAAACATGTAATCTAAATTATTCTTTTTTCTTAAATTACATAAAGCTTACTTAAGCCTTATGTAATTTTTTTCTTGAGTTTGCGAGTTTACATAATGCTTGTTTTTTAGAAATTGGAATAAATGTTAATATAGTAAGAGATGTCAATACATGTAGATTGGTAGATGAATTAGTTGGCATCACGTTCTTATTTTTTATAATTATCAATTTTTATTTTTTCGAACTCATCCCGAACTTAACCCGAATTTGCCGATTTTTTGCCCTTTTTTTTCGAACTTAACTCCTGCCGAATAATTCCCGAATCCGAACTTTGTTACTATGCGAGAGGGTCCGTCCAGGCTGTGTCCCGCGAGTATTGGCGCGGTTATATAGCGATACGCAAAGTCCCTTGGCCATTTAATTAAATTAATTAATTACCCTAATTTATTTTAATAATAATAGATCATTATTTTTCATTTCATAATTAAATTAACTTAAGTAATTCAATTTTACTCAAATTAATTATTTAAAATTTTAATTTAACTTAATTAAATAATTTCATCGCAAGACATAATTAAAATAACATTAATTTCATTCACCGAACATAATTAACACAGATTTTGAGAATACTGGTCGATACACTTAATTATCATTTAATAAAGTTAAATGATATCTTAATATTACTTATTAAACTAATTCCATTATCTAAATTAATTATTTTATATTTTTATATTAATTAAGTTATAATTTGTTAATCTCGGCTTAAAATTAAGATATTATTAAATATTAATTGAGATTTAAATATTTATTATCATTAATTTAATTTGATTAGTTAAATTAATAATTACCCGCCTAATTAATGCGAATAAAAATACGGGTTATTACAGTAAGACTAGTATTCCCACTTAAAAAAAATAGGGTAAATTACACTCACCTCCCTTGAGGTTTGATGAAATTTTAGAAACCTCCCCTCTAGTTTCTGAAAATACACTGTCCTCCCCTCAACTTTGGTTGTATTTAACAGATACCCCATTCCCTTAAGTTTATTGTTACTTTATGTATGGACTTTGACGATGTCATCATTTAAACATTTTAAAATGTCTAAATTACCTTTTTCCAACAAAAGGTTAGTTAATTCAATAAAAGGGACACATTGCGACTTATAGATATTCTTTAATTGTGGTTAAACATAATTAACCTACGGTTAATATTTTTATTTTTTTTCTTAAAAGAAAGGTTAGATGGATTAATACTAAGGGTGAGTGAATCCTAAGCACAATTAGTGGGTGTTAAATGGGAGACGTGACGGCTTTTAGAGCCCCCTTTAATTGTGGTTAAGCATAATCAACGTAAGTTTTATTTTTTTTCCTCTAAAAATCAAGGTTAAATGGATGAATCCTAGGGGTAAGTGAATTTTAACCACAGTTAATAAGCGTTAAAGAGGACATGTGGCGGCTTGTAGAGCTTCTTTTTTTTAATTGTGGTTGAGCATAAGCAACTTAAAGTGTTTTTTTCTAAAAAAAACCAAGGATTGATAGATGAACCCTAAAGGTGAGTGAGTTTTAACCATAGTTAGTGGGTGTTAAAAGGGACACATGACGGCTTGTAGAAATCCTTTAACTGTGCTTAAACATAATTAACCTAAGATTAATATTTTTTATTTTATTTTCTTATAACCAAGGTTAGATTAATGAATCCTAGGGACGAGTGAATCTTAACCACAGTTAGTGGGTGTTAAAAGGGACACATGACGGCTTGTAGAGCCCTCTTTAATTGCGATTAAGCATAACCAATCTAAGGTTATTTTTTCCCTAAAACTAAGGTTAGTTGGATAAACCCTAGGAGTGAGTAAATCTTAATCATAGTTAGTGGGTATTAAAAGGGACACGTGGCAGCTTGGGAGTTTATGTCTTTCTTTGGTTGAGCTTTCAAACAGTAAAAATGTGTTTCTTCAATCAAGTAATAGGGGTAAAATTGGAAAATAATAACTTTAGTTAACAATGTTAGAATTAAGAGTAGGTGAGGGGAGTGTAATATCATAAATAAGAGGGAAGGTATCTGAAATTTCACCAAATCTCAGGAGAGGTGAGTGTGATTTATCCAAAAAAAAAAAAAAAAAAACGCGACGTGTGGTATCCATCCTTTATTGACGTCGGAGCCACCGGAAGCAGCTTGTACCCCTAATTGGCTACAACAGGCAGCAGGTCCATTTCAATAAAAAAAATATTAATGAAATCAATGAAATTGTTGATTTGATGTCAGAATTAAAAATTGAGCTACATCCTAGTGGTCCAGTGGTCCATTCCGAAATAGTAATAATAATAATATATTTTTTTTAATGATTTTTTGAAATCAAAATTTGTTGCGGATGCTTTTTTATTATTAAAACACTAATTGGAAGAAGGCAGTCTATTGATCCATTGAGGAGTGCTATCCCACTCGCTTTTACTCCAAAAGTTTCCATAGATGCAAGATAAGGCATATCAAGTAGACATGTTTGATATTTTAATAGATTACACTAAACCAAAAATGGTTTTTACCGACGGCTTGAAACCATGGGTAATATTCATATAATACCGACGGAATACTAACCGTCGGTATGTTATCGGTGATAATTATAGTAATGGCTAAAATCAACTGTGGTAGGTAGCGACGGATATAAAACCGTCGATATACCTCAGATTTCCCTCGTATGCATAGAAAACCTCTATAGACGGTTTTTGAATTTTTTGACGGTTTATTATTAAATACTGACGGTATAAAACCGTCGTAACATACTAAATATTGACTGACATTATCCCGTCGGAAATAATTCGAAAATAGCAACGACCAACTCTCCGTCGGTATGACTCTATATACACTGACGGTTTAGTTACTGTATTTGTTTCCGACGGAAAGAAACTGTCGGTAAATTAAATTTCTTTTTTTTAATATCAGTACTGATGGTTGTATTATCGTCGCTACTTCCTATTTGAAAAAAAAAACAATATCTGTAAATGTCAGTACCCTATTAACCTGTAACTCTATAACCTGTAACCTGTCACTTGTGGTTCAAGCAAAATCTTATATACATGCATTCATAATAAAAGCAATCCACAACATATATAAATCATAAACAAAGACTAATTTCCTATCCATGACTAATAATATCATACAAATATCCTATCCACGACAAAAATAAAAAAAGTGATTGTCTCAAATAGTAAAATCACAGACATATCCCATCCACGAGGGCGATGGGCCAAAAAATATATGTTCTCCCAAAAATATAAAGTCGTGTTGCAAGGTCATAAATGCTGGGTATCTTCTGATGGCAGAGTAGAGTCTGTATAAAAAGATAAATAGTTGGGCATATTGTTCACCTCCCGCCTAAAACTATTCATATAATCTTCCATTCTGGACACGGTGCCTTGCAGGGCGGAAATCAAAACACCCTGTGACTATCATAGCCACGAGCTCCGCCTGACGAGTCTCGGCTGCAGTTTCTCGAGCCTGGGCTGCATGACACAACCTTCGCAACTGCTCAGTCTTTGCAACAAATCCTGCCACACGCATGTCAGTAGGCGTGACCCCGTGCTCGTATGTACGGACACCATGAGTATTTATGCTCATGGCCTGTGTAAATATCTCATTTCGGACGGTGTTGCTGGCATTGCCCTTGGGGAGCTAGGAGGCGAGCTCATCCATCTGCATCTGAAATCCAGACAACACCTCAAATTAAAATAAGCGGATACCAAATTTGATGCAATACAAACACTTAAACACGGATAATATGCAATAGGTCCTCTTATAATTAATATTTTATAACTTAATAATCTCTAATAATTAATAAATTTGTAAAGAACCAACTTGGATCTATAGTGTATAATTAATAATCTCTTATACTTGCTATTTAATATTTTTTAAAGAAAATTCTAGTATATTATTAATTATAAGAGAGGTTTTATACTATATTAATACATAGTTATATGAATCTTATAAATGGTTTAGGTATAGGAAGAGAAATTGAAAAAATTATTTTAGATATTTTAGAAAGAAAAAACTAAAAAAATTATTGTATTAGAACTTCAAAATAATTAACAAAAGTTAAAGGGAGAGTTCCACGAAAAATAGAGTTCAAAATGAATTTTGTCTCTTCCCAAAATAAAAAAATGTTTCTTCTCTTTGAAAAAGTTGCTAACTTTATCACACTAAAATTATCATATACTAACCTTATATATTTGTACATACATGAAGCTTATATGAAAAATACAATACATTCAAAGAAATTATGAATTTTTTTTTTATGGACCAATATAGTGATTCTTATATATAATATTCTCTTATAATTAATATAATTTATTTCCACCAAGGTTATTAATTACAAGAGGGTCTACTGGATAGAGTTTTAGAGGCGTACATGTAAGCATGTAAATTTTATACGAAGAATGCTACAATACCAAAAAAAAAAAAAAAACTATAATTGTAAATAACATAAAAGTCAAATATTAAGTTTTGAACAAATATTTGGGATAACACACTACTGACAATCTGACGGTCGGTGCCATATAGAGCAATTGTCAAGTCTTTGATCCAACTGTCTGGTACGGTCCTCGCCCCCATAGCTTCTGTATCTCCCAGTCCCTCATACAGTAGGAATGGGGTGAATAATAGTAGTGAGGGATGCTCCGGTGATTTTCATGTTTCTATTCTGGATATGTCGTCTATAGTCCAGATCTTCATCTGGGTCCCTAAATCCAACAAAAAGGTGACTAGAGCAGGGGGCTAGGTGACGGTGATGGGGTTTCCCATATATTTTGTATCAGTTAAGACAAAACTGATAAAATATCAGTTGGTTGGTGGGCAGTCACAATGGTCCAATAGGTTTGTTACATAGAGCAATAAAATATCCTAAGGTTATCATAAAATTTGATTGGGATTTTCTCCAAAGATCCCTAGACCTCCCTCCTTACTAGGAGCATGCCCTTATAATCAATTTGAAGATACCATTACATTGCGCTTTACACAAAGTAAACTGATTGACCAAAAGTTGGCAAAAGCTACTTTGGTTCTATTCATTGTTCACCATTTCTATATATGTTAGTTGCTGTAAGCTAAGAAGACGCAAAGATACTTTGCTTGATTTTGTGTTTTTTGTATTTTCATATGGGTGATTTTGTTTTTTTGTATTTTCTGTCTTCCCCTCTCTCTTGGGTTCATGTGCTTGTGAACTTTTTTACTTCTCTGGTAGTTTCCTTCCTATTTTAATATACTTGCTTGATTACCGAGCCCAAAAACAAACAAGGATTAACAAAAGCTATATAGGCTGGAGGTCAAGATTGTCATGCACCATGTAATGCTAAACCAAGTATCCCACATTCACATGCAAAACTACAGAACCTGTCACAGCCTTATGTGAAAATTGATGAAAAAATACTACTAAGATTCAAAGTAAATATAATTGCTCAGTTGAATCTGCAGGAGCTGCAATTTAACACAACTAGAGTAAGGCAGTTGTATCCTTCATATGATGTGGGATTTCATAATGTTGATAAAGATAAAGTTCTATAAACATAAGCACTGTAATATTTTTTTATAAAGTTGCAATGGTACATGTAGAATGAGTACAATACTTGCTGCAAAGACCAAGAAGAAAGTGGGAATTACTCATCCTCCTGCAAAATTATACCATCATTATGTTGCAGATGTTAATTTAAGGTGATGTATGTTAACAGTTAACACTAGTCTAAAAAGTAGTGATTATTTAAAAATTATACTTTAGATTGTTAAGTTGAAGGTTAATTGCATGTCTACATTTTAGAGATTTTAGGGGTAAAAACCTCTACTTTTAAAGTAGACATGCAATTTCAACTTAACAATCTAAAGCATAATTTTTAAATAAGCACTACTTTTTAGACTAGTGTTAACAAACGTCACCTAAGTCACAAGCTAATATTATAATTAGCATTCTTTGTATGCAAGGTTCATCATTTTTTTCTGAAACTCGTGAACGTGATTGATTGGTCGACTTTGCTCATCAAATCAGGCTAACTCTGTTTGTAGGAGATCTCTGTATGGCACAGAGCAGGAGGGTTGTTCTGTGCAAGATTTACCAATCAAAGTTAATTTCATTGATGAAATATATGGGATTTACTGCTCGTAATAATAAGAAACCTCTGGACAATTAATAAGAAGACAAATATCTGTTCAAATGCCAATTCATTCTTTCAATTATCATTATGACAATTATATCTTATATTTGTGGATGGCCATACAAGAAACAAGACAACTCTATTTAAGACTAAACTGTTTTACCCCCATTGACAGCCCTAGAGCCCAGAAATTCTATTAAATGTAGTATGGGCTGTCTACCTTGTCTGTTTCGCATGCCATCTTTGCTTTCCTCTGTTGGTGTCTTGTCATTGCTAGGAGGTTGTAGTGTATCATGTGGTCTGAATTGTTCGGTAGCTGCATCCCAATCCCAAGTGTCCATCAAAACATAATGGGTAAATTATATTGACCTCTATGAGGGGCATACTGTGTGGGCGATGAGAGGCACACCATTACTGTGTGGCTATGTGGGCATTTATCATGTCTTATTGCAAGGATAGTAGTTTTTTTTGTTTAGTATATGTTTTGCATGTAACATGCCTTGCTAGAATAAGAATAGTAGCTTTTTATTTAGTATGTATTATATATTGTATTTGAAATGCTTCATTAGAATGTTAAGGAGTTTTTAGTTCAGAAAGGAATTGTTGCAAAAATTGTTTGCTGAAAAAGTCACCTATTATAAATTATCTTCAACTTGATTGAATAACAATTGTAATTTAGTTCAAGTAATGCTTCATATTGTCGGAATATTTTTGTTTGTATAACATGTTAATGTTGGTTGACATACTTCAGATATTCTTTTGATCTAATTGTATAGTCAATGCTCCACCTCTCAGATCAACCCAAATCAACTCAATGTCCAAAAATAGTCAAATCCTATAACGCATGTCACTAGCCTGGCATATTCATTCAGTTCAATATGCAGATGCGAACTATGTAGGAGTATTTTGCTTCCAACTCTTAGATATTCATCTTGTATTTTTGACATGCACGTGCCTTGCACATGCATGCCCCACTAGTTATATATAACTGCAAAGAAAGGTGATGGGTCCTACTTAGTTACTATCTAGAACAGTGATCTCATTCGGGTCGACAATTGGTAATCATGAATCCGGATAGAATTCATGACAACTTTCTAACACGAACTTGACTAGCTCAGTTTTATTTAGCAAAATTGGCTTAATTTAGGCTCAGGTACTGATATTCAGGCTAGGTCGGCTGTTTGAAAACACAATATTAAATTGAGAAAAAGGTTCAAGGCACCTGAAAAGCAGAAATCTAATCTACATAATATCTGCACTAAGGAGGAATTAGGGCCAACATTCAACTTGAAATATTGTCACAAAATGCCCTAAACCGCATGGCTAACTTCAATGTTACCTACACCCCGCCTCTTGCGCTAATGGTGGGGTGTGGCCTCTCCAATGGGAGGTCTCGGGATCTAATCCCATAGGCGACTAGTTGCAAGAGCTCCAATTCCCACCCTAACCCACTAACCTTGTACTAACGTAGGTAAATGATATTCAAGAGCAAAAGAAAAATAAAAACTTCAATGTTACCTCGGTAATGTCCCCAATGTTGAAAAAAAGGCATCTTAAAGGGTTTTAATAGGACACCCCGCCTCTTGTGCCAATGGTGGGGTGTGGCCTCTCTATTGAGGGAGGTCTTGGGATCCAATTCCCCGGGATGACGAGTCTGCAAGAGCACCAATCTCCCAAGCTAATTACTAACCATTATTCGAACCACTAACCGTAGTTAAATGATACCTGGAGTAAAAAAAAATAAAATGGTTTAATAGGATGATTTGAAGGAGAATAGTGAGAGCATCGACATCGAGTAACCGCTGAAACCTATGGCCATAATTTCTTCTGGGTACTATGGTTTCAATTTCAGGAAAAAAAATCTGTTAGAAAGAGGGGTACGTATGTTAAGTCCTGTTTGGTTAAGTGCTGTTTGGGGAACACTTGAAGCTCTATTTTTTTCCATGACAAAAAATGGAAGGCCTTCTTTCCTCTTTTCTATACTTATAAAGGCTGATGTATCGGCTGTATTTTTTTGAGAAGCGAATTATTCGCAACAAAACAGCAAGGAATAGAAACCGAACAATGGTTTTTGGCAGTCAAACAAACAGACCTTAATTTTGAAGTATTAATGGATTGGAAACAATGAAAAAAACGACTCCGCTGGGGATCGAACCCAGAATCTCTGGTTTCGTAGACCAGCGCCTTATCCATTGGGCCACGGAGTCTGAGTTTTTATTGTTTTTTAAATAAATAAATAAATATAATATTATTTTATCATTGAAGCTAGAATTACCCCCATTAAACTAGAAGAGTGACCACATCCAATAGCAATTTAACTCTCCCTGAGTTCAATCGCACTCACAAGGCAACAGTTGTTCCTTCTAATCCTTATCAATAATCTAACCTTCATTTTTTGAAAAATTATTATAAAAAACTTTTAAAACTCTGATTAAGAAATTTTAACCCTAAGGGTTAAAATTATTTTAATAACTTTTTTTTTAAAACCAATGTTAGATTGTTGTACCCTAAGGGTTAGTGAATCTTAACTACTGTTAAAAGGGGTTAAAAAGGGACACGTGTTGACTTGTGGGTGCGATTGAACTCTCCCTGAGTTGATTGAACTGTGATCAGATCTCAAAATAGAATGTTTTTCCTTTTCTTTAATTTTTTTTGGAGGGGGGGGGGAGGGGCGGTGGTTTAACCACAGAGCTAGAAGTCGGATGGACCTCCACTAAAAGACATATAGTCAAATTTATAAAATCTTAATTAGAAGCAACCTTAGAATGTATGAGATTCTAAGGATCAAGTGAGTGTGTGCTTTGCTGCACTAGGGTTCGTGTGAGTTGTGTGTGTTTGTGTGCTATATACATACCCTAGCAAAAAAGTGAGTGTACCTCAAAAAAGTGTGTATGCGGTAATTTAGACAGAAGGCCATCCCTTTATCCTTTGCTAAGCTACTTGAAGATAAATTGTGGCCTTAGTGATCAAAGAGGCTCCTATGCTTAGTAAATCAAATAAAAATGGCTATGGGCTTGTTTGGATAAACTTCTAAGGATTTCTTGGGAATAACTTTTAAGGAAAATATTTCTTAAAATAAAAATTGGGAACTTCCCACAAAAGATAGTTACGGGCATCTTCATGTAAAAGCTAACATTTCAACTTTATAAGGATTTTTGATTTGTAGAGGAGTTACTTAACCAAACAATATTTTAACCCATTGAAGATTCTTCAAGAGCTAAAAGTCTATACGTCACTCCATAAGTATATCAAAACACTACCTAAGAATTATTATAGAGAGCGACTTCAAAGTGGTTGTTGATTGCAGAACCATTCCCACAAGCAATGCCATGGGTTATTCTTAATAATATCATAGGGAATCCGGATTCTGTCCAAGTGCGAGAGTTCAATCGCACTCAGAGAGCACCTTTAATTACCCTTGTTACTCTGGTTAAAAGTTAAACTTAGAGTTAATATATTTTAATATTTTTCTAAAAACTAAGGTTATATTGTTGAACCTAAAGATTAGTAAATCTTAACCATAATTCATAAGAATTAAAAGGGAACTGTGTTAATGTCAGTGCCCCTGGGTTGGCATCTGGCTTTGCACTCCGGAGTTATGCTAATTAAGCCTTGGGACGTAATCTTCTCCGGTTGTAAATGGTTTTGCCAAAACCGGTTACACCCTTGAGGTGGCCACTTGTCCCTTTGACAATTTTAACTGTGGTTAAGATTTACTCACTACTAGGGTTCACTCACCTATCATTATCATTGGTTTTTAGGAAAACTAATAAAATAATTTATTAACCGTGGTTAAAATTCATTATCTCTTAGGGTTAAAATTTTTAAATATTTTTTTCTAAAACCAAAGATAGGTGAGTGAACTTTTGGGGTGAGTGAATCTTAACCACAGTTAAAGAGTAAAAAAATGACACGTGGCCACCTCGGGAGTGTAACCAGTTTTGGCAAAAACCGGTTACAATGGAGAAGATTACGAGTCCTAAGGTTTGCATGTGTCCAAGACTCACCCACACGGGCCTAAAAAGTTTTTTTTTTTTTGAAAATTTAAGACCTACTTTTGATCTTATTTTAGGGAAAGGAAAATAGTCACCTCCTCCGGCCGAGGAGGTAAGTTACTGTCTCGTCCCCTTTTTTGGGGCCACGTGTCCCCTTTTTACTTCTATTAATTGTGGTTAAGATTCAATCACCCCTAGGGTATACACATCTACCCTTGTTTTTTAGAAAAAATATTCAAAAAGAAAATTAACCATAGGAGGTGGTTAATTTTTTAATCATAGTTCAAAAGGTTTGTGAGAGCGAGGAGGAAGAGTCCCTTCCTCGGCACGAGGAGGTGACTATTGCTCGTTAGGAAAAACCCTACAAAGTAAGGGTGGTGGGTGGCCCCACAGATCCTGCTCTTTTTACCCGCTCATGATTCTGGTTAATAAATGAGGAGAAAGGATCACAGCCAATTGCAATTGAATTCAAGAGAATTCAATTGCATATGTGGCATATGTTGATCGGAAGATAAAAAAACTTAAATTTCCCTCTTTATGTGCCTAATTATCCAAATATGCCACATATGCAATTTGAATTCACACAATTGGATGTGATCCTATCTCATAAGTGATAACTGACTTCCATTTGCTGATAAATAACATTCAGGAGAGGGAGCTTATAAAGAAAATATTTTGTTTTTGAATAGTGATAGGCGACCCATGGATCCCATTTGCTAACATAAGGCATCCACTTATTGATGGATGCCCTCCCCCTCTTAAATCCTCACCAATTGGGGCATTCAACAATAGGTGGATGCCTTATGTTAGCAAATAGTTCCATCTATTTTCGTTTATTTTTTTGCCCGGTATTAAGGAGAGTGCATACGGAAGGACCGGAGAGGAGAGCTGGCGTCTGAAACTAGCACATATTCTCCAAAAGACAGTGGCATATGTTATTGTCTTCATCAATAGGGCACCTGTTCTCCACTAACACCTCTCTCCAATTAAAAAGAAACACCTCTCTCCAAGAGAGTGCCTAAATCTGAAAAGAAAATGATGCTACTAGTATTATCCCTAGCCTTAGTTCCTCTTTCCTCACTTTCTGTAAGGACCAATAAGTGTTCCCATTTTTCCTGCCTACAAGTGTTCCCATTTTTCCCGTCTACCTACTTATGTAGCCGGTTATATGAAGAAAGAGAGGCAGTTCGAATGTTAAAGCTTTAACCGGCTAACGAAAAACATGAGGATTGACATAGTAGATAGAGTAAGGAAGAAAGAAAGTGGACTAACATTCCCCTCTAACTCAAAGGACACAAATGGACAATTGACCAGCAAAAAAAATCTTTATCTTTTTACCATAGCCAATAGTGATTGAATTTGGGGAGAGTTCAATTGCACCCACAGGTTAACACGTGGCCCTACTAACCCTAATTTTGTGGCTAAGATTCACTAACTCTTAGGTTCAACAATCTAATCTTTGTTTTTTTTAAAAAAATATTATCTTTTTAAATAACTTTGGTAATAGAAATTTTAACCCTTATGGCTACTATTTATAGAATGCTTTTTTTCTAAAACCAAGGTCAATTGTTGAACCCTAAGGGTTAGTAAATCTTAACCCCGGTTAATAAGAGTTAACAAAGACACGTTTTGACTTGTGGGTGCAAGTGATATAGGATCGGTCTACAAGGTGAAGTCACCTTGTTAATAAGAGTGCACAAGGGGCAGCAGCAAGTGGAGGGACATTGGTAACATGATGGAGGGAGGGAGTTTGGTGATAGGAGGAGGAAATGGAGACCGAGTAAATGGTAGAAGTAGAGTATTGGGAGGTGGATGACAGATCAGGGAAGGAGGATCAGTCCACAAGGTGAAGTCACCTGTAAGATGATTAATTAGAGACGAGAGACGAATCTGTGATTCTAAAAGGAAAGACCAATTCGTCACAAATAATGTGTCGAGAAATATAGACGTACGTGGTGAGATAGAGGATCGAGACGTGAGGGGGGCATAGTCGGGAAGGTATGGAAAACAACGACACCAAAAAATTGCATAGCTTAGAGTAGTCGGGTTTTAATCCATAACGAAGTTCATATGAAGATTTATCAAAGAGAACAGAAGTGAGCAAACGATTTATGAGAAATGTAGCCGTCATGAAAGCCTCTACTTATAGGGTAGGGGGGGGGGGGGGGTTTACTTTGAAAAAGTATAGTGAGCCAATTTTAGTGATATGCATGGCGGTGTTTACGTTCAAAGGTCCCATTCTATTGTGGCGTATGTGGGCGTGATATTTGACGAAGAATACCACACATTTCGAGATGAGATAAGAAATAAGAAGATGAGAATTATCCTCCACCATCACTATGTTTTTTTAATTTTGGTATTGAATTGGTTTTACAATCATTCATCGAAAACAATCAAAGACATCATATTTTTTTTTTTTACGTAGAGGATAAAACCTTGTAAATCTAATGAGATCATCCACCAAAATTACATAGTAACGAAAGCCAGAAGTATAAGAAATGAGACAGGGACCCCAAAGATCTGAATGAATCTTATTAAAATGTTAATGAAAGGGAAAAATCCTGTACATGCCACGCGTCTATAGCTGCTTAGCTGGTAGAGGAATGATAGCAAAACTCTACCTATGAATGAGTCTGAGGGGGTGGGTGTGCACCCTGAAATAAGCTCCGATGATAAAGTCAGTATAAGGCACAGGCATAAGAGCATGAAAGTATAAGGCATAGGCATAGTCATAGGCATAGGCATAAGAGCATGAGTATAGAGATACTTACCGTGAGCTCACTGAGCACAGAAGACATATTTCGGGGGGTATAAAGGACTCAGCTCGGATGGCCCAAAGGACTCAGCTCTCGGACAACGAGACAACGGAAGACATAGCTCAGACAGTGTAGCTCGGATAAGGCATAGACAATGTAGCTCTGACAACGTAGCTCGGATAATGCTTCAGACAATGAGTTCTCAGACAACGTATACGTTATGCACCAAACAACGGGTACGCTGTGCATCAGACAACAAGTTCATTGTGCATCTCACAACGGACAACGAGCTCGACACTATTCTATAATTCGGGCAATGCTCAGACAACGTAGCTCAGACAACGTATACATTGTGCATCAGACAACGGGTACGTTATTCATCAGACAACGAGTACGTTGTGCATCTCATAACGGATAACGAGCTCGGCACTATTCACAGCAAACAACATGACAACGGATTCGGCACTATTCATAGCGGACAACGTGACAACGGATTTGCACTATTCATAGCAGATAACGGGAGAACGGATTTAGCACTATTCACAGTATCAGACACAAGTTCAAGTATGATTGCACTCAACAGATAATCGATTGCAAGACCGTGCAAATGGCAGTGTGACCTGAACATTTCACCAAGTAGGTAAACATAAAACATCAAATATTGACAAAGTGTAAGGGTACTGTTCATGGCGAACATTACGCGGACATGGCCGATTTGAGAGAGCATCCGATGGCCATAATCGATTGTGAAGCCATAGAGAGCATCAAGTGGCCGCAGAACACCAAAGGAAGATGAGAGTATCAGGTGGGTGACCACCTGTATAGCCCTTCGGGGTAGGGGTGTAAATGACTCAAGCTTCTCAGTTTTTCTTCTTCTTCTTCTCCTTTTTCTTTTTCTGCATTTCTTTACTTTCTTTCTTGCCTTTCGCACCATCATCCTATCTCTTGAGATTTATGCTTATTTATAAGCATTTGGAGTCATCATGACTTGTGTAGTCATGATGAGGTCACCTGTCAGACAATACTCAAGAGAGCCAACACATAACCCAAGTGGGCTTATGTCGGCTAAATTGTTAGAATTTGTTAGAATGAGAAATTCCTATTTTACTCATTCTTTTTACTCATTTTTACGAATTTTATCCCTTACAGTTAAGATGCTGAATATCCATGTAAAATAAAAAGGTAAACAATAGTTCTTTCCAAGTTGACATCCCACACAAAGAGGAACATTCGTATTGAAAGAAGAAACATTAATAACAGCCTGTTGTTGAACTGAGCGAAGGATCCTTTTGGTTGGATGTCGAAGGCGTTGATGTCATGCTGTTGCCAATGCCTTAGGAGGGGAAGAGGTGGTAGTGATCAGGGCTGGTTTATTGAAATCAAAAGCATAGATGCCAGTAAGCTTATGCCCCATTCCCAGAAAATTGTGTGTGGTTCGATCCTTGATCACAAAACCATAAGGTGAGAATATGAAATAACAATTAAGTTGATGAGACAATTGACTTACAGATATGAGATATTTTTGGAGTGTAGGGACAAGAAGGACGTGCTGTAGAATGACAAGTCCATAATTGGTGTTGAAGGAGATATCATCAATATAGAAAATGAGTAGTGAAGATTCATTGGCAACCGCTCCCATATGTATTATGGCCTGATCTGTAGGACTGTAGAAAAGAGAATATACCTAGGTCATTAGTCATATGGGAGGATGCTCCTATGTGTCTGGGTACCATTGAGGATCAGAAGGATCATTAATGGCAGCAAGTGCTTTTGCGGGAGCGCTAGAGTCGAATTTGTTATCGAAATTCTGATTGAAGCAATGTTAACAATCAAGTGTGCTATGTAATTTGCTGCAAACTTGACACTGAAGAGGAGGAGCTCCAAGAATGTCTAAGGCAGTGGATATCTTGGGGGCATTAGGTTTATATTGAGATGATTTTGCTCCAGCAAAACAATTTTGTTTTCCCATGTATATGTTATCACAATTAGGGCTGTACAAAGCCTGATCGGCCCGTTGGTGTAGCTAAGCTCGTTTCAGTTCGGCCCAAATTTTAGGCTCGAACAGGCCAAGTCAAGGCTGCACTTTCAAGCTGCATTTCGGGTCGAACCGGGCTTCGGGCCTCGATCAAATCTATTTAAGCCGAGCCGAGCCGAGCCGGGCTTGGCCAAGCCCGTCAAGCCCAGCCCAAATAGAGCCCTAATCACAGTTAGTTGTTGGTTGTGTGACAAAGGTGGCATCAAGGTTGGAGTGATGTCCAATTGCTCGAATCTCTTGGTTGATGAGATGAAGAATCATCTAATCATAGGAGGGAATTTGGGGTTTGGCTAATATGGAGGTTACAAAGGACTCGTATTCAAAGATAAACAACTAATCTAGATTATCTATATATAGGAGATACTAGTGGAGGTCTATTTTCACTTTCTGCACCCCAAAAGGGGGAAGAAAATGTGCTATGAGCACCCCAATATTTTCTTCTACACCAATACTAATTTTTTTTTCTTTTATCTTAAAAATTCCTTTTTATGCGCGCCCAAACCCCAAATCCCTAAAATTCTATTAACGCAACGAAGGAATCCTCTTGCGCAGCTGGTCTTAATGAAGATGAGAGCATGAGTATACTGAAGAACTTCATCACCATAAATAATGCTATGAATGGCCTCCCCGATGAGGCTGGTGAAAGCTCTTCTAAAGATGATGATGAAGCTATTGAAAAGATTGTTGAAAGACCCAAGATACGAAAGGGAACCATTCTGTTTTCCTGAGAGGAAGTTAAGAGCCTGTATAAGAGCATTAAAATTCAAAGGAGTTTGTGAGGTTGGAGGGAGTTCCATTTGCTCTCCTGGTTTCTCTTGTGACTCTGCCTTGCAATTAGTGACTTACGTCGTTAAGGGAGTGGTCGTGTTCAGGTTGCTGGCGTTGATGGTTGTCGTGTTTTGGAAACTACAATATTGAAGGTTGTTTGCCTATTTGTTGTGCCAATGTTCTTCGTGTTGTTAAAGATTGTTGAGGGGGGGAGGGTAATGCATGCTAAATGGTTCTCCATTATCTCTACTCCTAATCCTATATTCAGCAATTTAGCAGGGAGGAAGAGAATGTGGAAGGCATTGTCTACTCGAGTTCTCCAGGCATCCTTCAATGTGCCGGAAGTGAAGAAGCACTTCCTCTCGAAGAGGCTATGTTTTATGTTTAATTTAGAGTACACAGAGAAATTTTATGGATACTTTTGGTGTGCTCATAGAATATAATATATTTAATGATTGTATAAAGTACAATAAATAAAAAATTGGTGTGCTTGTAGCAGCACCCAGAAAAATTTGAATATAATGAACGTATGTGGGGACGGGATGTGATAGTATAGACTAGTCCATGGACCCTCAACTGGTTATCCATTGGATCCCTTTTTATTACTTGCTTTCATATAGTAATACTCAATTCATTGGCTTGTAACACGAGCATCTCAGGGGAAAAATAGGCTTCTAGCATACCATTCAGGACTAAAATAGGCTTTGAATCTAGAGAAGATAAGGGATACCATTTCTCTCGGTTAGGGAACATTTTATCTGGCTTAGTACCCTCCCCTAAACAGGAGAGAATGTGCCTTCGCCTCTCTTCGCAGTATTGTTCTCTTCAATGCCGAGACCTTAACATCTGTTTTTCTTTTCTCTTTGATCGAACAAAATGGAGGGAAAGTTTCACATCAATGATCCACCGCATAAAAAAAGGGGAGTGGAGGTTCTTCTCTTCTCTCTAATAGCTTGCACTTCCTTCTTGTTGAAGACAATGACATTTTTTTTCTAAGAGTCTTCAATTAGGCTTCACATGTATAAAAGCCTAGAAAAGTAAATTTAATTTTTCAAAGTCTATTTAGGGGCATTTGAAATATTATAAGTCTATGTAGGAAAAATCCCTTTCTGAAATTATGTCTTACTCCAGTTTTGGTTGGGTTTGCATATATCACAAGGCCTTACTAATAGCTGCATCGCATGAAACATAAAAATTCCCCAAAAGTTATGACAAGAACCATTTCCCATTAAAGATAATTCCTTAAAATTGAATTACAACCCTAAAAATCCAACAACTGCCACTCTCTAATTAGTTATTTACTTGTAATTTAATTTCTATAACTCCTTTGTAGGGCTATAAATAAGAGAATGTAATCTGTATTTTATATGTTATATGTTAGAATGAATTTAAAAGTATTCTAAGAGAACATATGAAGGTTTGCCCTCTCGAAGAGGCAACAATGGAGGTCCCGGGCTGCCTCAGATCAGCCATATCCTTTCCCCTTTCTCATTTTTTTATGTTTTCTAGTAAAAGGTACGTAACAAGGGGTCAGGTTACTCTTGTGTATACCAATAGTCTCGGTTAATCTTGCTGCCATTCTTTTCCCCGTATTCTTTGGTGCTGTTTTCGGCCCACCACTTTTGCTTGATATTCGCTGAATCGTTTCTAAGTATGGAAAGGCATCCAACCAAATTAACCAATAATTGTAGAGAAGGCAAATATTAGGTCTAAGATGTGTGTGTGTGTGTGTGTGTGAGAGAGAGAGAGAGAGAGAGAGAGAGAGAGGACCTAATTCATATGTTTGCTTCATTTCCCAACAAGATTGGAGTACTTGACTCAAATTGTTGAAAGAAAACTGGACATTAAAAAAATATCATGGCTGTGTTTCTTTTTTCATAGTAGAAATGCCATGAACAGTATCCATCTTTAGCAATTGCACACCTCCTACAGAAACTGGATTGTTTCATCCTAATACTTTTCACCTAGCGCAGCTACACCAAAGAAATCCCTCCTACAAAGGGGTCACTGTTCATGACATTTCATCACCCATCTTATCTTGATTTTCACTCCAAGAGAGTGATGGAAGGCCATGAACAGGAACTCTTTATAGTTAAGAGAAGAAATACAACAATTTCTTGTTTCATGGTGAAGGAAGGTGGGGTCCTGATGACTATATATAGCTACTCGATGGACTGTCCATTATAAGCCGTAAACTTATTAGTCGTTTCACACTTTCACTCCTTTCTATTTTTGGTTAAGAGAAGCAGTGTCACGCCTTCAAGAATTTTTGTTTTGGTGTCCATCAGTTAGACTACTTTACTTGTGTGTGTTGATAGATCTAACACATGGTTCACCAAACTCACTGATCCCAGCCACTCAATCAATGGACCATCGCTTGGATGATCAAAATATTGTCGTCCTCATCCATCTTCACACATAATTCTTTCCTTCTATATATATATATATATATATAAGTTCCAGATCCTTGAAATCATATCCTGAATTGGTGATTTCATGCCTTATAAAGAAGGATCTCATCTTCAATGCCTCTAAATGAGCAAACCTTGCATATATTCCCTGAATGCAATGAGATTGATACTTATTAATTTTGATTTATCCAGTATCCCAGAAATTGTGTAACATGGAGACAGTAATTTAGACCCGTCATTTTGTGGGCCACAACTTGGATGCAACATATGCTAATAAGACATCTTCCAAATAATCTAAATCCTTCAATGTGCGCTCTTAGGGCTGATGCTTCATGTATCTAACGTCTAATCAGACAGCTTAGACATCTTCAATTTTTTTTTTCACATAACAGGGAAAGGAGACTTGTACATGCATTGGATTTTTATCTTTTGGCCCAAGGAGTGCCGCCACCTCTTGCTCAATCACTTTTCGCTCAAATGTGTCATGCTTATGCCATAACTATATATATTCACACACACATATACCAGTGAAGGTGTCCATGCCTTGCACATATTAATTTTCTATTGATTAAATATAATAATATTATAATAAATATTAATTTTTATTAATTATAATATTATAGTCTCAATAGAAACTTTAAAAATAATTTTAAAATTATTCACTATTAAATGCTTCAAGTAAGTTTGTGCTTTCGATTTTAAAGTGATATACTCTGATTAAACGTGATCACTTTCTAATGGCTTAGACTTTAAATCTTGATTGTAAGAATAATTTACTTATAATAAAATTGATAAAATATCTTAACTGATATAGTTTATTTAAAAGACACATTTACATACCAAAATATTATGTCCCCTACCACTGCCTCTTGCGTGAGTGGTAGGGGTGTGACCTTCAGTGGAGGAAGGTTTGGGGATCCAAACCCCCCCGGGTACAAGTTGCAAGAGCTCCACTGCCCAAGCTAACTTCTGACCGATCTAACCTACTAATGTAGTTAAATGATAACCGCAACTATATGTATATATATTTATGTCCCCTGATATATTAATCTAAAAATTAGTGGTTAGTCTAATAGTTAATGGGTCCTAAATATTAAATTAAAAATGTTAGTTAAATAAATTATAAATATTTTTCTAAAAATAAATTAAAAATTCATTGATGTTCTATTCAATTTATAGTATAGAGTTGTTATCAAAATAGGCTTGAAGTTGCTGTTTCTAAATAGTTAGTGGGTCTCTTATAAAATTAAAAAATATTAATAATTAATTTTAAATAAAAATATCTTAGGAGTTTTGTTGAAAATATTTTAATTTAAATTGTTGGATTTTTATTTGCAAGCTAAATCAGAGGAGTTATCAAGGTTAGAATTTTTTTGCGTAGTGGGTCTCACTGTAATATTATATTGATTAAGCTATTCGTGGATATGCTTTTAAAATATTATTTTGAATTATTTTCTCTTATAGAGATAAGTATTATCTGTAGTAGTGTGTTCCACTCTAATACTTATTGAAGTAGTAAATTTATAACAATCTTAGAGTGTAATACATAATAGAAAAAATTATTAGATTTTAATAATTAGAATAGACACACATATATGATAAAATTGTATAATATCAGTTTAGTAGTGTCAAATAAAAAATTATTAAGAAAATATGTTTTCCTTCAAAAAATTCTTTAAAATAGTTTGTACTTTAAATAGGGGGTAATAGGTGCACCCCAATATTTGATGATTATACCCCCATTTATATTGTTTTCTTCAATTTTACTTCTTTAATAATAGTCGCACCCCACCCTAATCCATCTCAATTTTAGTGGAAATCCATTCTTCTGGATTTTGCTTCTTCTGCCAGTCTCCGGCGGCCATCTGATAGATGTGTATGTTTTCTTCTCACATGTGAAACCCTATTCTCTGTTCTCCCCGTCTTTAAATTCTTAATGCATGAAGACAATTTTTCTGAAATTCTTTTACATTTTCCTCCCCCATCTTGAGGAAAATGACTCTCGGACTCTCAGTAGCACACCCTCTTCCCTCTTCAACTTCTTTTCTTTCAAATTACAGAAGCCATTAAAAGGATATGATACCCTAACAGTTTTTCATTCACGCTAATTGGTTTAATAGGAAGAATGCAACTCGAGACAAGGTTAAGGAAGCACAAAGAAGGGAGATAATTGGTTGCTACCATCCCGAAGCTGGTGATAGCCATTACCTTGCCTCTAAAATTTATAAAGAAAAAAATTTGATGATTGGTACTGAGTGTGGAATGCTAATTCTCGGATATAAAGAGAACATCATGGTGTGTTAGCTGTTGGTGGCCTTTCGAAGTCCTGGGGAGTTGGAGTTGATATATCTAGTGTTTTGTGTTGATAACAATGTATGTTCCTTTCCCGTTTAATGAAGTCCATTGTTTCAGCATGCTTATTGATTTCCTTGGCTACAAACTCCTCTCTAGTCCATATTGCAATGTGGGGAACTATTTGTTTTTCAAAGTCATATTCCCTTCCCATATGGTGTTTAGTGTTCATATTTTGAAAAAAATCACCAAACAATGAACTTCAAACCGTCTATCATATAGATTATAGACTCCTTCAAGTGTAATGTCTAAACATTGTGAATGGTGTGTAATTATAAAACATATATGTATTTTTTTTTGAGTGCGTATAAGTAATTTTACGAATTTATTGGTGTTCAGTCAGTAACTTTTACTGTTGGGTTGCCTTGATCAAATATTGGACCACCCTTTAAATAATAGAAAAATGATATACTAATTTTAGTAACTTAATTTTGCCTCCTTAAAACCTTGTGAAGGGGAACGGTCTCTTTAAAATTCCATACTTCAGCTCCTAGAAACGGTTAGGATTAGGGAGTACATATGAGAGTACCCATAGACAGACTCTTAGAGCACTAGGCTTCTTAATCCTCCCATAGTCTTCCGCCCTCTTCCTTCTTGCCAGATCGCTGCACGCCAATGATGTGGTCATCTCGCCATGCCTCTTTATTGCCTAACCTCACTGTCGGTCCTTCTATCGTTACTTAGGCTTCTTGATCCCTCCGATAGCCGGAAGTCGACGACGTGGCATCTCGTCATTCCTCCTTCTCGCCTAGCATCATTGTTGGTTATCCTACCATTGCTTAGGCTTCTTGATCCCTCCCACAGTTTTCAAGCTTTTTTTTTTGTCTTTACTAGATCAACGGATGCCAATGTCGTGATCATCTTGCCACACCTCCTTCTCCCCTAACCTCACTACCAGTCCTTCTCTCGATGCTTGTTTAGCATGACCAATTCGACTCCACGGGGATACCATCTTGGCGTAGCACCATCCTTATCTGAATTATATATTCATAAAATTTTTAAAACACACAAAAAGGAATTTTTACCTGATTACCCCTCAAGTTTGAGATTGTTCCCGAATACACAAATTTTGCAAAACACTTCTCTTAAATCCCCTACACACATGCGAAGATGTTCACACATGTGAATATTATTTTTTGGGCCAATTTAACCACTTCTTTCGATAGAAAGACGTCTATGTCCCCTCACTCACTCAAACAAAATCGTTCCATTTCATTGTGCACCCCTACTCTTTGGACCTAGCTTGTACAACAAGAGAATTGCGTTCCCGACAAGAGAGCTTCCGTCCTCCTGACTGAGATTGCTGAACAAGAGATATTTGCAAGAGAGAATTCTAAAGGTATGCTCCAAATTCTGAAGAACGTCATTAACCTAGAATCATCATCTCGGTTTTCTTGCATTAGAAGTTTTCTAACATTTTTTCTAAAATAAATAAGTTAAAATAATTTAATATATGATTAATAGAAGGAAAAAAGGCTTAGAATTTCATTCGATTTTTTAATATTAAAAACCTTGAATATAATTTTTCGTGGTTTTTCTCTTCATTTTTTAATGATTTACAGTGCTGGTCAATACTCACAATGTATGGTCGATACTATTTGATAAGGCATATCGATACCCGTCGATACAGGCCGCTTTCCGAGGTTAAAGATGATATGTTGATATAGATATATCGACAATGCGTCTCCCTGTATCAACATATACTTTATGTATCAAGCTAAAAAAAAACAAATGTATCAACCAATGCATAAATCTGGTATGGACCAGGACAGACACAGAGAGTATTGACCTATTGGGGAAATATTTTCCAATATTGTATATTGGTCTTTTTGCAGAATAAATAATCCATATTAAACTGTCCTAAAACACTCATTAAACATTATTTACAAGATATATAAACAATAGAGGTGAATAGAAATCAAACATATCTTTTTAGGTTATAGTAAACATACATGTCAAAGAGTTTCATAAGAGAAAAAGATGAAGGGAATAAGGAGTTTTGTCCAAAACTTATTTGGGAACATGCACGTCGAAAGTTCTCCCTCTCGTGCGTGCACATAAACCCTCTTTCTCACCATTTTGTTTTTTAAAATTAAGGAAATCCATTATTTGAGTATCGGTTATAGTGGAAGGGTATTTAAGATTTTTCATAGATATTGAATTATGAAGTGCTCATAAGGAGGGAAGGGTTTTTAAAACCAGGGTAATTTGAAGACAATCCCAAGGGCAATCAGGGAAAACCCTGTAAAAAACTGTTTCCACGACATCAGCCAAAACATATTTTGATCAACGGCGGAGAGAGTCAGGATCGTCTGAGGACTATAGACCGAGCGAGGGCCAACAAAGTTCGAAAAGAGAAGCAGAAGAGAGAAATGGCTAAGAAAACTCCCAAGTCGAAGAAATCTCTCTCAGCAGCTGCGTCTCCTAAAAGCACCAAAAAAATGGCTGAGAAGTAATGAAATTCTCACTCTCTGTTTCCTCCAATAATCCCCATTTTCTTACTATTGTTTCTTGCAATTCTCAGGAAGAAGGCATTGAAGTTAAAATCACCAGAGAAAATGAAGAGGACGACACGACAAAGCAGAGCTATTGAGAAAGAAAAGAAACCCACTTCACCAAAGAAGCTAAAAGCGAAGCCAAAGAAGAAAACAAAGAGAGAGGATTCCAATAAGCCCAAGAAACCCCCAACTGCTTTCTTTTTCTTTCTGTATGTATTTCTCAATCTCTTTTTTCCCTTTTCATTTCCTCTTATATTCTGTTTGTTTTCCTTTAAAATCGAGTGCTCTATTTCTCAGTTTGAAGAGAATTTTGGAACAAGTTATTTTCTGCTGTTCAAGAAAATAAGAGAGCAACAAATTCTGCATTTATGGTTCAAATTTTCCATGTAGCATGACAAGAAGAAGACTTTAAATCCATGTAATCCAAAAAGCTGACCAGGAACCTAAGAACTTACGAGTACTGTGCGATTCAGTTGCATGGTAATTGTTTCAAAACTGGAAAACAGATGACAAGGGGAGTAACAAGACCATAGAAAATCTAGAAAGAAAAGATAGGTATCAAATAGTATACTGAAGAAAACAATTAGGGTTCTCCTTGCATGCATCTTTAATCTCTTAAATCCGCATTTGGGACCACCCCTGGATTCCGAGCATCCCTGGTTTCAGGCCTTTCTATGGCAAGACCCCCTGATGCCCCTTTTGAGTACGTTTTGGACGTTGGCCTTTTACGGGCTCCGTTAAACTCAGAATCAGTTCTTTGCTTCTGATTAAGTGTACCTTGTCATGCATCTCCTAACAATCTCTTGAAATAATTGAGTGAAAATTGAAGATTGGGCATGTAACATGTTGTTTCTCATGTATCCCCTTGTGTTCCATAGCTATGGTAGTGAATAGGAGGGTTCCATGCTCTTTCATACCCATTTTTTTACAAAAGGGAGGAGCTACAAAGTGTGTGCTTGGCTAAACAACACATCATGTGTAAGTCTCACCCTGGATTATAACCCGTTTAAAACACCTAATTTTGAGGGATTTTTGGTTTTGCTGGAAAGAACCTGAGCAGTAAAGGTTTATATCTTGAACTGAGATGGCTTGCATCATTACATCAGTGTTCTCCTTTACGATTGGGTGGCTTTTTTGAATTTTCTTGATGGTACAAAGGGTTTAGATTGGCCTATCACTGGAGGGAGCTTTTGAGGATTTATACCAAGATTAAAAAAAGTACTCTAAAAGGGATGCATATGTGAGGAGCACTAGATGCATATTATTGTTAAAACATAGGTTTGTTAGAAGGAATCCTCCAACAGGGCTTTCCACAGAAACAACCAAAATTTTATCACTAGAACTATACATAGCCGAAATGCAAATGATAGTTCAATAATAAAAAAAACCCTCCTTACACTAATGCTCCTCGTCTTTATAATAGAGACAGTCAAGTGCTCATGTCACATGATTTCTTGTCACCTTCATCTGCATAGTCACCTACTTAATCCCTTTACACTTTATCACCTACTTGTAACCGACATGTTTCGCGGACTCTTATACACACTTACTGCATCACCTAATTACGACATAATTTTTTGTCAGAAAATACTATATTACCTAATAAAATACAAGACATAAACCACATTGTTTTGTTATATAATGTTTCCTAAAACCCCGCCGAGGCTGTCTTAATCTTCGCTGACTCCTTCTGAACCCCATCCACTTTGAGTCTAGAGATAAATTTGAATCTTCTATGGGCATTTTATGTTTGTGAAAATAACTCGTGTTACGATCTCCCTCCTTTAGCCACCCTACTCTCGAATTTTATCTCCAACTGATCTCTTCCGATCTCAAAAGGGATTGAAATTATTCTTCAAGTGGTCTCTTTGATTCACTTTTGAGATAGAAATCGGTTCCGGCTCCTCTTTTGCATCTATACTTTAAAATTTAAATCCTACTCAAAATCTTTATTTTGGTATCTGATAGCATCCCAAACAACTCCTTGTTCTAGTCCTTGGTATTTTGTTTGAGTGCCTTTATTTTTAATTTAGATAGTCCTATGAGGGCCCCTAAAGTTAACT
Source organism: Tetracentron sinense (assembly GCA_015143295.1). NCBI lineage: Eukaryota > Viridiplantae > Streptophyta > Magnoliopsida > Trochodendrales > Trochodendraceae > Tetracentron > Tetracentron sinense. The sequence goes on from CM026552.1 coordinate 24,488,054, forward strand.
CATCAAACGGACCAAACCCCCTTCACGAGTGCCTTGAAATGGGATGGTTCAACCACATTTTCAAATTGAAACGATTGAGCCCCCCCGCTTAACCTCAAAAACTCTAGCATAATTGTTGTGTGGCTAGATGGGAATGTGGAAGGCTCGAGAGGATAACTCTTGGAAAGTGATTCTCCCATAGGTCGCAAAGTAGGAACTTGTGGTGAAAATTTCTTGAATGCCCTCATTTAGAGGATAAGTGATAGCCCCCGAGTTTATTCCGAGTTTTCCATGTACAATTAAAGTCTCCTCCTAGACACCACGGGGCTACCCATCTTGCACTCATGTCATCCAACTCTTGCCAAAAAGCCTAAACTCGCTGAGGCTGATGGTCTATAAACCCCGATAAACACCCAAATGAAACCATCTGCTAGTGATTGATGCAAAATGGATACCGAATAGGCACCGTCCTCCAATTCTAGAACCTCAATTGCTGATCCATCCCAAACAACTAAGATCCCCCGACATTCCTAGTGAAGGAACCACCCTCCAATCCTCATATTGGATGCCTCAAATATCCTTAACTAAGGAATCTGACTTATGTTCTATTTTTGTTTCTTGAATACACAAAATCAGTAGCCTCTTTGAAAGAGGCCATCTTTAACCGTTAGCCTATTGTCTACACTGTCTATGCCCTTGATATCCCATGAAATCACTTCAAGAGCCATAAGCCACCACAAGTGCCCCTCTTTTTTTTTTAACACTACTTCTTGAAGCTCTTGCCTCCCTCCTATTGTAATTGACTCTGCTCTCTAACTTCTTTAATTCTTTCTCCACCTTAATTTCCCTTGACAATTGGTTACTAGGACTTCCTCCTAAGTTTTCTCTATGTTGTGGTGTTTAAACTTTTGAAATAGCTCCCTAACCTCTTCCTTATGTTCTGCAAAAGATGACCCTAAAAACCTTCCAAAACCTTCGATTTTCTCCAAAACCAATGTACCTACCAAAACCTTCGATTTTCTCCAAAACCAATGTAGAACCCTACGCTGAGCAACTGAAGGGGGTGAACTTGGTGATCCTAGCTCTCTAGTCATGCTTATCTCGGTGACGGGGATAATGGACTCTTGACCCTTACACTGACTCAAGTCTATGAGTTAGAACAGTGAGATCCCCTATCAAAGTTTCTAAAGGTCTATCTAGGGTTTGAAATTTCGACAAAATTTCGTATATTTCGACGAAATTTCTCGATCTCGACGGGTTCCGAAACATCTAAACCATGTATTTTGGTTTTTACGAAATTTACGAAATTTCAATCGAAATTTCGTATATTTCGTTCGAAATATTTTCTACAGTTTTTTTTTTTTTCATTTTCTCACACGGTTTCTACAAAATTTCGCAAATTTCGATCGAAATTTCGTATATTTCGACGAATTTCGTATATTTCGGTCGAAATATTTTCTACTGTTATTTATTTATTTATTTATATTTTCTATTGCTTACTTATTCATACTTAAGTTGTAATGGTCATTTACAAAATAGAACTTATGGTATAAAATAATAATTTTAAATACCTCTTTATAAATTAATTTCATTCTTATCTATATTTCAAAACCCTCCCTTAGATTACACTAATTACAATAATTTTTTTTTAAAAATTGCATAAATGACCATATTACCCCTGTGTTGCAAGTATTAACCTAATTATATTTTATAAATTAAATATTATTTAACTATTCTTAGTATTGATTTTTATTATACACACAATAAAAAATTCAATAAAATCTTAATACGATATTTTTATTTTTAACTATTCTTAGTATTGATTTAACTATTCTTAGTATTGATTTTGATTGTATTTGAGTTAATTGTTATATTTGATTGAGAAATGAATATAACTTTTTATGTAAGTTACATCAATATTAGTGAATCATACATTGTCGTCAGCATCAGCGCACGTCTTTGGCTCCCTTCTCATTACATCTCATATATACATTGTTTTTTATTTATTTTTTTGATTCTCATATGTGTATGAACATGTATTTTAACATTTCCTTAAGTTTCATTGAAAAATTTCATGTTTTTCACTATTTTTTATAATTTTTTTCTCCACGTGCGATATTGTTCCCTCGATATCGATATATCTTGCGAAATATCCTCGATATATCTTTTTTCCATGGCTCGAAATGACATGCGAAATCGAAATTTCGAACCTAGGGTCTATCAGTATCATGATCATTTCCCACATTTGCTTGTGGTGTCCAAGCTTATCTAGATGGCAGATGTGGAGCACTAAAAACATCACAATATGAGCATCTTGAAAGGCAGAGGATAGGAGTGTACCTGAGATGGAGGAAACAATGGAGCAGCCTTCTCTATACAAGTCCTCACAAAGATTGTGATTTCTCTAGATCCGGGGTGTCGTTACCCCTTTGAGAGACCTGGGGAATCTTTCCACAGGGACCCATCTTTCCACAGGGACCCACCATCGCTTCCGCAAAACAAGACAAGTCTTGGGTATGATATGGATTTGAGCTCAATACACTGGTTGTGTTCACTAGCCACATCCCCTGAGCACCTGGAGAAGATGCATACCTTGTCTTTGCTCCAGTTTCTATGATATATAGGAGGTGAGGGCATGCCTCGAAATTGAACTCAGAAGCCTCCTAGGATTGTTTAGGCACTCTGCTACCATAATCACCTTTTGGCCCATTCACGTTGTTTTCAAAAGGGATGGGGCAATTCCTGTTAATTTTGGTCCTCTGCCTGTTGCAAATAAAAATTCTACATGTTGGGAGCGTAGTGGTCTTCTCAGGATTAAGGAACACAAAAGCTTGCACCACTAGGTGCCACCCACTCCTACACCAGTGTCCTGGGAAATTCGCCCATCTTCTCCTCCTACCCACCCGATGCTGGGACCACTGATGGGGGGACGAATGGACTATTTTTATTACTGGTTTTTGAATCAATAATGCATTTGATGCACAACGAAGATTCGCTTCCTTTTAGGCATTCTTGTTCTGACTAATAGCGTTGTGAACCTCGCTAAGTAACCTTGCTGCCTCTTCCAAGGTGATTTTGCTGAGTAACCTCGCTCCCTCTCAATGATCCTCAATGCAGGACACCGGTTCACTTCCACCACGAAGTGGAGAGTATTGAACTCAATCACAAACGTTGTCCTTCTCATATACAAAGTACTTGCACTTGACATGCTCCCTGTATAAAGTTATGCACTCATGAATGTTCCCTGTTTATCCTAAACCACAATTTCATGCAAAGCCACTGATTAAAAAAAAATTCATGCAGAAGGATATGAATTATGAAGACCCATTAAAATCAGACTTCGACCTTGATAAGTTAGGGTAAGTGCTAGCCTTGTCATTTTTTGTGGCCTGAATTTACTGCCAGATCTTGAATGCTTGTTTGCATTTTGAACGCTGATTCTGATGGGTCATCTTCCTTCTCTGACTGATTCATTGTTTAGTAGTTGTAAATAGTAATCATAGTCACCAAGTCAAAGTTCAGATAGAGAAAAATTAAAATAAATTAAAATTCAGAAGTTTTGAAATTTTTTTAAAAAATAGATAAAGATTAATAATTGTGGGAAATTAAAAAAAATATATTGGTTATAGTAGACATTTATTCCAAGTTTTCAAAATTTTTGGAGTCAGTATGTTTAAATTTTTGTGTTTAATTTTTGGCTTTTTCAAAACCACAACTTTTTGAAAAAGTTGTGAATAAAAATTGCGATTAAATTGTGACCTTTTCAAAGAGTTGCAGAATTTTGTGTCTATGATTGTAGTAGAATAAAACAGTTGTAAACTTTATATCAAGTAAAAACTAAAAACCTTGTGCCTGAACTTGCTAATCAGCGCGTAAAGGTGCCAATTCCCTCATCGAAGTGGCTAGGGCTGTATCCCTCCTCAGAGAATGGACTCAAGATTCTTTCCTGCTGAGTCCTTCCTATATTTGTAACAGTTTGTAGTCCCTCCCCACACACACACACATAATCAGAATACCCCTGAAGGTTTCTCATGAAACATTTCCCTCTCCTGTTTGAAGAATAAAGAGCATTACAATAATATTTGTTTCTATTGAAATATGGAACCAGTATGCGCAATCTCTGAGTGATGTAACCAATAAAATCTGTGGGATTTTGAATTTTACCTTAACCTGATTTTGATTGTGAAGGGAAGATTTTCGTAAGGGATACCAAGAACAGAATCCAGATGTCAAATCAATGCGTGATGTATGTACTGGACATTTCAAGTTTTCTTTCATTTGATTTCATCTTAATCCGGATGCTCATTTCTCTGTTTCTTATGTATGAAATCTGCGATACTTTCATGTTTCAGATTGGCAAGGCGTGCGGAGAGAAGTGGAAAACAATGACATATGAGGTCTGTGAATTCCCCACACTTAAGATAACTTTTCCATGTTCTTTAATGCTTCTGTTAACCAACATTTAATTTCAGCATTAACTGTGATATTAAGATTTGGGATATGGCATTGATAACGATGATGAGGGAGAGTTGAAGATTTGTTGTCGATGATGAGGGAGATTTTAAGATTTGTTGTCATGATTTTGTCAGCATTCTTGACCATAGTTTGTTGATTTGGGGGGAGATTGGTCCGAATAGGAGCTGATCTGAACGCAGTCAAGTTCATTTGATTTCATTTGAATTGTCTCGACCCAAATGAACATTTTTTTTAATCGATAATCAGAAAGATATATTAATCGGTAGGGAATGAGAAGTACAGTTACACAAAAGTATAGAACATGAAGGAGTTTACAATAGCATAAACTGAAAGCAGTAAAAGAGCATAACGGATCTTGGACTCTATTAGATGTCATCCTAGCATAGTTTCCAAATCCACTCCTCCAATCCAGGTGGAGACCCATTCTAAAATCAGTAGGAACTTATAAAGAACCATCAATTTTTTTTTACCATATATATGTATGTGTGCGCGCGTGTGCACGTGCGTGCGTTTATGTGAGTGTGTGCATGTGCGTGCCAAATTGCACGCTTTGGTCATTGTGTGTGTGGGTGCCAAATTGCACTCTTCGGTCATATATTTGAACTTTTGATGTCTAAAACTACCCTCGGATGGTCTACAGACAAAACAAATGCCACCACATGTGATCTAGAAATCCTGTCCAAAGCTTTATTTTCAGCGGTCAAAATTAATTGGTGAACTGGTCTAAAAAAGTGGCCCATCAAGTATCTTGTAATGGAATTCTTAAATGAGCTGGTTAGAATTCATGGAACAACGTACTTTGTGGTTATAGCTAGCTCATGGGGTGGCTCACTGGTTTAATGGTCTAGATAATTACATGTGTGTAAAGTGTCTAATTATGTTGTCAATAGAACCTTTTTAGTAAATTTCAAACTACAATTATATGAATATACTCGTTATGCTGCTCTAGCATGGAGTCATATTTATTGTATATTCCTAGAAAACAAGTCATTAATTTCTAAGCTTTACCATAATTTTCGTTAATGTGTTATACCAAATATTTGGGGTGGCAAATCGAATTCTGTTTTGTTATTTTGTTCTACTGAATGTCATAACTGCAGTCAAGTCTTGTGTTATCATATCTTTTTTCATCAACTCCATCTATGTTACTTTTGGCCTTCCTTTTTGCCTTTTAGAGTTTTGAACTTGTATCAATCATGGATCAAAATATCGGTTCAAGTATCGGTAAGGCGATTTTAGGATACTTATCCGAGTATTGGTCAAATATGTGCCAATACATCAGAAAAATTTAAGATACACTTCAATTCGCAAAAAAAAAAAAAACTTGAATACCTTGCATAAAATTTCTTTTGGTGCAAATGTAAGTCATTAAGAATACGCTTCGACTGGAGAGTTAGGTTCACCCCCAACTACACATGAGAGTTAAGAATTCTATAAGTTAAAAAAGTCACTTATCTCTGTATCATTCCTCATCCTCCTGAATATAAGTCATTAGAGTCATCATCAATTTATCGCTCATCTTTACCTTCTTTCCCACTTGGTCCAGCCTCACACATTCCAACTCACACAACCCAGTCTCACTCAATCCAACCCCACTAGTACCAGCGTCGTCACTCGGCCCAGCTCCACCCGTCATATTGCCCCTAAGGGCTTTTCTCTCCTCAGTTGCTCGATGTTTCTCCGCCCTTTCTTATTCAGGTGTGCCTTCATTGTCTAACTAATCTCTCGAGGACACTTAGGGCAAAGGTTAATGTTTGTATAACCACCCGTCAAATTATTTTTAAATCGGGTAATTCCACCACTTAGAAACTCAAACCCAAAGAATTTGCATCTTGCCCCTAACCTACTAACATCAAAAGGGTCCGCATACTACCACAATACATCTTTGATATGCTCTACAGTTTTCTTTACGCCATCTCAAATCTATTTAAAGAATGGTCGTAATTATATATCTAACATATAAATCTACATTAAAAAATTAATTATTTTTAATTTAAAATTAACTTTTTGCAAATATATAGCATTTTAAAGTACACAATTAAGTTTTACATATGCATATATTTTGATGCAATACATAGATCTTATAGATCATCCAAAGAATTAACCCAATTCATTTTTTGAACCCTAGAGTGAAGGTATTTTTGAAATATGGAAGATTTTTTACTTTTTGAAAAAATGTTGAAAAATCATGAATTTTTTTTAAAATGGGGTTGATCTATGGAATTTTACATGAGATCAATAGATCTATTCATTTTGGGTTGATTACAACCTATTTTCATAAAGTTAGTAAACTAAAAATGAAAAAAAAGAAATTTTGCATACCTTTGAAAATTTGAGAAAACCCTTTCAATACGAAGTCAAACACTACGATATTCGTTTTTCAACTTAAAATCAACAATGGAGTTGTTTTAAGATTAGAAATTGGTTTGAGGAGAAATTATTGAGAAAAATGGTTCTAAGAGTGTTTTGAAACACCCAAATGAGCCTCTCCTGGTTTTGTGCATCTTAACCAATTCTGTTACAATATCGTCCGATACTTTAAAAAAAAGGAGTATCTGATGGTATCGTAAGATATTGGGCGTATTTGTTCGATACCCGCTAATGCTCACTAGTACGTTACGATACCATGGACTGTATAGTATTCCCTTTATCGGAAAGGTGAAATTGTGGAGCGTACTAGACCGATACACCCATAATGTTTTGAAATTTTAAACCATGGTACCAATTCACTTGATCTTACTGTAGCTGTTAGTGATCTTTCTTTAACGTGTCCAAACTATCACACTCGTCTCTCTTATTTTATCGCTTATTGGAGCCACTCCCAGAATCTCTCGAATGCACTCATTTTTGAATCTTATATTTTCTTGTCTCCCCACTCATGCATTTCAACATCCTCATCTTGACTATTTCAATTTTATTAATATATTTCCTTTTAGGAGCCCAACATTTTGTTTCTTACAGCGGAGCTGGTCTCGTCAAAATTTCCTTTTTAGTTTGATCAAGATGCATCAGTCACATAGTACTCTAGAAACATTCCTCCAATTTAGCCATTCAACTCTAATTTTATGGGTAACATCCTGGACAATTTCTCTATCATTAGGAATAATTGAGCCAAGATACTAGAATTGGTCACTTGAGACTTGAGACTATCTCTTGGTCATTTATTTTAACAATTGTCTCCACCCTATTTGTCTTACTAAAGTTGCATTCTACACCATCTACAAATAGCCTATACTAAGGGAATTTTCTTGAATATAAATCGTTAATTCATCCATAACCAATGTAAAAAGATATAGACTCATGGTTAATCCTTGATATAACCCCATAGTCACAAGAAACTCATTTGTCACCAATTATTCTTATGATAGTTACCGCTCCCTCATATATGTACTCAATCATATAAATATATATTTTTTAGTATTCTTTGCTTTCCTAACATCCGTTAGATTAATGTTCTAGCGACTTTATCATATGCTTTTTCTAAGTCAATAAATATCATACAAAGATCTTTCTTCTTGTCCTGACACTTTTACATTAATTGTCTAAGTAAAAAGAAAGTCTCAACCATAGACCTTCCTAGCGTGAATTCAAGTTGAATTTTTGAAACTCTAGTTACATGTCTTAATCTTTGTTCCATCACTCTTCTTGTAATTTTATAGTATGACTCATAAGTTTTATTCCGCAATAGTACAACTTTGGACATCTCCTTACTCTTGTATACAGCTCACAATACTTCTCTTTCACGCTTCCCGCATATTTCTAGTCTTCAAAATATTATATAACTTTATAAGTTAGGATATGCCAATTTCTCCTATATATTTTCACATTTTAAATTATCATCTAGTTCCAAGGCCTTTTCTTATCTTCATCCTAAAGAGACCTTCTTTCACTTTTGTTACTCTAGTTCTACGAAAATAACAAGTCTCTGGTTTTTACCAAGTATTTTCACCTAGTTTGAGTTCATATATGCAGTCTTCATTCAGTAACTTTTGTGATATCCTTTCCATCTATCCTTAATCTTTTCATCTTTCACATGATAGCTTGGAACCAAATATGTTGGCTGCTGAAAGTTGGTGGCTTGAACCTATATCACCTAGCCAGGGGGCAAGTGGGGCCATGACCCCCCCCTCCCCCCCCCCAAAAAAAAAAAAATGGAAATTTTATATTCTATAGTATTAAAAAAATTTTAAAAATTTTATTATTATTATTTATATATAGTGCCCTCCCAAAATAACTTTAGTTAGTTGACTATATGGGAAGTTTGGTCCCTTAAAAAATTTTCCTTGGGATTATGTTCTGTTTTAGCCTTATTTTTCCTTTGTCTTCTTTGCTTGAGTTTACCGCTCAGTAAACTCCTCAGCCTATATACTGTTGTATTTTCTCTCTTGATATATACCTTCCACTTAATTAACGATAAAAGACTAAAAAAAAAATAAAATTTCATCTTTCACTAGTACTATTTGATCATCATTCTTGATGTGTTTAACATGATCTAAGTCTCTAGTTTTACCTCCTTAAATATTTTTTTTATTGGTAAATCAGATATATTAAAGATTGGAATTAGTTTACGGAGATGTAAACTAAGAGAAAGTGCAAAATAAGCCTAACAAAGATGAAAATAAAATGACAGCACCAATGACCATCTGCCTCCTCAAAATAGTAGAGCCTCCCTCACTTCTTGACCCAACGAGCTTGTGGAACTCTAGTTCACAATCAATTGCCGCACCCGGGACAAGATCCGCCGATGTGAAGAAGAGGAGTTGCCAAATACATAACCATTCCTCTCCTTCCAAATAGCTCATGAGATAGCACGGGGCAAAATAGTCCAGATGGATTCCTTAGCATCTACCAAAGTCGCCAAGTGTAATCTAGATAAGAAGCTCAGAAAGGAGAAGGGAAAGACCCACTCCACCCCACTCCACACCCAACTGAGCCAAGAACTAAGCCCAGATCCCAAAAACAACTGGATAGTGCAAGAGCAAATGGTTCAAAGTCTCTTTCACATTCAGGTACAAATAACACCAGTTGGCCAAGCTCCACCCTCTCCTCTTCAAGTGATCCGTAGTAAGAATTTTATTTAGAGTAGCGGACCAGAGGAAGAAAGATACCTTCATGGGGACGTGGTTAGCTCACATAGCCTTATGAGGAAATGAACGCGAAGGTACAGGGCCAAAGGACTGTAAAAGTGACCGCATTGAAAATCGGCCGTTGCTACGGGACCAAATCCAACAATCACTAATCTGAGATCTTGGGATGGAGGAATTCAACCAAGTCAGAAGTCGCTTCATATCCTCAATTTCCCAATCATTCAAAGCCTTCCATAACCTAAGACACCAGACTAAATTGCTACTCAGCTGCCTAACACACTCAGTTACAGTCGCCCCTGTGTTGAGAGCTAAAGAAAAATGGAGCCAAAATCGTCCTTAAGCCTTGACTAGCCACTCTAGACATAATGTCAGAACTGGATATCAACCCCATTACCTAACTTGAACCTCATTAAAGGATCAAAGGACTTGTCTACAACCATAACACCCTTCCAAAGACCCACCCCGTGGGGATCCCTAATGGCCCTTGTCGACTATAGCGAGGCAAGCCCATATTTAGCCACGATCACTCTCTGCCAAAGGCTCTCTTGTTCCTCACTGAACCGCCAAACCCATTTACCTAGGAGCGCCTTATTCACCTCACTGAGTGGAGCAAGGTTAAGGCCCCCGTCCTTTAACGATTTACAAATTTGACCCTAATTTATTAGATGATATTTTTGCTTCACCTCATGCCGCAGAAAATTTCAATGGATTTCGCTGGAGGCGATTAAGGGTCAAGGCAATGGATCGTTGGAGAGTAAGGGTGGAAAGGTAGTAAGTGGGGAGACTCCGAAGGGTACTCTTGAGGGTCAACTTGCCACCTTTGGAGAGGAGACGGGACTTCCACCTTGTGAGACACGTGGAGAATCTTTCGATAGCCAGGGCCCAAACAACTTTGGACTTGAACGGAGTCCCCAACGGTAGACCTAGATAAGTGGATGGAAGAGATCCTTTCTGACAATCTAGGCAGCTGACTGAGAGGTCAAGATGGTGAATCTCTCAGACAGGTAAGATCTCACTTTTGCACAGATTGACATGAAGACCTGACATTGCCTTAAAACATCGTAGAATACACTGAAGGTTGATAATTTGTGAATAGAAGGAACCATAGAACACTAAGGTATCATCGGCAAACTATAAATGCGAGATACTAAGCTGCTCCCTATCCACGGAGAATCATGTAAACACCTGCTCGTTCGCACAGACCAACATTCGGCTCAGGGCTTTCGAGACGATGATGAATAGTGTAGGAGACAACGGGTCTCCCTACCTTAAATCTGTGGAACTTCGAAAAAAGCCTTTTGAGCTACAGTTTAGGAGGATCGAAAAGGAAGCGGAGGAAACATAGGCTTTAATCCACGATTGCCATTTGGGCCTAAAGCCCATTCGGCCCAACGCATAGAGGAGGAACTCCCAATTGACATTGTCGTATGCCTTTTCCATGTCAATCTTACAAATCAAGTTTGGGACGTTAGACTTGAGGCGCTCGTCCACACATTCATTTTTAATGAGAATGACATTTAAGATCTGATGGCCCCGCACAAAGGCACCTTGAGGAGGGGAAATTAGGGACGCCAAGACACTACGAACGCAGATGGCCAGCACTTTTGCTAAAATTTTGTAAGTGCTGCTGACCAGGCTAATCGGGCGAAAATATTTTAGGTTTTGGGCCCCAACCCGCTTTGGAATCAAGGTCACAAATGTATTCAAGTAACTGCTTGCTCGTTGCGGATTTGGACTTCTTGTTCACTTGCAAACTCAGTATCTGGTCATTTTTTGGAGAGGCAAAGGAAAAGTATGAGTTTGACCAATTCATTCTTTGGCTTCTCCTTCAAGGCTTCAACGCGGTTGCACGTTTCTGGTCGTGAAGTTCTTGTAAGACTGCTAATTGGTCCACTCCCACCGTATCCCAACACGCCTTGTAAAATTCAATAGAGAACCCATCCGGACCAGGGGCTTTGTTCCATGCTAAGGATTGAATGGCAGTTAGCACCTCCTCTTCTCAGAATGGTCGTTCCAACTTCTTACTTTGGACTTGGGTGATGGAGTCAAAAGGAAGGCCGTCTAACTTTGGACGTCAGAAGAAAGACTTTCTCTAAGTACAGGTCCTTGTGGAATCTGACCACGTTATCCTCAATGGCCTTCGGATCCATTTTCCACTCACCATCAACTTTAAGGCGGGACTCAAAAGCTCATTCTTTTCATTCTTTTTTGAACCCAAGCTTTAAACTACAAATTTGAACAAAAGCACACAATGTATCCACTGAGTTACACCACTTATGTATTTTCTTGGAAGCATGTACTTTGACTTTGAGTTGTTGAGATATTGTGAACTTTATCTACTTCAAGTTTATGTATCTTCTACTTGTTTCTATCTGTGTTGAATAGTGTAGGAATCTTAGATGCTTTCCTATTGCCCACAAATGAATGTTTTATTTAGTAATCATGCTTTAATTTGTCTTAATACACCTGTATATATGTGTTCATAATCATATATATGCGCAACATGTTTGTGGTTCTATGAAGTAATGCATAGTGAAAACGCCTATAGATAGTTCAAATTATATCTATAGGACTCAAACTATCATATCTTGGTGTTATCTTTGCATTGAAATAAGTTATAAGTTTAGATTTTAGTTTCCATGAGTTTTCAACGTTTCCATTATTTTTTACAGAGTTTTTGCGTTTAAGGTCTCGTTCATTTTTCTGTTATTTTTAGGGATTGTGTGTGTGTGAGAGAGTTTTCCCCCTACACATACACACACGCACACACTATCCTCTATACATATCCAATTTTAGATTGAGTGTGTTAGGCAATTGTTATAAACTAGGAAGCACGGATACGGATACGGGATACGGGTACGATACGATACGGATACGGCGATACGGCAAAACCTAAAAAAACAGGATACAGGTACGGCCAGGATACGTCTTCTAATTTTTTTAATAAATAATAATATATTTTATATTATAATTACAAAATAACCATTGGTTCAGTTCTCTTTATGTATAAAAAAGATCATGTCCATGCAAAAGCAAAAGAAATAGGGTCATCTCATCATCCATTAAGCAAAAAAGAAAGTCATCCTATTATCTACTAAGCAAAATATAAAGAAGATCATGTCCATGCAAAAAAAAAAGAGATAGGGTCACATCCTTGGGTCTCCAAAAAAATTTTTTTAAAAAAAAAAATAGGGTCACACCCTTGGGTCTCCAAAAAAAATTGAAAAAAAAAATAAAAAAAATTCTCGTATCCTGGTCGTATCCCGAAGTATCCTGGCGTATCCATGCCGTATCCTAAATTAAAAAATTGTTTTTAATTAATGGGATACGTTTCAGCCGTATCCCGTACGTATCCGGCCGTATTCGAGCCGTATCCGTATCCGATACGTATCGGATACGGGTACGAGAGGGTATTTGAAGTATCCGTGCTTTCTAGGTTATAAAACATGAAGGCGTGAGGCGAAGCGTTACGACCTCAAGATGCATGAGGCGTAAGCCTTAAGGCATGAGACGAAGCCTCACAAGAAAGCCCCATTCTTACTCATTTTAACAAATAAACAAAATAAGAGAAATTACAAAAATATTTAAAAAATTAACGAAAAATTATTATATATATATATATTGGCATTCGCGTACATATGTGGGTGCGCACGTACACATAAAAAATACTATAAATTATTTAACAAGCAAAAAAATAAATATAATTAAGGCAAGCAAATGCTAAAATTTAAATTTATTTTTTTGTTTATATACATATTGAAGATGATGTTCAATCATCAATTCGTGAGTTCAGAATTTTAGTAAAAATTTGCAAGGAAGTCATGAACATAGTTGTTAAAGGTGTTGCCTCAGGCAGTTGCCTAGGCGACCAGGCACTCTGCTGGGCTCAGTCGACTAGCCGCCTCAGGCGATCATTATTAAAAATCTGATATATGTAATATTATTATTGTTTAAGAATATAAAATTTATTTTATTTGAATATGATTGTTTGATAAACAAAAAGTATGTTATTTTGTATACTTCTCATGACTTTTACAATATAATATATTATGATTTGTATATCCAACAAAAAAAAGTTAACAGATAGAAGAAGAAAGAAGAGACGAACGGTGTGTATGTTTCTCTCATGATAACTTGTTATCTCTCTTAATGGGTGGACCAATTGGTCTCTCTCCCTCTGTTTATGAGTGGACCATATAGTCCACATTTGTTTTTTTTCATGGTTGTTAAATTACAGCTAGCTCAGGTGACCCAATAACAAATTAAGAGCCTTTTTAGGACTCTCAAAACTCTCATAAACTCATATTCAAAGGAATCTTTTATAATTTAAATAAGTGCAGACCCTATAGTTATATATTTTACTTATCAATATTATATTTATTACTTATCTTGAGTATAATCGGAAAAAAAAGAACTGAGAGTAAGAGGTACGATATCTCCCTCTCCCCCCTCTCTTCTTTCTCCCCAATTCAGCGTCATATTTGACTGTCGGACTATTTTTTTAGTTTTTATTTAATATTCTCTCTCTCTCTCTCTTTTTCCTATTAGGCTGTCTATTTTTTATCCCTCACAATCTCTCTCTCCCCCTTTTAACAGTCATTGTAGACTTAATTTTTATTCTATTTTTTTTCTAACACTTGAAATCCCCCTTTATTATTCTTAGAACTGTCTCTAATGATGGTTCTATTAAAGGGCATCTTGACAATGGTGTAATTTATATGAATGTAGGGTCTCTTTTAAAAGAAAATGCATCATACATAGATCTCATATTAGGAAGAATTTTTGTAACAAAAAGTTCATCAGGCAATGCCTCGGGCGCCTTAGGCTACCGCCTCAGGCGTCCATGGGGGTCTATCACCTCAAGTCGCCTGGTCGCCTTGACAACTATGGTCATGAACTACCTTGTAGGCTAGTGCTCCAAATTTTTGCAATCTTTAGTAGGGAAATTCACTCAAAGGGTTTTAAAATCTTAAATACATTAAACATAATAAATTAGGTGTTAGTTAAAAGTTAAAACCAATATCATCATCATCAAGTTATGTGGTTAGAACCCTAATTTTAGTTAATTATGAGGCGTATGCTATAGATAAAAATTAAGCCTCAAGACGTGAGGCGTGTTCCTCATGTGAGCTTCACACTTTGAGGCGTGAGGCGTGAGGCGTGAGGCGTGAGGCGTGTTCCTCATGTGAGCTTCACAAGCTTTAAGGCGTAAGCCTCACACACCTTTTAAAACACTGGTGTAGGGGTAAGGTCTTGTTGATTTTGTACTCATCCAGCAATACCTTTGAACCATTGTATAGCATAAAAGTAAAAAATTAATCCAGTCAACATAATAATCATAATAAATCAAATGAAAAAACAGACCCCTAGTTCTGATGTTTCAAAATAATTATAAAATAAATATATGATAAAATACATTATACATGAAGGTAGACATTCTGATCAATCTAATCTAATCTATCAATTAAATCAACGAGTTGCTGGGAGCTCGATCGAGTTTAATACAAAACAAGTTAGCTGTCAACTGTCAAGTCAACTCAAAAAAGTTAAGTGGGACTAACGAATTTTGTAATAATACTCATACCAATACAAAGTGCACTAAGTAACTAACAATATTCGGAAACGAAAATTTGAGTTACAATGCTTTTCCACCATAGCTTTTGAATATGAAGTTCAAAGTTTATTGATTAAAAAGCATTCGTCTACTCTCAGTATAGTGTGTGATTGTTTTAGAATGATGCCGCATTGGGCATAATGTTTTTATGGAATTTTTATATTATGTTCATCTATCTAGACAGAAATTAAGAACCATGAAATAGGGGGAACGTAGAAGCAGAAGTGAGAAAATAATTGTTTTATATGAGGCCTTGTCAATGATTAACCTCCTAGTCTTTCTTTTTGACCTGTACCAGGAAAAGGTCCAATACTACGATATAGCTACAGAAAAAAGAGCAGAGTTTGAGACGGCCATAGCAGATTATATCAAGAGAAAGGTAAACATGTTGTCTAAAGTGACGTCTTTTAAGTATTTGTTCTTTTATGTGGTTTGTTAGCTGGTTTTCTTGAACGTTTGGTACTTGAATGATTGTCCTATACATTCCAACTTTTATTTGATTACAGGAAAGTGGAGAGGATCAAGAAAGTGAGGAGGATTCTGAGTTTGAGGAGTAGGGCTAGAAAAGATAGAGTTGAGTAGGAACAGAAGGTGGTTAAGTGACAGAGATGTATATTAGCTTCATGGGTCACAGGTGATCATATTTTCCATTGAAATTATCTCTGTTTTGTATCATTTTGTGTAGATTACTGCTCCAAATTATGTTTCTAGCAAGAAAGACCCTTGATTTGGGCTTGTTCTCCATTGAAGGACTATCACCATTCACCAAGGATCATTTTGAATGGAAACATCTGTGTTTTTTTTTGCTTCAAGATTGCAGATTGGTATCTAATGTAAAGCTGTTGGGGCGGCACGTTACAATGTTTATTCTTGATTGTGGATGATTACAAAGTCAGTGATAAAGTCTGCTTTCCCCAATAACTGTTCCTTGTTGGAGTTTATTCAAGACGATTTCAGTCTCCCAAACCATACTATTGCCTTGTGACAGCTGTGCGGGCATAGAGTTGATGCATAAACATTACAAGGGCGTGTATGTTTGGAGAGAAGTGGGCGAAAAAAAAAAAAAAATTCTTTCGAAACATCCATAAAAAAATGGCTGAAATTTTTTAGAGAAAGTTTGTCACTATTGAAAAAGTGCAAGAAAATGAAAGTGTATTTCTTGCAAAGCAAGCAAGAAAACTCACTTTTCTTTTAACTTTTCCTCCTTACCAAATGAATGCACCCAAAGGGTGTTGATGGGCTGGGCTTGGGGTGATTTTTGAATAGGCTTGGTCCACTTACAGTAAGGTTTTGAGGCCCGAACTTGGCCTGTTTGACACCCTGAGAAGCATTGTGTCATTGGGTTGTATGCCACAAACACATTGCCCCCAACTGTCCCATGAACTTTTGGCTAGCTCCTCATTGAATCCATGCCTGAAATCAGCCTGAAACTGGAATTGAAAGCTGATCTGGGTCTAATCTGTCCAAATTTCAGCTCCAGATGTGACAGATTCCTAGTCGTTGATTTTGGCATGTTTACCATGGACCTTGGTTACATGCTTTTCAACTATAAGACTATCCAAAACCTAGCTCCAAGACCCATATCAGTAGTGAAGCCCACCAAATCATTCTACAAAGGGACTACTTCCAATTTCAAGAAGATGGCAACTTGGTTATCATTGCTGTCGTTGCACCCCGACACCACCATGATGACATCACCTAATTTACTCTCCAAAACCCTCTTTAACTAATATGAAGAACAGTGGAGATTTTTTTTTTTTTTTGAACGGTAGTGGAGAATTTTTTTTAACTAACAGGTACATGCTGATTTGATCCATCTGGGTGTTTTGCTCTTCTATTTCTTCAGTGCATATGAATCCTCATTGTTTTTTTCCTTCCCTCCAAGTGTAGAACATTTGAATCCAAAAATCATTTGTAGTCAGTCGTCTTTAAATAAAATAAAAATAAAAACAAAGCAAAATTTATACAGAGTATATCGATTTCAAAATCAAAGCATAATATCAGGTTGAGTACTGAGTCTTTCTGCATTCAAATGCCATGCAAAAGAGCTATCAATCTGGATCATTTTGTGCAACCATCTCTATGATCAGAAGTAGCAATTCTTTTCTATTCTAGATATGTGGATGAAGTTTGACAAGATCAGAGATGAAAGTGTAAAATGGATGACAGTTCTCACATGGACCTCTGGGTCAAGATTACATTGTCTGTTTCAAAAATCAGTCAATTCCCATATGATTAGCCCGCGGCAACAGGGTATCACATACTCAATATGTGATTATCAACTTCTGTGTCGCCTCCCAGATCGGTATTTCTACTACTTAATTTTACACTTCACTTTATTTGGTTAAAACACATCCTCGGCCATGTAGCATATGTTCACCTCATTGTAATTCTTTTATACTTGACATGGAATTGTACCATATGAAAAATCAAATCATCGTAAACTAAAGATGATACGGCTTCTTGATTCAGGTCATGCAGTGAAGCACTTTCTTTTGGATGACGAAAATAGATTGTGCACTGTTTTATTGTTTTGATTCTAACATGAATGGAACCAGGTACAAACTATGGCCTCATAAAAGCTTTCGCTTCAAATGTAGAATGGCTACCAGCTGACAGGCTTAATGAATCAGCAATACTTCTAACCTCTGCAATCATCGCAATCACATCGTTGAGCTTGTTTACTGCTGAACCGACACCCTGTTTTTAAAGGAAAAACCTACATTAATCATCTCTACATAATACAGTTCATGTTTGGACTACAAAACGACCATGAGTGATGAGTACTACGACCAAGAGAAAGGTATAATCCAATTCCAAAAAGCTAACAATTTCACAACTACAAGGGTGCTCAGGTTACATACCACACCAGCAGCACCTGCTGTCAAGGCCATTGGTGCTGTAACTGCGCTCAGTCCAGAGGAACACATTACTGGAATCTTGACAGCCCGTGAAATAGAATATGCAGCAGCGAGTGTCGGGGTCGCCTAACATCACCAATAAAGTGAAGTCAAATTGTTAGTTAATGTGATTCAAAAACCAGAACCCTACTTCAAAGGGACACAAATTATTGGTCAGGGCTTCTAATAAGACTTCAAAATTGTGTCTATTGTAACAAAAATGAAGTAAATAAGTCTATCGTTTCAAGGGAAATTTTATCATGTTCTGTTAAATCAAATTGCTTCTTCTTGCAAGTGATAGTGAAGGAATAAGGGAACTACAGAGGCTGATCACTCCAAGCTATATGAATCACCATCCAATTAATGTACAGTGAAAGGGATCCATTTTTTCCCCCATACACCAATTAGTATACCTTTTCAATCAAACCAAGAACACCAGACTTTGAAGGATTAGAACATTTTCCCCCTTCAGTCTGGATAATGTCAACACCTTCCAGTTCCAGTAACTCGGCTAGCTTGACCTGTTGGTTGAACAGATGCAAATTGTAATTCAAATTAATGGTGCCATGATGGATTTACACTCTTCAGAAAGAAAGAAGTACTAACCTGATCAGGGAGGCTTAGGGTGTGAGGCACAGTGACTGATAGTGTAATAGATGGAAGAATTCTCTTTGTCTCCTTTGTCATCTTTAGTATCTGAAATTAATAACAGACAGAATAAGAAATGAGAACCAAGAAGCACTTCTTTAAGTAGTGGGGTACTGGAATGAACTGGATTATTTCAGTGTCTCCTGGAAAAGAATAAGAAATGCTGAAAATTTAATAGAAGATACAAATGACAGTTAAAATTTAATATTAGTCTTCAGATTCCCGTCATTATTCAACATCAACATAACACCCCAGCAAAAATGAACAATAAACACCAAGGAAATTGTCTAAAATATTCTTTTACATTTCATTTAAAAAGTTTTAATCTAGAATAGGTAATAGGTCATTCCAAATGATCTCTTATGACTACATCCAACCATCAATAGGAAAACAAAATTAGAGTTATTTGAACATCCAATTATTTCGTCAGGTATCTATTTGATATATCTTTAATTTAGGTAGCAAAGCGACTGTCTATTGGCAATAGGTTACAAACCAAAGATTGTCTAGATAAATGCAGTTTTTATTTCATTAGGTTAATAAATAATGTTAGGAAGAAAAATATAGAAATGAGTGCATAAGAGGGAAACTAGGACTAGTCCCAATAGGCGATAAATAAGGAGAGTCAACTGAGATGGTTTGATATGACAGAACCAGTGAGGAGTGTCTGGTACAGGTTGGAAAACTTTAAAAAGAAAAGGAGGCAATCTGCACCCACACACATACTCTCATTTTTCTTTTGGGTAATTGTTAACTTTTGTACTTCGAAATTCTTGATGGTATTTATTCCCCAGTTTTTAGTTTCTTCCTTTATCTTGGAATTTTTTTGTTTAATTTTTCTCATTTGGAATTAAATTGCGGAGACTTATCAAGTTTACCAGTATTGGTTCCGGTCGAGTTGGATTTCCATACAAAATTTCAATTCCAGGTCTCTAATTAAGGGCTAAATTTCAAAAAACTTAGAACAGTTCTTGTTAATCTTCTTTCTTCTCCTTTAACTTGACGAAGGGAACTCGTTGCTTAACCCTCAGGTCCATTTTTTCTTTATTCAAGCAAGCGCTCTAATCTTTTGTACTTATGTCTATCATAATTCATATGGGATTATTTTGATCAACTATATCGAAGTATCAAATGATGATGGTTTTGTCCTCCATCATTTTGAGCATGTTGTGCATTGAGAAAGTGCTATATCCCTTAAGTTTGATGGTTTAAAGTGAAAAATTACAAGTTATGAAAACAGATGTAATTCTTTAACCAATTCTACACTAGACCCTGAATTTGTAAAATAGACCCTATGCTCGAATGCGAACAAGGTTTACAAGAGAATCTTGCCGTAACCAACCTTGCATAATTTTTTCAAAGTTGATATTATCCAAGACAATTTTAATCCTTGCATAACATGAGCATTATTTTTTGCAGGATTTATTTTTCCCTTTTTTGTTTTGTTTTAGAGTCTTTCTTTTCAGTCTCAAGTCCAAATTTAAAGCTATAAATAATTGGAAATGTTTCTCATGGAAGGTTTAACCTCTTTGACAGAAAATAGTTAAAGATAAAGCTTTAGATACAAACAAGTCACATTAAGAAGAACCTTCCAAAAAAAAAGTCACATTAAGAAGAGGAATTTAGCTAGAAGATATCAATACCAGCAAATAGATTCTATATCATTGAATGCTAACAAGATAGAAATATTTCTCCTCATGCTCAATTATGCCACTATATGCCCATGAAAATTTGGGGCAATTAGATATACATAGTTCTTACTATAAGAGCAGATGACACATCTTTGGAGAAATTTGAAAACTCCAAATACGCAGTCTGCCCCTCTTATGCTATACAGTCGACCAAAGCAAATCTGTAAAGAATCCTTTGCAGTGACTAACTAAAGCTATCAATTAGCTACCTAGGTACCTGCTCTGGAGAGAAAAGCCTGCCCATCTCATAAAAAGAGTCATAATTTCCAATCTCAACCTGCAAAACCATTAGCTTTGTAAATAAGAATGAACACAATTTTTTTATCAGTTCCTGTAGTGTTCTATTACAAAGGTACTGGGTCACGTCTTTACGTCTATGGACTGAATATATGTGACAGGTTTGTGGTTCTAACCATCAGAGCTCCTGCTTCAACAGCAGCTGGAAATGCCTCAGGGTCTACAGAAGAAACACAGATCTGCGAAAGATAAAGCATCTTGATCATAAATTCTAGTAAGTCGAACTACGATTTTAAAAAATATGTGGAGATATATCAGCATCCCACTTTGAGTAACTACATGCTGCTAAGTTGCAGCCTTGCAGGCACCGGGACTCTGTGCTAAAAAAAGCACATCAATTCACCATAGTTTAGTTGTCGAATATTAGATTTACACCAAAAGATCATGCCGTTAAAGAAAACATAAAAAAAAAGCATTTGCAAGCATGGTGCATGTATTTGTTATTGGATCTTCATCCAATGCATTTGAAGAGGGAATGCATCAGAAACTATATCCTAGGTCGCAGATAGGCATCTACCATAGTAGAAAAACATCAACTTAGATATCTTGCAGCCAGAATTGGGAAATAATAAGAAAGCTCTTAACTGAATGAAATTCAGACTTTCAATTTATATAATCAGTCATCACCTTCTAATTACTCCAAAGTGGTTGCACAGATATACCTGAACTGATATATTCCAGGGATCATATACAACAGATGTTTCAAAATTTATATGTGAACAAACTTGTAGGCACCTACCAAGTTACTAGTGTCTCACTCACTCTAATACATCTAAGAGGGCGTTTGGTAACTCTAAACTAAATAGGTAGAGCTTATTAAAAAATTGAGCTTATTTGGACTTTAGATTTTTTAAGTTAAAGTTTAATTGGACGATTAGATCCTTTTTGAAGTTAAGATTTTACTTCTAAAGAAAACATTAGTTCATGTCTCCTTAAAATTTTAGAGGTAAAACCTTCACTTTAAAAAGATAAAGACATCCAATCAAGCTTTAACTTAACAATCTAAACTCCAAATAAGCTTTATTTTCCAATAAGCTCTACCTATTTAGTTTAGAGTTACCAAACTCCCCTTAAGTTCAAGAATTCTTTTTTCTAGTGTGAATATAATACGCTACGGGTGAACATAATAAGTATATTAATTTCCTACATATTCCATGTTTGGCTGACGGGTGGTCCATTTTCAGCTTTAAAGAGTAGGGAGTTTACCGGAAGAGAGGTTAAGTTAACAGCAAGCTTTACCAACTCTGGGTCACAGGCTATATCCACATGAGTTGCTCCTCCCTGATATGTACAAATATAGAGATAATTATAAGAAAATGAACACATCATTAGCTACAGAGAACAATAACCTTTATCACAGGAAAGGAGACTATAAGCCAATTTGAAATCTTAGCAGAAGAAGATAATGATTTTTATGCACATACAAAGTCAAAAGAACTTCCTTGGTAAACAGAGGTGAATAAACAATCAGAAGTAAAGAAACTTCAGTCACAGATATTGCTACAGAATATGAATGACAAATCAAACTTTTCATTCTTCTTTTGCCCTCTTTCATATTGTAGGTAAGCTTGGATAGAACCAGTGAATGATGGTTTGGTGGTGCAGTGTGTCAGCTTACTGAGCTATGGGCTCAAGCCCGTTGGCTCATTTTTTTCTTTGCTTTGGTAGATTAGTCACAGTTTTTAAAATGCTAGTAGCCTTTGTGATAAATGTGTAGTCACTAGTCACTTGTGCTGCAAACAATTATCAAATTTGATAACTGAAACTGCCAATATTAATCATCCAAAAAGATCATTCTAGACTCTGAAACTTAAAAATTAGAGATCTAGATAGCAGGGAGGTTTTATTTAATTTCATATGGACAGTGCTTCAGAATGTTCTAATTTAAAGAGAATATTATCCATAAAGAACAAATGAATTCTGACTCTAAAGCCAAGAGAAAAAATAGTATAGAATTAATGACAAATTTTAAAGGCATTCCCTAATTACAATTAGGCTTAGCTTTGCTGCATGTAATGAAGAATATTTCTACGCCATAAAGCTGAACCTTCTTTAAAATCCCACAACATTATTTGGAAGAGGCTCAATCTCAATTGAGGATATGGCTACTCAACTTAATGGTAACTGCACAACAGGATCCACTGTACTTGTAGAACAATTACCATGGCAATGTTTCTGTACCCCACAACTGAACAATTAATATAATGCAGATGAGTCCATATAGAATCAGGATCTTGAAGAGATTAAGTTAAGCTCCAGAGAAGTGATCACAGAGTTGGTAAAAACTGTAAAAAGAGAAAATTCTATCCCAATTGATTAAGGCCCCCAAATGAAATGCATTCAAAGATAGTAAATCTGAATGAATCGTCTAAGCACCTAAGAGTTACCTGGATAGCGTATGACAAAAATAAAACCAACCTTATCTGCAGCAGTAACAATAGAAGCAACATTTTCTCTATCAAAATTCAGCAAGCCTGAGATGATCTGTAAATGAAGAGACACTGTTGTAAAGATTTCTACACAGACATACGAAAATCCAATGCAAATAAGTAGGATGGATCATGGATGTTATGATACTTAAGCAACTAAGCTTAGAAAAATGATTTAATCGTTTGACGAGAAAGATAATATAGGATATTAATGGTCCAATTAGTGCTAATTTTAGGTTATTACCTACATAAGAGGTGGCTCATCAATTGAATGGAACTAATGGATCTCTTGGTGGGCCACGCGAACTAGCAGCGTGAAGGACTTAGAACTTGTGTCTCTTTCAATGAACACAAAAAATCTATCTCAACACTTAAAACATGCACACATCATGTGTTTGTAATGTGTATAACTAACAGTGTATGAATTTGATGAGAAAAATCTAGGCAAAATTGAAAAGTATTTTGTTCTTGTCATTTAGATAACTAAGCTAGCAAGTGAGCTGAATATTAAATTAGATTTTCTTCAATATCAAAACATCCCACATTCACCCCGTAATCATATTTTCCCCTAAATTTCCATTTGAGCTCATTTATCAATGAATCTTTTAGACCCACAAATTCAGTAACATAAATATATACAAAAAAAGTATTATTCACGAACAAAGAAAGAGTAAATGATCATCTCCATAAAGCAATCAAGGTTCATAAATTCGAAGAAAAATCCATAAAAGGAAAAAGAGCAAAACAATAACTAGAAGAAGGTCGCAGATATTGAAATGGGTTTTTGAGCTAAAACATGAAATCTAAAGGAAAAGAGTAGATTAAAGAAAATGGGAAATGGGTTCATGAAAGCTGTAGAAGTATTTTCTACCTTGAGAGCTTTTCGTTCATGGAAATCCTTCAAAACTGATTCCTTGTCAGTGGAAAGCAAGGCTCTTGTAGTTAAAGAAGACACTCTTTTAACAGAGGAACTGGGGTTTGAAGGAAACAGACCACCAAGTAGAAGATTGTGATTCCTTCTCAAAAGGGGGTGAGGGGATGAAATTGGCATGCAGATAGAGGAAGGACCCATCTTTCTCTCTCTCTTGGTTTGGAGGGAAGAGATAAGAAGTTTGCAGCTTATAGCAGTTAGGCCCAGGATTCTCTCAAGTTCAACTTGAGAGAATCTCTCAAGTTGGAACCCCTAGAGGTCGCCACGTGTCTCCTTTGACACCCCTTAACCATGGGTAAGGTTCACCCACCCCTAGGGCTCAATCACTCATCCTTGGTTTTTTTAAAAAAATATTAATTCTTTTTTTAAAATTAAAAACTTTTTTTAATATTAAAAAAATTCTAGAAACAGTTTTTTTAATTTAAAAAATAATAATTAATTTATTTTAAAAAAAATCAAAAATGGGTGAGTAAACCCTAGGGGTGGGTGAACTTTACCCATGGTTAAGGGGCGTCAAAGGAGACAGTGGTGACCTATAGGGGTTCCAACTCGAGAGAATCCTGTGCCATAAGTTATTACAGTTCTGAATATAAATGTATATAAATATCCGACCAGGATTCTCTCGAGTTTGAACCCCTAGAGATGGCCACGGGTCTCCTTTGACATCCCTTAACCACGGGTAAGGTTCGCCCACCCCTAGGATTCATCCATCCATCCTTGGTTTTTTTTTTATATATTAATTATTATTTTTTAAATTAAAAAAATTATTTTTAGAGTTATTTTTATATTAAAAAAAAAAAAATTTGTTTAAAAAAAAAAAACAAGGATGGATGGGTGAACCCTAGGGGTGGGGAACCTTACCCATGGTTAAGGGGTGTCAAAGGAGACACGTGGTGACCTCTAGGGTTTCAAACTCGAGAGGACCCTTGGGCCATAAATACAAGGGTAAAGCTTCTGAGACCCTCTTAGGGTTGAGACCACCGAGACCATGCTCTAAGAAAGCAGGATTTTAGGTGGAGCCTACCATATGAAATGGGCCCCACCTAAAATCCAGCTCTCTTAAAGCATGGTCTCGGTTGTCTCAACCCTAAGAGGGTCTCAATAGCAAAGTCCTATATATATATATATAAAAGGATAGGGAAATGCTTATGAGACCCCTTTAAGGTGTGTTCGGTTGGGGGGTAAGTGGGAGGAAATAAAAGAAAGTGAGAGAAACACCCAAATATCCATGTTCGATTTGCAAGAAATGACTATTTTCTTGAGAATCATGATTCTCAATAGTACCTTTTTTTTTTGCACTTACACCCAAAATAGATTCTACATTTTTGGTGGAATAGTGAGAGAAAGTAAAAGGCTTTCATTGATCTTTCAATTCTACCATTCTATTAAAACTCTTGTTGAATGTGAACAAGGGGTATAT
Organism: Tetracentron sinense; assembly: GCA_015143295.1. Classification (NCBI taxonomy): domain Eukaryota; kingdom Viridiplantae; phylum Streptophyta; class Magnoliopsida; order Trochodendrales; family Trochodendraceae; genus Tetracentron; species Tetracentron sinense. The sequence goes on from CM026552.1 coordinate 24,513,526, forward strand.
TTGGAAAATAAATCAACTTTCTTCCACCACTTTTCACCCTAACCGAACATACAACAGAAAATCATTTTCCATTTCTTTTACTCCACTTCACTTTACTTCACTGCATTTCACTTTCTCTCACCCATTTACACCCCAACCGAACACCCCCTTAGGGCCAAGACCATGCTCTAAGAGCACGAGATTTCAAGTGGGGTCTACCATGTGAAATGGGCCCCACCTGAATCCCATGCTCTTAAAGCACGGTCTCGGTGGTCTTGGCCCTAAAGGGGTCTCAATTGCAAAGTCCATAAGGATAATGCTAGCATCACTCTCCTTTTTTGGGTACGGTCTTAGGGGTTAAGGGTTAGTATTTGCTCAACAAAGTGTGGGAATTCACAATGCCCACCTGCATGGGACTCGAGGCCAGAAACTCCCTCCTAAGGAGGGGATACACCAACCATTGGGGTATTCCCAGGGTGTGCACATCACACTCCTTATATTTGATAAAGTATTGACTCATAACACATGTCTTTCTTTTAATAGAAAACAATAACACGTTTATTCCTCAAAGAAAGTGAGTTTAAAAGAAAGTGTAGCTAGCCATACCATGACACAACTCAAGAAAATCTAAGAGTTAGTGGAGGGGGTGACATTATTAGAAACTATGATGGTAATCTCAAATTTGCATTTGCAAATGCTTCTAACATGATGGCTGAGATGAGGGCTATTCATGTCGGTTGTTGTACCCGTGTTGACTTAAGTATCCAATCTATAGTTGTGAAAAGTGATTAGAAGATTTTTATTGAAGCATAAATTGATAAGAGCATTCCTTTTGGTTATTTTGATGAGCCAAAGTACTAAAAAAAATGCTTAAAAGGGTCTCTACCAACTCCTTCAAAATAACCATTTCGGTTTGGTGAGTGTATAGTACTCACCAAACTTGGTGAGTAATGTACACTCATCAAAGCTAAATATTTCTCTCCCTTCCTTTATTGTAATCCCACACAAATAATAAAATAAAGGTTTCTCTCTCAATTCGTACTATTGTGGTCCCACACAAATAATAAAATAATGTGAGTTTTAGCTATTTTGATGAAGCTGTTGGGAGTGTTAATAAAATAATGTGAGTTTTAGTTATTTTGATGAGGCTGTTGGAAGTGTTTCAAAAAAGTGGATAGTCATAATAGGAAAAGGTGAGTTTTGGCTATTTTGGTGAGTAAAATTTGATGAGACTGCTAGGAATGCTCTAAGAGGTACTAATGGAAAGACATTCAGAGTTTGAAAGATAAATGTCATTTTATTTTTATTCACTCATCTAGAGAGAACAACTAGGGCTACCAAAGGGTCAGGCCAGGGCTGGGCCTAGGTCTTATAGGGCCAAGTCCTCATTCACCGGAGTGGGGTCCTAGCGCGGCCCTAGCCCTCGAAGAGTCTGAACTAGCTAGGTCCAAGCTTTCATCTCAAGGGCCAGAGCCGAGTCATGGTCAAACCACGGCCAAAAGAATAAAAAAATATATATCATGTTTTAGCAATGTTTACTACATTGATTACCAACCTGATATACAACTCCTTCTTTCTTTATTCGTATTTGGGACCGACAATGCAACTCAAAGAGTAACATGACGTAATTTTAGTACCGTTAGATTGTTAGTATTCATACATTCCCCAATTGTTACCATTAAATTGTTAGTATAATTACCATTATATTTTTATAAAGGAGACACATTACAACCTACAAGTAGAAACATTAAAAATTTTAGAAAGAATCTTCACTATTAGTCCGTTACACATACACAATAAGTCTTTGCCTCTATTATTTTTTTTAATAAAAGAAAAAAGTTATAAGTTACTATATTATTAAGATACTACACTATACTACTACTATGTTAGTATGTTATACATACACAAAATAAAGCTTAGCCTCTTAGATTCTAACAAGTCCTTAAGTTATTATATTATGTATAATATTATATATGATATAACATATAGAATGGAGGGCCGGCCAGGCCATGTGCTTATGAAGGCCGACCCTCAACTAAGAGGGCTTTTCAAAATTGAGCTTTGCCCGGCCCTAGGGCCTTATTATTATTAAGTCCTCTATTTTACGAGCTTTGAAGGGCCGAGTAAGGCTAGGACCCCTCATCAAAGAGTTTGGATTGACAGCCATAAGAACAACCAAGTTACAAAATCTCTTTGGAATGAGGCATGTAGAACCCAACAAAACCTGACTTTCTGGGAAGCTAGGGCATTGCCTAAGAAGATTCAAGGCATGATTTTTTTTTTGATAAATCAAATATTACTAGGTTTAGATTTTAAGCTTTTGTTAGGAGTCCTTGTCGCTATATGTCTAATGTTATCTTTTTTGTTTTTGAGGTAAGGTTTATGCCTCCTCTTGGTTGTATTATCTCTTTTAATTAAAAATAACCGGTAGGGGTCTATGCCAAACCCTCCTCCCCCTCTAGGTGGCTTAAAAAAAAGATAGCATTTATATATATATATATAGAGAGAGAGAGAGAGAGAGGGAGAGGGAGAGGGAGAGGGAGAGTGAGAGTGCAGTATTCTAATGAGTCATGCTCATTAAAGCCTTAAATGAGTATTCCCTAATAACGTGACACGTGACGGGTTGCTCTAAAATTCAATTGTTGAAAATTGGTAGATCAGCTATTTCTATATCATTGATATGGTCTAGTGAACCCTATGGGGGTAATGTTGATAAACTAAGGTCTAATCCAATGGTCTAAACCAGGGTTACCTAATTCACTGGACAGTAGTACGAACCGCGAACCGGTTCGAAGGGAACTAGCAGGGTCGGAGCTAGGGGGCGGGGGGTGGCCATGGCCTTCCCAAATTTTCTGCAATTCCTTCATGTTTTGTTATGCAATAGTGGGCCCCTCAAATTTTATTTTATGTTTTTTAGTGTACTTGGTCCTCCAATTTTTTTTTTTTTGTCTTATATATAGTGGCACCCCCAATTTTTTTTGTCATATATATAGTTGGCCCTACAATGGAGTCCACTTATGCCCTTTAGGTGGCCACATGTTCCTATTGACACCGCTTAACTATGGTTAAAATTCACCCACTCTTAGGGTTCACCTACTTATCCTTTGTTTTTAGAAAAAAATATTAACTTTAGGAATTAGTGAATTTTAACTAGGGTTTGAATTTTTTTTTCAAAAACCAAAGATAGGTGGGTGAATCTTAACCACAGTTAAGGGGTATCAATAGAGACATGTGCGGCAACCTCAAGGACATTACCGGGAAATGTTTTTCTCAAAATAAAAAAATTACTCCAAAAAAAAATTTCTCGAGGTCAATGCCCCCATACTCCCAAGTTCCATACTCTTAAATCGATTAGTTTTTTTATACATGTATTTCGCCCCCCCCCCCCACCAAAATAAAAAATTCCTAGCTCCGCCCCTGCGAACCTGTTCGTGGTTCGGTTTAATCCAATTCATTGATCTGGAGCGAACCGAAGGGTGGGCTAAACGGTCTAAAGTTTGTTGTTTTTTTAACACATCGGTTCGGTTGCTTTATTATCAGGTCATAGAAGTGACAAAAGATTTACTCTGAGCAATGCCATCACTAGGAAAAGAACCGACAATTTGCGAGAAGTCAATTTTTTTTCCAGCCTGTTTTTTGACTCCTTTCCATTTAATATTTTTTTCTTTTTTCTTACCAAATGTTCACTGATGGCGTTGCTCACCAGGGATACTCTGGTGAGCAACAGAGTAAATCTTTTGCTCGTAGAAGTGTGTAGAAATGTAGAGGGAAATGACATGACATAAAATCAATCCTTAACACTTAAGGGCAAAAGGACAAAAGAAATGAAATTTTGCATATCATCTCATCTGTTAGGTTCTTCCTAATTTGCAAATCAATGTTATGTGTAAACATTTTGCAAATGAACTCTTATCCAACATTTAGATTTTAGACAAACAACCTCTACTCTTGGTCAGACTTTCTTTTGTTATTGTTAGTAAAATAACTTATATATCCGTAAGATATTTCATAACCTCATATGGGCCCTTTAACTATTCTTGAACTATGGTTAACTAGTTTTAACTCTTGTGGTTAATTTAACTCTTTTAGCTATAGTCAAGATTCACTAACCCTTAGGGTTAAAGCATCTAACCTTAGTTTAAACTTTTTTTAAAATTAACGTGTCCTGTCTCCTTTTAACTCCCTTTAACAGTGGTTAAGATTCAAAAATATTTAGGGTTGAAGCATCTAACCTTCATTTTTAGAAAAAAAATTTGAGCTCCTCTTTTAATTCCCTTTAACCTTGGTTAATATTCACTAACCCTTATGATTAAAGCATCCATTAGGAAAAAAAATTAAAAATTTAACGTGTCCCATTTAATTCCCTTTAAGTGGCTAAGATTCACTAACCCTTAGGGTTGGGATTTTAGAAAAAAAAAAAAAAAAAGTCTTCATTTTGTGTACCTACCACCATCATCACTGTTTGTGATGTCCGTCAGCTACTCAAAAATTGAATCAAGGCCAGCAATATAGCACGCATTACAAAAAGTTTGTCTTTTCATTTTGTGTACCTACCACCATCATCACCCTTTATTGTTTGTAATGTCCATTGCTACTCCAAAAAAAGGGTTTTTCTTAGATTGCCCCTTTAGTATGGGGTTCTTCCCCAAATTACCAAGTTTTAAAAACTCTTCTCTAAATGCCCCCACACACATGTGCATCTATTCGCACATGCGAACTTTTCCCATTTTATCCAAATCATTTGAAGAGAAGACTTTGGGTACCCTATCTCATTTCCGACGAATTCTTCGTTCCCATCCTATTTCCGACGAGAGAACTTCGTTCCCACCCCATTTCTGGCGAGAGATCTTTGTTCCAAGAGCGTTCTTGCCATATTCTTTTCGTGAAAAAACGTCATTAACCGAAGAACAACCCTCATTTTCGAGTTTCTTGTGTTTTAAAAAAAATGAATTCAAAAAAATCATTGCATGTATGATTAATTCATGAAAAAATGTTTATAATCATTGTATTTATGGTTCAAAACCTTAAATTTCATGTTATATATATAACATGTTAAATTTCATGTTATAACATGAAAAAATGTTATATATATGTTTTCATGTTATATATATGTTTATAATCATTGTTTTTTTTTTTTTTTCCATTTTCTATGACTTACAGTCATTTTTCTAAGCTTAAAAACGACGGTCGATACAATTTGCACGGGGTTGATGCATAAAATGCACGAGGTCGATACATTGTATCAACTTAGTGCATTTTGTAAGCGGTCGATGCATTTTGCATGAGGTCGATGCATAAAATGCACGAGGTCGATGCATTGCATCAACCTAGTACATTTTGTACACGGTCGATGCATTTTGCACGGGGTCGATGCATAAAATACATGAGGTCGATGCATTGCATCAAGCTAGTCCATTTTGTACGCAGTCGATGTATAAAATGCACGAGGCCGATGCATTGTATCAACCTAATTGAGTATCCCTACCTCATTTCCGACGAGTTCTTCGTTTCCAACCTATTTCTAACGAGAGAACTTCGTTCCCATCCCATTTCCGGCGAGAGATCTTTGTTCCAAGAGTGTTCTTTTCATGTTCTTTTCGTGAAAAAACGTTATTAACCGAAAAACAATCCTCATTTTCGGGTTTTTTGTGTTTTTAAAAAAATGAACTCAAAAAAATCATTGCATGTATGATTAATTCATGGCAAAATGTTTATAATCATTGTATTTATGGTTCAAAACCTTAAATTTCATGTTATATATATGTTTACATGTGTTTTTTTTCTATTTTCTATGATTTACAGTCATGTTTCCAAGCTTGAAGACGACGGTCGATGCATTTTGCACGGGGTCGATGCATAAAATGCACTAGGTCGATGCATTGTATCGACCTAGTGTATTTTGTACGCGGTCGATGCATTTTGCATGAGGTCAGGTCGATGCATAAAATGCACGAGGTCGATGCATAAAATGCACATGGTCGATGCATTGTATCAACCTAGTGCATTTTGTACGCGGTCGATGCATTTTGCACGGGGTCAATGCATAAAATGCACGAGGTCAATGCATAAAATGCACGAGGTCGATGCATTGCATCAACCTAGTCCATTTTGTATATGGTCGATGTATTTTGCACGAGGTCGATGCATAAAATGTACGAGGTCGATGCATTGCATCAACTTAGTCCATTTTGTAAGCGGTCAATGTATTTTGCACGTGGTCGATGCATAAAATGCACGAGGTCGATGCATTGTATCAACTTAGTACATTTTGTACGAGGTCGATGCATTTTGCACGGGGTCGATGTATAAAATGCACGAGGTCGATGTATTGTATCGACTTAGTGCATTTTGTACGCGGTCGATGCATTTTGCACGAGGTCGATGCACTGTATCGATCATGCACACAAAAAACTTCAGGAAACTCAGATTTTTGCGATTTTTTCTTCTTCTTTTTTATTATTCTTCTTTCAAAATCAGTATAGATGGTAATGGAAGAGTATTTGGAAGATGAGGGGAGTGGGTGAGCTTCATTCATCTCATCCACGTACGTATCTTCTTCTTCTTGGAACGAAGAACTCTCGCCGGAAATGGGTTGGGAACGAAGAACTCTTGCTGGAAATAGGGTGGGAACGAAGATCTCTCCTCCACGAACCTAAATCCTTTTTTTTTTTTCAAAATCAGTGGAAGGGTATTTAAGACTTTTCATAAATACTGAATTATGGAAAATGGATGATAAGGGCATTTAGAGAAGGGTTTTCAAAACCTGGTTATTTGGAGAAGAACCCCATACTAAAGAGACAATATGAGAAAAACCCCACTCCAAAATTGAATCAATGGTAGCAACATAACACGAATTACAAAAAAATTTGTCTTCTCATTTTGTGCACCTACCACCATCATCACCCCTTAATGCTTGTGATGTCCGTGGCTACTCTAAAATTGAATCAATGCCAGCAATATAGAACGCGTTACAAAAAATTTGTCTTTTCAGGTGTAGTGGAAGAATGCACAATTTTTAATGAATTTTTTCATATAATTAAAGATAAATATGACTCTTCTGGTAAGATTATTCTCTCCCCTATAATATGATGAGAACTTTCCCTCTCTCACACACATGCAAACTCAGCCTTTTTCTTCATTTCATAATCTATATGATATATGTTGTTGTTTTTTTTTTTTTGGAATATAAATTTTGATATATTTTATATTTTAATCATTTGATTTTATTTCATGAAACCCCAATTTCATTTTTATTTTATTTTAATGTTACAGTGATATTTTCCATCTTTGCAATGTGTACCTTGTACTCCGTTATTTCTCTAACCATGAGAAGAATTTAATCTATAATATGTAATACAAATTAGAGGAGTTTATAAAAATGAGAAGAGTACCACTAAGCTAAAGAGATGCTTCAATATGTTGGAGGTTAGTTATGAAATTAAATTACGGTCCTAAACTTCAAATATTGTTTTCATTTTCCATTTTGTGACTACCTGTAAATTGGACTATTTTCTCAACTTCTTAAAATTGAATACATTTTTCTTTAGATATTCCTATTACTTCGTGCCACTTACAGAAAACAAGAATTTCTAAAAAAGGGAAAATAAGAATGTTGTACGAATGCATTGAAATATACCACATGTTATTTACATCTTGGTATAGATAGTTAATTTATAATTAATTATAATTTATGTGTGTTAAATTTAAACACGATTTTAATATTTTAAATTGAGACCCCAGTGGTTCCCCAGACTTACACCTCAATCGGAAGGTTCTAGTTTGACTTCTCACTCCCCCTTTAGGGCCACTCTCGCACGGGATTTTCCCAGACTTACCTAGTGTGGCGGGTTGTGGGCTCTTGTCGCACCCTCAAGGATTAGTCCTGACCGGAAGGGTAGGGGACGCCTTGAGTTTCCAAAAAAAAAAAGAGAACTCCATGCTCTATTCACATACTGGTACATGTAGTTATCCATTGTTTGATTCATATATATATATATATATTTTTCTTCACTATACACCTGTGTATCGCACGGGGCCGGTGCTAATATATATAATATATAGGTTAATTATACTTCTAAACATGGTAAATTATTAAATATGAATTAAAAAATTATAGATATAACATTAATTTATTAACAAGGTACTAAGACCATTCGGGTAACCAATCTTGAACCCGATCCAGTTATACACCGGTTGTGGGAATGACTTTAAACACAGGATAGGGTTGATTTTTTCGATCCTAGAAATAATAATGCCTTAAATTATATAAAAAATATATATTACGAGCCCCACTAATATATAATGTATGTTGGTATACACACAACTATTTTTTTCGGACACAAGTTGTAAAGGTGAATTTGTTTGCAATGAACACTTATGCCAATATTTCACAAATTGGGCAAGTGGCACACTATCATGGAAGAAATATTTTACTTTTTCCCTGTTTCCTTGAGAACTACTATTATAAGAGCAATATTTCCGAAAGAAAGATAGATTGACTAATACAGAAAGATTGACCAGAAACATCCATGCACGGGCGAGGAATGAACGATTACTCCTGGTTCTCACAAATTAAAGCCCCTTCAATTCTCATGAACTCTAGTTAAATTTTGTTAACTCTTATAGTTAATTATTTTCCTTTTAAAAATAAAGGGTAAATAGATGAATCCTAAGAGGGAGTGAATCTTAACCACAGTTAAAGGGAGTCAATAGGTGACCCGTGGTAGAAAAAGGGGCCTCAAGACGTCCTCCTCGCACCGCTGACTGAGGAGGTGATTATTTTCCAAATTATACATTTATTTTTCCAAATATTTCCGTTTCCTAAAGAGCAGTGATAGGCGTACCCATGAATCCCATTTCAAAACCTAAGGCATCCAATGGTTGGATGCCTTAGGTTTTGAAATGGGATTCATGGGTGGGTGCATGCCTTAGGTTTTGAAATGGGATTCATGGGTGGGTGCATGCCTTAGGTTTTGAAATGGGATTCATGGGAGCGTTAACCATTTCCCTTTCCTAAACTATTGGTATTGCACAGTTATATCTCGGAATACAGGAAAGCTTTTAATTGCTTCTGTTTATGCTTTGTTCATGTGATGGGTAAGAAAGGAACGCAATCATGTCGTCAAATTATTAGAGGAGACGATAGATACCCGTTATGATAATCTTTTTGCTTTTGTTCATGTGATGCGTAATAAAAAAAAAACACAATCATGTCTTCAAATTATTATAGGAGACGATAGATACCCATGAGGATAAGCATTTGTTTTTCGGTAGTGCTTTTGCTTTTGTGTCTATTGTTTAATGCCAATGGCTGGTCATTAAGGGTGTGCTCGTTTCGTGAGAAAGTGAGGGAAAGTAACGCTGTGTTTGGTTGCTGAGAAAATAGAGGTGGAACAGAAAATTGAAGGAAAATCGAAGTTTCCGTTGTTTGGTTACTAAGAAAACAAATGAAGGAAAAGAAAAAGGAAAGAAATTTTTTTAAAATTTTCCCTCAAAACATGGATTTCAAAATCTTTACAAAATGGTTGGATTTTAGAGAGAAAAGGAAAGAAAAGAAAGAGGAGAGAAAGAGGAGAGAAAAAAAAATCGGGGGTTTTTATTTCAACCCCTTCACGTCTCTTCTTCTCCACTTCTTCATCACTCCTCTTCACGACCAGCAGTTGATTTTCAGCAACTTTTCCGATGACTCCGGCGACTCCGGCGACTTGGTTCAGGTACCTCTATCTCTCTCTCTCACTCTCCTCTCTCTCTCTCTTCTCTCTTCTCTCTCATTTCTTTTTCGACTCCGGCGCTTTTTCTAGGGTTTCTGCTAGGGTTCTTTCATCTGTTCATCTATTGCATTTTCTCGAGCTAATACGATCTAGCAGATCGTTTGATTTGGAAAATTCTGGGGTTTGATTATCATTCTTCTTCTTATTTTTTGTTTAATATGGTTTTATAGATTAGAACACATTCTATTCGGAGAGTGCACGAGAATATTGATAAGACTTTGAAGGCCGCAGAGGTTATATTGGCCCAATTTGATCTTTCACGCCAGGTCTGTCTGTTCTTCTCAATTCATGTTTGATTGCGCTGTCTCGTTTGATTTGCGAAATTTGTTTCGATGGTCATATAAGATGTAGTTTAATTTGGAAGTACTTAAAATTACGAGTTGAGACTGAGTTACATTGCAACATTTTGCTTCCATTTATGTATTATCATCTATTGGGGTTTTCCAAAATTTTGATGGATTATTGGAACAGAAACTTTGTGGTGTTTTTCTTCTTTGACTTGGTACTCATAAACCATATTTTATGAAATTTTATTATCCATTGAGCATATCTTTGAGAAGAACATTCCTCTTTTTTTCCTGCAATTTTATATGCTCAAGGTTCGGAATTCTATCACAGCCAGAGCACAAAATTTGTGGGAATTTTGTTGCACATCTCAGTTTTTAGTTCTTTTTTTAATTAAATTAAAAAATTTTAATTAAATACATATTTCCAATCTTTTAATTTTTCCACACATTACATTGCTATTTGAAATACTAATCAAATAGCTGTATCGTTTTATTCCCTTGCTTTTGGCATAAATAAGTGTAATCCGTCAAATGGTGTATAACCACTTGTTCCTAACTTTTTTTTTAGACTCAAGTATGCTTATCTCTTGGTGCTTTAATTATCCTTGAGATCATGACCTACCACTTATTAATTTGTTTTAATTATTGTTATTAGGTTCTTGAAATTCTAAATGGAAAATCAGGATAACTTGGAAAGGAAAAAAAAATGTGTTGCTGCATATGCAGCTTATGCGGCATGCATTGCAGTAGTACACCACCATCAATATTATTTGGATAAGTTGCCATCAACCAACGGTGAAACAACAAGGAATGATATAATGAGACGGCTAGTCGATGAGAGGGAAACTGATTGTCGCAACCAACTACGAATGGGCAAAGATGCATTTGCCAGATTGGTTTACATACTAAGGGGAACAAATCGTCTACATGATAATGTGCGTAGTTCTGTGGAGGAGCAACTTGCAAAGTTCCTCCATATTATATCGCATAATGTGAAGAATCGAACGATAGGTTTTCACTTTAGGCGCTCTAGCGAGACCGTGAGTCGCCATTTTCACCAAGTGTTACGAGCAATTATAAGCCTTGAAGATTCACTTCTTAAGCAGCCAGATGGATCAAAAATTCCCTCAGAGATAAAAAACAATGATAGATTTTGGCCGTATTTCAAGGTAAACACAATTCAAATGATAGGTTAGGATAATTACATGTAATTTTCTATAAGGTAAAAATCATATTACATTTATGACAGGATTGCATAGGTGCAATTGATGGGACACAGATTCGTGTAAAAGTATCAAAAGAAGATGTGCCGAGATATCGAGGTCGAAAAGATTATCCATCGCAGAATATCTTGGCTGCATGCTCATTTGATTTGAAATTCACGTATATCCTTCCCGGTTGGGAAGGTTCTGCTTCTGATTCTAGAGTATTGAACTCCGCTTTAACGAGAGAGGACAAGCTAATTGTCCCTCAAGGTAATTAACATTTAGCATTAAAATATGTTATCCTATTTTAGATCACATTATCATTGTGAAGTAACCAAACTTCTCATTTGGTCTTAGGTAAATATTACTTGGTTGATGCTGGGTTCACGTTGCGAAGTGGATTTCTTGCACCATATCGAAACACTCGTTACCATCTTAAAGAGTATACTAACCATCAACCTGAGAATGCGAGAGAGATTTTTAACCTTCGACATTCGTCTTTGCGAAATGCAATCGAAAGAGCTTTTGGGGTATTGAAGAAGCGGTTTCCTATTATAGGAAGCGGAACTGAACCAAATTATCCTTTTGCAACGCAAGTAAGAATTGTGCAAGCATGTTGCATCCTTCATAATTTTCTCATGGGTGTCGATCCAGATGACACACTTTTGGCTGAAGTTGACCAGGAGCTTATGATGCAAGAGGTCACTCGAGAGGGTGTTGTTTCTCAGACGAATAGAAGTGATGATTCTAGAGAAGGTGCTACTTTAAGGCAAAATATAGCTGATAAGATGTGGCATGATTATATGTTAACTCATCAATAAGAGATATGATTATCTCCTTATAGTCTTACTGAAACATGAGGTCAACAGACAGAATGTCAATCAATGGCAAAGTGAGAAGTTGATATACTGATTAAGAGGGTGTAGAAGTTAATCTTTTGTTATTTTGAAGACTTTGATTTGAAATACAGACTTTCATGCTGTTATTTATTGTTGTGTATATGGATAGGATCATATAATATAATCCTTTGATGAGGAAGTGCTTCAATTCTACACAGCCCAACACACCCTAAACATGCATTTAAATCCTATTTCACTCACAAATCCCAAATAAGCATCGTTTTTAAGTAGAGTAGCTTAGTGCCTCTGATTGATTTTTGCTGCATTTCAGAAAGTTTCTATTTGTTGAGAATCCATTCTCTTGATGTTGTCAAAGCCAAATAGTTTAGGATCTTGTAATCCTTTTAATTTGAAGAGCTCTTGTAAGACTCTAAAGTCATGCTCAATGGGGTCATCTATGTATCTAATCCGACTCATCATAATCAAAGTCAGTGTATTCAGATTGCCACCAATCTTCTCTGAAAATTTTTAAGTTTTGTTGGAATTTTAAAATCCTCATCTTCACTACTTTCTTTAGCTGGATCAAAATCATGAGTAGTATCTTCCTGGTCTTCAGATCGACCTACTGGCGAGATGAGGTACTCTGTTCCCATATCCTCCTATATTTTTATGAAGAGGTATTTTGTTCACATATCCTCCTATATTTTTATTTATAGATAACATATGTCAGACAAGAAAGCAGAAACAGCAAACAAGAGCTGAATGAAAAGAAGGTTAACTATAAAAATGTTGATCTTGTGAACAAGAAAATACATAATGGGGATGGAGTGGCTGAAAAGTTAAAACACTAGGAAATCATACCAATGCATAAGAGATGATATACAATTAGTACAAAAAAGGAAACTAACTAAGACATCAAAGGTACCCATTGGATAGATTGTAAGTTCAGTTTACTAACCATATAGCAGTAAAGATGCACATAGTAGGAGGGATGAGATCAATCAACGGGAGATTAAACGAATAGGAGATATCTCATAGTAGGAGAACCAAGACTCCCGCTAAAACTGAATGTGTTAAAGACTGAGGATGTGGCTATTAAACTTGTTGGAATTTCAGAATCTATCTCTTAAGCCAATCTTCTCTCCTTAAAGAAGTTTATCGAAACAGGCCCTTAGTACAGTGGGTTACGACTTAAAAGGGCTTTCCAAAATTTTGAAGGTTCCTTGCCTAAAACAGAGTAAAAGGGTGTGCAGATATTGAGTACTTTGTCTCAATATCCTTTCTCATTGATCTAAAAAATACCTGCTGCTATTATATAGCTGCAACATTATATTGCATTAATTACTAGGATAAATAAACAATCAAGTAGAAATAATTATATGATAAAAAGGATAATTCCATCCTCCTCTGTATTTCCAATCAAAATATCCAATGTAATCAGTCAATTAGGGAATTGGTAACTAATTAGGCTATTACAATTATTTGATTTCTCCTCTAAACAGATCACAGCTTTGTACAATCTTCCCCTATTAGGCTATTACAATTATGCACTAATGGGTGAATTCTTCTAACAGATGACCTTGTTTGCATATACAGTTCCTTGAATGATACCACAGATACAAAAATAGATAACTCATTGAACCTATAACATTCTAAAACAGGTCTGAAACTCACAGAGTACAGTCTCTTTCACATTTTCTACTTAAAAAAATGTTACAAGTGGAAATTTGTACCTGAGATGGCAAGAATGAAGTGGAACTGTATATTAAAAAAATGTTACAATTGGAAAGCTTGCATGCACGAACCATTGTGGTACAAATTTTAAAAAACTATTGAAATGGGAGATCATTCATGGACTCTCTCTCCATCTCTCTGTCTTACACTCATGACAAGTAGTTTAGATAGCACTAGCAGGTTAGTCACTTCAAAGGATTAATCAACATGAAAGCTATGTGAGGTCCGATTTTTTAAATATCCTTAGAACCCTTTATGGCTCCATTGAAGTAGTGATATTATATTGTTGTTTTCATATTGATAACTGTTTACTTTTTCAAATCACAGCTGTCATCTTGAAGTAGAAGTCCTGGCCACTTGGTAGTAGTCTAGAACCAGCATGCAACAATTGCAAGCAAAAAAAAATGGTAGAACTATCATCAACAAGTGCGCGTATGTTTCCAATTAGTTACATATTTGTGTCATTATTTGAATTCCCCTTTCCCACATTCCAACTACTATCCTAGATTTTCCATTTGATGATAAAACTGTGAATCCATTTACCGATTTGAGACATTGCTGCATTGTTTGCTGAAAATCTCAAGCTCACTTTTGGAGATTGTCTATATTTTATTGAGGAAGTGAGGTCTGTGGTACTGACATTTGAACTGTAGAAGTGTAGCTTTGTGCCATTTTAGAGTACAAGGAACTGCCTTATTGTTACCTTAGTTCTGCTACATTTTCCTCTGAAGCTAGCTCTTAATTGCAGGAGTCTTCTACTTAGGGTGCCCACACAAACTAGTTTTTGGTACACCATTTTCTTGTGTTTCATTCCTGTAGCTGTATCTGATATCTGTGTCAATCTTAAACCTTCCTCTCTTGTCAGTGTCGCCCAATCATTGGTTAGTTCCAGTTCTATCATGTACTTGATTAGGATTCACAGTTGTGAAGGATCGGATAAGGAAAGGAATAGCTGAACAGGGGATAAAAAGGACTTCTATATACATTTTTTTCTTTTTTGTGTAAAGAAGCTTATATTCTAGTTTTGATTTTCCAAATTTACAAAGCTTGGTTTTTTATAGAACTCTTATCAGTTTATCAAGTACCCTGAAAATCCATGGGCCGTATGATGTTACTGTACTTTGTTAGTTCATTTGTATGCAGATTTTGATAATTTTTATACAGTTTGAATGGGCAGATTGATGGACTCGTCTCGAAATTGATCTTTTCTCTACTGAGTTTGAATTTGCCAAATCAATAGGAAACTTACCATGTTTGTGAAAAATACTTATAGTTGTTCATCTACTTCCAGTGGTTGTAGCTGTTGGTCAAGTCAAGTCAAGTCTGGCAGTGGTTATGCTGAACATATTTTTCTGTATTGAATTTGAAGATCCTGCCTCTTGTATTGAGCTAATTCAAAGGCTTTTTTTCTGGTAGCCTACCACTTTTGACTTTGGTTACAGATGAAAGAGAAATATGAAAATGACTAGATAGCAAATTTTTCTTCATTGATACTTGGAAGACTCTAGGTATTCCCATCCAACCCAAACAGGAAGAGTATAGGTGTCAATGGCGGGCCAAACGGGCCGGGCTTGGTCCTGGCCTATTAAAAATCACAAAAATACGAAGAAAAAATCCAGCCCCTTGACACAGCTAGCTGATAGAGATGGACCATTTCAATGGTGATGACTCTCTGTAAAGATCATTTGTGCCGTAAAGATCATTGCTGGGAATTTTTTTTCATGTCCTCCATTTCTCTTGAACATAAATGTTAGTTTGAGTTATGCCTTAAGGAGTGTTTTTGTTGCTTCTCTGTATCTCTTGCTAATCTGACATCCCAGGGCCCACATCAAGAAGGGTGCTCGTTTGGCCATGAGCAGATGCTTACTTTTTGAATTTTTTTAGGTATGAATATTCATCAAGTGGAGACAAGTTCCGAGAAGGATAAGACAAAGAACTTGTCCTGGACTCAAGATATGGACAATCTTCTTATTGACGTACTAGTAGTGCAGGCACAACTTGGTCTAAAGGTTGATAAAGCCTTTAAAGGTCCTGCTTATACAGCAGCTTGCAAAGAAATGAATGATAAATTTCAAATAAATTGCACAACCCAACATATCAAAAATTGCTTAAAGACGATTAAGAAGAACTTTGCAACTTTGAGAGAACTTATGAGGAATGGTAGCGGGTTTTCTTGGAATGATATGAGCAAGACATTTGATGCCGAGCCTGCAGTGTGGAGGACATACATAGATGTGAGTTTTAAGTTTCATTTATTTATTTTTATTTTGAATATAAAGCTTATAGTAACAATATTTGTATGTAATGTCAATACATAGGCACACCTTGATGCAAAACAATTCCGCTACAAGCCTATCCATAATTATGACAAGTTACTTATTGTTTGTGGCACGGATCAAGCAACTGGGGTTGGTGCATTTACACCCAAGGAGACATCACGGAGTTTTAGGGAAGAAGAGGCAAGGAACCTTGACAATATGGAGGACTTTGTTTCGCTCGATAAAGAAGTTGAGGGAGAGACAGGTGATGATTTAGCTGATACTTGTACGCAACCGGTGCCTGCTTCTCGAACTACATCTTCTTCAGGCTTAAAGCGTAATAATAAGAGAACACGGAGTTCAGATGTTATTGCTTAAAAAATCGAAGAACTTGGAAACAAGATTGAGTTCTTCGAAGAACTTGGAAACAAGATTGAGTTCTTCGTCTTCTTCAGGCTTAAATCGAAGAACACGGAGTTCAGATGTTATTGGCTCCGTGTTCTCTTATTATTACGCTTTAAGCCTGAAGAAGATGTAGTTCGAGAAGCAGGCACCGGTTGCGTACAAGTATCAGCTAAATCATCACCTGTCTCTCCCTCAACTTCTTTATCGAGCGAAACAAAGTCCTCCATATTGTCAAGGTTCCTTGCCTCTTCTTCCCTAAAACTCCGTGATGTCTCCTTGGGTGTAAATGCACCAACCCCAGTTGCTTGATCCGTGCCACAAACAATAAGTAACTTGTCATAATTATGGATAGGCTTGTAGCGGAATTGTTTTGCATCAAGGTGTGCCTATGTATTGACATTACATACAAATATTGTTACTATAAGCTTTATATTCAAAATAAAAATAAATAAATGAAACTTAAAACTCACATCTATGTATGTCCTCCACACTGCAGGCTCGGCATCAAATGTCTTGCTCATATCATTCCAAGAAAACCCGCTACCATTCCTCATAAGTTCTCTCAAAGTTGCAAAGTTCTTCTTAATCGTCTTTAAGCGATTTTTGATATGTTGGGTTGTGCAATTTATTTGAAATTTATCATTCATTTCTTTGCAAGCTGCTGTATAAGCAGGACCTTTAAAGGCTTTATCAACCTTTAGACCAAGTTGTGCCTGCACTACTAGTACGTCAATAAGAAGATTGTCCATATCTTGAGTCCAGGACAAGTTCTTTGTCTTATCCTTCTCGGAACTTGTCTCCACTTGATGAATATTCATACCTAAAAAAATTCAAAAAGTAAGCATCTGCTCATGGCCAAACGAGCACCCTTCTTGATGTGGGCCCTGGGATGTCAGATTAGCAAGAGATACAGAGAAGCAACAAAAACACTCCTTAAGGCATAACTCAAACTAACATTTATGTTCAAGAGAAATGGAGGACATGAAAAAAAATTCCCAGCAATGATCTTTACGGCACAAATGATCTTTACAGAGAGTCATCACCATTGAAATGGTCCATCTCTATCAGCTAGCTGTGTCAAGGGGCTGGATTTTTTCTTCGTATTTTTGTGATTTTTAATAGGCCAGGACCAAGCCCGGCCCGTTTGGCCCGCCATTGACACCTATACTCTTCCTGTTTGGGTTGGATGGGAATACCTAGAGTCTTCCAAGTATCAATGAAGAAAAATTTGCTATCTAGTCATTTTCATATTTCTCTTTCATCTGTAACCAAAGTCAAAAGTGGTAGGCTACCAGAAAAAAAGCCTTTGAATTAGCTCAATACAAGAGGCAGGATCTTCAAATTCAATACAGAAAAATATGTTCAGCATAACCACTGCCAGACTTGACTTGACTTGACCAACAGCTACAACCACTGGAAGTAGATGAACAACTATAAGTATTTTTCACAAACAAGGTAAGTTTCCTATTGATTTGGCAAATTCAAACTCAGTAGAGAAAAGATCAATTTCGAGACGAGTCCATCAATCTGCCCATTCAAACTGTATAAAAACTATCAAAATCTGCATACAAATGAACTAACAAAGTACAGTAACATCATACGGCCCATGGATTTTCAGGGTACTTGATAAACTGATAAGAGTTCTATAAAAAACCAAGCTTTGTAAATTTGGAAAATCAAAACTAGAATATAAGCTTCTTTACACAAAAAAGAAAAAAATGTATATAGAAGTCCCTTTTATCCCCTGTTCAGCTATTCCTTTCCTTATCCGATCCTTCACAACTGTGAATCCTAATCAAGTACATGATAGAACTGGAACTAACCAATGATTGGGCGACACTGACAAGAGAGGAAGGTTTAAGATTGACACAGATATCAGATACAGCTACAGGAATGAAACACAAGAAAATGGTGTACCAAAAACTAGTTTGTGTGGGCACCCTAAGTAGAAGACTCCTGCAATTAAGAGCTAGCTTCAGAGGAAAATGTAGCAGAACTAAGGTAACAATAAGGCAGTTCCTTGTACTCTAAAATGGCACAAAGCTACACTTCTACAGTTCAAATGTCAGTACCACAGACCTCACTTCCTCAATAAAATATAGACAATCTCCAAAAGTGAGCTTGAGATTTTCAGCAAACAATGCAGCAATGTCTCAAATCGGTAAATGGATTCACAGTTTTATCATCAAATGGAAAATCTAGGATAGTAGTTGGAATGTGGGAAAGGGGAATTCAAATAATGACACAAATATGTAACTAATTGGAAACATACGCGCACTTGTTGATGATAGTTCTACCATTTTTTTTTGCTTGCAATTGTTGCATGCTGGTTCTAGACTACTACCAAGTGGCCAGGACTTCTACTTCAAGATGACAGCTGTGATTTGAAAAAGTAAACAGTTATCAATATGAAAACAACAATATAATATCACTACTTCAATGGAGCCATAAAGGGTTCTAAGGATATTTAAAAAATCGGACCTCACATAGCTTTCATGTTGATTAATCCTTTGAAGTGACTAACCTGCTAGTGCTATCTAAACTACTTGTCATGAGTGTAAGACAGAGAGATGGAGAGAGAGTCCATGAATGATCTCCCATTTCAATAGTTTTTTAAAATTTGTACCACAATGGTTCGTGCATGCAAGCTTTCCAATTGTAACATTTTTTTAATATACAGTTCCACTTCATTCTTGCCATCTCAGGTACAAATTTCCACTTGTAACATTTTTTTAAGTAGAAAATGTGAAAGAGACTGTACTCTGTGAGTTTCAGACCTGTTTTAGAATGTTATAGGTTCAATGAGTTATCTATTTTTGTATCTGTGGTATCATTCAAGGAACTGTATATGCAAACAAGGTCATCTGTTAGAAGAATTCACCCATTAGTGCATAATTGTAATAGCCTAATAGGGGAAGATTGTACAAAGCTGTGATCTGTTTAGAGGAGAAATCAAATAATTGTAATAGCCTAATTAGTTACCAATTCCCTAATTGACTGATTACATTGGATATTTTGATTGGAAATACAGAGGAGGATGGAATTATCCTTTTTATCATATAATTATTTCTACTTGATTGTTTATTTATCCTAGTAATTAATGCAATATAATGTTGCAGCTATATAATAGCAGCAGGTATTTTTTAGATCAATGAGAAAGGATATTGAGACAAAGTACTCAATATCTGCACACCCTTTTACTCTGTTTTAGGCAAGGAACCTTCAAAATTTTGGAAAGCCCTTTTAAGTCGTAACCCACTGTACTAAGGGCCTGTTTCGATAAACTTCTTTAAGGAGAGAAGATTGGCTTAAGAGATAGATTCTGAAATTCCAACAAGTTTAATAGCCACATCCTCAGTCTTTAACACATTCAGTTTTAGCGGGAGTCTTGGTTCTCCTACTATGAGATATCTCCTATTCGTTTAATCTCCCGTTGATTGATCTCATCCCTCCTACTATGTGCATCTTTACTGCTATATGGTTAGTAAACTGAACTTACAATCTATCCAATGGGTACCTTTGATGTCTTAGTTAGTTTCCTTTTTTGTACTAATTGTATATCATCTCTTATGCATTGGTATGATTTCCTAGTGTTTTAACTTTTCAGCCACTCCATCCCCATTATGTATTTTCTTGTTCACAAGATCAACATTTTTATAGTTAACCTTCTTTTCATTCAGCTCTTGTTTGCTGTTTCTGCTTTCTTGTCTGACATATGTTATCTATAAATAAAAATATAGGAGGATATGTGAACAAAATACCTCTTCATAAAAATATAGGAGGATATGGGAACAGAGTACCTCATCTCGCCAGTAGGTCGATCTGAAGACCAGGAAGATACTACTCATGATTTTGATCCAGCTAAAGAAAGTAGTGAAGATGAGGATTTTAAAATTCCAACAAAACTTAAAAATTTTCAGAGAAGATTGGTGGCAATCTGAATACACTGACTTTGATTATGATGAGTCGGATTAGATACATAGATGACCCCATTGAGCATGACTTTAGAGTCTTACAAGAGCTCTTCAAATTAAAAGGATTACAAGATCCTAAACTATTTGGCTTTGACAACATCAAGAGAATGGATTCTCAACAAATAGAAACTTTCTGAAATGCAGCAAAAATCAATCAGAGGCACTAAGCTACTCTACTTAAAAACGATGCTTATTTGGGATTTGTGAGTGAAATAGGATTTAAATGCATGTTTAGGGTGTGTTGGGCTGTGTAGAATTGAAGCACTTCCTCATCAAAGGATTATATTATATGATCCTATCCATATACACAACAATAAATAACAGCATGAAAGTCTGTATTTCAAATCAAAGTCTTCAAAATAACAAAAGATTAACTTCTACACCCTCTTAATCAGTATATCAACTTCTCACTTTGCCATTGATTGACATTCTGTCTGTTGACCTCATGTTTCAGTAAGACTATAAGGAGATAATCATATCTCTTATTGATGAGTTAACATATAATCATGCCACATCTTATCAGCTATATTTTGCCTTAAAGTAGCACCTTCTCTAGAATCATCACTTCTATTCGTCTGAGAAACAACACCCTCTCGAGTGACCTCTTGCATCATAAGCTCCTGGTCAACTTCAGCCAAAAGTGTGTCATCTGGATCGACACCCATGAGAAAATTATGAAGGATGCAACATGCTTGCACAATTCTTACTTGCGTTGCAAAAGGATAATTTGGTTCAGTTCCGCTTCCTATAATAGGAAACCGCTTCTTCAATACCCCAAAAGCTCTTTCGATTGCATTTCGCAAAGACGAATGTCGAAGGTTAAAAATCTCTCTCGCATTCTCAGGTTGATGGTTAGTATACTCTTTAAGATGGTAACGAGTGTTTCGATATGGTGCAAGAAATCCACTTCGCAACGTGAACCCAGCATCAACCAAGTAATATTTACCTAAGACCAAATGAGAAGTTTGGTTACTTCACAATGATAATGTGATCTAAAATAGGATAACATATTTTAATGCTAAATGTTAATTACCTTGAGGGACAATTAGCTTGTCCTCTCTCGTTAAAGCGGAGTTCAATACTCTAGAATCAGAAGCAGAACCTTCCCAACCGGGAAGGATATACGTGAATTTCAAATCAAATGAGCATGCAGCCAAGATATTCTGCGATGGATAATCTTTTCGACCTCGATATCTCGGCACATCTTCTTTTGATACTTTTACACGAATCTGTGTCCCATCAATTGCACCTATGCAATCCTGTCATAAATGTAATATTATTTTTTACCTTATAGAAAATTACATGTAATTATCCTAACCTATCATTTGAATTGTGTTTACCTTGAAATACGGCCAAAATCTATCATTGTTTTTTATCTCTGAGGGAATTTTTGATCCATCTGGCTGCTTAAGAAGTGAATCTTCAAGGCTTATAATTGCTCGTAACACTTGGTGAAAATGGCGACTCACGGTCTCGCTAGAGCGCCTAAAGTGAAAACCTATCGTTCGATTCTTCACATTATGCGATATAATATGGAGGAACTTTGCAAGTTGCTCCTCCACAGAACTACGCACATTATCATGTAGACGATTTGTTCCCCTTAGTATGTAAACCAATCTGGCAAATGCATCTTTGCCCATTCGTAGTTGGTTGCGACAATCAGTTTCCCTCTCATCGACTAGCCGTCTCATTATATCATTCCTTGTTGTTTCACCGTTGGTTGATGGCAACTTATCCAAATAATATTGATGGTGGTGTACTACTGCAATGCATGCCGCATAAGCTGCATATGCAGCAACACATTTTTTTTTCCTTTCCAAGTTATCCTGATTTTCCATTTAGAATTTCAAGAACCTAATAACAATAATTAAAACAAATTAATAAGTGGTAGGTCATGATCTCAAGGATAATTAAAGCACCAAGAGATAAGCATACTTGAGTCTAAAAAAAAAGTTAGGAACAAGTGGTTATACACCATTTGACGGATTACACTTATTTATGCCAAAAGCAAGGGAATAAAACGATACAGCTATTTGATTAGTATTTCAAATAACAATGTAATGTGTGGAAAAATTAAAAGATTGGAAATATGTATTTAATTAAATTTTTTAATTTAATTAAAAAAAGAACTAAAAACTGAGATGTGCAACAAAATTCCCACAAATTTTGTGCTCTGGCTGTGATAGAATTCCGAACCTTGAGCATATAAAATTGCAGGAAAAAAAGAGGAATGTTCTTCTCAAAGATATGCTCAATGGATAATAAAATTTCATAAAATATGGTTTATGAGTACCAAGTCAAAGAAGAAAAACACCACAAAGTTTCTGTTCCGATAATCCATCAAAATTTTGGAAAACCCCAATAGATGATAATACATAAATGGAAGCAAAATGTTGCAATGTAACTCAGTCTCAACTCGTAATTTTAAGTACTTCCAAATTAAACTACATCTTATATGACCATCGAAACAAATTTCGCAAATCAAACGAGACAGCGCAATCAAACATGAATTGAGAAGAACAGACAGACCTGGCGTGAAAGATCAAATTGGGCCAATATAACCTCTGCGGCCTTCAAAGTCTTATCAATATTCTCCTGCACTCTCCGAATAGAATGTGTTCTAATCTATAAAACCATATTAAACAAAAAATAAGAAGAAGAATGATAATCAAACCCCAGAATTTTCCAAATCAAACGATCTGCTAGATCGTATTAGCTCGAGAAAATGCAATAGATGAACAGATGAAAGAACCCTAGCAGAAACCCTAGAAAAAGCGCCGGAGTCGAAAAAGAAATGAGAGAGAAGAGAGAAGAGAGAGAGAGAGGAGAGTGAGAGAGAGAGATAGAGATAGAGGTACCTGAACCAAGTCGCCGGAGTCGCCGGAGTCATCGGAAAAGTTGCTGAAAATCAACTGCTGGTCGTGAAGAGGAGTGATGAAGAAGTGGAGAAGAAGAGACGTGAAGGGGTTGAAATAAAAACCCCCGATTTTTTTTTCTCTCCTCTTTCTCTCCTCTTTCTTTTCTTTCCTTTTCTCTCTAAAATCCAACCATTTTGTAAAGATTTTGAAATCCATGTTTTGAGGGAAAATTTTAAAAAAATTTCTTTCCTATTTCTTTTCCTTCATTTGTTTTCTTAGTAACCAAACAACGGAAACTTCGATTTTCCTTCAATTTTCTGTTCCACCTCTATTTTCTCAGCAACCAAACACAGCGTAAGTATCTTTGAAACTCAAAAGGTCCTGAAGAGCATGAATTAATTAATCTACCACTACTCCCAAATATGCTCCCAAATTTTGATTGTGTAACTCAATTATTAAAAAGTTGCCCTATGGTTGGTTGTTGAGAAAATAATTGAAAAGAGAAAAAAGAAAAGAAAATTGGACTAATTAAACCCAACTAAGTATTGTATTATAAACCCAAAATTTTATTTTATTTTCAATGCTTTTACCTATTTTCTAGGCAACCAAACATACACTTAGGATTAGAGCAATGTGGTATTAGAAAATCAAAATAAGCCAAGCTAAATCTTGGCCCTCAGTGGTTAATATTGAGATAACTGGAGTTTCTTAATTATGTTTCTCCATAAATCTGTTCAATCATCAACTCACCACTTGCATCACCAAGAAAGCCCAGCCTTTAAACACCCTTTAAATTCTTGTAACTTTGATCAAGAAGTTTAAAAACCCTTTAAATTCTTCTAAAAACCTAAGGTTAGATTCGTTAACACCAAGGGTTCGTAAATTTTAACCATAATTAAAGTGAGTAAAAAGGCACACATGGCGAATTGGAGAGTTTGTTTCCATCGTTTTGGAGCAATTACTTTCCATCATTGGGCGAGAGGTTCAACAGTGTAGTTACTCAATAATTCCGAAACAAAAAAGAAACAACAAACCCCTATAGGACTCGATGAACAAATTCCTGTTCTAGCTAGTGATCTGAGTAGTTCTCAGATATGGCTTGAAGATGATTTGCGGATGGTAGTTTCTTGAATTCAAAACTTTAGACCCATAGGTTGGTTTCCGGTTTTTCTTTTCAACCCGTTTACAAAATTTACCAGGTTCGTGCTGTAGATATTCCCACCTCACATAGGCTTTTTGGGTTGGGTCTAGGCTTCATGCCTTGTAGCTGAGTTGTTGTGGCTGCGATTCGATTTTCCTTGTGGTAGCCCCTTGCTTTTTTTCTTTTTTCCTTCTCTTTCATCTCCCCTCTTCTGCATATTTATTATTTATATTTAAGGAATGCTAACCCTATTCTTGGTCAACCTTTACTCTCACTATCCACCAACCACTTGTCCATTTTATTGAAATTAAAACATTTTTTTACAAAAAAAAAGTGGACAAGTGTTTGGTAGAGAGTGATAGTATGAGTTGATTGGGAGTATGTAAGAAAGGGTGTATCGAGCCGAGCTGAGTTGAGTTTGACCATGTTTGAGCTTAGCTGGAACAAGCCTGAGTCGACTTGAACTTGGTTGAGGTCAGCTGAGCATGTAGAATTCCCTCATGTGACATGTATTGGAATAAGGAAAGCGTGTCTCATATAAATATTAATAGATTCCCCCATGAATGAAAGACAAAGCTTTTGCTTTTGCATTTTGTATTTTGTGATTGTCTTTTATTTTATTTTATAGAAAAAGAATAGATCTAGTGGCTGCTCGAGCTAAGCGCTCGGCATCCACAAACCATAAGACACCTAGCGTTTTTAAAAGGGAAAGATATCAAATGGGGAGAAGTCAAAATCAAGGGAGACAATGAAATGACTTCTCACCCAATTTTTCGCCAGCTGCCCAATGATTTGTGGATGCCCGAGCGCTTAGCTCAGGCAGCCACCAGAGCTAATCTTTTTCTTTATCTATACTACTCCTATATAGCAATTGGTATCCACGTGGCACACTCCATTGCTCTCTATTTTCTTCAAATTGGTGCCACGTGGCATACCCTTTAACCAATAACTTCATTCCATGTGTGTATGTAAATGTAAATTAATTATCATTATTCTCTTTCCTCACTAATTAATATTTTGTTAACCCTTCATTAATTCTTATACACCCTACTTCCCCATTCCCATAATCCAATAAAATTATTTCTCATCTAAATACAGTTCATATACCCCACTTCAACCACACTCAACATCTTATTAAAAATTAATTAATTAGTCACTTATTAAGTGAGCCCTATACTAAACTCGAATTATTTTGACGTGGCATCTTGGGAGACCATTATTTTTAATTCTCTCCATTTAGCAATCCTCATTGGTATTCTCATTGCCACCTCTTTAACTTCTCAAGGAACCTATCTATCTCATACGATTTCTCTCTTAGATAACTCCTCCATCTTTCTCCATTAATCTCCTTAATTAATTCAAACACTTCAGTCTCTCCCCATATAAATCTCTACGGCTCTCTCTCCTATCCCTTCACCTCCCCCTCCCTCTCCCCCCTCCTTCAACCTCCTCTTTTCTTCATCTCTCATGTAACTATTATCATATTTTCAAAGAGTTTCATTTCCTAAGAAGTTTCAAATTTCCAAAATGTCTCTCCATCTCTCACAAAGAGACAGTTATATATCCCTTAATAAAGTTAAACCTTCATTCCTTATATATATCTCTCGCTCCCTCACTGGTGGGTGCTCTCTCTTCCCTTTCCTCTCTCTCTCTCACTCTCTCTCTGCGTACATGTGATTGCATTACCGATAATCTGTTAGCTTCTCCGATGTAGACACCTTGTCCATGGTTAAGCTAGAGCCTACTGCCTCCTCCTCTGTATCTAATGGCTAGCTTGCTCGCTCTTGTCCTCCTTCATCTCTCTCGCAATGAAGATAAATTAGATGATTGCAGCAAATGAGATTAATGGAACCTCAAAACCCCCTCTTAGTCTCTGCCATCACCACACTCTCTCTCTCCATGCATGTAGCATGCATATTTAACTCACACAAGACGTGGTGGGGGCCAACTCCTGTGTTTCTCCTTGAAACCAGGATTCTGTGTAATCTCTAATCTCAGTCGTACATGATGTGTGTATCCAAGTGAAATATAATATCCTGTTTGTATATGTATTAAACCTTAATTATTCTATTTGTATATATAGTAACGTGCATTCAGTTACATTTCCCTTAAAAATATAGCTGTTATAATATATTTCATACACACGGCTCAATCTAGCCGTGACTGGGAACCAATCATATTCCTTTTGTATTATCTCTTGGTCCAATGGTACTGTATGCCCCTCTTATTGCTTATGAGAGATGTGTTGGGGATACTGGGATCTATTCCAGTGGATGATGTCTTGCAAGTGTTCGATCACTCCGTTACTAACTACAACCCTAAACACTAACTTATAATTGCTATTAACAATAAGTAAACAATATATATCACTTGCAAAAAAAAAAAATCTGTATAGTGGCATGACTTGTGGTCCACTTAATAAGCCAGCTGTCTAACAAAAAATCAACATGGTCAGTGAATCTTAGTCATTGAATTTGAGGGTTTAATTTGTTGTTGCAAACATTTTAACAGACATGAATTTTGGTTAATTACTAGATCCTACAATTACGGAATGGGCCTTATGGTTTAGATGATATTCCGGGCATTGCACTAGGTGGATTAACAGCTGAAGAAAGCATAAAGGGGTTTCCATTTCCTCCGAGACTAGAACTAGGAGACTCTAATTGGCCAAAGACGGAAGAAGCTAGGTGCACATGAAATATTATACCATTGAAGGAGATCTCCTAAATTTACTTCATCAGACGATCTTAACCATATGATCATTGATTTGCATAACCATCAAAACGGTGGAGGCAGACATAACACTTCCCTACATTGAATAAATTTACTGAAACGCCTTCTAAAGAGGGAACTGTATCCACCCATTTGTAGGGAAAGGAGTACTGAAGTTGTTTAATCCCAAACAAACTAACAATAAATTTTTTTTGAAAATTTTTTTATCTCCTTGATGCAAGGAAGTACTAATACTACACTCCTACTAATGAATTTTTTCTTACATATACTCTAATCATACTATAATTAATCATCACCCCTCAAACATTGAGACATATGAAGTTGGAACTCTATAGGGATTGTATATAATTTACAAAACACATGTTTAACAAATATCTCTCTTTTTTCACATTATATTTAGACTATCTTTTTTTGTATCTTGTGTCGGTTGCATGTCTTACTCATCTTTTTTACTTCCCGTGCATAGCACGGGGATTGTGCTAGTCTTATATATGCAAATGACTCCATAACGATGGACTTTAGCTACCTTTAAAATTCAAAAGACCCTGGGAAGCATTGGAATGGCAGATTTGCCTCGTTTCTCCATAGATCTTGTTGGGACGCGTATAAGCAGCGGAATTGTGACCCGTGACTTCAGCAAAGTGGAACTAGGAGCATGAGCTTAAACCTTGAGCGTCGATTATGAACCAAGTTGAGCTAGGCTTTCTCCTCTACGGGATTTTGCACAACAATTGGGTGTAGTGTGGTGTACCTTAACAAGTCTCAAAAGAGACACAAGAATTTCCTTGAGAGATACGATTCTCTCGTTACCAAGAATTGAAAGTGTATTTCTTTGGACAATAACTTGCCTTTTTCCTCCTCTTACATACGGGATATTTATACACCAAGAAAAGAGTTGTTAGACTCCATAAATCCATTCCTTGATTCTTGCTAAAAGGCATCTAGATCAACGGTCTAGATTAAACCACTCAATCCTTAACTCCCTTGGCTCAATGTAACGGTTCTAACGGCTCTTTGGGTCTTAATGACTCGGTCAAAGTGGCTGTTAGGCCATTTGACTAAATCTAAGACATCCAACGGTCATCCTTTGCCAAGATACCCACTCTGGCTTAGAGATGATCCGATGCTCCTCATCCCACAATACTAACATGAAATTATGCACAAATGTATGCATGAAGTTTGAATATAAATAAATATCATATAGTATATTTGTAAAACATGAACATGCATGTGATGATGTGCACGAGTGTGTGATGCATGTGGGAATTTGTATTATTGAGGTTAGATATACCCATCAATAATCATAGCGGTTCGATCGAGGGATTGTAGCCACCCGATCCCATTATCCAACAGATCTTTTTGTTCATTCATCAATCCCACTCCCACCAGGTTTCATCACCAAGAATGGCTGATGCGCTTGTTTCCCTTATTTTGGAGCAATTACTCACCATCATCGGACGAGAGGTTCAACAAGAGGTGAGGCTGGTTGTGGGAGTTAGAAAAGAGGTAAACAAGCTCTCTTTTACACTCACTGCTATCCAAGCCGCACTCGAAGATGCGGAGGAGAAGCAAGTGACGGACAAATCGGTGAAAGATTGGTTAGAGAAACTCAAAGACATAGCCTATGATATTGATGATGTGTTGGATGAGTGGAGCACTGAAATCCGCAGATCACAGATTGAGGGAGTTGATGATGACGCTTCCATCCCCAAGACGAAGAAGGTATGCTCCAACCTTTTATCTCCTTGCTTTGCTTTCAATAAAGTGGGTTTGCGTCGTGATATTGGAAGCAGGATAAAGGACATGAGGGAAAGACTAGATGAAATTGCAAAAGAGAAAGATGAGTATAGTTTCAATCTAAATAAGAGAATTGATGAACCAAAGGCGCAACAAACTAGCTCCATAATTGATATTTCGGAGGTGCGTGGTCGGGATCGAGATAAAGATGTTATAATAAGCAAGTTGTTGAGTGAGACTAGTCGAGAGGAGATGGGCCTTCCTATCATATCTATAGTTGGAATGGGAGGGTTGGGGAAGACGACCCTCGCCCAACTAGTCTTTAACGACCAGAAGGTGAAGGCCCATTTCGAGAAGAGAATTTGGGTGTGTGTGTCTGATCCTTTTGATCAGACAAGGATTGCCAAAGAAATTATTGAAGCCTTTACGGGGAAAGTGCCTGAGATCAGTTCATTAGACATTTTGCATCACAGTTTAGGTCATGTTCTTCAGGGAAAGCGGTTTCTTCTTGTGTTAGATGATGTGTGGACTGATGCCCAAAAAGATTGGGAACCGTTCAAGACTTTGCTCAAACTTGGTGCACATGGATGTAGAGTTGTGGTGACCACACGCAAGGAAGGAGTTGCGTCGATGATGGAAACAATTTACACCCATAAATTGAAGGAACTATCTGAGCAGGATTGTTGGTCCTTGCTTAGTCGTATAGCATTTGGGGGAAGGGGAAAAGATGAGTGTGAGGAACTAGAAGATATTGGTAAAAAAATTGCAAAGAAATGCAAAGGGTTGCCTCTTTCAGTAAGAACCATAGGAGGTCTTTTACGCTCCAAACCAAGGAAACAAGAATATTGGTTGAATGTCTTGGAAAGTAAAACATGGGAATTAGACGATGTTGCGAAACATGTTTTACCGGCCCTACAGTTGAGCTATTACGATTTGCCCTCACATTTGAAATGTTGTTTTGCATATTGTGCCATCTTTCCAAAAGATCATGTAATAGACAAGGACAAGTTAATCAAGATGTGGATGGCACATGGTTTTATTAGAACAGAGGGGAGTAGAGAGCTTGAAGTAAAAGGTGGGGAGTATTTCGATAACTTGGCGATGCGCTCATTTTTTCAGAATTTTACTAAAGATAAGAACGGGAACATATCTTGTTGCAAGATGCATGATATGGTGCACGATTTTTCCCAATTTCTCGCACAAAAGGAATGCTTTATTGTGGAGAATAGTAATGCAAAAGAGTTGAACTTGAGCAGGGCACGCCATTCAAATCTCATGGTTGAATTAGATTCATTTCCTCCCTCCATTTACAATGCAAAAAATTTACGCACTCTTCTATCAATTAATATTATTCTCCTTCCCGATTTGTTCTCCCATTTGACATGTCTTAGGGTCTTGGATTTGAGTTATTCTGATGTCAAAGAAATACCGAGTGGGGTAGGAAAACTGATACATCTAAGATATCTTGACTTGTCTTGGACAGGTTTGGAGGAATTACCTGAAGCGATGAGTAATTTATATAATTTGCAGACCTTGAAGCTTAATAATTGTGTAAAACTTCAAAAACTATTTGAAGGATTGGGGAAAGCAATTAGCTTGAGACATCTTGAATTTGATAACACTACTCAACTAAGCTACTTACCAGAAGGAATAAGAAGATTGACCACTCTCCGAACATTAAGAAAGTTTCCTGTAGGTGGTGGCGAAAGATGTAAGATTGGGGTCTTAAGAAACCTCAATCTCCTCCGAGGGAGCCTAACGATAACGGGGTTGGGGAATGTGGCACATGTTAACGAGGCTAAGGAGGCAGACTTGAAGAACAAGACGTACCTTGATAAATTGACTTTGAATTTCTTAGAAGGAGTGGGAGGGGAGGCGAGGCTGAAGGGTGTGATTGAAGGACTCCAACCACATTCCAACTTGAAAGTATTGGAAATAAGAGAGTACCAGGGCACCCTATTCCCAAACAATTGGATGATGAACGATGATGGTTCAGTAGTGTTGTCCAATTTGGTTACATTGAATCTAATTCTATCTAGAAAGTTGATACGACTGCCTCCTTCTCTGGGGAAACTACCATCTCTTGAAAAGCTTATCATATCGGGCATGGATTCTGTGACATACATGGGACATGAATTTTTTGGAGTGGGAGATTATGCCACAAAGAAAGATGGAGGAGTATCTTTAGTAATATATCCAAAGTTGAAGTCACTTTCTTTTCGCTATATGAGGAATTGGGAGGTGTGGGACATGACAGTAGGCGTGAAAGATGATATCACAATAATGCCGCATCTCACTTCTTTGGAACTTAATTCTTGCGAAAAGTTGAAGGTGTTGCCGCACCTCCTTCCAAACATACATCTACAAATGCTGCAGATCTGGTGGTGCCCAATTTTGAAAGAACGTTGCAAAAAAGAGGAATGGAGCAAGATATCACACATTCCAGCCATCTCCATTCAACCAGATAAGGTAAGAGTAGTTGGATGCCTTCCATTATTATCTTAATATCTTCTGTAGAATTATGAAGAGATATTAATTTGGACCTTGAACCCTAACCCTTAATCGATGAAATAGGGGGTTAAGATTTTGAACCCTAACCCTTAATCTTCTGCAATTTTTTGGGGTTCCTTCTTTTGCGTTTTTTTTGGGGGTTATGCGTGTATGCACGATTTGGATTATGCGTGTATGCACTTTGGGCATTTGGCATAGAAATATTGGCGGATCCAAGAAAAATTACTCTAATCTGAACCTAATATTTACGGAGCCTAAACTGTTCATTTTGTATGCAGATGAGGGCAAGAATTGTGCCAATGGCTTTTAGAGGTTCTCCTTTTGAGATTTAGTATTCCAGTTGCATTCATTGAGGTTAAGAAGATTCGTTTCAAGGTGAGTTGGTGTTTTTGTTTTCTAATTTACATCTCGAAGAAATATTATCTCTGTTTCTATGTGTGTTTTTGTTTTCTGATTTAGGTAATTTTCTTGCTTTTTTTTTTTCTTTAATGTTCTCTTCTCTGTTCTGTTAATTGGAGTTTGTATTCAATGAGGCTGCTGCCAGCTTTGGGGTTTTGGGCTTTAGTAGATTTGTATTTGTTCGATAATGTTTTAATTTTTTTTTGTGTGCTTTGTATTGTTTTATATTTCTAGGTTTGTATTCGATGAAACCCAGAGATTAGGGGTTTGTATTCTCTAGGTGCTGGTTTGGGGTTCTGGGTTTCAATAGATTTCTCCACCCCAGTTCTTTGTTTTCCTGCTATTTTACTGGTTTCAAGTTTGATGTCAAAAATATAACCTCTTAAGCGAGCAAGTTATGAGATGTATGTGATATATCCTTCTTGATAACAATGAGCAGACATGGATAACGAGAGAAGATCTCGTTGAAAGAGATAACATGAACAACTCAAAATGTCTTTTGGAAACTTCAAATTTAAAGCAAAGACATTTGACAAGTCTCCCATGATCTCTTTCCTATGATTCAGCCACTTAAATTTAAATTTGTTGAACTGTCCCCAACTTCATGCCAACCATTGTAACTGAATAAGATAGTATGATTATATGGGGAGAATTTCAATCTATTTTTCTATCCCTCCTCCCATTATAATGGTAAAGATTTTTTATTTTTGTAATCTCATGTGTCTTAATATGTGTTGAAATTATGATATAACTTGGTGTTTTTGTTGCAACTTGTCTCTCCAGACACGAGGTCGTGCTCCCGTAGACCAAGTGTCACCCATTGAGGTAATTTTTACTTTTTGACAATTAACATGTGTGAATGTCATACTTATATATATAAATACAGGAGTATGTGCTGTTGTTTTTCTAAATTTGCATCCGTATACTGGAACAGACTTTCCTTACACAAATGATTGTTCCGGCTAGCTTTATGTTTTACATAAAAGGCACGGAAAATGACATATCTTTCTCATGAGTTATATAATCTTTTCCATTTTGGATTCACACAAATTGTTCAATTTCATACCTTTAGCTTACACATGGTCCTTTTCTAGGCTAGTCTAACATATAATTTTTAAAGCCAGCTTGATATGAACCCGTGGGATCGAAATCCCTTGAACCCACAATCAAATTGAAAACTCACCCAAGAAAGCCAAGAATCAAGTCAAGAAGATCTAGACCCGTTGAAATTTGTTTCAAGAACCTAGATTGCAGTGAGAATGCCACAAAGGATCTGCCTTTGATAAATTCTTAGTTCATTCAAGAACAAGTAGAGAAAACTGAACTCTCTCTGAAGAAAAAAAATTCATTCACGTTAATGCCTCTCCAAAATGCAGCTACACATGTTTTTAAACCCCTCAAAGAAACCCTAGGGCCAAATAAGGCCTACATCAATTAAAGACATGGGCTGAACATCTTCAAGGCCAAACATCCTAAACTACACACCTATAGCTAATAAAAGAGGTCTACTTAATGAATTAAATAGGCCCAAACACCTACAACCATAGAAACATAAAAAATAGGCCAACACGCCTATACTTATTGAAATAAAAGTTTACACTAAACCCACCCACCCCCCCACCCCCCTCTCTGTAGCTTGTATCACATGGATTAGAGCTGGTTCTTCTCCTTTCAAGCCCATCTTAAATGTTGGGGTCTTGCTTGATGAATTTGTAAACTCGGCCCAAGTGGATTGCACCAATCCTTGCATTGCCTCCTTGATCTTCTTAGCTCTTGACCTTGTGATTGGCCCATCTGGAACTTGCAAGGGATCTTTATGACTCAGTCCACCATGGTGCCCATCATTCCCCCTCTCCTCAAAAGGATTCGACCTCGAATCGTCACCTACATCAAAGGGAGAAAGATCAGAAACATTGAAAGTAGCAGAGACATTATACTCACCTGGAAGATCCACTTCATAAACATTATCATTAATTTTCTCAACGATTTGGAAAGGTCCATCTCCTCGAGGATGCAATTTAGTTCTTCTATGGGCTGGGAATCTTTCTTTGCGCAGGTGAACCCAAACCCAATCTCCTGGTTCAAAGGTGACACGCCTTCGCCCTTTATTGGCTTTGGAAGCAAACTTTTCATTCTTTTGCGCAATTTGAAGCCATACCCTCTCATGAATTGACTTCACCAATTCGGTCTTCTTTTGTCCATCCAAGCTACTCCTTTCATCAATAGGTAAAGGCATCAAATCTAAAGGAGTGAGTGGATTAAAACCATAAACAATTTCAAAGGGAGAATAAGAAGTAGTAGTATGCATAGTCCTATTATATGCAAACTCTATAAATGGCAAACAATCCTCCCAAGTTTTTAAATTCTTATGAATGACAGAGCGTAAGAGTTGAGTTAAAGTCCTATTGACTACTTCAGTCTGTCCGTCAGTTTGTGGATGACAAGTAGTGGAAAATAAAAGCTTGATACCTAATTTTCCCCACAAAACCTTACACAAGGATCTAGGAGTGTAGAGGATTACCATAAAGAGATGGAGGTGGCTATGATTCGGGCTAATGTAGAGGAGGATTGGGAGGCCACAATGGCCAGATTTTTAAGTGGTTTGAATAGGGACATAGCCAATGTAGTTGAGTTGCAGCATTATGTGGAGATAGAAGACATGGTGCACATGGCTATGAAGGTAGAGAGGCAGTTAAAGAGAAAGGGGGCAGCAAGGTATACTTCAGTTTCTAGCACTCCTTGGAAACCAAAGTGGGATATAATGATCGAGCTGTAGTAAAAGGGAAGGCCGAACCACCTAAGGGAAAAGATGAGGGAACTAGCACGAACAAACCCAAGGTAGATTTCCAACCTTCAAGGAATAGAGATATTAAATGTTTTAAATGTTTGGGTTCAGGGTACATCGCGTCTCAATGTCCAAACAAGCGGGTGATGGTTATGCATGACAATGGGGAGGTGATGACTGAGAATGAGGATGCTAGTGATGAGGTGCCCGAGTTGGTTGATGCTAGTGATGATGATGGAGTGGAATACCCCATAGAAGGTGAGTCTCTTGTTGCCAGTCGTGCTCTCAATACACAAATTAAGGTAGATGATATGGAGCAGCAGAGAGAGAACATATTTCATACTAGATGTTATGTAAACAACAAGGTATGTAGTATGATTATAGACGGGGGGATGTAGGCCTTATTTGGCCCTAGGGTTTCTTTGAGGGGTTTAAAAACAGGTGTAGCTGCATTTTGGAGAGCCATTAACATGAATGAATTAAATAGGCCCAAACACCTACAACCATAGAAACATAAAAAATAGGCCAACATGCCTACACTTATTGAAATAAAAGTTTACACTAAACCACTAAGGCTATGCTCCCCCCCCCCCCCTGTAGCTTGTATCACATGGATTAGAGCTGGTTCTTCTCCTGTCAAGCCCATCTTAAATGTTGGGGTCTTGCTTGATGAATTTGTAAACTCGGCCCAAGTGGATTGCACCAATCCTTGCATTGCCTCCTTGATTTTCTTAGCTCTTGACCTTGTGATTGGCCCATCTGGAACTTGCAAGGGATCTTTATGACTCAGTCCACCATGGTGCCCATCACAGCTTAATATAACCTTTTTTTTTCCAATTTTTTGATAGGCCAAGTTGATATATACTTGTTCAGCACTACCCTAAACACCATTTTGTTGTGATTGAAGGTTAACCTAATACATACCCACAAATGAAGTTTTTATAGGAAATGTATGAACAAGTTATGAACAGAAATTCATTAAGTTCAACAGGAAATGTAATACATACCCACAAATGTCCCTCTTTGAATAGTCCACTACTGACCACTGAATTCAGATTAATACCCAAGTTCAACAGTTCATGAAGCATCTCTATAGCTTCTCCCTTTGGTACAGATCCCACAAATCAGTGCCGTATAGGTTCTAATATTTAACATAATAATTGAAATGAGTTTTTCTGCAAGCATCCTCAAGAGTCAATCACATGTACTCATCTTTTCTAGGATGAGGAGGAGAAACATGGGATTTTGCCATTCCCAACCATGCAATAATTCCAACTGCATGGATTATCCATCCAAATATGTCATACTTGAGATTCATTGTTTTTCTTTATCTTGGAATTCTTTGCACATCCTATGCAATTCTGAAATGAAATTTTCTCTTTCAAAGATATTTCCTCTTTCGGGGACTTACTTGGCACCACATTTCAGATCTTGATTTCTAAAAAGTAACCATTACCTGATTGGGCGTGCATTAATCTTTGCATAAGCTTTGTCTATTTTGGTGACATCCTCACTCCATCTATGTAATTTGTATCTTCAGTAGCTTTCAGATATAAACTGTTCATTTTGTTCCCGGACTCTTTATTTTATACTTGTTAACTGCCTAAATTCCAAATGACAACAATTTTCTAGTAAATCCTCTGTGAGACCAAGAGAACCTGTTGGGATTGCAAATTCAACATCTCCCAATTTTATCCTCTGTTAAATGTAATATTAAATATGGAAAATTTTAAGTGTAATGCTTTACTCCTTTTGTTACTTTTTTATATTTAAAAATTGACATGTTTTCATTTGTTTTTGTAGGAGGGAGGAGCCAGCACTCATTTCTCATACATTGATCATGACCCCAGGCGTAGTGGGATTTTTTTTTTTTTGGAGAAGATGTAATGAATTGTCTTAAAAGATATGTTTTGTAAACCTTAACTCATTTTTGGAGATGATGTAATGGGTTGTCTTAAAAGATATGTTTTGTAAATTTTAACTCAGTATTGTCATGTTATTTTGAAGGAATGTAATGTTTATATTTTGAATTATTTAAAATTTTAGATTTTATAGTTTGGATATTTAATTATTATTATATTGATTACATGTGGGAAATACATGTACAAATTTTTTTATTAAATTAATAATTGAATTAAAAAAAAAAAAACAATATCTATACCGCCGCAACTTTTGGTTATAACAATTACGTAATTTATTCCCGGCGGTTTTTAAAATTGCCCCTATTTATTTAATACCAGCAGTTTTTAAACTGATCCTATAGTTTTTAATTCTGGAAGTTTTTAAATTGCCCCTATTGTTTTTAACTAGCAGAATCGCACGGGTGTGAATAATTTTTTTTTTTTTTAAATGAGAAAATACATTTACACGCTTTGAGGTTTGAT
Organism: Tetracentron sinense; assembly: GCA_015143295.1. Lineage (NCBI taxonomy): Eukaryota > Viridiplantae > Streptophyta > Magnoliopsida > Trochodendrales > Trochodendraceae > Tetracentron > Tetracentron sinense. Next base: position 24,550,525 of record CM026552.1, read on the forward strand.
GAAAATACACATAGAATCCCTCAATTTTCAAAAAATACATTAAGTACCCTTATGTTTTTAAATAATGGCACTTCGACCCCCTCCATCAGGTGACCGTTAGTCAACTCCAGAAATGCTGATGTCCTGTGATGAAGTATATAAAATTCCAAAATTGCCCTTCTAATTTTTAGAAAACACTATTCTTGCTCGAAAACACTATTTATTTAATATTTAAAAATCCGGTTCTCACCCATGAGGTCGCCACGTGTCCCTTTTGACACCCCTAAACCGTTGTTAAGATTCACCCACCCATCCATGGTTTTTTTTTAAAAATATTAATTCTTTTTTAAAAATTAAAAAAAAAATTAGTTTTTCTAATATTAAAAACAGTTTTTTAATACCAACCCTTGAGGTCGCCATGTGTCCCTTTTGACACCCCTTAACCGTGGTTAAGATTCACCCATCCATCCTTGGCTTTTTTTAAAAATATTAATTTATTTTTGAAAATAAAAAAAAATAGAGTTTTTTAATATCACCCCTTGAGGTCGTCACATGTCCCTTTTGACACCCCTTAACCGTGGTTAAGATTCACCCACCTATCCTTGTTCTTTTTTACATATTAATTTTTTCAAAAATTAAAAAAAAATAGATTTTTTTTAATATTAAAAACAGTTTTTTAATATCACCCCTTGAGGTCACCACGTGTCCCTTTTGAATCCCCTTAACCGTGGTTAAGATTCACCCACCCATCCTTGGCTAACGGTGGTTAAGATTCACCCACCCATCCTTGGCCTTTTAAAAAAAATATTGATTCATTTTTGAAAATTTTAAAAAAAAACAATTAGAGTTTTTCTAATATTAAAAACAGTTTTTTAATATCACCACTTGAGGTGCACCCGTGTCCCCTTTTGACACCCCTTAACGGTCACCCCTTAAAGTTGCCATGTGTCCCTTTTGACACCCCTTAACCGTGGTTAAGATTCACCCCTTAATTTTCAAAAATGAAATAATATTTAAAAAAAAACCAAGGATGAGTGGATGAATCTTAACCACGGTTAAGGGGTGTCAAAAGGGACACGTGGCAACCTCAAGGGGTGATATTAAAAAATTGTTTTTAATATTAATTTTTTTTTTTTTTTAATTTTCAAAAAAAAATTAATATGTAAAAAAAAACAAGGATAGGTGGGTGAATCTTAACCACGGTTAAGGGGTGTCGAAAGGGACACGTGACGACCTCAAGGGGTGATTTTAAAAAACTCTATTTTTATTTCATTTTCAAAAATGAATTAATATTTTTAAAAAGAGCCAAGGATGGGTCCGTGAATCTTAACCACGGTTAAGGGGTATCAAAAGGGACATGTGACGACCTCAAGGGGTGGTATTAAAAAACTGTTTTTAATATTAAAAAAACTCTAATTTATTTTTAATTTTCAAAAAAAAAAAAATATTTAAAAAAAAAACCAAGGATGGGTGTGTGAATCTTAACCACGGTTTTAGGGGTGTCAAAAGGGACACGTGGCGACTTCAAGGGGTGATATTAAAAATCTGCTTTTAATATTAAAATTTTCTTTTTTTTTTAATTTTCAAAAAAGAATTAATATTTTTAAAAAACAAGGATGGGTGGGTGAATCTTAACCACGGTTAAGGGGTGTAAAAAGGGATATGTGGCGACCTCATGGGTGAGAATTGGATTTTAAATGTTAAATAAATAGTGTTTTGGAGTAAGAATAGTGTTTTCTGAAAATTAGAGGGGAAATTTTGGAATTTTATATACTTCATCACATGACACCAGCATTTATGTGAGTTGCCTAATGGTCAACTAATGGAGGGGTCTAAGTGCCATTATTTTAAAAAGTAAGGATACTTAATGTATTTTTTGAAAACTGAGAAGGTCTATGTGTATTTTCGTCAAATCTCAGGAGGTGTAAATGTATTTTCTCCTTAAAAAAAAATACAAAATAATTACAAAATTATAATGAGTTAGAAATAATATGTGAAATAATTATTTTATGAGGAGATCTATATATTAGGGTGATGCAGAGATAAGAATGAGAAGGATAAAGAAGGTAGTTAAGAGATGATATTTATGAGTCTCACTTAAGTGGAGTTGGGACTTGGGGAGAAAGAGGAGATCTTTGTTGAGTAAAAGAATCTGTTAGGGCATGAGAGAAAGTTAATAGTGGGAAGAGAAAATAGGAAGTTAAGAGATGATATTTATGACTCTCACTATGTGATGATGTGGCATCACAAAACTTAAAATGGAGATCAAAGAGAATGCCACATAGGCATCCTATCTCTATAGTATATAGTAGTAAAGACCCATGTAATGCACAAGATTAATAAAAAAATTAAAATTTTATTAAAAGCAAAATTGTGCACACATCTAGCCTTCATGGCCCAACATCATGACTTGAGAAACATCATTTAGACTCTGAAGACTCTTGCCTAACGAGGATGAAACTTAATGATATATTGGAATAAGATGCATCTAACATAACAATTAACACTTTAGGGTGATAAAGTCCTGTGCATCGATAAGAATAATCGTTAACACACCTCCCTACTCCTATTAGGCCTAGTGTTAAAAAAAATGCACATATCATGAGGCCGAACTTGAAAGACATCTACACCAGGGCTTTGTCCCAGTGGTAGTGTATCCCTTTCTTTGGGGGAGGTATAGGGTTCCATTCCCGAGAGGGTGGGAGTTTGTATATACTCTCTACCTGCCCACTAACTGAACAGATACTAACACCTAACACCTAACCAGCGTTGCGGCTTAAACGTATATCCCAAACCAAAAAAAAAAAAACATGAAAGACATCTAACAATATATACTAACACCACTATCGAGAGAGTAGAGTGCCAAAAAAATCATTAAGTTGCGGGCTCGCGGGCTCACGTTGCACCCTCGAGGATTAGTCCTAACCCAAAGGGTTGGGACACCTCGAGTTCCAAAAAAAAAAATCATTAAGTTGGACAAATGTGTTTAAATTTTGTGTAATTTTTTTTTTATAAATAATAGTTCTAATGATTAATAATAATAACAATGTACTGTAATATTCAATCTCTAAGAAACATCTAATAAAATAATTTTCTAATATATATATATATATATATATATTAAAAAAAATTATATTTATTATCTAAAAAATGTATATGTTATTAGATAATAAATAATAATTGCTTTTATTTGACATAATATGTTTTAGTAATGGAACAACCCTTGATGGGATACACATCGTACCCCCAAGGTCCAATAATGAATAACATATCATGTAAGCAACCATGTTAAATAATAAACTTTAAAACCCAATTATACACACATTGCTTGAGCTGAGATTTGAGAAACGTTGAAAAATGTAGCAAAATAGCTAATAATATATCAAGGTAAAGAGGAACGATTGAGTGTATCATGGTTACATATATAGGGTATATGATCTACTATAGACCATCACCTTCTCTTACATTCCTTTATGCAAGCCAAGTTGTTGCCTCTTAGCACCAATTGTAGTGAGAAAGAGCAAACCCTTACACAACTGATGGGTGAAAACATTCAACATTCCGAAAATGAACCTCAGGTAATTTGCCCACATTAGTGAAGGTGATGTGCTATTGCTTTGCTGTAAAAACTGTCTCCCTCTCTCTCTTCAACCCATATCCATCTCCCCCATCGCTCTAAAATTTTTTGGGTACACTACCCTCTCCTGTATCTCATCAACCCTCTCTTATGATGAAATCTTATGAGAGTTAGTTGTGGAGAGAGAAAGTGTTGTGTTTTTTGGTGTGATTCAAAACTAAAGGAAAAACATTGTTTTTTAAGTTTGTGTGTTTCTTTTAGTCCCACATGGAAAAACTATGAATAGTTTTACCTCTTTATAAGAAAGAGAGTTGGAAGAAGGCTTGGGCCTTCAAGGGCCTTTGAATTTGTTGTCTACCCACCCATTGCACATTGTGACTATACTATGCTACAACTCACACACACACGCGTGCGCCGAGCCGAGTTGGTCGGGCGGGTCGGGTTGGGTTGGGTCATTGATAAAATATTATTTTTTATACAATGTTTATTATTAATTTTTTAATTAATCATGGTTACCGTTTTATTACCGTTTGGCATACCTCTAATTACTAGTGATTATTTTATTCCCGTTTTATTACCGTTGTGGTAATTAATTAGATTAATTTCGGGTATTAAAAATTCAGTTTTGGAAATCAACAGACTTCTTACTATTTCCTAATCTATATAAAGAGGGTTTCTATACAGGTTTATACACAGAATTTTTTATTGGGTTCTTCTAAAAAGCAAGCTAGTATATACGAGTTCATCTCTTTTCTTCCTCTGGTTTTGGGGTAATTTTTTTATCAATATTTTCGAGTTTGCTGGGCTAAGAATACAGAGTAGTGTACGATAGTAGAGGGTGAATTTTCTACTGTCAGGAATAGATCTGTGAAGCTGTTGTATCTTGGGAGACATCGTGACCAACAACCCATTGCATCTGTGGGGGCGCGAATTGTCTTAAAGAGAGCGACGTGATCCGCGCCTCACTTCACAAGAGCTATCGAGTTGCTAATCAATTTTCAAGTGCATGATTATTTCTGAGTTCGTGGTAGCAGTATTGTTCGTGATTTTCTGGATTTAGCATTTACAGGTATTTTGGAACAACATTTTTAAGGCAATTCGCCATGACTTCTGTGAATGTTAGAACGAATGATTCTGTGATTAGGACTGAAATTTTTGATGGGTCTAACTTTAAGCGTTGGCAACAGGAAATGCTTTTTCTGCTCACATCGCTTAAATTAGCATTCATTATAAGGAAAGATGGGAATCTGCAGATTTTTTGTGCAAATGGCACATTTTAAATGGCATGACTAATGCAATGTATGATTTATATTGCACTGAAAAATCTGTAAAAAGCTTATGGGTTGCTTTAGAGAAAAAATATCAAACTGAGGAGGCTGGGTCTAAAAAATATGCAGTGAGCAGATTTTTAAAGTTTGTAATGGTTGATGATAAATCCGTAGTAAAACAAACTCAGGATTTTCAAATAATAATTCATGAGATTATTATTGAGAGAATGAAAATTCCAGAACAATTTCAAGTGGCTGCTATTATAGAGAAATTACCTCCTTCATGGAAGGATTTCCGAAATTCTCTTCGCCACAAATCAAAGGAATTTTCGATTGAAAATTTAGTAATGAGAATTCGGATTGAAGAAGAATCTAGAGCCCAAGATAAAAAAGAAGAGAATTCTGAGATGACTTCAAAGGTTAATTTTGTTGATTCTTCGGGGAAGAAAAAACAGAAATTCTTGAAAACCAACAAGAAGCCTATGAAAAATAAGAAGCCTTATCAACCTTTTCAGAAGACATGAGAAAGCTCAAAATCGAGTGGATGTTTCGTCTGTGGAAAATCTGGACATTTTGCTAAGAATTGTCAATTCCGGAAAAGGAATTATTCTCAAGCAAATATGGTGGAAGAACCTTTAGTTGCTATGATCACTGAAATCAACATGATGGGTTTCAGTGAGGGTTGGTGGGCAGACACAGGTGCGACGAGGCACGTTTTTTATGACAGAAATTTATTTAAAAAATATGAGGCTATCAAAAGCAACCATGATGTCCAGATGGGGAACTCCTCAACCTCTAAAGTTGTTGGAGTTGGAGATATCACTCTCGATTTCACTTCAGGGAAATCTGTGACTCTGAAGGACGTTCTTCACATTCCAGATGTGCGGAAAAATTTGGTGTCGGGCTATCTTCTGAACAAGGCTGGATTTAAACAAGTAATAGAGTCTGATAACTATGTAATTTCCAAATATGGAAAATTTGTTGGAAAAGGCTATGCAGCCAATGGCATGTTTAAACTTAATGTTTTGAGCAATAAAATTTCTTCTGCTTATATTGTGTGTTCAGTTAATTTTGGGCATAATCGATTAGGACATACAAATGAAAAATATGTGAAAACTATGAGTAATTTAGGAATAATTCCTAAATTAAATGATACCGTTTTTGATAGATGTGTGTATTGTAGTCAATCAAAAATAGCAAAAAAATCTTTTCATAAAGTAGACAAATCATCAGATATTCTAGGCCTAATTCATACTGATATTTGTGATTTAAAAGAAACAGTCACAAGAGGTGGTAAAAAATATTTTATTACATTTATAGATGACAAATCTAAATATACATATGTGTATTTAATTAGATCTAAAGATGAAGCTTTAAATATGTTTAAAATTTATAAAGCAGAAGTTGAAAATCAATTAAATTAAAAAATTAAAATATTAAGGAGTGATAGAGGAGGTGAATATACCTCTAATGAATTTGATTTATTTTGTGAATCAAGTGGAATAATACACCAAGTTACTGCTCCTTATACTCCTCAGCAAAATGGAGTTGCTGAAAGAAAAAATAGAACATTAATAGAAATGGTTAATGCAATGCTTAACAGCTCAGGCATACCTTTAAATTTATGGGGAGAAGCCCTAATCACTGCTAGTTATATTCAAAATAGAATACCTAGTAAAAAATCTAAAATGACTCCATATGAGATTTGGAAAGGGAGAAAACCAAATTTAAGTTATTTTAAAACATGGGGATGTTTAGCAATTGTTAGATTTAATGATCCTAAAATAAATAAATTAGGCCCTAAATCTAGGAGATGTGCTTTTATTGGTTATGCAATAAATAGTAAAACATATAGATTTTTAGATATTGAAAATAATGTGATTATTGAATCAAGGGAAGCTGATTTTTTTGAAAATCTTTTTCCTTTTAATTCTTCAAATAGTGGGGGTTTAATAAACCAAAATCCTAATTCTAAAAATCTTGAAATAATCGATTCAAATGAGGCTGAAATTGAGCATAGGAAAAGTAAAAGAGTTAAAAAGAGTAAAGATTATGGATCTGATTTTTATACCTATATGGTAGAGAACGATCCTATTTCTTTAAAGGGGGCATTTGAGTCACATGATTCTTCTTTTTGGAGAGAAGCTGTAGAAAATGAAATGATTCAATAATGTCCAATCACACTTGGATACTAGTTGATCCTCCTCCTGGAACTAGAACTATAGGTTGTAAGTGGATATTTAAAAAGAAACTTAAAGCAGATGGTTCAATAGAAAAATATAAGGCTAAGTTGGTAGCCAAGGGGTTTAAGCAAAAAGAATGAATAGATTATTTTGATACATATTCACCTGTATCAAGAATTACTTCTATTCGAGTACTATTTGCTATTGCATCTATTCATAATTTAATCATTCACCAAATGGATGTAAAAAGAGCATTCTTGAATGGTGATTTAGATGAAGAAATTTATATGGACCAACCAGAGGGATTTATTGTTCCTGGACAATCTAATAAAGTGTGTAAACTTATAAAATCATTATATGGTTTAAAACAAGCTCCAAAACAATGGCATGAGAAATTTAATAGAGTGTTAATATCTCATGGATATAGTACAAATGAAAGTGATAAATGTATATATTACAATTTTAATGGTGATTGTGGAGTTATCATTTGTCTATATGTAGATGATTTACTGATTTTTGGTTCAAATCATAAAATCATTAATGAGACAAAAGAATTTTTGTCTTCCCAATTTGATATGAAGGATCTTGGAGAAGCAAATTTAATTCTTAGAATTAAAATAATAAGGAGAGATGATGGGATAATTTTATCTCAATCTCATTACATTAAAAAATTATTAATAAAGTATAATCATTATGATTATAGTCATGTATGTACTCCTTATGATCCTAGTATTCACCTATCACCTAATAAAGGAGATAGTATAAACCAAAATGATTATGCTAGTGTTATTGGAAGCTTAATGTATGCTATGAATTGTACTTGTCCGGATATTGCATATGCAGTTGGAAAATTAAGTAGATACACTAGTAATCCTAATAGGGAACATTGTGATGCAATTAGCAGAGTTCTTAGATATTTAAAAGGAACTATGGATCATGGTCTTCACTATGGTAGATATCCTCCTGTATTAGAAGGATATAGTGATGCTAATTGGAATTCTGTCTCTGATGAATATAAAGCAACAAGTGGCTATATATTCACCATTGGTGGTGGTGCAATTTCTTGGAAATCCAAGAAACAATCAATTCTGTCAAATTCCACTATGGAATCAGAATTAATAGCTCTTTCTTTAGCGGGAGAAGAAGCAGAGTGGCTTCGGAACTTTTTGTTCGATATTCCTTTCTGGAATAAACCAGTCTCAGCTATTAAAATTAATTGTGCTTGCAATGCTGCAATAGGAAGAGCTAATAATACTCAGTATAATGGGAAATCTTGACAAATACGTCGAAAACATGCATGTTTGAGAGAACTCCTACGAGATGGAGTTATATCTATCAATGAAATCAGATCACCTGAAAATCTGGCAGATCCCTTAACTAAAGGTTTAGTAAGGGAAAAAGTGTGGACCACATCAAAGGGAATGTGACTTAAGCCAATTAAAAATAAACCAACTGTAATGGATACCCAACCTGAAGACTGGAGATCCCAAGAACAGGTTTAATGGGAAGAACGAGTTACTGAGTGGTTTGAGGTGAAAGCACTATAAAAGTAGAATAATATTATTATTCTTCTAGTCCTTTCCTATGGTATAAATAGTGCATAAAGTATGTGACGATTAGAGGCTGAGGGTTTTCTCTTAATGAGATCTATAGCTCTGTTGAGTGGGATGTGGAGTCACATAGGCATCCTTGATAGACTCACCTATATAAGTGTGGAAGTGGGGCCGCTTCCTATGAGAAATTGGCTATTTCTCTAGAGCACTTATTAAACTGGGATAAAAGCACATGGCCGAAAAGTGCTGGCTAAGACACCTGTAGACTCTGTAAGAGTTAATGTGTTTAAAGTATAAAAACTCATCACTAAAGATCTCAGTTTTGAATACCAAGACTTATGATCTATGGTAACTGAGTATCTGGTGAGAATTTTACTTTAAACTATAGAAAGGTTCAAATCTACGTGACACCTTTGTTTATGCATTAAATCTAATCTTACCCAGATATGTTAATTTTATTATTATTGTTTTTGAATCAAGTGGGGGATTGTTGTGTTTTTTGGTGTGATTCAAAACTAAAGGAAAGACATTGTTTTTTAAGTTTGTGTGTTTCTTTTAGTCCCACATGGAAAAACTATGAATAGTTTTACCTCTTTATAAGAAAGAGAGTTGGAAGAAGGCTTGGGCCTTCAAGGGCCTTTGAATTTGTTGTCTACCCACCCATTGCACATTGTGACTATACTATGCTACAACTCACACACACGCGCGCGCGCGCCGAGCCGAGTCGAGTCGGTCGGGCGGGCGGGCGGGTCGGGTTGGGTCATTGATAAAATATTATTTTTTATACAATGTTTATTGTTAATTTTTTAATTAATCATGGTTACCGTTTGGCATACCTTTAATTACTAGTGATTATTTTATTCCCGTTTTATTACCGTTGTGGTAATTAATTAGATTAATTTCGGGTATTAAAAATTCAGTTTTGGAAATCAACAGACTTCTTACTATTTCCTAATCTATATAAAGAGGGTTTCTATACAGGTTTATACACAGAATTTTTTATTGGGTTCTTCTAAAAAGCAAGCTAGTATATACGAGTTCATCTCTTTTCTTCCTCTGGTTTTGGGGTAATTTTTTTATTAATATTTTCGAGTTTGCTGGGCTAAGAATACAGAGTGGTGTACGATAGTAGAGGGTGCATTTTCTACTGTCAGGAATAGATCTGTGAAGCTGTTGTATCCTGGGAGACATCGTGACCAACAACCCATTGCATCTGTGGGGGCGCGAATTGTCTTAAAGAGAGCGACGTGATCCGCGCCTCACTTCACAAGAGCTATCGAGTTGCTAATCAGTTTTCAAGTGCATGATTATTTCTGAGTTCGTGCTAGCTGTATTGTTCGTGATTTTCCGGGTTTGCCTTTCTGGATTTAGCATTTACAGGTATTTTGGAACAACAGAAAGGCCTACTCTTCTTAAATAGAGATGAAAAGGAGAGGAGGGGTTGAAAATGGAAACTCTAGAATTTCAAACCGTTTTAACTTGTAATAGAGAGAATAAAATTTGTAACGGTTTCATAAATCAATACTCAATAGTATATCTCCTCCCTCACTCTTTTCCATCTCTTTCCCTTCTCTCTCTTCTTTATAATAACCAATTAATGAAAGAGAGAATTAGATATGAGTGAGGGAGAGGGAGAGTGAGGGAGGATTAATGAGAGGATTATGAAAGGTGATAAAAATTGTGGTTGGTCCCACTCATATTCTTTTATTGTGATGACTTGGCCTCATAAATGAAGATAAGTCTTATGTGGCATCAAGATGAAGACCTATGTGGCATCAAGATGAACAATCTAACTATGTTTTATAATAGTAGATAGATTCCGGCAGTTTTCAAAACTGCCCCTACTTATTTGATACTAGCAATTTTTAAAACCACCGTAAATTGCGCCGCTTTTACTAATTGCGACCATGCTTATAGCGGCGATTTGTAAAACCACCGGTATTAAAAATACCGGTGGTTTACCGGTGGTTTTTTTATTTGCAACGATGGTTTTGAACCGTGGGTAAAACCCCTCAATTTTGTCTAGGCAATAAAAACACTTGATTTTCTTAGCTTCGATCAGATGATGTATAATCAATCGATCATGCTAATCTTTTGCCATGTCTCTTGAGGGTCGGACCCTCATTGACATCAAACGGAATCCGAAATAACCTATTACTTGTCACATTAGTAGGCCGCTCACTAGAATCTCTCTCTCTATATATACAGGGAAAGTAACTAATGAGTACTAAAAGATGACAAGTAGTCTTTTTTTTGAATCCTGTTGGATGTTTAGGTGTGTCCATTTGGAGACATGAGTCAAAAAATCAGTTAGGTTGGACATGATTAGACTCGATTTTGTCAACATTAAATCTTAGGATTCACTAGACACTACCTAAGCTATATAAATGATTGATCTTCCCACCTTTGATCAAAAGCTCTATATAAATGTATGACCGAGCTATTTTTTTTGGCACGTGTCTCGCAGGAGATCCAAATTGACATCCCATGGTTTGATTTCGAAACAATCCCATTTCTCTTTCTATAACTATGTCCAAATTTCCTCTGAGTGGTGAGAGCAAAATACTCTTGCCTACATTTAAACACCCTTTAATTCAGGTTTAGTTTGGTTAAGAAGTTTCATACATAGTTAATTTCTTTTATTTATATTTCTAAAACAGAAGGTTAGATTCATTAGCTTAGCTTAACAACAATTAAAATTAGTTAAAAGGGATACAGGCCTAATTTAATAATAAATTATTTTTTTTACAAAACACCAAACATAATGACACTCTAATCGTCTTCCTTTTTGTCTTGTCTTAGTCTTGTCCTGACTCCTGAGTCCATGCTTTATGCTCTACTAGGATTTGGGGGTTCAGGTCCTGGTTTCGACTTGTCGCGAATACATGGCTAGAAGAAGTAGAGCTTTAGTCTCAATGGAAGGGAAAGAAGAGCCATGAGTTGTGAACTAGCGAACTATAAGAATGAGAAGATTTCCGGCAAGAGTTTCAGATTCCGGCTGACAGGTCATAGGAGAAGATTTTCGACAAGAGTTTCAGATTCTCACCATCCGCACGAAATTGACGCAAAACCAGGTTTTGTTTCCAATTTATTCTGCTAATAGTTTTTTTTTTAATCTGATTGTAAGTTTGGTGGATTCCAAGTTATCTTCGTAGAAAAATGTCCCCTCTTCCTTAAAATTTTGGTTCTGGTTTGAAGGTTGGATGCTCTGGAAATGGAGTAAAAAAGCATCTGGTGCTGGAATTCCACGCAAATGATACTTTTCTTTTGGGGACCTATCTACTTAAACTGATACTTTAATTTCTTCTTCTGAGATTCTTACAGTTCGGAGTTAGTCCACCAAGTGAGCTGCGGGACAGATGCCCATGGGAAAGATCAAAGAAGGAAGAAGATGGAAGGCAATGGATATTTCTTTCTTTTTATTAAAATTTTCATTTTTTTATTTTTTAAATTTGGGGTGTAATCATAATCCTGGGTGCGGGTAACACCACCCAAAATTACGAGGTGGAAAGATTAAGAAGCATCCGCTTCCTCACATAGACCTCGCGACGCCTCCTTCTCACAGCCGTTCCACATCTGAACTCAGTTGAGGCAAATCTTCTTAATTTCTCCTCTTATATTCAGTGGGGTGCCAGGAATTTTTCCTTGGAGCCGAACTATATATCAAGAAAATTTAAGGGTTAAGGTAGGGCCCTTCGGGTTGCATTCCAAAAAGGTCCAATATTAAGAAAAGTCAAGGTTGAATTACTTAATCCTAGAGGTGAGTGAATCTTAACTATAATTGACAAGTGTAAAAAAGTGGGACGTGAACTAATGATAACCAACCCCGTGGGGGGAGGATAAAGAATTTCTATCTAATTGATACTAATGAAAGCCACGTTGCTATGCACGAGTGTAGAAATAATAAAAATAATTATATATATATATATATATATATATGTAATTATTAAATACATAATAATATATTATTATATTTAATCTCTGTAACATAGAAGAAACTTTGAAGAAGAAAGAAAAATAAATAAGGAAAAAAAATTACCGGCCATGTTACCATCCCGCAACAAAAAGCTTAGCTAATTAAAGGGGAACATTTTCAGACATAATGTTTGAATCAACATTAGAACCAGAGAGAAAATAAAAGAATGTGAATAGATGTATATACATATAGAGAGAGAGGTATCACAAGTGGCGTTTGGGCTGAATTTGTGCACATAAAAAGAGAGAATTGATATATGCAACCAATTTATTAAACTAAGTAAATTCCTGTTCAACTACAGTGAAAATCACCTTCAGCTGATCTTGCAGATTTGATAAGATGTTCTTCATGATCCTTTATTGATGCGTTGTGCTTTTCAGCCATGCAAAACCAAAGAATACCTGGACACTACATTCCTTCGATCTAGAGGGCTCAACTTGGTATCTTAGGTGAAGCTGCAAATCAGGAGAGAATAATTTGGTGAGTTATGAACCAGAGTTTTTAAACCATACCAAGAAGCAGGAAACGGCCTTCCCTAGCAAGTAACATGGATAGAATTTTATCAGAAGAATATCAAAAAGCAATGTAAAGGAGCTTTTCATACATTGAAATAGTCACCAAATGGGACCCCATGGAGGGTCATGATCTCTTCGACAATCCAGCCATTTCTTTCAGAAAGGTGAGTTCTTTGTTGAGTGCTGGTCACTTCTCCTCTGTACCAGGAAATGCGCTTATCAAATTTGTAGCAGATTTGCCTCAGGTATACATCATCCTTATCCAATTCCCATGGTGTGTAAGAATAGAGACATCCAACTTTCTCCATTACTTTACGGTCCAAGTAACCTCCGCTGAATTACTCCATGAAGCAATTGGTCTGAAGTTTATGGAAATAAAAACCAATTCTAAAGTTTAGATATTGATAGGCATCAATTTAAATGTGAAAAACTAACATGGATAAACTAGTCTGTGTCAGTGTATGTACTCCCGGGGAGAGAGAGGGAGAGAGGAACTCACAGGAATAGGAAGACCAGAGGAATAAATCTCTGACATGCTGACATCATCTAGGCCCAAGAAAGATCCATCCTCTTCAATTTGGAGGCTCTTTGCTTCAGATTCGTCTTCAACTATTTGCATCTTTTGCTCAATACTCAAGGATCTCGCCTTACACAACGCTGTGATTGTCCTATTTGGCAAGCATTAAATTCTTAATTTCAATTATACGTATTTCCTCATTCTTAAGTTTTGATTTTTAAATTAAACACAACATTTATGCTCTGTTTGTTTTGATCTAAAATAGAGGAAAACAAAAGAATTCCATGGAAAATGTCATTTTTCGTCTGTATTTTCTATAGGACAATTGATATTTTCCATCAATTTCATTTGTTTTCCCTTATTTTATATCGAAACATACAGAGCATAAAAGAAAAATGACAATTGAGAGAGAGAGAGAGAGGAACTACAATTATGTGTTAAAAGAAAAATGGAAGGGGTGAAAGTAAAACAAATGATGAATAAGACTGCTACACTGTAAAGCACAGATCCAAGATGAAGTCACCAGGTCATTCCTTTTTATTACTCAACTGTCGCTTACTCAAAAAGTGGGAAAAAAGGAAACTAAAGAAGAAAAGAATATCACACTTCTATTATCACTAAAAATGGATTTAGTGCTAATTACCTTCTTCTCCATCTTAATTAAGTACTCTTTAACAACATTGTTACCTCTTGTATCATTCAAGAAAATTCGCAAGTGCAGTCTAGACTGGCAAGCCTGAGCTAATTTTCCTTGAAGTGGAATCCACACATCCGCAAGATCTGCTATACTTGTCTTTACAAAATTGATTTCAGCATGTCTCAGAGATGTAGCTTCATCAAAAGGCCCTTCAAAATCATAAACTTCCAGATCCAACATAGATGGAGGCTCATCCATCTTATCAAACTCAAATATTTCTGCAAGGCCAATAGAGTTCCAACAGTAGAATCTTCATGAGTTTCAACAGGAGAATCAATACCCTGAACATAAACGATGTGGCATGCACCATTCTACAAATATTTTGGTCCAGTTGATCAAGCTTCAAGGATTGCATGATGGCAGATTATATATATATATATAAGGAAAATGGTAGCTCAAAACACACTGATACTAAAAAGAAGAAAAACAATAAAAGATGGCTCACCGTTCCACTGAGGATCAGATTTCTGGAACTTGATTGAACTGGTTCTCGTTTTTCCTCTTTCATCCTCGTTTAAGCTTTGAGACGCCGCACAATGAATCCCTGAATGTCAAGGTAGCTTATAGTGCGCCTAAAATATTCTCCAGCAATTCGGATAAATGAGGGAAAAAAAGAGGTATATATAGGCTCAAACCAGCACTAAGTGTGCATTTTATCAAACATATAACAGGTAAAATTACAGCAAACTGACCACAGTATATTGTCTTCATCTCATATAGAGCAAATCCATGAACCACATAGACCTAAAATCAAAAGCAGAGCAAGGAGCAATACTTGAGAAAAATGAAAGATCTTCGTCTCCCGAAATTGGAAAATGGGTACTCTTATGATAACAATAACAGAAATAATAGAATAAAGAAGAAGAGGAATGGGGTTGATGCCAATCAGAAACTATAATCCCTCTATAAAAATAGATGGGGTTTCCCCTATTACTGAAACCCCTACGTCTGTCATCTCAACGCATCAGAGTAAGATCTTAAAACCACGAAAGAAGAAGAAGAATGTTTCGACTGTAATGAAATCAGAAGAAGAAAGAAGAATAAGAAAGGAAAAAGGAAAAGGAAAACATACCTGGAAATGATGGAAGCGTCTGAGGGTGAAGATGAAATCAGGACTACTTTGATTGAGGGGATGAATGAGGAGACAGAGAGGGGGGGTTTTCATGGGGGAGATGAAGCTTTGATTGAGGAGACAGAGAGGGAGGTTTTCATGGTGGAGACGAAGAGGGAGAGGAGAGTTTCGAGAAACGGGTTGGCTAACTCTTGTATGTGGGACCAATTAACTAATAGGTGTAAATGATGCATCCACATGGCAATAATTTGGAGTTGAAATGAGGCAATTTGAGGGTATCGACGTGGCTACCAAAAGCTTTATCTGGTGATCAAAGGTACTGGAGCCAGAGTCATTTGGACTGGGCTGAGAATGATCCCACCATCTCACCATTAATTTTAATTACCTCAAATGAAAGAAAAAAAAATTAAGGAAAGAATTTGACTAGCTTTTTTTTCCCCAAGGTGTTTGTTGCAACTAACTTACATGTTAGTCTTTTTTGAGAGGAGTTTACTCTCGATAGGACCTACTATTCGGATTTGAAATTCAGATGATGTCAAAGTGCACAGCATTAAATGGTAGACCCTAGTTGATGTCTAGTCTTGTTTGATTTTGAATCCGACAGCTCAAATCTAGATAGTAGGTATTGTCGAGAGTTTTAAATCACTTCACTTAATGAAATATAAAAGAAATTGAGAAGTTTTTATTTTGTTTGATGAGATTAAATAGTTTTCATGTGGATTGAAAGCGAGGGTTTATGAATCTCTGTGTTTCTCTAGAATCATCAGTCAAATGATTTTCAGATAATTAGAGGGCAGACTTGGTAAATTGGAGAAGCATACAGATGGAAAGTATGGGGAGACTAGTAGGAAAGGCAATCCCTTGCTTCATCGACGCCTTCTTACAAGTAGTGGTAATATCAAAGTCATACTGACAATGAATAAGAGAATTCACACCTCTCAGGTCTAAGGATCCTTTGCATATTGTTATGAGATTCTTCCAGTGATCAATCCATAGGATATTCTCAAATTGATCATTTCAGTGTACGCACTTGCTGATGCTATCATCTTTTATGAAGGAGATGCATCATCTACACTATAATATAAAGAAATAAGACTCACCTCCCATTCTCCAAACTCCAATCCCTCGAACCCTTTACGTTCTATCCTAAGGATGTCATGTGTCCTCTCTATTTAATCTCCACCGTTTGATAAAAAAATTTAACAAACTCCCACTCATCTCTCTCTCTCTCTCTCTCCTTACTAAACAGTTTCACTCACGTCTCTCTCTCTCTCTTAACCGGTTTCCACTCACGCCTATCTCCCACTCAAAATCAAATACCCTCAAACCACACGCCTCTTTCCAAAGAGTTCTCAATCACTCAATCGTAACCTCCTCCCTCTTTCAAGGGCTCTCTCTCAAAATCTTCAAACCACATGCCACTTTCCAAAGAGTTCCATAACTCAACCGTAACCTCCTCCTCCCTCTTCTCTATTAAAGTGACCGAAGTGAGAGAATGTGTTGCACTATTCATCTTTTTCTTCATCTCGATAAATTATGGGGTTTGGGTTCTGGATTGCTCTTTGTTAAGGTTTCCATATATTTTTATCTAGATCACATATATTTTCATATGGATCGAGGAAGCAGGTTTTTACGATTTCCATGTACTTTTATCTGGATCGAGTAAACATCAGAAATCTTTCATTTGGATCAAGGAATCTTTACTGAGTAATCAGGCTAGTTTAATTTGTTTATTTTTTTTAATTCTGAATTTTCAGCTATCTTTATAAATGTGGCTCAATTCCTTAAGTTTTGAAAATTTCCTGCATTCAGATTTTCACTCACTTCTTTGATTTATTCAAGTTTTGAAAAGCTCCTTAAGTTTTAGTCTCTAGAAACCTTATAATGATGGGATTCCGTACATTGGGCAAAGATTTATTTGTCACGATGCCACATATGGCGGACTTTGTTTGGTTCTAAGAGATTAGGGTTGTTGATTCACAACGCCTGTAACTCACCATTCTTGGTCTCCAAGTTCATGGTCTCCCTGATCAACAAGTTCGTCAAGCGATATGATTTGTGGTTTCTTTGAGATTTACCCTAATTTGCTAATTTTTTCATGTGTTTCCAGTGTGTGCAACACCCCTTCCTACCCTAATAGGTTTATGTAACCCTGATAAAAAAAAAAAAAGGATGAAAGAAGACGTGAACAATGTTGGTTTTGAGTATGCTAACCAAAGCAAAAACAAAAACCCATTTTATTGTACCTGTTATTCCAAGAACTGGTTTCGGGTTATGCTAACCGAACCAAAGCAATAACCATTGCTAAAATAATTTACCCATGCATCGCACGGGGTCTCTGCTAATACTATCATATAGTAGCATAACATGTATAAGTTATAATAGAGTATGATGTTTGGTTTGTCTGGCTAGCAGAAGAACCATATCTCATGTCTATGGTTCACAACCATAACAAAGTTTCTTCCACAATGTTACATAAGGAACCTTATGTCCCCATCATATGAAAATACTTAATATGTATTCCTGTAAACAGTTGTGCATGTAGAATACAATAGATGAACATGGAATTGCATTCACCTAATTAGTAATGTTTAGGCCTAACTGTTTTTGAAAATTAAGGAATTCGGACTCCTAGGTGCTCAAATCGGGCAAACGAGCTTCGAATCCCTCAAAACGAATTTCCAAATTTAGGTTATGTCGAAATATACGTGTTAGAAAAAATTGTATCAAAAATCAAACTCCAATTAGGATTTGAAGCATAGTTGTAGGTTTAGGCCTAACTGTTTTTGAAAAGTAAGGTATTTGGGTTACAGCTCAAATCGGGCAAACGAGCTCTGCATCTCTCAAAACCAATTCTCACAATTAAGATATGACATAATATACATGTGACGACTTTCCTCTACTCATGTACAAAGGCCCTATCATCATAACAGGACACCGTCGTCTATTTTTCTATCATAACAGGACATTCAGAAAAAAAAAAAAAAAAAAAAAAGAGGACATTCTAAGTAATCTGAGAGCTTTGGACGTTTCATCTATTACTATATAATAAAAAAAATAGGGGTGTGAACTATTAGAAAATCCTATGTGGCACCCCTCTTTGACCCCATTTGCAATTTGGTGCTACCATATCGAACCTTTTTTTTTTATATATATAATCTCTTTCAAACCACACACATCTTCCAAAGAGTTTCATTTCATAGATGCACCGTACGAGTTTGGGATAATAGGGTATGGGCATATGGTGCGGGGTGTTTGGGTCCAAACTCCAAAACGTTTCAACTTATATGTGTAGAGACACATGTATGGGTCACTCCAGAACGTTGTGTGTAGAGACGCATGTATGGGACCAAACTCCAATACGTTGCACGCCCTTCCCAACGTTGTGTGTAGAGACGCATGTATGGGACCAAACTCCAATACGTTGCACGCCCTTCCCAACCCTTAACACCTCTTCCTTTTAAAGAGAAACTTTAAGCAACATTAATGACCTTTCCCAACCCTCTCACTCCTCAATTCCTATTCGTCACCTACGCATGAATTCTTCGCATCTCTTCCACAACTAATTATAAACCTAGTACGTTTAACACAGGTTGATTTATCACTACTATTCTTAATTTCTTCATTACTGAAAGAGAAAAATCTCGTACACGCCACACGTCTATAGCTGTTTTGTTGGTAGAGGAATGATAGCAAAACTCCACCTGTGAATGAATCTGAGGGGGCGGGTGTGCACCCTGAAATATGCTCCGATGATAAAGTCAGTATAAGGCATAAGCACATGAACATATGAACATAATAGTATAAAGATACTTATCGTGAGGTCACTGGGTATATGCACTTGAGGACGAGCTCTGCTGTTATGCTCTGGAGATTGTAGCTCAGGAGGCACAAAGAATATGGCTCAGACAACGTAGCTCTGACAACACAACTCGGACAAGGCACAGACAACGTAGCTCGGACAACGTAGCTCGGATAAGGCGCAGACAACGTAGCTCAGAGAACATAGCTCGGATAACATAGCTCTGACAACGTATACGTTGTGCATCAGACAACGGGTACGTTGTGCATCAGACAACAGGCAACGAGCTCGGCACTATTCACAACACAACGTGACAACGGATTCGACACTATTCACAGCAGACAACGCGACAACGGATTTGGCACTATTCACAGCAGACAACGCGACAACGGATTTGGCACTATTCACATCGTCAGACACAAGTTCAAGTGTGATTGCACTCAACAGCTAATCAATTGCAAGGCCGTGCAAGTGGCAGTGTGATCATTCATGAAGAGCATCAGGTGGACATAATCGATTGTGAAGCCATAAAGAGCATCAAGTAACCGGATAACACCAAAGGAAGATGAGAGAATCAGGTGAGTGGCCGCCTGCATAGCCCTTCGGGGTAGGGGTGTGAATGACTCAAGCTTCTCAGATCTCCTTCTTCCTCTTCTTCTTCTGCCCTTTATTTCCTCTCTTGCCTTCCGCACCATCCTCCTGTTCTTTCTGGTGATTTTTGCTTATTTATAGGCATTTGGAGTCATCATGACTTGTGTAGTCATGATGAGGTCACCTGTCAGACAACACTCAAGAGAGCCAGCACATAGCCCAAGTGGGCTTATGTCGGCTAAAATGTTAGAATTTGTTAGCCTGAGTATCCCTATTTTATCCGTTACATTTAGCCCCTTCTCGGTGCCTTGGACTCCGTTCGAGGTGCCGAGAATACTTCATGGGTAAAATTCTCAAAAACGATATCCTGCATGTTGCACAAACAAACAAGTAACTTGCTTAGAGCGTGAAAAGGAACATGGATCTACCTGGTCCGCAGACACTGATTGTGTTCCGCTCTCCGCTCTCTTCCGTTGTAGATGCTTCGTTCTCACTGATACGTTGTGCTCTCGCATGACTTTCATCAACGAGGACGAGCTTGTGCCAGCGAAGACGAGCTTGTATCAGCCCCTAGTCAGGTCAGAGCAATTGCTTCTCGTGCATAGTGCCTCAGAGCATGTGTCAGAGAGCACGGGAATGTACATGTATCACCATACCAAGAAAAATGAAGTCATTAGGTACTTCAAGCACGGGAAGGGGCATGAACACGTGAAGCTGTATGAACACAAGGATTCACTTGATAAACACACGGATGAGTTTGCAGTAAAAACCATCATAAATATAGACAAATGCTATCTCACGCGAATGACTCGTAATAGGGCATCATGACACCATGCTCAGATGGCATTGCATAAAAATAAGTCAATTGGTCGCTTACCGGGCAATGCATCTGACTGAGTCACAGAGGTGCCGTAGTGAGCATCATGCTTAGATATGTGTTGAACCGTGTGGTAAGACACCTTGCTCGGATGACATGTCATTAAGAAGCTACAAGTGCCTCATCACTGTATTCAGACATATCAGATAAGACATCATTTGACATTGCATCCACGATGTTTTTTACTTGATATGGCACTGGTCGTTTCTCTTGCTCTTGCACTTGATAAGTCACTTCGAAATTCACTTGATATTGAAAATTCACTAGAGCATGCACTGGACAGTTCACTTGATAAATCACTCGAGGATGAGAATGCACTCGATAATTACCTCTTGATTGTTACCATGCAGTGAAAGCCCCATTCAGACGTAGAAGGCGCTCGTTATTTGCGATTTGTTTAAGCTCCTTTGCCTTTTTCCCAATTGTTCCCACAGACGGCGCCATTTTGAAAGGGAAAAATCCTGTACACGCCACACGTCTATAGCTGCTTTGCTGGTAGAGGAATGATAGCAAAACTTCACCTGTGAATGAGTCTGAGGGGGCGGGTGTGCACCTTGAAATAAGCTCCGATGATAAAGTCAGTATAAGGCATAAGCACATGAACATATGAACATAATAGTATAAAGATACTTATCGTGAGGTCACTGGGTATATGCACTTGAGGACGAGCTCTGCTGTTATGCTCTGGAGATTGTAGCTTAGGAGGCACAAAGAATATGGCTCAGACAACGTAACTCTGACAACGCAACTCGGACAAGGCACAGACAACGTAGCTCAGACAACGCAACTCGGACAAGGCACAGACAACGTAGCTCAGACAAGGCACCGACAACGTAGCTCTGACAACGTAGCTCGGATAAGGCACAGACAACGTAGCTCAGACAAGGCACCGACAACGTAGCTCTGACAACGTAGCTCGGATAAGGCACAGACAACGTAGCTCAGACAAGGCACAGACAACGTAGCTCTGACAACGTAGCTCGGATAAGGCACAGACAACGTAGCTCAGAGAACATAGCTTGGATAACATAGCTCTGACAACGCATACGTTGTGCATCAAACAACGGGTACGCTGTGCATCAGACAACGGACAACGAGCTTGGCACTATTCACAACACAACGTGACAACGGATGCGGCACTATTCACAGCAGACAATGCGACAACGGATTTGGCACTATTCACAGCACAACGCGACAACGGATTTCGCACTATTCACAGCACAACGCGACAACGGATTTGGCACTATTCAAATCGTCAGACACAAGTTCAAGTGTGATTGCACTCAACAGCTAATCAATTGCAAGGCTGTGCAAGTGGCTATGTGACCATTCATGGAGAGCGTCAGGTGGACATAATCGATTGTGAAGCCATAAAGAGCATCAAGTAACCGGATAACACCAAAGGAAGATGAGAGAATCAGGTGAGTGGCCGCCTGCATAGCCCTTCGGGGTAGGGGTGTGAATGACTCAAGCTTCTCAGATCTCCTTCTTCCTCTTCTTCTTCTGCCATTTAGTTCCTCTCTTGCCTTCCGCACCATCCTCCTGTTCTTCCTGGTGATTCTTGCTTATTTATAGGCATTTGGAGTCATCATGACTTGTGTAGTCATGATGAGGTCACCTGTCAGACAACACTCAAGAGAGCCAGCACATAGCCCAAGTGGGCTTATGTCAGCTAAACTGTTAGAATTTGTTAGCCTGAGAAATCCCTATTTTACCCCTTCTTTTTACTCCTTTTTACGAATTTTATCCGTTACATTTAGCCCCTTCTCGGTGCCTTGGACTCCGTTCGAGGTGCCGAGAATACTTCATGGGTAAAATTCTCAAAAACGATATCCTGCATGTTGCACAAACAAACAAGTAACTTGCTTAGAGCTTGCAAAGGAACATGGATCTACCTGGTCCGCAGACACTGATTGTGTTCCGCTCTCCGCTCTCCGCTCTCTTCCGTTGTAGATGCTTCGTTTTCACTGATACATTGTGCTTTCGCATGACTTTCATCAACGAGGACGAGCTTGTGCCAGCGAAGACGAGCTTGTGTCAGCCCCTAGTTAGGTCAGAGCAATTGCTTCTCGTGCATAGTGCCTCAGAGCATGTGTCAGAGAGCACGGGAATGTATATGTATCACCATACCAAGAAAAATGAAGTCATTAGGTACTTCAAGCACGGGAAGGGGCATGAACACGTGAAGCTGTATGAACACAAGGATTCACTTGATAAACACACGGATGAGTTTGCAGTAAAAACCATCATAAATATAGACAAATGCTATCTCACGCGAATGACTCGTAATAGGGCATCATGACACCATGCTCAGATGGCATTGCATAAAAATAAGTCAATTGGTCGCTTACCGGGCAATGCATCTGACTGAGTCACAGAGGTGCCGTAGTGAGCATCATGCTTAGATATGTGTTGAACCGTGTGGTAAGACACCTTGCTCGGATGACATGTCATTAAGAAGCTACAAGTGTCTCATCACCGTATTCAGACATATCAGATAAGACATCATTTGACATTGCATTCACGATGTTTTTTACTTGATATGGCACTGGTCGCTTCTCTTGCTCTTGCACTTGATAAGTCACTTCAAAATTCACTTGATATTGAAAATTCACTAGAGCATGCACTGGACAGTTCACTTGATAAATCACTTGAGGATGAGAATGCACTCGATAATTACCTCTTGATTGTTGCCATGCAGTGAAAGCCCCATTCAGACGTAGAAGGCGCTCGTTATTTGCGATTTGTTTAAGCTCCTTTGCCTTTTTCCCAATTGCTCCCACAGACGGCGCCATTTTGAAAGGAAAAAATCCTGTACACGCCACACGTCTATAGCTGCTTTGCTCGTAGAGGAATGATAGCAAAACTCCACCTGTGAATGAGTCTAAGGGGGCGGGTGTGCACCCTGAAATAAGCTCCGATGATAAAGTCAGTATAAGGCATAAGTACATGAACATATGAACATAATAATATAAAGATACTTATCGTGAGGTCACTGGGTATATGCACTTGAGGACGAGCTCTGCTGTTATGCTCTGGAGATTGTAGCTCAGGAGGCACAAAGAATATGGCTCAGACAACGTAGCTTTGACAACGCAACTCGGACAAGGCACAGACAACGTAGCTCAGACAACGCAACTCGGACAAAGCACAGACAACGTAGCTCAGACAAGGCACCGACAACGTAGCTCGGATAAGGCACAAACAACGTAGCTCAGACAAGGCACTGACAACGTAGCTCTGACAACGTAGCTCGGATAAGGCACAGACAACCTAGCTCAGACAAGGCACCGACAACGTAGCTCTGACAACGTAGCTCGGATAAGGCACAGACAACGTAGCTCAGACAAGGTACCGACAACGTAGCTCTGACAACATAGCTCGGATAAGGCACAGACAACGTAGCTCAGAGAACATAGCTCGGATAACATAGCTCTGACAACGCATACGTTGTGCATCAAACAACGGGTACGCTGTGCATCAAACAACGGACAACGAGCTTGACACTATTCACAACACAACGTGACAACGGATGCGGCACTATTCACAACAGACAACGCGACAACAGATTTGGCACTATTCACATCGTCAGGCACAAGTTCAAGTGTGATTGCACTCAACAGCTAATCAATTGCAAGGCCGTGCAAGTGGCAATGTAACCATTCATGGAGAGCGTCAGGTGGACATAATCGATTGTGAAGCCATAAAGAGCATCAAGTAACCAGATAACACCAAAGGAAGATGAGAGAATCAGGTGAGTGGCCGCCTGCATAGCCCTTCGGGGTAGGGGTGTGAATGACTCAAGCTTCTCAGATCTCCTTCTTCCTCTTCTTCTTCTGCCCTTTAGTTCCTCTCTTGGCTTCCGCACCATCCTCCTGTTCTTCCTGGTGATTATTGCTTATTTATAGGCATTTGGAGTCATCATGACTTGTGTAGTCATGATGAGGTCTCCAGACAACACTCAAGAGAGCCAGCACATAGCCCAAGTGGGCTGATGTCGGCTAAAATGTTAGAATTTGTTAGCCTGAGAAAT
This sequence comes from Tetracentron sinense, assembly GCA_015143295.1. Taxonomy (NCBI): domain Eukaryota; kingdom Viridiplantae; phylum Streptophyta; class Magnoliopsida; order Trochodendrales; family Trochodendraceae; genus Tetracentron; species Tetracentron sinense. Next base: position 24,575,165 of record CM026552.1, read on the forward strand.
CCCTATTTTACCCCTTCTTTTTACTCTTTTTTACGAATTTTATCTGTTACAATTACAAATCTTGATTTTCTTCTTTTGTGTTTCAATTTCAGTTATCAAATGCTATCTGAAACCATATCTCTATCTCAAACCTTGCTTTTCTCTCGCAATTGGTAATATCTATACTTCTTCACCATATGCTCCTTCTGCTGTTTTTTTCGCCATTTGATAAGAACCAGAGTAGAAGTTTCTATAAGGTTCTTTCTCTTTTTTTCATGGTTAATTGTTTCAGCATGTTCATGGTTGGAGGTTGAAAAGGGTGAGCCGTTGTCGCAAGTGAAATACTCAACGATGATTCCTAAAGAAAGGAGAATCAAAGGGTGATTTTAGTAAAGATGACGAGAAAGAAGAAGCGGTCGTGATTTCTTGATCCTATTCGGTTTGTATCATAGTTCTAGAAAGAAGGTATAAATCTCTGCTACTTTATTTAGTAATCCATATTTTTGTTTTTTAACTGTATACAGTATTTTGTATGAGGATTTTTACTTGCAATTTAAACTTGATACATTTTAACTCCAATTGGTATCATTATATTCCTCCATCTATTGCAGGTTTCATTATGGGACCAATGTAGTTCAACCACTATGGAGATCGTCATCTGATATTTTATTTTTCTATTTATTTAGATTTTAAAAAGATTTTATTAGACACAATTTTTTTGTTCTTCGTTTACAGAAATATTTCAGATATGGGAATTTTATCGAAATACTTTTTTTAAATAATATGGGGATCGTTGACATACAATGGCCATGGAGGTCCAGAGACTTTCAAGTTCATCAATGAACATCTATGTGCACAATCTCAAGAGTATGTTTTTCTTCCAATTGCTCTAAAAAAAATTAAGTTTTATTTAGAAACACTTTCATTTTGTTAATGCTAATGTTGTAAAATGGTGAAATCTTTTGACATGATTTGGATGGGAATTTATCAAACTTTCTTATTTGCATTTGATGATGATGTTCCAGTTATACTAATCTCTTCTGCATTTTGAGAGTTCTCCTGATCACATGTTTCTTACCATGAAGGTACCTTCTACTTATACCACAGACTTGGGTTTGCAACCTGTTTTCATCCCACTCCGCCTGACTGCTGTAGCCAAATGGGGGCTCCAATAGAGGCTATAATGATCTGCTCTTTGTAAACCCGTTTAATAATGTACATTTTCTGATTTTTATAGTTCATCATTTTTTTTTGGTTGTTGTCTTTTTTTTCTTTTTTTTAATTTTATTTTATCTATAGGGTTACCATCTACCTTAATTTTAAATAATCTTTTTCTTTAATAATACCCTGTGCATCGCACAGGCTTCTACTAGTATATATACTAAAGAAATAGGAATACTAAAGAAATAGGATTATGACATCTATCACAATTCTCCTTTTCCAATTTGTGATACCACGTCACCATGTATACCTCTAACTCTATTGAAGTGACCCACAAGTTATTACCAATATCATTAATGACACCTTCTCTCTCTCCAAAGAAGACAACCCACTTTTTTATATCACCCGTTCGTCTCCTCAAGAGACCAATTTCTCTCCACTTTCTTTTCTCTTAAATTCTTCTTACTTTTCAATGTGGGACCCATTCTTTGTTTCAAGAAACCTCTCTCACTCCAAGAAACTCCTCATATTCGTTTCTCTTAAACTCTTACTTTTCAAAAACAGTAGAACCATTCTCTCCTTACTTATTTCGTCCAAGAAGTCTCTCTCTCCTGCCTCTTCCTAAGAAGGCTCTTCATATCCCTCTCACTAGTCAAAGCAAGTGGGACTCACACCTTTGCTGTTTCTGCCTCTTCCCAAGAAGACTCCTCGTATCCTTTTCTCCCTCTTAAATCACTTTTCAAAATAAGAATTTTCTATGTATTGCAGTGATCTCTAAGGGCCCCACACCCGCCACTATGATGGACAGATGAGTAGGTGGTGATGCTTTGAATTGTGGCTGTAGCGGAACGGTCACTTTTGGATGGCCTCAATGGGTTTCACACGAGGAGGTGTTGGTGGTTCCGTTCATGGAATAGGTAATTTCAATGGGCTTTTGTCTTTCCAGGCTGGTGGTGGTAAAGGGTTTTTGATGTGTACCCAACGCAACCACTAATCTCAAAAGCCCGGACTGATGGGAATGACGTAATTTAAGTATATATCATATGACACATAACAGACCACCACATTTCCGTAGCCGCCGTCCATGATGGCTTTCACTCTAGGGTGGGGCACTTCTTCGACCTTTTTTTCCATAGCCCTCTCCAGATAGTCCTTTCCGTGACTCGAACCCTAGATATGATGTCTGGCTCTAATACCATTGATACGTACCCAACGCAAACAGATGGTAAGAGTGTAATTTAAGTATATATCATATGGCACATAACAGTTTTGACAGTGGTCATGGTGGAGGTAGAAGTCGTGGGAGCCATGGTGGTGGTGGTAGGAGTTTTGACAATGGTTGTGGTGGTGGAATGTCCAAAGAGGATATAGATAGCATTTCTCTTCTGAAATAGGATTTTGGCAATTTGTTTAATTTTAAGAAGAATTTTTATGTAGAGGCTATGCTTTATCGGTAGTGTCAAAGCAAGATGTTATGATTTATCGTAAAAGACGGTAGATAACTGTCGGAAGGCTACAATGTCCCAAAACCAATCTGCATATTCCAAGAGGCTAACTTTCTTTGATTTAAATTTGAATGGATTAACATTTTATTTTATTAATTTCCTTAGCTAGCGGATTGATCTTAAGCTTCAACAGATTAATGTCTAAAGCAATGTTACCTGGTTCACTCGGTTCGAATTCAGGTTCGCAATTCACCAATCTAGAGTGAACCCGGTTCGCTAGGGGTAGGATGAGATAGTTCGTTTCTCGGTTCGCTTAGTTCTTTAGTTTGGTTCACTAGCTTGGTTCACTTATATAATATTAATATATTATATCATTCGTGTAAATAAATATATTATAAATATTTTAATTTTAAAAAAAATATATTTAAAAATAGGTTATTTTAAAACATTAAAAATAGGTTTTATGGCCGGTTCGCGAACCCAGAAAAAAAATTCACCGAACCCGAACAAAAAGTTCGCCGAACCAAAGCTATTGCGTTCAAGTAACAGGTTCGCTCAATTTCACAAACCCAAATGAATCGAACCACGAACTGGTTTGCTCCGAACCAGTTCACGGTTCGTACTAGTAGGAAGCAAAGTAGGTAACCCTAGTCTAGAGGTTATAGCTCAATTTTGTTTTGTCAAGCCAACGTTTATCCAATCTCAAGGATGGCCAATGGCAAAGATTTAATTGGCATTGCTGAGACCGGTTCTGAGAAAACGTTGACATATTTGCTGCATCATTGGTACTGGCTTTGTCTTGGTTACTTTTCTATTGAACTTCTTCACCTCCTATTTTTCTATTCTTATTCATTAATTTGTACCATTTTACAATTTATTTTCAGAACAAGGCAATAGCACGGGTTAACATTTTGTTGGTATCCATTGCAAATTTGTTTTATTTCTTTGATTTTTAATGGGTTCTCTGATAGGGTGTAAGTGGTTTCGACACTTCACATGCAATGCTCGGTGAGCTCTTGCCGTCTTTCTTACTATTAATTTTTTTTCAAAGCTTGCAATTTTATTCATCTCTTTTTTTTTAAAATTTGTTTGGAGATCCTTACTGAAAATAATCAATTTTTGTTTTAGTGCATATGATAGAGCCACTATTAATTAATTATATCATCCTTCATCGCCCCATTATAACTAACAAAGGCTTTCATATGCTTCTTAATTTAATTATAAAATCAAATTTTCTTTCACTATTAATCACAATATACATTAGATGAATACTTGTGATTTTTTTTTTAATAAATCTTTATACATGATTTATATTTTTTTACACTCGTGCATCGCATGGGGTCACTGCTAGTAGGATACTATTACAATAGGAAACGGAAAATGGATAAGTCAATCATACGCTCAGTGCGATATTTTCCTACTTCTTCGGCCGGTCTATAATATGTGTTATAAGAATGAGTTAAAAAGCAAATCGTATGTTCCGTTTGTTTAAATGCAAAATAGTGGAAAACAAATTAATTTTGTCGAAAAATGACATTTTCCGCATATTTATATACACCTAAAATCTTCCTCATGTAAAATGTTTTGAATCATTCAATAATAGTCCCAAATATAATCCCGGATCCTAATATTAGATTTTGCTGAGCTTATTTGGCTTTGCTTATTTTGTAATTTTCTAAACCCAATAAATTTTGGAGTTTACTTGGGGAGTACCCATACACTAGGGCTATCAATTGATCGGATCAAAATTCGAACAAATTGGAAACAGATCTAAGATATTGAATCAGATTACAATCGGATCGGATTGAATTCGGATCTATATTGATCTGATCTGATTAAATCCAATTGGATTACATTATATAACAATAATGATATCTACATACTTTTATAAATATACATAGGATTAACCACATTTTTTTTAATTTCATAACTAGAATATTAATTTTTAGATATATTAATGTTAATCGGATCGGATTCAAATCTTACATATATAATCAAATTCTGATTTGAATAAGAAAATAAAGAATCCGATGGATCTCATATCAGATTTGAATCTTTCAAATTATTAATTGGATCGGATTCATTTACAGCCCTACCATTGGCCGACTCAAATGTTTTACAAAAAATGAGCATCTTTTATGAAAAATGATTAACAGTTTAAAAATTCAAATGTCATTTTCTTGTAAAATTCTCGTCTCTTTAAATATATTTTTAAAATTACAGAAGTATTCCTCTTCCCATACCTTTTTTCCTTATTTACTATTTTCTTAAAATTTTAAATTTAAAATTCTTTAATTCTATAAAAAAAAATTTAATTTTTAATTTTAAACACAAGTTAGTAACATACAGAAAACTTTCACTTTATTTTCAAGAATGCAACCAAACAACAACAAAAAAAGATCAAAATTCATCTTTTACCATAAAGGGTTTTACATTGTAAATGATTTATGTCATAAAATCATTTACGTGCATACAAAGAGCCTAAATGTAATCGGCTACGTTAGTCATATTTTCTCCCGTTTTGCATAGTCCTCAAAAAAAATTTAAATTCCGCTACCAAGCTAATCTTGCAATCCACTAATCACTGCTCTATTAGGATATAGGAAGAGAGGTACGAATGCATTAGGCATATATTTATTCCAAATACTCATGTCTCTTCAATTTTCAGAAACTCCAATAGCTACTGTGATAGCTGAAGTGCTCAATATAGATCAAACTAACCGTGCATAGGAGTGATAAAGAAGGGAATTATGCGCATTTCCAACTTTTTACGGAAGAATTGTAAATCCTAATGGCATAGACCAGGGTCTAAGATTTAGAGTCTTGGACCTTAATAGGTATCCATTAAATCATTATTATTATTATTTATTTATTTATTTTGTTATTATTATTATTATTTTATGGAGGGGGTCCCACGAATGACTTACTTCCATTGGTGGTATCCACACTAAAGCAAGTCATTACTGGAAATCCTTAGAAAAAGAGGAAATCGAATATATATATATATATATATATTCATTTGGGATCCCAAGCTTTGGACCCTTTCTTTGCTCTCAGTACTTATAACCTAAACCTAATGATCACTTAAACAAATGGGTCTCATTTTGATGGAAAATGTTACACCTTAAAAGGCTGATGCTAATTACCCACTCACTTGTAGTACATGACGTGGAATCAGTTACCTAGTTTACTTGTGCAATCAGTTTAAATGTTAAATTATAAAATATAATAGCTCTTATGATTTATGGTAGTTTTATTGAGACATTTAAATGGTAAAGTGATTTCATGTGCCATGAACTACAGAGAACTACAGAGTGTTGGGCTTCTGGGCCAGGTGTCTTTAGCATTCCCCAATCATAATTTAGCAAAATGCTTACAAGTGAATATTTTTTGAAACCCGGGACTACAAAAAATCAATAGAATACTAATCTCTATCTCTACTATTATAATGAGAGAAGCGGGGTTAAGAAGTTGGTTGATTTTTTCTAATATTCCTAATGAGTCCCAATTTTATGGTATCTTATTGTGAACCTAGTTAGTAAGGTGAATTTTCTCTATTTTATCCATAACTCCATATAAAAAGAAAATAAGATATTATGTTATCTTATTTTACATGAAAAAGGTTAGTAGGGGTGTTGAAGCAATATCAATTACAACTAACAATAATCCCTATATCTCTCCACGATTCCCTCAAATCTTTATCTTTATCTTCTCTCATGCTCCTTATTTGGTCTCTCTCAATGAAGAGACACACCTTCTCTACGTGGTAACTATTTTTCAAGATAAAATGTTGGGTTTTTTTTTCTCAAACTGTCCCTTTCTATACTAATACTAATGTGTCTTTTACAAATTTTTTTTATCTAAAAAGTCCCTCAAGTTTCTATACTAAAAATATTTCAAAATGCTCTCACTCAGATCCCTCTTCCCAGTCTCTCTACCCTTCATCTCTCTCTCTCTCTCGCGTGGATCACGCGTGCCGCCCACTAGTATATATATATATTAGATAGGAAAATAGTTAACAGACCCATGGATCTCATTAGCTAACCTAAGGCATCCACCAATGGGTGGATGCCTTAGGTTAGCTAACGGGATCCATGGGTCCGCCTATCACTACTCTATTAGATACTAGTAGAGACTCCGTGCGATGTACGGGTAATAATTTGAGAATATATAAAATTAAATAATATTATTTATTTATTTAAATATTAAGTAATATATTTTAAGAATATTCAATAAATTCTATTTTTAATAAGATGATTTTATTTTTATTTGATAGACATTATTATTTGTGTTAATTAATTTATTTTATAATAATAATTCATTAATCATAAGTCATCTAGTATTAAATTTAAATTTATACAACCAAGAGTTTAAGATAAAAGAGTACTCTAAAATAGTGGAGATAGAGAGGGCTCTAATCACAAACCTACTTGCAAGAGTTGGAGATAAGAGAGGACTCTACATTAATAGTAGTGGAGATAGAGAGGAGTCTAGGATGAGATAGTGGGTACCAAACCTACTTAGAGTTTGAGATAAGAGAGAACTCTACAATAGTAGAGATAGAGAGGACTCTAGGATGAGATAGTGGGTCCCAAACCTGAACGATGGGAATTAAAGAAAAGAGCCACGTGTCACCTCTAAAATAAAACTTATAAAATTGAAGGGATGAGAATTTGGAGAGTAAAGATAGAGAGTCTTATTTCTTTATAGTACTACCAGAGATTCCATGCGATGCACGGTAATAATTAAGAATATCTAAAATTAAATAATATTATTTATTTATTTAAATATTAAGTAATATATTTTTAAAATATTTCATAAATTTTATTTTTAATAGTATTAGTTTTTTATTATTTGATATAATAATTTTTTATTATTTTAATAACATTTATAGGAAAATCATAAGTTATTTAGTATTAAACTGAGTCACACTTCCATACCCCTAGGGTATTTAATCATTCAATACCTAAGAATCGTGGCCATTCATCATGCCATGATTTCTCCACGTTTTTTTCTCCAACAGGTTACCTCTTAGGTGACCTATTGGCTTAAAACACTTATAAATAAGTAACTAAGTGTAAGAATACATCTGAACTGTCTATCTTTAGAATAGACCGTTCAGATCTATGGGTATTGTATAATTGGATACCTTATGGGTATTGAAAAAAAATCATATTAAACTTAAATTAAGACACCCAAGAGTTGGAGATAAGACAGAACTCTATAATAGTGGAGATAGATGAGATAGTGGGTCCCAAGCCTGTAAGAGTTGGAGATAATAGAGGAGTGTATAATAGTGGAGATAGATAGGGCTCTAGAATGAAATAGTAGATCCCAAATTTGAATGGTGGAGATTAAAGAGAAAAGCCACATGTCATCTCTAAAATAAAACTTATGAGATTGGAGGGATTGAAGTTTGGAGAGCAAAGAGTTTGATAACTGATGACCTAAATCAAAAGATGGAGATTAAAGAGGGAAGCCACATGGCATCCCTAGGATTGAACGTATAAGTGTTTTGGGAGATAGAGATGTGTGAGAGAAAATTTAGGAGAGGTTAAAGGTTGTTTTGTTTGACGTCAGTTTGTAAAGACGTATTGTTTGATAACTGATGACCTAAATCAAACGGTGGAGATTAAAGAGGGAAGCCACATGGCATCCCTAGGATTGAAATATAGGATTCGAGAGATTGGAGTTTGGAGAGCAGGGAGAAAATCTTATTTCTTTATATTATAGTATAGATTAGCAGAGACCCTATGCGATGCACAGTAATAATTAAGAATATCTAAAATTAAATAATATTATTTATTTATTTAAATATTAAGTAATATATTTTAAGAATATTTCATAAATTTAATTTTTAATAGTATAAGTTTTTATTATTTGTATTAATTAATTAATTTTATAATAATAATTTTTTATTATTTTAATAACATTTATAGGAAAATCATAAGTTTCTTAGTATTAAACTTAAATTAATACACCCAAGAGTTGGAGGTAAGAGAGAACACTACAAGAATAGAGATAGATAGGGCTCTAGGATGAAATAATGGATCCCAAACCTGTAAGGGTTGAAGATAAGAGAAGAGTCTACAATAGTGGAGATAGAGAGGGTTTTAGGATGAAATAGTGGCTCCTAAATTTGAATGGTGGAGATTAAAAAGAAAAGCCATATGCCTAAAATAGAACTTATGAGATTTGAGGGATTGAAGTTTGGAGAGGAAAAAAAAAACGTTTACAGAGCAAAGAGAAAAGTCTTATTTCTTTATATTATATTATAGTAAGAGATGTACTCTTCAAAAATGTCATATCTATGTTTTATTTTTTTTTTCTGGTTTCAAGATATTCGTTTAGGCCGTAACACCGGTTAGGTGTTAGTATCTGTTGAGTTAGTGGGCAGGTGGAAAGTATATACAAACTCCTACCCTCTCATGAATGGAACACGGTACCTCCCCCCAAAGCAGGGGATACACTACCACTGGGACAAAAAAAACTTAATCTTACAAATTTCCTTACGTGTGAGCATGAAAATGTTATTGGTCTTGGTCTGTAAGCCTCGGTTACAAAATCATTTTGCCAAGTTCTATTCCTTGCTACTAAAGATATGTAAACAAGGTGCGAGAGGAAAACGTAATTCTAAAATGGACAACTTCTAGATTTTTGTTGACCAAAACATTTGAAAATGTCCTTATGATAGTGTATTGGCCAAGCAACCTCATCCGCATAAAGAAGAGTCCAAAAGATGTCTGTAATCTTGAAATATGCCCTAAAACAATAGAAGATGGAGGTATTTCTATCCCCACCAGCTTTTTATCATCCCTCTCCCCTCAGGAAGCTTCATTAATTAAAAGATGGTTATAAAGGACTCTCTTTCTCTCTCTCTAAATGAAGAAGCTATCTCTCCGATCGACTTCAGTATGGCAGAACTAGTGTCTATGACAGTAGTAATTGCTGTGGTTGTGGTTTTACTATCATGGGTGTGGAGAGTAGTGAATTGGATATGGTGGAGGCCAAAGAAGCTGGAGAGGTGTCTGAGGGAACAAGGTATCTATGGTCATCCCTACCGCTTGCTACACGGAGACCTGAAAGAGAGTACCATGTTGATGAAAGAAGCACAATCCAAGCCCGCCAACATCTCACACGATATTACAACCCACGTTCTACCCTTCTTTCATCAAACTATCAAGGACTACGGTACGCGTAAACAAGTTCATTTATTTTCCAAAACTCGTGCTGCCTGAAATTTAATTCTATCAATCTAAGAGAGATTCCCTTTTTGTGACCCTCCAATGAGGGGGGCACACCTTCCGCATCCTAGCTTGAGACGCGGGTGTGTTGTAAGTATTAGACCAAAAGAATGACTTATAAATAACAATTTTTTCCCGGCTCTTTGAAAAGGGTTGTTTTAAAATGAGGATTTTAGACTGAAATGTTGTTACTGATTGAACATTGCAGGTAAGAAATCTATTATTTGGATAGGTCCAACTCCAAGGGTGAACATCATGGACCCTCAACTTATAAGGGATGTCTTATCTAACAAGTTCGGTCACTTTGAGAAGCCCAAAGCAAACCCACTCACTAAGTTGTTAGCAACTGGGCTTTTAGACTATGAGGGTGAGCAATGGGCTAAACACAGAAGGATTATCAACCCGGCTTTCCATCTAGAGAAGTTGAAGGTTGTTTTCACTCTCATCATTTTCAAACCATCTATATATATATATATATATATATATATATATTATAACCATCTTTGCTAGTAGAACACCAAAAAGAAAGCAGATCTAAGCTTTTTAACCAAATATCTCTTCTAAAAATGAACCAATTAAAAAAAAGCCCTTCTCTTTATTTACTTCCAAATACTCCAGCAAAGCAAGGGGGCATCTTCCAAATAACAACTTGGGATTTTTAGCAAATTCCATCCTTTCTATATCCTCTCTTTCTTTGCCTTTAGTGTTCACAATGTGGTGTTGCTGAGTTTACCAAAAAAAAAAAGGTAGTATTGACCCTTAGACTTTGTGGGATAGACTATTATATATAAGCTATTGTGCTGGCATCCTAAAGGGGGTTAGTTATTGCATTTTTAAGAGGTAGTGTAACCCAACAAGGAAGTCTGGATGTAGTCCGAATTTTGTTGAACCCCAAAGTTAGTTTGACTTAATCATTTGCACTCTAACAATCTTCAAAAAAACGTTTATGCAGATATGTACTTTAAAACTATGATATTATTATAGTAGACCCTTTGTGCAAAGTATCCTCAAGTATTGAGGAAATTGCACGTATGGAGATTTAAAAAATGATCTGATCTAATTCATAATCTATAGGGTATTCCCAAAGTTGTTAATAGAGGGTAGATCATGATGAATCGAAGAATTACAAATAAATGTAACGAAAGACTTTAATTCTATAAATCGAAAACTCAACATTGTTATCACAAGAATTACAAAACCTTATGGACAACTTAATATTTTTACAGAATTTAAAGTTCAAAATTTAAAAAACAGAGTTACATTTTGAAAGGCAATTATTAATATACATCAGCACCCATTTAGATGCAAAATTCACTTTCATGCTAATATGATATTTACTAATAGTGCTTGGATTTCTTCTTGGATGTTTGTTACAGCGTATGCTACCAGCATTTTATAAAAGTTGTAGCAAGATGGTTAATAAATGGGAGAAGTTGGTTTTGGCAAATGGCTCATGTGAACTTGATGTGTGGCCTGAACTCCATAACTTAACTGGGGATGTCATTTCTCGGACAGCATTTGGTAGTAGCTATGAAGAAGGGAGACAAATATTCCAACTCCAAAATGAAATGTCCAAGCTTTTTCTCCAGGTTATTCAGTCTGTATACATCCCAGGTTTGAGGTATTGTTCAAATTTCGTTAACTACTATAGTTATTTGCAAATGGGAAACTCTAATTATAATTATTTAACCTATTTTCTTGTTCGGAAGGTAATATTATAATTGATAATAATACATATAGTTAGTTTGTGGATTGGTAGTGGACGAAAGAGTGCTTCTAAGCATCGCATTCTTGAATGATAGGTCTTGAGTTCAAAGCCTGTTTGCATCTCAGAGTTATAGATCTTTGAAGGAAAAGAGAGAGGCCTAATAAATTAGGTAGTGCAAGATTCATTTTGAACACTGAAATCATTGCCAATGAAAATTGTTTGTTTACTAAGAGATCAATATGTATAAGGTAGATTATCAGTGTGTAATCCTTAAACTAATGTCCTAAAATGCTACATTGGCCCAGTTCCTAGTGTCTAGAATGACGAATACTGCAATTAATGTGTTCGAGATCCTAGGACCGAGGACCGATTCCTTGATTGTTTTTATGTCTACGTTTCTATTAGGAAGTGACAAGTAAAAAATTAGAGCACCAATTGTGAGTTTTGACTCAAATTTTGTATATGGGTTTTTGTTGGGAAGTCGGTATGGATCTTACCCGGATCCTTGATGAACCGGTGTGCAACCCAAGTAACCCGATTAATTCCAAAATTTTGACCCGTATTTCCGACCTGTTTTATCTTCTCGTTGTAACTCTAGATATATAAAGGGTTTTCTTTGAAGATGCGGGATAAGGGGTTTTTCGAGGGTTTCGAAAGAGGGTTTAGAGAGAGCTTCTGTCCACTGTATTTCTCCCCTGTTCTTAATGGATTTCTTGCCGTTTTCTCCCATGAACGTAGGCACTTTGCCGAACCACGTATATCTCGTCTCTTTTGTGCGATTGCTTGGTTTCTTGTTTTCTTATTTCTCTAGATTTGTCGAACGGGTTATAACACCAATTGATGAATGTTGTAAATTTATTTCTCTTTGCTTTTTCACCTTCATTAAAATGTATGTGTAGGTTTCTTCCGACAAAAAGGAACAATAGGATGAAGCAAATTGACCGACAAGTGCGAGCTCTACTGAGGGGTATCATCACTAAGAGAGAGAATGCTATGAAGAAAGGAGAAGCCAATAATAATGACTTACTGGGTTTGCTAATGGAATCCAATTTTCAAGAGATTCAAGAACATGGTAACAAAAAGAATTCTGGAATGGGAATTGAAGAGGTGATAGATGAGTGCAAGTTATTCTACTTTGCAGGGCAAGAGACCACCTCAGTTTTGCTTGTGTGGACAATGGTTGTGCTGAGTATGCATCCGAGTTGGCAAGAGCGTGCAAGGGAAGAGATCTTACAAGTGTTTGGGAACAAAAAACCAGACTTCGATGGCTTAAACCACCTAAAAATTGTGAGTATTCTTTGCTGGGCATATAATAGAGTTTTAACACTAGTTGTGGATACCTCTATAAAATTCCTCAATCTCCACTGCAGGTAACCATGATTCTATATGAGGTTCTTCGATTATACCCACCGGTAGTTTTTGTTACTCGTTCTACTTACAAGAAGATGAAACTGGGAGATATCTCTCTACCACCTGGAGTACAGCTTGCATTGCCTATAATATTTGTTCATCATGATTGTGAACTTTGGGGTGAAGATGCGCAAGAGTTCAAACCGGAGAGATTCTCAGAAGGAGTTTCAAAGGCAACAAAGAATCAACTCTCATTCTTTCCATTTAGTGGGGGGCCTCGGATATGTATTGGACAGAACTTTGCCATGATAGAAGCAAAGATGGCTCTGACAATGATTCTACAACATTTCTCATTTGAGCTTTCGACATCTTATGTTCATGCTCCTTACCCTCTCATAACTCTTCAACCACAATATGGTGCTCCCATTATTTTACATAAACTTTAGAATCATCTATATTATACCCCTTAACCATTGTTGGCAATCTATTTTAGTGTAGTAGTTATTTCATGATATGTCTAGTGTACCCTCCAAAAAATAATGATATATCTAGTGTGCTGATAAGCAGTTGGAATTTCAAGCTTTTAAACTACTTTGTATGTAATATAAGAATCCTTTTGCGGTAGGAGGCATGTTGAAGGTAATGTCTCTTACTATTTAGGATTTGAAACACAAATCCTATTCCGTCATTTTATTCTAATAACTTCCTTAATCAACTCTAAGGAAAAATTTCCTACAAAATCAACTTTGGTGCCACTAAGATTAAAAAAGCCAATGTTGTCTCTTTAAGTCCCTTATCTAGCTTTGACTGACCATTTATGTCAAACAGAATGAACAGTTGCAAATTTCGTTGTTATGGTTTTTTTTTAAATGTATGTGAACCAGATAGGATTATTTGCATTAGAATCATTTTTTTATCAGATTCTATACGGAATTAATAAAACAGTATTGCGATTATTTGACAATTAATTTCTGCACAACCAATTCTCATCACAATTGATTCTGGATAATAGAATCTGATTTCAAAATGCCCTTCACTCTTTTCTAGTTGACAATTGATTCTGGATAATAGAATCTGATCTCAAAAGGCCCTTCACTCTCTTCTAGTACATTACGTGAAACGAAACCATAAAATATATTGGCCGGTGGTTTTACAAGTTATGCATGACTAAGTGAATCATAACCAAGTTTAATGTTTTAATATTTTTTTCTAAATTCAGGCCGGGCTGGACTGGGCTCGAAATATATAAGCCCAAGCCCTACCCATTTTTTTTAGTTTGGCCGGGCTGGACCAGGCTTTATAATTAATAGGGTTGGACCGCGGGCTCGGGCTGACCCATCTCTATCCAATAAGAGCAATGCTACGTCCACTTATCAGTTGTCTTTTCTAATTTTAAATAAAAATAAAAGTGATGAGACCATAAAAGAAAAAAATTGTGGTGTTATGTGTACACCAATATTTGATGACTACACCCTATTAAAAAAATTTCTTATATTTTGAAGTTCTCTATATAATTTTTATATGTGCACCCCATTCATAATTTTTTATTTTTCATTCTAATTTTTCCTCTATTCGTCATCGCCTTTCTAGAGTCTTAATTCATCATCGTTTCTCCACTAACCAAAGTTTTTTTATGTTCTCGGTTTTTAGATTGACAAATTTGATTATTTAAGATTTTATTTATTTTGTTGAAAATTAATTATATGATTTCTCATGTGCCCTTGATTTTCTTTGTTTAATCGATAGCTATTGAAAATTTAATTATTTGTTTCATAATTTTTTATTATTTGAAGTTCCCTCCATTTAAGTAAGAGAAATGGATAAAAATAAGAGAAATATATAGGTTAATGGTTTTGAAAGTTTTGTACACCACCATAGTGTACTTGCGTAATTTTTATTACTCATAAATATTAAATGAGAAAATTTCAACTCTTTAATTAAACAAGTGGTGATTATATTATTTATTCTTGAGTAATTTGACTCTTAAATAAAAGTGAAACTAGCATGACCCTCTATTCTTATAATTAATTAATTTGAAGTTTGGTGTGTAACTATAAATTTTATAACTCATTTTTTTATTTTCGTGTGCATTTAAAATTTTAAGAAACTAATGGTGTGAAACTATCAATTTTTAAAAAATATGGTGTAGTTATCAAATATTAGGGTGTACGTAACACCGCCCAAAAAACTTAGGAAAACAAAATCAAACTTGCATAACACTATTACTGTAATGCATTGCATAACAGTGTGTAATATATTTTTCTTCTCTAAGTTTTTTTATTTTATTATTACAATATAATAAAAAAATATTATAATAATATGACGAATGAGTTATGATACTATTAAGAATTATATTGATATATAAGTATTAGATGCTTTGCACTATATATTATGTATTATAATATATACTATATGTATATATATATACATACACATATATAACTTAATAATGGTAAGTATTTAGATAATAAGCAAAAAAAAAATATATATATATATATATATATAGATAAATATATCGGGCCGGGCCGGTCTCGGGTTTTAAGTAATCAAGCCCTAGCCCAACCCATATTAAAATGGGCCTACAAATTTGAGTCCAACCCTAGCCCTAGCCCTAGCCCTAGGGCCGATAATATGGGTAATGGGCGGGCTTTTTTCGGGCCGGGCTGGGCCGGCTCGACCCATTGACACCCCTAGTTATGTCCCTCTCTCTTTTGAGAGGGTGTGTGATGCAATGGCCTAGGGCGTCTGTTTTGTCCGCGTGAGTATAGTGGGTGTGTGTTAACTTATGTTTCAAACGGAAAAGCAAAGGGAGGAGGTTATGTCAGGTTAATAGCATGTGCAAATCTTTGGTAAATCCTATCACTTGATTTTTTTCAAGCTGTATGTACTTCTCTAGAGGGACATAACTATTGAGGAATGTGCTTTGACTTTGTTGATATCCCAATGTCTTTCAGAGAGAACTTTTATTAAACATATTGAGGAAAATATCACAGTGCCTAAGCCATTCCAATCCTGGATAATAAATTGAGAGATGAACCTATTATCAAATTAGTTGAAATTTAACTAAAATCATAATCTAACTACTCACAGTCAAATGAAAAAGTTCTTTCTTTGCCCAACTCTCCTCTTCCCCATGCATCAAAAACCAAATCAATGTTCTATGAGAGAGCGGCCGGCCCATCCATTAAAGCCATCAAAGCCTTTGCTTTAGGCCCCATTAAAAAAAATAAAAAAATATATTATAAAGGCCCCATTTAGAATATTTAAACAAAAATAAAAGGCTTATTTAGAATATTAAAAAAGCCACATTTATATTTAATTTTTTTTAATAATATTGAAAAATTACAAAAAAAAAACCATTTAAAATTTTCGCTTTAGGCCTCCAAATGACTTGGGCCGGCCCGAGAGAGAGAGTTAGTTCAGTTGCCATTGATACTCCATGATAGTAACAAGACCTTGAGTGCCTAGCTTCCCATCCCTGAGAACAAGTGCTTGAAAAATGATTCCCCACAGCAACACCACGACCTTGTCCTCCAGTCCATCCTCAAATCCTTCAACATATACTCTGCAACCCCACCTATACTCTGCAACCCCACCTGCCTTAAAACATCTTTCAATCATTCTCTCCCCAAACAGCTCCATTGCCATAGACCTCGCTCGCATTGCCTCTCCGACTCAAAAACTCCCTCAAACCAAGCCCCCAACAGCTCCACAAACACCAACCTATTATAATTGTGGCTTGAATTCTGGTTGATTATCAGTTTGCACTCAGCCAAAATTTTGAGGTTACCCCGAATGGCAATATCATAATTTTACATTGCTTGTATACTAGTACAAGGTTTGAAATGCCATTTATATCGGTGATTTTAGTCCTCCAACTTGAATTGAAATTTCAAAAATTTTGGATTTCTCGATGAAATTTCAAAAAAATTTAGATCTTTGGACGAAATTTTGAAATTTTTATTTTTAAAAATATTTTCTCGATATTTCATAAATAATATTTTTTTTAAATTTAAAATATTTATATTTAAAATTTTCGATCCATAAATATTTCATAATATTTTGAGTTATTTTGGAATATTCCAGAATTTTATTTTTAAAATAAATTTCTGAAAATGGACTCGTTTCGATTTCAATTTCGCAAAATCTTAACGGAATTTCGAACCTTTTACTAATATATAATTGTGTTTAGGCTAGAATTTTCATTGAATGGTAGTATGGAACAGAAAAGTCGAGAGATTTGTTACACCTTTAAAGGTAAAAAGGTAATAGTAAAGAGATCTCTTATAGACAGTATATATAGCCATATTGCCTAACCATTTAAATTTGGTGTGTTCTTTTATTGCATTCTTTTTTCTACACAACCCTCCCTCAAACCGACCATTTCGAAAGCATCGTTTGAGCAACAAGTAAATATAGTTGAAGAAACAAGTTAAAGACCTTCTTGGGGTCCTATGAAAACAATCAAATATAACAAAAAAAAAAAAATTGCTGAAAATATAGTTGTGTAAATGAAAATCACTCAAACATGGCAACCGCAACAGAGGAAGAAGAAGCAGAGAGTGGAGAGGAGAGCAATGGCTTCAAACATAGAGAGAATCTTAAAGACGATGTCGTCGAGGATAGAGCGCCGAAACTCAAAGCGTCTCATTTGGAAGACAGAGGTGCTGAATATCCATGGCCATGAATCCTTGCTCACCTTCTTGAAAGACCAGCGCTTTTTTCCCATTAAAACTAACAAGAGAAGCTTAATTTTTTCAGCTCTAATGGATGTTGGTATTGTGTGGACAGAGGTAGGTGTTTTTATATATGTATCAAAGAAGCTTCGAATTCTTCAGTTACAAGGTTGTGCTGGGCAAGGTCATTTGCGGTGTCAAATAAGGGTAGGTGTCGCATTACTTTCCCGTAATTGCGTATTCCTGAGTAAGTACAGGGAGAGCGAAACGTGGGGACTTTGCAGTTGGACAGAATGACAAATATACGTTAGACTTCGGAGGTGTAGATTTGATATTCCAACTCATTTTGGAACCTTAAATTTGACTTTTTCATGGGTGGCGGTATAAAACTGGAAAAGAAAAGATACAATAGGGGATGATGTAATGCTGATTTTGATGGAGCATCTATCTTTTGATGGGAAGAATAAGTAGAGTTTGTTTGTTTTTAAGAAGAGGACCGCAGGCTCCTGACTTCTAAGGTGTCCTTTTAACGCCTATTTAACCATGGTTACACCTAATTAAATTAAAGATAATAATTTAGTTTTTTTGTTTTTTTTAAATCCATGGTTAGATTGCTTAACCCCAAGGAGTGAGTGCATCCTAACCACAGTTGATGGGTGGTAAAAGAGGGTGAGATCATAGGATCAGCTTAGAAGCTGACCCAGGTCATGACGCATGAGAAGGCATTTAAGGAAAGAGGTGATAGCATTCATTGCCACGTGTTCTCGTTGACACCTATCAACTATTGTTAAAATTCACTCTTCCTAAGGGTTAAGTAATCTAACCTCAATTTTCTGAAAAAAAAAAATAATCTTGCCGATGATCCACCCACTCATGTGGTCAATTTTTTTCATTAAAAAAAATTCTAAAAACTACATATGAGTGACTCTTAACCATGGTTAATGGATGTCAAGGATGATTGAATCATAACCATAGTTTGAGTTTACATTATAAAATTAAATTCATCAAAATTTGACCAAAAATATGATCTCAATTTTCAGTAAGTCTTCATATTGTCTTGGAAAATACCAAAGTATTCCTAATTAGCTCTCTTGTCGATCAAACGATCACATTCAAGCGACTGAATTCGGGTGAGTTTAGTGGCATCCACAGGTCTAACACGTGTCCCTTTTAACACCCTTAGAGTTTAATATTGAGTAAATTATAATGACCCCTAAGATTTGGTAAAATTTCACAAACCTCGCCTCTAGTTTCTGAAATAACACTAACCTCCTCTCAAAGGCTCAAGTTAACATCATTACTCTTTTACAATTTTACCCCATTACTTGAGGAAACTCGTAGTTACAGCTAGTACTGCACACAAGCCAAGCTAGCTCAATGGCTTGGCTTGGTTCGACTGCCAAGCTCGATACATGTCCTCTTTGACATTCATTAACCGTGGTCAAGATTCACTCATCCTTAAGGTTAAATAATCTAACCTTAGTTTTAAAAAATTAACCACATGACTAGATGAATCATAAGGAAGGTTGATTTTTTTCTAAAAACTAAGGTTAGATTATGAATGAGTGAATTTTAATCACGGTTAATAGAAGCCAAAGAGGACATGTGGCAAGCTTGGGATGTGTGCGTGTACCACCAAACATAATCATAATGTGCAATGCATGCTCTCACTCCATCTAACCGTTTTTAATTAAAAAATACCTTAGGTTGATTATGCTTAACCACAATTAAAGGGGACACTACAAGCCACCACTTATTCCTTTTAACATTCACTATCACTCCATCTAACCTCAGATTTTAGGGGGGGAATAACCACATGAGTATATGAATCATGATCATGGTTAATTTTTTTCTAAAACCCAAGGTTAAATAATTTAACCCTAGAACTGAGTGAATCTCAATCACATTTAATGGATGTTAAAGAGGACACATGGCAACTTGGCAAACTTAGGAGGTGAGGGTTTTTCTAATTTGGGAAAAAAAACCTGCCCCATATATTTTAAGTGTGAAGAATATGCCACTGACAAGCTACTATGCTAGGCATCTAACAAAAAACAATACTAACGCAGCTAACCAAGTTGAGGCCTAACCGTATTCCGATACCCAATTAAAAAAATGATCTCATGAGTCAAATCTAAGGAACTTAACATTCATACTGAGGTTGTTCAGCGAGCATATGTTGACAAAGAATCCAGATCCTCTCTGGCAGAAGCCGATGGCTTTAACCAGGGAATGACACCTGTTATTTTTAAAAACTTTATTCTA
The DNA here is from genome assembly GCA_015143295.1 of Tetracentron sinense. NCBI lineage: Eukaryota > Viridiplantae > Streptophyta > Magnoliopsida > Trochodendrales > Trochodendraceae > Tetracentron > Tetracentron sinense. The sequence goes on from CM026552.1 coordinate 24,594,993, forward strand.
CAAATCAAGGTTAGATGAACAAACCCTCAGTTAAAGCTTCCTAACCACAGTTAAAAGACCATTTGTTGAAGGGTGAAAAAAAGCTAAAGACAAGAAAAGAAACAGAGGAACGGTTAAATTTTTCATCATTAAGGTGTCTAAAAATTAAAAAGAAAGTTACTGAGAAAATAATTTTATCTTGTTTGATTGCTTGCTGAAAAAATATCTAAAAATAGCATTTTCTTTTATCACAACCTTCTTTGAATACAAAACTAAATACTCCTCAATCCTCATTCATGGGCAAAAATCAAAATGTGGGTACTCTTTAAAGTTCATTTTAGAATGGAACCAATTCCTCTACGTTTATGATAGTAAAAGAGGTAAGAGGGGCCGAGATGATAGGGTTAAGGCATTGGGGTTGGTAACGGTGGGTGTAGGAGGACAGCTGCACATCGTAGAGTTGGGCATATGCGTATGGCCTGTTGAAGGGTTAGGGTTTTGTGGGAATTGTATCATTTCAGCGCATTTGCTATAATCCATGGAATAAAGATATCATTCAGAGATAGAGTGTAACGTTCAAGAAGATAATGGAAGAGTGGAAGCTCCTTATACACCCATATGTAGACTAATACCCAACGGATGTGGCACTAAAGGTTAGGGGTTCAGCAACAAACTCAATGGGACACTAAAGGTTAGGGGTTTAGTAACAAACTCAATGGGATTGTTAATAGAAAATGGAGACAGTTGATATAGTAGAATGGAGTTGTTCAGTAGTACAGGGACATTAGAAACCCTACTAAACTACTACGGATTTATAAACAAGACCCAACTGAAACCCTAGAAAAACATACAAAAGTGCTGTATTCCTACTAACCTACAAGGAATTTTTAGTAGAGAAATGGGAAACAATTGATCTAGCAGAATGGGGTTGTTAAGTAGTACAGGAATAATAGAAACTCTATTAGACTACTACAAATTTCTAAACAAAGACCTAACTAATACCCTAGATAAAACATGTTCCATTGAAACCCATACCTGAGCAGAGAAAGAACCCTTGAAGATCAAACTTGATAGATGGAGAAAAGATGAAATGCAGTGTAGCCGGAGTACTCCTTTAGCAGGAACCCCAGTCCCTAGCAATCTCTCTCTGATTTTGGTTCTCCAATAACTTTGGGTTTCTTTCAGTTTTGGGTAATTGAGGATGAAACGGGCAGTCATCCAAAAAAATGCAATGAGATGAAACGGAAAATCATGATCGTCTCATTGGATCAATCTTTGGCATAGGACATCTTCTTGACAGGACCATTGGAATAATGGTGGGTCCTCCTAACACTCCATTTTTCCACAATACCCATCAACTTCAAGTAGTAGGTTCCAATTCCTACCCCAAAACATCCAAAAGAATTGCTTAAAACATCAAAAGGTTCAGCTACGATCTCAATAGATTTTATGTATGTCTTAAGTAGTATCACTTAATATTAGCACGAACAAGTGACTGAAACAATAGGAAAAGTGCCAAAACCAGATTCCAAAAATCCAAGTTAAGCAATTCCTTGTACGCACAAAAACTAAAAAAGAATAAAAACTTTCTGCTATTACAACTCATCCAAGTTAAGCAATTCCTACTTTGCCATATTTATATTTTTGCTTGCTTGATTATCGATTCAAAAAAAAAAAAACATACAGAAAATGCAAAAGCTCTCTATCTTGACTACTTCAGATATGTTTAGTCCCTCTAGCTACATCCACAGCAGGATGTATAGTAACTACATCCACAAGACAGACATAACCTGTTTAGTATTGTTAAGCTCTGATTCACCATTTTGTTACTACTCAAAGAGCACATAGAGATGAAATCTCACCTGTAAGGTGCTCATTGCCACAATGATAGTTGAAGGCCAATCCACCGGATAAACTCTACACATCATCAAAGGTTCAGACCATAACTGGCCCAATGACCGTAGTAAATCAGCCTATCATAAACAGGAATCCAGACATAAAGTGATCTCCCAAGTCCCAATACAATTATAGCTTCTGTACTAAAGCTACCACCACCAAGTCCATGCCAAACCAACTTATCATCAATATTTAAGTAACTTGTGAAACCTTCTCCACAGTTATGCTGTTCTGGACTGTGCTAAGCACCTCAGAAATTTTTATTAGTATCCCAAACCCTTCCTTATCAACTCTCCAAAGATCTCGAAATTATTATCTATTACTTTGCATAATACATCACCATGTATGGGGCAATGGCAGTGTCTATGGATTAAAGAATGGGATCAAATGTTCACCAGGGGATTGGTGACATGGTGCTATGTCTACAATAACTCCCTAAATAAATCCCATCCATTAAAGGGTGTAGAAGATAGGTGAAGTTTCTCCAAAAAAACGGGGCTGTTGTTGGCATTGAGGCATTTCGTAAACATGATTAGGGTTCAAAAGCAAATTCACCAATGACGGAGAAGGCATCTATGAGATGCCCATCAGTGACATCGGGGTAAAGGTCTCCAATTAGAGCGATGCAAGAATGACGGGGGCCATCGAAGGAAACCATCATCACTAGAACAACTTAACAACAAAACAAAGAGAGGAGAGAGAGGTACCTGATTCCAAGTCGTTGAAGTCAACAGAGTATAGTAGCCGAAAACCATAATAATATTGGAGAAGGGCTTTTAAAACAAGAAGAGAAAAAAAGAGGTGAGGGGCATTGAAATAACACCCCCATACTTTTTTCTTTCCCCTTATTGATTTTTTTTCTTTTCTTCTCTATAAAATCAATGATTATTTTAGATTTCAAATCAATATTTTAAGAAAAAAATTTCTATCATTTTTCTTTCCCTTCTTCATTTTCTTGTTAACTAAACGATGGAAAACTAAATTTTCTTTTCCACCCGTACTTTCTCGGCAACCAAATTGGGCAAAATGAGAAGTGTTTTGGTAGTTTGGCTCACACCCAGGAGAAAAGAGCAACTTTTGTATAGTTCGAGTGGTTTTGATGAAGTCAAAAAGAGAAACTTATTTGTTTTATGTGTTACCATATGACAATAATCTGGTTATTATTTAACAACTATAGCTACAAATAGGCTCATACTCGTGAACAATGAACACAAACAAAGATTACCAAAAACAAATTGTAATTATATCAACTCAAGGATCAAGAGTTCAAGACAAGGGAGTAAGTTTTTCCCTCGATGATGTGGCAAGCAATAGGTTCACTCACCATTTAAACAGTAGATAAATGATGCCCTATGCCAAAAACAAAAGTTTCATTGTGGAATACCAGCAACCTAGGTATCTACTAGATCTTTGTAAATATATATATATATATATATATATATGGCAAAGGTGTGCCCCTCATATAAGAAGGCCCTTGATGAGTACATGGCCAACCCTCCTAAGTCTGCAAATTCAATGGATTTTTTTCTTTTCCAATGCTCCACATGAACAATTACAACATAACATACATATAATGCAACCTATCAAAAAAAAAAAAACATGCATATAATAGATATAAATATATGGCAATGATAAGAGTTCACACAAGCCAAAACCATGTGCCATTATTGTAATTGTGAAAAGAATAAAGGGCACTCTTGTATTTATTATCTTTAATTGATTTTATCAAAATGTCATTCATAGCTTTGTTTTTTTAGCTTGCGTGAACTTTAGCACGACCCATATATATATATGGGTGTTGGCGTGTTGCTAACATTCACTCAACGGGAGAACTTGGTAACACTCACCATGACATTTTGACCCATGTATGAATAATCAAACTCACTAAAATTAAAGGATAAATTAATCTTTTCATAGAAGACCATTCATTAAATTCAGGAGAAAGAAAATACAGTTTGACTTTTCTAGTACTTTTTCTCTCCCCTATTTAATGAATTGTCCCCTATGAAAATACCAAAATACCCTTATATTTAATAGAAATAACATTCCGTACAAAGGGATAAAAAATTCTGGTGAAGGATACCAAATTCAAATATTGAGTAAAGGATAGCATTCCCTATATAAATAAATATATAGAGAGAGAGAGAGTTGGTGACTAGTCAATTGGGCTGATTATTCCTTATAATCAGCTCACCTCCTCCATACCATTAGATCTCAAACAAAGATCAAGATTAAAGGGGTACTTCCTTATCCTAATTTTCTTATTACTCAAAATATCAAATTTAAAGTGAAACATGTTTTCTTCTCCCTTCTCTTCAAACCAAGTTCAAAACGGAATCTCCTTTCTTACTTCATCTCATCCAGTCAGTGTCAAACTTCTCCGATCGGCGTGAAGCTTATTCGGTCGGCACCACGCTTCCCTTACTCTCTCATCTCTTTCATATCTCTTCTTTCTTCCACTGAAATCTAGGGTTTACAGTCCTTCCTCTCTTGGTTCCCACAACCTGCAACCACAACTGAAACAAGGCCATTACAATCCTCTCTCTCTCTCTCTATAATGCCCATATTCCGATCACTTTGTAATTTTTCACAACTATAACAACAGTGAAGTAAACTCTCTCTCTCTTATATGATTCTATAAACTCATGTTAAAACTGACCACACCACAACAAATTGTAGAGATATTTAACCACATTAAACCTTAATTCTCTTCCCAAGAGAACCTCCACTTACTCATGGCTTGTTCAAACCCTGGTTACCTAGGCGCCAATGTTAAAATTGACCACACCACAACAAATTGTAGAGCCATTTAACCACATTAAACCTTAATTCTCTTCCCAAGAGAACCTCCACTTACTCATGGCTTGTTCAAACCCTGGTTACCTAGGCGCCAATTTAATTGACCAAAACCCTCTTTTGGTAAACCCTAATTCTCTAGTAGGACATTGTACTATAACCCACCATGTCTCCCCATTCTCTACAATCACTAGATAATATTGTCAGTTCCTATCCTCTAAACCACCAAACTCCTTAGGGAAACAAACTTCTCAGAGTCGTCTTATTTACGATGACAAAGGAAGTATTTCAAGATACGCTATACGATCTAACACACTTCACACATTAAAGAAGACGGTATACATTGGGCGATAGTTGCCTTGATTAAAAACTAGTCCTCCACTTATTGATCAAGGAGACCTGAACACTAAGGTTCAAGCTTTTCTCTAAAATCAGATGACTGGATGGATTGGTGAAGCGTCGTGTCGACCGAAAAAGCCCCACGCCGACCGAATAAACTTGGCACTGATCAGAAGATATGAAGAGAAAGGGATTTCGTTTTAAACTTGGTTTGAAGAGAACACGTTTCACTTTAAAACAGATATTTTGGATAATAAGAAAATTAGGACAAGGAAGACCTTTTAAACTTGGTCATTGTTTGAGATCTAACGATATAAAAGAGCTGAGCTAATTATAAGGTATAATCAGCCAAGCTGACTAGTCACCTCCTTCATCTATCTATATATATAGAGAGAGAGAGGAGGCCATTAGCCAGCTTGGCTGATTATACATAAATTAGTTATATATACACTTTAATACAATGCATTATGTCAGTACTATCTCAGAGTGGTAGGATGTATCCCCTTTGGGGGCAGAGGACTCAGGTTCGAGTCTGGGCGGTCTGTTAGTTGTGAGACTCATTATTTATACTAACCTAACTCATAACCTAGATAAATAATGTCTACACCAAAAAAATAAATAATAATAAAATCTAAGTCGAAATTAGGACTATAAAAATTAATCATATATATCTATGTCAAAATTAAATAAATGAAAAAAAAAAAAATATATATATATATATAGGTAAAACACATAATAAAATATAAAGAATATTATATATATATATATATATATATATATAAGTACATACATTATACTATTGTAATTTAAAAAATATCCTGAGTAAAAACGTAATAAATCGATTATGCTCTTTCCAGTGCATCATTATCCTAAGAAAGGATAAAGAAGGCTTGATCTTAACTGATTGTTGTGTATAGGAAGAAATTACTTCTCTAAAGACTTGGCATAACCTTACCCAGCTTAACTCTTACACTCTATTTGGTTGTCGAAATAGTAGGGATGAAAAAAATTGAAAGAAAATTTAATTTCATATCATTTGGTTCCTAAAAGAATGGAAGGGAAAGAAAATTGAGATGAATTTTAAAAAATCTCTTAAATGATGGATTTGAAATCCTTAAAAAAAAAATGAACTTTAAAGAAAAAAGAAAAGTGTAAAAAAAGGAAAAGAAAAAAGTAGTGGGGAGTTTATTTCAACACCTCTCCCACCTCCTTCTTCTTCCTGAGCCCCACTCTAATCTTGTGTTGATTTCCCGTGACTTAAATTTAGCTACTCTCTCTGGTTTTTGTTTCATTAATATTGGTTCCTTCAACCATCTTCATCGTTACATCGCTTTACCAAACTTTTGTGGACATAATTACCCTTCATCTTACTTAATTATATTGAAAATTTATATTGAAATTTCATTTGAATTATTATAATAAAAGTACAGTTTATTTACAATTGATAAGTAGAAGTGGATTACAATTATAAAAATAATTCACTACCTCATACTTATCAGTGAGAAGAAAGTAGGTCTTACTAGTAAGACTCACCAATAATTTCTCTCAAATGATACATATCTATCTACTAATAAAAGGATAAGGAACATACCAAACTTTATGTTAACGTATTTATTCTTCAACTTACTTTATTATATAAGAAAATCATATTATAATTTTATTCAAATTATTATAATAAAAGTATAGTTATTTACAATTGATAAATAGAAGTAGATTACAATTATAAGAATAATTCACCACATTATGTTTATCCATGAGAGTATGAGACAAAAGTGAGTTTTATTAGTAGGACCCCGCAATAGATTCTCTCAAATAATACGTAAGAGGTGGTCACCCTAAAACTCTACAAGATAAACTTATGAGAATTTTGACTCAATAAGAAATCCTATTAAATCATTCTAATATTAAAAGTACAAGAATTTTAAAGATTTTTTCAATAAAAAAATTTTTAATAGACCTTTATAAGACATAAATACCCTCATATTGTTTAAATTTATAGGATATTAATATATTATATGCGAGTTTATTTTAGTTATTTGATTTCTAGTACTTTTATAAGTGGGACCCAATGTAAAAATTCTTGTACTTTTAATAGTAAAAATGATTTATAGGATTTCTTTACAAAAATCAAAATTCTCATAAGCTTATTGTATAAAGTTGACCACCTCTTACATATCCTTTATAGGAATCTATAGATTGGTTCTACTAATAAGACCCACTTTCTCTTCATTGATAATTATGAGGTGGAGAATTTTTTTTATAATTATAATTCACTACTACTTATCAATTATAAACAAAGTAAACTTTTATTATAATAATTTTAATAAAATTTTAAAATAATTTTTATATAATAAAATAAGGTAAAGGATAATTACGTCCACATAAAGTTTGGTATACTCCTTGTACTTTTATTTATAAAATACATATCTTTTAGGAGAATCTATTGGTGGGTCTTACTATAAGACTCGCTTTCTTCTCATGAATAAGTATGAGGTGATATATTATTCTTATAATTGTAAACCACTTCTACTTATCAATTGTAAACAAACTATATTTTTATTATAATAATTCAAAAAAAAATCAATATCATTTTTTATATAATAAAATAAGGTAAAGGATAATTACGACTACATAAAATTTGATATACTTCGTGTACTTTTACTAGTATAGAATGATAAATATACTAATATTTTTACATTTATAGGATATTAATAAATTATATGTGATTTATTCTGGTAATTTGAATTCTGATACTTTTATAAGTAGGACCCAATATTACTTTAATTATTAGTAACACTTCTACTATTAAAACTCTCTTCAAACTTCTTCGTGAGTAAGCGATAAGTGGCTAGTATTTCTCTTAGTAAGGACTCTATTAAAGAATCCTTATAGAAATAAATTAGGATTCTACTACATTCTTCATAAATTGTATGTTTCTTCTCCAAGCACGCACACAATGTTTTCCTTTCTCTACGTTGTACACCCTAACTTTTCTCTCAAAATCAACACTAGGCTACGCTTTCACGAATGCCATTGCCTAAGTTGGTTAATTCATTGGTATTTCTTTAATAGTTTTTTTTCCTTCGGTTGAATCAATTTTGGAGCATACTCATGGTAGTATTTATATATTTATACAAGTCTTAAAGGGCAGAACATAAGATTATAATTATAAAAGAAAAGAAAAAAATTATTTGTCTTCTCTTTCGCCTTCTCAAGCTTATTTAAGATAATGATTCTCTCGACTTCCTTAAAGATTGCACTAGACCATCAATGCTTTGAATTTCCTATGGAAGCCATGTGGGTAATAGTAAAATAGTTGAGACAATGAAAAGCAAGAGCTATATACTAAATAAGACAATATTTTGTTCTATTAGTTCTAATTTGCGACAGTATGCTCACAAAACCACACACATCTACATATAAAAACACCACACAGAAGGGACACAAGTAGGGATCCTACAGAACGAAAGAACAACTATAGTAATAATTAGTGTTACAAATCTCGTTCTCGAGTTTTTATCAGCCAAATTTTTTCTCGGGTGATTTTCAAATCTGAATTTTTTTTAGGTATTTCTCGCCTAAATTTCGGCAATGATTAAAAATATATATTGAAATTACAAAAAAATAGTAATAAATATTATCAAGTTATAAATTCTTTTTTTTTTTTGGTCGGTAAAGCAATGCATTGAAGAGAAAAAATTACAAGAAAAGCCCCAATATCTAAAGTTTACTAGATTGTAAACTCAAGATCTGGGACCAAGAAGACCTAAAACCCACCCCGAGGATCACATCAAACTAAACAAAACAACCCTTACATCCTCCCTATTGCACTTGAGCCCCACCCAATCCGAAACTAACAACCGGGTTCTATCACAAATCAGGAGGATGGATGACACAACATTGACCAATACTAACACCCCTTGGACCCCTCTCTTCTGATAAACAATCAACCCATACCGATACATAAATGTGCTGATTCGCCTCAACTTATCTGAGAACACGCGCCCACCTTTCCAGACATAAGAATATCTGCTACTGTTGAATTCCCCTCCAAGCCTCCAAAGATCAACCCAACGACCCTTCACTTCATCTACCTCGGTCCACAAGTCCAATTCCTCTGACCACCCTACCAACCCATACACTCCTATATAAACCCATTTGAAATGCTCTCCTAAACATTGGCAAAAGATGGATATCGAAAAAATTCCCATTTCTGATTCCACCATCTTGATTTTACCTTTATCCCACAAAAGTAAAATTCCTTCTGAAGCTCCCATAGCCAGAATATCAATCCTCCCCGGGTCCAGCCGCCCCCATAAGTCCCAAATATTGGATACGTTGACTACCGATAACTTGGTTTCTTGAATGCACAAATTTGGTTGATGTTTCGATTGCGCTTTCTTCTCCAGCTGCCCCATACCTGTAATATTTCGCAAAATAAAAGAAGTCCCTATCATTGATTCACTCGTCGGTCCCTAGCAAAAGACGGGTCGCCTGTCTGCCCTCTCCTCCCGATTCTATCATAATTGATACTACATTCCAGCCTTCTCTTCTCCATAGCTGAAGCTCCCCTCCTACCTCCCGCCAACTTTTCTTTCGATGCCTCCCTTCCCCATTTTTCTCCTGACTCGATTCTGTTGAATAAGCCTCTAGCTTCAGTCTCGTACCCCTCCAAGGATAGACCCAAGGTTTTGCCGACCCTCTCCATATGATCAAGCACCCATTTAGAGATCACCTCCGGACTCATCTGAGGCAGTAACGAAGGACTAGCCCCTTGACCTGGGGTAGAGACAACCGGACTACTCCCCCTGATATCAGTTTCAGATCTTCTAACCCTCCCCTTCAACTCCCCACTGCCCTCTAGAGCGACGGATCCTGCCCCTGGTGTACTGCCTCCCTCAGAGCCACGAGAATTGGGCACCTGCTGACTGGCCTCTAACCCCTCGATTGCCTGGGTCGGTGATGAGCTCTGAAAGAAAATTAAGCCGCCCATCTGATCACCTCCCTGTGAGCTCCCTAAATTCCCCTCAGCCCCCTTGGACAACGTCGAAGAGGGGTCCTTGGCCACTTGGGTCTGGACTCCATCCGTCAAGGAAAAGGTTGGGGAAGTCTCCAGGTGGACCTCCGGGGACTCCTCTACTACCCCTACGGAGCTATACGGAACACTGCTAGGGGCGAGAACAAAGTCCAAGAACATTGTTTATTTCTCATAATATTTTTAAAATCTCGTCTAAATCTCACGAGATATACGGAATAAAAAGAGAAAATTATATTTCTCGCGATATTTTTAAAATATCCCGATAAAAACAGAGTTTTAAACTTTAAATGTTTTTATCGGTTTTTCTCTAGAGAAATTGAGTATTTCTCGGGAGATTTGTAATAGTGGTAATAAATAATCAAAAATGATTGATGGTGATGGTGATTGATGAGAATGATGGGGATCTCGTCTCCGTTGATGTTTATGTGTGCATGATTCATTGGAGATGGGTAAACATCACGCATTATCTAGACAACATGGTTTTTGTTCAATGTTGTATTATGAGGTTGCTGCCATTTAATTAAGCAACCACCATTTGATTAAGCAAATGGAAGGAACAAGTACATCTATTATACATGGCCTTGTTCATTTAATGGGGCAGAACTTTGAACTTTCACCAGTCCAAGAGAATGCATACGCATAGACAGCTAGGTATAAACCAAACCAATGCTCACTTTTTTGGTCAACCTAGAATTTGTGAAAAAGGCAAAACCCCATGTGAAAAATAAATAAAAAATCAGTGCTATTTTCATATATTTTCTCACAACCCAAAAAAGAGAAAATTACTTTCTCAATAACTTTCTCTCTAATTTTTTTTGTTATAGACACAACAAATAATGAAAATTTTGAATTTTTCTTTTCTTTCCAAATTTTCTCCACAAACAACCACAGCATTAAGGGTACAGATTCAAGTCCTCTAAGGACTAGGGCGAGAGCCGAGCCTAGTAAGACCTAGGAGGCTAGGCCTTGTTCTAGCCCTACCCTTTAACAGCCCTAGTGGCATCCTAAAAAAGCCACGTTATATTTTTTAAATCATCAAGGAGTTCAGAAATTCATGGAAGCCAATAGTAGCTAACTTACCATTACTGCAACAGCTCTCTATAAACTTTTTTTTTTTTTTGGTAAGACCCAGCAACTAAATAGCAGTGCTCCAGATTACTGCTATTCAAGACAAGGGCTCAAAGTGCCTAGCAGTGTCTTATATTTGGGGATCCTACAACCAAAACAAAATAACAAAATTAAATTTTAATTTTAATTTTAATTTTTTTTTTTAAAAAAAAATTGAGCTTATATTAGGGAGATTTAGGGCAGTTCACTGAATTAGAACATGATGAGAACATGCAAAACCTTGAGGCTGCCACATGAAATGTAGGCCGGGTGAAATTGAGTGGCCGCATACGCCATTATCCTCTGCTGCGACACCCATTGGATCGGCCAAAAACCCCTCTTATGTATTGAAATTTGAAAACACTGGAATTGTATAGAAATAAAATGAAGTAGATCAAGGATTTTTCTAAGACTTCTCTAGAAAGAGAGAAATGGAAGAAAGCTCTTTCTTGCTAAGCTGAAAAACAGAGGGAAGGGCTTAGGGTTTCTATATGCCCGCAACGGAACTCAAGCGGCATAGAGAAAGTAGTAGCGGACTCGGTTTTCTCTCAAAAGGCAATTAAAACTTTGGAGGGCTTGAAATGTCTGTAATGCCCTTCTCCATTGGGTTTGGTCTTCTTGGGCTTGGGCTTGGGCTTGGGCTTGGGCTTGGGCTTTCCAAATTCGATCCATTATAGAATGAGCCATTCTAGATCACTGTCAAACATTCTCTACTCTCAACCAAAAACCAACACGGACCTCTGTTTTCAGCTTTAAACTAAAGAGATCACAAGTTCACAACCAATCACGATTGAACTAATCCTACTCATAGTTAACACGTGTCATTTTTAACCCTATTAATTTTGGTTAAGATTCACTAGCCCTTAACAATCTAACCTAGATTCTTATAAATTATTTTTGAAAAAACACCGAGGCCCAAGGCTAGGTTGTTGAACCCTAAGGGTTATGGAATCTTAACCACAAATAATAGAATTCCAAGGATAGTAGTTTACTTTCATGTCTCAACCTTCAATCCATTAATCATCTTGTGTCCTTCGAATTCTTGCTTTGTAGATATTCTAAGCTGTTTGTCATTACCATTACTCTACCATGTTCCAAACAATATTACACCAAGAAACAATTTCCATATGGTAATCTCATATGGAAGTAAGAGAAAAAAAATATTATTTTTTCAGCTAGTTGAAATATATATATATATAATTCAGCACCGAAGTACTTCTAGGTGACTCTACCATTGAAAAAATTTCCCATACATGGACATCAGTTAATAAAAAAACAAGTTAAAGCTATAAATCCTCCTTACATAACCTGTTCTTGGCATGTAAAGAACATAAGTTAGAGCAAGTTTAAAATTTTCTACTTCACTCAAAGGTCAAACTTTGATTTAACAATATATCATATTTCTCAAATTATGGAATAAAATAATTACACTAACATTTACTTACAAATAATTGACGAACAAACAACCAAACTGAATAAAAGTATTGTTAAATACCACAAAAAATGAACCCGTTTTGAAATAATCAAAACCAAAAATTGATGCTAAACCATTAATATTCCCTCGTTCATTTCCTCAAGGAATTATCTGTCAAAAGAACCTATGACTATATCAAATAAGTCTGTCGTGCAGCTAGCTAGCTTAGCTAGCTTCAAGACTTAATTCTCTAAGTTTAAAAAAAAAAAGGCACAAAATTTTTTTGATTTGGATGCCAGTTGTTCAAAATCCATAAATAAAATTGATATCTCTGAATTTGAAACTAAAATAGAACCAGAATTAGGAAATTACTCCCAACAGAAGTTAGCTTGAGCAGTGGAGCACTTGCAATTCATACCCGGGTGGGATTAGATCCCTAGACCTCCTCCATGAAGGCCACACCCCTACCACTCACACAAGAGGCGGGGGTGTTACTCCAACACCCCCAACATAACTCAATAGGCTCCAATCATCATATCCCCTAAAAAGTTATTATAAACTAAACATACCAATAGGTCTTCAATTTGAGGAATCTCTGGTTTATTAAGTCATAATTTTAATGGCCATTTGTATGAATGAAATATTGATGGCTATATTGAATATCCAATTATGACTCTTCTTTATAACATACTCACATATGTGAATGTTTGTAAAATTCGAAACAACTCTAACGAAATATCCTTCAAATGATAACGTCTTTTTTTCCTCGACAACTGATGAGATGTTCGGATAATTATCCTACTTCTACTCAACAAATTAAATAATGATTGCTGTCAAAAGATATGTACAGAAGAAACTCCCAAACTCAATGATAGAGGCCTAGTTGGGTGTTACTCTCACTTTAGTCTCACCTCGGTTAGGTACTAGCCTTCACAGAGATATATAAGGGACCACAACCTTTCCTTTAATCAGGCCCTTTTGGGGTGGCTGTGTGGGTATACCCTTATGGCACCCTAATGGTAACCTTAGATCTGATGTGTGTGTTTAGATTACCTCATTAACCAAAAAAAAAATGATAAAGGCTGATAAATTTCTAATGCAATTAATACCTTTTGCACAAATAAAATCCAACATTTTCTCGATGCAGTCTTCCTTTTGGTCACTTTAGAAAAGGGAAATGCTTTTAAGACCATGGAAGGGCTGAGACCACCGGGAGACCGTGCATGGGATTTCAGGTGGGGTCTACCATGTGAACATGACAGGTTTGCTGCTTGCCACCCGTCTTTTTCTCATCCCTAGCCTTGTTGAAGATTAGTAAATCCCTCCCCCGAAGCAGGGTCATTCACTTCCCATTCACCAAACTTTGGCAATGGCCGACCCTTGTCCTGTTGAAAGAATTTTCCCATTAAGATTCTGTTAGCCGCCCTTAAGGCAGAAGAACAGACACAAATTAAAATAAGTAGAAAGCTATTTCCATTTATATAATTCTTTTACGAATACATTAGTATTACATAATTACCTCCCCCACAAACAGTAAGGAAATGCCTTTTAAACTTCATCCAGAGGGCTTGTTTTCAAATTTTAGTCTAGTAAAATTGAACTACGGTGGAAAAATAATATGCTATGGGCATTTGGAATTCATTATAGAGGCAAATGTAAGATATAAACTATAGCATATATGCACAAAAGGGAGTCAAACAGTATACACAGATATGCTAAAAAGAACAGGGTAGGTTGTAGCATTAAACATTATGCATGGGAAATTATAGTCTTGTATTGTATCTATATGTACTGAGTGGGTGGGTGGCCCAGGGGCGGAGCCGGGGGGGGGGGGGGGGGGGCAAATTTTTTGTAATTCCTCTTAGTTTTGCTATGAAACAATGGGCCCCTCAAATTTTTTTAAATTTTTTAGTATACTTGGCCCCCCAATTTTTTTTATCTTATGTATATATAGTGCCCCCTCCCCAATTTTTTTGTCATATATATAGTAGGCCCTCCAATGGAGTCCGCTTTAGGTCGTCACATGTCCCTATTGACACCTCTTAACTATGGTTAAAATTCACTCACTCTTAGGATTCACCTACTTATCCTTATTTTTAGAAAAAAATATTAATTTTTTTTTAACCTTAGGAGTTAGTGAATTTTAACTAGGGTTTGAAAAATAATTTGATATTTAAAAAAACCAAGGATAGGTGAGTGAATCTCAACCATGGTTAAGGGGTATCAATAGGGACATGTGGCGACCTCAAGGAATTACTGGAAAAAAATTCTCAAAATAAAAAAATTACCCAAAAAAATTTGTCTCGGGGCCTTCGCCCCCGAACCCCCAAGTTTCATATCCATTAATTTTTATAATAAATGTATTTCGCACCCCCCCCCGAAAAATTCCTGGCTCCGCCCCTGCGGGTGGGTATCATTAGAAAAAAAATTGGGAATTTTCAATCGTACCCTTTATTGTATCTATATGGTACTGAGTGGGTGGGTATCATTAGAAGCTAAGCTCTACGTCAGAATGAACTCCCATATTTGATAATAGAGGCCAACAAATTTCAATTTCAATTGCCATTTTATGCCCTTTTGTACAAATATAATCTAACATTTTCTCGTTAATCTTCCTATGTATACTAGCGGGTGGCACGTAAGAGCGAGATGGAGTTAACCACAGTTAAGAGGAGTTAAAAGGGACATGTGTTAACCCGCATGTGTGATTGAACTCTCCCCGAGTTCAATCGTGATTGGCTGTGATTCTATTCTTTAAATGGATAGATGAGCAAGGGGTAGTTTGGGAATTAAATTAAATAATTAAATCAAAGTTTTGATTTATATAAGGGTAGTTTGGGAATTTCGGAAAAATCACGCCTCCCTCTCGCATTATAATAGTAAAGATATAAAAAAAAATAGACAACAAAATAAACCTAAGATATCAAACTTTAACAGAACAGTTAAAAAAACTTAGTGCTCCGTAAAATATGCATGTTTATTACAACATAATAATGGCAAAAATCATATTTTTTTTTATAGTTCATGTCTCTTCTATAAACTATTGGCGGGTTAGGGTTTTAGGGAACAACTATATATATCTCCGTCCTCAACATCATCATCAGCCTTACCATAGACTTGGGGTCGGCATAACCTATTTTGACATTCCACTCTGTTAAAAGCCAGTGTGTTTTATCTCTCCCATCAGTAACAAGAGCAAGAGAAGACCATTGCTTCAGGAAAAGTGAATAGGAATCAGGCTACCTACTTGGCTTTTAATAGAGAAAAACATCATCGAAAGTGCAAAAGTTGAATCATGATAACAGAAAGGAAAACATAGGCTTATAAGAGATTTTAAGTGAAAAGAGGAGAGTCCCCACGAAAATGCAGCTAGAGCTTTCTCATGTACACTCGACAAGCTCCCGTTGTTTCTCTATCCAGCCGAATTTTAGCATAGCTTGCATATTTAAGTGTTGCTTTTAGTCTAAGTTTAGCCTCTAAATTTAAGTGTTGTTTTTAGTCCAAGTTTAGCCTCTGATAGACATATGTGGAACTACTGCTAGGTAATCGGGGTTGAAGCCTCGGCCTAACTGTATTCCAATACCCCAAAAAAGTGGAAAATATAAATTTGGTTAATAAATATTGGATAAATATTGTGCGATAGCCGGCCCGTGTCGATCCTCTCCCCGCATCCGTGTTTTTCAACCGATGTGAAGCCGAGATCTGTTAGAGTCGCCACCAATCAAGATTCTGGGTGTGATTGGTCACCCACAATTAAGAACCCTCGATTAAATAAAAACCGAGAATGGGTCCGGGGATTCTTTTATGAGTTGGGGAAGGTGTTAGGCACCCCACCTCATCCGTCGAGCGACGGTTACCTCTTAACTTTCTCCATTAAATTAATTCGAAATTATTTTCTATTTTTTTATTATTATTTCGAGAAAAAAACCACCCCTCCTCGACCGAGTTAAGGCGATTTCATCCCTACTTGTTTTCTTTTATTTCGAGATTGGAAAGCCACCCCTCCTCGACCGAGTTAGGGTGAGTTTCTCTCTACTTGCACGGCAAAATCTCTTTTCCCTAAATCGGCGAACGGCCACACATCCCTCCTCAACCGAGTTAAGAGGGGCCCCGCCTACCTTTGGGTGGAAAAGAAACGAAACTACTAACAATAATAAAGAAAAGGTGAGGGAAGAGGGAAATCTCCGAGCTACTCAGCGAAAGTGAGGGAAGAAGAGACTTGGACGGGTAGAAACACAGGATGAGGATGTGGCATACCTTTTCCCTTTATAGATGCTCCAAGTGGTTGAAGAGAAGAGAATGCTTTGACGAGATCCGAACTCCCAAGATTTCCTCCCCCAAAGTTGGTGAAGATCCCTCCTAGGTTGATGGCTGGAATTTCAGGGATTCGAGGGCTAAGCTAGGCTTTTTCAGAGTTCTCCTAGGTTTCAAGTTGAAAGCCTAAAGGATTCTCCTCTGGATTTTTCAAGATGAATTATGGGTTGGAGTAAGGCTCCTTATATAAGGCGAGAAAATGGGGTTTTCACGCTTTTTTTTCCGATGTGGGACTAAAAATATAACCCAAAACCCGTTGGCACGCGAAACGAGGTCGCAATTAGGATTTACTGTACGCCGCGCCTTTCTAAAGACCGCGGGCCAGCTTTGAGGCAAAACAAAGGGGCGCACCCTTATGAAGGGCACGGATCAATTTCAAGCTTAAAAAAAAACCTTGCCCTCTTGGGGCTTGAGCTGGATTGGGTTTGGGCTTTTTGGCTTTGATCCTCAACCTTCCGGAGTCCGGATCTCGTCTTCTTTCTCAGTACTTGGCACCACTGGATTTTCTCAGGCCCATGCAAAATAGGGTGTCTACAAATATAAGAGAGAATCCTCCAAAACCCAAAACCTAACGAGGAGCAACTCAGTGTACTAGATACCTTGGCAGCCAACTGATCAGCAAACAACTTGCTCTGTACAAACTCAGAATCCTTGTGAAGCGCCCGACATCCATCATGGTAGAACTAAAAGGATGTAATATAAGAGACCGGATAGCATAAATGTGACACACACGTTTGAGTGACATGAAGTACTCTTTTTTGGGCAAAAAAAAACACAATGATACAATCTCCCCTTCCCTAACAAGTGACAAAATATCAATCCAAATCAAAATGTCTATGTCATCTGATCAGACGACAAAAACTATTACTTAGGCTGAGTCATATAAACCTTAAAAATTAATATTGGTCACCCAAGAATAATAGCGAATGTTTCTGACATCTGATTAGACGACATAGATATCTCCAATTGGATTAATTTTTTCCAAGTATCAGAAAAGTGGAACCGATATCATTATTAATTTTTTACTGGAAAAAGAGTCACATGTTGCTCAAAAGTGTGATACACAATGAAGGTTGCCTATGCGTCACACATATGCTACCTATACATTATATTTGAGCGACACATGGCATAAGTATGCATACTTGTTTATTTCCAAATGACGAGGGCATAACTATCGCTTTTGTAAGTGCCCTTGAAACTTTTGGGTTCTTCCATAATGATTCTATTAATGTTTCTTTTAGAGGTAAGTCTCTTGCTTTAAATTTTAGCTTTAAGTTTTTTGTGAAAATAAAGTTGTTTTTTGTCTTCTTTACTTGTGCTTGCTTATGCTCTCTTGCAAGGTTTTAAAGCATTTAAGGGTCCAATACAGAAGAATAGGATGGTAGTATGTATTCTGATCTTGAATGTTTAGTTAAAATCTAAGTAGATCGAGCACAGTCTCAAATTCTGAAGAGAAACGAGTATTATTTGGTAGCATGATTGTATGTTCATGGAATTACAAGATGCAAATGGAATAGGTTACTAATTAAAACTTAAAAATGGGATTTTTAAATTTATTTTTTAAAATCAGTTTTAGCGGTGGAAATGTTTCTATCGCTAAAAGTTTTAAAATGTTAATGTCTTTCCACCCATTGTCAGAAAGCGGTTTTAGGGATGAATAGAAGGACATTATCCGTCGTACAAAGTTCACTATTTGCAACAGAAAGCTATCCCTGTCACTATAACCTTTTGGGATGCTATTATTTCCAACGGATTGGCAATGGCAAGATTTTCCATTGCTATAATCTTTAGCGTCGGAAAATCTTCGTTGCTAAAAGTGATGTATCTTGTAGGAGGCATGCTAGCCCTACTCTTGGTCAAACTCTACTCTCAGCCTCCACCAATCACCTATCCATTATCAAATCAGTTATGGTGGTTAAAGCACTATGTCTCATCAAGAATGGACAAGTGGTTGGTGGAGACTGAGAGTAGAGTTTGACTAAGAGTAGGGCTAGCATTCCTCTTGTTATGAAATCTATTATTCCTCCTCATAAATAAGATAAATATCTCTACCGCCCTAGACATATTCGTACATATTCTAGGGTTTCCTCTATTATGATTATTAGGACTAGCGGGCGGCACGTGCGATGCACGTGAGAGCGAGGGGAAGGAGTTAACCATAGTTAATAAGAGTTAAAAGGGACACATGTTAACCCGTGGGTGAGATTGAACTCGCTAGTGGCACGTGCAAGGCAAGTGAGAGCGAGGGGAAGGAGTTAACCACAATTAATAAGAGTTAAAAGGGACACATGTTAACCCGTGGGTGCGATTGAACTCTCCCCGAGTTCAATCGCGATTGGTTGTGATTCTAAATAGATAGATGAGCAAGGGTTAGTTTGGGAATTAAAGTAAAACATTAAATCAAAGGCAATGGGTAGTTTGGGAATTAAAGTAAAACATTAAATCAACTTTTTGATTTTATATAAGGGTAGTTTAGGAATTTTGGAAAAGCCATCTACACATGCCTCTCACATTATAATAGTAAAGATTATGTGAAAGCTTGGGATAATGTCTTTTTCTATCAAAATAGGCCGTTCAAACACTCCTGGTTCTTGAAGTTTTTCCAGGGCTTTGTTTCTAATTTTCCTGTTGGTTTTTCTTATGGGGGGGAAATTTTGGTGCTTTAAATAAACTTCTTCTCATCTTCTTCCTATCTTCAACAAGTTTATCAAAAAAATATCCTTATATTCTAGAAGAATTTTCATTCTCTCTATTTCTTCCCTGGGAATGAGGTTCCTTGGATTTTTCGTTGGGAATTCAAAAGAGTGCTTCATGATGGGATACATTTAAATTTTAGTATATCATTGATTCATTTCTCCCTAAAACACCAGGGTCCTCTTCTACTCTTAAATCTTTAGGATCATCTCCTTTCCCGTCACCTTAGGAAAACTTAAAGATACACTTAAAGCTAAAATTCTCAATCTCAATCTGAATTTTTCTAAAGAAGAAAATTTTAAAAAAGTACTCCTCGAAGAATTTCTTCCTCACCAGCCAACAATGCTGTCAATCTTGCCAATGATAATGAAGACGATTGCCTCAATCTGGATGTTTGTGAAGATGGTGCCTCTCCCACGTCCACCTATTCCATGCTCCAGGGGAGGGATCCATATGATTGGAAACAACTAAACATTATGCTAGATGGTTTCAAAAAATTTATAAATGCTTACAGTGTTGGTCTATAATTATTGAAAATATTAAAGTCATAGTAATGGGTATCTAATCTATTCACTACAAGATGAGGAATGCTAGCCCTACTCTCAGTCAAACTCTACTCTCAGTCTCCACCAACCACTTAGTCTATTCTTGATGAGAGATAGTGCTATAACCACCATAACTGATTTGATAATTGATAGGTGGTTGGTGGAGGCTGGGAGTAGAGTTTGACCGAGAGCATCGAAAAATCCTTTCATACTTCTCTTTGTTTATTTCTTTCTAGATGCGTTTTTCCTTGTTCATCTGATGGTTATGTTGCTTTTCCATAGCAATTAGCACTTTTATTTGTCGTGGCAAAAGCGGGTTTCTTATATATTATACATTGCTCCTCTGGATTTTACAAATTCTAGAGATGTTTGGATTGTTGAGCAGATATCTAAACCCAGATATTAAAAATAAAATAAAACAAGAAGGAATCCAGTAATAGTGCACCTGAGATTAATCTGGTTACAGGTAGGAAAATCTCATAATGTTTTGGGGAACTCTACTTGAACTATAGTTATTTTACCAAAAATTTGCCATTGTAATAATTGCTATGGCTTGTTTTCGTTGGAGATAACTGGACTGCTGTTCCTTGTAAGGATTGAGCTGATCGTCAAAGCTTCGATCCGCTCCCCCCGTAATTTTTTGTGGGGTCCTCTGGGATTGTACGTTTAAGATGGTAGTCCTGAATGAAATTAAATAATATGAACATCTTTATAATTCTTTGAATGTTCATGTTCTATGCATACTGCTCACACATGAGAAGAACTTCTTTAGCTCCAAGGAAGGTTGCTTTGGGTGCTCCTTGTTTCTTGCGTTCAGATGTTTTCCGTGATGCTTCTCTGTACATGCGTCATAGAGGCCACCCACTAACTGGTTGCAACAAGCTGTTATCTTAACGACCGGTAATCTTCTCCAGTTGTAACCGGTTTTGGGCAAAACCAGTTACAACCCTGTGGTCACCACATGCCTCTTTTTACACCCCTTAACTGTGGTTAAGAATCACCTACTCCTAGGGTTCACCCACCTCTCTTTGGTTCTTAGAAAAAATATTTTTAAAAAACTAACCTTAGGAGTTGGTAAATTTTAACCACAGTTAACAAAAAAATTTATTGTTTTTTTCTAAAAACCAAGAATAGGTGGATGAACCTTAGAGGTGAGTGAATCTTAACCATAGTTAAGAGGTGTCAAAAGAGACATGTGGCCACTTCAGGGGGGTAACCGGTTTTGGCAAAACCGGTTACAACTGGAGAAGAATACGTCCCTATCTTAATAGAGCTGTTTTTGAAATGTTAAATGTTACTTGCAAAGACCCAAAATTAGATCCCAAAGACCGCTCCATAGTTTTTTTTTTTTTTTGGTGCCAAAGACCACTCCATAGTTCAAGACCTCAAAATTGTGGGTTAATTTTATGCTTTTTACTGGATCTGGTTAATTGCGGTAGATTAAAGTTTTAAACATTGTTGAAATTTGCGCTCTTGTTTAGTAAAGATTTCAAGAACAGATATGCCTAAAATATTATTTTGTGCTGAACCAAATAATAACATAGTGAATAATTGAAATAACCAGTTTTTTGCATTTAGGTGAACCAAACAAGATTATTTTATACATAATCAATTATTATCCACATAAGTGCTTATCGATAGTGTCAAACCAAACAAAATTACAGCTGTTAGCCTTATTGACATGAGAACTTATTCACATAGTGCTTATTAGCATAATCACTTATAACTGCAACAATCCGAACGAAACGGGCCCTTAGTATTGCCTTTTATAAATTCTATCTTAAAATCATAAATTGCAAGGAGGACCTGCCATCTAGCAAAAATTAGTTTGGATGCCAGATTTTCACGTCCTTTTCAAAGACATCTTTTGCAGTCCTGCTCTCAATTCTTAGCAAAAATTCTTGATTAATCAGATCAGACTAAAATTTATTAGCACAAGAAATTATTGCTAAGATTTCCTTTTTTGGGGTATTTCTTCTGAGTGACATTCCAAGAACCTGATGTGAATTTTATTAATTGTTCTTCTTATTAATCCTCTGTTTAAGGATTCCACCATATCCATGGTTAGAGGCATCTGTTTCAACAATGTTAAAAGTTTTAGGATTAGCAATAGATAAACAAGATAAATTCCTAACCATTTTCTTAATATTTTTGACTGCTTTTGTGTGTTCATTAGTCTAGACTTGCTGATTCTTCTTTAATCTCTTAGCTAACATACCACGATCTTGAGCGAGATTTTGATAAAAATCTGCAACATGTTTAAACATCCCTGAAATCTCTATAGTTGCTGTTTCTCAATGATTGTATCAAGAAATTTTTCAGCAAATGGAATGACTCTATTAGTCAGCGTTATTTTACCTTGGGTGAATTCATGCCTAAGAAATTGGATTTCTGTCTGAAAAAGTTTTATCTTTATTTTAAAACAATTAAACCATAATGTTTAATGGTTTTAGAAAATTTATATAAATGTTTCCAGCGTTGGTCTATAGTTTTTGAAAATATTAATAGATCATCAATATAAACTATTGAAAAATAAAATGTTGGGATTAAGATTTCTTTCATTGTTTTATGAAATTCAGAATGACATTTTTAAGCCCAATGGGCATTACATTCTCTCCATAATGACCAAAAGGAATTGTAAAGGTAGTTTTGTATCGATCTTCAAGTTTTATTTGAACCTGTCAAAATCCAAATTTCATGTCAAATTTAGAAAAAAAAATTGCATCATATTGCTTAAAAAGTTATTATAAACAACCCACGCCAGTAGATCTTCAGTTTGAGTAAATCCCTAGCTTAGTAATCCCTAATTTTGACGAGTCATCTTTATATGAATGGAATATTGATGGCAGTAGGGAATATCAAATTATTAATCTTATTCAAAACATACTCACATATGTGAATGACTCTAAAATTCACAATTCTGAAGGAAATGTCTTTCAAATGAACACTTTTTCTTTTTTCGGACAACTGAGAGGATGGTGAAAATTATCCTACTTTGCTCGATGGAACCAAATAACGACAGTTGTCAAAAGAGATTCAAAAGGAACTCTCATACTCGATGATAGAAGCCAACAAATTTCTATTCCAATTTATACCCTTGATACAAACATAAGCTAACATTTTCTCGGTGAATCTCCCTATGTTTATATTAAAAATAGAGAACTAATAAACCTATGATATTGAACTTTAATAGAACAATTTAAAAAAACTTAGTGCTCCATAAATATGCATGTTTATTACATCATAATTATGGCAAAAATCATAATCTTTTTTGTAGTGCATGTATCTTCTATAAACTCTTGATGGGTTAGGGTTTTAGAGAACAACTATATACATCGTCATCCTCATCATCATCTCCATCACCATCAATGTCTTACCAAATGGCAGAACCTATTTTGATATTTCACTCTGTTTAAAGTAAGTGTGTTTTCTCTCTCCCATCAATAACAAGGGCAAGAGAAGACCAATGCTTTAGGAGAAGTTAATAGGAATCAGGCTACCTACTTGGCTTTTAATTGAGTAAAACATCATCGAAAGTGAAAACTTTGAATCACAATAATAGAAAGGAAAACATAGGCTTATAAGAGTTTTAAGTGAAAGGAGGAGAGTCCCCAGGAAAATGCGGCAAGAGCTTCTCTTGTACACTCGACAAGCTCCTGTTGTTTCTCTATCCAACCGGATTTTAGCATAGCTTACAGATTTAAGTGTTGTTTTTAGTCTAAGTTTAGCCTTCAAATTTAAGTGTTGTTTTTAGTCCAAGTTTAGCCTCCGAGAGCCATATTCAGCACTCTAATCCACTAACCACTGCTAACGAAAGCTAATTGGGGTTGCTGCCTCAGCCTAACCGTATTCTAATACCCCAAAAAAGTGGGAAAATATAAATTTGCCTAATAAATATTGGATAAATATAAAAGATTGGAACCCTCCAAAACCAAATGAGAAGCATATGAATATAGATTGCAACTTAGTGCACTAGAGACCGTGGCGCCAACTGATCAGCAAACAACTTGCTTTGAAAAAACTAAAATCCTTGTGAAGCGCCCGACATCCATCATGGTAGCACTAGAATGATGTAATATAAGGTGGTGTTTGGATTTGATTTTTTTGGCCAAAAATCAATTCTGATAAAATTGATTGTGTAGAAATTCATGATCAAATAATCATTTTTTCAAATTATAGTGTTAGGATAATACAAAGCTTAGAGGCTCACCTGCGTATTCTCTGAACACTATTATTTGAAAAAATAATTATTTAACCATTAATTTTTACACAATCAATTTTACCATAATTGATTTTTGGCCAAAAAAATCCAATCCAAACACCCTATAAGTGACCGGGTAGCATATGTGTGGCACACGCGTTTGAGTGACATGAAGTACTCTCTTGGGCAAAAAAACACAATGACATAGTCTCTCCTCCCTAACAAGTGACAAAATATCAATCCAACCCAAAATGTCTAGGTAGTCTGATTAGACGACAAAAATTATAAATTAGGTTGAATCACATTAACCTTAAAGATTAATATTAATCACCCAAGGATAATAGTGAATGTTTCTAACATTGGATTGGACGAAAAGATATCTTCAATTGGAATAATTGTATCCCACGTATTAGAAATGAGGAACTCATATCATGTTATATTTGAGCAACACATGGCACCAGTTGATGAGGGCATATCCATCACATGTTGGGATTTGCCTAGAATCCTATTTACTGTACAACTTTATTATTATGGAATTATTTTTCAGGATCAGAATTTGGAGAAAGCATAGTTGGTTTAGGATTTGATTTTATGTTTATAAATAAGCCAAAGGAGCAGGCTTATTAGGTAAGTTAAGTATGTAAGTATTTAGGACTTCCAAGGAGAACCCTCTAGCTTTCAAGAAGAGAGTGGGTGACTCTTAAAAAGGAGAATAGTGGCTCTAGGGAGAACGAGGTCTTGGGAAGAAAAGGGTGCTTATTTAGGACTTCCAAGGAGAACCCTCTAGCTTTCAAGAAGAGTGGGTGACTCTTAGAATGGGTGACTCTTAGAAAGGAAGAATAGTAACTCTAGGGAGAACGAGGTCCTGGGAAGAAGAGGGTGCTTACGGTAAATCCTAGTGACTCTCATAAAGAGTAGACTCTTGGCATTTGAGAGTAGATATCCTTATACCATGTAATCTCTGTATAGTGATCTTCACCCGCCATATTGTGGGTGATCCACATATATATTGTTTTAAATCTATATTATCATTAATCCCAAGATCGCGTTTTTTTTCACATTTTTTCACACATCACAGTCTTGAAATTTTTTATAAGAAAAAAAAAAAGTATGACTTAAGTATCTGAAATGAGATATAGACAAAAGAGAAAAACATGAAAAATGGAAAGAAAAAAAGTTTTATTACACAAAATGGAGGCCCAAGATAGCTAAATCCAAATTTAAAAAAGTACACTTGGCTTGGTATTTCCCCCATGTCTTTTACATAGTGGCAGTGATAAATATCATAAAATTGCTTGAAATTAGTAATATTGATCTCAAACAATCAAAATATACAAACAACATTCAATATTATTTCCCTTTCGGCCGATCCGGGGTAATGCTGTAATTCAATTTACTATATTAGGTGCTGCTGAGATATTCAATTTACTATATTAGGTGCTGCTGAGATGAAAGCTCAACGCCTTTTATGCCTCTATGGCTTGTTACAAAGCAGCAAAACAAAGGCAGCAGCACTCACCAAAGTGTTGCACTTGGAGACTGCTCATAATGGTTAATGCTTCAACCATGAGCATTTCCTTATTATTTCACTGAACACTTATCATAATGGCATAGCCACTAAGAACAAGCATTAGCTTCTATTTCAGTCAATTCGTTCGAGATTATAATTCACCATCCCCTCAAGTGATAATCTGAATGCACTTAGAGGAAGGCATTGAAGGCTCTGGATTGCAAGATCAGCTTTCTCTTTTGCTAGAGCTTGTGCTCTCACAATGCCCCCACAGCTCTTAACCAATTCAATTGCCTCGTCTAGGGAACCAGTTTCACAGAATTCAGATTCAATGATATCCCTCAGTTTTGGCTCTTTCTCTAGAGCGAAAATGACGGGGGCTGTCAGGTTTCCTTTTTCCAAGTCAGTGCCTGCTGGCTTCCCTAACTGTTCTGCTGACTGAGTAAAATCCAATATGTCATCAACAACTTGGAACGAAAGGCCGAGGTTCTTCCCATAGTCAAACATTTGCTCACATACGCTCCCATCAACCCCACTAAAAATAGCAGCGCCTTTGGTGCTTGCAGCTATTAAGGAGGCTGTTTTGTAGTAGCTCTTGATCAAATATTCCTCAAGTTTGACATCACAGTCGAACAGACTAGATGCCTGCTTTATTTCACCACTTGCAAAATCTTTTATCACCTGCCATAATGCCCAACAACAAATTGAGAAGATTAACTACACTGTAAAGGCTTGTCTAGTATTATCACCTGCCATAATTCCCAAGAACAAATTGATAAGATTAACTACACTGTAAAGGCTTGTCTAGTATGTGTGTGTGTATATATATATATATATATACATTATCACCTGCCATAATTCCCAAGAACAAATTGATAAGATTAACTACACTGTAAAGGCTTGTCTAGTATGTATGTGTATATGTATATTCTCTGTGGGTGTGTGCTAGGAAAATAATCCCCTCCTCGGGGCGAGGAGAGGATTATGCGTTTCACTCCATTTTTTTGTGCCACATGTCCCCTTTTTAGCTCCCTTTAACTGTGGTCAAATTCACTAACCCTTAGGATTAAAGCATCTAACCTTGGTTTTTAGAAGAAATCAATTAACCACAAGGGTTAAAACTTGGTAACAATAGTTCAAGGGAAGGGGCTTTGTGAGGGCAAGGAGCAATAGTCCTCTCCTCGCCCCGAGGAGAGGATTATTGCTCTATATATAAAACGCCATGCAGTTTCTCATGTATACCTGGCTGATGAGCTTTATGACTTCAATGTTTTCAAGATTTGCAAGGTACCATGATGATTGCGCAAACATAAAGTCTCCGGCCAGTACTGCCACCCTCGTACCATACAATTGGTGAACTGTTTCCTTTCCTGAAAAATAAGTAGCAGTTATTTCAAGCATTTAAAGATCTTTATGTCGGTGGTTGCATGTAAAAAAGGTACTCCTCAAAACCTGAATAACTGTACATTAATTTCATGTGCCTACTAGCATGTGCAGGGAATTCTGTCGTCATTCTTAGCATGAATACTTGAAATTCTTGCATTGCAACATCGCAGGAACTAGTCCTGATTTTTGAGATGGTAAGCTGGACTCGAACACGCTATCTCATGGTCAGATTGCAATATGTCAACTATTGGAGCTAAGGACTATCTGTTCTTCTTGTACATCGTCCAACAAATATTTTGTTGGATATAGCTTTTTATTGATTCATCAATTATCCAGAATTGTCTATAAATAAAGAGAGCACTGTGAATGTGTGTTGGGTTGGGTTGGGTTGGGGGGGGGGGATGCAACATTGGGATTTTAAAACTTTGGGTTGGTCTCGAGTTGAAAGGAGGATATTCTTGAAATATTTAGAGGGCGCCTCTCAAAATTTTGTGTTAAGAAATTATATTGGATGACTAATAAATATGTTAATTTTAAGATGTCTTTATTGTATAAATACAGTTTTAGTGTGTTATATCATATATGTAGCTTTCATTTGAACTGAATGACAAATAGAGATTTATGCTTTTGTTTAGGTTCACAAAACCAGATAAATAATTCACTCATTTCACTGGTATTTATCAAAGTATTGACCCAGGGGAGTCGAGTAAGTCAATCAATTGATTGATGCCCTGCACCTGCAATTGTGAGGCGGTAGATATCCCTCTTTTCCTACCAAAAATAAAAAGGATCTGAACCCCACTGCTTCTGTTTAAGATCTGACCAGAAAAAATAATTTTATTCACTACCATTGGCAATCATAGTAACATAGTTCTCCAAATTTTCGAAAAAGTTCCGAATAATTCGCGAATTTTTCGTCAAACGATTTTTACGAAGTATTTGCAACTTTAAAAAAAAAATCGCGACTTTTTGAAAAAGTCACAAATTTCACGAGAATTATTCCAGAATTTTTTTAAAGTCCCGATTAACTAACAAATATATGACTTATAGTCGTCTATAATTTTCAAAATTAGTAATCTTATTTTTTATGTTTTCACATATTGCCCCAAGCTTTTCCCTATGTTTTCCAAATTTTTCCCTGGCCGAATAATTCCCGATCTCCAGCTTTGAGACTACATTGGCAATGGTCACAGAAAGGTGGAGTTCCCAGCTCTAGTGATGCAGAGATGTTAGCAGACAATACTTGGTGGTTATAGAACACTTTATTTATGATAGCATAATTTAGTTGATGACTTTTGAGAAAACTAATACTGAGAAGAATGATGATAATGTGATTTTGCAGGTTATAATGCTCTGCATCTGAACTGAATGTTACTCTAAAAATCATATTTTCTCACAGAAGATGACGATACCTTTTACGATAACCTTAAAACTGCGCTGATAATTATATTGGAGAGAGATTTGTACCAAAATAAATTTATTAGGGACTTTGATACAAAAATGTAAAGACCTACCTCTTCGTATGTCACTATCATCTAATACATCATCATGTATTAAGCTCGCAGTATGGATCATCTCGATTATCTCTGCCAAACGTCGATGTTTTGGCATAAGTTCCCTGAATTAAAATATCATTATAAGAAATCTCCATTTTATATTAACAAGATACACTGAATACTTCTTGGGAGAAAATAGTCAAATACTTACTTTAAGCCTACTATTTCTGCCGTGGCTCTTGACACTAGGAACACTAAAGCTGGTCTCATCCTCTTTCCACCAGCACCAAAGATCTGCTCAGCTGCAGACATTAAAACTGGGTTTTCTGCACCAACAATCTAGCAGAACGTCTTCATCAGATATACAATTTGAGAGTGGATATTGCAAAGATTATTGAAGGATCAAACTCAGATTTACAAAGTGTGCCATGCATCAAAAGTAGATAGAAGTCACAATGACAATTCTACATATAGAAGCACGGGTTGCTGAGGAAGAAATGAAACTGATAAAACTACAATCACTCAAGGGGCTCCTGACAATTACTTTCATGAGGAGTGCTAGTCCTACTCTCAGTCAACTCCTACTCTCAGCCTCCACCAAACACCTGCCCATTCTGCATGAGAGAGTGCTTTAATCATTGCAAATTAGACAAGTGGTTGGAGGAGGCTGAGAGTAGGGGTTCTTATTTCATTTACCCAATTTTGCATGAAGTTTTATGGACTTAAGAACCTTATTTACTATAACACTGCAACTGAAGGAATTACCGCCATTACTGAACCGAAAGAGAAAAATGTGAACCTGGCTTGACTTGGAGAACATACATTGAACTAAAATGACGGTCTACTTGCACTAACGGAGTTTCTATCCAGTTAGAAATATTGAAAATGTGAATTGTCAATCATCTGCAACCATCAAAAGTCTGAAATTCAATTCTGTATAATCTCAAAAAGATTACATCAATATGTCTAGATGGGCAGCAACATATGAGAAATGGAGCTGGTAAAAAGGCATTCAGACACTTGGAAATCATTGGTGATTGTAATAAATTGAGCTTATCCTACAATTCTAATGTCTCATCTATATCTCATATAAAACTGCAACATTCTTAAATATTATAATAAATAACTGTCAGAATAATAAAAATAATAATAACAACAACAACAACAACAACAACAACAACAACAACAATACAAATAGCAATAATAATAATATATGTTTACGTGGACTCTTCTAAACGGGTGATGTGTCCATGTCAGAAACATGTCGGACTCTGACACTCATGTCTAGTAATAATAATCATAATAAACAACAGATATGTTCAACTATGAAAGATTGTTCAAATTGAACTCTACGACCGAGTCTGTTCTAATCTAGCAGCTTTCTGATTTTGTTTTTTTTTTCAAACATAGGAGGTAAAAATACTTTTCTGCTAGCATTGTTGGTTATCAATGTTTTGTACTTGAATACGAATGTAAGAATTAAAAGTGCCTACACTATATGAAAAAGGCCAATACCCGATCAACAACAATATTACACTACAGATGAATGTCCAAAAACCTGACTTCCTTAAGATATGGACTTTAACACAGCTATGATATGTTTAACAAGAAATTACTTAAGTAAAAGTAATTGTAAGTGAGATTTTTAAATGCACCATTCATCTCCTTCAAGAGACAGAATTGAAGACACTGCTTATTTAACCTCTAATCCCCCCCCCCCCCTAAAAAATGAAAAAGAAAAGAATAGCAATTTCTATCAGATACCTGTCTCTCTTTGTTGATTTTGATTAAGTTCAAGGGCTTAAGCAAAAGACTGATTTAAGGGTTTAGTCAAATTTCACGACTTGCATGACCTGCTTTATTAGTAGATAAATGTGAAGAATAATAGAATATTAGCTATCAATGATAATAACAACCAGCTTTGTTTCAAGGATAAGATTTAAGAACGAATGATAGGAACTCTCTCACAGATCAGAAGAGACAAAATAACTTAGAAAAAGCTCGTAGTGACAAGGCTGGAGGAATTTGGCTTGATTTCAGAATTTTTGGAGGCACCGCTTGGGGTGGAGCTGGGCATTGCTCGAGCAGTTTTGCAGCTAATTAGTTGGAGTCCCCTCGAGCATTCCACTCGTGCAGAGTAAGGCACCGCTCGAGCAATTTCGCGGCTAATTAGTTGGAGTCCCCTGGAGCATTCCACTCAGGCAGAGCTGGGCACCGCTCGAGCAGTCTTAGGTGAGTTGGACTCCGAGTTTCGCTTGGAAACTCCTATTTTGGTAGGGGTTGTTTCTATTTGTCTAGGATTCTTGTTTAGGCCTATAAATATATACTTATAGGTCTAGGGTTTGCAACTATTAGGAAGTGGGAGATAATAGAAAGAGTTTAAGTATACTAGGTCTTGGGAAAGGTAAAAGGGAAGATAGATAGGGATTCTTCTTTGGGGTTCATTGAGAAGGTGACTTGAGTGGAGTATACAACGGGCTCTAGGCTTGGGTTGGGATTCAATTTGAGAGGAGAGTGATATAAAAAAATAAAAAAATTAAAAAGAGGAGAGTGATATTGTTCTGGTTTCTCTGATAAGAAAGAAGTAATCGGATCTTGACCCGTGGACGTAGGCAGGTTATTGCCGAACCACATATATCTCTTGTTTTCTCTTCGGTGTGTGCTTGTTTATCTTTACGTCGGGTCTATTATTCACTAACACTTGGTATTAGAGCTCTGGGTTAATTATTTTTCAATGGCAATGAAAAACTTAGGGTAATTTTCTTTGGAGAAGTTTGATGGAAAAGGGAGTTTCAATGATTCAATCTATGGCAAAAGAGGGTAAATGATATCCTAGTTCAACAGGGTATCGCAAGAGTGTTGAAGAAGGACTCCGGTAAACCAGAAAAGATGCCCAATGCAGATTGGGAAGACATTGAGACGAAGGTAGTCAACACAATACGCCTCTGTCTTGCGGATAATGTGATGCATAGTGTTTTGGACTTTGTAAAAAAAAAAAAGTCCGTTTCTTTTTAAAAATTCATGAATTATTCGCGCATTTTTGCTTTGCCGAATTATTCACGAACTTTCTGAATTATTCGCGAATTTTCTACATTATTCCCGAATTATTTTCTCAAACTTGGCAAAAAAACTACTTATTTTGTATATTTTTTAATCAAATTATTCGGTATATTTTTATATTTATTAATTTATTTTTTATTTGTTCGAATTTTTTTCCGAATTTTTCCAAACTTGACCTCTGCCAAATTATTCTCAAACCCCGACTTTCTCACTATGCTTTTAAGGAGGCCGGTTGTCAGGCTACACGGGTTTTGGCTGCATTTGATCGAATCATGTGGATGGCTTTCTGGGGTGATTCGAGGGTGTGTGTAGCTAGGGGTCTCTTTCGCAGCTAGTGCATAGACGAGTAATTGCAAACAGGACTACAAAATTTTGAGAGAAATTCTGATTCGAGGTGGGGGTGCGTCCTGGATGTGGGTGATGTGGTGTTCTATCTTAGAGATTTGCTTGGCGATTAGCAAGTTCTCTTGATCGCAAAATTCTCGTCAAGGTAGAGATTTGAAGGAATTTGGCTCGAAGTCAGAATTTTTGGAGGCACCGCTCGAGCAATTTCGTAGCTAATCAGTTGGAGACCCCTGGAGCATTTTGCTCGGGCGGAACTAGGCACCGCTTGAACGGTCTTAGGCGGGCTGGTGTCTGAGGTTAACTTGGAAACTCCTATTTCAGTAAGGGTTGTTTCTATTTATCTAGGATTTCTTGTTCAAGCCTATAAATAGATGCTTATTGGTCTAGGGTTTGCAACTATTAGAGAGTAGGAGATAATATAAGGATTTAAGCATACTAGGGCTTGGGAATGGTAAAAGAGAAGATAGATAGTGATTCTTCTATTCTTTTTCGGGGTTCATTGAGAAAGTGACTTGAGTGGGGTGTACAAGGGGCTCTGGTCTTGGGTTGGGATTGAATTTGAGAGGAGAGTGATATTGTACTAGTTTTTCAAGGTTTCTCTTAATAAGAAAGAAATAATCGGATCTTGACCCGTGGACGTAGGCAAGTTATTGCCGAACCACGTACATCTCTTGTTTTCTCTTTGGTGTGTGCTTGTTTATCTTTTCCGTCGGTCTATTATTCACAACAAAGGCAACATAACTAAGAACAAATTGTATGACTAAAACACTAACA
Organism: Tetracentron sinense; assembly: GCA_015143295.1. Lineage (NCBI taxonomy): Eukaryota > Viridiplantae > Streptophyta > Magnoliopsida > Trochodendrales > Trochodendraceae > Tetracentron > Tetracentron sinense. The sequence goes on from CM026552.1 coordinate 24,627,887, forward strand.
ATTGTGGGTCCAGATGCAACTAGGCTAACTTAGCATATTGATTTATTCATGCATGTAATGCATTGCTCATGAAAGACCAATAAACAACAAGATTCAAAACAAGATATAATTATATTATTGGAGTCTAAAAAGTAGCAACAACTGGATTCTGCTAAAGCAGCCCCATTGGGCTACTATTGAGGGTTCGCAGCAATGCAACAGGATTCCACCACACAGAAAATCAAGGCAATGAGGATGTGGTCATGTGTAGAACCATCAAAGCCCATGCAATCCAGTTTGCAAGCCCCATGCAATCCATGGCTGACTGCTATCATAGTGTTGAGAGGCTATGCAGCCCAGCCCACACCACAATGAGATGGACACTAAGGCTGAAAGACGGTAGTCTTGACCATGGAAGTGACCGAATACCATACTTCTGTGGCATTTTGGATGACATGGGACAGGGTAGATGTGCATATTGGATCAAACATGTATTCTATATCAAACAACTTGCTCCAAGACAATGGTGTTTCTCCCTGCTAATGACCAATTGCCATGTCTCTATGGGCTATTTGGTGGACCGGGTAAATGCATGGATAGTTCAAGGGACTGCCCGATGGTGTATCAATGCAAACAAGAACATATAATCTACATTAAAGCAAGATGTTGAAATGCATGAATGAACTTAACAAAAAAGAATGAATTGGTACACCTTCCAGTAAGACTTACAAGTAATGTTTTTCAAATAATCAAATCATTGTGAATCAAAAATAAGATTGTGTAAAAATGTTCAATGAAGACCGATCAAAGAACCCACTGAGAAGGAGTGAGTTGCTGCAAGTTTAACACTCTAATAGGGCAAGGCAGAGGCCAATAAAGACGTGGATAAATTGAGTAAAGATTTGAAAACACAACCTCTAATTTATATAATTTTAAAAAAAAACAAAAAACGACTCTAGATGGACTGGAACAGGGCAAACAGGATTTGCATTGCAGGTCCTAAATAATTAGGATAAAGCAATAATGAAGATTGTTTTAGAAGTGGAATTTCACCATTGGTTGCTGACATGTGTAACCAGCAAAGCACACGCCACACACCTTCATTATGTTCATGATGTTGAACTCATTGCAGACCTGAGAGCTTTGACTATTACTGACTTGAACTCACACCAAACTCCCTACTGCTCACACTTAACGGAAAATTTTCTCTTTTCTCTATTATTAAATTTCACCCTTGGGATACTGAATATCACAGAATTTGCAACAATAATAATAGGTGACCTTAGGATTTAGGAAAATAATTACGAACATTATACCTTATGAAAACCTTATTAACACATGTTCTCTCCAATAACCAAAAGGACAATGAGATCTTTCCCTATAAATTTCAACTGTAATTACGAAAGAGGCTTTACCCAAGCCTTTCATTTATTATTTCTTAGTTAAGAATTATCTGGTATTACACAATAGGTCCAAATCATTGTTGGAAAGCAATACATCACCCACACATTCCTTTAAAGCAAGGAAGTGTAAATTTAACAAACTTATCATATCATTGTCAAAACTCAAAAGGCCTGTTTTTATCCATATGTGAATTCTTTTCATTTGCATGTCAGCTGCAGATTTCTCTTCGGCAAAACACCCACACCAGCTGTCTGAATCAATACCAGTCTTCTGAGCAACAATAGGTGAAATCCTCACACCAACAGGGAGTGCATCTCGATTTTTCCGCGTGGTAACATTCTAAAATTCCTGGCTTCCAATCCTCTAAAAACTTGATATTCTAGTCTAAGCAACTCTAGTGATGTCTAGTGATGTAAGGTTACAGATCAATCTAAATAATCAATGAACTAACAGCTAACAGTCCTGGATTTAATTTATTCTCCTTCAGATTCTACAACCCTGCCTCTGCTGCATAACTCAAAACATGTAGATATACTAAGCTAGGCTTTCATACAGTTTCACACTTAAAATAAGCAAAAATTCCATTGTTTCGGAAGAACATCACAAATGATCGTAGACTGTGGCCTAGTCCATGCTATCTCTCATAGTACTCTTTACACTTACTAGATCTTAGAACTTTAATGCTTTTGTCATGTTGGATTTCAACTCATGACACAGATTAATGAACATATCTATTCCACATCAAAATTCCATTAATAAAAACACAGAACAATGGTGGAAGAAATCATCAGTGGTAATGAGTAATGACCACCCATGAGAGAGAGAGTCTTTTCATACATACTAATACCTTTCTACCTAATCTCCCAATCAACTTCCTAAGGATATACCCTAAAAGTCAATCCAAGGATATAAAGTAGTACACTTTTACCATACATGCAAGCACACACACACACACACAACTGAGTATCTTCCTTTTGAGATCATGACGCCACAACTAAAGTTGATGAAAATACATTCTAGGGTCATGATCATTCCAGGATGTATGGGCCCTTCCCAAAAATCTAAGAAAAGCGCCCTTGTATGATACCAAAAATCCGAAATCCTTTGATTGTTCTTCTCCTCCTTCTACTGTTACTCTGGTGCCCATATGATTGATTACTTCTTTTCATTTCTCTTTGTGAGTAAGACTTAAGGTGTAACGACCCGAAATTTTAATATAATAAAATTATGGGTTTCTAGGTCCTTAACTGCGATTAATTAATTAAGTAATTGAAAATTTTGTAGAAAGTGGGTTTTGTTCGGGATTGGGTTGTACCGATAAAAGTCCAGTGTTTTTCTTCAAAAATCGCACACAGTGTATTGGGCAGTTATCAAGACGATCACCTGTAGTACCAGTTCCATCACGTATCAATTCGCGAGACCGCGGAGGTCTTGTGCGTAAGAAAATCGAGAAAACAGGAAATGTACAGACTTCTAAAGTTCAGTTGGGACTCCATATCTGTTGGAGATTCTAATAGAAATCAGCGAGGCTTATACCACTGCGTGTCGGTAGACCTTGTTGTTGATTGTCTGTCATTTCAGCAGTTCATCATCTCATATGAAGAAACAGCAGCATGTTTTGTGTCCGAAATCAAGAAATTAGTGGGTTTTGCAGTTTTCTCCCGGACTTACTTTTCAAACTCAGTATTTTTCTCCGAAATTTCTACAGTAGGTGTCAGACTATCCCAAGTTCGGTCACCTGAAGTTTCATCAAAATCGGATTTCATTTAGCAGGGTTTCGGAAGCCGTATGCGCGAGAAAAGCAGAAAAAAATTCAACCGGTCAAACTCATTGACTCGATCCAAGGGGTCACATCACCATGTGCCCTTATATGACCCTTGGCCTATATAAGGGGGCCAAGCCTCCCCATTCTCACGATTTGCACAAACAGGGGAGAGTGCTACCCCAGAATTTCTAGAGAGAAATTCTAGAGAGAGAAAGAGAGAGAAAGAAAAGGGGAGTCCATCTTGGGGTATTTCGACATCCCCGACGTGTTGGCGACGTCTATTTTCTCTCCCGATGCCTCGATCGGCGTGTAGAGAGAGAAAGGGAAAAAGTTAGAGAGAGAAAGTAAAGGTTTGAAGGCGAGGAGCTTCACCTTGAGGTTGATCGCCCTCCCGAGCGTGTTGGCAGTGTTGGTTTTAGCCCTAAACGCCTCGAAGTATGTGAAAGAGGTAAAACCTCTTCTATCTTCTCTATTTTCTTATCTAAGCTATTTGATTTTATGTGGAATGTATGTGTGTGGTTTAGCGTGGATGAAAAATGGTCGGAGACTACGTGGATGATGTATGAGAAGGAGGTGGAGCATGGAAAAATGAATAAAGGGATGTAGCCTCGGTCTAGGGTGTAAAAACCCCGGATTTAAGCTCACTGTGTGAATGGCATGGATGGTAAAAGATCAGAGACTCCTATGTGACATGTGGAAGGGTTGAATGTGCGTGGAAAATGAGTAAAGGGGTGTAGCCCTCAGTCTCAGGTGTCAAAACCCCGGATTTAGGCTCACTGTGTACTGGGCGACCGATCACCCAACACTAGCAATCGATCGTCAGTGCCCAGGCTTACCTATTTGGGCTGTGATGAAGCTTGAACTTCATGTGAACCTTCAGGGAGCCTCAATCGGGTCCCGGGTATGATGGATCGTCACTCTAGGGTGACGAAAAGTCGATTTGAGTGTTGTGTAAGTTGATGGACACCTCCATTGGCTTGGAAACGTTCCCTAACGGGACGGTATGTTACCGGATTTGGTCTACAGATGCAAGGCCCAACTGTTTCAGTTAATCAAGTGAGGGTTGGATTAACTGGGGTTACTCAGTGGTTAGAAGACCTAATCAAGGTTAAAGTATAGTCCTCCGTGACTGATAGTCAGGAGTGGGTGGATTATTATCCATAGATGCTCTTTGACTAGGTCAGGAGTGGTGATGTCATATAGTCCTCCGTGACTGATTGTCGGGAATGGGTGGAATGTCCATGGATACTCTTTGGCGAAGTACATGACTGATCGTCGGGAGTGGGTGGAGTGTTATCCATAAATCTCTTTGGCTAGGTCTAGAGTGGTGGTGTTAATTAAGTCCTCCGTGATTGATAGTCGGGAGTGGGTGGATTTGATATCCATAGATCCTCTTTAGCTAGGTCTGGAATAGTGGTGTCATGTTAGTCCTTCGTGACTGATAGTCGGGAGTGGGTGGATTTGATATCCATAGATCCTCTTTAGTTAGGTCTGGAGTGGTGATGTCGTATAGTCCTCCGTAACTGATAGTCGGGAGTGAGTAGAATAATATCTATAAATCCTCTTTGGTGAGGTACGTGACTAATCGACGAGAGTAGGTGGAATAATGTCCACGGATCCTCTTTGGCGAGGTACGTGACTGATCGTCGGGAGTGGGTGGAGTGTTATCCATAAATCTTCTTTCTGGAGTGGTGGTGTTAAGTGAGTCCTCTGTGACTGATAGTCGGGAGTGGGTGGATTTTATATCCATAGATCCTCTTTAGCTAGGTCTGGAGTGATAGTGTAATGTAGTCCTCTGTGACTGATAGTCGGGAGTTGGTGGATTTGATATTCATAGATCCTCTTTGGCTAGGTCTGGAGTGGTGGTGTTATGTGAGTCCTCCGTGACTAATAGTGTGGAGTAGATGGTTATGTGATGCCTCTGATAGAAATGCCGTGAGAACGAGTTCCCCACCGTGGCTGAGATCAGATTATTGGTGTTGATTATGCAGGTGAATGCTGGATGTATATTGAGTCAAAAGACTCAAGGTATGGTTTGAATGGGCGTGGACCCGATTGGTTAATAAGTGAGTCTACGGACTCAGCCCTCAGGTGAAAAGGTTGTACACGGGCAAATGCCTAGTCGATCGAGTTTGTGGACTCGAGAATAAAGTGTGAGTAAATTTAAATCGATAACCTAATGTCGTGGATAATGATTGGATGAACTTGAAAAATTAGAAGTCGGGAACCTTAGTTAGGGTGAAATAACCCTGAGTGACCTCGGGTCACGGATTAAGATATTATATATTATTATAATATGAGAATTGTACTGGAATACTATATCGTTATAAATGATTATTATTAGGTGGAAAATAGCCTAAATGGATTGTGGATTTTGCTGGGCTCTATAGCTCACTCTTCTCACTTTATATTTTCAGATTCTGAAGCGGTTGCCGATTGGCAATGAGCTACATTTGATAAAGTTTGGAAAGTGTACTGGTGCAATTGTGGCACCAAAAGCTTTGGCTACTGTAGCCAGTGAGATAACGCATTTGCTTATAATGGGTCATTGTAATGACCAGTTGTTATTGTTTATGTAAGCTCATAAAAAAAGTTGAAAATTCTCGCATTTTTGTGGGTAAAGTCTTCTGCATGGGTAGTTATGACGAACGGGCGCATTGCTTATGTAAGCTCATAAAAAAAGTCGAAAATTCTCGCATTTTCGTGGGTAAAGTCTTCCACATGGGTAGTTATGATGAACGGGCACACGTCTCGGAACTTGGTTCCTTAGGTGGAGGTTCAGGGTGTCACATAAGGCTCCATTTGTTTAGAGGGAAAATTCAGGTTTAAAAGTAGAGGCTAACACACACACCTATGCATATGACATTTACACAAATGTATATGAAATATAAAACCGCAACTAGTTAAACACTACATGAGGATTGCTAGTACCTACATAGAGTCACACACACACACACATATATATATGTTCTTTTCTCTTTGTGAGCAAGACTTGAGGCTCCATTTTTTTTATATTAAAATTCATTTTTAAAAGTAGAGGTTAACACACACACACATATGTATATGACATTTACACACATATGTATATGAAGTATAAAACCACAACCATTAAAATACTACATGAGGATTGCTAGTACCTACATAGAGTCACACACACACACACACGCATACACAAAAGAACCAACAACACGATTCTGGTGAAACAAACTAAAGATATTTTTAGGAAACTTAAATTAAAAACTATAGACATTGAATTTTTGGCATACAACGAATTGGGTCTCTTAACAGTTTCACCAAAATCTAATATAAACCCAAACTGACAATTAAGTATGTAATTATCAAAAGCCTTGGAGATTTGACCTTATTTTACTTTTCAAAATCTCCTTTGTAGTCACCTCACTGCGTAATCTCATCTACTGCCCATTGTCACACCCCAAATTTTGTAATAATGAGCTTGCATATATACTAGTAGGATTTCTAGAATCCTCTACATTCTAGATTATTCTCCTACCTCCCTTCTAATTAGCTTCCACACCCTTCTTAGGAAGCTTCTAGGGGAGCTTCTACACAATTCTTCCTAAGAGTCTTCTAGAAATCCTACTAGTATATATACAAGCTCATTATTACAAAATTTGGGGTGTGACACCATGCCTTTATCCAGCCAAATAGCACTTCCAAGCTTATAATGCCTTACCCTTTCCTTATCATGTCCATGCCCTTCAACAGCGCAGCCATATTGGACATCTTCATAAAGTGCTGTCATACCCTTCCATGACCATCAATTTTCAAGCTTACAACTTTGGCCATGAATGTACTACCCAGTGCTTTAGTGGAACTCACTAGCAGATACTAGACTACAACTATAAAAACCTTATTATCCTCAATATTAGGGATAGGATCTCAAATAGAGCCCGTCATTAGCACAAGTCTCATTCTATCATACCTTCTCGATCGCTCCAGTTTATCTTTTTGTACAAATGTACTATTACCAGTAGATTTGGTGGGTTTAGATCGCAGAGCTACATCTAGGTGCATGCAATAAACAATATTCTTAGTTTACAATTATCTTAATTTGTTGTTGTTCCAATGCGGAAAACTTGACCAATTTCTCATGCTCAACCTTAGTCTTTGATGTGTTGTCAAAGTTAGGCTTATTGGGCTCATCTTCCAAAAGGGATAAGTCTAATTCCAAACAATCTCAAGTTACCTCATTATGATGCTCCTACTCAGAAAAGTTTGACTCATTAAGGGCCTTAATGGCCGACATATAACCAGTAATTATAAAGGATTAACAAGTTGAGACAGACACAAATATCTTACTTAAGAAATTGCATCTAAACATCAATATGAATGAATTATTATCCTTATTCCATGCTATAATGTATTAGTCAGACAATCCAAAGTAGCTTTAAGATCCCAAATGCCTCCTCTGGTGAGACCGCCATTTCATTATTACTCTCCCTACTTTGGGCGAAGAATGTAACATGTGAATGGCTTCTCTCTTTTGGTGAATTAATTTCACCACAAGACAAGTTGATAATGAATATTACAAATTTTGAGGATTTTAAACCTTTGGGTCTAAATTCCTCTTGTATGCAATGTCTCATTAACCTCCCTACTCCATTCAAATTGTACGTAATGATAACCCACCTTTAGACTTGATCATCATCCCATAGCAATCAAACACATGCCCTGGTGGCACTCCCTTAAAATGAACATAGCAAATTTTCAAACACAAGCCTTGGCGGTCAAGATTTTTTTAAACAACGGTTTCAATTTGCATAACAAATCTGACTGAAACTTTTATGTAACGGTTTAACGGGACGGTTTCAACCGTTACATCTAGACCCGCATCGCCCCTACCATTTTGCTAATAAAAATTTCAAAAAAAGTAAAATTAAGAAGAAAAAATGTTTAAATTCAATAAACAAACAAATATAACTGCATATTATGCATGAAAATACTAATGTATCGCAATTAACACATAATGAGATAAAAATGAGAATACATAACCCAAATCAACATAGATTTATTAATTTCATTTAAAATCTCTGAATTTATGTTATAAACTTGCTAATATGCATTAACAAACAAACAATGATTGCAAACTTTTGAGAGATTTTATCCAAGGAAAAGCTCTAAATTGATTTTTATACCTAAAAAAAGAGTTGTGAATATTCAAATGGTTCATTCATAGCATAGATCTTGTTTATGATCAAAGAAATAAGATGATGTTGTTATATTTGGCTTGAGAGGGGGAAAAGGTAAAAAAAATTAAAAATTAAAAAAGAGAGAATAAGTTTCTGGTACATAACATAGCGTCAAACGCTTTGTAACGGTCATTAATTAACGTAATGTGGCACATATCAATTTGGGTATTACTAAGACTTTTACATAATGGTCATTTTGTACCAGTTTCGTCTAGATTTATTACCATGCTGGTGGCACTCCAATTAAAATGAAATTAGAAAATTAACATACAAATTTGAATGCCACCGAAATCTTCCTGATCTAAGCCACTTTGGTGACTAACACGTATTAACATTGTAATAAGGAGGATGAGGAACATTATATCATTGCCAATGTATCTCATCACAATCTTACAATAATATTAGATTAGTACCAATTAGATTTACTTAATATTTGATTAGGATTAGATTAGCTTATGTTTCTATCTGGAGATCAATGCAATCTCTATATAAACCCCAATGGACGTCATTGTAATTCATCCAACATTATCAATAGAAAACTTTTTCTATCAACATAACCATACCAGTTTGGTTGGTTTTGAATAGGGACGTGCCAAAAATTACATAGTCCAAGGAATTATATAAAAGAAATAAACATGGATATGTATACTATCATGTTATTACACCAAGCCTAGTGGGAACCATCAAAACTACATGCATATTTGACCGTCTAATTTCATCCGCCAATGATATATATAAATTTAAATTGTTAAGGCATTTAAAAACACACATGTGCATTTTCCCTTAAACATGCAGGCACTTAAAAACTACATGTGCATTTTATTGAGTTATCTCCCTTATTAAAGCATTTTCCACCCAAATAGCTGTTTTCAAGTATTTTCCCTTTGTTTAAACACTCATCTAGAAAAAAAATTATCGAAATAAATACAGATTATTTCAAATAGCACTTAAAAACTGTTTATTTAAATCATTGTTTTAAGACATAGCTTCCCCACACAGCCCTTATTTTGAAATTGTTCATTAAAATAAGTTGTATCCAAATAGGCCCTTTTCATTCCTTTTCTTCTAGTCGATTTGGCGGATTGAACCAACTGGTTTGGTCTAGGTTTATCAAACCTATCAAGCTGGTCCATTCAAACCAGCATAGTAACAAAATCGGGGTTCGGGAATAATTCGGTAGGGGTCTAGATCGAAAAAAACTTCAAAATTCAGCAAAGCCAGTAATACTTTGGGACATTATAAATTTAATAATTATAAAGAGAAAATAACAGGATACCAACCATAGTTACCAAGTTGGAGTTCAAGAATTATTTGTCTAGTAAAAATTTTGAATTATTTTGACAAAATTCAAAAAATCCAAAAATAATTAGGTAAAACATTGGGCAAGATATGAAAAAAAATACTAAATAAGACTACTAATTATTAGATTATAAACAAACATATTTCATAAACTAAATATTTATTCAGGACTTTTTCAAGAAATCGTAAATAATTCTTGAAATTCGCTTCAAAAAGTCGTGAATAGTTCAGGAATTAGTCGTTCAACGAAAAAGTCGCATATTATTTAGGACTTATTGAAATATTGGATAACTTTGTTACTATGCAAACTAGTCAAGGGAGTATGGTCAATCAAAAGAAAGAGACTAAACCACCCTATAATGGTCACCTTTTCGGCGAATGCCAATACCATCCAAATTGTTGTTGGCCACTGACTCTGGCATCCCTCTCCGAAGGTATGGTCAGTTATCATGGTCGAGGATATCACCGATTGGTCGATTAAGAACCATTTTTTTAGTGATCAAAATGTATGGCTCCCTAGATCCGGTTATGGTGGTTCCGATCAGATCCTTGGCAGCTGGCAACCTTCCACCCGCCTTTGGACTATATGGTGGTTCGCCAACGATGGGGATTTTCCAGTGGGCATCCTTGAAATCACATAAGAATTAATATATATATCATAGTCGTTAAAGGCGACGCCTCAGGCACCTCAGGCGATCGCCTCGGTGACCGAGCACTCTGTTGGGCTCAGGCGACTTGCCGCCTCAGGCGGTCATTATTAAATATCTAATATATATAAATTTAAGGATATAAAATTTTATTTTATTTGAATATGATCGATCGGTAAACAAAATATATTATTTTTGATACTTCTCATGTCTTTTACAATATAATATGTTATGATTTGTATATCCAACAAAAAAAAATTTCAGATAGAAGAAGAAAGAAAAGACGAATGGTGTCAAGTATGTTTCTCTCATGTTAACTTGTTCTCTCTCTCAATGGGTGGACCAATTAGTCTCTCTCCCTCTGTTTATGGGTGGACCATATAGTCCTCATATGTTTTTTTTTTCATAGTTGTTAAATTACAACTAACTCAGACGGCCCAATAACAAATTAGAAGCCTTTAAATGCCCAAATTCCTTCTACTCCCCCCCTCCAAACTCTCATAAACTATTATTTAAAGTGTTCTTTTATAATTTAAATAAGTGCAGGTTCTATAGTTATATATTTTACTTATCAATATTATTTTTATTACTTATCTTGAGTATAATCGATAAAAAGAAAGAAATGAAAGTAAGAGGTACGACACTACGACATCTCCCTCTCCCCACCTCTCTTCTTTCTCCTATGTTCAACGTCATATTTGACTGTCGGATTATTGTTCTACTTTTTATTCGGACTTATATTCTCCCTCTCCTTCCTCTCTCTCTTTCCTGCTGGCTGTCTATTTTTTATCTCTCACAATTCCTCTCTCTCTCTCTCCCCCCCCCCCCTTTCAGTAGTCATTGTAAACTTAATTTTTATTCCATTTTTTTCCAACACTTGAAGTCCCCCTTTAACATTCTTGGAACTGTCTCTAACAATAGTTCTATCAAAGTGTATCTTGACAATGGTGTAAATTAAATGAATGTAGAGTCTCTTATACAAGAAAATACATCAAACATAGATCTCATATTAGGGGGTTTCTATAACAAAAAGTTTATCAGGCGACGCCTCGAGAGCCTACCCAGGGGCGGAGCCAGGATTTTCGGCCAGGGGGGGCTAATGGTGAGGTGTGGGGGTTCCGAGGCGTAGCCCCTGAAAAAAAAAATTAGTGCCAAGTTTGTGGGTCATCTCGTCTCTTTGTCCGTTAGTAAAGAATATAGTTTGGAGTAATGATGATTAATTGCTTAACTTACCGTCGTGTCCTTGTATTTCTTTTAAACACTCCTTTAACCCTGGTTAAGCTTATCAAAATTAAATTTAAGATTTTTCTTGTTTTTTTCTTCTAAAATAACTCTATGGGTGAGTGAATCTTAACCACAATTGGTGAGAGTTAAAGAGGGGCGTGGACCAATGAGGACCGGCCATTTCATTACATGATGGAAAACACCAGTAATATTTAAACATTTTCATATGCCTACACCATCTTAAATTAAATTATATAAATATAATTTTTTTTTCTTCTCAAAATTTTCAGGGGTGGCTTAGATCTTCCACCACCACCTGGCTTTCCCCTTGTTCCTAAGCCACACCCACATTACACTATACAAAAAAAAAATTCCAAAAGTTGAGGGGGGGCTTCCCCCCCCCCCCCCCCGGGCCCCATGTGGCTCCGCCCCTAAGCCTACCAACTCAGGCGTCCATGGGATCTGTCGCCTCAAGTCACCTGTTTGCCTTGACAACTATGATATATATATATATATTCTACTATTTTTTGAATGTGTGGTTAAGAAAACCATGCTTTGATACCATATGTAAACCTTTATTCAAATCTTGTCGATATGCCATGCAAGAATCAATAGGGTAATCAACACATAAATTTGCCAGCCATTTTTAGCACATAGAGAAGTTCTCAGGACATCGAACACTACCATGTGGACCAGTGTTTTAAAACCCGAAAACTCGACTCGACTCGGAAACTTGCCGAGTAGAGTCAACTCGGAAACTCGGGCAAAACTCGTCCGCGTAATGACACCTAAAACTCGGACATATATAATATTTTTCTAATAATATATATGGTATAGATTCAAAATTTATGATAAACCATGCCTAAAATAAGATATATAATTCAATATATATTAAACATCCCCTTTTTGTTTTGTATTTATACTTCAAAATGAGTGGGGTGTGTCAAAAAAAAGAAAAAAAACATAATTTAGTCAATCGGGTAGGCAGTTTACTCGATTTTTAGTTTTTTTTTAAAAAGTGCAAAAACTCAGGTGAGTCGGGCGAGTCGGGGTGAGTTGAGGGTGAGTCGGGGCGAGTTTCTGTCAAAACTCGACTCGAAACCTGGCCGAGCCGAGTCGACTCGGCCGAGTTTCGAGTCGACTCGGCGAGTTTTAAAACTATGATGTGGACAGCCTTCCACTTTGAATCACTTTAGCTCTTGATAGAGAAGATGCAAACCACAAGTTATTAAGAGATGGAGCTAGGACCGATTGAAAAAAATACTTTGTATAGGGTTGGTATTTTAATTTTCTAAGCCATCAAAGAAACTTAAGCCTTTATTTAGAAACCTTAATTTACCTTATTGATGCCAAAACTCTCATCACTATTTGGATACGGCTAAACCCTAATCTAGAGTAAACTCAATCCGTGTTTTGGACAACCTGATAGTTAAAATTTTATATTCACTTGCTTTGTTTTATCCAGATTGGTCCCATTTTCAATAGGAAAGCAGGTTAGTATGCAAGTGGTTCCAAGGATGAAGATAGGTTTTGAACCCAATGTCGTTGTATCAACACTCATAGATTTTGCCAACTTCATCTTCCGAATCAGCTTATCAACTTATTCGAATTGGCCTTCCATTGCATCAAATTACACCTTTGTATGTTTCTTAAAATTATGAGAAATAGAACCCTGCATTGATCAAGTTATCATGTCTCGACTGTAAGCATATTAGCAAGATCTACCCCCAAACTACACAAGTGAGAGAACATGTCAACACAATATGAAGCTTCACTTCACAACAAATAGACTGAGTTATATCACATATAATCTGATAAAAGATAAATTTATATGTTATATTGGGAATACAAAACAGAGACAAATTCAACTCAACAGGGACAAATTCATGAATAACCAAACACCAAAAATGGAGAAAACAGTATCAATCATTATGAAGCTTGAATCACCATATCTCAACATGATAATAAGGCAAATAGAACACAGAGGCAATATTTAAATCTAAATTTCAGAACAGTAGCCAATTTCAGAACTATCAGATGGGTACTCACTGACTGAAGATTTTTGTTTAGAGTTTGAAGGTCATCAGCAACCACTTCTACTAAACTTGACACTGAAATGGGGCTACTGGACTTTATATTCACATCCAACACTGATGCAGGATCTTGAGCAGCCACTGAAATTGGAACCATTAAAGGAAACAAATTGGGATTTTAAGTGTTTGAACATTTTATGACAAGGGAAGGGACTGATTTGAATAAAAATCAAATCCAATAAAAGTCAAACTAATATTGCCATAAGGAAACAATACCATTCAACATAGCCTTGGGACTGTTACAGACCAACTTCCGAGCCACACGCCATCCATTAACACCCTGAAAAACCCCTCTTGCATAGCTTCGGAGAGAATACCGTACAAGTGAAGCTCTACCTCGATTGGAAGAGCACCCACAAGCAACCCGGTCCAACCCGGTCCAACCAAAACCAACATTCCGGCATGTCATTGGCATCATTCTCAACTACACCCAACAGCCAAAATCTCGAGGAATCCACTTAGATTCAAACGAAATCCACCCTAAAAACTGGCTATTTTTTACATATATCAAATACCCAAGTGCAAAATAATGGTTGAAAGAAAGAAGAGTGTAAAAACAAAGTGGGTATGAGAAAAACCTTGAAAGAATCGAAGAGATTTCAAATGGGGCTTGAACTGAGATGTCTCTCTTACATATGAAAGAAAACCCAGTTCAGACAAGGTACGAGAGGCAGTGTTTTAAATAAATACTGGTTTGTTGGAGGGATTTTAAGTGGATTCCAAAGGTCCACATGTACTGTAGTGATGCGATATCTTTTTCTTATCATTTGGAAAGAGAGGTGGGTAATCTTGTAGTAGATTCTCTGGAGGAGGTAAAGAAGTAAGAACAGATTTTATTTTTATTTCTTTGGGTATAGATTGTATCCAAATTCCCAATTCGTTTACTTGGACAATTACTCTAAGTTCCCCTTTTCTAAGCAAAAAACATATGACATCTTTTGGAGAATGAATCAAAGCCAATTGCGATTGAACTTGGGGAGAGTTCAATCACACCCATAAGTCAACACGTGTCTATTTTAATCTCTTTTAACTGTGGTTAAAATTTAATAACCCTCGAGGTTCAACAATCTAACCTTGGCCCTTTTTAGAAAAAATATTAAAAGAAAATTAAACCCAAGGTTAAGAAATTTTAACCTTAGGGCTAATTTTTCAAAAAATATTTTTCCTAAATCTAAGGGTTAGTGAATCTTAACCATGATTAATATGAGTTAAAATGGACACGTATTGACCTATGGGTGCAATTGAACTCCCCCCGAGTTCAATCACAATTGGTTGTGATTCGATCTCCATCTTTTGTGGACCAACACTATTTCTCTGTCTTCTTATCAAAAAATGTGTGAGATGCAAAGTAGACCTCGTATTGATCTTACCCCGACATCGGATTGTCTATGGCAGAAGTCAAAAAAATCTCCTCGGGCTTCCACACAACATCTAACATATGGCGATAAAAATGGGAGAAGTATCAAGTGAGGAGAAATCAAAAAATATTCGCCACATGTCAAATGATGTGTGGAAGCTCAAGAGGATTTTTCTCATTTCTGGCGGAAACAATTTTATGCCTCTTACCCCAAGTGAGTAGGTATTGGTATTGGTATTGGTATTGGTATTGGTAGAGCGAATTTGAATAGTAATATTTCATTCAAAATCCAATGCAAATTTGATATTAATTATTAATTGTATGATTATATAATATCTAACAAATATTAAATATATTATAAATTTATAAGATTAATATATTCTTATTAATATATATTTTCATATTAAATCTTTTAGTATAACTTTAAATAATAATTTATTATTTTAATAAAAATTAGTTTTTATATTTTTAACATTTTTTTCTTTTAAATTTTTATCAAAGTAGTCAAATAATTATAATATCCAAAGAAGTTGAATACGAATGCCCTCTCACTATCTATTGGATATTCAATTAAATTAAAATGCTTGATTAGATCAGATATGTAATCAAATACGAATTTAGATATAATATTATCTACTTTGAATTTACTTTGTTTGTAACTCTAGTTACTACTTACTACTTTTGATAAAAAAAAATTGAATACGAATTTAGATATGTTATTATCCACTTTGAATTCACTTTGTTGGTAACTCTAGTTACTACTTACTACTTTTGATTTTTTAAAAAGAGAAAGGGGACAAGGATTCTCTACTAGATGGCTTAAATCTTAACACTGGCTTGTTTTTTAAGTGTTGCATTAATATTTTGTAACCCTAAGTAAGGCTGAGGTGTTGGAGTAGGAGATAATTCAAGTCAAGTTGGCTTGTTCAATCGGCTCGACTTGTTCAAGCTTAGCTCAAAGCTAGTAATTTAGGCTCGAACGAGCCAACCCGAACTTTAATTTGAGTTTGAATATTTAAACAAGTCGAACTTGGCTCAATCAACTCATCCAAGGATTGGTTTGTTACTAAACCAGTGGGAGAAAATTCTTGGATCGTCCACACGTCAATAGCTCAGGTTGATTGGTAGAAAGATGCAAGTATGATCATAGCTCGCCTTTGTTGATGCAGGGGGGTCCCTCCTGTCAAAATCCTCTGACGATCAAGTCAGTATCTATTGAAAGAAAGAGAATGAGTTTTCAGAATAATGGTTTTTCAGTAGTCCTTACCTGATGGGAAGCATGGGATATTTATAGACTTGAATTCCGATGCCCCTTCATACCCATCTATGCTCATGCATGATCTTACAATTTGCTTTGTAATCATTACCAAATATGTCAGACGAATCTTTTTTCATACGTGTTGCACGTGTAAGCTGACTTTCATTGGTACTTGCCACACGTGTAAGCTGACTTTCGTTGGTACGTGTCACAATTGTAAGCTACTTTCTTCAAGTTGGTTATGGACTGTTTGTGGGCTGAGATGATCATCATTAACTCCTAATTGTCAAGGTACAGAAATCATCTCCTAATTACGTCGTCCAAAAAGTCAGTCTCATCCTTCATGTTGGTTTCGTCCTCTATGTTGGTCTCGTTCTTCAACCACAGATATTGACATCATGCATTGACCACGAGCAACGATATTGTCCTGATGACGACGAATTCTAACATCGTCCTGCGAGCTTATATTGTAGATGGAGTACAAAAACTTCAGTTGTCTTGTACAAGGACGAGGATTCTTCTCGTCTTTGCAGCACCTACTCATTTTACGAATTTTATCTATTACAATTATCAAGTACAAGGCTCGAACCTTACCCAACCGGACACCACACACGATTCCTTAATACATATTATTTGTCTTGAAGTCCATAAACTACATGTTCGATCTCTACCATAGCAGCTCCGGTTCCTCACCGGCGAACGCTTTTCAAAGTTTACAATCACGATCTCCAAAAATCGATATCCGTCCTCGACAGCTTTGGCTCACGCCAATCAAATGCTCACATAGAGCACACACGATGTTTTGAAGGTTTAACAAATTAACTTTTAGAGGGATCTCAATCACAATGAAGATCAACCAATGCAAGAACAAAGTTTAAGAGTTTAAACTTGCATCACTAAAGTGTGAGAGAGGAGAACAATGGGTAACCACCAAAAGGGGATTGAAGAACCCTAGATTACTCAGAGAAGTCTCAAAACTCTTTCGGAATAAACTTAGAACAAGCTAAGAGATCATTACTTAAATAGTCATTGTAATTCTATTGCTAAAACCAGAGTTCATACTGTTTTAGAATCATAAAATACGGGGTTTGACTGTTTAAACAGCCTGGGCTTGGCCTGAGATTAGGGTGAAAATGGAGAGCCAAGGAAGCTACTGGAATCTCTATTTTAATGAACCGTTCAAACGGCTTGCTAGCCATTCTATACCGTTCGAACGGACAGCTAGGCATTCGAACAGTCTGTGCAATTTTTTTCTATTTTGTGCACAGAACATAATCCAAACTTCCATCCAATCAAGCTATAACGAAACTTGGGTCAATTTTCAATCTCTTAGGGTATATGATATTGTTTTCTGAGATAATTCCACCTAAGGTAACCACTAAGTATCTAGGTCACTTACCTTCCTAAGAGTGTGAGCGAATCTTTATCCAAAATGTACTTTACTTGAGTCTTTGGAGCTCCATTTTCACCAATCTTGAACAACCAGAGGAACAACGACACAAGACTTGCATTAACACCATTTTGAAATCGAAATTAAGCCAATACAAAATCAGACTTTACACTTACCTTAGGAGATTAGTGACTTGCTCAATAGATTGAAAATTGGATTAAAAAATGCACTAGTTTTAATGTTGTGAATAGTAACCGAGGATCCGGTCGATCAAACCATGGTGTCAATAGTAACCGAGAACTTCTAAACTTGGTTTTTGGCTTCCTATTTATAGGGTTTGTTCCCATCAACGAACCTAAGGGTTTTGAGAGTATTGAGAGAGATTTATTGATTGTGCTAGGGTTTCCTAAATTCATTGGTTGAGATCCATTGATTTCTCCCCTCTCCTTCTTCTTTAGAGATTGTAAGCTTAGGTTTAAATCTAGATTATTCATGCTTGCTTGATATCTATCTTTTTGAATTAAACAACCATCAACCTCTTTTGGTCAGAGGAGTCTAACGTCATTGCTGACTGAGCGAGTCCTTTACGGAGGATCGTTGATTTAGAGAACCTAAGAGAAGTACAAGCTGCTGCGGTAGATCATGAGATTTGCAGGTATATTATTACTTATTGAGGCGGGAAGACTGAGTACTGAAATATTGTTGTGTTGAGTCCCATTGAATACAATTCGAGTCTTGTAAGTATTTGTTGACTTTGTCTTAATGATATCTCTTTTGCTAGACGAGGTCCAATGGTTTTTCCCAGAAGGGTTTTCAAGTAAAATCATTTATGTTGTGGCTTGTGTTTGTCTTTCTTAATTTCATACTTTTATTTGTTTAAATTAAAATTTGTTAGATAGACCTTAAGAAGACCTAGCCACCCCCTTCTTGGGATTGTGAATTCTCAACTTAAAAATTAATTTTTGAAGTTGATCGGAATTTTCACTTTAGCCAGCCAAAACCCAATCCTCCAGAACCATAGAGGTAGAGTTTAGTTAGTTGAGAGTGGAAGTCTTGTGCTAGACCTCATTAGGGCACTCACCTTTCAATTTGAGCATCCATTGTTGGAGTCTTGATGAAGAAGAATGAGGTCTAGGTCTCCTTCCTTTCCCTTTTTTGTGTGTTTTTTTTTTTTAATCTTTCTTGAATTTTAATCCTCTTCTAGACATCTCTAGAGAGCTCATGCCTTGCAAGAGTAGTTGGGCTCCCTACATCGTCCCAATGATGTAGGGAGTCCCCATAAGGAGAGGAAGTGTGTTCTTTTCCGATCATTAATTTCATCTTTCTTGTTCCTTTTCTTCTGTTCTCACATTAAAGTGGATATGAGTAGGCTCATGATTAGAACTAAGTCCCCTAAATCTAGCCCTTGACCAGAGTTCCGTAGTTTGATTTCAGCCCTCGCTTGAGCAAGTTCAAGTTGGCTCGAGCGAGAGTAAAAACCAATAACTAGAACAACCTCTGTCTTTTGGCGGATCAATCACAAAACATACCTCACTCGAGTCAGGCTCATTTCGCTCGAGCCCGTGTGTTGGTTTGAGCCAAACTAGTAGCGATTAATTCTAGGAGTCTTTGAATTAACCTGGCCTATGTGCAATTTCAGCGAGCATCTAGCTCAGGCAAACTTAGTTTGGCTCGAGCAAGATCACTCAAAGCAGTGCTACAACACAGTACCACCCATTTGAGATCCAAGTTAATACAGTAGACCCCTAAGAATAGTTCCCCTTTCCCTCTTAATTTTAATTTGTCTCTTAATTAGCATAGTTAACAACATATTCAATTTCTTTTGCTAATTTTAATTGGCTTAGACTTGGGAGTAGGTAACCATCTCTGGATGGGGGGTTGAGGGTACTTAACACCTTCTCCTAAACTCAAGTGAATCACTTGTCATAGATCTTTGAGTAGACCTTAGACATTATCCATTTATAATCTTGGGATCCTATTTTCCCTAATTAAATTGGTGGCAACCCTCAATTAGGCATTTAGTGGGGTTCCTCTACAAGGCTCAGGACGGAAGGAAAGGTGTTAAATTCCCATGCCCACAATGCTAGCTTAAGCTTCACTGAAATTAGTTGAGTTGAGTGTAGCTCTAATTTTGGCCCAGTATAAGTTATAGAGTACAAAACATCTTTTTTCTCAAATCGACTGACTTTTAATCTTTTCCATATTTTTTTAATGATTTGTTCTTAAGTAAGAGTTTGAACATTATATTCAACCGCCAAAAAGAGAATCCTTGATGCAACATTCATACCGAATAAGCTCTTGAAGAAGATGGAAAAAAAGTTTGGATTACAGAAACTGATGTTTATGATCTTAATCGTTTCTCTTATAATTGAAATGGGTTAAGAGTACGAATGAACTCGAGAGATGCACAAGGCCCCTTTTTTTTTTGTCTCTTTAGAAGGTTTAGCCAAAATAATTTGTACTTACAAGAAGCTAATATAGGAAAATGTAATGTCTCCACAAAAAGGTTATTAAAAATATATATTTGATGAATGAATATAGTGATCACTTATATATATATTATAGTTTCTTATAATTAGTAAAATTTCTTTCCACCACAATTATTATTTATAAGGGGCCCTAATGTATACAACTTCATTACTATTTGCTTCTCTTCCACAAAAGTTTCATTTTGTCATAATGTATCCTAATTTTTGGATGAAGCCATCAAGTTCAAGAAATGAACTTTATTGGAGAGAATGACATGTAATCTCGTGGATTACTTGTCTAATGAACTCTTTTGGAAAGAATGATTGCGCAACCAATTAATTCAACTTTGATGGGTTCTTTGGGAAGTAGTTGTTGCTTTCTTCCATTGTAGGAGTAACTGTTGTTCCAAAATACCTGTAAATGCTAAATCCAGAAAGGCAAACCCGGAAAATCACGAACAATACTGCTACCACGAACTCAGAAATAATTCTGCACTTGAAAATTGATTAGCAACTCGATAGCTCTTGTGAAGTGAGGCGCGGATCACGTCGCTCTCTTTAAGACAATTCGCGCCCCCACAGATGCAATGGGTTGTTGGTCACGATGTCTCCCAGGATACAACAGCTTCACAGATCTATTCCTGACAGTAGAAAATGCACCCTCTACTATCGTACACCACTCTGTATTCTTAGCC
The DNA here is from genome assembly GCA_015143295.1 of Tetracentron sinense. Classification (NCBI taxonomy): domain Eukaryota; kingdom Viridiplantae; phylum Streptophyta; class Magnoliopsida; order Trochodendrales; family Trochodendraceae; genus Tetracentron; species Tetracentron sinense. The sequence continues at coordinate 24,648,676 of CM026552.1, forward strand.
CAGCAAACTCGAAAATATTAAAAAAATACCTCAAAACCAGAGGAAGAAAAGAGATGAACTCGTATATACTAGCTTGCTTTTTAGAAGAACCCAATAAAAAATTCTGTGTATATACCTGTATAGAAACCCTCTTTATATAGATTTAGGAAATAGTGAGAAGTCTATTGATTTCCAAAACTGAATTTTTAATACCCGAAATTAATCTAATTAATTACCACAACGGTAATAAAACGGGAATAAAATAATTACTAATAATTAGAGGTATGCCAAACGGTAATAAAACGGTAACCATGATTAATTAAAAAATTAATAATAAACATTGTATAAAAATAATATTTTATCAATGACCCAACCCAACCCAACCCGACCCGCCCGACCGACTCGACTCGGCGCGCGCGCGTGTGTGTGTGTGAGTTATAGCATAGTATAGTCACAATGTGCAATGGGTGGGTAGACAACAAATTCAAAGGCCCTTGAAGGCCCAAGCCTTCTTCCAACTCTCTTTCTTATAAAGAGGTAAAACTATTCATAGTTTTTCCATGTGGGACTAAAAGAAACACACAAACTTAAAAAACAATGTTTTCCTTTAGTTTTGAATCACACCAAAAAACACAACAATCCCCCACTTGATTCAAAAACAATAATAATAAAATTAACATATCTGGGTAAGATTAGATTTAATGCATAAACAAAGGTGTCACGTAGATTTGAACCTTTGTATAGTTTAAAGTAAAATTCTCACCAGATACTCAGTTACCATAGATCATAAGTCTTGGTATTCAAAACTGAGATCTTTAGTGATGAGTCTTTATACTTTAAACACATTAACTCTTACAGAGTCTACAGGTGTCTTAGCCAGCACTTTTCGGCCATGTGCTTTTATCCCAGTTTAATAAGTGCTCTAGAGAAATAGCCAATTTCTCATAGGAAGCGGCCCCACTTCCACACTTATATAGGTGAGTCTATCAAGGATGCCTATGTGACTCCACATCCCACTCAACAGAGCTATAGATCTCATTAAGAGAAAACCCTCAGCCTCTAATCGTCACATACTTTATGCACTATTTATACCATAGGAAAGGACTAGAAGAATAATAATATTATTCTACTTTTATAGTGCTTTCACCTCAAACCACTCAGTAACTCGTTCTTCCCATTAAACCTGTTCTTGGGATCTCCAGTCTTCAGGTTGGGTATCCATTACAGTTGTTTATTTTCAATTGGCTTAAGTCCCATTCCCTTTGATGTGGTCCACACTTTTTCCCTTACTAAACCTTTAGTTAAGGGATCTGCCAGATTTTCAGGTGATCTGATTTCATTGACAGATATAACTCCATCTCGTAGGAGTTCTCTCAAACATGCATGTTTTCGACGTATTTGTCGAGATTTCCCATTATACTGAGTATTATTAGCTCTTCCTATTGCAGCATTACAATCACAATTAATTTTAATAGCTGGGACTGGTTTATTCCAGAAAGGAATATCGAACAAAAAGTTCTGAAGCCACTCTGCTTCTTCTCCCGCTAAAGAAAGAGCTATTAATTCTGATTCCATAGTGGAATTTGACAGAATTGATTGTTTCTTGGATTTCCAAGAAACTGCACCACCACCAATGGTAAATATATAGCCACTTGTTGCTTTATATTCATCAGAGACAGAATTTCAATTAGCATCACTATATCCTTCTAATACAGGAGGATATCTACCATAGTGAAGACCATGATCCATAGTTCCTTTTAAATATCTAAGAACTCTGCTAATTGCATCCCAATGTTCCCTACTAGGATTACTAGTGTATCTACTTAATTTTCCAACTGCATATGCAATATCCGGACGAGTACAATTCATAGCATACATTAAGCTTCCAATAACACTAGCATAATCATTTTGGTTTATACTATCTCCTTTATTAGGTGATAGGTGAATACTAGGATCATAAGGAGTACATACATGACTATAATCATAATGATTATACTTTATTAATAATTTTTTAATGTAATGAGATTGAGATAAAATTATCCCATCATCTCTCCTTATTATTTTAATTCCAAGAATTAAATTTGCTTCTCCAAGATCCTTCATATCAAATTGGGAAGACAAAAATTCTTTTGTCTCATTAATGATTTTATGATTTGAACCAAAAATCAGTAAATCATCTACATATAGATAAATGATAACTCCACAATCATCATTAAAATTGTAATATATACATTTATCACTTTCATTTGTACTATATCCATGAGATATTAACACTCTATCAAATTTCTCATGCCATTGTTTTGGGGCTTGTTTTAAACCATATAGTGATTTTACAAGTTTACACACTTTATTAGATTGTCCAGGAACAATAAATCCCTCTGGTTGGTCCATATAAATTTCTTCATCTAAATCACCATTCAAGAATGCCGTTTTTACATCCATTTGGTGAATGATTAAATTATGAATAGATGCAATAGCAAATAGTACTCGAATAGAAGTAATTCTTGATACAGGTGAATATGTATCAAAATAATCTATTCCTTCTTTTTGCTTAAACCCCTTGGCTACCAACCTAGCCTTATATTTTTCTATTGACCCATCTGCTTTAAGTTTCTTTTTGAATATCCACTTACAACCTATAGTTCTAGTTCCAGGAGGAGGATCAACTAGTATCCAAGTGTGATTGGACATTATTGAATCCATTTCATTTTCTACAGCTTCTCTCCAAAAAGAAGAATCATGTGACTCAAATGCCTCCTTTAAAGAAATAGGATCGTTCTCTACCATATAGGTATAAAAATCAGATCCATAATCTTTACTCTTTTTAACTCTTTTACTTTTCCTATGCTCAATTTCAGCCTCATTTGAATCGATTATTTCAAGATTTTTAGAATTAGGATTTTGGTTTATTAAACCCCCACTATTTGAAGAATTAAAAGGAAAAAGATTTTCAAAAAAATCAGCTTCCCTTGATTCAATAATCACATTATTTTCAATATCTAAAAATCTATATGCTTTACTATTTATTGCATAACCAATAAAAGCACATCTCCTAGATTTAGGGCCTAATTTATTTATTTTAGGATCATTAAATCTAACCATTGCTAAACATCCTCATGTTTTAAAATAACTTAAATTTGGTTTTCTCCCTTTCCAAATCTCATATGGAGTTATTTTAGATTTTTTACTAGGTATTCTATTTTGAATATAACTAGCAGTGATTAGGGCTTCTCCCCATAAATTTAAAGGTATGCCTGAGCTGTTAAGCATTGCATTAACCATTTCTATTAATGTTCTATTATTTCTTTCAGCAACTCCATTTTGCTGAGGAGTATAAGGAGCAGTAACTTGGTGTATTATTCCACTTGATTCACAAAATAAATCAAATTCATTAGAGGTATATTCACCTCCTCTATCACTCCTTAATATTTTAATTTTTAAATTTAATTGATTTTCAACTTCTGCTTTATAAATTTTAAACATATTTAAAGCTTCATCTTTAGATCTAATTAAATACCCATATGTATATTTAGATTTGTCATCTATAAATGTAATAAAATATTTTTTACCACCTCTTGTGACTGTTTCTTTTAAATCACAAATATCAGTATGAATTAGGCCTAGAATATCTGATGATTTGTCTACTTTGTGAAAAGATTTTTTTGCTATTTTTGATTGACTACAATACACACATCTATCAAAAACAGTATCATTTAATTTAGGAATTATTCCTAAATTACTCATAGTTTTCACATATTTTTCATTTGTATGTCCTAATCGATTATGCCAAAAATTAACTGAACACACAATATAAGCAGAAGAAATTTTATTGCTTAAAACATTAAGTTTAAACATGTCATTGGCTGCATAGCATTTTCCAACAAATTTTTCATATTTGGAAATTACATAGTTATCAGACTCTATTACTTGTTTAAATCCAGCCTTGTTCAGAAGATAGCCCGACACCAAATTTTTCCGCACATCTGGAATGTGAAGAACGTCCTTCAGAGTCACAGATTTCCCTGAAGTGAAATCGAGAGTGATATCTCCAACTCCAACAACTTTAGAGGTTGAGGAGTTCCCCATCTGGACATCATGGTTGCTTTTGACAGCCTCATATTTTTTAAATAAATTTCTGTCATAACAGACGTGCCTCGTCGCACCTGTGTCTGCCCAACAACCCTCACTGAAACCCATCATGTTGATTTCAGTGATCATAGCAACTAAAGGTTCTTCCACCATATTTGCTTGAGAATAATTCCTTTTCCGGAATTGACAATTCTTAGCAAAATGTCCAGATTTTCCACAGACGAAACATCCACTCGATTTTGAGCTTTCTCCTGTCTTCTGAAAAGGTTGATAAGGCTTCTTATTTTTCATAGGCTTCTTGTTGGTTTTCAAGAATTTCTGTTTTTTCTTCCCCGAAGAATCAACAAAATTAACCTTTGAAGTCATCTCAGAATTTTCTTCTTTTTTATCTTGGGCTCTAGATTCTTCTTCAATCCGAATTCTCATTACTAAATTTTCAATCGAAAATTCCTTTGATTTGTGGCGAAGAGAATTTCAGAAATCCTTCCATGAAGGAGGTAATTTCTCTATAATAGCAGCCACTTGAAATTGTTCTGGAATTTTCATTCCCTCAATAATAATCTCATGAATTATTATTTGAAAATCCTGAGTTTGTTTTACTACGGATTTATCATTAACCATTACAAACTTTAAAAATCTGCTCACTGCATATTTTTTAGACCCAGCCTCCTCAGTTTGATATTTTTTCTCTAAAGCTACCCATAAGCTTTTTGCAGATTTTTCAGTGCAATATAAATCATACATTGCATTAGTCATGCCATTTAAAATGTGCCATTTGCACAAAAAATCTGCAGATTCCCATCTTTCTTTATAATGAGATCTACCCGGTTCTTCTTCTTCTTCATTAGGAATATCAGTTAAAACATATGCTAATTTAAGCGATGTGAGCAGAAAAAGCATTTTCTGTTGCCAACGCTTAAAGTTAGACCCATCAAAAATTTCAGTCCTAATCACAGAATCATTCGTTCTAACATTCACAGAAGTCATGGTGAAATTGTCTTAAAATTGTTGTTCCAAAATACCTGTAAATGCTAAATCCAGAAAGGCAAACCCGGAAAATCACGAACAATACTGCTACCACGAACTCAGAAATAATTCTGCACTTGAAAATTGATTAGCAACTCGATAGCTCTTGTGAAGTGAGGCGCGGATCACGTCGCTCTCTTTAAGACAATTCGCGCCCCCACAGATGCAATGGGTTGTTGGTCACGATGTCTCCCAGGATACAACAGCTTCACAGATCTATTCCTGACAGTAGAAAATGCACCCTCTACTATCGTACACCACTCTGTATTCTTAGCCCAGCAAACTCGAAAATATTAAAAAAATACCTCAAAACCAGAGGAAGAAAAGAGATGAACTCGTATATACTAGCTTGCTTTTTAGAAGAACCCAATAAAAAATTCTGTGTATATACCTGTATAGAAACCCTCTTTATATAGATTTAGGAAATAGTGAGAAGTCTATTGATTTCCAAAACTGAATTTTTAATACCCGAAATTAATCTAATTAATTACCACAACGGTAATAAAACGGGAATAAAATAATTACTAATAATTAGAGGTATGCCAAACGGTAATAAAACGGTAACCATGATTAATTAAAAAATTAATAATAAACATTGTATAAAAATAATATTTTATCAATGACCCAACCCGACTCGGCTCGGCTCGGCGCGCGTGTGTGTGAGTTATAGCATAGTATAGTCACAATGTGCAATGGGTGGGTAGACAACAAATTCAAAGGCCCTTGAAGGCCCAAGCCTTCTTCCAACTCTCTTTCTTATAAAGAGGTAAAACTATTCATAGTTTTTCCATGTGGGACTAAAAGAAACACACAAACTTAAAAAACAATGTTTTCCTTTAGTTTTGAATCACACCAAAAAACACAACAGTAACCTGTGAAAGCAAGTGTCTTGATAAAAAGAAAATCCAAACACTATGTGGGAGTCATTAATTTAACCTACCCGCCTAGACCCTTATTAATAAATAAATTAATGATATTTTTAATTTATAATAATTTAATGAAAATGCTTAATTTACCGGAAGTTTCCATTATGTAACGAAATGGCCGGTCCTTATTGGTCCATGCCCTAACACTCACCAATTATGGTTAAGATTCACTCACCCCTATGGTTAAGTAATCCAACAATGGTTTTTTTTTTTAAATAAACAAAAATCTAAACTTTAATTTAGTTAAGCTTAACTAAGGTTAAATAAGTGTTAAAAGGGACACGACAATAAGTTAAGCAACAGACACGGGAGTCCTCTAATAACTGCTCTAATATAATAGAATATAAAAATAAAATAAAATAATTCATAAATACATTAAATATAGAACTATACTTTTATAAATAAATTAGCCAAGGCCTCGAAATTGTCCCTGACAAAGTCAGAAAGGGCCCTCGGGTTCCATACATTGTGCAACATTTGGCGTAAAAATGGGGAGAAGTCATTCCATTTTCTCCCCATAATTTTGACTTCTCTCTATTTGATATCTCTTACCCTTACTCTCACACTTAGGGCCACATGTCTTACAATGGGTGGAGAAGTCCAAATTATGGATCCCATGATTTTGACTTCTCCACCACTTGCCACCTATTCTATGGAACCCCACTCAAGCCCTTTCAGAGACAATCCAAGGCCATTAGGCCTTGGCTTGTCTCTGGCGATGCCAGAAACTCCTCTCGGGGTTCCATACATTGGGCGACAGTTGGCAAAAATATGGGGAGAAGTCATTTTATTTTCTCCCAATTTTTTTGACTTCTCCCCATATGATATCTCTCCCCTTTATTCTCACACACTTATCACCACATATCTTACTATAGGTGGAGAAATCAAAATCATGGGCCTCATGATTTTGACTTCTCCACCACTTGTCACCTATTCTATGGAACCCCGAGATAAGCCCTTTCTGGCTTCGCCAGAGACAATCTGAGGCCAGGCCATTAGGCAAATAATGTCAAACGTTTGGTAGGGAGTCAACATCCCTTCCTTGATAAGCGGATGTTGACAATACATGTCCTAACTGGACTATACTCTTAGCTGAGATCACGCCATTCCCCAAAATATTAAATAATTGCAAGGCCAATGTGTCACATAATGGTAGAGAAAAAACAATGGTTTTCTTAAGATTGTAGTCATTTAAAAAATACTAAAAAATAATCATACCAAAGTAGTTTATTTATTTATTTATTATTATTATTTTATTGGACACCATTGACGTGATTCACGTTACATGATTTAAAATAAGATTGTGGAGAAATGACGAAGAGCGGGCACATTTGCAATTGGAGGCAAATGATGCCCTATTAGGGCGAGTGCCAACCTTAATCACACTCACCATTCGCGTCATAAATGGGTTAAGAAACACTTTGGTTAGGGGGCTCATAAAAAAGTTGTTCATTTTCTCGGGGATTCCTAGGGTGAATTTGTGCCCTAATTAGGGCACAAAGATGGATCTATAGCAATTATTTCGACCATTAACCCTCTGAGACTAGAGAGGTATTTGATGTCGGACCTTTTAAGCCAGTGTTTACCAATACATACGAATACAATGCAGCCTATTGTACAGTCAATACAATGCCAAGTGAGTCAGCGGGTATTAGAGGTGAAGGGGAATGTTAAAAGGACTATACGGCGAGCGGATTCACCCTTGTATGGAGAAAAAAAAAGAGGAAAAAAAGCTGATAGCGCGATCTCATTGTTCCACACCCTCCTTTTAACACCTACTAAATGTAGCTAAGATTCACTCATCCCTAGGATTCATCCATCTAACCTTGGTTTTAAAAAAAATATTTATTACAATTTAGCTAAGCTTAACCATGGTTAAAAAAGGGATTAAAAGAGACACATGGACACTCCAGTGAGCTAGGGAGGGGACCTCGAGGTCCCCTTCTCAGGACTGAAAAAAGAACTCAAAAGTTTTCGTATCATATGGCAATGGAGCTTGTCTCCCTGGATGCAAGCAATAACACAATACAGCATCTTGCTATCTCTACATGCACATCTTTGAACATCTTTTGCAAGAATAATGGACTCCCAGCTAAGAGTTCATCCTTGCCAGCCATTAACCATCATCAGAAAAATATGCTGCAAAAGTCGCTCAACAAGTCACGAAATGTTAGGAAATAAGAGAACAGATGAATGAGTGTCACCCAATAGGACTAGGTTTTGGGACATAGGCGAGCCTAGGTGGGACAATTGAACTCCATGGACCTCCAATGTTTTGAGTCTAAATCCTCTACTGGGATCTGGGTAAAGAATATTGGTACTGCCCACACGACCAATGAAAATGTAACAAGTTTTCCTTTGAACCTATCTAAATGAAAATGTAACAAGTGTTCCTTTGAACCTATCTAAAACCTTACTCTGGTCTAAGGTTGATACTGGTCCAATTAGAATTTTAAAAAATCTCCTCAAAAAGAGACTTATCCCGGCTACCTAGTTCTGTTCTTAGTAGAGGATTTAAGCTTTCAGTGCTCCATTCCGGATATAAATTAGCCACCCTGCAACGCAGAAACGCCAGCATTTGGTTGGTGGTTGGTGAGACAGCATACCTGAAAGGCATCCCTAATATATGACCCATGTGTCACTAAGAGCATTAACTAATGGGGCTGCTGTTGGGGGATGGGAGGGGACAGCAACATGCAAGCATGACCATAATCTCCATGTTTATAGACATCCAGCATATGAAAATATATATAACTCTAAAAAACTAAAACAGATAAAGATTTGCAGGAAGTCATGCCCACATAAAGTAGTCAATACTCCTTTAAGCATTAAAGAAATGGATTTGGATCCCATCACCAAATAGAGACTAAAGATATAAAACATATAACTAAGATTCCCAAGTAGTAGCAAAAGCAACCATAGGAAAGTCAGGAGAGAGTGCACAATTAAAAATATATAGAGGGGTATTATAGAAATAAAAGCAGTTGTAGCAGAAAGCAAGAAATGTCATTACACATAACAATAAGAAAGTAGAAAGAGCATACATTACATTATCTCCCTCAGGCTTCCCACTCTTCCCTCCATCCAAAAGAACAACCAAACAGAGTTTAATCAGTACAGTTTTAAAAGTTCAAAAGCCCAATCACTTGAGCAACAACCCCCACCACGAAAAGCATCACAAGCGCTCCTCACGTGACAATGTGTCCCAAACTCCAGTCATGATCATCTCCCCAACTCCTCCATGCCATTACCAGTACAAACATACAAGAGAGTACAATATCATTACTAAATAATGATTATTGATATAGAAGTTTAATCTTCATTATTGATATATAAGAGATAAAGAGAGTTCAATCTTCATTACTGTGGCATTGGTTCAGCAGATCTTAGTTCTTGAAATTCCCTATTCCAAGCTTCATCACTTCCACCTTCAGAGACTTGAGGTACCTAACCGCTTCATCGAGAAGAGCAGCAGAATTCATTTGGTCGCCACCAGGTACAATTCCCCTCAGTGCCTTCACCATCTTCTTCATTTTCTGTTGCTTCCTTTCACCATTACAGCTGCCACCACTATCAGAGGACTTCTGAATAGAAGACAACCTTGGCTTTCTGGGTTTTGACCCACAAGTTGAGTATGAATCAGGAGAATTGCTTCTGCGAGTCCGTGCGGTGCTGACCAATTCCTCGTCGTCATCGTCGTCGTCGTCTTTTTCTTCTTCTTCTTCTTCTAAGCTCAACAATGCATCAATATCCTCCATATCCTCTTTCAGAGAAGAAGAGGATTCTCTCTTAGAGTCCTCAGCATCTATGTTCCCACCATTGTCTTGGGTGTAAGTCGCACGGATATCAAATCCAGGGCAATTGAATTTGTGGGCCAATACAGGATGGAACATGATCCGGCTTCGGTCATCAGTCTGGTCAAAGATAATGAAGTTTTTGGGACAAACTTCAGAGGGTTGGAATTCAACCCCATGGAGGGACCTTGAGTGCTTTGTACCTGGAGGTAGAGCTGGGCCTACAGTGGGTGCAACAGGGGAATTATACATATAACCACTACTGGCTTGATATGCAAGAGGAGGCACCACCTTTCTAGGGTACAATTGCTTGTCACTCTGCATGAATGGTCCTATGAAATGGACAAATACACTGTACAGATGGATGAGTGGCGTTGAGTAGGCTATCGTTTGGTTTTCAATTGGATTAGGCTTCCTAAGTGATTGAGACTAAATAGGAGGGAGTTATGCTATCATCATGAAAGTACGGAAGAACTATTAATCCAAAATTAACAGCTACAATGATCAATATCTTGGTTCTCTTACTGCCTTCTTATGGATGAACACAACAAGAGGGCAGCCATTTCTATACTTCAGAGATTGTGTAATTTAAACTACGTAACGGGCTTAAGCAACTGACGGAAGTACTCGGCCTGCCACAGCAAAGGGAAAGATATGAATACTAGCACAATGATCATCTTCAGTGGTAAGATTAGTTCCCACCACAAAAACAAAGATTAAAAAAGTGGGGAAGCTAGGATGCAATTGGATACATGGAAGTGATAGACAAACACATTGAAAATGATAAACATCATTAAAAAAAAATTAGTGACTTCGGCAACACTACATTGTTCATGATAAGGTTATGGAACTCCATGTTGTAAATTGTAAAAGGGAAATGATTTAAAACTCTTGATAGTACCTACTATTGAGAGCTGCAATAGTACCTACTATTGAGAGCTGCACCCTTGGATTTTCAATCTTAGGGTTTCAAGAATTAAGTGGGGGCAATCATTTAAAGCATGTGAGGACATTTGAGTCATTGGATTTTCAATCCAATGGTCCAGCTCTCGATAATAGCTACTATCGAGAGTTTTTGTATCACTTTCCATTGTAAAATGCGCAATACCAACCAAACTATTGTTCATGTTTCAAGGTTTTCAGTACAAAATCCATTCACAACTGATTTCTTTTTTCAATGTTGTGAATGGTCAATCAAAAGTAAACACTATGCTGTTTGACATTTTAGTATGTAGATCAGACAAATTAGTTTCAAAATGTAGAGCATGTATATAAAAATCTTTCTAGAGATACAAGCATAAAAAGAGGCCCAAATTAATTAACCAAGAGTCAGAAGATTCATCATTGACAAAGACTTCTCTCCTATTACTTTCCTGCATCTTGCTTTCTTGATTCCTTTTTGGGCTCCTTTTTTCCTCTTCATGTAGTTTTTTTCAATCTTCTATATCTCAATCAAGCTTTTATATAAATATAAATATATTAAAATGCAATATATCTGTATCAGTGTTTTAAAAGACAAAAGCATGAGACGAGGCATTAGAATCATAGTAACAAAGTTCTTCAATTTTTTCAAAGTCCCGAACAATATGCGACTTTTTTGTTGAATGATTAATTCACAAAGTATTTAAGACTTGGAAGAAAAAAAAAGTGACTTTTTGAATTTCGCGAAGTACACACATTATTAAGAATTTCTTTTAAAAGTCCTGAATAAATATCTAATATCCAAAATATTTTTTCTATTATTTTCATAATTAATAATCGTATTTTATATTTTTTCATATCTTGCCGATATTTTCCCGATTTATTTATGAAATTTCCAAATTTTGTAGATTTTCTGAAATTTTCCCTAGACGAATAATTCCCAAACTCTGACTTATAACTATGGTTAGAAATTAGAATTTCTGAATGCGTGATACTTCAAGTTCCTCTATTTTTCAAATAAAAAATAATTAGAAATGAAATGTATATATCTATATATATATATATATATAGAGAGAGAGAGAGAGAGAGAGAGAGAGAAGAGAGAGAGACTTGTATAAACAATTCAAATGTCATATGAAAAGAAAAAAAAATTGAGAGAGGCAAGCAAACATTGCAATTTAAATTTACTTAATTTGTTCATATACTTATTGAAAGAAAAAATGATGTACAATCATAATTTGTGAAAGATTTTGGATTCCAATATAAACTGGCAAAGAAATGACAAAAGGAAAAAAGAATAATTGTGAAGTTTACATTATGTGGCTAGAACCTTTTTTTTTGCTAATGTATAAGGTGCATGTCTCAAACAAAAGAGAGGGCCTTAAGGCTAAGGTGAGCGCCTCATGCGAGCTTCACATATTGAGGCATAAGCTTCATGGTAATTAAGCCTCAAGGACATGGTTCTTGAGCTGAGCCTCAAGGAGAGCCTAGTGGCATAAGCCTCACACGCCTTTTTAAACACTTATTTGTATTTCCACAAGTATTAATACACCATTCCAGAAGGAAAGGTGACATAAATTAAGGTAGCATTTGGCAACACTACTATAAGCTAATGAGTGATTTTATTAATAAGTGCTTAAGTCACTTTTTATAAAAAAGCTTGTTTGGTAACTTAAATAAATAAGTACTTTTTCAAAAATAATTATGGTATGTATGAGTATGAGCTCCCTATCTTTAGAGGAGGGTTATTTGTGAAATTTTATTTTAAAAAGGACAAAAATGTCTCATGAAAGAGACATTTCGGCTTATTTATAAGTACTTTTTAAATAAGTACCTATTGGGTAACATTGTTTGGGGTCTAAATCACTTTTACTTATTACTTATTTAATTTTACCAAACAAGCTTATTTGAAAATAAATATTTATTTTGATTAATAAGTTAAATAAGTACTTAATAAAACACTTATCTTTATATCCACACACATTAATACACCACTCCAGAAGGAAATGGAACATAAATTAAGGTAGCGTTTGACAACACTACTATAAGCTAATAAGTGACTTTTGTAAATAAATGCATTTTTTAGATAAGTCACTTTTTATTTTTAAAAAAGCTTGTATGGTAACTTAAATAAACAATTGTTTTTTTTTTTTTTTTAAATTATGGTCATTATAAATTATGGTCTGTATGAGTATAAGCTCCCTATCTTTAGAGGAGGGTAATTTGTGGAATTTTATAAAAAAAAATTGGGGACAACAATGTCTCACGAAAGAGATGTTTCGGCTACTTTATAAATACTTTTTCAAATAAATACCTATTGGGTGGTTACTTATTTTTTGGGAGTCTAAATTACTTTTACTTATTACTTATTTAATACAAGCTTATTTGAAAATAGGTTCTGATTTTGACTAATAAGTTAAATAAGTACTTATTAGTATTGTTGCTAACCGCAAGCTAAGACGCTATACCGACTATTTCATACTTCATAGACGTGTCCAACATAAAATCACCAAAAAGTAACTAAAATACAAAGAAAAAACAAATGTCACTGCATAAATCCATATTATCTGACCACCAGAAATTTCATATGTTGAGGTACTATCTTCTTTTTTTTTTTATCGGTAGGTTGAGGTACTATCTTGAGTTCATGTCAACAGTATCATTCACAGAATTTGTGAGAAAAAAGTATCACCCTAGCACAAATTCCAATATAGTGATTAGTGACTCCATTGGCAGATGTTGTTTGTAACAAAGGAGATAATAGTCGTACCACTGGATTACCAAAAGGATTGGTCAATAGAACTCATATACGCCATAAAATAAATAAGGGTCACACAAACTTTCATGGATTTTAAGTTAACAAATATTGGCAAATGTTGTTTCTCATAAAAAACCACCACAACAATAGTAGCTTCCACCCAACACAGCATACGGATACATCATTTTAGAGAAACACTCTGTAATGCTAAGATACAACCAAATGGAATAGGATATAAGCAATTAGTAACAACATAAAATAAAAAAACAACTTTACCTGACAAACTTGCATCAGTTGGTAATAGGCAATTATCCTTACGTTCATTATAATCTTCCCTACTTCCTTCACTATTCGATATCTCTTTTGCGTAATCGCAATGTACATTCTCAAGCCTCCAGAACCAGTATGATAAATAAGATCAAATTAAACCAAAAGGATTCCTTCACAAATTAAAGGTATTTCACCTGTAATAGTAATCCAGAAAACCCTCATTATTTACTTGATGGAAAAAAAGGAAGGAGCAAAAGGAGAGTAACCTTAAAAATATTGGGAAATGCATCAAATTTATTTAATGCGTTGTCAAATTTTCTAAGACATCCCCGTTGATAGACTAGAATGGCGTAACATGATTCGTGTTGCCAACTCCAAATAGTTGGGATGAGACAATAACAAAGAAGGTTGTATATTTAAATATCTATTCATATTTAATATTTCAATAGAAAAAATTGAAATGAAGTACAAAAATCTTAAGAATTGGAACAAAAGATCTCACCAGATGAGCTCCAATCTTACACAATGACACGAAAGAACACCACCAAGCGAACACAATTCCTGCTGTAATTAACAAAAGAAGACGTCCAAGGCATGCTGATTGAATCCTTCAACTCAAAATCTGTCGCAAATGACCCATAAAATTAAAAAAGAAAAGAAAAGAAAGAAAAGGATGAGCACAAATCTCTGCCATAACGAGAGAAATCCAAAAACAGATACTAACAATCAATAAGCGTTACATCAAATAGAAGCTTAAACACAGAAGAACTTAAAAGAACCCTAAGATGGTAAGAAATCAGAAGAAAAGTTAACAAAATCATGGAAACTGAAACATAGCACTAATTACAACACTGAACTCAGATAAAACCATGGTACAAGAACAAAAATAATAGAATCTGCAAAAGGATATATCCATCGCTTACCTACAAACCCTATAAGTCAATTGCAGGAACAAACAACGGAAGAACAGTGAATAGACACAATTCAAGATCATAATTACAGGAGAACAAATAAATCTAGCTAATCGATGACAAGTAACAAAATCAGTAAAGAAAGAAATCCAAAAAAAAGAAGCTTATCTCTGTCATAACCCACAAAATGCTAAAATTAAAAGAAATTCATAATAAAGAAAAAAAAAACCATTACGAACCCTAGAAACCAGAAGCAAGTCCATAAAAGTAGTGAATCAACAGTAACAGAGCCAAACCTAGGGTTTCTGAGAAGATTGAAACACTGAGAATTCGAAAAAAAAAAACCTCAAATGGATAAAAGATCAAAGCTTTTTGACGGATTTGGCGGATTTCCTGCAACGATCGTAGATCAAGAAAGAGAAACGCTCAAAGAGATAACAAGATTCAAGACAAAAGCAAGAAAGAAAAAGAAAGATATTCGGTATAACTGGAGACCTGAGTTAATATTTAACTGCAGTTAGTTATTGAAATCTAGTATTGGGATGTGTGATTTCCACAGGCACCATCGAGTCAAACCCAGTGATCATCAACCGTTGCTTTGAAGTCTCTGAACTGCTTTCCGTTTATCGCGGATTAAATTTTGACCGTCGGATCTAGCGCGCGTGATTAGAAGTGGGGCCAGACAATCGTGACGTGGCAGTTCTTCGCGTGCTCGTGGTCATGGTCGCTTCTGTCGGGGTAGCATTGACTTATCTTCGGGACCTGTCTTCCTTGAGATCGGACGCGATTGAACTTGAAGAGAATTCAATCGCACCCTAGATAATCTGGCTCTCATCCCATATGTTAACACGTGTTCCTTTCAACCAAGGGCCGAGCCAAGATTCTCTTGCAGGGGCTAACAAAGAGGGTTCAAGGCGGAGCTCTTGAATTTTTTTTTGAGGACTAAGTTCATGGATTATCGCATTATGTTTGTGTTTGTAAAAAATATTTTTTTCTCCAAAATTTAGGGGATTAGAGTACCCGTCACCCTGGTTCTATCAATCTCCTAAGCTACATTCCTCTTATTACAAAAAAAAAAAAAAAAAATTTCAAAATTTCAGGAGATGCTTCAACCCACTGGCCTCATGTGGCTCCACCCCTACTTTTAACACATTTTTAACTGTGATTAAGATTTACAAACCCATACCCTATGTTTGATTGCAGAGAAAATGTGTGAAAACATGAAAAAAAAAAAAAAAAAAATTGGATAAAATATAACCGTATTAACAATCCTTTTTTTTTTTTTTTTTTCTTTTTCACGTTAAAGTTCAATCATTTAACATTGATTTTTTTAAAAATTGTTTTAAAAAAGGTATTACAATAGTTAAAAATTCCTACCAACGGTTAAAAGGACAGTTAAATGAGCTCTCTGAATGAGATAGTCGGCCCTGTCCTGTTAACCCCTGTTTAAGGTTCAAAACTTACCCTTGGTTTTTATAAAAATATTTTAATTTTTTCAACTCTGGTTAAAAACTTTTAACCATAAGGGTTAATATTTTTTTTCTTTCTAAAAACTAAGGTTAGATTATTGAACCAACCATAGTTAACGAGGTTAACGTGACCTGTGGGTGCTTTTGAACTCTGCAATTGATTGTATTGTAATCCGATCTCGTCTTCCTTCTATAGATCTTACGTACGGTCTATAAAGAAGAACAGGCAAGCGAAATCCGAAAATCCTAGAAGTTTGAGAAGATCACAACGGTTCAATCAAGCGAAGACTAGTTAAAGAGGTGGCTGGGGACATACAGAATCGGGCTTTTTGCAAGTCTTTTTTTTTATATATTTAATTGTTAATAAAATAGTCGTTTTTGGCTTCTTTTTCAACACTCTTTGAAAAAGCGTGTCGCGCGTGCCAAAAGCACGACGGACGCACCATCTGAATTGCTCCCACCTATCAAAATGAAGGTAGCTTAGATGGACGGAAGGTAATGTGGGTCATGGCCATATATCATTTTTAGGATTTTTTTTTAAGTTCCTCCCAATAGTCCAAATATGGCAATATCACATAGTGTTACAACATGTCCACGGATCGCCATCCAAGTCACTATCATGTACAATTAGGGATGGCAACGGCGGGGGTTATCAGATAACCCGTCCCGCCCACCCCTATTGGGATGAGTAAGGAGTACTCTTAAATGGGGTAGGGCGTGTTTGGGAATGAAAGGTTAAACTCGACTTGGGTTTAGGTTGGGAATGAGTTTAAGACTTTAAGTCATCTTAACCTACCCCGTTTACAATATGATAGTATTATTTTATTCTTAAATTAATCCTAAAATTACCTGAATGTATTACTTATAATATGAAATACTGACCCACACCACCCCAACTAGTGCTGAGCAGGATGAGATAGAATGGGGTTAAGAAGGCTTTTGATAAATCAGAACTAACCCGCCTCGAGTTTGGGACGAGAACGGGCTAGGAGTCTTCTCAGTAGGGGCAGGGTAGGGTTGGGGGCGCCTCGGCCCAAACTCGAGTCGTTACCATCCCTATGTACAATATCTCTTAGGATTAGCAACTAGGGGTATCATTAATGGGTTGGGCTAGTCTGGCATCCTAGTTTGTCCTAGCCCATAAAAAGTCCATATTTATTTGAGTCTAGCTCAATGTTACCTAGTTCGTTACCTACTAGAACGAATGGCAACCCAATTCGGGGTTTGACATTCGGGTTTGTGGAAATGAGCGAATCCTGTACCCGAACTCAATACCCTTGGTTCGACGAACTTTTTGTTTGGGTTCTACGAATTTTTTCTTTAAGTTCGACGAACGATTATTTTGAGTTCGGCGAATTTGACATTTTGGTCCGCGAATTGGTCATAAAACATATTTTAAAAATAAATATTATAATATATCTATTTACATAATTAAAATATATATGTACTAATATTAAATAAGCAAACCAAGCTAGCGAATCGAGAAACAAATTTTCTCATCCTACCCCTAGCAAATTGGGTTCACTCCAGAGCAACGAATTGCGAATTATGAATCCGAATTCGAACCAAGCGAACTGAAAAACTAGGTAACATTGGTCTAATTAGGGTTAGGTTGTTTGAAAACATAATCTGAAACCTAGAATTTTTTTAAATGTTTTTTTTAAACTAAGGTAAAAAATTTCATCAGAATCCTAATTTTCGATGTGCGGTCTCAAGTATATTTGAGATCGTGCGGTCTCAAAAACTTTTTCATATATATATATATATATATGGAATCTATGTGATGTATATGCAACATTGCCTATCTGTCATATATTTAAGTAATATGTGGTACTCCTTTGGACCCACAAAAAATTGAATGATAATAGTCCCCCATCCTTAGCATGTGATCATAAATGTTTGTTTTTTTGGTTGAAAGATGCAACATATTCAAGATGAAAGATAGTTAATTGCATAATCATCACTCTGAGAGTCCCTTTGGTTAGGAGCATCCACATATGAAGGAACTGGAGATAGAACTAAAAAAGCTACACTCATATTTAGAGCTTCCTGAGCTGCATTATGTGCATAATGGGCATTGGAGTTTGTAAGCCTTGGAATATATTCAAACTATTCGTCGAATCCGACTCAACTTCCCTAACCTTTCTACTGGATCATTCATTGGATTTGTCTACCCTAGCCCTCTTAGGGGGTATGGAAGGCCGGCTAAGATCGGATAGCTCTCTTGATCCGATCAATGGAAAGGATGGCTTACTGAAACTTCCCCTCTCACTTGATCGGAAGGAGGGCATGTTTCAAACACCACCACGCCTCCCAGATGACGCATACATTGAATATCCTCTATGAAGACACCAATGTCCGAATGGGGGAATAGAGGTAATACCCTTCAAATACTCAATGGATTCCAATGAATCCGATTCAATGATCACTAGCGGCCACCTACGGGTTAAGGCAATGGATAACCCCAACCGAATAGCTTCATATGTCGAAAATACCTATTATTCGAAAATATCTATTATTCGAAAATCAGACTACCAAAAGCCCTTTCGGAGTGGTTGCTTGGACTTACCCTTATGGCACCTTAGTGGATTACTTAGGTATGGCTGTGTGTGAGTTTAGAGTGTGTTTGTTAGTTACATGGTACCGTTTCATCAAAACAAAGACTTAGCTACACATCTATAATAGAACTGAGTGTCATGTGCCACTCAAATTCATGACCTCATATATATATATATATATATATATATATATAGAGAGAGAGAGAGAGAGGGGGGATGAAACTGATATTTTCTTTTTAAATAAGAAGTGCATTTAAGTGTAAGAGTTCAAGCTAGAGTGTGATTTACTATAAATTCGAAGTTTTTAAAATTATAATATACATTCGAAGTTTTTAACTTAAGAATTTATAGAACTTTAGAGTTTTAAAATTCTAAACTAAAAGTTAACGTTTTAATTTTGCACTTATGTACTCATGTGTTTATTAAGAGTAGGCCTTAAAAGCACTTAATTTTTGCACCATCATTCTCCCACGTAATTCTCTTTAAAAGCTCTAAGGCTGTGTTTCGATTTGTAGAATTGGTATTGACCCAAAAAATTATGTGGAATTGAAATCTATTAAATTAAATTCAACAGAGTTTATAATTCTATCATATGGATACACTACTGAGTAGATGGAATTGAATTGCAAAATATTAAATTTTATTGTTTGCATGAATATAAATTATGTAAAATTAATTTAAATATAGTAATAAGAATTTATAATTATGTAAGTAATATATTTATTAAATTAAAGTATTATTGTAATTTAAATATATCATTTTATGTATTGAATTATTATTTACATAAAATATTTAGTAAATAATAAATATACGTTTAAAATTCCAATTTGAATACAATAGTAACTGTATGTAATCATATAAGAAATATATTTACTGAAATTTTAATTATTAGTATATTTTAAAATAATAGTTTATGTATTAATTTATAATAAAAATTATTTCATATAATCATTTTATATTTACATAAGATAATAATAATTAATTTTAATAAATTATTATTTATTAAATATAAATATTATTATGTTAAATTATTAAATATTTTTATAATTTTAATTATTAATATTCTATTTACTTAATTTATAATTCAAATTATTTTTTATAGTCAATTCCTATTTATTAAATTTAAATACTATTATAATTTATAATTATTATTTTATCCATTAAATTAGTATTTTCATAACATATTTAGTAAATATTAAATGTAATTCTAAAATTCAAATTTGAATATAATAATAAGGATATGTAATCATATAAGTAATATATTTATTAAACTTTTAAATATTATTATAATTTATAGTTATATTTTATGTGTTACTTTATTATTATAATAATAATTGTTTATGTATTAATTTTTTATTTACGTAAGATTATAATAATTATAAACTATAATAATATTTAATTGTATTAAATTATTATTTATTAAATATCTAATATTATTATTTATTAAGTACAAATATTATTTTAATTTTATGTATTAATTTATAATAATTACTAATTAATGTATTAAATTATTATTTTATTTATTAAATTTAAATATTGTGAAGTCCATATTTTGGGATTGACTTATTCCATTGTCAAAACAGTGAGTCATGTCTCTTGTGTCCTTACCTACAAGCATCCAAGTTAGTGAAGATGAAGACCGAAGAAGATCAACTGAAGACATTCCGATCATCGCCTTCGTTTCACTCATAGGATGGTAAGTGACCTAGATACTTAGCCTATAGCTTAGGTGGATTGACCTAGAAAAGTTTGTTTACCTTAGGTGGTTAGTGGTTTGCCATTGGTTGAAGCTTTCGATTCAAAATATGCAAATCACCTATCTATCATCAAAGGGGTATTTTGATCTTTTTCAGTCATCCAAAATTTATGGAACTTCTAAGGTAGATTCTAGATAATCTAAAGTAGTTATGGTTCAAATTTCAGGTTAATCCAATTAGAATTGACCTCTGTAAAATTATTCAAAGTTCCAGTGGCAGTGCTGAAAATTAATGTGAATAGTGACTTCGTTCGAACGGGCAAAAGGCCGTTTGAATGGGTATCGAGTCATTCAAACGGACTGTGTGAATTTCATCTTTTTCTCATATTAGAATTCTATTTTTGACCATATATAAGTTGGGTTTGATACCCATTCAAACATAAGGAGTTTAGAGAGAGCTTGATTGAAATTATTAGGGTTTCCCAAACTCATTCTCTTCGCATCTTCCATCCTAGAGTTTGCAAGTTTTTGATTTCATTCTTGTTTACTTGGAAATTCTCATTGATAGGAATCCATCTAGGTTTAATCAACTACCGTTCTGGAAAGAACAAATTGGCCGGTGTGATCCGAAGCCTTTGCGAAGAAGATAGATCTGATGAGGATTGTGGTTTTGTTATTTGGTCAGTAGAATTCGAAGCTGTCATTGATGGAGATCGATTTTTGGAGATCGTGGTTATCTTGGAGATCTAAGAGAAGTACAGGCGGCTACGATTGATCATGGAAGTTGTGGGTACGTGATGACTTATTGAGGTATGGAGGACTAAGAACTGAAGGATCGCAATGTCAAGTCCGAAGGAGTTAGGTTCGAGTCTTATAAGTTCTTGTTGACTTTTTCTTAGTGATATCTCTTTGTTGGACTAGGTCCCGTGGTTTTTTCCCAAAAGGGTTTCCACATAAAAACTCATTGTGTTGTGGTTTGTTTGTTTTCCTTATTCCACACTTGATTGTTATCCTCTCTTAATTAATAATTTGATTGCACAACTTAAAAATGGTAGATAGACTTGTAGGGAGACCAACCACCCCTTGGATTTGTGAGTTTTCAACTCAAACAAGGCCTAAAAATCTTCGAATCTCCGTGACGTTCTTTGGTCTTTCCTAACCTGACACTGCTTCAATATTGGCGGGGTCGACTGAAATATCATTGGAAGCACCCAATTTTTACACTCTACCTTAACCATGGTTATCCTCAGCTGAGCCCTAGTCAAGCCCTAAATCCTAGGCAATCATAGGTAAAAACCCTAGACTAACCCTAGGTAAACCCTGATCAAACCTTAGGCCTAACCCTAGTCAAGTCCTAAACCTTAGGCAATCCCAAGCAAAACCTTAGACTAACCCTAGGTAAACCCTGATCAAACCCTAGGCCTAACCCCTGGTGAACCCTAGGCCTAACCCTAGGTAAACCTTAATTCAGTCCTAAGGCCCAAAAACCCTCAAATCCGAAACCCAGAAACCTCTGTGGGCCCAAACAAGGGCCCACAAGCCTTTAGAACCCAGTGGAGTGGGGCCCACCTGCTTTATTTTAAAAATTCAAATAATGACGGTAATAACTTTACCGCCATTACCAAGAATGTCAAAGTGAACAATGATCCAAGCCAATCGTGTGAGGGTTTGGTCTGTTTTAGCATAAAACAAGAAATTGCGGTAATGTTATTACCATCATTCTTGATTTAGGCTAAATCAGGAATGACGGTAATAACTCTACCGCCATTACCTAATTTTCGGTTTGCAGTGCATTCGGACCCTCTGCAGCTCTCCAGTCCACCCCCCTGGGATTCTAACCATCGTCCCCTAAATGCCCCAATGTCCTCTCTTTCCTATAAATCTCCCCCTAGTTCATGCCTTGAGGTTCACTCCAAAAAATCATACCAAAGTGTTGTAGGAATTCGGTTAGCCCATACCGACCTTCCCTTAGCTATCTCCCTTCATCAAGGCAAACCCTCAGGGTATCCAAGAGCTACCCCAGGCCATCCCTAGGTCCTTCAGCTGTGCACCACCGTAAACCACCTCCAAACAGTGGAGTTCTTGGCAGAGGGTAGGACCTCCCTCACCTCTTTGTTTTCTTTTGTAATATCAATGTAAGAACCCTGGTCATATTCCAGGGGTCATCTATTTCATTTCCCTTTCGTGCTTTATTGCTTTTTGGCCAAGGACAGGGGTCCCCATACCTTCCTCATAGGTATGGGAAACCCCCTTGAGGTTTCAACCACGGGTATGGGACCCCTCTCATTCACAGACCTCCTCTAGGCTTCTGGGGGTCCCTCAAGCCATGAGGGATCCCCTGGAACCCACTGGTGCAATCCCGTAAGGGAAAATCTCATTTTTTTTTGGAAAACTCCAAGAATTGCGGTAGAATAATTACAGTCATTCCTGGCCTGTTATTTTACGGCACTGTTACACCCTTTTTGGTGGGCCCTGATCCATTCCAGGGCCATGGTTAGACTCTCTTTATTCTTAGCTAGCTACTCTATTCCTTCCAGGGTCCACCCTCTTATTTAACCATGATTAACAGACCAAAAACAAAGAGTTAACAGAATGGCGGTAGTTCATCTACCGCCATTTCAGTATACCAAATACGTGGCTTTGGCCCACTGTGGGGCTCACTCCAGACCACCTCCTGGGCCCACCAAAGGCTCAAGACCTTCCTGACACTTCCCTCTTCAACCTCTATGAGTCCCTGACCCTAGGGTTCATACCTAACTCAACCCACAAACCTGCAAATCAGGGTCAAAACTATTCCTCTAATGGCGGTAATCCTATTACCGCCATTACTAACTTTCTGTTCTTTGGGCTTTTGCACATGGCCCAGACCTGGTAGGAGGTCATTTTAGGCCCTGTCATACTCTTTGGGTCCACCTTGACCTACCTGGACCATTTAACTGGGGTTAACCTAATCTTGGTTAACTTTTAACTATGGTTAAGTAAGCCTTAACCCTTGGAAAAATCTGAAAAATTTCCAAAAATTCTGAAATCATTGCATGTGTCCAAAATATTTCTGCTTTGGCCCATTTACCATGGTTAGCAGTCCTAACCATGGTTACTTTACCCATTTAACTCTGGTTAGCAACTCTAACCTCGGTTAAATCCGATTTTGGCCTACCGAACCTAATCTCTTAGCCTACCGAGCTGACCCTTGGCATACCGGGCTTGACCACTATGGTTAGAAACCCTAATCATAATTAATTTGACTCTTAACCTTGGTTAACAATCCTAACCTTGATTATTTCTGATTTTAGCCTATCGGGCCTAATCAAGTCTACCGGACTTACCTCTTGGCCTATCGGGCCTAAACCCTAGTCTATCAGACTAACCCTAAGCCTAACGGGCTTAAACCATGCAATTGACCAAACTCGATCTACCAAACTCTAGTCTACCGAACTAGTCCATTTGCCACCCTTAGTGCACACGCACACACCTCCTAGCCTCGGCATGAGCTCATGTGCCAGAACTACACTCGGTCTGATGTCACCCTTGTGAGTACATAGGCAACCCAACCGGGGTTCAACCCTAGTTAGCTTTTCTTTCTTAGATTAGTATTATTTTAAACACTTAAGCATTTGAACAAACATTTACTTTAATTGGCTTACACCTAACAAGTAGGGAACCAATGAAAAATGAAAGTCTTGGGGTGCCTAACACCTTCCCCAGACTTATCCTAACATCTTACCTAGAATTCTAAAGTAGACCAAGACCTTATCCACATCCCGGGGGCTTATCACTTCTGTATGAATAGGTGGCGACTCTAAAATTTACCTGTGAGTTAAAAATCTCGTGCTCACAATCATCTCCTAACTCCACATGGCCTAGAAATGATACCTTTTATAGCTAGAACGTGCACTTGCTAAACTTAGCATATAACTTGTGCTCACGGAGTCTTTTCAGTGTGGCCCAAAGATGTATTTCGTGCTCCTTTTGGGTATTGTAGTATACCAAAATATCATCCACAAATATGATCACAAAGTGATCTAGAGTTGGCCTGATTATTCAGTTCATCAGGTCCATGAAGGTTGTTGGTGCATTGGTCAAACCAAAATGAATGACAGAAATTCAGAATGCTCATATCTGGTTCTGAACGCAGACTTGGGTACATCCTAAGCTTTTATTTTCAACTGATGATAGCCCGACCTTAAGTTGATCTCTGAGAAATACTTAGCTCCTTGCAATTGATTAAACAGGTCATCAATATTTGGTGAATGATATTTGTTCTTGATAGTAACCTTGTTCAATTACCAATAATCGATGCACATCCTTATCAGACCATTCTTCTTCTTCACAAATAACACCGAAGCTCCCTAAGCTGATACATTTGGGTGAATCAATCCAAGATTCAACAACTCTTCAATCTGCTTTTTAAGCTCTTTCAATTATGTCGGAGTCATTCCATACAGCGCCTTGGAGATGGGTGTCGTGCCTGGAGCTAACTCAATTGCAAACTCGATCTCCCTATCCAATGGCAAACCCGGTAAGTCCTTTGAAAAGACATCCATGAATTCCTTTATAACATGGATACTTGAAGAATCTGGTACCTCAAAGGTAGCAAGACTCAGTGCCACGAATCGAGCTAAATTTTTCTTCTTCAATCCATGGAACCAAAAAGAAGATTCACCAATCGGCTTGAAGTTGACGACTTTCCCAAAATAGTTGGCATGCCTATGGTAGGTAGAAAATTAATCCATGCCCAAGAACATCAAAGTCTTGGAAATCAAGGACAATTAAATTTGCTAGTCATTTCTTACTAGCTAATCTGGATCATACAAGTACAGTAGATATTATCTATGATGATGGAATTGCCAAAAGGAGTAGAAATGGATAGTTCTCGATCTAACTGACTTGGTTCTGTAGGAAAAGCTCGTGTAAAACTGGGTGTGACAAAATAGTGAGTAGACCCAATATCAATCAATACATGAGCGAGGAAATCGTTTATCAACAATGAGGCTGAATTAATATACAAGCTAAAAGTGTCAAATCATAAGCACAGACATATATCATACACAAAGCATATTTATACATGGTATTGCATATTACACACATAACATCGAAATGATATCTTAATTAACTAAAACAAGCAAGTAAACGTACCATTCACAACGTTGTCGGACGCATGTACTTCCTGCTCCGATGTGGCAAACACCTAACCTGGAGCTAGCTGGCGAAGTTGCTGGGGTCTCGGCCCCTGAGGTGGCCTCTGCTGCATTGGCTGCATCATCGGTGGCCTGACTTCCTGAGGCTGATTTTGGACCGGACAATATTGAATCTAATGCGAAAGATCTTCACAATGAAAACAACCTCCTGTAACTGCCCTACACTCTCTTACTCGATGTTTTTCCCCACACTGGCTACAAGCATCGAACAACTGAGTCCAAACAATAGGCAGGACGACCTGCGATGCCTATGGGGCTACCTGAGTAGACCTCTGATACAAGGTAGGCCTAGCAATCGGCATCTGACCTGATGTCCTCGACCTCTTGTCCTACAAGCCTTGTTTGTCTGCTTGCATTCCTCTCTTCCTCAAGATTTCTACCGACTTCCTCTCGCCAATCAAAGTTCTCTCGTTAACTTTCCGGCATGTCCCAAAACACAAGATCTCAACCCTATTGTGAGCACAGAATTTTACTCACGGGTTTTACCCTCGCGGGTGTGAAGGTGTTTTAGAGTCGCCACCTATTTATTAAGGAGGGATAAGTCCCCGGGATTTGGATAAAGTCTTTGGTCTACGATTTAAAATTAGGATAAGAGGTTCGGTTAAGTTCAGGGAAGATGTTAGGCATCCTGAGGCTTCTGTTTCTCAACGGCTCCCTATTCCCTAAGATTAAGCCAATTAATGTCAAAGTTTTACTAAAATGCTTAAGTGTTTAAAGTAAGACTAATCTAAGAAAGAAAAGCTAAACTATGGTTGAACCCGGGTTGGGTTGCCTACATACTCACATTGGGGTGAGATCAGATAGAGCGTAGTTCTAGCACATGAGCCCGTGCCAAGGCTAGGGGGTGTGTGTGTGCACCAAGGGTGGCTAATGGGCCTAATCCGGTGAATTTTACTCACGGGTTTTACCCTCGCGGGTGTGAAGATGTTTTAGAGTCACCACCTATTTATTTAGGAGGGATAAGTCCCCGGGATTTGGATAAGGTCTTTGGTCTACGATTTAAAATTAGGATAAGAGGTTCGGTTAAGTCCAGGGAAGATGTTAGGCACCCTGAAGCTTCTGTTTCACAACGGCTCCCTACTCCCTAAGATTAAGCCAATTAATGTCAAAGTTTTGCTAAATATCTTAAGTGTTTAAAGTAAGACTAATCTAAGAAAGAAAAGCTAAACTATGGTCGAACCCGGGTTTGGTTGCCTATATACTCACATTGGGGTGAGATCAGACAGAGCGTAGTTCTAGCACATGAGTCTGTGCCAAGGCTAGGGGGTGTGTGTGTGCACCAAGGGTGGCTAATGGGCCTAATCCGGTAAATTAGGGTTTTGTTTGACCGAGGTTGATCAAGTGCATGGTATGGGGCTCGGTAAGCCAAGGGTGAAATCTTATAGACTAGGGTTTGGGCCCGGTAGGCTAAGGCAAAGTTTGACCAAGGTTAGGGTTGCTAACCGGGGTTAGGTCAAGCTAACCATGGTTAGGGTTGCTAACCATAGTAAAAAGTTACAAAAACTGATTTTTTGATCTTTATGTATTT
The DNA here is from genome assembly GCA_015143295.1 of Tetracentron sinense. Lineage (NCBI taxonomy): Eukaryota > Viridiplantae > Streptophyta > Magnoliopsida > Trochodendrales > Trochodendraceae > Tetracentron > Tetracentron sinense. The sequence continues at coordinate 24,675,799 of CM026552.1, forward strand.
TCCTATTTTTTGGAATTTTTTCAGATTTTTTTCAATGGTTAAGGATTGCTTAATCATGGTTAAGGGGGAAGGTCACCATGGTTAGGGTTTCTAACCGTGGTTAAATGGCTGAAACATATCATTTTTTGGCTTCGGCTTCTTAAAATATTTCTAAATTTCTAAGTATTTTTCTAGAATTTTGTGGGTTAAGGGCCGCTTAATCATGGTTAAAAGTTAACCAAAAGTGGGGTTTGACTATGGTTAAGGGTCCTAACCAGAGTAAAAATGACCATAGAAGGTCATTCTAGAATCTTGAGAATATTTCTAATTTTTGAATATTTTTCAAGAATTTGTGAGGTTAAGAGATGTTTAACCATGGTAAATGTTAACCAAATATAGATTTAATCATGGTTAAGGGTCTGATCAGGTCAAAAATGGGCCAGGGAGCATGTCAGGGCCTAGATTGGCCTCCTACCTAGTCTCGGCCTTAGGCAAAGCCCATTAAATTCAAAAACAGAAATGGAGGTAATCGGATTACCTCCATTTCAATCTTGCATTTAACATCGGTTTGCATGTTGTTAACTTGGGTTAAGGGTTGAACCAGGGAAAAATGAGATTACAAAGATGTAGCCTGGACTACAGGGAAGACCCTGAGCCTTTAGTGGGCTCAGGAGGAGGTCTCATGTGGGCCCCATAGTGGCCTAAAGGTGGTCTGCTCAAAAGACTGAAATGACAGTAGGTATTCTACTGCTATTACAGTAACCTTGGTTTGAAGGCATTGTAACCATGGTTAAATGTAAGGTTAGGGGTTGGAATAACTATGAGAGATAGCCAAGAGTTAGAGGGGTCTAACCATGGTCCTGAAATGGATTAGGGCCTAACCTAACTACGGTTAAGAGGTTTCCTAAAGAAGACACCAGGAATGACGGTAATTATTCTACCGTCATTCCTGAAAAATTTCAGAAAAATAGTTTTCCCTAGGTGGGGGCTGCACCAGGGGTTCCCTCATTGACTGAGGGACCCCCAGAACCTATGGGAGGCTTTCTTGCGTATAGGGTGTTGCACTCAAGTTGATCACTTCAAAGGTATTCCCCCACACCTATAAGAAAGGAGGGGGGGGGGTACCCTATCCATGGTTGGACAGTGCAAGAAACGTAAGAACAACAATATAAATGGCCCCTGGAGCAGGACTAGCGGCCTTACAACATTTGAGAACATAAAAAGGAGTAGGGGGAGGTCCTACCCTACAGCTGAGTTGCGACAAGGTGCTGTGCAAGGTGGTGGGAGCTGTCACACAGTGATGGACACTTGGGGTAGGCCTGGAAGAGACCCTGAAGGTCTAAAGGATGGTATCAGGTAGAAGCAAGGACCTGGTATGGTTGGTACAGGGCTAACCAAATGGGAGTAGGGTTTTGGTATGGTGAAAATGCAATGAGTTTGAACTTAGGGGTGGGGGGTTTATATCGAAGCTGGGCAGACCCTTAGAGGCATTATGGGCATTTTCTCATGCATAGGAAACCACCCAGAGGCGAGCCAAGGCAGCAGGGGGGCTGCTGATACGCGATCTGTAGGAATCAGGTAATTGCGGTAATTAGATTACCGTTATTCCTAAAGAAAGCCAAAACAAGAGTGGCGGTATTCTAATTACTGCCAAAAGAGTTTTTTTCTAGAAATAGGCCAACCCCCACCATACACTTAAGCCGTGCACTGTTCACCACCCTAAAATGAGAAATTACGGTAAAGTTATTACCACCATTCTCAGAAATTTGAAATTGGGCTTGTGGGCCCCACCCCCAAAGACTCCTAAGGGCTTGTGGGCCCCTGTTTGGGCCCACAAGGTGGTTTGGCAGGTTTTTTGAGGCTAAGGGCCTGCTAATGGGCCTTGAGCCCGAAGGGGTTTACCCTAGGGTTAGACTAGGGTTCTAACTAGGGTTAGGCCTAGGGTTCACCTAGAGTTAGGTCTAGGGTTTGACAGGGTTCTACGTAGGGTTTAGTTAGGGTTTAGGGTTTACCTAGGGCTTGGCTAGGGTTTAGTTAGGGTTTGTCTAGGGTTTAGGGCTTGACTAGGGTTAGATCTAGAGTTAGGTCTAGGGTTTGACAGGATTCTACCTAGGGTTTAGCTAGGGTTTAGGATTCACCTAGGGCTTGGATAGAGTTTAGTTAGGGTTTGCCTAGGGTTTAGGGCTTGACTAGGGTTAGGCCTAGGGTTCACCTAGAATTAGGTCTAGGGTTTGGTTAGGTTTGACCAGGCTTTACCAGGGATTACATACGTTTAGGTTTTGAGTAGGACTCAGCTGGAGATAACCGTGGCTAATGGTGTTTTAACCATGGTTAAAGCAAGGTGTAAAAATTGGGTGCTTACACCTGTCTCGAATATAGTCTCTCAGATCTCTCTCAAATCTTCTCCCTTTCATGCTCTCTGTGGTGATCAGATGAGGCGCAAACCTAGACAACTTGGCAAACTTGGCCTCATACTCGGCCACCGACATGTTTCCCTGCTGTAGAGTAGAGAATTCAATCTCCTTCTACTCTCTCACTAAAGTCGGGAAGTACTGTTCATAAAAGACATCGAGGAACTCTCCACATGTGCACGCCTGTCCAGCTCGTACCACATTCATATTCCAGGATGCAGCCCTCCACTAATGCTCGGCCTCTCCTTCCATCACAAATGCGACCCATCTCACCCTCTGTTCATCTGTGGCCTCAAGCACAGAGAGTATCTTGTCCAGTTGCATGATCCACAACTCTGCCACTGCCGAATTAGTGCTTCCATTGAAAGCTGGAGAACTCATTCTCCTAAAAACTTCCACTCCGTGTTGTTGGGGTGGGTGGACCTCAACTAGCCTCTCTGGCCTGGCTTGCCCACCTGCTAGCAAGGCAGTGTGCTGGGTCATAATCTTGGTCTGTCGAGTCATGACTGCAGCAATAGCCTCCATAACCCGACTCACATTGGGCTGGTGGGTATCCTCTGGGGTATCCCCATCAGTCACGCTCCACTTCCATCTCTATTGCTTTGCGCACCTCTCCTCGTGACAAAATCGTGAAGAATGAAACAATTCACCTTATATGTAATCTCACACAAGACACCTTAAGCCTAAACCCAATAATCAAATCCCAGTTCTTTTGTCTCGATGTTGCTTCCTAAGGCTGACATATTCCTAGCCCTAAGGATTCTAATGCCTTGAGCAGTGATACCACATCTGTAATGACCTCAAATCCCTCCTTAACCAAAATGGGACCTTGGGCCATCACATTTCTTAAACCTGCTTGAATTTCATATCATACAAGGCATACAAACCACGAGTCTCCAAAATGATAATAATAAAATTTGATATAAAACCAAACCATCTTGTACAAGTATGCGACCAATATAACCACAACCCACCATTATCAAAGTAATATGATACCCAAATATAAAGTAGAACTAACTAAGCAACATCATAAATACAATTGAAACAATGTATCAAATGCCTATTACAACTCTTTTAAACTGAAACAACTATCTAGTAATAAGGGAAATGATCTAGCTCTATCGCTCCCTCGGAAAAAGGATCACCTTCTTCCTCTACGTCCTAGGCCTCCTCTACCCAAGGCTCAACAACTAACTTAGGTTCTACACTTGCCAAGACAATAGTCTGACTGAGTACAAAATCACTCGATATATATAAAATCCAACTAATATATCATAGTATCCCTGCTCTTAGTCAGTACCATAATCACTAGCGTAATAACATAATCAGAGTGCGAAAGAATATGTGTGCATATAATTCATATCTTCACCTTAACTCGTGTACTTGTGACAAGCTTAGACTTGGGAGACAACGTACTCATGAGATGCTTATGGTTATGATTCTTTGAGCAATGTAACAATATCTACACAATCCCTCATCAGGCTTATTTAGATCCCTCATCAGGCTTATTCAGTCCTACCAAGCATATGTAATGCTTATGATTATTTGAGCAGCGTAATAATATCCATACAATCCTTATTCAGGCTTATTCAAATCCCTCATCGGGCTTATGTAATCCTACAAGACATATGCAATGCTTATGCTTATTATTCGTGCGTGTGTGGCTTGTGGGAATCTTAACTTAACACACATATGAGCTTGTGCATAAGTGTCGTAATTAACATTCGAATCGATCATCTCTTAGATTCCAATCCTCCACCATATAAATCTATAAAATTCATCCACCTCTATTCTTAAGGTTAAACGTCACTCAATACCTCATAAAACCTCCTATTATATTCATAAAGTTATACTCATCCATAATCCTCACTCCATTAACCATAATCTTGTCATAATCATGTCAATAACCCATCATTTCTAGCTTAAACAATCTTAAACATACATAAGTTCATAATAAAGGTGAGTTGGATAATATATCGACCTTTGGGATCGTTCCCTTCGATCCAAAACACTCCAAGAAGGCTTGAGAAGTGATCTTCAAGCTTTCTCTAACTACTTTAAGCAATTCCTCCCGTCACAAGCAACAAACCTTTAGAAACCCTAGGTTTCTCCTCTATTTTACCAAATTAGGGTTTGAGAAACTTAGGGATCTCAAACCCCCAAAATAGAGAGCCTATTTATAGTCCTAGGGTTATGAAAAATCTAAAATGCCCTTAGAATCTCGCAAAAGAGGGGAAAAATCCTATTTATTAATGGTTGGTCGATCGGGTATGAGGGAGACCCCCCTATTTTGTGAAAATCTCCACCAGACGATCGATTGGGTGAGGCAGGCGGTTGACCGGGTGCTTAACACCTCCACTGCATACCCTTTTTCCTACCAGTCGATCAGCTGGGTGAGATGGGCGGTCAACCGGGTGAAGCGGGCAATCGACCGGGTGCTTAACACCTTCCACTGCCTACCATTTTTCCTACATGTCGATCAACCGGGTGAGATGGGCGGTCGATCGACTGAGCCTTTTTATCCATTTTTTTCTTCTTTTTTCTGAATTTCTTTCTTTGATCTTACTTTGGTTTATTGTTTAACAAAATTTAAACACTTATAAACATTAATTAGCCTTAAACATGCAACACATAATTACTTTGACTAATCTATCCTTGTTAATTATATTAATGGCATGAAAGATAGTTTGGGTCTCTACAGATTCTCATCGGGGCCCAATCTGATAACTAACCTAGTCGACACCCAACTAGAGAATCATCGAAACAACCTATCACGGAACCTCAGCCAACTTGGATCCCAATTATCATACCTAAACCAGTTTCCGCACTAGGTGGAGGAGGAGAAATCAACTATGGCCAGTACGGCGGAGATGATCAGCCCAGGGCATCCCTGGCCAATCATGACAGACCCTCTTCCTCAGACCCTATGCAAACCCTCAAGGATCAACATGAGGAGATGAAGGATGAAATGAGAAGTGTAAGCACCCAATTTTTACACCCTGCTCAACTAAACCCTAGACCTAAACCTAGGTCTAACCCTAGCCTAGCCCTAGCCCTAGCCCAAGCCCTAGGCAAAGTCCCATGGGCTCAAGGTCCTTTTCAAGTCCAAAACTCTAAAAATGGATAAAACCCTGTTTTTGGGCCCAAGCATGGGCCACTAAGCCAAATCTAAGGTGAGACCCACTTTACTTTTTAAAATTCAATTTTTTTAAGGCAAAACACTTTTGGCTTTCCCCACACATGTGGTGGTTTAGCTCAAAAGGGGAAATAACAAAAAAAAAAAAAAACAACAAAAAAAAAAAGGTTTTTTTTTTTAAGTCTTAAAAAAAAAAAAAAAAAAGTCTTTTTTTTTTTTTACCAAAGAAAAGAAAAAAAAAAAAAAAAAATTTGGTTTGTGATTGGGCACCAACCCCATATGGTAGGGCCCATATGCGGGTTGGGCCCAACTCATATCACCAAACCCACACAACCGGACAACTGAATACAAAAAAAAATAATCTTTAAATCGGTACTGTTCATCGTCCCTGTCAAAGGGACGAGTGAACAGACCGCCTGGTCTGGCTCCCCTGCTCTCCTCTGCCCCTCTTGCTTTGGTCTCCCACGCGTAGCCACCTCATCTTCATCCTCATCCACCTTCCCTCCTCACCTTCTTCCTATATATAAATCCACGAAGGCTACTGTTGACAGGGGAGGATTTTTCAAAAAAAAAAAATAATTTACAGTAGCAACCTTCACCCCATTTGGCCTCAAGTCTTCAACCTTATTTCTAAGCACCAAGCTCCACCATTCCTCACCGTCCACTCCCCATCTTCCTCTTCTCCTATAAGACACCACAGTAGGCACCGTTCAAAGAAGGGGCTTCAAAAAAAAAAAAAACAAAACACAGTAGCCTTCCAATTCAGCTCGTCCACTCACCTCTATTCCATTAATCCTTATATTAGGTTACCCCTAAGTCATCACCATTCTCCTCATTCTTCCGTCCTCTCTATAAAACCCCATTTAAGCTACTGTGTTGGAGGATCCGAATTCAAAAAAATTGCAGTCACTCCCTCTCCCCATTCCAGCCTCCATACCTCATTCATTTGCATCCCACGCACCCCCTACCAGCTACCCGGAGCCTCGTGGGTCCACCATAACCTCACAGTCCCCCACCACGACCACTGTTGAGGGAAAAACCATCTTTTTTTTAAAAAAAAACAGAGAGGAAGAAGGAGCTCCGCCATCCTTCGGCCAGCCGTCCATACCCCGCCTGTACACTTGAAGCTTCACCCCGGACCTGCCTTAAGCCACTCTAGGCTCTCCCAGCCTCATCACAGTCGCCTGCAGCCGCCATGCTCCTGGACTTCACCATTGTCGCGGCCACTGTAGCTGAGGGTATATACCTTTTTATTTCGGTATTATCACTGTAAGGGACCCCTGGTCCCATTCCAGGGGTCTCCACTTTGCTTTTTTTTCTTCTTTTTTTCATCAGTAACTCAAAAAAAAAAAAACAGTAGGCGGGGAGGAGGGTTTCCCCTTGAGGCGTGGCCACCAGCACCACCACCCCCCACCCATGCCGAGGCTCTCTCCCAGGTCTGGGGGGTCCTCAATCAATGAGGAAACCCCCTGGACTCGCATGAGTCGAGCACACCCAGCCAACAAAGGTTTTTTGTTAAAAAAAAAAAAAAAAAATCAGTTTCAGGACGCCCCCTGTAACCATGATTTAACCATGGTTAGACCTATCCTTGGTCAAAACCGAGGCCATGGTTAGACTCCCCATATATAGGGTTACCTCCCTGTAAATTTTTAGCCCTTAATTCATCCGTTAACCATAGTTAAATCGACCCCAAAGTGGGGTCGACAGTGTGAAAATCTATGCAATGGGACGACTTTTGGCCTCTGTGGGGCCCACATCCGGCCTCCCCTTGGGCCCCACAAGGGCCCAAATTGTTCCCCTCATAGCAGGCTTCGCGAATATGGCCTCGTATCCCCCGGGGGTTGAGCCAATCAGTGGCAAAATCGCCGCAAACTTTGCCAAAAAATCTGTTTGGTTGTTTTTAAAAAAATCGTCATTTTATGTGATGTGCAACGAGGCAACTTTGGGTCTATGTGGTGCCCACACCCGACCTCCCCTTGGGCCCCACAAAGGCTTAAAATGATCACTGAACTTCAGGCTACCCACTGGTAGTCTTGGTTTTCAACGGTTGCCTCGTTAACCATGGTTAAACCCTCCTCAACTGTGGTTAAAAATGTAACACGTTTTTTGTTTTTTTTTGCATTTGCTGGACTTTTTGGGGGCCCGGGCCAGGTAGGAGGCCAGTCTAGGCCCTGCCATGGACCCTGGGCCCACTTTTGCCTCAGTCGACCCCTTAACCATGGTTAAACTCACCCATGGTTAACATTTAACCATGGTTAAGCAGCCCATGATCCAGCAAATTCTGGAAAAATCATCAAAAAATCATAAATATTACATGGAATCCAGAAATGTCTTCTGTGACCCTTTTTGCTGTGATTAAGACCCTTAATCAGAGTCAACCCCATTTTTGACCCTTAACCGCGGTTAAAAAAATCATTAACCGGAAAAAATCTGGAAAAATACTCAAAAAATCCAAAATATTAGGATAAACCCAAAAATGGTCTATTTTTACCATTTAACCATGGTTAAGACCCTTAACCATGGTGACCTCTCCTCCTTAACCACGGTTAAGCATCTTTGACCGCTGGGAAAAATCTGAGAAAATTCCAAAAAAATCAGAAAAATTCAAAAAGACCAAAAATACTGACTTTTGACCTTTTAACCATAGTTAGCACCTCTAACCACGGTTGATCACCCTTTTAACCCCAGTTAGCAAACCTAACCCTTGGTTAAAACACCCCTAGGCCTACCGGGCCTCACCCCTTGGCCTACTGGGCCTAATCTTGGCCTATCGGGCCAAACCCTAACCTATTGGGCTCATCCTTGGCCTCTCAGGCCTCATCTCGGCCTACCGGGCCCAAACTAGCCTACTGGGCTTCACCCTTGGCCTACCGGGTCCAACCCTAGTCTATCGGACTTGCCTTAGGCCTACTGGGCCCAATACCAAGCACTTGACCAATCCGGTCAACCACCCCTAACCTCCCGGCTAGACCCTAAGCCACCCTTGGTGCACACACACATACCCCTAGCCTTGGCACAGGCTCCTGTGCCAGAACTACGCTCGGTCTGATCTCACCCCTATGTGAGTACGTAAGCAGCCCAACCCGGGTTCGACCCTAGTATAGGGTTTTCTCCTTCTTAGATTAGCATTCTTGTAAATACTTAAGGCATTTGATTAACATTGTGATTAATTTGGCTTAACCCTAGCAAGTAGGGAACCACTGAAAAGTGGAAGTGCCGGGGTGCCTAACCCCTTCCCCGGACTTAACCGAACCTCTTACCTTGAACCCGGACCGCAGACCAAGACCTTATCCAAATCCTGGGGACTTCTCCCTTCTGAATAAATAGGTGGCGACTCTATACTCCCCGTGAGATTCAAACCAGGGTTTCACCAAAACCCGTGCTCACAAGAAGGATGAAAGGAGCATCCTCCAGCTCAGGCTCAACACTTGAAGATCTGACAATCTCATCTGAAGAAGCAATTCCCTCGGGATTCAAAATGCCCGACTTCGAAAAATATGAGGGCACAGGTTGCCTAAAGCAGCATCTGCAGCTTTACATAGGGGACATGCTCCATTATGACAAAAATCAGCCCCTCCTCATCCAATGCTTCCAGAAGAGTCTGAAGAGACCAGTCCTAAATCTTTTTAGACCATGGATTTGATGAAAGTCCTAGGAAGGATTTTTCGTCCCCCTAGTCCAAACAAGTAACAGAAATTTTAAAGAAATGATAAGAGGATGTAGGCTTTAATTTGTAGGGGCAAAGTAGATAAGTAAAATGACTTCTCCTTATATCCTTAGCCAAAACTTAGGAAACCAAAATTAGAAAGAAAGTGTAGGCTAGAAAATCAATAGGAGAAACCTCTTCCATTTTAACTACACCTAAAAAAAAGTAATAGTAAAGAGAAAGATTTATGCATGAAAAACCACATGTATTATTTTCTTTAGCTAGGAAAAGCCTTGAGAAATCAAATTGTTAAAACATATGTTCTAGAGCCTAGAGGTTCCCTTCTCTCTCATTTTCATTAGGAGCCTTTAAAGTAGGCAAAATGTTCTCTATTAGTGTCCTAACAATTTTTAGAAGAAGATGGTTTGTTATATAGAAATTGATTTATTGAGAATTTTTGAGTGATTACAATGACTCCTCATTGAGGATTATATAGAGATCATATGAGTCTCAACATAGAAACATAATCAAATCCTAATCAAATCTAATATTTGATATTATTTTATTTCAAATTCAATTCTACCTAGAGATGTATCTCATCCCACCTAATTACATCGCTCTGTATTCTCTAAACTTATCTCTAATACCCTCCTGCAATTGCATGATCCTTTGAAAAGGATCTTACAATTGTTACAAACAAAAAAAGTAGTCTGCGATCATTTAACTTTGTTGAAACATTGCCGAAAAATCTAATTGTACATATTGATGGTCACCGTCGGTCTGTGAAATTTATCATTGTCGCATCCCACTGATCATCTTAGAGTCTGTCGGAGCCAATGGTCTACTAGAGCAAACTGTCATGATCTCACCTAATAGCACATAAAGAGAAGCCGACCAGTTGTTTGAAAAAAAAAAATCTGAGGTATTAATGATAGAGAGATTTCAACTAGAGGTTGTGATGGCTACAACTTTACGGAAAAAAAAGGGTTAAGGGCAGCACTACCGCTCGTCGGAAAACATAAGATTAAAATAAAGAAAAAAATCAAAATAAGGTTCGATCGACCTGCTCTGATACCATAGAGAAATTGATTCATTGAGAATTCTTGAGTGATTACAATGACTCCTCATTGAGGATTATCTAGAGATCATATGAGTCTCAACATAGAAACACAATCACATCATAATCAAATCAAATCCTAATGAAATCTAATATTTGATATTATTTTATTCAAATTCAAATCTACCTAGAGATGAGATGTATCTCATCTCACCTTATTACACCACTTTGTATACTCTTAACTTATCTCTAATATGTTAGCCTAGTCCAAGGCTCATCCAAAAGAAAAAGGAATTGAAATAGATGAAATTAAAGGGGAAGATCCAGACTTACCTTGTATAGTTAAATGATGTCCTTAAAGCTCATCTCCTTCTCTTTGTTCCTCTCCTCTTTTTCAAGACTTGTTAATGTGATTTTTTTTTTCTTAATTTTTTCCTAGCTTTGTGTGTGTGTGTGTGTGTGTGTTTTCTTTATATTTTTTTTTTGATATTTTTGGATTATAGTGAGGTTTAGAAGACAGATAGGGGATATTGGAGGACATTAAAGTTGAAATGAGGAGAATTCAATGTGTCTACAAAGTCCTAGGAGGGAATTTATAAGTGAAGAAAGGTGATAAAGGGTATTTTGATCATTTTGAAATATTGAGAGAACCTCTGTGCTTTAAGGGCAATCTTATAACTTTAGAAGTCAAAATATAAAGAATTAATGAATTTGTGAGGGGCAACTATAGTCAGAGTGCAAAGTTCCCTAGAAACAAAGTTCAAAAAAATTACGAATGTTAGTCATTTGAAACCATGACTAACTATTATATATCTTGAGTATCACTATCCGAAATGCTTGACTTACTGTTGCATTAGGCTATGTAGTTTTGGTAATTACCCCTAGTTTTAGTAGTTTTGGTAATTACCCCTAGTTTTAGTAGTTTTGGGGACTGGTTGACTTGTTGGTTCTGATTTTACCAGTTTGACCAACCGGTCCGGTCCGGTTTTCAAAACACTGGGTGGGGGTGTTTATCATTGAACTTGGTTGTATTGTGCATTTACAACTTTGATCACTTTTGGTATTTCCAGAAGCATGCTAATATTGCTTTTCTCTACAGTAATAAAGTTTATCGATTTTTCAAAATAGCCCTGAATAATACATACTTTTTTTGTGGAATGATTTATTCATGAAATATTCTCAATTTTTTAAAGAATTTGATGCTTTTTCAAAAAGTCGTGAGTTTTGTAAATTAAACACGAATTATTGAGAATATTTCATAAATATCTAATATATGAAATAATTGTAATAATTAGTAATATTGTTATATATTCTCCACAATTTTTTAGAATATTTCAAATTTTGTCAATTTTAAAAAAAAATTTCCAGGACAAATAATTGCCGGGCTTTTTTTTTGGTAAACTCAATCATACCACAAGGCAATGACTGAAGGCAAAGCCGAACTCGGGCTTGGTAACTATGTTTCTCTGATTGCAGCAACAAACAAAATATATTATAGAAAAGGCCTCACTGGGAGGCATCTTTAATATCAAAAGTGTAAAGTCCTTAGTCTTTGAGTTTATCACTCTCTACAGTAGTTATACTGTAATGACGGTGACATCCATTTTTTCACCAACAATAATCAATCCTCGTCAAGTCATAGTTATTGGAACCAAATATGCAAATCCAAACCAAAAGAGAAAAGGTCAAAAGAAAAAGAAAAAGAAAAAAAGAAGGGATGAAATTAGACTCAATTTCTTTGTTTCTCTGCAAAATATTGAAGTTATAAAGAGGGCCATCCCTTCCTTACATTTATGACACTCATCATAGAATATTATGAACTAAATTCAGGAAGCAACTGAAAGCTTGAAACACACTGGAATTCATCATTTTTGAAGTGCAGATGCAGCTTCTTATTCCTACTATTATTCGTAACCGCAGTTTCCATAACCTGCAAATGGAAAGAAAAACACCAATTCCTTACTATATATGAATCTTTTTTAAACAACTTTCTTTAGAAAATTAAAAATATTGACTTAATTTTTAAGAAATTGGCTTCTAACACATAACATTATATACTAATATGGATTTTAACGATCTTCTTGGAAAAGTGCTTACTTGGATTAGTCATGACAATGAGAGCAGAGTTCTTGAAGTCGCAGTTCCACCTGTTCCTGCCCCTGGACTGGTAGTAAAGGTTCATGGTTACAGAGGCATGGTTCATGAGATTATCTGGGGAGAAGCATGGGCAACCCCTTTGAATTACACGACAGTCCACCTGAGAGCAGGCGTAATTGATGTTTGCTAGCAAAGTTGGTTCATCGGACGAAGGCTTGGCCACACACCAAGTTTTCTGCAAAACCACATGAATTTGTACAGAAATCAGATCATAACTAAATCATGTTCTTCTCTTCTCTTCGGTTTATCAGGTACTGGTGGGGGTCTTGGAATTACCTGTCCACTCACCAATTTCAAAGTTCCTCCTGCAAATATTTATAGAAGTAGATCATGAGTACATTCATTAACTCCTAGTTTCCTTCTTTTTTTGCTGACTGATACGCGGTTAGGCCGCCACCCCGGTCAGTAGGTTAGTATCTGTTCTAAGTTAGGGGTGGGTGGAGAGTACAACACTCACACCCTCTCGGGAATGGAACCCGAACCAAATGAGTGGTGACTAGCACACACTACTGATGGGGCAAGCTTTGCTTCCCCAAATTTCCTTTCTTACTCTCAAGAAAGAAGAGCCAATTGTGATTAAATAGCTTGGAGCTACCCAAATTCAGAAACCAGCATAACAAGGACAGAGTCTAACTTGGAATTTGAAGTAGAATATGCATTCAAAATCAAATTAGAGTTGATGAAAATCTTGCCGAATTATGAAAACCCCAGTTCAAATTCCAACAAGATGTAGCTAACGAAACCCAGTTCAGATCTGAAGAACTGAGACCATGCAAGAGAATTCACTCAGTTAGCTTGGATCTACCCATATTCAGAAACCAACATCACAGGGACAGTGAACTATATGTCACCATCTGAAGTCTAACTTGGAATTTGAGGTAAACTGTGCATTTGAAATCAGTATAGAGTTAATGAAAATCTTGCTTGATTATGGAAACCACAGTTCAAAATCCAACTAAAAGTAGCTAACGAAACCCAGTTCAGATCCGAAGAACTGAGAGAGTGCAAGGGGAAACAGTTCAGACATAAAGACTAACTTGCAAAATTTGAATAAAAAGTATAATTGCCCCAGAACTCAATTGATCAGATTTGAAGAACAACTAGCGAAATCATGATCTGATAATTAAACAAGATTCCAGTTGAGATTCAACATTGCACTGACCCTTCAAAAAACCCGAAAAAGTAAAAACTACAAAGGAATGAGTGAAAAATAAGGTGTTAAAAACTGCAATATAGAAACCCAAGAAGTGAGGAAGTACCTGAGCTGAAGAACAAGAGCAGAAGAAAAAGGGGGGGATTGGGAAGAGAAAGAGCTGCTTTAGCCATTGCTAAGAAGATGAGAAATCAATGGTGGGTTCTGTTTGGGGATTTGATAATAAAGGTGAGAGGAAAAACAGTAACTGCTACATTCATTCATGGGTCCGCTTTGTGGAATGTGTTGAAGAAACTGACAATGAATGAAAGAAGCTGAGAAGACAGGCATGTGACTCCCTGTATTCCCTTGTTTTTAATCCTCCAGTCTTTTTATCTTCTGTTAAAAGAAATAAGGGATGCCATGCGTGTTTTTTTTTTTTGGTCAAAATGTTATGCCTGTTAAAATACACAAAGATCTTAACTCATCTATAGAGTATAGACCATTCATCACATAGAGTCAAGTTTTAGCGAATAAATACTTGAAAAATTGCTCAAGTGAACCGGCATCATGTAGAAGTGTAGAACTTGCATCTTTGATGGTTACCTTGAAGAGATTAGGGTTTTCCTTATGAGAGTGATAGATTTCATAACCAAACCAGAGGTCGAACCAACTGGGTCTACGATTCTTGGTTCGATCGGTTCAACCGTCGCGAATTAACTGTGGTCTTTATCTTTATATATATTATTAGGTTTAAATCACCGGAAGGTTGAATCGGCCGTTTTTCCGGTATTCTAATTTTAGAACATTTTTTAAATTAGGCCCATTTTGGTGGTTTGGGTGACCAATTGACCTACCAGTTCTCAGTTTTACCGGTTCAACTAGCCAGTTCAGTTTTCAAAATTCTATCATAAAAAGCCTAGGACCATCATATTCCTTTGAGAAATATGAATCTCAAATGCAAACTTCTAAACTTGTTGCAACATGTATTGCTACTTTTTCTTATTACTTTATAATTAGTTTAGAGTTGAGACCACAACTTTCTCCTTTGAAAAAAAAATTATTTCCTTAACTTGTGAAAGGGGAAGCAACGACAGATGTTCTACCTACATTGATAGGTTGGATTTTATTTTTTTTGAGATATGCATCTAGAACTAGCATTCCTCATTCTTTTTTTATTACCTTAATCGAGTTCTACCCATAATAGAACTTCCTTTAATTAGAAACTTCAATTAGTTTCTTTAGTATTTGGAACTATCTGATTAACGGAGTTCTTAATTCTCGTTAAGTAGAGTGTATATCACCCATGTGAGTGTTCAGGGTTCCATTCCTTCAAGTGATGGTGTATCAGTTGATTCTAAGTTGGTCACTCAATTCTTTAACCTACTAATCACTGCTAACCAACGCTAATTGAGGTTGTAGCCTAACTGTATTCGACTATCCTCCAAAAAAAAACAAAAAACAATTATACGTGAGACCAAAAACAAAACGGGTAGCTATCATTGTTAGACCACCTCTAAAAATTTTAACAATGCCCCCATCCATTCAAGAAAAAAGTAGATGGTCCAATGTTATATATTTTTAAAATTTAATTGAAATTTTGAACATCTTTATAGTTGTGAAATACGTGACACACCACCCCCCCCCAAAAAAAAAATAATAATAATAATAATAATAATAAGGATATGATGTAATTGCAATTGTTTGTTCATAAAAAGTTATGGGAGAAATAATTGTCTAAAGGAGCTAAGGGAAAATATAGAAGAATATTTGGTACAATTAATCTCTCTTTTGGGTGTTAAAGTGTTAAACTATGAACTGGAGCTTTATATTTCTCTGGACTTTCGTAGCACACAAAACATGGGAAAATGTAAATTGTTATAGATAAAAAAAAACTCCTTACAATATTTCAATATTCACCAAAACCTCTTTCCCAAAAAGTGTTTTGGCCTTTGGGAGTTCAGAAAATCTAAGAGAAATCCAGGGCTGCAGTTTGTAATTAAAGCCCTTTCAATTTTGCGTAGTAATACAATTGATTTTTTGTTATCTTCTTGTACTTCTTGTATTTTTACGTATTCTTTTTTGTTTTCGTGCATCGCACCGACTTTATACTAGTTTATATTAATACAAAACATATTTATAACTTTTCATAGCTTATAATAATTGTTAATTTATAATAAATAAATTTAAGAGATAACAATAGCAAAAAAAAGTGAAGTAAAAAGCAAAAACCTTGACCCTATCTCTCTACTCTCTTGACTGAAGGATATACCTAAATCTTATTATATGAATGTATTAATTTCGTATAGTTTCTTCTATTGTAATTAATAATAATTTTTTTTTATTAAAACAATATAAAATTAAACAAAACAATCACCTGAATCAATCTTGAGCCAACCCAAGCTCGGCTCAGCTGGAATCAAGTTCGAGATCGAATGGAGCTCGAGCTCAATCAAGATTGTTTAAACCAAGCTCAAGTCTGAACAAACATTCAAGCTCGAATCAAGCTCGGCTCTAATTCAGGTCTACTCATTAGTTTCCTCTTGCTCTTTCTCAACTTGTTCAGGAGGATGGGATAGGTTATACATTAGCTAATCTGCAAATTCTCATCTGTATTAAGTCCTGTAGGGATCTGCCCAATCTCAGCTTAGCCTCCAGCAAAAGGTTAGGCTTACCTAGCAAAATGAAAAGTAGAAGTATGATGGCTTTTCTAATGAAAAATACAGTTTCAGTAGATAATGGATAACAATGCTTTTTTCTAGTAAAAAAGAAGACTGAGTAAGCATGGATCAAGAATCTGATGCAAGTTTATCTATTTTTATCTGCTCAAGCATCATGAGAACCTCAGCCGTGGTTGGTCTCATGGACGATTCTGGTTCGAGGCACATTAATGCAATAGCGAATACATTGTTAACTTCATGGAGCGGACACCTCTCTAATCTACAGGGAAGTGCGTGCATGCTATTAGATGTCTAATTAGTTCATCGAACTTCAGATTAAGGTAAGAAAATTGGTAGTTAAATGCTCATGATTCTAAATATTGGAAGTAATTGTAAAAAAAAATGTGATTTTAAGTTTTAACAATATTTGTAGCGAGTTTAGAAAACAACGGTCAATTCCAAGTAGAAGATACTATCAATTGTGAATTAAGGGAATTGAACTTCCAGTTAGGATATTTGAAATATACATTGATAGTTATTTGCAATTCATTAGCACAAAGGATGATGAATTGTACTGATCATAGAGAAGATGAAGTAGTACATTACATGGCCTATAAGTAGAGTTCAGAGTACAGAATTAAATAGTATTGAAGTCTGATGTTTGGAATTATCAACTTTGTCACTTATAAAAATTTATGATCAATAATGTTTCTGTGAACCCTAGTGACAGACATGAAAGTGGCGAAAAAAGGGGGCGAGAACTACTAAAACAATCTCTAGTGATGGAGAGGAAATCAAATGGTGGGACGGCACAAAGGGCGAGTCTCCTCAATGCACATGGAGTAGACTTGGACAAGGAATCTGAAATCAACATCGGGATCAAATTTTCTGAGAAGTGGTTGCATTCATACCAAAGAGTTTGAAAGCTACATCTTGAATAAAACCAAATTACCATAGAAGGCTATAACCCTTATAACCCATCTTAGAGTTTGAGAAAGCCAGGCAGAACCAAATTCCCTAAGCTGAGTCTGAAGTAGAAATCTCTGGTCCAAGATGGGAGAAAGTAAGTTCAAGTACTTGCTACTTAGCGATCCAATGATGGATGTTGCGTATCCGATCCTTGCGAAGCATCTAAAACTGTGATAATTTTTGAATTCCCTGCCTTCCTTCAAATTTTTGCACCAAATTATTTTATCAGTTGCATTGCGAATGTGCGAGGTTGTTTTCAAAATGTTTGTATAAATTTTTCCATATTGAAGATTCCTTCAGGTGAAGGTCCATGCCTGATACTGATGGATTAAGATTCTCTTTTGGGAAAAAAAAAGTCACAAATGTGCCTGAATCTCAGAGTCATATTACTTAAAGCAAAGGGGTCTAATTAAAAGGAAAATTCCTTATTGAACCAAGGTGGTGGCAGCAGCAGCAGCAATGTGAATAGGATTGAGAAGACATAAAAACACCCTGTAGAACATCAGATGGGCAAGAAAACTATGTAACTTCATGAGACATCAAACAAATTTCCGGGAATTGTCCTCAAATTTTCAGAACGTAAACATGTCTTGTGAATATGGTTTGGCGGAGCTGAAATTTGACTTGTGCGGATACCTGAAGAGACTAGTCCTTGGCTCGAAGGATTTGGGACACCCTCCGTTACCTTTTTTTTTTGACTTGCACCCTTGTGTCAACAAGAAGGCTTCTTTATGATCAAAACTGTATGAAAACTCTAAAAAGACCTTCAAATTAGCATGACTGAGTTAAGTGGTAGACATGAACCAATGATTTAGTGATACAGCAGGGGTGCTTCATATCAAACTAATTCTTTCAGCAAGAAAGAACTAGAATCTGTTGAAATGCCTACTGTATTGAGTACAGGACTTACCCAGGTCACCAGCTTGGTGCCTCCTCGAGAAGTGCTTCATCTGCTGGCCTTTTCCCAGTTAGAAGCTCAAGTAGAACAACACCGAAGCTATAGACATCCCCTTTCGCTGTCGCCCTTTCCGTATCAAAATATTCTGCAGAAGAACATGACTGTGTTATGTATAAATACCACACAAGGAAAAAGAAGAGGGGACTGGTTGTGATCTGATCAGGTGGACTGTACCAGGAGTTAAGTAGCCAAAAGTTCCAGCAACAAATGTGGAAACATGAGTCTTATCTGGTTCCATTAATGTGGCTAGTCCAAAATCAGACACTTGAGCTTCCATGTTTCGATCCAACAATATATTGCTCGATTTAATATCTCGGTGAATTATGTGAGAGATACAATCATGATGAAGGTATGATATGCCCCGTGCAGCACCTACTGCTATTTTGTATCTTGAAGGCCAATCTAGAAGCTTCTTGTCGCTTGATATTCCTGCAACATATCTTCTTTAAGATTGAAAAATTAAGAAATGGAGATAGCTGGTAGATGACTGAAAAATTAAGATTATACTTTCTAAGCAGTGTTACTTAGGTACTTCAAAATTCCCAAATTTTGTTGTGCCGGCATCTTGGCACGACATGACACGACACTCTTTGGTAAGTCCTATACCATGTCATGGTGACATCAGCATTATAGTTAGGCACGTGGCCATTTAAAAAAAAAAATTATATACATATATATATTGGATTGCTAAGAACTTTTTATCAAGCTGTTTAATTTTTTCGGCAACATAGATGAAAACTTAAGAAGAAAGCAACAACATCAATGATGATCAATAAGTATGTTTCTCTCTCGTTGCTCCACTATATTCTCTATGTGAATATTTTTTATAACTTTGGCTTACACTGAAAAAAACATAGTCAGGTTGTTCCTCCTCTCTCTAATTTTATTATTTTTTTAAAAAAATTGGGTTATACTAGATATATATATATATAATTTAAAAAAAATTGTACACCTATGCGACCGTATTGGAATTTTTAGAGCTTATTATGGCGTACACATCTGGACACTAGGCACTCGTACCGTGTGCCTACATAACACTGTTTCTAAGATTTGAAACTATAAACTGCATACCATGGAGTAATGCATCCAAACTTCCATTGGGCATTGGACCATATATAAGAAGATTGAAGTGAGGAGCAGTGTAATATCCATGAAGAGCGACAACGTTCCTGTGCTTTATGTACCCCCATTGCCTCCAGCTCTCTCCCAAAACCTCGATCTTGGTCTGCACTACCCCTGTTTAGTCTTTTTACAGCGAAGGCGGTGGAGTCATTTATTGTCAGTCTATACACCGTACGTCCCATAGCCTCCGGCCCCTATGATATCCTTATGGGTCAACTTCATTGTCTTCTTCAAGAATGCGTCGGAGGTGAGAGACTGCATCAATGTAGACCTGAACATCACCATTTTTCCACCTGTCTTTGCTATCTGTACATGTTAGTATTGTGCTTCCAATTCAAAATCTTAAACTGGTTTTCACTCCTAAAGAAATAGTAGTACCTCACAAATTATCTTGAAAGACATTATGCTTTCTTTTCCATATCCGATAGAGGAGCAATGAGATGAAGATCTTCGATATAACAAATGCAATACAGCATATCGTGATGTAGACAGCTAAGATTCGAACGTTGCCCATTTATTTCTGCACAGTGAAATTGAAGTTTAAAGTACTCAGAAAACCCCAAATTATTTTTACATTTGAAAACATGCATCATCAGCGTCATAGTAATTGCCATATATGCGGACTTTTATTAATGCCTTTCAATGCATACAAATTGAGAAGAGAGAATTATAAAATGGAATTGAGTTGGGATACAGTACCATAATCATGATCATGCAAATTGAAGAGAGAATAATCAAATTAAATCGCTATGAGATATTGTAATATAATCATAATTAAAGAATGTGTTGGGATACCTACTATGGTCCTTCCTGCCTTCCCTGGATTAACCTAATCTTATTTAGGATTAACCTAAATAAGAAAAGAGAGAAAAATTAATGTCATTCAGGATTCTGAATAAGAAATTTGAATGGCTAAATATCTAATACTCAAAGCACTGCAATAGGTAAATGTTTTTCCTTTATGCTATGTTTGGTTGCCGAGAAAATATGTGAAAGCATGGAGAAGAAAAGAAAATTTTAGATTTCTAATACAATTTGTGGTTATGTTTTGTCTAATTTTCTTTTCTTTTCCATGTTTTTACTTATTTTCCCGGCAACCAAACATAGGGTTAATTCTTTAAATTATAGACACAGTGCAACATGGAACGTAAGAGAACTGATCAGTACATGTCTCAATCCCTAGCAACTCATTCTAGGAGGGCATTGATGATGACTGATGACCGATTCATCTGCATGCAACAATGGGCTGCAGCGAAATGCCCTCCAATTCCATTCCGCATTTGCAAGAGTGGCGTGTTCTATCTGAAACAAAATACTCTACTCAACTCAATTCAATATGAGAAAGACAAAGATTTAATTACAACTAGAAGAAGCAATAGACCTGGATACACGATCAAAACAGGCTTTGGGGCCTTATTATGGAAGGTTGAACATCTAGGAAGCACTGATACTTTGAAAATAGAAACGTACCCGTATCATCGCATCGGATACGGCACTTTAAGGTAAAACTTAGTTGTTTTTCATAATTTCTGCTGTATCGTCGTATCGAAATATTGCCGTACGGCCCGTACCCGTGCTTCCTAGTTGAACATTCTTTCTTTTTAATTAATGACGATGGATTCATATACTTGTTGATTATGCGGAGATAAAGGCATCTTGTGGCATGGGACCGATGATTCAATTAGTCTTTCTCGTGAAAACACTACTGACACAACCGATAAAAATCTCGAAAAAATAAAAAACAATATTACATTAGTTCTATTGCACGCAGTATCTACCCGATGTCAACTCTTTTCTACAGATGATGAATCAACATTTTCAACTCTCCATCCTCTCTCTCTCTCCAAAAAAACAAAAAACAAAAAAAACTCTCCCTCCTCTCTGTTTATATCGCACATCTCATCATCCTTCATCCAAAATTATCAGGTCTAACAGAGAGAGATGTTAGTGGGAAGGGAGAGAGAGAGGAGTGGGGGTAGTTTGAGTTGAAACCGGTGATGTAGTTAGTTAAAACTAAAATTACTTAAACACCCTTATGTAACTATACCAATGTAAAGATAGGAAAACATAAAACTAGAGGTGTTATGGTCATTAAACAAAAAATCAACTAACGTAACCCTCTTTCTCTCATTATAATAATAGAGATAGAGAAGAGATACTATTTTAAAATTTTGAATTAAAATAAATTATTACATTTAGTAATAAACTAACTAGGTATTATATGGGTAGCATTTGCCTGACCGGACCATAAACAGGTTGACAAAACTGAACCAGAATCCAAATCATGTGTAGAAAAATTTAAGATGGGGTCTCTGGATTGGATCATTTAACACGCACCCCAACAATTATTGAAATACATCATTTTAAGGAAATTCCTACTGAAAAACCAAAAAGAATGTAAAATACTAAAATACCCTCTTCTCTTTAAACCTTATTCCTGAAACAAAAAACCTAAACTTGTAACTTGACTCAATCTTTACCATAGAGGAGAGTTAGAGTTCGCCACAGAGTGCAGGGGAGTGTCGTCGCATTTCCCCCTCAACTGTTTCATGATTGAATACTATATGCTGAAGAAGTTAGAATTTTTTTTAAAAAAATTGCAAAATGGTGTTCTTTTAAAAGAAGGGCCATCGATTCGGTACCCCCTACCTTCCAAATTGCTAGTCTATCTGCAAAATTATACAGTAAGTGAGAAACCTGGGAGATTGATTCCCAAATCCCATGGCTTCTCCTAATACCTCATACCTTCCAAATCAATGTCATGTTCCTCTGTATTTTATTTCATTTCAGATAAATACCCACATGGTTTTCTCATAATTTCATCCATCATTTCCTTCATCATCATCAATATCAAGCAACTAAAAAAAAAACAGATAAGAGAGTATACAAATGAAAAGCAGAACTAATGGTAGATTCCCAACATGCATTACTTAATCCCAATAAATTAAAAAAAGGATATTTGGGTTTCATCCAACAAAATAATTTAGAAAGAAATTTAAGAACAGAAGAAAATAGTCATTCCAACTGGGTTTTGAAGAACAGAACTTCTCTCTCACACCTTCGTCTAGAACCCAAGAACGAGAGCGCTATGTCTTATAAAATGGGGGCCCACCAACTGTTTACATGGGGACTATCAAATGATTAATATGGAGCCTATTTTGCAAGACACAGATGGGCAACATCGATCCGAACTCCTCAAGAACTCTTTTAAACAATTTAATGATCTACTTTCTCTCTCTAGATACACGAGATTGCAGTTTTTTTTTTTTTTTTTTATTGAGGAAGAAGGTTAAAGATTGACTAAAAAAAAAAGAAGGTTAAAGATGAGAGGGTATTTTAGTATTTTCATCTTTTTTCAGTAGAAATTTCCTTAAAATGGTGTATTTCAGTATTTGCTGGGGTGCGCCTAGCACCACCCAAAATTTAACCCATGACCATGAGCTAAAACGGGTCTCCAGATCGGATCAGAAAGGCAACTGCCGCACCAACCAAAAGGTGTGTATACAAGTATAAATCCTGTGAAATTATTTGTTGTATCCAACCCTAAAGAACATTCCTTCCCTTTTATTTATGTGGAGGGTTTGAAATTTACAAAGGTAACTGGGAGCCACCAGGGGCAGAGCCAAGAAATTTTCCTTGGGGGCGAGTTACATATATCAAGACAATCAATGGGATCGGGGTATGGGCCCAAGGTTTGAAATTTCGTTGAAATTTCATGAAATTTCGGTTTCGGACAACCCCAACAACATTGAAATTGAGTTTATTTCGAAAATCAGATTTCGACCGAAATTTGGGGTGAAATTTTGGATTTCAAAGATTTCGGAATTTCGGCTGAAATATGATTTTTTTATATATTTTTAAATGGTTTTGTTTATTAAAATTTCGAAATATTCCAAAATTTTTACTGAAATTTCGAAAATTTATCTATTAATTTTAAAAATAAAATAATAATATTTATATAAATATATAAAATTTTAATAAAATATTATTTTTTAACATATACATTAATAATATATATATATAATTAATAAAATATTAATATTTCGGATTTCGAAATTTCGTCGAAATCCCGTAATTTTTTGGGATTTCGGTTTGGGTTGGCTGATTGAAATCATCGAAATTAAAAACCTTGATAGGGCCTTGGGGTTCGGGGGCATAGCCCTGAGTTTCATTCGTGGTTATAAAACTCGTTAATGTTGCATTCCAAAAAGAGGTTCAATAACAAGAAAAAGTGAAAACATGGGCCGGTCTTCATTGGTTCCTACCCACTTTTCTAATACCCATTAATTGTGGTTAAGTTTCACTCACCCTTAGGATTCATCCATTTAACCTTGGTTTTTAGAAAAATTAATAATAACTTTAAGTTGGTTAAGCTTAACCACGTTTAAATTCCCTTTTGACACTCATTAATTGTAAGATTCATTCACCCCTAAGGTGTATACATCTACCCTTGGTTTTTTTTTTAAAAAATTAACTCCTTAGATAATAAATCTTCTTAACTAGGGTTAAAAGGGACACATAAGGAATCAATCCCTTTATATTATACATAAAGAAAAATTTACAATATTTTTTGGGGTAGCACTATATACAAAATTTCTATATGATGTAATTTTAAAAAAATTTATCCATACAATATATCAAAATTTGCAAAAAATTTGGGCCCCCAGCTAGTCCCATGGAAGCCACCACTCATTTGGTCAGGGATCGGGTTCGGGTTCCATTCCCTAGCGGTGTGAGTGTTGTAATATTCACCCGCCCCCTAACTTAGAACGGATACTAACTTAATAACCGAGCTGAGAAAAATAAAATAAATGGGCATATCAGCTATGACCGGGAAGGGGCTAGGGGCAGGCTTATGCACTCGGTTCAGCCATTGGTTGGTAGGGAGGCAAAAAGGCTGGGTCGGTCGAACCAAGGCCAAACTAGAGATGGTGGGAAGGGCCATGGGGAGGTTAATGCATTCCGGTCCACTGTAGTTGGTGGGCTGTAAAAGCCCAAAAGGGTTGAATTGGGTTGGGTTGGTCGAACTGACCCATTTGTTAGTAAGCTAAAAGAAAATAGTCTCAAACCCACCTTAAATAAGGAACTGGCAACCCAAATTGGTTTTAAATAAGTAAATAAATGAAGAGACAGATACGATACTTATACGTAGGTAATCTAGCATGTGTGGTAATCTTGCATATGCATTACGCATTTATCCATCGACTGGTGATCTTCTCCAGTTGTAGCCGGTTTTGTCAAAAACCGGTTACTCTCCTGTGGTCACCACATGTCTATTTTTACACCTCTTAACTGTGGTTAAGATTCACCTAGCCTTAGGGTTCACCCACCTATATTTGGTTTTTAGAAAAAATATTTAAAATAAATTAACCCTAGGAGTTGGTAAATTGTAACCACGGTTAAAATTTTTCTTAAATATTTTTTATAAAAACCAAGGATAATTGGGTGAACCTTAGGGGTGAGTGAACATTAACCATAGTTAAAAGGTGTCAAAAGCAACATGTGGCCACCTCATGGGTGTAACCGGTTTTGGCAAAACCGGTTACAACTGGAGAGGAATAGGTGCCCCATCCATCACACTTGAAATGACCCAAAAAGAAAATCCATGACTCGACTTAGTCTGATAAGTCAGAAAATACGGCGGGACTCGAGATCATCTAAATAATTGGACAAATAATGTTTCTTTCAAATTTGAAGGTGAATCGAGTCGATATTTTGTCATTGACTTGTCAAGTGGAATAACTCGATGGTGTATATAACTCACCGAATTTTCGAAATACTGAATTCTATATTCCATTTGGAAGAACGTCTACACACATCTGATGCTCGTGACACGGTCACTGCTCTTATATGGAAGTTGAGTAAGACTTCACCAGCCAATCACGATTGTCAATGACAGAGTGGGCCCCATTTCCCCCAAAAAGGTACACCCTAATCTCCATCCATTGTCTTCTAACGTCCTTTTTTGGCGCCAAAAAACAAAAATATTTGATTTTACTCTATTTTTCCTTTTTAGTTCTTATCTACAAACTGGAGACTAAGAGTTGTCTCTGTTCTTGCCGTTTTCTGCAACTTGGAGAGCTTTAATGTCGGAATTATCGTTCACACGTTAGCAAGGTAACAGTATTTCTACATTTCAAACCCTAGTTTACCCTCTTTGCAACTATCTATTCACTAATGTAAATAAGGAAGATGAAAATAAAAGAATCGTCTGAAATTCGTCTTTTCTTCTTAAAACTCTCCTTAATTTAGGGTTTTAGATATGCTTAAAGGCACCCCAGATCATTAGATAATGTGAAAAGAAGAAAAAAATCAGCTTTATGGTCTTAGTGTTAGAATGATTTGATTTATTACCCTTTGAATTAGTTAAGGTTTGAGTCTCTCTATATAATCCTTCATTCTGGTTCAACCTTCGAATCAGTATTGGATAATTCGATTTCAACAATGGCATTTCAGAATGTTTTTTTGATTCTAGGCTTAGTTTATTGTGGCCTAGCTACAGTTCTGTCCGCAGAACTGAGCTCTGAACTCGATATTCAGGCCTTGAAGGCCTTCAAGAATTCCATCATCCATGACCCATTTCAAGTGCTTGCGGATTGGACCGACGCACACCATCACTGCAACTGGACTGGAATTGCCTGTGATCCTTTGTCTAACCGTGTCATTTCGATTTCTTTGACTGAGAAGCGACTCGAAGGCGTGATCTCCCCGTTCCTCGGAAACCTCTCGAACCTCCAAGTTCTCGATTTATCTTCAAATTCATTTTCAGGGTCTATTCCTGTTCAGCTAGAGCTTTGCTTACAGCTCACTGAACTAGTCCTTTATGAAAATTCTCTGACGGGTTCAATTCCACCAGAACTAGGAAACTTGAGAAATCTGAAGCTGTTGGATTTTGGGGATAATTTTTTGAATGGAAGCATTCCTGAAAGTATTTGCAACTGCACTGCCTTGTATGGGCTTGGCCTCATCGTGAACAACCTCACTGGCACAATCCCATCTGACATCGGTAATTTGGTAAATCTTCAAGTCTTTGTAGCTTACATAAACAATTTGGTAGGGTCTATACCTGTTTCCATTGGTAGGTTGGGTGCTTTGCAATCTTTAGATCTGAGTCTGAACCAGTTGTCCGGAATAATACCTCCGGAGATCGGCAAGTTGTCAGATTTACAAGATCTTCAGTTGTTTGGAAATTTACTTTCCGGGCAGATCCCACCTGAACTAGGTCATTGTAGGAACCTCGTGCTACTGAACCTATACAGGAACCAATTCACAGGAAGCATTCCTTCTCAGCTGGGACAATTGGTTCACCTAGAAAATTTGCGGTTATACCAAAATAGGTTGTCTTCAACAATCCCAACCTCTTTGTTCCAATTGAAATCTCTATCACATTTGAGTCTTTCAGAGAATGAGTTTACTGGAGGGATACCTTTTGAACTCGGATCACTGATATCTCTACAAAGACTGACCTTGCATTCGAATAAACTAACCGGGGAGATCCCTTCATCGTTGACAAACTTGACAAATTTGTCGTATTTGTCTCTGAGCTTCAACACCCTTGGAGGGGAAATACCGTCGAACCTTGGATTTCTCTATAAGTTGAAGAACCTGACTCTGAGTAACAACCTCCTCAAGGGTTCTATTCCATCTAGCATCACCAATTGTACCCGTCTTCTGGTTATAGACCTGGCTTATAATAGGTTAACAGGGGAAATTCCTCAAGGTTTAGAGCAGTTGCCAAATTTAACTTTCTTATCTCTTGGAAGAAACCAAATTTCTGGGGCTATTCCGGAAGACCTCTTCAATTGCTCCAATCTCAATACTCTAAGCTTGGCACCAAACAATTTCAGTGGATTGCTGAAACCTGGAATTGGCAAACTCTTTAATCTCCTAATTTTGAATGCCCACTCAAATTCTTTCTCAGGGCCAATCCCGTGGGAGATTGGAAACCTAAGCCAATTGATCAGCTTAGATCTTGGTAGAAATAATTTTTCAGGTACAATCCCTCCTGAGATATCAAAGCTCTTACTCCTCCAAGGGCTTTCCCTAGCAGAGAATTCTCTAGAAGGAACAATTCCCATGAAAATTTCTGAAATGAAACAGCTCACTGATCTCCGGTTGCAGCTCAATAGATTTACAGGTCCCATTCCAGATGCTCTCTCAAGACTTGAGCTGCTTTCATACTTGGACCTCCATGGAAACAAGTTTAACGGATCCATCCCAGGAAGCATGGGGCATCTCTATCAGCTTACAACTTTGGATCTATCTCACAATCATCTCACAGGATCTATTCCTGGATCTGTGGTAGCAAGCATGAAAAACATTCAGATATATCTGAATTTGTCATACAATTTCTTCTCGGGAACCATTCCAGTTGAGCTTGGTAGTTTGGAAATGGTTCAGGCCATTGACATCTCAAACAATAATCTGTTGGGAAGCATTCCTAGAACACTTGGAGGATGCAGAAATTTGTTCTCGCTTGATCTGTCAGGGAATGCACTATCCAGCCAAATTCCAGCTGATATTTTCTCTCCGATGAATTCGCTGACAAGTCTGAACCTTTCAAGCAATAAGTTAGATGGTGGAATACCTGCAAACATGGCAAATCTGAAGCATCTGATCTCCCTTGATCTATCTCATAACAAGTTCATGGGTGTGATCCCTGAGAGCTTCACAAACCTTACCACGTTGAAACATCTCAACCTTTCTTTCAATCAGCTCGAGGGCCCTGTTCCCAAATCTGGCATTTTCAAAAACCTAAATGCATCTAATTTGGCAGGAAACCATGCTCTTTGTGGAACCCAATTTCTTAGGTCATGCAGCAGTGAGAGTCATTTAAATGCATCACACTGGTTCTCCAAGAAGACTTTGTTATTTCTCACTGTGATTGGATCCGTTGTATTATTTTTGCTTCTGGTTTGTGCAATTCTAATCTTTAACCGATGCATCAGAAAGAAAAAAACAGAAGGCGCTAGCAATGCAGATCCAGAATATATTTCAGCCCAGACTCTCGAGAGGTTTGATCGAAAGGATCTAGAAATTGCCACTGGTTTCTTCAGCGAAGATAATGTAATTGGTACCAGCGGGTTGAGCACTGTGTTTAAGGGCAGATTGGAAGATGGACGGGTCATAGCTGTTAAAAAGTTGAATTTGCAGCAGTTCCCTGCGGAGGCTGATAAGTGCTTCTATAGAGAAGTTAAGACCTTGAGCCATCTGAGGCACAAGAATCTGATAAAGGTATTCGGTTATGCTTGGGAGAGTGGAAAATTGAAGGCTTTGGTTCTTGAATACATGGAGAATGGGAGCTTGGAGAGCATTATACATGATTTTGGGGTGGATCGTTCGAGATGGACATTATCCGAGAGAATGAATGTTTGTGTCTCTGTTGCAAGTGGATTGGTTTACTTGCACTCAGATTATGATTTCCCCATCGTTCACTGTGATTTGAAGCCTTCCAACATTCTTTTCAATGGAGACTGGGAGGCTCATGTAAGTGATTTCGGGACAGCTAGGATGCTGGGAGTTCATCTCCAGGATGGAAGCAGCTTTTCCTCATCAACTGCTTTCCAAGGAACTATTGGCTACTTGGCGCCAGGTACTTTCTTGTTAACTTATATTTCCAATCGTTTCATATGCATATGTGCATCCTTAGACGTATGGGAATCCTAGTTTCTCAAACTTTGAACCTAATAGTGGTATACCTACGGCATACTGGTGTACGTAGCACACATATAAGGAGGCATTGGGTCAGCTATTCAGTTGGTCTCACCATTCCGGAAATCAACCAGATTGGATCTTTGTAATCACCTGCCTGTGAATCATCTAAGTGTATCAATTTTTGAGATATACTAGACGGAATCAATCAAACTGTGGGCCCTACCATCATGCTGGTCAAGTGCACCATATGCCGTTTGTAGACCATGCTCAGGGTCCACACTGATTATTAAGAAATACAACCTCCTCTATAGCTTTCTTTAGAACATTTGCTATGTATGTGTAGTTTCCCAGACATAAAAGATTGTGGTTGTTCCTTGGCCTTGGAATTATGCTTAAGAGAAATGAAGGCTGCAATTGTTGTTATCTAAAAATGTTCTTTAACAAAAATCTGGCTCATAATGAAGCTGGGTAATTCTTTTATATGTTAGAACATGATTCGAGGTGACTGTGAGTTCTTTAATCCTGTTTATGTGTGTCTTCTTATTTTGCTTTTCTGGCTGCTGCAGATACAGTTTTTTTTTTTTTAATATCTTCTGACTGGCATAGCTCTTTCTTACTGTTTATTTCTCATTGTTGTAAGATCTTTCGTGTTTCTTGCCTGTTGTACGGATTTTCTCTCAAAAATATTTAAGCTAGATGGAAGACTTTAACATGAGTGTGATTGTTGATAGAGGATATTCAAACTTTGACAGTTCCTGTTCTAAGTAAGGTTGTTGCATCAAGTGATGTATCAGCTAAAGTATAAAATAATATTATCCGTGGCTGCCTCAAATTGCGGCTAAACAACCATTGATTTGTCACCTATAAATTTGTCATAGTTTGAACTGACAAGATACAACATTACTACTTTCTTAATCCCCACAAGTTTCATGAGCAACCTCCAAACATTCTAGGCATTTTCACCAATCTCATTGTTTAAATATTATACTGCCATTGCTTCACGCTACTTCTCACTAATGGAAAGTGTGTGCATTT
The DNA here is from genome assembly GCA_015143295.1 of Tetracentron sinense. NCBI lineage: Eukaryota > Viridiplantae > Streptophyta > Magnoliopsida > Trochodendrales > Trochodendraceae > Tetracentron > Tetracentron sinense. Next base: position 24,705,715 of record CM026552.1, read on the forward strand.
TCAGAGTTTGCCTATATGAGGAAAGTTACCACTAAGGCAGACATTTTCAGCTTCGGTATTATAGTGATGGAGTTCCTAACCAAGAGAAGGCCGACAGGGAATATAGAAGAGAATGAGATACCAATTAGTCTGCGTCAATTTGTGGAGGTGGCCCTCGCGGAGGGAATCCATAGGCTTCTTCAAGTGGTGGACCCAGATTTAGCTTTGATTGTTTCCACCCAACATGAGGAAGAGAAAATGGCAGAGCTTCTTAGATTGGCTTTGTCTTGCACCTGCCCGACCCCTGAGGATCGGCCAGACATGAATGAGGTGTTGTCTTCCCTTTTGAAGCTACAAACGGGTAAAATGTGTTCCAAGCCATGAAATTTTGTTCCCCACTTTAGGTAATGGGATAAAATTGGATCAAAGTTGTGACATGGAGGGTTCTGCGGAGATAAATATAAGATCCAATCTATGAACTCAACATTGTCTCTACCAGAAGTGAGTAAAACTCAACCATTAGTCAAGGTAGAGCACCACATTGTCTATCTGGGAGGGTTCATTAATCTTCATATTGTTAAACTTCATTGTAATCAATTTCATGTTGTTCAGGGTGGGAACTTTTGTACCTGATAAGGATTATCAATAATCAGATTAACTTTCTTGATAATTTATCTCGTTGGTGCTGTCTTTTAATTTATCACAGGATATGACTAAACCAGTTTGTATGATATTGCATTGAATTAGATGTTTCTTTGAGATTAACCAAGATGATCAGACTTTTGCAGCTATTAGTTCCAAACAACCAGAGTAATTGAACATCATGGTTGCGGCAAAAACTAAATAAATAACATTGCGAAGTTGGCGAATGAAGTTGCTAATTGAGAAAACATTGGTGAATCAGATGCAACAATTTGAAACAAACAATACACTAATCAAGAATTCCAAAGCAAACTCAAATTGAATTCAGCAGCAGATTTGGAAGCAATGCTTGAAATACATTCATTCCCAAGAGTTGGTCACCTTTGCTCTGACACACACACACACACACAAAACAAAAGATAAAAGAAAATTTAAGTTGTTGGGGGATCATTTTGCAAATATTCCTCAATGGTTGGAGGGAATTCAAACCCTTCAAAATCACCACTATCCTCACAAAGAAAAGCAGTTTTACCCAAAAGCAAGTGAACCAATCTAAAGGGCTCTATTCTCTCTCCTCCACCATCATTTAAGAAGAACTGAATCCATTCATTCAATCTCTCAATCTCCTTCATACACTTTGGTCCCTTCACCCCAACAATCTTTGAATGAAACCCTCCTTCACCATCACAATTCAAATCCAAACCCCCCTTTTGTTCTTTCTCTTCTACATTGCACTCTGATAACCCCAGGAGTTGGATTAATCTCTCGATGTCGTCCTTATCGTCTTCAGCTTCATCAACTGTTTGATCACAAACTAGGGAGTTTGATTGAGGTGGGTCTTCATGAATTGGTGGGAATCCAAGGGAATGTGAGAGGAATTCTGCAGGAGGGTCACTGTCTTGGAGGGTTGAACTTGAACTGTTCTTGGGTTGATCATAGTTCAGATAAATGGGGGAGCTCAGAGACTCAGTTTCTGCTACTGGTGATGATGATGATGAAGATAGATTAGGAGGTTGAGATGGGTTCTCTGATTTCAATCTCTTCTCAACCTGTTTAGATAAATGGGGATTTAAATGAGATTAAAATTATTAAAAAAACAATAGAAATAATAATAATAATAATGGATTTGGGTGATGGGGGGTGTTTGGGAATTGAGATTACCTGCTTGAGAGTGGAGAAGAAGTTGGAGTGGAGCGAAGGTGGACGCATCTTGCTTGATTCTGCGTCTTAGGGTTCCATTTCATTGCTCAGGCGAAGCTAGCGAATACAACCAAACTGCTCCTTGTGCTTACTTGCCGTTTTTTGGCGTTTCTTGGGAGAGATCGGATCGCAGCCAATCGCGATTGAACTCGGGGAGGGTACAATCGCACCCACAGATTAACATGTGTCCCTTTTAACCCTCTTATAACTGTGGTTAAGATTCACTAATACTTAGGGTTTAATAATCTAACTTTGGTTTTTAGAAATATTTTTTAAAAACAAATTAACCCTAGGGTTAAAAGGGACCCGTGTTGACCTATGGGTTAATTTTTTTTAAAATATTGTTTTCTAAAAACTAAGTTTAGATTGTTGAATTCTATTACCAAAAACAAAGATTGTTGAACCATAAGTGTTAGTGAATCTTAACCACGGTTAATAAGGGTTAAGATGGTCATGTGTTGACTGTGGTGCGATTGAACTCGGGATTGGCTGTGATCTGAACGGGTCAATGCGCATTCTGCACCGCCTGAATCGGTTGGGCTGGACCTTGGATGGGTCCTAGTCTTAGTGGGCCAGAGTTTTGCCTGGGTCAGTTGAGTACATATGAGCATAGTAAAAAGTCGAGGTTGGGGAATAATTCGATAGGGATCAAATTTGGAAAATTAGGTAAAATTTGAAAAAAAATGAAAAGTAAATTAATAATTATAAAAATATACGGAACAATTTGATTAAAATGTATACAAATTAAGTAATTTTTTTGAATAATTCAGGAAATTCAGAAATTATTTGGGAATAATTCGTAAAAAAATGCAAGTAATTCGTAAAAACGGTGATGCGATTTAAACGCCGAATACTTTGGCAGCCCAAAAATTTGTGAATAAAATGCAAATTTTTGAAAAAAACACCATTTTTTATTACTTGACATATGAACCTAATATTGATCCTCTGGTTCCATGTTTTGATATCCTACTTACGGTATCGTCTAGGGGAAGGGTCCTTGCTCCAATCCCCACTTAGCTCAGTCCGTGCTTTGTTTGATTCCTTGTTGAACCTAGGCAATGGACCGAAATGTTCAGCTGAAATTTGGGCCCAAGTATCTCACCATTAATGGTTGAGTCAATGGGGGAAACTTTGTGCCTAATAACATTATCGCAGCTCTTACTTCCGAATTAACAGATTAATTGAACATCGTGAAGTGAATCGAATTTTTGCTGCCTCTTTTTTTAATTTTATAAATATAAATCGAATTTTTGACATTGCGGCGAATGAAGATTGCTATTTGAGAAGACACAAATGCATCAAAGTTGGATTAAACAAACAATCCACTGATCAAGAATTCCAAAGCAAGCTCAATTTGAATTCAGCAGCAGATTTGGAAGCTATGCTTAGAATACATACATACCCAAGAGTTAATCACCTTTGCTCTGAAATACAAACGCACAAAATAGAAGAAAATTTAATTTGTTGGGGGATCATTTTGCAGATATTCCTCTGTGGGTGGAGGGAACTCACCATTATCCTCAAACAAAAGCAGCTTCATCCAAGACCAAGTGAACCAATCTAAAGGGATCTGTCCTCTCTCCCCCACTATCATTTAAGAAGTACTTAACCAATCCATTCAATCTCTCCATCTCCTTCACACACTTGGGTCTCTTCACCCCCCAACAATCTTTGAATAAAACCCTCCATAATCATAATACTTAACATAATCGAAAACCGGGCGGATCGACTAGGGACCCCATTTTAAACCTCCGGCCAAGTTGCTTGATTTCACTCTCCCCCTATTGCACTGCCCCTTTTTAGGGAATGAAATACACAAAATGATGATATATCATTTTTGTCATAAGTATTTTTTGTTTTATTTTCCAAAGAGAGGTGAGTGCAATATTTAGGGGAGAGTGAAACTAACAAAGTTCAACCATTTAAGTGCAAACAAACAGAGCCCTTGTTGAAAAAGTGGACAGCATAAGCTACTGAGAAGACATGGCTCTGCAATTTTTATTTTTCTTGGGATTTATAAAGTTAGGCATTTTGTAGCCCTGCAAGTAGGCTAGATGCTGATCTGCATATCTGATGCCTTTGTTTAAAAAAAAATCATGACCATAAGGCTTACTGTTCTAGTCAGCTACCTGGATAGGTTTAAGTAAATGCCACAAGCTAGGAAGACTGACCTACCATTTCAATTCATTTCATCAAGCTGGGCAGTGTGGAATGACCCAAATATGATGTAAGAGAGGTTAAGAACAGCTCCATAGGGTCGCCAGGTTTCTATACTCAATTCAGGGGTGTTGCTTCTCTGAGCTCAACCCACCAGGGTTGGTGCAGTTGGCTAGCATTTCAGGTTCGCTCCTTGTAGTTGTGTGTTCAACTCCCACTTCTCGATTTACCCTCGTTTTTGTAGGGAAAATTCTGAGTGGGTTGGTGCGGACACCCGAAGGGATTAGTCCTTGCCTCGAAGGGTGTACCCTTCATTACCAAAAAAGAATTAAACAAAAAATCCATGGTTCCTCTTTAATCCTCATAAATATAATGAATCAATAAGGAGTCTACTGCAATTGAGTTGTGTTAATCAAAAGATGACCGTTTTCCTGCTTCTCACAGTCCTTCACTACTACACTAAGGCCTATCAACTAAGATGATGTGTTTATTTTAAATTTTAAAGAACAAACATAGAAAAAAGAGATTGGAACTAATAGAAATCCACAAATTTTGACATTACTTCACAACAATTTACATCACAAAACAACTATCTCAAATCCACACTCACTTGCCGGGGAGGAAGTTCGTGGCGTAAGCCCAAGCATTGTTGTTAACGGGATCGGCGAGGTGGCTGGCAAGGTTCTCCAGGGGTCCTTTGCCAGTCACAATTGGTTTTCCGATGAGTCATAATGTCTTGATACTTATTATCTTAACAATTAATTTTAAACTGTCCTCATTTTCTTGTAAGCTTATTTTTTGTTAATTAAATTAGATAAATTAGAGTTTGGAAATATTCGAATTAGATAATTCTTGTAATCTCTTTGTTTTTAAAGAGGTTTTGTTTTTATGTCCCCCTCGTTTTCTTGTAAGCTTATTTTTTCTATCTAATAAATATACCAAACCCCTACCCTCTTTACGCGACTTCATTATTATTATTATTATTATTATTATTATATAAACCAAGGTGGGCAGGGTGTGTTCCTTGTACAAGGAAAAACTGTGATCAATTTTTTATTGATTATAAAGATTTTCCGCGGTATGTATATCAATAAGTTTGAATGAGACAATTGCAAAGAAAAAATGGGTGGACAAAAATGGAGACTGTAATCTCAAAGCAACACGTGGAATAGTCACATTGGTTAAAGAAATCTCTCCATAGATGAAGCCTAGACAAAATAGCTAAAGGAACGAATTGGTGGAGTTAGAGAGTTCCCACCTGGAAAGACACCTCACAAAATCTTCTCCAACCATACTTTCTCCAATGAGAAGGGAGCTATAGAACAGGAAATCTAAGGATGAAAAACCAGCCACAAGGATTGGCTACTTGGCTGTCCTGTGGGACCCACTGCTCTCTCCTTTTCTCCTATTAATACCAACTGAAATAACTACCCTCAACATCAACTCCAAAAACTTCCATCACCCACTTTCCCTCTTCATCACACAGGTTCTTCATCCATGGCTGCTTCTACAATGGCTCTCTCCTCTCCCTTTCTTGCTGGAAAGACGGCGAAGTTTTCCCCTTTTCCTTCTGAGCTTCTTGGCCAAGGGAGGGTCACCATGAGAAAGTCTGTGTCCAAGGCTGTCTCTTCCGGTAGCCCATGGTATGGCCCCAACCGAGTCAAGTACTTGGGCCCCTTCTCCGGTGAGCCTCCATCTTACCTGACCGGTGAATTCCCCGGTGATTACGGCTGGGACACTGCAGGGCTTTCAGCTGATCCCGAGACCTTTGCCAAGAACCGTGAGCTGGAGGTCATCCACAGCAGATGGGCTATGCTTGGAGCTCTTGGGTGCGTCTTCCCCGAGCTGCTTTCTCGCAACGGTGTCAAGTTCGGTGAGGCCGTTTGGTTCAAGGCTGGTGCACAGATCTTCAGTGAGGGTGGACTAGACTATCTTGGAAACCCCAGCTTGGTCCATGCCCAAAGCATTCTAGCCATCTGGGCATCACAAGTTATCTTAATGGGTGCCGTGGAGGGCTACCGTATTGCAGGCGGGCCACTAGGTGAGGTGATTGACCCACTTTACCCCGGTGGCAGCTTCGACCCACTTGGGCTCGCTGATGATCCTGAGGCTTTTGCTGAGCTGAAGGTAAAGGAGATCAAGAACGGGAGACTTGCCATGTTCTCCATGTTTGGATTCTTCGTGCAGGCCATTGTGACCGGAAAGGGTCCCTTGGAGAACCTGGCCGACCACCTCGCAGACCCCGTCAACAACAATGCTTGGGCCTATGCAACAAACTTCGTCCCCGGCAAGTGAGATGGAGATTTTTGTGAATTCCAGCTTGTTGTTGGTGATGTAAATTACTGCAAATTGATGGATAATATCATTAATTTTGTGTACTAATAGATGTATAATGTCCCTGCAATTGTTTCTTTTCTGGTGGGTAAGCTAGATTCGAACTTACTGCTGTCTTTAAAGCTCCATTGCATTGTTTTTGTTTTCATTCTGATTTCCAAAACACAAATGACAGAACCAGATTTCAAAATTAAACCATTCAATCTTGTATTAGTGTAAACAACAATAATTTGTGATAAAGGAATAATAGATTACAAGAAGGAAGTTAAAAAAAGTACCATTCATGGCAAGATCATTTAGAAAGGATAATAGATTACAAAAAGGAAAGGAAGTTAAGAAAAATGGTAATTAGATCATCTGCTCAATGAGAGAACAAGGTGTTCACAGATAGAGGGAAGTTTGTGTTGGGAATCGCGCAACAAACCCACAACATGATAACCAAAAAATAAGAACAGAGAAACTCAAACAATCACACAACACAAGATATTATGTGGTTCAATTAATGATGCTTACGTCCACGGATCCACACCACTTCACTATGCTTAAAGGTAAAACCAAACAAGCAGTACAAGTTCTCTCTCTCTCTCAAAGAAAACATCTCTTGGTGGCTACAATGAATATCAGAATACCAAATCCTAATCCCAAAAGTATCTTAAATACTATGGCCAAAACAGGATTCAAAAACTGGATCAGGAGACCCAAAAATGTCGAGGGGCGTTCGAATGCCCATGTGGGTGTTGGGCATTCGAACGCTCGAGGGGGCCGTACGTTCGAACCCAAACTTGCACAAATGCCTTCTCTCCCAGCTGTCTCATCCATCAATCTCCATATCCCATCAATCTCCCACTTGGAGACTGGCCTCCAAGAGTTTCACTGTACTTGCTTCATCTGTAATGCTATTCCTCCATGAAAGCTAGTGTGAATCATCTCTTTATCTTCAAGTTTGCAGACCAGCAAAAAATGAACATGTCTTTAACTTCTCTGTAGTAACCTCATTGGTCAACATATCTGCGGAGTTTAGGCTTGTGTGGATCTTTTTTAGAAATATTAATCCCTCCTCCAAGAGTGATCAGATGAAATGGTATCAAATGTCAATGTGCTTTGTCCTCGCACGAAAAGCTGAATTATTCGCTAGGTGAATTGCACTCTGATTGTCACTGTACAATTTACAGTTCTTCTACTTCATGCCAATTCATCTAGGAAACTCTGAAGCCATACCATATCCTTACAAGCTTCCGTTGCTGCAACATATTCTGCTTCAGTTGATGAAAGGGAGACTATCTTTTGCAACCTTGAGACCTAATTGACTATTCCATTGCCCAGGGTGAACACATACCCTATCCATATCCTCTGACATATCTAAATAAAAAAATCTCTGTACACTAATTTTTGAACCTCTATAGTACAAAGCCTTTTCTGTAGTACCCTTTAAGTACCTTAAAATCTACTTCACAGCTGCTCATGAATCTGCTTACTACTCCCACTGTTTGAGCAATGTCTGGTCTTATGAAGACCATTGCGTACATCAGACTGCCAACTGCAAATGCATATGGTATCTTAGACATGTACGTACTCCAGTTCTTCCCAAGTTTTAGTACCCTGTTTTACTCAAAGTTTGAAATGACTTTCCAAATGAGACCTAACTGGATTAGCACCTTCCATGTTGAATCTCTTTAGTATCTTAGCCACATAATTTGCCTAGGATAGCTTCGAACTCCTATTAAGCCTATCCCTACTGATCCTCATGTCAAGTATTTGCTTTGAAGGACACAAGTCCTTCATGTCGAATTCCTTTGAGAGTTGCTTCTTCAAGTTTGAGATTTCTTCCATACTTGATCCAACTACAAAATATAATAGAAGAATTATATAAGATGACTTAAACCTCTGGAAGTAACATCAGTGATCCGAATGACATCTCCTGTATCCTTTTTCATTCATGAATGTATTGAATTTGATATATTATTGCCTAGGAGCTTATTTCAAGCCATATAGGCTATTCTTGAGATAACATACCAAACTGTCCTTCCCGGCCTCTGCATACTCCGAAATTTTTTTGACAACTAAGTTTGTGGGCTATTTCATCCATTCATTTTATACATATCCTACATGATTTTTATAATTGTTTATGGGAGCAATTGTCTCCTTGCCCTATGACTATGCCCTATTAAATAATATAATATAATTTTTTTTGAAAAGTTTAGGGAGCAATTACCCCTTGTCCAATGATTATGTCCTTTATGAAAATTCAATGGAACAACTGCCCATGACTAATCTTCTATGGTTATAACCAAATTCCTTAGAGTTTGGTTACAACACAAAAGTCTTTTAACTCTAGTTAACAAACTTTAACCTTTAAGGTTAATTTTTTATTCTAGAAACCAAGGTTAGGTGGTTGAACCATAAGGGTTAGTGAATCTTAATCACATCAAGATGTATTAAACGGGACATGTGTTGACTTGTGGGTTGTGACCGACTCCAAGGAGCCCAGTTATAACAATAGGGATTATAAATCCTTAGTAAACTATATTTTTTTAAAGAAATTCAAAAGCTGAGGGGCACCCACCTGAGATCGAATTACAGCCATTTGCAATTGAACTTGGGGAGAGTTCAATCACACCCACAGGCCAACACATCTCCCTTTGAACCCTATTAATTGCGGTTAAGATTTACTAACCCTTGGGGTTCAATAATATAACTTTAGTTTTTTTAAAAAAATAATTTTTTTTTGACGGTTTTTTTTTATTTAAATATTGAAAAAATAAAGCTCTAGTTTAGGATTTTTAACCCTTAGGGTTAATATTTTTTTTAAAATATTCTTTTTAAAAAAAATAAGGTATATTGTTGAACCCCAAAGGTTAGTGAATCTTAACCACAATTAATAGGGTTAAAAGGAACATGTGTTGGTTTGTGGGTGCAATTGAATTGTCTCTTAGTTCAATTGCAATTGGATGTGATTCAATTTCCATCAATGCCCCATGCTATGCCATACGTCTACATTAAAAAAATTGTCAAAAGTTTAAGGGGGCACGTGCCTCCAGCCCCCCTAGCTCCACCCTTGATAAGAAAATGTTGGTGTGCTCGTAGCACCAGCCTTAATATTTTTTTTCTAAAAACCGAGGATGGGTGAGTGAAGTGTGAACCCTAGGGGTAGGTGAATCTTAACCATAGTTGAGGGGGTGTTAAAAGAGACACATTGCGATCTCAGGAGTGATAACCAGATTTGTCAGGTGTATCATCATAGAGGATTAGATCTATTGCAAGAAAAGAAGGAAAGAAAAAACTAAAATAGATTATTTTCTAAATGGAAAATTATCACCTCCTCGGTGGGTGACGTGAGGAGGTGCGTCTCAGCTCCCCTTTTCTTGCCGCGTGTCCCCCTTTTAACCCCATTTAGCTCTGGTTAAGATTATGCACCCTTAGGGTTCACTCATCTACATCTACCAGGACATTATCAGGCTCGATGATATGGAAAAACTCTTCCACTGCAGCTTTGTTGAGGTAGTTATAGCCTTCTAGCCCAACAGAATAAATAAAAAATGGATCTTAGATAAACTGGGACTTCCTTCTCCAACGTGTCCGAGTCCATTTAGATTTAGGTGTCTTTCTTATGTGTTGCAGCTATTTAATTTCGAAATTTAGAAATCCTGATATGGGTCTTCTTTCAAGATGTATTTCATTTTTTTGTAATCGCTCTTTGCCTGAAATTTTTTTGGGACTTGCAAATAATCGATTTTTTTTTTCCTTTTCAAATATCAAGAGTTCAGTTACAGTTTAGAAAGAGGGGAAGCGCAACAACCCAAGTTAATTGCTGCTATTACTGCGGCTAAGGTTCCGCTACATCACCAGATGGGGTCGCCATTTTATTGTGATATGATATGAGAGTGCCAAATTTTTTATTTTGTGAACCCAAAATATTCGGCTAAGCGCAACAACCCAAGTTAGTATGGTTCCTATCTGTTATGGTTTAGTTAAACGGGATGGTTTTCGGTTGGGCTGTTTGTAGGTGATATTTTTGCTGCTTCTGTTGATCAAGCATTGCAATACATTCGTCGCTTTTGTTTTTTCCTTTATCATTTCCAATTAATCAGTAGTTTGAACAACTTTTATTTTTTATTTTTATCAACTCTCATATTTTAAAGGTTTGATTTTGTTCAGTTGTAGTGCGTTAGTGTATTGTCACATATTTAGATATGTTGGTGGTGGTGGTTTTGGTGGCGGGAGAGAGAGCATTTAGTCAATCACGCTCAAGGTGCATTGTGCCATCTTCAAGGGTGTTCCCCCTCTATTTCTATCTCTATTACTTATATGGTTTTGTTTTTATTTTTTTCATCCATATGTATTCTTAGCTTTTTATTATAATTGGTTTTTGTTTTAAGATATTGGATGTTTTGTTCGTGTAATGTTTGATGTTTAGTTCTCCTGAACAATATTGTTTAGTTTAATGGGTTTTGTTTGCTTATGGGATTATGACCTTATGAGATCTAATAAAAAATGATAGACAAACTAATTATTGGACTGGTTTTGTGGCAATCAGGGCAACTGTGCTATATCTCTATTAGTTTATTTGTTATTTTGTCTAAACGATTTCATTAGCTTTACTTTTTAATTACAAGTGTTCGTATTTTGTTAATGTTTTTTTATCACTTTCTTTTAATTTTTTTCTTACTGTTTTACAGCTCATTATAATTTTTTTGTCAAAAAAAACATTGAAAATTAGAGTTTTTTCCTCCTTTACATGTTAAAAGGTGAGAAAGAAGTAGATTTGGAGGTTTTTAAAGTCACACTTTCAAATTTCATACTTTTTTTTTTCTTTCATACGAATGCAATTCCAAATATCAAGGCATCTCTCCGGATAAAAAATACACAGATAAAAATCGTCTGATTTCACGACTCCTTTGGTGATACTCTCCGCCATTTTTCCTGCTCCAATGAAAACTAACTTGAAATTATCAGTGGGATAGGTACCGTGATGACTAGGGTTCCTGCCAGGGCGGAGCCAGGAAATTTTCATTTGGGGAGGGGGGGCAAAATACATGTATATAAAAAAAAAATTGATTTGAGGGTATGAAATTTTGGGTTCGGGGGCATAGGCCCCGAGAAATTTTTTTTGGGTAGTTTTTCTTTTTTGAGAATTTTTTTTCTTGGTAATGCCTTTGAGGTTGCCATGTGTCCCTATTAATAGCCCTAAATTGTGGTTAAGATTCACCCACCTATCCTTGGTTTTAAAAAAAGTATCAAATTTCTTTTTGAACCCTAGTTTAAAATTTACTAACACCTAAGGTTAAAATTATTTAAATATTTTTTTCTAAAAACCAAGGATAAGTAGGTGAACCCTGAGACCCTGAGATTGGGTGAATTTTAACCATAGTTAAGGGGTGTCAATAGGGACATGTGGTAACCTCGAGGGCATAAGGGAACTCCATTAGGGGCCCACTATATATATGACAAAAAAATTTGGGGGGGGGGGGGGAGGGCACTAAATTATATAGGACAAAAAAATTAGGGGGGCTTTTTAATTGAGGGGCCCACTATTCATACTAGTGCACTAAGGAATTACAAAAAATTTGGGTTGGGGAGGGGGGGATGACCACCCCCGCCCTTGGTTCCATCCGCGGCTATGATTTGTTTTATCTAACCATATATTTGTTTCATGTTTTATCCAACATGCAATTCAAAATTTCCCCCATTGTTTGCATGTTCACTATGATATAGTGAGAATCAAGGAAAGGACTATGTTTACATTCAAGCGATTGAACCGGGCGGAACTGGTTGGATCGGACAAACCGGGAACCGATCAGTTGAATGATTTGACAACCAGTCTAGTTATTAAAATACTGAGTCGGCTATGTGAGAGCGAGGAGGAATAGAACCCTCCTCGCAGAAGGAGGGGACTATTGCTCTACTTAAATCAATAATCCCCTGGTGAGCCAAGGAGGGGACTATTCCTCCTCGTTCTCACACAGTCGAGTGCCGACCCTTCAACTCCCATTATCTAGGGTTATTTTTTTTAATCATTTAGTTAATTAATTTATTTTATTTTTCTAAAAACAGGTGAATCCTAAGGGTGGATCAATCTTTAACCCCAGTTAAATAGGGTAAGAAGTAAAACACATCACAAGAAAATGGGAGCCAGACGCCCCTCCTCGCGTCACAGACCGAGGAGTTGATTATTTTCCTGTACTTGTTTGGTTTGCAAGAAAAACATACATAACGGGGAGTGAAGGCGCTTGTTTATGTATCAAAAAGGGAGGGAAACCTGAAATCGTCTGCAAAGCAAATGCCCCATTCCAAAGTGAAAAACCTAAGTTCTCTCTTCCGTTCAGCCATTGCAAATACCCCTAAATCCGTCTTGAGCTCTGCACCAGAGGAAGGAACCCTAAAACACTTCGTCTTGGCTTCTTCTGATAAACCCTCCAAGGAATTGCTTAAAGCTTCTCGAAAATCTGCCTCTCGCTCCAAGAAGTCATCTTCTGAATTGTTGTCGAAGAAACCTTCGCATTCTGGTAATTTTTCCTTACTCTTCTTCACTGAATTCAGTAAATAACGGTTTGGGATGTTTTGTTTTGAATAACTTCATTTTTTTTTCATTTAATGTAGACAATTCGACAAAGAAGCTAACAAGGGAGATATCTTCGATATTATGCGGTATGTACGTATTCTGTAAATGGGGTTTCAAAAAAACTTTCAATTTTTTTTTTAATTTCTAAAAAAAATGCAGACTAATTTGATATTTGTTTAATTTTTATTAATTGAGTTCTACTCATTTTATATTCTCAGGTAGTACAGTTTTGGAGTCGCTTAGTAGTTCTGCTGATTCACAAGTTCATAATGATGGGAAATCCTTAGAGCAAGTATTTGATATACCATGGTTCTCAAATATGTCTCACACCAGCATCTCACAGCGTCGGAAGGAAGTATCACGTGAAAGGAAACATAAATGGGTTTTCAAGAATACCCAAAATCGGCGTTTCGACCGATTAGTAAGAATGTGTGGGCAGAAACTGGGTACAAATGCTACACTTGAGATATTCGGTAAATTGGGACGAGAAACTGGTGTGAAAGAGTACAATGCATTGATTGGACTTTGTGTGGAGAAGGCCAGGAAGAGCAAAGATGAAGAAGACTCAATAGATCAAATTCATTGGGCTTTTCAACTTTTTAGATCAATGAGAGAACAGGGTTTTCAACTAGAAGAAGAAACTTATGCTCCAGTTCTTATATATTTAATTGATATGGAAATGATTGAAGAATTCCAATTTTTTAGCGGAGTTATCAAAGATGAGAACCCCAGTTCATTTTCTAGATTAAGTTACTACGAGATGATGCTTTGGATTAGAGTCAATAATGAAGATAAAGTTCAAGAGCTCTGCAAATCATTTGGTACTATTAATAATGGTGGAGACATGTCCAATATTCCAGGTATGTAGTTGGGCACACATGGTAGCTTCTTTCTTTACCTTATGTTCTTATATGAACTCTCATGGTGTTATTTGTTTATCTTATTATGCTCTAAATGGAATTTATAAGCTGGATGCGATTTGTTCTGAAATGGGGTTAAATGTCGCCTTACGAATACTTGGAAAAAAAATGATTCGTAGTATTGTAAATGTGAAAGAAAATTGTTTACTAGTTTGGTAATCTTATTTGCATCGTGTTAGAATTTCAGCATTGTAACATGAATCACTGTGCAAAGGTTTGCATAGTAAATGAGAGCCTGTAAATGATGGTCATAATGTATATGTAGTTTCTTGATTGGAAAATTAGCAAGCTGGCAAAAGAATTGGTCATTTTCAATATTTGTTTTTGACAAGTATGGATTAATTACTAAAGCTAGGTAATTACTAAAACACCATTACTAATAAAATAATTCCCAAACAAATAAACAAACTAAAGTACTACTAGTCCCATGGGCTAATCCGAGCCCTCAAAGTCTCCATCTATCGATCATGAGATAATCGTAGCCCTCGAAGCCTCCATCTCTAGATCCATCGGTGGATCTCCATTGAAAACACGATCCAATGGCGAATCTCCCTTGATAGCTCGAACTAACCCCATATACAAGTCATCCATTAATATTCCATAATAAGACTTGTGTAGGAGCTCTCCTCTAACTACGCTTGTACACTCTAATGCTCAATGATCCGATGTCCGCATCACAGTCTATTAGCTAATTGACTTAGAAAGAGGTGTACAAAAAATGAAGAAGCTCTTCAGACTCATCTCTTTTGATCACTCAAAAGTGTAAATTCCAGGTGAGAAGGCAGCCCAACGTAGTCTTCCACAAAGCAGTGCAAAAGAAAATGAGCTACCTCGTTCGAGATGAGAGAGGGTCAATAGTTTGGGTCCTTAGATTTAGAAGGCCGTTGCAGGATTGAGAAGTGAGTTCGTTTATCAGCTTGCTGGTTTTTCTTGAGTCTGTTATGCCTAAGCCTAATACTAGGGATATTCCGAGTGTGGTCTAGGGAAAACAAATGTCGGTTTACTTTTAGATCATTCTTTCGGGCTTGGAGCCCCATCCCTCACTTACCTTTCCCTTATAAAGTGGCATGGCATCCTGGCGTGCCTTCCAAGGTGTCATTTTTTTGGGACAACTTTTCATAATAAAATCTTGACAGTGGACCATCTTTAAAGTAGAGGTTGAAATCTTCCAAATAGGTGCGTGTTGTACCTTGCAGCAGAGGAATTGGTGGATCATTTGCTCTTACACTGTCCTTTTGCGACTAACCTCTGCAGCTATTTTTTAGCTTATCTTGGAGTTGCTTGTGTTTTTTCTTGTTCTTTCCAGGGTTTCTTATCTTGTTGGCAGTTGAGCTTGTTGGGCCCATGTTTGAATCACTTTTGGCACTCCTTCCAGGGGCTATCGATTGGTCCATATGAAAAGAGAGAATTAGGCGCATATTCGATGATACCACTTTGCCTGCCGCGCGAGTTATTCATCGGGTTTGTAAGCCTCTGGTGGACTGGGTTTCGATCAAGGGTGAAGGAGATGGGTGGGAGGTTTTAGACTTCCCTATCTAACTGAGGTTTCTTTTTTTATGGTGTAGCTTCATGTAGTCTCTCTTGCCTAGCTCTTGTAGTTTATGTTTTGTATATTGCTGGTTCATTTTGTGAATCTTTGAATCATTTTCTCTATTTGTAATGAAGCTCATGATTACCTCTTAAAAAAAACAAACAAATGGGCTGAGTTCCAGAAACAAGAAATGTATATTGCTATCCCCTTATTAGCCAAATCGAAGATTTTGCAAACAATGTCCGTATCTAGTAGAAACTTTGGTGCACAATCCACAAACACTTATGTAATCAACTTAATTCAAGAACGCTTTAAACAACTGCTGAGGCAGTTCATCTACCATTTAAGTAATCCTCTCAAATTAGGTGCACCACTCGATCCATGGTGTACAATGCAACAGTTGGTTTTGATCCCTGAGGACAATGAGTTCCTCACTCTATTGTTGGATTCAGCAACTTGAAGGGAACCATTATAAAAAGCAACCTTTGAAATTCTCACTATGAACAATATCTTTAATACCTAATTCGGCTTTGGTTAAATAAACTTTACTATCAAACTAAACATTCATTTTGCCCAGAATCTTTGATTGGTTAATAGGAAAGGTGCCACCATAGTGCAGACATGATCTCTCTCTCTTTTTTTTGGAGAACAATTTGATGTCATGGTAGAAGCATGACGTGTATGATGTGTGCTACATATCTAGTTTTTGAACTTATTGAAGTAGGCAATATTAACCTAATAAAAGAGACATTCTATGAAATTGCTCGTCTTTACACATTAAGGCCCTTTCTTTGATATAATTTTTCAATTTGTAACAGTTATACCTTTCCCTTTTTGTGTAACTGGAAATCTCACTACATTTGACTCATTTTGCAGAAAGCTATTTGTTGGCATTGTGCGAAAATGACAGGAAGAAGGAGCTTTTGCAATTCTTAGAAGTTGTAGACATAACGAAGATATCATCGTTGGACTATGTAGCAAGTATCTTCAAGTCCTTAGGGAGGCTATTATTGGAGAACTTTGCAGTGAAGTACATTTTGGCATTCAAAGCTTGTGGTATGTTCGTGATATATTTATATTTTTAATCATGCCAGTAATTTGAATATGAGCCTGTCTTGGTAATGAATTTTTTTTAATTACAAATGAATTACTGTAAATATTTTTTTCTGTAAAGCACTTTATTTCTTGGTGTCAAAATAGGATATGCAGTATATAAATAGATAATCTCTTCCTCTTTTTGGGTTAAAAGTTGCTACCTATCTTTATTTCGTCTGATTTTGAATAAGCAAAATCAAGATTTTTGTAAATGAGTCTTTGGACAAAAAAATAAAATAAAAAAGGATTAGCCACTCCCAAAATTTGATTCTAAAAGTGTGCTCCCTGTCTATTCTTTGAGATTTATGCCCAGATTCCCAGATTTTTAGTAAATTCTGTTGATTTAAATACTTCCCCAAGCCTCCTCTCGATTTCATGTGGTTCTTCAGGGTACAATGTCCTTTCTTTTGGTCGGGGGGTTATCTGACCCTCTCTCTTTCGAATTGAAGGGCTTAACCCTTGATTTAAATGGAGAACCTGGCCATTTGGGCTAGGGTTGAATCCCCCCTTTCCTTTTGCATGGTTGAAAACCAGAATCTCTAAATTTAGGCATGGAAAATGGCTGAATTGCAGTTTGTGTCCCTGTAGAATGCATGTCTTTATTATGATTGCCTGGGCCTTGTACTTAGCCATAGGGGACTCAAGCCATGCTGAAAAGTTGCCTCCTTTCTTTTTCGAGATGACTGAACTCAAGTGAATTTTAGGGACTACGGTTTCTTTCCACATTAGTGCTGATTGCTAAGTACGTGGGGTTTTTTCCAAGCGGAGTTGCCAGCTGTAGTGCAGTGCCCCTTCGCAGAGACGGGAGCCTCTCTCCCACGCTGCTTCCAGCACTGGTTTGTTTTGAAGGTTTGGGAGGCACCCCAAACATTCATTTGCAGTGTGGTTGGCCACTGATAAATCATAAAATTAAGACATAAACTGACTACTAGATTTATGATGATTCGGGTTCAGAGGTTCGGTATGGACCGGCAAGGTATTAGGCACCCCAATCCATCTGTCTATGGTATAGACAATTACCTATATGTTAACTTGCTACCTTTTATTTAATTGGTTTTAGAGAATTCTCTGAGAGAAGAGGGGTTCTAACCAATTAGAATCTTGGAAATTATTCAAACGTGAACACGAAAATACCGCAATCTATTCCCTTTTAGGATCAATGTAGGACTCCTATAAAGAAACCTCTTGAAAGAGGGAACAAATGAGAGAATGACACGTGTGAATAATCAAAACTCTTCAACAAAACGATAAAGTCATTCGAAGAAAAACAAGACCCTCCAACATTAAAAAGAAACCAAATGGGTGACTTAGAGATCCAACGTGTTATAGGCTGTGGGATCAAGACAAATCCTAGCAAGGAGTCACCAAAATGCTTTGCCAAATGATTCGAAACCAAAGAAATAAATGCAGGTCAACAAAAACACCAAATTCGCAAGCCAAAATCTAAACCACCCATGAAAATGAAACCTTGTTGCAACATGTTATTTTAGGCCATGGAATCAAGAGAAAGCCCAAATGGGCCATTTTTTTAAATTCCTAGCCATACCATTAAACACATATAAACACATGCTATCACCAAAAACCCCAAAAGATCTTTGTTCTCTATTCGTAGGACACAATACTCCATGCCACTTCTCTTGCCCTTCCCTTTCATGCCTCTCTCTTGGCTCTCCTCGAATCATATCATATTATCATCCACACTGTACAAAAACCTTAGAAATTTCTAAAATTTAACTTCAAAAGTAAATCTTAAATCTAGTTCATAAGTCTTCAAACAGTAAAAAGTTTGTCTATTTAATAATGAGGCTCCTTTTCGTATATTGTCCAGGAAAATCTGTTGCAATCATTAAGAGAGTGGAGTCTCTCAAATTGACCAGAATTGTGTATTATGTAATTGTTTATTATGATCTAAAATCTGATGAAAATTCCAAGGTCTAAGCCTAAATAAGCATTTGTTCTTTAGAAATTTGTGCTTATGTATGCGTAATAATGTGGTTGTCTTGATAAAATGCAGATGACGGGGTGGAAAATATCTCACACTTCATTTATAACTATGCTATTAGCATGCCAAATTTAGCGGTGAGGAACTTCTCATGAATACTGCTGATGATGTCCTTGAGGCCGTGTTTTGTAATAGTGTGAGGACATCTTCTGACATATAGAATTTATATGCAAGTTGCGTCATTATAGAACTTCATTCTAGTTTTTCATATTGGCACTTAAACCGCTACCTGCATTAAGCATAGCTGCATAGGTGTGTAATGTAAAAATTAAAAAGAAGTTTTATTCGTTAAAAAGAAAGATGGAAGCCTTTGAATGTGAGTGGATTATAGGCAACTAAACCAAATGACGAATGACGATAAAGAACAAGTTCCCATTGCCTAGGATTGATGATCTATTTCATCAATTGTGTGGAGTGTAAGTTTTTTTGAAGATTGATTTGAGAACCAGTTATCATCAACGAAGGATATGACAGGGAGATGTACCGAAGGCGGCCTTTCGAACATGGTACGGTCACTATGAATTCCAAGTGATGCCATTTGGTTTAACAAATGCTTTCATGGATCTGATGAAGGATAGACTGGTCCACGAGGAGCATCTGAAGATTGCACTTCAAGTCTTAAGCGACAACCAGCTTTACGCCAAATTTTCCAAATGTAAAATCTGGTTGGATAAAGTCACATTCGAGGTCATCTCCAAGGATGTTATCTCGGAGGATCCATCTATGGTTGAAGCTGTAATGGCCTAATTACTCAATCTACTAAAGGTACAAATTTTACACGAAAAATCTAACTAGAACTCATTGATATAAAGTATCAAAACTCGTATGCAGCACAAGATTTCTACGGAATTTACTGAACACATTTCCAGATTTGCTAAAACTCATCAAAGTATGGATAAAATATCATGCATGCTTAATCAGAGATTGGAAATTACTTTACTTAACATGCATGGACTAAGCATGGTTCAAAATACTGGTATCTGGTGTCGTATCGGTAAGTCAAATATATGATACGTATCAGCATATGAGACTGTATCGATGGATATGATGGAAAAAATTAGGGTATGCCAAGAAACATTTGGATACACAAGGAAAAACTTGGATATCTTCCATAAAATTCTTTTTAATGCAAATCTAAGTTAAAAAAAAAACTAAATGAAAGCCCTCAACTACATTTATAACCATGCATATGCGAGTTAAGAATTTTATTAGTTAAAAAACGTGCGTGGTGATAAATATGTATAAAAATAATAATAATTAGTCACTTAACCAAGTATAGGAAATACAATCTAGATATGAAAGCCTTATACTCATTGAGTAATTGAGTTAAATAAGAATGTATTGAATTACAACAATTAATTATAAGCTTGAATATAAGTCTTTTTATGATGAACTGTTACACTGTTAGTTGACTTTTTGACCCTATAGATGAAAATATTTTTGAAGACTAAAATATGAGATTATTTTTGCCAAACTTTTGAGTTTTATTAATGTTTTGGCATAATAGAATTTATGAAATTTTAATATTTGAGAAATACCTTATCTTTTAAAAGTTAAAGTTTTAACTAATCTTTAAAATGCGGATTTTGTTCTTGAACTGGAAAATTGACTTTTTATTCTTCAGAAATTTGGATGTAGGATAATATTTATTGAATTCAAATGGGTGTATAACCTTATTTTCATATAAAATCATTTACTTAAATGATAATTTTTGTAAATAAGCTATGCGTATCGTGTTTGTGCTGTGACTTCTAGTGTGAGTAGAAGGAGAAATGGGTACGTGCCATGTGTATCAGTAGCATATTGGTCCGATACGGTACCGATATGGGAGATTTTTTTTATTCTAGCGTATCTACGTAACAGGTAGGAGAAAAATCGATACGTATCGGCCAGTGCGTATCGATATTTAGAAACATGGCACTAAAACATGCTAGTACTTCATGGTTTTAACTTTTAACATAAACACCAATAAAACAACTACAGACTTTTGTGAAAAGATTTCAAAATAAGGAAAACATGCATGCTTCAAATCTTAAACTCATAATAGTAGGAGATATTTACTTATCGTTGAGGTGATGCGAAGGGATTATTTACCAGCTCTCCAAGTTAGTTTCAAGTGCTAAGGTGTCTACCAAAAATGTCTCTTACTACTCACTAATTTTCTAAAGCTTTGTTAAGGGTTAATGGAAGATTATAGGGTATGTGAGAGGGAAATTTAGGGGAGATGAGGAGCTTTAAAATTTTTTTTTAAAAAATTAAAATTGTAGGACTTTAAGAGTTTAAACTTTAAATAAAAGAAGTTTGGTTTGCATGTGGGCAGCCATTTGACATTGCCTCTTACTTTGGTAATCATACAAAGAACCATGTGGATGACTCGTTTCAACACTTGTCGTAGGTCCATCTTGTAGTCTGGGCTATTGAAGGGTCTGGTGTGTCTTGATGCAACACAAAAAGGTGATAGCATATGCATCTAGGCAATTGAAAAAACACGAACAAAATTACCCGACTCATGACTTAGAGCTAGGCGCTATTATTTTTGCCCTGAAAATTTGGAGACACTACCTTTATGGTGAGTAGCTAACCATTTTCACGGATCACAAGAGCCTCAAGTATTTGTTTTTTCAGAAGGAGTTGAATATGAGGCAACGTCGCTGGATGGAGTTCTTAAAGGATTATGATTGCTCCATTCAATATCATTTGGGCAAGGCTAATGTGGTGATTGACGCTTTGAGCCAGAAGTCAGCGGGATTGGTAAAGAACCTAAGAATAAAGGAATGGAGAACACTGGATGAGCTTAATAATCAGGACTTGCACATTCAAGCGACAAGTTCCAAAGCTTCGTTAGCTAGTATTTGTGCTCAACCCGAATTTGTGAGTATGAAGGAGGCTCAATTGAAAGACCGAGGGTTATTAGTAGTTAGCACTGAGGAACGAATTATTAGAAGACACCAAACTTGATTTTGAAGTTTCTTTAGATGGTACCTTGTGATTCAGAGGAAAAAAATGTGTGTATCATCTTTGGCAGATTGTATGGCAGAACTTCTTAAGGAAGCTCATTGATCTCAATATACGACCCACCTAGGAAGCATGGAAATGTATCAAAACTTGAATAATGAGTGAATGAGTATTGGTGGAACAATATGAGAAGAGAAAATGTTGAGTTCGTCGCAAAAGGCTTAGTATGTCAGTGGGTCAAGGTAGAGCATCAGAGGCCTACAGGGCTATTACAACCACTTCCCATTCCAGAATGAAAGTGAGAGCATATCACAATGTACTTTGTTTCGTGATTGTCGAAGATTCGTGGAGGTCATGATGCAGTTTGGGTGATAGTGGATCCCCTAACAAAGTTAGCACACTTTTTGGCCATTCGAGCCATAATTCTGCTAGACAATCTAACGCGATTGTACATAAAAGAGATTGTGAGACTCCACGGCGTGCCAGCGTGCTGGTGTCGATAGTTTCTGATAGTGACTTCCGTTTTATCTCGAAAATGTGCCTTGGGTATGAAGCTTAACTTGAGTTCTGCTTACCATCCTCAGACATATGTGTAGTTTGAAAGAATCTTAAAAATTCTAGAAGAAATGTTGCGGGCATGCTCCTTAGACTTTTTGGGCAGTTGAATGTGTGAGCGCGGGAATTTTCTACTCACGGGGGTTGATTGTTTAGAGTCGCCACCTATTCATTCAGAAGGGATAAGTCTCCAGGAAGTTGGATAAGGTTTTGGTCTGTGATTAGAGATCAGGGTAAGAGGTTCGGTTAAGTTCGGGGAAGGGGTTAGGCACCCCGACACTTCCACTTTTCAGTGGTTCCCTACTTGTTAGGTTTAAGCCAAAGTAACGTTCAGTTGTTAATCAAATGCCTAAGTGTTTTAAGTTAATACTAATCGTAAGAAAGAAAAGCTAACTAGGGTCGAATCTGGGTTGGGTTGCCTACGTATTCACATTGGGGTGAGATCAGACTGAGCGTAGTTTTAGCACATGAGCCCGTGCTAAGGCTAGGGGGTGTGTGTGTGCACCAAGGCTGACTAATGGGCCTAATCCGGTGATTAGGGTTTTGTTTGACCTAGGTAGGTCAATGTGTAAGGTATGGGCCCGGTAGGCCAAGGGATAGTCCGGTAGACTAGGGTTTGGGCCCAGTAGGCCAAGGATGAAGCCCGGAGGCTAAGGGGTGTGTTAATCCAGGGTTAGGGTAGCTAATTGGGGTTAAAAAGATGGTTAATCATGGTTAGGGGTGCTAACCATGGTTAAAAAGGGGTCAAATGTTAATTTTTTGGTTTTTTATATTTTTTTGATTTTTTTGGGATTTTTCCAAATTTTTGTGAGGTTAAGGGGTGCTTAATCATGGTTAAAAGTTAACCAAAGGTCATTTTAACCATGGTTAAGGGTCAAGGTCAGTCACAAATGGGTCCAGAAGGTATGACAGGGCCTAGAATGACCTCCTACCAGGTTTGGGCCCTGTACAAAGCCCATTAAAAATGAAAAATGGAGGTAATCGGATTACCTCCTTTCTGTATTATTTTTCACCAACCTTGTAGGGGTTTTAACAGTAGTTAGGGATCACCCCAGGGGAAAGTAAAAGCATGAGGGGATAGCTTGAAGTACATGGAATCCAATGGGCCTGGTTTGGGCCCAAGAATAGGTCATGTGTGGGCCCTACAGGGGCCCAAAGTTAGCAAAAAGAGGGACTGCATTGGTGGTAAACAGTTTACCGCCAGCATGCTAAACTTGGATTTCTGGTCTGGCGGTAAACTCCTTACCGCCAGTATGTTAACCAGGGTTTGAAGGCCATGTAACCAAGGTTAGGCTTGGAGTTAGGCCCTGAAATTTTGCAGGGTGTTAGCTGAGAATCAGGGCTTCCTAACCATGGCCCTGGAATGGACCAGGGCCTTCACTAACCAGGGTTAAAGGTGAGTTACAGGGAAAGGTAAAAAATGGCGGTAGATATTCTACCGCCACTATGCAGTTTGTTCAAAAAATGAATTTACCTTGCTGGGGGCTGCACCAGCTGGGGTCTAGGGGTTCCCTCATGGACTGAGGGACCCCCCAGACCTTGTAAGGGGTGATTATGCACGTTGGGGGTGGTTGCACCCATATTATACCTCAAGGGATCCTCCCCATACCTATGAGGAAGGTAGGGGAGACCCTCTCCTTGGCTAGGAAGCTAAAGTACATAAAGGAAACAACAATGGACCCCCTGGAATAGGACCAGGGGGTCTTACAGTGATTGAGAACGAGGGGAGAGAGTAGGGAATGGCCCTACACAGTGGGAACTCCTGTGGTGGCAGTCGGTGGTGCAGTTGGGCTGTGGTAGACCTAAGATGGCTTAGGATGACTCCGTGGATGGCTAGGGGTCGCTTAGGTAGTAGTACAAGGGTTGGGGTGGCCTGTAATAGGGCTGTTCGAAATGCTACAACCCTTGGAGGGTCCTACGAGCGTGAAGAAGATGGTGCAGGGGGCAGTAGTGCTGCTGGGCAAGGCCAAGGTGGATTGGGGGTTGGCCTACGACCTTGTGGAAGGTTTCTCAGGTAGAGGGCAGGCTGGGAATGAGGGTAGGTGGGCTAGTGGAGCTCGGGCAGGGGTTCTCTACCAAAAATTCGGAGTCCAGAACCCATGGGGTTGGCTAAGGTTTTATAGAGGAGATGGGAGGTGGCTAGGGTTATTTCTGGCATTTAGAGAGGCGTGGGGGACCAATGGGAGCAGCCCCAATGTGCCAGGGAAGCTGCTGATATGCGATTTTGCAGAAGACAATATGTGGCAGTAATTGGATTACCGCCACTCTCAAAACAATTGAAATTGAGGGTGTCGGTAATCCAATCACTGACACCCTGGGTTTTTTCTATTTTGGGCTAGACCCAAACATACTTGGGCCGAAAGGGGTATGCTTTTGCCATTTTGGAGTTTTCTTGCCTGTTTTTCAAATTGAGGGTTTAGGGCCTGCTTAGGGTTTGTTTAGGGTTCAACTGGGGACTCCCCTGGGGGTGACTATGGTTATGGGAGGTTAACCACGGTTATACAGGGTGTAAAAATTGGGTGCTTACAGAATGATCACCTACCACTTGTTGAGTTTGCCTACAACAACTACCAAGCTAGTATCAAGATGGCCCCTTTCGAAGTCTTGTATGAATGAAATTGTAGATCCCCGTTGTGTTGGAATGACGTGGGTGAGAGGAAGTCTCGAGTTGGTTCAAGAAATGTCGGACCATTCAAGATATTGGAGAAGATTGGTGAAGTAGTGTACTGGGTAGCCTTACCACTCAATTTTTCTAGAATACATGATGTATTCCATGTCTCAATGCTCCGAAAATATGTTCATGATCCTACACATATCTTGCAAAATGAACCTGTAGAGCTCAATGAAGATCTTTTATATGAAGAAAAGCTGGTTTGAGTGTTAGAACGTAAGGAGCAGGTGTTACGCATGAAGATGATTCCTTTAGTGAAGATTATGTGGCAAAATCATGGGACTGAAGAAGCTATTTGGGAAAGAGAAGATGAATTTCAAAGAAAATATCCTCAATTATTTTCCTCTACAAACGCTCAAATTTATGGCCTTAAGGGCATTAAAAGTGTAAATAAATGAGCTTTTAAGGGCCTTAAAATATAATAATGGTAGAGAGAGAGAGAGATTGCCTCTCTCATTTGCCTTACTTGTGGGTCCTTCCATAGCCCACACTACAAGATGAGCCTATGACAAGTGTTGAAAGGAGTCATCCACATGGTTCTTTGTATGATTAGTTTGATTACTAAGGTAAAAGGCAATGCCAAGTGGTTGCCCACATGCAAACCAAACCTCTTCTATGTAAACCCTATAAGTCTTACAACATTTATTTTTCTTGAAACTTTTGGAGCTCCTCATCTCCCCCTGACTTTCCCTCTGACATACTCTCTAGTCTTCAATTAACCCTTTATCAAACCCTTAGAAAGTTTTTTTTTTTGAAAGGTAAGCTTGGGTTAAGGCAAACTCCTACCAGAATATATAAATATAGGAAGAGAGTAGTAAGTTAGTGAGTAGTAGGAGACTTTGTTGGTAGATCACCTTATCACTTGAAACTAACTTGAAGAGCTGGTAAATAATCCATTAGCAGCACCTCAACTGTAAGTTAATCTCTCCTACTCTTATGAGTTTAAGGTTTGAAGCATGCATGTTAAAATTCTGATGTCTTCCTTAATTTCAAATCTTTTAATCAGAGGCTATAGTTTGTTTTATTGATGTTCATGTTAAAACTATGAAGTATTTGCATGCTTTAGTGTATGCATGATAAGCAAAGTAATTTCCAATTTCTAATTTAAGCATGCATGAAGAGTAGGTTGCTTGCATGCTTTCTATCGTCAGGGAAGGTCGTGAGTTTCTGATCGATTCTCAACAAACCTTTGCATGGTCTCTTGAATCTGCAACTCAGAAGGCTTTCTTCAGCAAGTTATCCTTCTTGGGGGTCTTTCATCATCCTTAAGATGGATCCAAAAGAGGAGGTGACTTGCGTGCTCTCTCTCTGAAATTTCTATTCAGTTCTGACTTTGTGGGTTGTTATAGGTTATTCGGGTGCGTTAGTACAATATGCAAAGGAAGATTATTTCAGTCGAATCCAAAACTTTCGAGTTCTATGGCAAAGAAGGTCGAGGGGTGTGGGCTGCGGAAATTATTGAAAGAGGGAGGGGATTTTTAGTAGAGCTTCAATTGGAGGAGCGAGTTTTTTGGTAGCTTATCTGCATCTTGCCTATTGTGTGAAGATTGAGGAGGAAAAATACCGGGTGGATCATTGCCAAGGATCATCAAGCGTGTTCATCGTAGAGCGGCAGAGCAACGAAAATGGGATGTTTATATCCTTATCAGCAACTCTCTCTCTGGGTAGTAGGAGACGCTGGATTATTTTCCCCATGGGTAGGAAGGGATTTGGGTGGTGTGGGGTGCTTGAAGCCTTGAAATCAATCTCACCTCTTCAAATAAAAACCTCACCTCATATACCATTGTCTCGGAAGAATCAGGGAGCCTATGATTCGAAGATATCGGCTGAGTTGAGACCCCCTTTACCTCCTCTAGCTAGCACATTTCCACTGTAGCCTACTAAAGAACCCTTACCTTTGGGTTGGTGAGATATTGCCGTTGTATGTGCTTTCCCAAACTCAATTGCTAGCTGGTCTGAGCTAGAACTGGCAATCTATGCTCTTCTCCCGATCGATGATTGTCCGTCTCTTATTCCTTACGAATTTCGTAAGAGGATAATCATAGTGAAACACTTAGCTTTGATTCTTGACCTTTGTGCTTGAGAGGCTTGGCTGCTGCAGGACGGAGGTTCCATCATCATGAATTGGTGGTGGCCGGCTTCGAACCAAGTTCCTGATAGTTGGATACGGGCATTGTTTTGGATAAGGATCCAGGGTCTCCCCCTGCATCTCTGGAGGCTGAGATCCTAGTCGGTATCGAGGATGCCTATGGAGGTACGTTGGTCATAGATCAACATTCGCTATCTTTGTCAGATCTCCGTCAAGCTCGCATCCGTATAGCAACAACAAGTAGGGATTGTATCCCTCGATCAATGAGGATTCTAGATTTTGGTTGTTTTCATACCATAGTCATCTCTCTGCTCTCGTTAGAAGAAGTGGGGTTTTCCAGTGACCCGAGGGATTTCCGGTGTCTGGCGGGGGAGGGAAATTCAAAAACAACATTTGAGATAACCAGTTCCGTACTTGAGGAGCCCATTGTTCGAGTGCAACGTGTTCTTAAGGAGGTGGCAGCTCACCCACCCCTACCTCTTCAGCACAGAGGGGTTGTATCAATGGTACCTCACGTATCACCCAATTACGATAGGATCTTAGTGGCTGATTTAGCTTGGAAGAGGCGTGGCAAAGAGGTACTCGAGGCTGGGAGTTGCCTAGAAACTGTGTTTGATGAGGTGAAGGGTATTAGCAGTTGCTCTGCCAACATAGCTTTATGCTATGTCAAAGGAGCTGCTCTAGAGGAGGTTGCAGAGGGTTGTAGGCGGGGCAAACAACAGCTACCAGTCATTGGCAACCAGATCGCCGGGGAAGGGAAATGAAACTCTAATGCTCTGACCTCCTTGAAGGCTATAATCACGGCGAGCTCGGAAAAGATCACTATCAGAAAGGGAAAAAGAGGATTTTCAAAAACTATCAGAAAGGGAAAAAGAAGATTAAAAAAAAAAAACCAAAAGAGGAATCGAAGAAGACGAAGGGTAAGATGGGAGAATAAAGGTTTCTCCCAGTGTGAAGCTCTGTCTCAAAGTAGGGTGGTTCTCGAAACGACAAAAGCAACAAGGGAGTAGATATCTCGAAGTCGGTGGGTGGGGATACCACCCAGCTGGCATCCAGCCCTAATGGCCTGAGATCATCTTAGGGAGTTTAGAGAAGCCATCACTTCAGGGCCTATTTTATTGGCTAACTCATTGGGTCCTGTTTTGACTCAGCCCAGTCCTTCGGGCTTCGCCCTTTCAATATCCATTGGGCCCTCTGGATTTGGGGGTGGTTTGAACCCCGGCGAAGTGGACACTTTGAGCCCTAGGGAGGGTAACATGTGTATAACTCCAAAACATATCAGCCCCCCACATCTCATACATAGAGCCTTCATTGATCCAGGGAGTTTTATAGGGGGAGGATACCGGTTCGTTTTTGATGAAGGGGATGCGTGAAGGCCACCAGGGTGCATGTCAAAGATCGGTCTCTTAGGCCAGTTCTTATAAGTTTGCATCTACTCCAGCCAATGTTCCCAATCTAGGGCTCGTTAGTAAGGGTTTTAGTGGTGGGGTTTTGGGCATCGTAGCTCTCAAGGACAAGGTAGTGAGGGGCGAGGAGCATGGTAGTACAATTTCCGCTCTTCCCCAGAGGGTCATAGACCGGTAGCGGATAGCTCGGGTAAGTGTATATCAAGCTTGCCTTCTCCAATCCCTTCAGGGAATGCTATCGTGGGAAGATTTTGGTCAGACGACGTGAAGGTCCCAGAATTGGAAGCATATATGCCTCTGGTTTTTACCGAATTAGCCATCGCGTCCAAGCCAAGAGTGCAGGTACTTGTGTCCAAGCTTCTTGACCTCTTAACAAGTGGGCCTGATGGTGTCGTGTAGGTAGTTGCGCACTTGGGAGAAGTGTACTGTGGTTAGAATTCACCTTTCTCGTCGTTAGCCCAGGGGGCCACCAGTACAGGCAATCCGAGTCCACCGGCCACGAACTAGAGCCCTTTGTTAGGTCCAGAAAAAGTGCTGGAAGCATAAAGGGGCCGTTTCAGTTCTGTAGATTCTGAAAGTTGCCATCCCATGAATCTTAGTCCAATTTGTTTTAAGGAAGTATCGTCGGGAAGGGGTGTAAAGAACTAGGGCTTTCCTGGCACAGAAGGGGATGGGATTCCCCCATTAGCATTGCCTCCAACTAGGGGGATGGAAGTCAATGTGTAGATCACCCCCAGTCCTCTTCCTTTGGAAAGTACGTCTCAACCCTCTTCTCTTTCTATCCACCCTATCTAGTTTCGAGACCTGAATAGGGAGTTGAGAGGGAGTGTTCCATGCTCATCTGTTGTGAATAATTATTCTTTGGTGCATTTATATGGAGTTTTGATACCTCAATCAAATGAGAAAATGGCTTTTGGTTTAAGGTGCAGAACAGTGTAGGGTACTAGTGATCTTTCTGAGATGGTCAGGAAACCAAAGTCAGTGACTTCAGTTCCTCTTCCTGTTTTACCCTATGAGGCCCAGGGGGTGTCCAGTTATGTATCCAAAGTTGAGTAAGGAGGAAGTATCAGAGTGGGCAGTGTGTCAGATGGTTGGTTTGGGTATGCACTTAGGGATTTCCCTCGAAGGTCAGGAGGCGGAGGCGGAGGCGGAGGCTAGGGCTTTGTTCCAAAGAATCGAAAGGGAGGAAGTCAAGGGGATGGTTCAACCCATTCTCAAACCCAATGTAGGCCAGAGAGGATCCTCAACATCGGAGTTGAGGAGATTAGAGTGTAGTGTTAACTACGACAAAGCTCACCCTAGAGGAGTATTATGTGGCCCAAGGTCGAGTAAGGATCATAGATTTCTTAGATGACTGGTCTTTCTATTATCTCTTGGAACATTTGGGGCATGGGTTAGTTGAAGAAATGAGTAGCTGTTAAGCAATTTTTGAAAAATCTAAGAAACCGTCAATTTTGTGCATTTAGGAGACAAAGTTAAATGTCACTCGCGAGTTTCATATTAGGGATTCATGGGGGAGTCCATATCGGGGTTGGATCGAACTTTCGTCGTTAGGGACTTCTGCGGGGGTTTTATTACTGTAGGACAAAGCTAAAGTGGAGGTTTTAAATACAAAAGTGGGGGCCTACTCAATCTCTATTCTATGTAGATTGGTCTGGGAGGACTCTCAATGGGTCTTCACCGGGGTGTACGGGCCTTCGGGGGGCTCAGTCGGTATGACTCTTTGAAACGAATTGGATGATGTCAGTGTCAGATGGGGGACCCCGTGGTGCTTAGGTGGAGATTTCAATAATATACGATTTTCTTTCAAGAAGAAAGGGGGTTGTGCTATTTCGACTAAAATGAGGCGATTTGGGGAATTCATTTTTCGTCACGGTTTGATAGACTGTCCGGTAAAGGGCCCAGTTCACTTGGTCCCAATCTGGCTCTAACCTGATTGTGAGCTAGTTCGATAGATTCTTAGTTGGCCTCGAATGGGAAAATAACTTCTCTAATTTCATTCAATCTTCCCTACCAAAGCCCATCTCAGATCATATGCCTATTATCTTGGAGTCGGGGTGTTTCTCTGGGGTCTTAGCCTTTCGTTTCGAGAATATGTGGCTTGAAAATGAGAGGTTTGAGGTTTTAGTGGCTGAAGTGTGGAATCTCCACAATGGGTGGGGGTCGGCTAGTACTCGATTCGACATGAAACTTAAGGCCCTCAAAGCCAGATTGGAAATTTGGAATAGAGAGGTGGTTGGAAATGTCCAAGATTGGCTTTCAAGTTTACCAAGGGAGATCTAGATGCTTGACTCCCTCAGAACTTAGGGATAGAGAGGCAAAGCAAATGGAATACGTTTTTGTACTCAAAATGGAAGAATGAGTTGGAAACAGAAGGCCAGAACCCTGTGGCTCAAAGAGGAGGACCGGAACGCCAAGTTCTTCCAGAGAACCACCAACTTCCACAGGAAAAGAAATTTTATCTCCAAGTTGAGAGTGGGAGGGATTTGGAAGGAGTCGAAGGGAGCAATTGCAGATAGTGTAATATACTAATATCATACTGCATGGATTTGTATTGTGAAAGAGAAAGTTGGCGTCCACGATTGGATGAGTTACACTTTGTTGGTTTGTCTCTTGCCCAGAAGGGGACTTTGGAGGCTCCTATCGAGGCGGAGGTGCTTGGAGTACGTTGAGGTTTTTGCGAGGGATAAGGCGCCTTAGCCTGATGGATTTACCATAGAGTTCTATAGGGCCTGTTGGGAGATAGTGGAGAGTGATTTTATGGAGGTGATGAGGGAATTGTATGACTCGGGTCGCTTTGATAGAATGGTCAATAGTACATTTTTTCTCATAATCCCAAAGAAGGAAGGTGGTGTTGATCGAAAAGACTTTCGTCCCATTGGTCTGGTTAGCAGTATTATATTTACAAAATCCTCTCCAAGGTCTTGGTTGCTCGCCTAAAGTTAGTGATGACATCCATCATCTCTCCTCAACAGGGTGCATTTGTAGGGGGTGTCAATTGTTAGATGGGATATTTGTTACTAATGAATGCATTGGCACACATCAAATCTAAGATTCTAGGGCAACTTTGTAAGGTGGACATGGAGAAGGCCTATCATCATGTAAACTGGGACTTTCTAGATTACGTTATTGAAAAAGTATCCGGTGATCTCCATTAAGGATTGGTGGAGTAGATAGGCCAACCATCCATCCTTTCTAAAGGATGATGCTAGGCTAGCTATCTGAATTAGTACCACTCTTTGGTGTATATGGAAGATGAGGAATGCAGTTATCTTTGAAGCAAGACCACCAAACCCAACCTCGACCATTATCCAAGCAGAATCCCTCATCAATTATTACCTATCTATACATGGTACAAGCTTTCGAGCTACTACTGATATCCATAAGTGATGCCCCCCTTTGGAAGGAAGTATTAAGGTGAATGTGGATGGGGCAGCACTAACTACTGGAGTAGCGGCTGGCTTTGGGGTTGTAGCTTGAGACCATGAGGGCCTCATTGTTTGTAGTTTTTGTCAAGCCCTGTCGGGAGGATCAGCTCACATAGCGGAGGCAGAAGCTTTAAGGGCTGGGGTTCAACTGGTACTCATCAAAAAATGGTCTAACGCAATGGTTGAATCAGATTCTAAAGAACTAATTGACTTCCTCAACGGGGACAACAATCTTTACCACTCTGAGGTTCATCCTATCATGATTGATATCTTGAACAAAAGACACAATTGCGATGCATTGGGCTTTAGATATGGTCATCGCACTACTAATTCCATGGCTCACAACCTAGCGTAATTGGCTCTTACTGATAGTCTTCACAGTCTCTCTTCTGTAAGGGCCTTTGCCCATTCGGACAGGGTCCATAGTTCTTAGGTTGTGAAAGTTGACTTTTATCAAAAAAAGAAAAAAAGAAACCCAAATCAGGTATTGAGTCAAGAACTCACAATCAAGAAAGGGGAGGCTAGGTCTTCCAAAAGGTTTATCTACCCTATTTTAGTTTTAACAAATTATTAACTAAGGGAGGATAAAGATAAACATAGAGTGCGAAATAGAGAAAGACAATCAAGCCACAACACAAGGGATTTTAACGTAGAAACCCTTTCGGGGAAAACCACAGGACCTAGTCTAGCAAAGAGATATCACTAAGACAAAGTCAGTGTAGTCAAGGTGTCTAGGCGAGGCGCTGCCTCGGCGACGCCCAGGCGCTGCCCAGGCGACGCCCAGGCGCTGCCCAGGCGACGCCCAGGCGCTGCCCAGGCGACGCCCAGGCGCTGCCCAGGCGACGCCCAGGCGCTGCCCAGGCGACGCCCAGGCGCTGCCCAGGCGACGCCCAGGCGCTGCCCAGGCGCTGCCCAGGCGACGCCCAGGCGCTACCCAGGCGATAAAAATAATTAAATTATATATATATATATTATATACAGGTACATATAATCATGATTCAAAATATTGGTATTGGTTGCCGTATCGGTAAGTCTAAAACAGGATACGTATCGACGTATTGGATCGTATCGGATGGATATAACGGAAAAAGTTAGGATACTCTAAGAAATGCTTGATACGCAATGAAAAACTTGGATACCTTGCATAAAATTTCTTTTAATGTAAATATAAGCTATTAACAAATTAAATGAAGGTCTCAAATTATGTTTATAATCATACATATGAGAGTTGATAATTTTATTACTTAAAAAGGCGTGCATGTTGTGTTGATAAGAATGTATGAAAATACAAACCATAGTCACTTAGCTAAGTATAAGAAAAATAATTTAGTTATTAAAACCTTATATTCAATGAGTTAACTAAGAATGTATCGAATTACAACAATAAATTTTAAGCTTAATATAAGTCTTTCTATGCTAAACTGTTACACTTAGTTGACTTTTTGATCTTGTAGATGAAGATATTTCTTAAGACTAAAGTATGAGAGTTTTTATGCCAAGCTTTTGAGTTTTGGTAATTTTTTGTATAATAAAGTTTATGAAAATTTTGATATTTGAGAAATATCTTATTATTTGAAAGTTGAAATTTTGACTCAGTCCTTAAAATGTGCTAAAAAGAGGATTTTGTTCTTGAACTGAAAGTCGACTTTTTATTCTTCAGGAATTTGGATTAAGATAATTTATATTAAATTCAAATAAGGGGATAACCTTATTTGCATATTAATATCTTAAGTAAATGAAAGTAATATTAATTTCAAATCATTTACTTAAATAATATTTTATATAAATAAGTTGTGCGTATCAGGTCTGTGTTGTGGATGTAAGTATACATGGAAGGATAGAAAAAAATAAATTGAAAAAATATCAGGCATGTATCGGTCTGATACGGGGGATTTTTTTTTTCAGCGTATCAGTGTATCGGGTAGCTCTAAATAAGATACGTATCGGCCCGTATCAGTCGATACGTATCGATATTTTAAACCATGCATATAATATTAATATATACACATAACAATTCAAACATCTCAGGGTTGATAATAATCTAGACAAATTAACATTTAATATTGTAATGCTTAAATATAAGTCTTTTTTTGTTAATCTATTAGTTGACTTTTTGACCTGCAGATGAAAATATTTTTAAAGACTAAAATATATCTTTTTTTACCGGACTTTTGAGTTTTAGTATTATTTTGTTAAAGTAGAATTTATGAAATTTTAATTTTTGAGAAATACCTTAGCATTTGCAATTTGAAATTTTGACAAAGGTGCTAGAAAGCGAATTTTGTTCTTGAACTAAAAAGTTGACTTTTTATTCTTTAGGAATTTGGATCTAAGATAATTTTAATTGAATTCAAATGAGGATATAACTTTATTTACATATAAATAGCTTAAGTAATTGAAAGTAAAGTGTAAAACTATTTACTTAAATGATATTTATATGTAATTAAGCTTTAAAACTGTAAAACAGACTAATTGTTAAAGGGTCCAGATGAACACTGCCCGCCTAGAGAGGTGCCTAGGTGGTGACAGTCCAAAATTGCCTAGGTGACCGCCTAGGCAACGCCTTGATTACACTGGACAAAGTACCATATACTTACAAGACTCGAACTGAACTCAACCGGACTCGAAACTACGATCCTCAGTACTCAGTCCTCTATGCCTTGAAAAGTAATCACGATCCTGCAAGACTTGTAATCAATTGGAATAGTCAGTTCTTCTCTTGTGTCTCCACAACAATCACGATCCTTCTTAGATCAATCTTTGTCGCAAAGGCTCAGGATCACACCGGTCAATTGTTCTTAACAGAACGAGTTGATAGTTAATTAAACAAATCCTAGTTTGAATCCTAGCAATGGAATAAACAAGCAAACAAGGTATACATAAAGGCTTGCAATCTCTAGGGTGGAAGAGGAGAGGAGAATGAGTTTGGCAAAACCCTAAATTTCTCAATAAAACTCTCTCTAAATCTCTAAACTCCTTAGGGTCGAATGAGGATCAAACACTACTATTTATAAATAATTACAGACTTCTAAATGAGTAAAAGACTGAAAATCACGATGGGCGGTTGACCCCTCTAATGGGCGGTTGAACCCCTAAAAGACAACTCACTGGAAAAATTCCCCATTCAAAAATCTGCATGGACAGTCAACCGGTAGGCTAGTGGTCGACCCCTCAATGTATACTGAGAGTGGGCTGTTGACCGACCTGCACCAGTTTTGCCCAGGAACCTTTATTTGAGGCTCCAATTGGTCTAGCTAGTCACTTAAGGAATATATAATGAATCTAAGTCAATTCTCCTTATGGTAACATGGTATTTGTCTTGGATGCTTGAAGGCAAGGACTCAAGACACACTATGCTTTGACAACGAAATAAGCCAATATCAAAATATGGACTTACAATTATAGGTAGGATGAGGTTTGGGTAAAAGTGGAGGCAATGGATGCGGGTTTGTTTGTCCTCGGTGTCTTTCTTTGTCCTCCTAAA
Source organism: Tetracentron sinense (assembly GCA_015143295.1). NCBI lineage: Eukaryota > Viridiplantae > Streptophyta > Magnoliopsida > Trochodendrales > Trochodendraceae > Tetracentron > Tetracentron sinense. Next base: position 24,740,722 of record CM026552.1, read on the forward strand.
TTAAAGTCCGGTAGGGTATTTCCCTAGCTCTAGAGGTTTAAGACAGGGATACCCACTTTCTCCTTTTCTTTTTGTGATTATCTTGTAGGCTTTGAGCCAAATATTGTCTAGAGCAAAGGGGAGAGTGTTTGAAGGGTTTTCGATTGGTCTGAATAGGTTACGTTATCCCATCTTCAATTTGCCGATGATACCCTCATTTTTTGCAGATCTCTCAATGGAGATCTTTTCTATCTCAGATGCCTCCGTTGTTTTGAAACAGTGTCAAGTCTGCGAGTTAACTTGGGGAAATCAGAGATTGTGAGTGTAGGTTAAGTCCTTGATATAGATCTCCGCAATTTGCCTAGGTTGTTCTACTCTTCCTTCCGTTTACCAAGGTATGGCGTTGGGCGCGAGTTTTAAAGCTAAAGCAGATTGGTCCCAAGTGCTGGAGAGAGTTTCCAAATGACTCTCAGGGTGGAAATCATCCTGCTTATCTAAAGGGGGTAAATTGACTCTTATCCAAAAAACCCTGAGCAGTCTCCTTACCTATTTTATGTCCACTCTAACCATTTCTCATTCTGTGGCTGCTTCTCTTGAGAGAATCCAGAGGAATTTTCTGTGGCATGAGAAAGGTGACAAATTCAAAATCAACTAATTGCATGGAACCTTATGTGTCGGCTAAATGAGAGTGAGGGTTTTAATCTCAAGTCACTAGTCTAGGTTAACAAGGCTTTGTTAGGGAAATAAATATGGTGATTTGGGGAGGAGAGGGATAGCTTGTGGCGTTCTTTGATTATTGCCAAATATGGGGAATCTTCGTGTTGGGTCCCGAGAGAGGTTAATGGCACTAATGGTCAGTCTGTGGAAAGGAATTATGGTCAACTCTAACTTGGTGGTGCCTTATTTCAGGTATAGAGTCGGGAGGGGGTTGGAGGTCAGGTTTTTGTGGATGTGTGGTGTGGGGACACTAGACTGAAGGATGACTTTGACAACCTTTTCATGCTAGCTTCTGATAGGAATGTCTTAGTTAAGGACATATATGAGACTACAGGTGAGGGGGTGGTATGGTGTCCGAGTATGCGTTGGGATTTGAATGATTGGGAAATTGAGGATATGACTCGACTTTTGGAGTGTGTTAACTCGATCTTCCCTTGTGCCGAGATTAGGGATAGTAGGAATTGGACTAGAGGTAACCATGGTCAGGTTTCAGTAAGATCCTGCTACAATCATTGTATCTTGTTCCCTCAGGGTCGTTTCCTCATAGGATTGTATGAAATCCTGATATTCCTTCTAAGGTATCGTTCTTCCTATGGAATGCGGCTTTGAATAAAATTTTGACATGTGATCATTTACAAAGTAGAGGATGGAGGATGGACAACCGTTGTTTCTTGTGCTTCCAAACTGAAGAGTTTGTGGATCATCTCTTATTGCACTGTCTTATTGTGTTTGGGATATGGGGGTACGTTCTTTCCCATGTGGAGGTATGGTGGGTCTTTCCCTCCTCCTTTCTCAACTTCTTATCTTGTTGGACGAAGGCAAATGTGGATTGTGCTAGAGAGGCGATTTGGGCAGTGCTTCCGGGGGCCATCTCATGGATGATTTGGAAGGAGCAAAACCTTAGGGTATTTGAGGATTCCTCCTCTTCAGTGGATTGTATTTGTGCTCGTATCCGTATGGTTTTATTGGAGTGGGCAGGGTTAAACTTCGATGTGGAAGCTGAGGGAGGTGTTGGGCTGATTATGATGTATTGGAGGCCCGAGGCTTCTTATGGTCGGGTTTATGTGCTTGTAAACTCTTCCCCCCCTTTGTCCTCTTGTAGTCTAGTGTTCTTCACTTTTTTAATATATTGAGCTTGGATATCGATCCAAAAACATAAAAAAATTAAGCATGCTTGATATTTTATCAAAATATTTTGATGAGTTTTAGAAAATCTAGAAATCTTGTGCTGTGTATGAGTTTTGATACTTCATTTGAATGAGTTATAGTTAGATTTTTCGTGTAAAATTTGGACCTTTAGTAGATTGAGTAATGAAGGTATTGTAGTAAAAAATTCAAGATGATCCACTGGTTATACACACAAACCACAAACACACTTAGAATATTATTTTATTTTATAATCAATATCCAATGTCTAAACAACTGATCAAAAAAAAAAAACTTGTGTTTAAACATGGGATGCCTCTAAAATAATCATACTTGTTTAATAAAAAATTAATTATTTGGATAATATGAGAGAGAATTTTGTTCTATGGTATTGGAGTATGAGTTAGATTGGAACTGCGCTCCCATTTTTGAGAGCGAGGTTTGGAGAAGGATTACTGCCAAAACTGCCAAATCGAGGTTTCGGAGCAGGAGCTGCACCCTATATAGGAGGTTTCAGGCACTAAGCTATTTCCTTTCGTGTTGGGTTTTAAAGAGCTTCATAAAGATTTCCAAACAAATTTCTAAGTTTAAGTAGGAAGTTTGTTCTTCTGTCCTTACACATTATTAATATAACAGCAAAACATATTCTCAACCATTCAGTCTATGCTGCTTATTTTCTAAAATTTTCTCTGTCTCCTTACATTCAACTATTGGAATTGAAGGTTGAGGATGTCATTCTAAAATACAAAGACTTGCATGAGAAGCTCGAAGTGATACCTTCATCAACATCATATGAGAAGCTAATTACATATTGTTGTGGTTCGTTGAAGGTATGATCCACCTGAATATCAAAAAGATTAAACATTTAAGTCATTAAGGTTTTTCTTCTTTTATTTATTTTATTGCTATTAATTTTTTGTAAAATTTCTTTTGAAGTCTTTAGAAATGAGAACTTGTTTCTATTATGACAACTTCATGATGTAAAATCAATTTTATTTAACTATTAATTAGTTTGAAGATTCGTTTAACATTGGTTGTAGTCTTAATGTAGGTGCATGCGGCTCTTGATATAGTTGACCAAATGTGTCAAGCAGGTTTCAGCTTACCTATCGAGACTCTCCATTCCATTTTACGTGCATGTGAGGATGGCTGTGAGTTTGATTTGGTATGTTGAAAATTTTCTTACATCTAATTGTGTTGCATATCAGATGATATTTGGTGTCTTTTTTCTTATTATGTTAAATTTTTTATGGTGCAATTGACGATAGTTGCTGATAAAGAATTTTTGTGTCCCATTCAAGTTCATCAGATGATATTTTTCTTATTGTTATATTAATTTTTTTATGGTGTAATTGTTAAATCTATAGCATTCCTAATGTTGTGCTTGAGTGGCACATAAAAGTTCTTATCAGTTTTTGTGTGTGCCTAATCTATGTATTTTTCTAGCTTTGCAACCTCTGTAATAAAGTTAAAGAGGCAGATATCAAGTGTGGAAAGGGGAGATATTGGGGAGCCTTTGTGATATCTCGGGAAATGGATAAAATATATTCTATTTGGTAGTTGCATGTGGCGATTGGGGTTTATGCATGAATTTTCAAGGTGCACTGTATATGTGATATCGGATGTGAAATATCTGAACACCTAATCACTATGGCGTGCAAAACTTGTGCAACAAGATAACTATCTCAATAGTTATGTCATATTTCTCGCTGCTGGTTTCTAGCCTTCATTCGGTTTAGCAATGTTCTGTTTGGTATGGAATATGGATTTAGTCAAATATCGAATATTGATCAAAAATTTATTTTTCCCCTTTTATTGCCTTCTTCATGTATGTCCACTTGCAAGGATTTTGTGACCATGTGTATTTATATTTATTAGTCTAATGTGCTGTGTCAATTAATAATGTGCAAATAGAGAAATCTATGTTATTATTATCTAAGATCTTCCACTATTACTCCTTATGATTATATGGACTATTTTCTGTTGTACTTGGGTAATATTGTAATGTTCTAAGCTCATTTTCGCTACATTTGATCCAAAGGTTCACCGTATCTATTCAGTGACTTGTCGCCATAACTTGAAGCTAAACAGTGAGACCTTTAGGAGTATGATAAATTTGTGCGTCAGGATGAAAGATGTAAGTTTCCACACACTTCCTGATATGTATGTTTAGACATATTTCCCTTTTTAACATTAGCCAAATTAATGCTTTTTTTTGGTAATTAGACGGTTTGAAAGTGAAGCATAGCTGCTACTTATGTTTTTTGTTTTTCTATTCTTCCTATTTTTCTTGTTTTTGGTTGCAGTTTGAAGGTGCATATGGCATGCTAAAGGATCTGGAAAAAATGAATTTGATGCCCACAACAAACATGTACAATATTATTATGGCTGGATTTTTTCGAGAGGCAAGCAATTTTCATCAGTTCTTGAGATGCTCTTGCTGTTGGATGTTTTTAAATTCTTTAATTCTTACAGCAGGTAGTGATTTATTAGTTTTGCTTTGTAGCATGATTTATGACACTGTTTTCACTGTGTTTCATGGTATTAAGCTACACTTGATGGGCGATTTAGTTTATTACTATTTTTCTTTCATCTGTTTATAAATTGAAGTACACAATTTCCAAGTTCTAAATTTGGATTTCTTGGGAAATTTCTCTGGTCAGATATTGGAATTAATTCTTGAAAATATTGATAAATCATAATTTACAAGAAGTTTCGGGATTTTTTTGCGTTCAAACTTTGCAAAAATTAAAAAGTGGGGAAAATAGAAAACACAATTTTTGTTGGACCTTTAAGAAATCATAAAAGAGAAACACACACTTAGGCATAAAAAAATACAAAGAAGACTGAAACATAAGAGATGTATCGTATTTCATACATGATAATTGTGAAGCACTAATACAACCATTCTTATATCACAAGACACATTACATATAAAAACATTAGATCTTGGGATACTATTCGTCATCCTAAAAGTAGTGGGGGTCTGAATTTGAAATCTTTAGTTCAAGTGGATAAGGCTATGTTAGGAAAATGGTTTGGAAATTCGGGGAGGAGAGAGAGTTATGGTAGGCCGTCACAGTGGCAAAATATGGGGGAGCATTCTTGTTGGATCCCGCATAAGGTGAAGAGTTCCTATAAGGTAGGTCTGTGGAAGGCAATGGCTGTCGCCGATCTAGTGGTGCCTAATTTTAGTTTCAAGGTAGGTAGAGGAACTGATGTTCGGTTTTAGAAAGATGTGTGGTGTGAGGCCGACAAATTAAAAAGATGCTTTGGGTAATATTTTTCTCCAAAGTTGAGGTGCAATTTAAACAATTGAGAAATTGAGGATTTGGGCCGTCTCTTGTCACGTCTTGGGTCTTCCCCTTCCTTAAGACATGGACTATAGAATTTTGTTTAGAAGCAACAATGGTTGATTTTCAGTGAGATCACTACTAGTATCGTTTGAGTTAGCGCCTTACACATTTTTTCCTCATAGAATTGTGTGGAATCCAGGTATTCCATCCAAAGTATATTTCTTCTTTTGAAATGCCTTTTTGAATAAGATTCTTACTTGTGATCACTTAAAGAATAGAGGGTAGAGGATGGTTAATCGCTGTTTCTTGTGCCTCCAAGCGGAAGAGACAGTGGATCACTTGCTCTTGCACCGCCTTATTGTGGGTATCATCTGGGGGTAATTCCTACCCCGAGTAGGTGTGGATTGGGTCATCCCTTATTCCTTTCTTAATTTATTCTCTTGTTGGTCTTTGGTAAGTGAGGATAATGTGCAGGGCAATTTGGTTGCTTCTTCCTGGGACCATTGTGTGGACAATATGGAAAGAAAGAAATAAGAGAGTGTTTGAAGACTCTCCCTTTTCTCTTGCTCGTATACATTCTCAGATTCGTTTATTCGTCCTAGATTGGGCATGGAAATACGAATCGCAGAAACTGATAAGAAATGGGCGATACGTATAGGTTTTGGTAGTTCATTTGACAAAACACTAAAACAAGTTAAGATTTCAAAGAGCTCTAGAGATGTACGTTAGCATCCGTGAGGAAGGCACAAGTTAGCAAGATTTTTTCTAGAATTTTTTAGGGTTTTATGGAAACCCCTCGGGATGCAGCCACCGTTGGTGGTGGCTCCTCCTCTCGTCCTCCAGATCCGAAGGTATCGTATGCCCAGGCTCTTGGAGGTTTCAACTGATCTGGCATGCTGAACGACCCTTTATCAAAGGAGCCATTAAACTCAAGGGAGATCAAAACAGCATCAGTTTTTCAAGGAGAACCAGCACTGGTTTTTTCAGCCGATGAAATAGAAAGGTCCTCTACTCCATTAAAGTTTTCTCTTATTGCGAAGTGTGCTTACGGGAGACCTTCCATTGCTGCTATGAAGATTTCCATCAAGAAAAAAATACACACTCGTTTGGAGTTCTCTATTGGGATCATGGATACTAGGCACTTTCTTCTAAGATTTGAAGCATAATCAGATTTTCTTGCGGTTTGGCTTAGGGAGTTCTGTAACGTTGAAGGAAAATTGGTTCGATTCATTAAGTGGTCACCTCACTTTAAATCTGGTGTAGAAACATCCATAGTTCCGGTTTGGGTAAACCTCCCTGGAATTGCTCTCAACTTCTTCAATACTAAAGACCTATCATCAATAGGGAGTTTGATAGATAAAGTGTTACTGGTAGATGGGCCGACTCGGAGCATTACCAGACCAAGTTTGGCCAGGATTTGTGTGGCGATGGATGTAAGCAAAATAAAACTTGACAGATGATTTTGGTTAGGGATGGGATCCTTGGGTAGATGGCAGAAGTTCATTTATGAAAAGGATATATCCTTTTGCTCGAAGTGTCAAAAGTTAGGCCATAGTTAAGATCAGTGCAAATCAGGCAACCGCAAGGGGCCAAGCCACAAATTGATTAGTGAAGGAGGGTGGGATAAAAAATCTGCAAGCACTACGGGTTCAGAGGATAATATGCATAATACAGGAATCCACTCTTACTTGGGTAGCGAAATCCTTTGAGAGGAACCCAAGAATGGTGGAAAGCGAGGATACTTCTGTTCCAGGTCCCTCAAAATCTGATTTTCCATGGGATTGTATCAGATCCAATGCTCCAACTACAACAAAAGTTATATTGGAGAAAGAGACTGTCTTGGTGAATAAAGGTGAAGTAGAATTGTAGAACCAAGGTTCTGAATATCGGTTTCGCATGTCATTTCGAGCTGTGGAAAAAAGATATAGCGAGGATATTTCGCAAGATATATCGATATCGCGGGAATAATATCGCACATGGAGGGAAAAATAAAAAAAATAGTGAAAAACATAGAATTTTTCAATGAAACTTCAGATTATGTTAAAATAGATGTTAATACACATCTGAGAATCAAAAAATTAAAAAAAAAAAACAATGTATATAAGAGATATAGTGAGAAGGGGACCAAAGATGTGCGCTGACGGTGACGACAATGCATGATTCACTAATATTGATGTAACTTACATTAAAAGTTTCATTCATTTCTCAATCAAGCATAACAATTAACTCAAATATAATCAATTTCATATATAATAATTAATACATCAATAATAGAATCTCTAACCCCTTTTAACTCCCTTTAACTATGGTTAAGATTCACTAACCCTTAGGATTAAAGCATCTAACCTTTGTTTTTTAGAAAAAAACTCCATTTAACTGTGGTTAAGATTCATTAACCCTTAGGGTTAAAGCATCTAACCTTTGTTTTTTAGAAAAAAATTAAAAAATTAAACATGATTTTAACTGTGTTTAAGGTTCACTAATCCTTAGGGTTAAAGCATCTAACCTTGGTTTTTAGAAAAAAAAGTTAATGAGTCTCCCTTTAACTCCCTTTGACTATGATTAAGATTTAGACCCTTGGGGTTAAAGCATCTAACCTTAGTTTATTTAAAAAAAAATTAACGTGTTCCCTTTAACTATGGTTAAGATTCAAATTCAATAACCCTTTAAGGTTACAACATCTAACCTTCATTTTTAGTAAAAAATTAACCATAGGGGTTAAAACTTATTAACCATAGTTCAAGAGCAGTTAATGAAGCTTTGTGAGGTTATGAAATATCTCAAGGGCATAATAGTTATTTTATTAATAATTACAAATGAATGAGATCTAAGGGTTGAAGTTATTTGTCTTTTGGAAAACAAAGAGTTAATTTGCAAAATTGTTATACATAACAGTATATTTGTTAATTAGAATAAACTTAGCAGCTGATATGCAAAAACCCAACTTTAAAAAAAAACCAAACTCTCGTCTCATGCAATCAAAAGAAGGAAAGGGCAAAGCTCTGCCCAGACTCAGAGGAGAACAAAGACAAAGGGAAGGGCTAGGGCTTTCGACGACGGCGATGGCAGAAACGGTGGAGGCTACAGGTATGGTTCTTTCTTTCTCCTCTCTTCTTCTTCCTACTTTTTCCTCTCTTCTTCCTACTTTCTCCTCTCTTCTTTTTCTTTTTCAGCTTCAGACAAAGTGAACCCTAACCCTAACAGGGTTTCACGAAAAAAAATACCACCGCCAAAAAAAAAGAAAAGGGGGTTTTATTTTCCATATTGCTGTCTTTTGACTATATCGACCGATATTTACGAAATATCGGTCGATATTTACGAAATATCGGTCGAGATTGTCGAAAAATTGTAAAAACCTAAATTTCTGGTTCAGATGTCTCAACACCCTGCGAAGTCGATATATATCGTCGAAATTTGCGAAATTTCGACAATATTTTGAACCATGTGTAGAACATCATTCAGTATTGAAGACTATCGAGGGAAGATCAGATTCGCACAGAGCTATGGTGGTAGTAGAATCTACTCAACTAAAAGACCCCAAGGAAGGTGTCGGACCAGTAGAGAATCTTATGGATAATGAGGAAGTGCTGACTACAGAGAAGGCAAATTGTTGTTCAACTAAAGAAACTGAGAAGTAAATTCAAATAAGTAACTCAGATGACATTGCTCACATCCCAAAATTTCAATGCTAAAAGGAAAGAACCAATGCTAATTCTCAGTTGGATGAAGCAGGATTTTCGACAAGGTAGGTTAATGAAGCTGTTAATAATTTCCTTCTTGATGATCATGAGATCATCAGAGTATGCTTAGCTGTATATTAAATGCAATGCAATTCCAACAAAAAAATATCCCGATGAAGGAAACTGACCGCTACTCGGACCTCAGATATTATAAGGGATTGGAAATCGCGAATGGGAATGAGTTTTTAAAACAGTGCAAAGAGGTTTCATTGAGGAAAGGGAAATCCAAATGGCTGCAAAACCAAGAAAAGGAGAATAGCAATGAAGCTATCTTAAAGCAATTGCTGAATATTAGCTCTCCCAGAATCACTAGATCGAAGGTGTGAGCCGGCCTTCCTTCAGAAACCCCAATTCTCAATGATTAATTCCATCATATGGAATATTAGAGGAGCGGGTAACTCTAACTCCCGTTGTAGACTTAAGTCCCTTATTCTGGAATTGAAATTTTCAATTGTAGCTATTCTTGATCCAAAAAAAGATATGAAATTTCTTGAGTTTTGCAGCAAGCAATTAACTATGCATAATTTCATGGCTAGTGATGCTGATAACAGCCGGATATGGGTGTAATGGAAAGATGACATTTCTGTTTTACAACTTCTGAAATCTGAGCAAAGTCTATCCATGGTTATTTCATACAGAAATTCTGCGCCTGTTCGGTTCTCCTTCATATATGCAAAGTGTTCTTGATTCGACAGAAGAATTCTATGGGAGGAATTAAATCAAATTAGCTCGAGCAACTCTATGCTGGATAGAGTCCTATATAACTCAGCTTGGGAGAATAATTATATTCAAACTTCAGTCACTCACCTGTCGCGGACTCCATCGGATCATGCTCCTATTCTTATTGGCCTATCGTCTAGAAGACCTTCTAAGCCTTCGTCATTTAAATTCCAAATAAAGATCAGAATTTTTTTTGAGATAGTAAAAAAAAAAATGGAATATAAACCAGGCAGGTAACCCTTTAATTTCGTTTTTTCTTAAGCTAAAAAGTTTGGAAAGTGCTTTGGTGCAGTGGAATAGGGTGTCTTTTGGTAATATTTTCACTATTCTAAGAGCTTATGAGAGTAGAGTTGCAGAACTGGAAAACCAACTCGAGATCAATTGGAACAGTAACACTAGAGATGATCTTAATATTGCAAAAGAGGAGTTGAAGAATACCTTGATTATGAAGAACTATTCTGGAAGCAGAAATCAAAAGAGCACTGGTTGAAGGAGGGGGACAGGAATACTAAATATTTCCACGCAGTGACCAAACACAACATCAAGAGAAATACTATTAAAAGTATTATTGACTCTTCAGGGAACAATTTAGAAAGCAATGAGGAGTTGGGCCAGGCTGCAGCAAATTTCTTTCACAGGTCCCTGTTATCTGAAGGTAGCATTCTGAATATTGAGCTGTTTGAATGAATCCCTAACATTATTTCAGAGGAAGATAATGGAGAACTGTGTCGTATTCCTGATGGTGAAGAGATTCAAAATATTAGTCTCAACATTTCAGATTCTGGGGCTCCAGGCCCGAATGGCTTCACGGGGATATTCTTTAAGAAATGCTGGGAAATAATTAAAGAAGATCTGACTTTGGCAATTCAATATTTTTTCAAGCAAAAATTTATGCCTATAGCAATCAATGAAACCCTTATTTGCTTGATTCCCAAAGTGGAAGTGCCTGCATCATTCAGTGAGAGGAAGGAATATTGTGGATAACATTTCTATAACTCAAGATCTTGTCTCCAGTATTAACAAGGATGTTCTAGGGGGGGTAAGTTATATTAAAATTGGATATGGCTAAAGATTATGACAGGTTGGAATAGGATTTTCTTATTTCTATTTTGGCTAAATTCGGGTTCAGCACAGGTTTATAAATCTTATCGAAGGCTGCATTATCTCGCCTTTCTTCTCGGTCATCGTCAATGGGGAACTCAACAGGTTCTTTCAATCTTCCAGAGGGTTAAGGCAAGGTGATCCATTATCCACGGCTTTGTTTATTAGGGCTGAAGAAGCTTTGAGTAGGGGTATCACTAATATGTTCAGTTCGAGAAAAGTGGGTAATTTCATTTCGGCCAAAAGTTCCTCTCCCATCTCTCACCTTCTATTTGCGGATGATACTCTTATTTATTGCAATGGTCAAAGGAAAGGTATTAAAAATCTTTTTAAATTTCTGGAAATTTATGAGAAAGCAAAGAGCTCTCTCTATTCTTCTGAGAAAAGATCTAGAATTTACCAAAATAGAGTTAGTGGTGTTGCTAGAATCTCTCCTGGGTCTTTACCGTTCAGAGATTTGGGGGTGCCCCTTTACAACGGGAGGATGAAAACAGCTTACTTATGATTTCATAATAGCTGAAATTCAGTGTAAAATAGATGGCTGGAAAGGGAAATTGCTATCTTCGGGTGGTAAACTCATTATGTTAAAGCATGTTTTGTCATCTATGCCGGTGTATTCGCTCATGGGTACAGATTTACCTAAAGGGCTGATTAGAAGATTCGATAGCGTTTGCTCATCATTTTTTTTGGAATGATAGTGATGGTCACCACTGGAATCATTGGGTTGCTTGGAACACCATCTCGAGGCCCGTGAAGGAGAGGGAGAGAGGGGGGGGGGGGGGGCCTTGGGATCAGAAAAATTTCCGATGTAGTTACTGCTTTCAGAGTCAAAATGGTTTGGAAGCTTATCATGGAAAAAAGTTTTTCGAGCAAGTATTTTAAAAGTAGGTATCTTTGGAATAATCACCTATGGATAGTGGATATGTTAATGAAAGGGTCTAGACTGGAGGAAGATATAGCCATATGGATCAAGCCCACCATGAAAAATTGCAAATGTCTAATCGGGAATGGTGAAAGTATTGACTTTTGGTTTGATAATTGGTTTAATTCCAAACCTCTCATTGAGAAGGTTCATAGGTGCCCTAATCGGTTTCAGTGCGTTAGTGACGTCCTTATCAATGGCTCTTGGATTTTAAATTCCATTTAAGAGGATATTCATCCCCGAGATTATGAGGGCATCAAAATTAGCAATGAGACTATTTCCTTTTCTCCGGACAAAATAGCTTGGACTCTAGAGAGCTCCAGTAAATTCTCGATTAGTTCCTGCTGGAATAGCATTCAGGGAAACAATAGGAATATTGTTTGGGCTGGTTTTGTTTGGGATAGCTCTATTCCGTTGAAGATTTCCATTTTTTAATGGAAAATTTTCTTAAATGCAATACCGGTGGATGAAAATATCCAAAAAAAAGTATATTTCTCTTGCGAGCAAATGTGTTTGCTATATAAGAAGCCATCATTGGAATCCTTATCTCATTTGTTATGCCAAAGTGACATTGGTATTACATTATGGACTAAGGTTAGTGCATTACTTCAAATTCCTGTATGTGCTCAAGATTTTATCCAAACGCGTATGATGAGGTTCTATAATCTTAAGTACCATTTTGTGGCCTGGAGTCAATTGTGTAGGTCCAAAGAGAGCGGGGGCTTAAATCTTAAGTCCCTAGTGCAGGTGAATAAGGTGTTGTTAGGGAAATGAGTTTGGAGATTCGGGTAGGAGAGGGATAGTTTGTGGCTGCAGTGATCATAGCCAAATATGGGGAATCTCCATGCTGGGTTCCAAGAGAGGTGAAGAGTAGGTCAGAGTATTTGGAAGGGTATTATGGCCAATGCCAACTTAGTAGTGCCGTACACTCGTTTTAGAGTCGGGATGGGAGGTTTGAGATTAGGTTTTGCTTGGATGTGTGGTGTGGGAACACTAGGCTAAAGGACGAATTTAGCAACTTGTTCATGTTAGCATTCGATAGGAAAGCATTAGTTGGGAATTGTTATGAGAGGTTAGGGGAGGGGGTGGTGTGGGGTCCGAGGTTGCGTCGGGACCTGAATGATTGGGAGATTGAGGATATGACCCGCCTTTTGGAGAGGGTTGCTTCGGTATCCCCTTGTGCAGATATTAGAGACATCAGGATTTGGTTGCGAGGCAACCATGGTCGGTTTTCAGTAAGATCCCTCTTTCAGTCATTATATGTCGTTCCCTCTGGGCCGTTTCCTCATAGGATTGTGTGGAATCCCGGTATTCTCTCTAAGGTATCTCTCTTCCTATGGAATGCAGCATTGGATAAAATTCTAACAAGTGACCATTTACAGAGTAGAGGGTGGCGAATGACTAACCGTTGCTTCTTGTGCTTTCAAGCGGAAGAGCCTGTTGATCATCTCTTGTCACACTGTCTTATTGTGTCTGGGATATGGGGTTTCTTTCTTTCCCATGTGGGGGTAGCCTGAGTCTTTCCCTCTTCATTTCTTAACTTCTTATTCTGTTAGCCAAAGATGACTACTGATGGGGCTAGGGAGGTGATTTGGGCAATGCTTCCGGGAGCGATTTCTTGGATGGTTTGGAAGGAGAGGAATCTTAGGGTTTTTGAGGATTTCTCCTCTTCAGTGGTGCGTCTCTGTGTGCGGATCCGTATGATGGTGTTGGAATGGGCAGACTTAAATTTTGATGTGGAAGCTTTGAGGGTGGTGTTGGGCTGATGTAGTGTTTTTGGGCGGCCGAGATATATCTTGTTTGAGTTTATATGCTTGTAAACTTTCCCAATGTCTTTGTCCTTTCTTAGCTCCTATTTGTACTTCTGTGTTCTTTTCTATAAAGCTTATTTACCGATCAATTAGCAAGAGGGGCTCAATTAATGGGATGCTACTCCGTATTCTACCAGGTATTATTTGCTGGGAAATTTGGCTTGCCAGGAACTCTATTCAGTTCAATAACTCTCGAAGATCAGTTCAGATTATCTATAAGAGAATTTTAGAGGGGTTGAATAGTGTTGCTCAGAGTTGGGAGTTTCAAGAATCGGCTTTGCAATAAAGATATGGACTTTTGCCAGATTTTCCATATTAGAGTGCCCTATGTTAAGATGGCTAGGCCCATATTCACCAAATGGCTTTTCCCTTCCCCAGGCTTGTTTTATCTTAAATATTGATGGGGCTAAGGATAATTCTAGCAGGAGTGGAGGGGGAGGGATTATTCGAGATGCCGAGGGTAAATTTGTTTTTACTTTCCATTCTTTCTATGGGAATGGAACAAACAATTTGGCTGAGATTAGAGCAATTCATGATGGCTGCAATTTCAGTGATATGTTGGGTCTCATCAACATCAAGGTGGAAAGTGAATCTAAGGTGATAATCGACGTGATAAATGGCAAGGTGAACATTCCGTGGTGAGCTTTGTATTGGAAAAATGATATTGCTCGAATTCAGGATAAATGCAATATGAATTTTGATCATGTTTTCATGGAAAACAATCGATGTGCAGACTTGCTGGCCAATGAGGCCTGCACTTCCTCTTCAAGTAAAATCTTCAAGAACTTGGAGGAAGTTCCGGTTTTGCTTAAAGGAATGATAAGGACTGATACAGCCGGTTTATTGAATATTGGGGGCTAACTTTTGTTGTGATGGTTCTTATTTATTTAATAAACAGGTAGGGGTCCGCCAAACCCCCCTCCCCTTCCGGGAGGTGTTCTCTAAAAAAAAAAAAAAGGTTTTGGTAGCCCCTATACTACTGAAACGAAACGACCGATACGTATCATTTATTAGTAATTTATGTTTTTATTCATTGTGTAATTATAATTGTGTTTGCTACTTTATCTTTGAGTCACTTCCATTACTTTATATTTGGCAAATTTGGTTCCTATAACTTATTTTGTTTTTTAAAATTTCCATTCGTAGAGATGGGGTGGATTTGGGAGCGGTGTTGGGTTGAGATTGTTTGCAGTTTCGGTTTCTGTATTTTCAGCTTTCATTATCTTCTTTATGCTTTTGTCTTGAGTTTACGTTATTGTAAATTCATTTTCCTTTTGCTGTTTCTTTTGTAGTTCTCTTCTGATACATAAGATGAAATACATAAACCGTAATTTGTTCTCAAAAGGCTACATATAAGTTCAATGATTTAGACACTATATAACTAAATTTCTAAAGCCCTCAAGTTTCTTACTCTTCATCATCTTACATATAAGTTCAATGATTTAGACAACTTTAGACACTATATAACTAAATTTCTAAAGCCCTCAAGTTTCTTACTCTTCATCATCTTCTACGTGGGGACGTGATTGCCCGAACTGATTAAGATGTTCTCTTATTGAACTCCTAACTTCATGAGTACACGTTGGGTAGGGTTTCTCATTACAATAACCACCGGCTAAATATTCCTTAAACCGGTTTAAGCGGCAACCTCTTAATACAACTTTTGCAATGCTTACATCTCGTCCCACTCCCATGTTGGTGCCCTTCAACTGGGTTACCATGCTGCCATCCAATAACATTCGGCCTCCATCTTGGTAAATCGACCACATGTTTTATTATATATATACCTTGTGACATGAATTAAGTTTGCATAAGTCTATAACTTGATGCAAAACATACTTGTAATTCTTATATTTTCAATTTCACTAGACTAAATTCACATCTCGATAGAAGCTTCAGATTTTTTTTTGGTAACAGAGGGTGTCCCAAACCTTTAGAGGTAAGGACTAGTCCTTCAGACAATTTTTTTGATTGGAAGGGTATCAAATCCGGGTAGAGGGTGAGTGGTGGGAAGGCTAGTAAAGATCGCAGATAGCATCGTTCCCTTCTACCAAGAATTGTATAGGGAAGAAGAACATTGGCGCCCTAAATTAGATGGTCTCCCTTTTGAAAGCCTGCTTGTGGACCTTCGGGATGATTTGGAATGTGCTTTTGAGGAGGAGGTTTTGGCGGCCATCCAGGGCATGGCCAAAGATAAAGCTCCTGGCTCGGATGGTTTTACCATCAAGTTCTATCAGTCATGTTTGTTGAATATTGCCTTATGGGCTTTATGTTTATGTGTTCTATTTTATTCTTATACACTGTATGTTGGGTATACTATTAGTATCTCTTATATACTAATAGTATACCATTAGTGGAGTATAAATAATAAAGTATGGGAGAGAGACATACTCTTTCACTAATCTTTTCCCTAATTTCTTCTTCTTCCTCTTCTCTTTCTCTCAAACCCTAGACCTTGAAACCCTAATTCACAACTCTAAACCTAATCAAATAAACCCAACTTGGTATCAGAGCAGGTTGACAAACCAGAGGAGCGCAACCCTTCGTTGGAGATCACCAATCGTGCTGACATCAGCATGATGTTAGCTGTACGGATACTGTAGCAGTGGCGGTTGGTTTGGTTTATTGTCCCGTTTAATAGATCGTGATTTATCATGAATTGTGGTAATTTTTCTGGAATTTTTTGAACCTTGGAAGGGTATTTTTGAATGAAATTCTTTGAAAAATCAGAAAAAAATACAGTTTCGTTATTCGGAAACGTGCGCTTGATTTGGGTTTTTTTTTATGCTTCAAATTGGTAATGGTTGATCCATATTAAAATTATTAAGAGTTTGCCACGGGTCCTTCGATGATCAGAGAAGAAACGAAGTGCCGGCGAGGATTTTTCTCCTCCATGTTTACCCTTTTTTACAGTTCATCACTTTTCATGTGAATTTTTTTTTTTGTTAAAAATTCTGTTATTGCTAGTGGGTGGTCTTTAACAGCCTTGGTGATGTTTGAATGCTATTCTTGATGTCCCGTAAACCCCTATCAAATTAAGGGAGTGATTATAGAGTTTAAAACTCTATTTTGGTATGTTATTTGGAGACTTGTACAATTGGAGGTTTGTTTTTTGAGGTCAGATATGTACAAATTTACCCCGTGAGTAGTATGGCAGATGAATCTAAGGTGAGTCAGTCCTCTAGTATCCCTGTGTAGGGTAGATGAAGCATTGGGGTTAGTGTAAGTGATGCACCTAATCTCCAAATTACCACTGTGAAACTTGATGAAACAAATTTTTTGGCATGGTCTCAGTCGGCTACATTGTTTATTAAGGGCAAAGGGAAGATGAGTTATTTGAATGGTACCATTCCCACACCCAAGTCCACAGATCCAACCTATGCCAAGTGGGAGGCTGAGAATGCAGTTGTAATGTCATGACTTCTCCATTCTATGCAGTTGCATATCAGTAGTTCTTACTTATTTCTTCTTTCTGCGCACGATATATGGGATGCATGTCATAGACCTATTTTGAGATTGAAGGTTCTGCCCGGGTTTATGAGTTGTGTCAGAGTATTTGGCAACTCAAGCAGTATTTGGAAACTCAAGCAGGGGGATATGTCTATTCTCACATACTATTCTACTCTCCATCGTCTCTGGGAAGAGCTAGATCACTATCAGACCTTCAAGGCTAAGTGTCTTGAGGATGCAGCTGAGTATAAATTGATTGAACAAAACCGTGTATTTGAGTTACTTGCCGGGTTGAATATGGATTATGAATAGGTACGGGTTCAAATTCGTGGCAAAGATCCAGTCTCACCTCCCACCGAGGTCTATGCTTACTTACATCGTGAGGAGCATCGTCGTAGTGCTATGCTCCAACCTCCCACACTTGATAGATCTGCATTAGCCTCCTCATTCCAGAGTGGAGGCCGGAGTGGTGGATGTGGCCGAGGAGGTGGTCGGTTTGGATCCTCCGGATCTTCTTCTGATGATCGGGATAAACTTAAGTATGATAACTATGGGCGTACCCGTCATACGAGGGATACTTGTTGGGACTTACATGGTCGCCCTCCTCCACGGGCCTTTCTAGCGGTGGACGAGGGGATAGGGACAGACGATTTGGGGGGAGCTCGAGTGCACACTGTTATCTCCACTGCCCCAGTACCTGCTACTGCACCTCCTTTGGATAGTCCTGGTCTATCTAGAGATGTGTCTAGAGATGAGATCGATGCCTTCCGTCGGTTTATGTTACAGTTGGAGACTCCTAGTACTGCCAGTGCCGCTTCCGTCCCTTAATCAGGTACATCAGCCTCGGCCCTCAGTGCATTTTTTTCGGACCCTAGTCACTCCTGGATTATTGATTCAGGAGCATCTGATCATATAACTGGTATGTCCTTTTTTTCGTCTTACTTTATTGATTCTGGTAAAAATAAAATTAAAATTGCGGATGGTACATTATCATTTGTTGTGGGAAGGGGAGTGTTTCCGTCACACCCTCTATGTCCCTCTCCTGTCTCCTTCATGTTCCTAAGTTCACTTTGAACCTTTTATTTGTTAGTCATATTACAAAAACTTTGAATTGTAGCGTCACTTTTTTTCCTTCTCACTATGTGTTTCAGGACTTGGAAACGAAGATGACGATTGGTATGGGCCATGAGGAGCGGAGATTATATCTGCTAGAACATTTGCCTCGCATTGCTTCATCAGTCTAGTAGTTGCCTCACAGTGTTTGGAGTATTAGTAGCAAGGAGGAGTTGTACGGATGGCTCAGACGCTTAGGCTATCCCTCTTTTTCCCTTCTTAGGCGTTTATTTCCTTAGTTATCTGTTTCTAGTTTGTTTTCGTCTTTTCAATGTGAAACTTGTGAATTTGCAAAGCACTGTCGAACCTCTTATTCTTATAATGGTAATAAATGCAATTCACCATTTTCTCTTGTGCATTATGATGTGTGGGGACCATCCCCTGTTACTTCTTTTTGTGGGTTTAAGTACTTTGTTACATTTGTGGATGATTATTCTCGTACAACATGGGTTTATATGTTAAAATCTAAGGGTGAAGTTGACACTATTTTCCCGTCTTTTCACAAATTGATTGCTACTCAATTTAATGTATCAATTAAAGTACTTCGCTCTGACAATGGGGGGAATATATGTCTGTTAGTTTAGCCACTTTTTTTGAATCTCATGACATCATTCATCAGACTTCCTGTGCTGGTACTCCTCAGCAAAATGGTGTAGTTGAGCGAAAAAACCAGCATCTATTGGAAGTCACTCGTTCTCTTATGTTTGTTATGAATGTGCCTAAACCTTTCTGGTCTGATGCTATCTTGACTGCTGCATTCTTAATTAATCAAATGCCTTCCCGTATTTTGGAGTTTCAGTCTTCGGTTTCCCTGCTGTCTCCTTCCGCTCTTTTGTTTCCAGTGACCCCGTGGATCTTTGGTTGTATTTGCTTTGTGCATATAGCTCATTTTGATCGCACGAAGCTCGATCCTACGGCTCTTCGATGTATTTTTCTTGGTTATGCTCCTACTCAAAGGGGGTATAAGTGTTATCATCTCACTTCTCGTCGGTCATTTGTTTTTATGGATGTTACCTTTTTTGAGTCTACTCCATATTTTTTTGCCCCGAAGACATTTCTTCAGGGGGAGAGCTTTAGTGAAGAGATATCTTCTCTACCTATTCCTATGTTCCCCTTTCACAGTGATCACCGAATGTCTGAGGGTGATGATGGACAGGAGAAGTGTGAACCCTCAGTCAAGGAATTGTAAGTGTACAGGTGAAGACAGAAAGATCCTCATAAGCCCCACCAAGAGACCTCTTCTGATCCAGGTAACATTATTCTTTCTAGTCCTGACATTGTTGATTCTGAAGTTCCAATTGCTCTTAGGAAAGGTACTAGATCTTGTACTTTGCATCCTATTTTGAACTTTTTTTCCTATCATGCTTTGTCTACCTTCTATCGCTCTTTTGACTTGGCTTTGTCTTCTGTATCTGTCCCTCATAGTTTAGTAGATGCACTGTCCCAACCAGAATGGAAAAGGGATATGGAAGAAGAGATGTGTACTCTTGAAAAAAATGCTACCTGGGATATGGTTACCTTACCAAGAGGAAAGAAGCTGGTTGGATGTAGGTTGGTGTTTACGGTAAAACACTGCTCAGATGGCTCGATCGAGAGATACAAAGCCGCCTGGTTGCAAAAAGGTATACTCAAACTTACGACATAAATTATCAAGAGACATTTGCT
This sequence comes from Tetracentron sinense, assembly GCA_015143295.1. Taxonomy (NCBI): domain Eukaryota; kingdom Viridiplantae; phylum Streptophyta; class Magnoliopsida; order Trochodendrales; family Trochodendraceae; genus Tetracentron; species Tetracentron sinense. The sequence continues at coordinate 24,760,382 of CM026552.1, forward strand.
CCAATTGCAAAGATGAACTTAGTAAGAGTCCTATCTCTTGCAGCCAATCAGGATTGACCCTTGTTTTAACTTGATGTGAAGAATGCATTTCTTCATGGTGATTTGGAGGAAGAGGTGTACATGTTACCTCCTCCTGGTTTCAAATGTCCTTCAGATGAAGAGAAAGTGTGCAAATTGAAGAAAACACTATATGGATTGAAGCAATCTCCTAGAGCGTGGTTTGAGTGATTTCACAATGCTATAGTGAAGAATGGTTACAGGCAAAGTCAAGCAGACCACACATTGTTCCTCAAACGATTTCATCAGAAGGTGACTATCTTAATTGTTTATGTGGATGACATTGTAGTAACAGGTGATGATATGGATGAGATAGAGTCACTGAAGGGTAAGTTAGCGAAAGAATTTGAGATCAAGGATCTTGGTCTTTAAAAGTACTTTCTTGGGATTAAAGTTGCCAGGTCTAAGAAGGACATCTTTATCTCTCAGTGCAAGTATGTACTTGATCTTCTCGAGGAGACAGGCATGATGGGTTGTAAGCCATGTGATACACCCATAGACTCGAATCATAAACTCAATGTTAGGAGGTACCAAAGACTTGTTGGCAGACTTGTATATTTATCCCTTACTAGGCTAGATATTGCCTATGTTGTCAGTGTAGTCAGCCAGTTCATGCATTCACCAACTACTAGACACCTGGATGTGGTAAATAAAATTCTCTACTACTTAAAGTCGTCTCCTGGGAAAGGCTTATTATATACCTACAATGAGAACTTAAGGGTTGAAGCCTACACTGATGCAGATTGGGCTGACTTAGTTTCTGATAGGCGTTCTACTTCAGTGTATTCCACTTTTGTTGGAGGTAATCTTGTTACATGGAGAAGTAAGAAACAAAATGTGGGGTGTGTGAACTACTTTGGCTTCGACTACTCATGAGTGAAATTGGACTTCCTACTGAAGGTCCTATGGACTTATATTGTGATAATAAAACAGCTATTAGTATTGCTCATAATCCTGTGCAGCATGACCGAACCAAACATATTGAGGTAGATCGTTACTTCATCAAGGAGAAGTTGAAGGCATGTTATATTTGTACTCCATTTGTGAAATCTGAGGATCAATTGGCTGATGTGTTAACTAAGGGTCTTGTGAGTACTCAGTTTCGAAATATTGTTGACAAGTTGGGCATGAGTGATATCTACGCACCAACTTGAGGGGAAGTGTTGAATAAGGCCTTATGAGCTTTATGTTTATGTGTTCTATTTTACTCTTATACACTGTATGTTGGGTATACTATTAGTATCTCTTATATACTAATAGTATACCATTAGTGGAGTATAAATAATAAAGTATTGGAGAGAGACATACTCTCACTAATCTTTTTCCTAATTTCTTCTTCTTCCTCTCAAACCCTAGACCTTGAAACCCTAATTCACAACTCTAAACCTAATCAAACAAACCCAACTATGTTGGGATATTGGAAATGATTTCCTTGCTGTGATGAGTGAGTTATATGAGTTAGGGAGTTTTGATAGAGTTATTAATAACGCTTTCATTGAGCTAATCCCAAAAAATAAGGAGCAGAGGACATCAAGGATTATCGACCAATCAACCTAATGAGTAGTGTGTATAAGATCTTATCGAAAGTTTTGGCAAGCCATCTCAGGAGAGTGATGGGCCATATCATCTCTCCCCAGCAAGGTGCTTTTCTGAGTGCCAGGCAAATCTTGGATGGTATATTGATAGCCAATGAATGCTCTGATGCTAGATTGAGATACAAGGTTCCGAGCCTTATTTGCAAATTGGACATAGAAAAAAAATTTGATCATGTAAATTGGGAGTTTTTGGGTATCATTGTGGTTGAAGCCCTTAGCCGAATGCTGTCCTGAGCTGACGATCCTCTTTTCGAAGGATTCTCCTTAGGAAGAGCGAGGTTGAGGTCTCTCATCTCCAGTTTGCAGACGACACCCTAATCTTCTGTAGGGCTTCCCTTCAAGATCTAGCTTCCCTTAGGGGTATCCTCTTATGCTTTGAAGCTGTATCAGGATTAGGATTACGGGTTAACATGTCAAAAACTGAAATCATAGGGGTTAGAGAGGTTTTAGGTTTGGATAATATGACGGCGAGTCTAGGGTGTAGGCCAGGATCCCTCCCATCGGTGTACTTGGGCATACCCCTTGGGCTAGTTACAAATCAAAGGTAGTGTGGACCCCGGTGTTGGAGTGGTTTTCCAAGCGGTTGTCTGGGTGGCAATCGTCCTTCTTATCTAAAGGGGGAAAGTTAGCATTGATTCAAAGTGCCCTTAACAGTTTGCCAACTTTCTACATGTCTACTCTAGTCATTACTCGGTCGGTAGCAGTGTCCCTAGAGCGTTTGCAGTGGGAGCTCCTTTGGCATGAAAAATGAGGTCAATTCAAGTATCATCTAGTAGAGTGGTCTCACGTATGCCGAGCAAAGAGCGAGGGGGGTTTTGAAGCCGTTGTCCTTGGTAAATAAGGCCCTACTGGGAAAATGGATTTGGAGGTATGGGGAGGAAAGTGAGAGTCTATGGCGATTAGTGATAGTAGCCAAGTACGGGAAAGCTCGAGATGGGTTCCAAGGGAAGTTAGGAGACCCCACGGGTTGGGGTTGTAGAAGGGGATCATGTCGGTCGCTAGTCTAGTAACTCCATCTTTTGGGTATAGGATTGGTTCTGGGTCCGAGGTCCGGTTTTGAAAAGATGTATGGTGTGGTGGCTCGAAATTATAGGATGATTTCAACTCCATTTTCCGGATAGCCATAGGCAGGATGGCGTTTGTAGGGGATTACATCGACTGGGATAGTGAGGGGGCTGTTTGGTGTCTTAGGTTGAGGAGGGGCCTAAATGACTGGGAAATAGATGAGTTCTGTAGGCTTCTAGAGCGCCTGGGGACTCCTCCTTCGACTTCTCAGGGCAGGGATTGTAGGCTGTGGTCTAGAGGCAACAAATGACGTTTTTCCAGTGAAATCTCTAGTTCAGTTTCTCGGGTCTGTTCCATCTGTCCGCTTCCCCCATAAGCTTGTGTGGAATCTGAGAATTCCATCCAAAGTATCTTTCTTCATATGGAATGCGGCTTTGAATAAAATTTTCACTTGTGATCACTTGAAAAACCAGAGGGTGGAGGATGACTAATAGGTGTTTTATGTGCTTCCGAGAGGAAGTGACGGTGGATTACCTTCTCTTGCATTGTCCTTTAGCATTTGAAATTTGGAGTTTTTTCCTCTCCCGTATAGGCATAGCTTGGGTCTTTTCCTGTTTCCTTCACAACTTCTTATCCTTCTGGGATTGGGTCAATCATCAGTGGAGATGATTTGAGGTCGGCTATCTGGCTGGTTTTACCTGAGGCTATATTATGGTCCATTTGGAGAGAGAGAAACAAGAGGGCGTTCAAGAACCACATATCCTCTCATCATCACATCTGCTCTGGGATTCGTTTGCTCATAGTGGGGTGTAGTCGGCAGACTGGGGTGAATTTTGATATTTTGTTAGATTAAATCTTGATGGGTGGCAGTGCATCTGTCACTGGGGTATCTCCTGTTTCTTTCCTTATTTTGTATCCATGACCTGGTTCATGACCTCATGAGCCGTGTCCTATGAGATCTTTGTAATTCTGCTTCTCCTTCCTATATATATTTTATTGCTTCGTTTATCGATCAAAAAAAAAAAAGGTGACACATTGAACATGCACACATTGTCAAACCTAACCGTTAAGGTGCCATAAGAGTAAACCCACGTTCTCAGTAATTAATCTGATTTTTTAAAAATAAAATTTTATTATGAATCTTATTTTGCTAGTAGTTAGTCTAATTAAGTTAATTACCTTACCAAAAAATAATCATATTTTTTTTGTAATTTAATTATGTAATGGGTTCTATTAGATAAAATTATTGATACTGATTTATAGGTAAACATCAAATTTTAAAAATATATGTTAAAACTAAACTAATTAAAAATTATTTAAATATTTCAAATCAACAAATTTCTGGCTAATTAATAGATAGGCTGGACATACATAGCATACTAAAATTACATCAAATAGGGACTGCCAATACCATTTTATAACAAAAATAGGATGATATTTTGATTTTTTTATTTATTCAAAGATAAGAAATAGGTGTTATGATAGAAAATTCAAAATTTTCGGCCAATCAATAAATCAGTTGGAAATATGGTACATACTATGATTTCACATGAAATGCAATGTTTTCAAAACCAGAATCAAATAGTCAAAGTGATCGGCTAACGATCTAGATGTTTTACCAGATTGGCGATTTATTCGCGACATCAACACATTGTCATAAATAGAATATTAATAGAATTTAATTAGTAGTGTACAATTCTAAAAAAATGCTAACAAAAATTTCAAAGAATTACAAAAATTCAGAAACATCAAAAATAATTTGTTTTATGTTTTACTAAGGCCCCGTTTGGTTGCATTTCCGTTTTCTGTTTTTTGTTTTTAAAATTTTTTACACAAAACATGTTTGGTAAACATGTTTCTATTTTTAAAAATTAGTAACAAAATTTTTGAAAATCAAGGTAACAAAAATTTCCTACTACCTCTGTTTTTGAAAACAAAAAACAAAAATGGAAAAAATGGACCCACCATCACCACCCATCACCACCACCACCCACAACAACCACCGCACCACCACAATACTACCACCACCACCACCACTACATCACTACTCACCACCCACTACCCACCACCCAACTCCACTTCCACCGCCACCCCCCACCACAATACTACCAGCATCACCATCCACCCCCCACCACAATACTACACCCACCGCCACTACTCCCCACTACCACCACCATGAAGTGAAATTATTTAATCATATTTACCAAACACGATTTTTTGTTTTTCTTTTGTAAGTAACAGTTAGTAATACCAAACTTGTTTCCTACTTAAAAAAAATTGGAAACAGAAAGTCATTTCCAATTTTTAAAAACAAAAAATAAAAACATAAAAACGGAAGTGTATCCAAACGGCCCCTAAACTGGCTCCGATAAACATCAGAACAATACAAAGTAATGTTCCAAAGAAACACTCATTTCTTGACAGCCCCTAATGAATCCTAAACCAACAATTATAATAAATATAATAAAATCCAACAAAAGGAAAAGAAAAGAAAAGAAAAGAAAGCATAATTCTATATCAGCGAATTGTAAAATTGCACATACAAGATCAACGTTCAGCTCTTTACTGATTGATAACAATAATAGGGACAAAAGCACGGGATCCCATTACAAGATCGGTGTGCATGTTCTTGGTAACATCACAAATCATCTCCTTCAGATTGCCAATGAAACAACTATCGTTGATGGAAACTTTACTTGCTTACTTTCCCCTTGCCAAAACCATAAGTTTTTATCTTCCTTTTACCTTTTCCCCTTTCTAACTGTAGACAACTCTTTTACCTTTTTTTTCCCTTATTGTTAAAGTACCATATAATTTTTTGTGCAAATCACTGTTTGGACTTGGCTGTTCTCTATATAATGTAAAAATCCGCAGTCAGCAATCCGACCATTCAGTTTGACGGTTTAAGCTGGCCAATGGTGGGTTTTTAGCTAATCCAGTTATGGGGAAGCCTAATAACCATTTTCTTGACCGATTCACTGTTCATACGGTCCGGTTTTTAAAACACTGATGAAATGAACTTATATTAAGCTTAAAAATTTTATAAATAAAAAGTTATCTTTCAAGATTTTCTTTTGAGAAAAAATCTTCTATAAGAAGTTCTCCCGTCTATCTTCACCTCATTTTGAGTTGTTTTTCACTTAAGAGACTCAAAATCGAGTGAAAGGTACCAAAACTAACCAAAACCCAAAAGCCCCAAAATTCTTCTGTAAACTGTCAAAGTTTTGCCAGTTGTCTAAACTTTTACATATTTGTTATTAAAACAATATCAATTTCTCATAGTATTTTGTGAATTCTATGATAATTCGCGAAAGATTGCAAAAAGTGGAAGAATTCCTGACAAATTATTATAAAAACAATCTACCTTAAAACGATACTTCGTTGACCTGGGAATGAATGTGTGCATGTGGAATTGTACGTTCTTGCATTTATCGTGATGATATTATCTCCCTAATATTTTGGACTAAGAAACACTCAATTTCTCTGGTGTGTAAAAAAAAAACTTGTAATTGTGAGCATAAACCATGATTACTGTTGAGTTTTCCCAATGGTGAAAGGTCCTTTGACATGATCTTGAACACATCAATTTTTTTAGGTTTCTTTTTCCACAGAAGTAACAGCAACAAGGTGTCATAAACCCACGAGATTTGCTGTTTCAAGAGAAGTCTCCTACAGTAGGTGCCTAAAAGGCATTTTTGTTTTTGTCATGAGAGCATCTATAACAGGGAAAAAGTGTTTATTTCTATTTGTAATGTTTGCGGAGGTCGAGGAAATGATGGCGCAAGTATGTCGTTGTAGGACCCCTCTCTCTTTCTCTCTCTCTCTCTTAACTTGCAACATATTTAGGGTTGGTACCCGTAGGGTGGTCAACCGGGAGGGGGATTGAGGTGCTGTTAGAGGAGGTAAGTGGGGGTGGTGGCAAGTAACAATAACAAGAGCTGAGAGAGGATTGTGCGGGCTTCTCCAAGAAATAAAAGAATATTAATGACTTTCATAGCCTTACTGAAAGTTAAAAACAACTGCATAGGGGAAGATTTGGTCTATTAAATACAGGGACAATGCTACTGTCATATTTTCATTTAAAGTTTCTTGTTCTGTTCTGCTGAAAATTTGAAAGTGAGCTTGATGCAGGACTATGCAACTAACCTAGAGTGATGAGATTAAGAGATCAGAAAATAAATCCAGAAATAAAGTAAATTATAAACCTATCTTGATTCACACAATTATAATGAAGGAAGCTAAAAGGGAATTAGTAACAACCTAGGTTAAGTCACAACCCCACATTGATGAATTTTCAAACTTAATTGCGTGATCATAATGGAAGCGAGAACTTCCACTAGCTTAGGGATCTATACTAATAATCAATGAGATTCCCTTGTCAATTGAGGATTTCGAGGAAATCAGTTTAGGCTCAACAATGATATAGGTTAAAACATGCATGCGAGGTATGTTTTCAAGCAATATTCAATTGAATAACACAAACCAGCAACAATGGAAAAAGAACTTTCAAAATATAGATCTAGGGTTTAGGGGTTTTGCTGTTTTAGGGTGTTGGAGAATGTAGGAGAGGTGTGGCTGCGATGGGAATGGGTTAGGAGGGTTGCGGCTGCAATAGAATAGGGATAGGGTGGCTGTGGCAGCAATAGGCTAGGTATGGGGGCTGACTGTGATAGGGAGGTGTATAGGGGATGCGGCAGCAAGAGAAAAGGAGTATAGGGCTGGCGGCCGCAAGGAGGATGTAGTTTAGAGCTGGCAGCAGCAAGGGGATGTGATAGAGGGCTGATGGCAGCAAGGGAGATGTGGTATAGGGCTGGCGGCAGCAAGGGGATGTGGTGTAAGGCTGGCGGCAGCAAGGGGGGCTGATCTAGGGTTTCAGTTGATTGGGGCTTTGCAAGGAAAACAGAAAATAAAATAAAATTGCAATGGAGAAGAAGAGATCTAGGGTTAACCGGCTTCACACCATCCTTTCACAGGAGACTCAAAAGCAAAGCTATCATTCATTAATTAACTGTCTTTCTAAAATCCCTAAAAGAGTATTTAAAGAGAAAAGAAGAAAACCCTAAACATAGTTAATTACTAAAACAATCATCATTAATAAAATAACCTCAAACAACTAAAATAGAATTAAACAAAAATAAACAACTAAAATAACTAATACTCCTATGGGCTAATCGTAACCTTCGAAGCTTCCATATCTCCATCCAACGGGGGATGTCCATCACGAACATGATCCAACGTTGGATCCCCATCAATAGCTCGAACGAAGCCAATATAAAAGTCATCAATCCATAATGAGATTTATGTAGGGCTCTCCTTGGCCTCTTTTGGTACACTCTAACACTAGATGATCTGATGTCCGCATTAGGGCTTAACACCAATTTGCAGGCTTTGATGTTGCTACTAGGAATGCCAAACATGGTTAGTTCTTGAAAGCTTAGAAAGCACACTTCTTAGACCAGGAGTGAAACCAGTGGACAAATATCTATCCTGTTTGAATATACTCTACTTTGGTTTTACCCATATAATCCCTTGAAGTTGGGCCTGTTTGGTTGAGATTAAGAAACTTTACGTGCATTAAATAAGTTTCATAATCAATATGGGTAGAGAAAAGAGTTGTGAGAAGGAAGCATTGGCAAACTACAGTCTCTAAGATATTGACAAAAAAATTCAGGGGTAGGGTGAATATAAGTCTTATGCCCAAGCAAGCTACAGCTCGAAAGCCGGAGTGCGCTACCGCGCCCTTCCGTTTTCTTCTCTTCTTCGCCTTTAGATAAAAATAAGTGTCCGAAAGCCTTATTGGATTGCTCAATTTTGGGCTTTTACATTTCCAGGATTTGGTATTGCTGTTTCATGCCATTTAATTGTATATGTTGAAACACTTAGTAAATCATGTGCTTCTGTTCTTCATATTGCAGTCCATCGCAGATACGGGATGCAATATGGATTAGAGGCCTTGATCAAGGGTGGCTTTTTCATAATTTTTTTTTACTGTTACATTAATGTACATATAGATAATTTCGAGGTAAATAGCCCCCTTATTATATATGTGTGCTATGTCCTCGTTGAGAAGTGTTCTCCACTGCTAATTTTGGCTTGGCACCAGCCTTGTATGTCTTTAAACCCCCGTTCACTTAATCTTGTGATTCTATTGTAATGATGGAGCTTGCGTTTTCAATGTCTTTCCATGTTCCAAGATGTTAGTCTGCTTCACATTGCTGTTGTTTTCACTTTTCAGTAGTCAATTATGGCTTTGGATGATGGTGATGTTGACTTAATACCTCTTATAGATTTCTGTTAGATGGTTACTGTTCTCTGCTCTAGACTATGGAGTCATGTACTCATAGAGAGTAGGCACCAATGTCTATTTAGGCTCTAGACTTAATTTGGACCACGGTTCTAATCTCACGCAGCTTTTGTTTGATTTATTCTGTTTGCTGGAATTTATGTGCAGAAAAACATTAATGGTGGGTTGATGGTTCTCAAGCAAATGAAACGCGCAGATTTAAAACCAGATTCTCATACTTTCAGTTATTTAATAGGCAACTGTGAATGTGAAGAAGATATTTTAAAGGTAATATCTACACTGACTTTTTGGTTTTGATTCAATAATTGTTAGATTTATCCTGGAGTTTGTCGTCTAGCTTTAATATTAGGTTTGCCTTATCTTTATTCCTTACATTTGCAATTGCACTTGCCACGTGTTTCAGGCATTTGACTATTTTGTTAGTTTAAATCGGTTTTTCCATAGTTCCATGGAAGCTATGTATGAGATGGTACGATCTCTTCCCAGGAAGCTTGCTTCCATCATGTTCTAGTTAGTGGTCAAAGAGAACCTAGGGTCCATGCATCCAAATAACTTTCACATATTTTTGTAACATCCAATGCTCATATATAAAAAGTAAGTACTCAATTATACAGTCAACATCTACATGGAAGGTCATTCATGTCATATCACGAGCATGCTTGAAGTCATCATCCCTATCCTAACTAGTGGGTCTATAATGCTCTTGTTCCACGTACTTGTAGTATTGTTGCCAACCCATCATGATCGTCATCAATGCCTTATCCCAAATATTTAGGGTCGGTCAACTCGATCAAGTCATTTTTTCCCCTGGAAATATAAAAGGGTGAGAGGGGGGGGGGGGGGGGGGGTGTAAGGGCAGATTGTCTCTGCCTCTCGTCGTTCTCACTAGTCTCTCCAGCAAAAGCTCCTATTAGTGTTTGGCAATAGGTAAGTCTCTCTCCCTCTATTTCTTGAAAGTGGCAAGCTTTGCCTTGTAATGTGGCGGGTTTCGCGTAGATATTCTGTTGAGAAAGAGTTGATTTTTGCAATCTGCCCAATGGAAAAAAATTACTTTATAGCTGAAAGTAGCTTAACTGTCCTCACTTTATTTTTATAATTTTAATTCACACACATACATATATATATATGTGTGTGTGTGTGTGTGTGTGTGTGTGTGTGTGTGTGTGTGTGTGTATATAACAAGGGTAGTGCTAGCTCCACTTTCTTTTAAAGTCATTTTCTTCCGGGGGATGACATGTGTTATTCTCTTTCAATAAGAGAAAGATACGTGTTTTGCACAAACACATGTCACCTCCTTGAAGAAAGTGACTTTAAAAAGAAAGTGAAGCTAGCATTCTCCATTTTATTATATTGGTTTTAGTTTTAGGTGTTATTATTCAGACGTGTTTTGACCAAGTATTCAAGTCGACTCGGCAAGGTTCCAAGTCAAGTTGAGTTTTCAAACACTGCTATTAAAAGCCTTGACTTCGGTCACAATCTCGTGTTATCAAATCTTTTCTCACTATCTCCAGTCATATCATTGTTAACTCTTCCCTCGCCCTTTTTAGTGCCTTTAACTTATGCGGTTTTGAAAACTCATTCTTCTTTGGTGCCGTCATTGGACTTCATTGAATGTATCTGAACCATTTTAGACCGACTCTTATTTTTTCACTTGCTGGAGGTACTCTCAATTATTTTGACTACGCCCATTCCTAATCTTATATTTTCTAATCTTTCTACTCGTCCATCTCAAAATCCATATCTTGACTACACTAATTCTATGGAATTTTTTCTTTTATGGTCGCCCCAACTTCTGCCCCAAAGAGCATAGACAGTATTATTGATGTGTTATAATTTTTGCTTTTAGTTTGATTAGAATGCATTGGATACACAACACAGTAGCATTCCGGAAGCACATCTCCACTTTAGCCATCAAACCCTACTTTTATGGCAACATCTATGTTGTTCCCAGCTCATAATTTTTTTATTATTTTAAGTTAATTTATAAATAAGATGAATATTTTAATTATGAAATACTGCGTAATCGAGAATAAATGTTAATGGCACGAGGATGGATTTATTTAACTACAAGGTCTACTACTTTAGTTTTAATATTTTGTTTCCCATATAATAATTTCAGTTTGTACAAATTATGAGCTAAAATAATAATTTAACTTTAAAAAGCTTACAATTGCTAATATGAATACAAATCATGTCAAAATGCAAATTGCTTTACCATTATTTCCTTCATTTTTTAAATGAAATATTCTCGGCTAAAATAAAAGTATGTATTGGTTGAATTAACAAATATGTGTTATATTTCTCTTTTATCAGTCTATTCTATATTTTAAATTTTGTATTTGAAAAATAAAATGTAAAGATTATATATATCAATGTTTTAAAACGTGAAGGCGTGAGGCGAGGCGTGAGGACCTCAAGATGCGTGAGGCGTAAGCCTCACAAGAAAGCTTCATGCTTTCTAATTTTAACCAATAAATAAAATATAAGAAAATTGTAAAAATATTCAAAAATTTAATGAAAGATTATAGTATATATACAAACACATATAAATATATAGAGAGATACATGCATATATATATATATATATATATATATATTGTATTCGTGTACATTGTGTGTTTTTGTGTGAGTGCATGCGTACACATAGGAAATATTACATAAATTAGTTGAAACAAATAACAAATTTTTAAAAAAACGACATTCAAGTCTCAGTTGTGGCTAGAAACCTAATTTTAGTTAATGTATGAGATGTACGCCATAAATATAAAGCGAGCATCAAGGCATGAGATGTGTGCTTCATGTGACCCTCATGGGGTTTAAGCCTCATGGTTGAGCGCGTTTTCCTTAAGCCTCGCCTCGAGACAAGCCTCGTGGCGTAAGCCTCACACGCTTTTTAAAACACTTATATATATATATATATATATATATATTGATGAGTAACAAGAAATTTTATTAAGAAAGATGAATACACAAAAAGGGAATGAGTCTATTTCCCAAGTATGAGCTTAAAAAAAACTCAAGAGATCCACAGAATAAATCACTTCATCTAGGCAGAAAATCATAAAAAATCTTTAAAGCCATTAATTTGTCACCAAATTTTGGAGATCTCACCCGATCTAGGCACATGACTTAAGAACGAGGGATCTAATCTTGTTGAGATCCTTTCTATTCCTCTCTTCCCATATACCCCAAGAGATAACGTAGGTACATACCCAAGAGTATTTCCGTTACTGCTAAAACCATGGTTCGAAAAATCGTTATTAGGTAATGTATTGGTAAGTAAGGTATTAAACTTTGGTTTCCGTTTAAACTTCGTTCGCTAAGGAAGTTGACATGTTTCGAGGAAGTTTTTTAGGAAGTTAAGTAAAAATTAAACAAGTCTAGGAAACTTTAAGGAAATTTTGGAAATCTAAGATGAAACTTCAGAGATTTAATACTTAAGCATAAATACACATCTAGAATTCAATATATTACTGATGCAAACATTTAGTACTCAAATGTGAGAATCATGTTAAGTGACATATGTTGTTTGCTTGTCTGAACTGTAATTCTTTTTGATATTTCTCTATATTGTCAAAATTTTTAACTATATTATATTTTCTTTGTCAAGCGAAGGGGATATGTAAGGCCATTTTATTTTCTTTATTTTTCAATGATTGTCCATGTTAATTATTGTAGAAACCTGAAAACTTATGAATGCACATTAAAGTTGATAAATAATTGAAATTCAATTTAGTTTCTAAACTTATTTCAATCTGCAATTGAAAAGCTCAATGTTTTTACATGACTGAATCAATATGTGAAGAGGAGATGGGTAGTTAAATAATTTTTAATTTATGAAATTTTTTTGGGAAATTATTTAATATTACTAGAAAGCCCTTAAATATACTAATAATAAAATAATTTATAAAAAGGTTAATGCTAACCACACTCTAGTAATAAAATTAAATATGTAATAAGCTTAATGCTAGCAATACTGTCTTTTAAAGCTATTTATAATTATAAGAAGGTTAATGCTAAGGACACATGTCTTTCCTTATGAAGAAAGTAAGTATAAAGCGATTGAAACCAACAATACCCTTCTAAGTTAAAACTTAAAAGTCCTTCAATTTACGGACTTTTTCTGTACACTTCAGTTAACTTCCACCGAAGTTCTGTATTTTTTGAATATCTTTTTTTTTTGTTTTGGTCGAAGTTTACCGAAGTTCACTACGAGGTCCAGTATTTTTGAAATACAAGTGCATTTCGCTTCAGACGCCACGAAATTTGACTCAATTTGGTCAATTTCGGCAGAATTAAGTCTATTTTTGACACTATGTCGGTAAGTTGATTTTAGGATACATCGGAAAAATTAAGATCTGCTAAGAAACGTTTACACAAAGAAAATCTTGGATACCTTGTATAAAACCTTTTTTTTAAAATGTAAATATAAGCTAAAAAAAAACTAAATAAAGACCCTCAACTACAATTAAAACCATACATATGAGAGTTACGAATTTTATAAGTTCAAAAAGATGGTCATGCTGATAAACAAGTATGGAAACACAAATAATAGTCACTTAGCCAAGTATAGGTAGTACAATTTAGATATTAAAATCTTACATTTAATGAATTAAATAAAAAGGTAATGAATTACAATCATAAAGTAAATTAAATACATGATACAAGTTCAATACCGCATTGAGCTTCATGTCGGCTCGGACGATGTGCACTCAGGAACTGAATAAAGCGATACATTATAAATGAGCTAGACATATTGACAATAATGTGGTCAACTCATGTGAACGTGGTATGTCGTACTGGTACATATGTATGTACGTTTGCTGTAAATCTGAGAGCTGTGGAATTTGTTCATAAATGTCATTCGATGATGTAGTGACCCAACACAATACAAAAGCCAACGTATAAATTAATTTTTCCTTTTTTTTTCTTTTTAATAATGTTTTGACATATTAAAAATTTTGAGCCCTTAAGATTTGAAATTTGGTCCGGACGGTTCAAAACCGAATTGTAGCCTTATACTGGAAATTTGGATTTTGATTATTTTGGATTTTGAATTGGGGGCTATTTTTATTGAATGAAATTTTTTTTTTTTTTTTGGGGGGGGGTACCTAGTATATGCTTAGAAATGTTTTGTAAAGCTTGACTATAAGTCTTTTTCTGTTGACGTTTTGACTCTATAGATGAAATTTTTTTTTGAAAGAGTAAAATATGGAACTTTTCTTACTGGATTTTTGTGTTTTAGTAATGATTTGATACAATAAAATTGATGAATATTGTAAGATTTGAGAAATCGGTTAGTCTGTTAGTCCTATTCTGCTAGCTATGGATAGTTAGTGGTCTAGAGAATCGAAGGGTCGATTCTCGGTGCAATCATTTTATCAGGCTCTTCACTTCTCTTCTAATCTCCTTTTGCTCATTGGACTATTTGGAACCCTGGGGTACTTTTGAAGGTATCTTTATTTTATTTTAGTTGGATAGGATGTTGGGATAAGATTTTAACCTATGATCATCTCTAAAGCCAATGATGGAGTTTAGCTAATTGTTATGTAATGTGCCATTTCGAGGAGTCGATGGACCCTTTAATCTTGCACAGATCTTTCGCTGGGGATTTGGAGCTACTTCTTTTCCCAGTTAGGAATGGTCTGGGTCATCCCCGAATCATTTCAGGACTTCGTATCTTGTTGGTCATCACTTTCACTAGGCTTTCCACTAGCAGATATTTGGGCATTATTACCAGGTGCTATTGTGTGATTAATCTGGAAGGAAAAAAATAGACGCATATTTCAAGGAGCCACTTATCTTTTCCCCTCTTGTGTGCAAAGATTTATCAGCTTGTTCTTTTTTGGTGTTCTATAAGGAGAACTTTTGCGGAAATAGATGTTTCTACTTTTATCTGATTAGATGCTAAGATCGTAATGTATTATGTTGTTGGTTTCTAGTTAGGCTCCTTGTTGGTTCTCTACGTGTGAACTTGCTGCTTTAATGTACTTGTTCCTTTCTTTAATGATATCTTAAATTACCTTAAAAAAAGATCTGAGAAATACTTAAGCATTTAAATGTTAAAATTTTGACATAATTTTTAAAAAGTGGATTTTGTTATTGAACTGGAAAGTTGACTTTTTATTCTTCAAAAATTTGGATTTTTGATAAACTTTATTGAAATCAAATGGGGGATATAACCTTATTTCCATATAAATATCTTAAGTAAATGAAAGTTAAATTAAAAAAAAATCATTTACTTATACAAGGGACATTTTTTTGTTCCTGCATATCTATATATCGAATAGGCTCATACCTGATACGCATCAGTTGATACAGGCCAATACACATCAATATTTTGAGCCTTGCTAAATACACCTGACTATGTTAATTCAAGATCGTTTACTCTTAGAAAGGAGTTTGGATTAATAAGAACGTGGATGTTTTAAGCTTTTCATAGGAAATACTAGGAATGTGTTGATGTTTTAAACCATGCAGTCTTAAGACTTGCTAAAACTCTTTATACTTGAAGTAAGGAAAAGAAATGCAAAACAATTACTAATTCTGCCCTAATTCTGTACTATAGTCATATTTTGTCCATAATTTACTCAAATCATGCCTGATGTGCATAATCTTAGTCCTGCCAGAAATTTAATTGACTAAGCTTTCCATCGGCTCCAAAATTTGAGGTATTCCCACTGTATTGATGTATAACAATAGGACCTAAATTTTGGGCCCCAATTTAATATAGAGAGAATAATAAGATGAGAAAGAAAGACTAACTATACTAATCTTTAATGATGCAGAATAATATTAACTTTCTATCTGAAAAGTTAATTGACCTTGTTAATTTTTAAACCAGGAGGCAAGAAAGATTGATACACAAAATAAGAGTCACTTAGAATGTTTCTGTTAATTCGTGTAGATGAAATAGTAGTGACAATTAATGTGAATATTCTACTGAAATCTAAATGGATTGAGAACAAAAGTTGGAGGGAGCTAAGAGACTTGTTCATGACACAAAAATCTTTTTCTTTTTCTTGTCCCTTGTACTCCCTCTTGAGAGTGAGAGGCTTTCTCAACATGAGTATTATGTTTTCTGGAGCTCAATCCAACCTCAGACATTGATATACAATTTCTCATGCACTAGAATGTTTCCATTCGGTCTAAATGATGCTATTTCAATTGGTATAATTTCTGAAAGCATTGCATGTTGTGGAATCCATACGATGAGATTCTAACCATTGAACTGCTTGCAGTATTATGAAGAATTGCAGGATGCGGGAATTCAAATTACAAAGCATATCTATATGGCACTTATAAATGCATACATAAATTTTGGACAGTTTGAGAAGGCAAAACAGGTGCATTTCTATATGGCATGTAATTTCCTTCTTATTAAGAGTTGTGTAATGAGTCATTTGTTACCCTAAGGGTTTTACCCACCCGGAAAAAAAAAAACTCTGATTCAACTTATATATATATATATATATATATATATTGTGAGTCTGTCTAATAGAGAAATATCCTAATGATTAAAAGAATCCCTTCATTAGTTAATTATGAAACAAGTTAAATACCCAACAAAACAATGAATACATGAAATTATTATCTGCATTACTTTTATTGCTTAAAATGTTGTCTGGAAAATACTTGTACCGTATCACCTATTTTGTTTTCCTTTCACATAGTATCCTGTCTAGACTAGGCACTAAAGAACCAGTGCAGCAATGGTTCCTATGACCCTGTTTGCTTCCGGAATTCCTCGCTAATTTTACTCCTTATCTTCTGTTAGAGCATGTATATTCAAAATTTGGCTCACTACTTCACCTACGTCCTTTTCAGCCTTCCCCGTTGTCGTTATCTAGCCTTCAACCTGTTCCAGAGCTCTCCTTCTCACTGATGCTGCCATTGGTCAATCATTTCACATTACCAAACCACCTTAGTCAACTCTTCTTTATTTAAGACTTAATGAGGATACTCCTAGGTCCTTAGATGCTTTTATTTTTGGATTTTTTTTCCTTGTCCTGCCACTCATTCATCTCAACATGCTCCTCTATAACATTAATGTTTCTTGATTGATCAACATTCTGCTCGATAAAGCTTGGTTGGTCTTACTGTCAGCTTATAAAATTCTTCCTTCAGATTGGTCAGTATGTGTCAGTCGCAAAGCACTCTAGAAGCACCACTCTACTTCAGTCACAGAGCTCTAATTTTATGAGAAACATCCTGATCCTGGGCATCTCTGTCTCTCTAATGAATAAATGAACAAAAACTAAAGAGTTGGTCACTTTGCGCTATCTCATGACCGACAGTTTTAACTAACATCTCATCTCTATGCATGCCCTTACTAAATTTGCACTCTTTTTTTTTGTACAAGGCATCATTTGCTATGGTTAGTCAGTCGGTTAGTAGTGGTGAGTGGTCTCCCGCTTGCCACATTGTAAGCACCCCAGTTTTGCAACCCCTTTCCCTTTCTTCTTCAAAAGCTCCAAGGTGTAAACCAAAATCCAAGCCCGGATACCCTTCCTATACAGCCCAAACCCCCTATCCAAGCCCAGCTCATGAGCCCTCTTTTCTGTTAATTGCAGTCTATTTCATTTGAACGAAATCAGATTTTGTTCGAACGATGCTGTTTTCTGTTTCTGAACAATTCAGTCCAATTTTCCGAGAGCATTTTCATTCAAACCAAACTTAGGTTCGTTCGAATGAAATCAGGCTTCGTTTGAACGACTTAGCTACTGTTTTCCTGACTAAGCTGTTGCCTATTTTCCCGAATGCTTTTTGTTCCATCAAATCCCAATTTTGTTCGATCGACTTTTGTAGACTTCATTTTTTTGGGGTTAGGTCATCCAATTCCCTTTTTTTACATCACTCTAAACTTCCCTAATAATCCCCAAACTACTCTAACCCTTAGGAAATCTATAAATACCCCACCCCAAGCCTTTAAACCCTAATCTTGAAAACTCTAATTCTAGCTTCCAATCTCCCAAGTCCAAACTTTAATTTACTCTCTTCTCTAACCTTACCCTTAGACCAAACCCTAATTCACTCCCTTCCACCAGAAATTCTGAGAGAGAGATCCTTCATCATCCCCAACCCCTTCCAACCCAAGCCTAATCTCATATTAAGAGCCTTGAGACTACCCCTCATTGAATGCCACCCCAACCTTGGAGTCCACACTTGGAGCTTGGAAGAGCAAGGGAGAAGGGTAGGTTTTCACCTCTCTCTCCATCCTATACCTCTATTTCCTTTTTAGCTTATTTGTTTTGCTTTTGCTTTTATATTTATTTGCATTGTATTTCCTTTATTGCTTTCTGTTAGGTTCTAGTCCATTTCTAGAGCCATTTGGAGAGCCTATCCTCACTTTGGTGGGTCTCTCTCTACATCAATCCAATGGTTTTGAGGGACCCCATTAAAGGGAGAGGATGAACACTCCCTTTCTTTCCTTTGTTCATAGTTCATTTCTTTTATTGCTTCCTTTTTTGTCCTAGTTCATTTTTAGGACCTTTTTGAAGGCATCTTCCCTCAAGCATTTGGGCCTATCTACACCAAATCCAATGGTGTAGAAGGACTCCTTTTCAAAAGAGAGAGGTCTTCCATTTCCCTTCAAGCATTGTAATTCCTTTTCCGTTTAGGGCCTGACAATAGTCGAGACCCATTTCCTTTTGCACATGTATTTTCGGCCACAAGGCCATGCTCGTTCGAACAAAGCCCATTCCGTTCGAACGAGCATGATTGTGCTAGTCTTTCTTTCTTTTTGCTCATTGCATCATCCCCCATGTTGACCATACCTTAGGATAGCTAAGAATCCCAGTTAGGTCCCCAGAAAATTCCCAAATTTCGGTTTCTGGCAAATACAAAATCGAATTTGTTTGAATGAATCCCAGTCGTCTGAACGAACTTGATTCTGTACAATTACAGAATCAGTTTCGTTCAAATGAGGTGCAGTTCGTTTGAAAGACTATCTTTCTGTACAGTTACAGAACCATGGTCATTCGAACCAAATTGATCTGGTTCGAATGAACCTGATCCTGCAACACTCCTTAGACCCTCCAAACCTTCCCTATAATAATTTTTAACCATGGTTAACTTGCCAACCCTCCTTATGCTCCGCAACGAGCCTAAACTATCATATAAAAATCCAAAAACACGATAAAATCCAAAAGACCAAAAACATTCCAAAATCAATCAAATCAATCAACTCGTGCCTTTCGATAGAACTATGCTGGTCTGATCCCACCAGGCCGGGTATGTAGACAACCCTATACGGGTCTGACCTCTCCCCTAGGATAGTCCCCTTCCCTCACTGATTTATCTTCGAATTAGCATAATTACAATGATACAGGCAATTTCATTTAATTTTAGTGTTGTTTTGCTTGAACCTAGGGAGTAGGTAGGATTAGGGTCCTGAGATGCCTAACTCCTTCCCCAGGGCTTAACTGAATCACTTACCTAGAATCTCAATCTAGACCTTAGGCCTTATCCATTGTATGTTTGGGATCCTATTGCCCATAATTAATAGGTGGCAACTCTCTATTTTAGGCGTTTAGCGTCATTCCTTTGCAGGGCCCAACTTGGAAAGAAATGCGGTAAATTTCACTACTCACACACATCGTTGAGGGATATATTCCCTACTTTGGACTTGATTCCAGGCCACCCTAACGAGAGGGCGACACCTTCCATCTGAGTTATAGGCGGCAGGTAAAGTTGCTTTATATACACACTGTCTTAGTCTGACTTAATTTAAGTCTCTTGGATTCTATAGCATCCTCCCATAATTGTGGATTTGAATCTACCCCATTTGTAGTCTAATCAATCAACACTACGTCGCCTGCAATCAGCATGACCTTGTATTTAATACGTGGACCTATCTACTACGCTACTAATGGTGAGTAAAAGTAAAAAAATAACCATTGGGCCCCACAAACATAGTTTTACTCACGCATTGTATGTAAATATGCTTCTTCACTAGTTCTTGTACATAGGTTTGTCCATGTTTCCAACATCTCCATTTTTTTCTCTTTTCCAAATGTCCAAACCATCTGCATATTCAGTTTGGTTGACATTCTCCAATTTATTTAAATCCTCCTTCTATTCCCATGTTTCATAGGTATAATGTGATATTTGCCTTCCATTCTCTAAGTACTGCTTGCATGAAAATAGGCTTTTGTTCATTTGATTTTTTGCTTTGATATTGGATTCTGTTTTTTGTAGGCTTCACGGTGATATTGTCTAATACTTGAATTAATATTCTCTACGATGATCTCAAACTTACATTTTGATGATAGGTGATCCTGGACAAAGGAATACCTGTTAAGAACATAAATGAAATTAAAAGTGTGCTTGTATCATCTCTGGCATCAAGTGGGCAAATGTCAGAGGCCCTCAAAATATATGATGAAATCAAGCAAGCTGGGTGCCATCTGGAGCCGAAAGCCACTATAAGTCTCATTGTAGGTTTTATTTTTATGAATTCCTAGTGTATTTTCTGGTGTGCACACAATGATGTTTTCTTATATTTCCCGTAGGAGCACTTTCAATCTGAAGGAGAGTTGAGTCGATTGCTTCAGCTGCTTGAGGAGTTGACTGATCCAGATAATTGGTTTGATGGCTGCTGCAGAATCATCTTATATTGTGTTCGATATAAGCATCTAAGGTTCACTGACATTATCCTTCACTTTCTTGGAAACTTTCTTTCACCTTGCCGGTTTTGCTTACTTTTATACTTTTTTTTTCTTTAGTTCTGCTGTTGACTTAATCAAGCAGCTTAAGGATAAAGTCTACATGGATGAATTAACTACAAATGCTCTTTTTGATCAGGTTCTGATCTTTCTTTATCAGTTTATCCCTCTGTGTTTAACATATAGGAACTTCCTATTCAATCATCAAATATTATTCCACTTGGATTTAACATCTTTCTTAGTGAAATCAAATTAGATCATTATATCAGTTCTGGTATGGAAAACCATTCTTACTCTCTTTTTAGTGTTGATCTGTTAGTGAGTGCTTTATTTTGTTCTTTTTCAATAAACCAAAAAATTACTCTCCAGTTTGACTATATAGTATATTTCCTAGACCACTTAGAAAGTTCAATATATGATTTTCTTGGGTAGTTGAACCACTGACAAAATGCGACCTTCTAATTAGTTTGTGCTTTTTTCTTACTGTAATCATGGAGTAGATATTTTGCCAAATTGCGGGGTGCGAGCCCACAGAATTGCAGATTGGCCTGGATCTGCTTCGAGTTATCAAGGAAGAGCTAGACCTTTGCCCTTCCCGAAAAAATCTTGATTTCCTCCTTAGTGCATGTGTTAATGCCAAAGATTTGCCTACTTCTCGGTTGATTTGGGATGAATATAAGAAAGCTGACCTTCCTTACAACGTGTTAACTTTCTTAAGGTAAGTTAGTGCTTGTGATTATTGTTTTTCATTCTTATCATTATTTTATGGATTGCTTAGTACCTGAAACCTTCTCCACTCCCTCTTCGCAACCTTGGTTCTGCAATGCGGGGGTAGTTTAGGCTCGGAACCTCATATGCATAACTTGTGCAGTTTTGCTAGTAAAAAAGGTAGAGAATGAAGAAAGTGAAGAGGAGAGAAGAGAAGATAAGAAAGAGATTAGAGTTTAGAGAGCATAAATGATTCATGACTGTCCTTTCCTCTATATATTATTACTAAAAATTAAAAAAGAGAATTACAATTTTACTCTTATGTGTATTATGCGTCAGTGTTCAAAAACTCGACTCGAGTGTGTGTGTGTTGTGTGTATTATAAAACTTTAGATAAAAAAATAAAATAAAAATCTAATATTTCAACAAGAGTATCATCAAATAACTAGCATTCTTGATAAATATTAAACAACCCCAAATTAAAGCACCACTACCACTAACAAACAAGATAAGCATCTCTAACAATTTGTGGTAATAATAATTTCAATTTTTTTTTCAGCAAGACCAGACAAACAAATTCTTCTGGAGCCTTTTTCTCCAAGACTAGGTTATATTGTGGTTTTGTTCTTGTAAAACAGAAAAGGATCCGTTGTTGATCTGTTAATAACGAACAGGGTAGGCTTACCTTGTTCCAGCCTACCCATTTGGGGTTTGTTGTAGACCATGCTATGATGGTTATGGAAGGCGGCCACCGTGTTGTGATGATTGTGAAAGAAGGGGTAAGAGTATTACCGTAATACAAGTCGTCGTGATTACTTTAGTGAAGAAAATCCATTATGCACGTGTCCTGTTAAAGACTCGCCCGAATCGAGTCAAGTCAATAAATCGACCCAACTCGGCTTGACTCGTTCGAATTTTCTCTGATTATTCTGAACTGAGTTTTTCAAGCGAGTTGACTCGAAACCCAGCCGAGTGGAGTTGACTTGGTCGAGTTGCGAGTCAACTTGCCGAGTTTTAGTACTATGTTATGTGTATTAGACACGTTACACGTAATACACACGATATAACTAATAACTTGAAACACCATAAATACCTTTGTCAACACTTTTCCTTATTACGCACGGTATAGCTAATAACATGAAACACTATAAATACCTTTGTCAACACTTCCCCTCAAGATGGTGCATAGATATCTATGATGCCTATTTTGCCTAACATCTCAAGTAACTTAGCACTACTAACTACTTTTGTAAGAGCATCAGCAAATTGGCCAGTTGTCTTCATATATGAAGTGCACACTTCACCCTTGGTGATCTGCTCTCTGATAAAGTGATGATCTATCTCAATGTGTTTGGTTCTATCGTGTAAAACCGGATTATGAGCAATGTTGATTGCAACTTTATTGCGCCACAATATAAACTCATAGCTTTTTCAATAGGAAAATCCAATTCTTGAACATGAATTTTTAGCCACAGTAACTCACATATAAGGTTCAAAATATCGTCAAAATTTTTCGACGATATTTATCGACTTCGCAGGGTGCCGAGGCATTTGAACAAGAAATTTAGGTTTTTGACCGATATTTACGAAATATCGACCGATATTTCGTAAATATCGGTCAATATAGTCAAAAGACAGCAATATTGTAAAAAAAAAAAAACCCCCCTCATTTTTTTTTTTTGTTGTATTTTTTTTCGTGAAACCCTGTTAGGGTTAGAGTTCACTTTGTCTGAAGTAGAAAAAGAAAAAAAGAAGGAAGCAGAGAGGAAAAAGTAGGAAGAAGAAGAGAGGAGAAAGAAAGAACCATACCTGTAGCCTCCACTATTTCCGCCATCGCCATCGTCAAAAGCCCTAGCCCTCCCTTTGTCTTCGTTCTCTTTTGAGTCTGGGCAGAGCTTTGCCCTTTTCTTCTTTTGATCGCATGAGATGAGAGTTTGGTTTTGTTTAGTTTAAAGTTGGGTTTTTGCATATCAGTTGCTATGTTTATTCTAATTTACAAATATACTGTTATGTATAACAATTTTGCAAATTAACTCTTTGTTTTCCAAAAGACAAATAACTTCTTAGATCCCATTCATTTGTAATTATTAATAAAATAACTATTATGCCCTTGAGATATTTCATAACATCACAAAGCTTCATTAACTGCTCTTGAACTATGGTTAATAAGTTTTAACCCCTATGGTTAATTTTTTACTAAAAATGAAGGTTAGATGCTTTAACCTTAAAGGGTTATTGAATTTGAATCTTAACCATAGTTAAAGGGAACACGTTAATTTTTTTTAAAACAAACTAAGGTTAGATGCTTTAACCCTAAGGGTTTGAATCTTAATCATAGTCAAAGGGAGTTAAGGGGGGACACATTAATTTTTTTTCTAAAAACCAAGGTTAGATGCTTTAACCCTAAGGATTAGTGAACCTTAAACACAGTTAAAAGCACGTTAAATTTTTTAATTTTTTTTCTAAAAAACAAAGGTTAGATGCTTTAACCCCAAGGGTTAATGAATCTTAACCACGGTTAAATAGAGTTTTTTTCTAAAATACAAAGGTTAGATGCTTTAATCCTAAGGGTTAGTGAATCTTAACCATAGTTAAAGGAAGTTAAAAGGGGTTAGAGATTCTATTGTTGATGTATTAATTATTATATATGAAATTGATTGTATTTGAGTTAATTGTTATGCTTGATTGAGAAATGAATGAAACTTTTTATGCAATTTACATCAATATTAGTGAATCATACATTGTCGTCACCGTCAGCGCACATCTTTAGCCCCCTTCTCACTGTATCTCTTATATATATTGTTTTTTTTTTATATATATTCTCAAATGTGTATTAACATCTATTTTAACATTTCCTGAAGTTTCATTGAAAAATTCTATGTTTTTCACTATTGTTTTCAATATTTTCCTCTATGTGCGATATTGTGTCCGCGATATCGATATATCTTGCGAAATATCCTCGATATATCTTTTTTCCACAACTCAAAATGACATGCGAAACCAATATTCAGAACCTTGCTCACATATACCATGTGCTAATGATTTGAACTTTGCCTTTGCACTCGATTGGGCAACAACTTGTTTTTTACATTGCCATATGACCAAGTTGCCTCTGACAAAGGTACAATAGCTAGATGTAGACTTTCTATCTTCTTTAGCACTTGCCCAGTCTGCATCTGTATAAGCTTGAATTCTCATATGCACATATTTTCTTAATAAGATTCTCCTGTTCGGAGAAGCTTTGAGATACCTCAAAATTTGGTATGCTGCCTCTAAGTGTGTGGACTTGGGGTTATGCATAAACCTACTCACAACATAAGTAATATCTGGCCTCGTGAATGAGAGATAAATGAGTCGCCCCACTAATCGCTGAAACCTACCAAAAGGAATGCTATCCATTTCATCTCCTTTGTGATTCTATTCAATTGAAGTGTCAGCTGGTTTAGACCCAAGCTTTCCAGTTTCTCGTAAAATGGCTAAGATGTACTTTCTTTGGAATAGAAAGATGTACTTACGAGATCCGGAAACCTCTATTCCCAAGTACTTAAGGAGTCCTAAATCTTTAATTTCAAACTCACTTGCCAGATACTTCTTCAGTTGTTCAATCTTTGACTTGTTGCTTTCTTTCACAACAATATCGTCTACATACATGATAAGAACCGTGATATCCTCCTTGGTGCATCTGATGAACAATGTATGATCAATCTGACTTTGTAAGTAGCCTTTCTTCTTTACTGTTGCACCGAACCTTGCAAAGCATGCTCTGGGAGATTTCTTTAGATTGTACAATGGAATTTTCAGCTTGTATACTTTTTTCCACCTCCTTCAAAGTGAACTCTTGGAGGAGGGGACATGTAAACTTCTTTCTTCAAGGTACCATGAAGGAAAACATTTTTTACATCTAGTTGATAGAGAAGCCATGACTTGTTTGTTGTTAATGATAAAATTACTCGGATTGAACTCATTTTTGCCACATGTGAATGTCTCTTGGTAGTCAATTCCATATGTCTGAGTGTAGCCTTTGCCAACCAACCTTGCCTTATACCTTTCCACGGACCCATCTGTAGAATAATAAGCATGTGTAATGAGTGGCTTTCTTGTAATTTCTTGTAATTAGGGGAAACCCTTCTTTTCTACTTTAATAGAATATGAGAGAGAAGTGGGTTATACTCTCTTCTCTTTTTCCTCACTTCTTCTTCTCCCTTCTTCTAAACCTAAAACCCTACTTTAAGACATCCACTTGGTATCAGAGCATAAAAGAAGAGCACAAAGGTGAATAATCTCGCCGGAGGTATCTCCGGCAGTTGCTGACGTCAGCAGCCGTGCAACGACCGTGATGAAGTGTTAGTGTGACGTCATCCATGGTATTTTTTTGTGTTTTTTCTTCTTGGATCTAGTAGATCTATAGATGAGAAGAATTATGGTGATTTTTTCACGATTTATTGGAGCTTTTAAGTGAGTTTTTGAGAATTTTTTTGAAAAAAAATTCCGAAAAATCCCTCTTCGAACCAGTCGATTTTTCTTTCTGTATGGGGGATTTAACTTGGGGATATTGGTACTAAAAGATCCCCCTCAAATTTTCGGTCCCCTTGGCACCGGTTTTCCGGCGATCAGAACCTCGCCGGAGCTCCGGCGAACGTTTTTCTCTACTAGTTTTTTCCGGCAGAAGCTGTTTTTGGGTATTTTCTCTCCTTTTTCGCATTCTAACCTTTGTGGAAGTAGTTTAATCGATTATGAATGCTATATGAAGAAGTTTGGGTGCCCTCACGTTGTTTGAGGAGATGTTCGAGTAATTTTGAACTGGTTTTTGGTCGTTGGACCATTGGTGGTTGTTCGTTTGGGTTGTAGAACCCTGTGGTACCTGCTCGGCGGGTGCTTAGTGGCTGGATTTGTGCAAATCAGTCTGTAGTTGGCACACGATGGGCGATTCCGAGGTTACTCAGTCTTCCCGGGCTCCAACATGTGATGATAGTTACTTGCATTTGGGGCATGGTGACTCCCCGAGCCTTCAAATCACTACCGTAAAGTTAAATGACAACAATTATCTTCCATGGTCTCAGTCGGTCATGTTGTTCATCACAGGGAAGGGTAAGGTGGAGTACATAAATGGCAAGAGTACGAAGCCTCTGGCTACTGATCCTACTTTCCCTAAATGGCAAGCCGAGAACGCCACCGTCATGTCATGGCTTCTTCACTTTATGATTCCGGATCTTAGCAATGGATGTATCATTCTCTCCACGGCCCAAGAGATATGGGATGCTGTGAAGTAGACATACTCTGAGGGGGGCACCCATGCTAGAGCCTATGAGTTGCGCCAGTGTATTGGGCAACTGAGACAGGGTGATACTTCTCTGGCCACGTACTACTCTACTCTTCGCCGTCTGTGGGAAGAATTTGACATGTTTCATATGTATACGACAAAGTGCTCTGAAGATGCTGTTGGGTTTAAGAAGTATGTTGATGAACACCGGGTCTATGAGTTGTTGGCTGGTCTCAACCCCGAGTATGAGCAAATCCGTGTTCAGATTTTAGGGACGGAACCTCTTCCATCCATTACTACAGCATATTCCATTCTCCACAGGGAGGAGCGTCGCCGGACTAACATGCCACCTTCTTCCCTAGAGCGGTCAGCTCTTTCTTCATGGTCCCAGCGGGGAGGCCGTGATAGCTTTCGTGGCAGCAAGGGAGGGGGTAGGTCCGGAACCGTCAGTGATGAGAGGGATCGGCTGAAGTGTGACCACTGTGGCCGCGCTCGACACACCCGTGAGACTTGTTGGGATCTTCATGGTCGCCCACAGCAGAGAGGTGGAGGTCGCAGTGGCCGTGGTGGTGGTCGTGGTGGTGGATCTAGCGCTCCCTCCGTTGTCTCTGATCCAGCTCCTGCTCTTACATCTGGTGTGTTGCCATCGTCTGACAGCCTTAGCCTTTCCCGTGCTGAGATAGAGACATTCCGACGCTTTATGGGTCAGTTGGAGCCGTCGGGTCAATCTTCTTCGTCCTCGTTTGCTTATTCAGGTACATCCGCTTCGGCTTTCAGTGCCTCTGTCTCCACATCTACTCGCCCCTGGATTATTGATTCGGGGGCCTCGGATCACATGACTAGTATGTCCTCGTTGTTTGCATCCTATCATATTTGCTCTGGTAGGGATAAAGTTAGAATCGCTGATGGTTCTTATTCTTCTATTGCTGGTAAGGAGAGCATCTCCGCTACCCCCTCTATGCATTTATCATCTATTCTTCATGTTCTTAATGTTGCTTTAAACCTTTTGTCTGTGAGTCACCTAACCAAGTCCTTGAATTGTAGTGTTACATTTTTTCGCTCTCACTGTGTATTTCAGGACTTGGAGACGAGGCGGACGATTGGTAGAGGCTTAGAGGAGAGGGGATTGTACTTGTTGGATAGTTCCTCACCGGTGGCTTCTCCTGTTAAACAAGTTCGTGATGGGTCTACCAGTAGTAGTAGTCGTGATTGTAACATTTTACAGTTGTTGCAGTGGCATAGCCGTTTGGGCCACCCATCCTTTTTTGTGTTAAAGAAACTGTTTCCTCAGTATTTTGTCTCTGTTTCTATGTCGGATCTTCAATGTGAAACTTGTGTATTTGCAAAAAAATGCCGTTTTTCGTATCCGGCTCATGGTAATAGAAGTAATTCACCCTTTTCTATAGTTCATTATGATGTGTGGGGTCCTGCTCCCATTACTTCCGCTCGTGGTTTTCGTTACTTTGTTACTTTTGTTGATGATTTCTCTAGAGTAACATGGGTTTACTTGCTAAAACAAAAGAGTGATGTTTGTTATGTTTTTCAATCTTTTCATAAAATGATTGAAACCCAGTTTGATGTTAAACTAAAAATCATTCGTTCTGATAATGGAGGAGAGTATCTGTCTACTACTCTCTCCTCCTACTTCCGTGATCATGGGATTATCCACCAGACTACTTGTGTTAGTACTCCACAACAAAATGGTGTTGCTGAAAGGAAGAACCGTCACCTGTTGGAGATAACTCGTGCCCTTTTATTTGGCATGAACGTTCCAAAGCGTTTTTGGTCCGATGCACTTCAGACTGCTTCCTATCTTATGAATCGCATGCCCACTCGAATTTTGGGTTTCAAAAGTCCTGTTGATGTTCTCTCTCCATCTCCCTCCTTGTTTCCTCTTCCACCCAAAATCTTTGGGTGTTCGTGTTTTGTGCATATTGACAAATCGGAGCGTACCAAACTTGATCCGAAGGCTCTCAAGTGTTTATTTTTGGGGTATGCTCCGAGCCAGAAAGGGTACAAGTGTTACCATCCCCCTTCTGGACGGTGCCTTGTGTCTATGGATGTTACCTTTTTTGAATCCACCCCTTTTTATTCTGCGACGGAGACTTCTCTTCAGGGGGAGATCATTGGTGTTGAAGAAATGTCTCCTTCTCCTCTACCTATTTCTATTGATCCAGGGGATTTTACGACAACTGGTAATGAGAAAAAGGATGAAAGCATAGATGAAGAAAAGAAAAATGTAGATGGAGGGAAACAAAGTGAGGTGCAGGTTTTCTTCAGGAATCCAAATCGTGGGGTTTGGATGACAGATACTTACAAAGAAGATCCCCATATGCCCCGCCATGAATCCTCCTCAGATCCAGGTAATATCCATACCTCCCTTATTGATTCTAACCTTCCTATTGCTCATAGGAAAGGTGTTCGCTCTTGCACTCAACACCCTATTGCTAACTGTCTTATGATTCTCTATCTCCCTCGTATCGTACCTTTTCTATGGCTTTGTCTTCTGTGTCTATTCCTAGCAGTGTTCCAGATGCTCTTTCTAAGTCAGAATGGAAAGAAGCAATAAAAGTAGAGATGCAGGCTCTCGAAAAGAATGAGACATTAGAGATGGTCGATTTACCAAGAGGCAAAGTTCCAGTGGGGTGCAAATGGGTGTTCACTGTAAAGCATAAGTCTGATGGGTCAGTAGAAAGATACAAAGCTAGACTTGTTGCAAGAGGGTATACGCAGACATATGGCATAGACTACCAGGAGACGTTTGCTCCTGTAGCCAAGATGAACTCAATAAGAGTTCTTTTATCTCTTGCAGCCAACCTGGATTGGCCACTTATGCAATTAGATATGAAGAATGCATTTCTCCATGGTGACTTGGAAGAAGAAGTGTACATGAAACCTCCTCCTGGGCTAAAGTGTCCTGTAGCTGAGGGGAAGGTGTGTAGACTGAAGAAGGCCTTGTATGGGCTTAAACAGTCCCCTAGAGCTTGGTTTGAAAGGTTTCGCTTAGTCATGATTAAAGATGGTTACAAACAAAGCCAAGCTGATCATACCTTGTTTATCAAGCACAACGACAAGAAGGTAACTGCACTCATTGTTTATGTAGATGATATTGTGCTGACTGGAGATGACCGGGGTGAGATGGAGAAGTTGAAAGGCCTACTAGCAAAGGAATCTAAAATCAAAGATCTAGGCAAGTTGAGATATTTCTTGGGTATTGAGGTTGCCAGGTCCATAAAAGGTATCTTTATATCGCAGCGCAAATATGTCCTGGACCTCTTACATGAGAGTGGTATGATGGGCTGTAAGCCTTGTGACACTCCTATTGACCCAAACCATAAGCTTGGTGAAGCCAATGGTGAGAAGGTGATTGAAGTAGGAAGATATCAGAGACTTGTAGGAAGATTGATATATCTCTCGCTTACTCGTCCTGATATTGCGTATGCCGTTAGTGTGGTGAGCCAGTTCATGCATGCTCCTACCTCAACCCACTTGGATGCGGTGTACAGGATTCTGAGGTTTCTCAAGTCTGCTATAGGACAAGGGCTATTGTATGCCCGTACTGGTAACCTGCAGATCGAGGTTTACACTGATGCAGACTGGGCTGGATCAGTTTCAGATAGGCGCTCCACTTCTGGTTACTGTACGTTTGTTGGTGGTAACCTAGTCACATGGAGAAGTAAGAAACAGTCTGTAGTGGCTAGATCTAGTGCAGAGGCCGAGTTCCGGTCGATGGCTCATGGATTATGTGAGATTTTGTGGCTTCGCATTCTCTTGATTGACCTAAAGCTCCCTATTCAGGGTCCCATGAAGTTGTATTGTGACAACAAGGCGGCAATAAGCATTGCTCACAATCCAGTTCAACACGACAGAACTAAACACATTGAGGTGGACAGACACTTCATCAAGGAACAGTTGAAGACAGGTCTCATCTGTACTCCTTTTGTGAAGACCGGTGACCAACTTGCTGATATTTTGACAAAGGGTCTTAGTCATGCTCAGTTTACTAAGATTGTTGGCAAGCTAGGCATTTGTAATATCTACATACCAGCTTGAGGGGGAGTGTAGAATAATAAGCATGTGTAATGAGGGGCTTTCTTGTAATTAGGGGAAACCCTTCTTTTCTACTTTAATAGAATATGAGAGAGAAGTGGGTTATACTCTCTTCTCTTTTTCCTCACTTTCTTCTTCTTCTCCCTTCTTCTAAACCTAAAACCCTACTTTAAGAAATCCACTCTATCTGCTTTTCACTTTAATGTGAACACCCATTTACACCCCCACAAGTGTTTTTCTGTGAGGAAGATTGACCATCTCCCAAGTATTATTTTTATCCAACTCATTCATCTCTTCTATCATTGCTTCCTTTCATTGTGGTTGTTTTAGGGCTTTAGTGATAGAAGATGGAATAGAAATAGAAGACAATGACAAAATAAATGATCTATAAGACGGAGACAACGCCTTATACGATACAAAGTTAGCAATAGGGTGTTGAGTACAGGATCTCTTATCTTTTTTGAGAGCAATATGAAGGTTAGATCCATCAATGAACTTTGAATAGGAAGTTAAAGTACTTAAGAGTGGTTTTACCTGGATCCGGGGAGACAATTTGGGTCTGAGTCACTTTGTCCCTTTTTTGGTAAACTTGAATCTACCCTTGTCGTCTATCATTCTCCTCTGGAACTATAGGAGCAGAGTCATCAAGAGCTATTGAAGAAACTTGCAACAGATTCCTTCTCTCTTTATGCTCACACTCCCCTGGTTAGAGACAGATTGGAATAGAAGGGAATAAACTCGAAAAAAGTAGCATCCATGGAGACAAGCTTTTTCCTAGAAGGAGAATGAGTTTGTAGACCTTATGTTAAGACGAATGCCCAAGAAAAATACACTTAAGAGCCTTGGGATCCAACTTAGTTCTACGAGGATCTAAAATTTACACATAGCAAACGCAACCAAATACCTTGAGAGGAATATGAAAGAGGAGACTGTCAAGTTTTAAGAGGTAAGATGGAGACTGAAAGTGCAAAACCCGAGATGAAAAACGATTAATAAGAAATAAATCGAGATTTTCAGCCTAAAAAAACTGAGAAATATTAAACTGTAAAAGAAGAGCACGAGTTACCTCCAACAAATGACGATTTTTCCTCTTAACAACTTCATTTTGTTGAGGAGTGTAGGGACAAAAGTACTAATGGTCTATCCCGTTTGTAGTCAAATATTCCATTAACACCCCCCCTTTAAATATATATATTCATCCCCTTGATAAGACTAAAGAGCCTCGATCTGTTTTACAAATTGAGTCTGAATCAACATATGAATGTTTTTGAAAATAGTAGATACCTCATCTTTGGACTTTATTAGATAGATCATAGATCCAGGTAAACTTAGAGTAATCATCAGCAAAACTCACAAAATATCGATGATCAGAACTAGAGGTAACATGGGAAGGATTCCAAACATCAAAATGAATGATATCAAACACATCACACCTTTTATTATTACTAGGGGAAAAAGTAGCATGATAATGCTTTGCAAGTTCACACACTTAACATCGAAGATTAGACATAAAAAAAGAAGCAAGTCTGAAAACATAATTCTTGAGTGCTGAAAGGAAATATGAGCAAGACGAACATTGCAACACAGGACCATGGTTTAAAATATAGATACGTATCGACCGATACGGGCCGATACGTATCCTATTTGGAGCTACCC
The DNA here is from genome assembly GCA_015143295.1 of Tetracentron sinense. NCBI lineage: Eukaryota > Viridiplantae > Streptophyta > Magnoliopsida > Trochodendrales > Trochodendraceae > Tetracentron > Tetracentron sinense. The sequence goes on from CM026552.1 coordinate 24,792,683, forward strand.
GATATACTGGTACACTAGAAAAAAAACTCCACTGTATCGAGCCGATACAGACCCGATACACTCAATACGGGGATTTTTTAGTTAATTTTTTTTCTCCTTCCATTTATACTAGGATCCACAATACAAACCCAATACACACAACTTATTTACATGATATATTATTTAACTAAATGATTTTAACTTGATTTTACTTTTATTTACTTTAGATATTAATATGTAAATAAGGTTATCCCCCCGGTTATAATGCCCCAGCCCAGCCCTACTTATCAAGAGCCACTGGTTATGATGCCCCAGCCCAACCCTACTTATCAGGAGTCATTGGTTAAGATGCTCAGTCCCAGTCTTCGACTGACAGAGACAGATATGCACAAATCACAACTCAGTAATAGGCATATGTATAAATGTACCTAGGCATGTACCGCACGATGATGACTTGGACACAGTGGTGTCATAATGTCTGGACCACTTATAATGTATCAATTTACTCAATTCATGATCCCACAATGATAGAGTATGAGCCGGCACGAAGCTCAATGTGGTATCGAGCTTCTATCATGTATATAACTTGATTTGTGAATATTTTCACATTTTTTATTTATAAATGCAAGTGAGATTCTATCACTTGGTTAAGTAACTATGGTTTGTATTTTCATACATATTTATCAGCGCGCACACTTTTTTTAACTTATAAATTTATTAACTTTCATAAGTATAATTATAAATGTAGTTGGAGGTCTTCATTTAGTTTGTTTTTAGCTTATATTTGCATTAAAAGAAGTTTTATGCAAGGTATCCAAGTTTTTCTTTGCGTATCCAAGCTTTTTTTAGCGGATCCTGAATTTTTCTACCGTATCGAACCGATACACCGATACGTATCCTATTTTGGACTTACCGATACGGCGACCGATACCGATATTTTGAACCATGCACAGGACACGCTCTTTATTGACACTACTACTACTACTACTACTGCTACTACGACAAGAAGTCTGAAATACGCGATGAACAACGGGGGTTGCATCCAACAAATAAAAGGCAATAGCTTCACGACCCGTACCAATTGTCCTCCCCATTTCCAAGTCCCGAAAAATATAGTAAGAAGGAAAAAAATGTGACACTACAAATCAAATGTTTTGTAAGAGAAATGACAGATAGGAGGTTTGCTACAAATTTTGGGACATGAAGGACAGAGGTTAAAGAAAGATGGGAAGGAAGATTAACATCTCATTTCCCAGCAACGAAGGAGAGGGTACCATCTGTAATTCAAACTTTATCTCAACCAAAACAAATAGGATAGGTAGAGAATAAAGAAGACATACCAGTCATATGCTTAGAGGCACCCGAGTCAATAATCTAGGAAGAACTTGAAGATGTGAATAATATATAATAGAAGAGACATTAACATGATCAAAAGTGAATAATATATAATCATGCTCCCACCAATTTGCATGCAAAGGTGTTAAGCACTATCATCACTTATGATGGCTGTAGTCCATTGCTAAGTTTCACAATTGCTAGATGCACTTAAGCTTCCTCGTCCTATCACAATTTGTCTTGGGTAGTGGTAGTTTGATGATTATGAAAAAGGTGCAAGTTAGCAAGCTGTACGTGTATCAGTTCTAGGGTTTCTCCATGGCCGCCAACCTCTTGGGAGGAAACTCCTCTTCTAGGCCTCCTGATCTGCAGGCTGCCGTGCATGGATCTCCCCCTAAATCTTTTGCTGAAGTGGTAGCATCCAAATCAGTCCAAGCTCCAGAGCCTATCCCCATTTTCAAGCCATTATCAGCCTATCAAGGAGAGCCGGCTATATATCTTTCTTCAGATGAATTTGCCATGCTTGCTTCTCCCCTTAAGTTCTCTTTGATTGCTAAATGCTCCTATGAGAGACCTACTTTTGCTACCATTAGAGAGTTCTTTAAGAAAAATTTCCATACCAAGCACGATTACTCCATAGGAGTTCTGGATCCCCGACATCTCCTCATCAGATTCAATGAGGAAGAAGACTGCCTTGCGGTTTATTTAAAAGAGTATTGTTATATCAATGGTCTTTTGCTTCGTTTCATCAATTGGACGCCATTCTTTTGCTCTGGTATTGAACCTACTATTATTCCAGTCTGGATAACCCTTCCTAACCTTCCTATACACTTGTTCCAAGAGCAGATGTTAAGGTCTATTGGAGCGGCAGAGGGTCAAGTTCTTTGTGTGGATGAGCCAACAAAATTTTTAACCAGACCAAGCAAAGCTAGATTATGTGTGGATCTAGATATCTCAAAGAAAAATCCATCAAGGATCTGGTTGGGTCTTGGAGATACCGGTAGATGGCAAAAAATAATATATGAGAAAACATTCTCTTATTGTTCATTCTGCTGCAAACAAGGGCATGATATAAACGATTGCAGATAAATGCAAAAGAAGAAATCTCCAAAGGAAGATCCTAAAACTCATGATCCATCAAGCAAAGATGCTATTCCCAATCCCCCAATTAAAGTTTCTAATTTAGAGGGAGGTAATAAAACATGGGTGAGAAAGGAGTCGCAACCTCTATTATTAGGAGAAGAAGATTGTGTTCGTGTTGCTGTACCAGAAACAATTATGGAGCAAGGAAGTTCGGTTAGTCAAGCGTTGATCTTCCTCGAGTTTGTTCTCAGCTTGATATTAATGAGAAAGAAGGCAGGCTCAATGCAGTAACAGATTTATCCAACAAGGAATCTCCCGCAAAGACTTATATTGAATCTGCAACAATTATCCGAAGTCCGGAATTCTGCAACATTAGAGCTGGTGACCAGGAGCATCTCTTTACTCCTATACCTCATATTGAGTCTTCTTCCATTGATGGAAAATCAGGTGAAGGTTTTTCTTTTTTAAGTTCAACCAATTTATTGATTCCTTCAGTTCCTAATCTGGCATACCTAGAGAAAGTTTTCAGCACTCTATTCACTCTTCAAGAAACAAAAATTGGGATATTTTGTAGCTTTCATCACAATCTACAGAATTTCATGTTGAAGTAGAGAAAGATGTTTTACAAAACAAAGCCATCTTTATTGATGATGCCAAAGAGTTTCTAGCTCACCTTAATAAATTCAAGATTTTCAAAGATATACATATTGGAAGGAAAACAAATCAGAAGAAAAAAGTATCCCTCCTTCCGATAGAATTACGAGATCTAGAGCCCTTGCTCCACAAGTGATGGAAGAAAACCCTATAGTTTCTAATGATTAGCTTCTTATCTTGGAACATCAGAGGGGTGGGTAACTTAGCTTCTAAAGCCAGGCTGAAAAAGCTAGCAGAGTTATATAATATATCTGTGATTGCAATTATGGAACCGAAGCAACCTTCTCAAAATCTCCAGTCGCTTAGTAAAATATTAAATATGTCTGGGTATCTCGCTCATCCTAAAATTTGGATCCTTTGGAAAGATTGGTTGAATATCTCTCTTTATGCTTCCATTGATCAAGCCCTTATTGTTGATATTATCTCTCAAGGTTTAACTACTTTCAGATGCGGATTTTGTATGCTAAATGTCTACGAGAAGAAAGAATGATCTTGTGGAATGATCTATCGTTGCTGCTTTCGGATTTTAATGGTCCTATGTTTCTTGCTAGAGACTTTAATGCCATCTCCAACTCTGCTGAAAAATTGGGTGGTCGGGAGCCTAATTTCAATTCTATGGAAGATTTTAACTCTTTCATAAATGATATGGGTCTTATTGATGCGGGTTTTTATGGCAATAAATATACTTGGTGCAATAATCAACAGGGTTTACATAGAATTTATGCCAAATTGGACAGGGTTCTCTACAATGCAGATTAGAGTATTAAGTTCCCTTCTTCTCATGTTTCTCACTTATCTCGCCTTAATTCTGATCATGCCCCTCTGCTTTTGAAGTTTCATGGAGATCTTGCTTGTAGGCCTTCTTCTTTTAAATTTCAGCAAATGTGGACAACTCATTCAGATTTTAAAAGGTTAGTGGAAGATTCTTGGTCTATGCCTATTTATGCTCAGCCTATTCTTGGTTTTTTTTTCTGAAACTTAAGAGACTTAAAACCTCTCTTAAGACTTGGAACAGGGATACTTTTGGTTATCTTCATATTAGATTGCATGATTTGGAGGATAAAATTTGCGAAGCTGAAATTAAATTACAAGACTCTTGGAGTATTAGACAAGAAGAACTGCTTTCCTCTCTGAAAGATGAGCTTCAACATGTTCTTATTCAAGAAGAAATTTTCTGGAAACAAAAATCCAGAATTAAATGGCTCAAGGAGGGGGACAATAATACTAAATTCTTTCATTCGGTGGTCAACCAAAGAAGACGAAATAACAGTATTTACAAAGTTAAGAATGCTTTGGGTGTTTGGTTAGAAAGCCAGGACGAAATTGCTAATGAAGCAGTTAATTTTTTCTAGGATCTTTTATCTTCTTCTCGGAATGTAGTTGATCAGAGCATTACTGATCATATTCCTCAATTGGTTTCAGAAAATGATAACTGTCTTCTTGCTGCAATTCCTTCGAGGGAGGAGGTTAAAAAGGTGGTTTTCAGTCTTGATGAAGATAGTGCCCCTGGTCCAGATGGGTTTAGTGGTCATGTCTACAGAAATTGTTGGGATATTATTCAGAATGACTTGTTTATGGCTGTTGTTTCCTTTTTCCACAACCCTTTTATTCCCAAGTCAGTTAATGCTACAGCTATTGCACTGATTGCCAAGCGTGAAGATCCTTCTACATTTGTAGATTACCGACCTATCAGTTTATGCAATTTCTTTTATAAGATTTTCTCTAGAATCTTGACAGATCGACTTGCTTTTATTCTTCCTAACATTATTTTTGAGGAACAAGTGGTTTTATCAAAGGGAGAAATATCACAGAAAATATCACCATTGCCCAAGAAATGGTAAATAACATTGACAAGAGAGCTTTTGGAGGGATCCTTATTATTAAGCTTGACATGGCCAAGGCTTACGATCGTATGGAATTAGAACTTTCTATTTGCTGTGTTAAAAAAGTTTGGTTTCAACGATTATTTTATCAGTCTTATTCAAGGATGTCTTTCAGAACAAAGCTTCTCGATTATTATCAACGGGGCGCTTCATGGTTTCTTTACAAACACTAGGGGTTTGAGACAAGGTGATCCTCTATCTCCAGGTCTTTTTATTTTGGCTGAAGAAGCTCTTAGCAGAGGTCTCAAAAATACTTACTCCTTGCATAGAGATAAATTCAATATTGGGAGATATGGTTTTGCGGTGACTCATCTTCTGTTTGTAGATGATACACTTATTTTTTGTAATGGGAGCACTAGAAGTATAAAAAAAATCCTTGACTTCCTCTCCAAATACGAAGCTTCTTCGGGCCAGATGATTAATTAAGAGAAAAGTTCTATATATTGTTCAGACAAGGTTCCTTCGGCTCGGAAAAGGTCCATTTCAAGATTATTTGGATTTCACTTTAAGCAGTTTCCAATCTTGTATCTCGGAGTTCCTTTGATCAAAGGCCGGCAAAAATTTTCGCACTTCCTCCCTCTTATTGAGAAGATCCAAAGGCGTGTTTCAAGATGGTCTGGTAAGCTTCTTTCTACTGGGGGTCGCTTAATGTTGATTAAACATTTTTTATCTTCCATCCCAGTTCATACTATTGCTGATATTAGTATTCCTAAAGGCATTGCCAGTATGATTGATAAGATTATGGCCAGATTTTTTTGGAATAACTTAGACGAAAATAAGCATCGTCATTGGGTTAGTTGGTCCAAATTTGCTCTTCCTTATAAAGAGGGTGGTTTAGGTATTCGTAAAATGAAGGATTTTGCTCTTGCTTTTTGAGTTAAACAGGCTTGGAAAATTTATTCTTCGAATTGTCTTTGGGCCCGGTTCTTTAAAGCCAAATATTGCATTAATCATGTTTGGAATGCTTACACTAGTAGGGGATCTTCGAAGCTTTGGACTGCTATATGTGGGGTGTTTCAATTTATGATTAATCATTCTTTTGTCCTTATCAGAAATGGAACTAAAGTTGATTTTTGGTTTGATCGTTGGTTCAAATATCAGGCTCTCATTACTTTAGCTTTGGACAATCCTCCCACTAATCCTGTTTTGGCCAATAATCTACATTCAGATGGTGAGTGGGATTTTTCTCAGATTAACTTCTTACTGCCAACGATTATTGAAGATATCAAAGCTGAGGGATATTCCATTTTAGATGAAAATGACAAATTTATTTGGACTTTATCTCATTCGGGAGAATTTTCGGTTCACTCGGCTTGGAATCTTTTGAGGGAGTCCAAAAGTGATCTTTTTTGGACTACTTCAGTGTGGAATTCGATTATTCCTACCAAAATCAGTGTTTTTTGCTGGAAAATTATGCATAAAGCTCTATCTACTGATTCAGATATTCAAAATTTGGGTATTCCTATGGTTTGTAAATGCTACTGCTACAACTCTCCTTGCATAGAAAGTTCAAATCATCTCCTTCTTAGAAGTGATATTGCTCAATTTCTTTGGAGAGATTTTTCTTCCTGTTGCTATATTCCTTATTATACTCATGATACCATCCAATGTTGTCTTTATAGATGGTTCAGAGGGTTGAATAACAGGCATAATGATCTTTTCGTTCTTTTACCAGCTTTGATTGTTTGGGAGTTATGGTCGGAAAGATGCAAGAGGAAGAATGACTCTAAGAATTGTCATCCTAGAGTTTTGATTGATAATATTCAGCGAAAGATTTGGGATATTGCTTCTTTTAGTGCGAATAACCGATTGGATATACAAGATTATTTCCACTCTAACTCTTTCTTGCTTGATCAGAATAGGAGTATTTTTGTTAAATGGCTTTCTCCTCCTGAGGCAAATTCAAGCTTAACATTCATGGTGCCTCTAAAGGCAATCCAGGTATTGCTGGAGGAGGTGGTATTATTCGAAATCAGCAAGGTAATTTTTTAGCCTGTTTCTATTCTCACTATGGAAATTGCAGTAACTACATTGCTGAATCGCGCGCTCTACTAGACGGATTGATGCTTTGTAAGAACCTTCATATTCAAAATGTTATTATTGAATCAGACTCTAAAATTTTGGTTGATATGTGGAATGGGTCAGCTACCATGTCTTGGAAATCTTGGTACTGGGATAAAAAGATTAAGAAGCTTCTTCATGATGATATCACTTTCAATCATATTTTTTGAGAAGCTAATGTAGTAGTTGATGGCTTGGCTAACATGGGTTGTGATAATTTGGTTTCAACGGTCTATCATTCTTACTTCTCTATCCCGAGGAAAATTAAAACTCTTCTTCATATGGATAAATTGGGTTTAGGGAACTTTAGAACAGTCAGGAAATAAAGGTCGTTATTATCTTTGTAGTGTCTAAGAGTCTTTAGGGGTAAGGTTTTATGTCCCCCCCGTCTTTGTTCGTAGGGGTAAGGTTTTATGTCCCCCCCCCTTTTTTATTCTAATTTTTTTGTAGTGTCTGTGTGTCTTTAGGGGTAAGGTTTTATGTCCCCCCCCCCCGCCTCTGTATGCAGGGGTAAGGTTTTATGTCTCCCCCCGTTTATTATTTATTAATAAACCGGTAGGGGTCTGTCAAACCCCCCTCTCCCTCTGAGAGGCTTTTATTAAAAAAAAAGGCAAAAGATTTCACGTCTGTCTTTGTTTGGTACTTAAATTAATCGAGTCCATTCAATTGATCCTCTTCCTTGGACATATCCCCCTAGGTCTTTTAATCCCATGGCCTACCACTTCCTAGGAGTCCTTGCATCCTCGTTGTGACACTCGACATGTAGGCACTGGATGGATTTGCACCATTACTCGATTGAGATATATCCAAGTGTTGGATTAGTTAAAAAAATTAAAAAGTGTCAGTTGGAAAACCAATTTACATTTTTCTCCCATTTTTCTATTTCCATTTGAATTGGAGCCTCATGAAGGGATTCAGGTGGCTACACGAATTTCACATTGCCTCCAAAGTCTTATCTTATTTAGTGAAAATATCAGAAAATTTTCATTTGTGCTTGGCATTCTAGGAGTTCAACCCAGGGATTTTTCTATGTTCATATTTTATTTTAGCTGGGTCAATGCTATACGTGAGTGAGTGAGAGAGAGCGAGAGAGAGAGAGAGTTGGCCGTGAGAAATAAGAGGAGAGGAGACATGGTTGGAAATATTTACTATTTTTCTTCTCTGTACTTGCTTGCACTCTTTTTGGCAGCGGTGTATTCAAGGCGTCGCCTAGGCGCCCCTCTAGGCGGGCGAAAGTCACTGGGCAAACTGCCTAGGCATTGGGCGATCCATACAAAACCTCTTCTAAAATACTATTTTAAAACCCTCTTTTAAATCCTCTTTAAACCCTCCTTTAAAACCCTATTTAAGAAATCTCTTTTAAAACCCTCTTTTAAACCCTATTTTAAAAGGGGCAGTGATTAGCCCACCACGCATTTGACTATGTAGCCAAATGTCGTGTCCACGTGTCCCTTTTAAGATCCCTTGAACTATGGTTAAGCTTAAGAAAATTAAGGTTAATATTTTTTTCCTTTTTAAAAACTAAGGTTAGATTACTAAACCCTAGGGGTGGGTGAATCTTAATTCTTAACCACAGTTGATGGGTGTTAAAAAGGGGGACATGAACCAATGAGGACCGCACATTCTGTTGTGCGGAAACACCTAATGAATAGAATCGATGACAATGGCAAAATAAGAACACCAATCACTAAGCAAGATTTATTTGGTTTAGCTAAAAAGCCTATGTCCATGGTTGAAGTGATCAAAGTAAACTTCACTATGAAAAGAGAAGAATACAAGAGAGGAGAAGAACCCACATAAAGAAGACCAAGACCCAAGAAAAACCCCAATGCTCTCACAAACCTCCTTGTTCTCTCAATCCCTTCACTCACCCAAAACCTCTCTTTTATAGCCGAAAGAGAGTCCTCAAAACAAAGGAAGCAACTCTCTACCGAAATAGGAGTTTCCCAAAAGCACACGGATCAAAAATCGCGATCTCGCTCGAGCAATTTCCAGGCTCACTTGAGCAGAATGTATATTGTTGCATACTTTTACTATCTTCATCTGAACTCTCTCGAGCAACAACTCCTGTAACTCCGAATCTAGACCAAATTTGAGCCTAAAACTCCACAAATGTCCACTTTGGGGAGAATTCCACAAACATCCCTTGATGTAACACTCTCACTTTCTTCAGCACAACTCCAAAGAGTACAAAATCAACTTTCTCAAAAGTTTATGAAGTTTAAGCTATGTTTAAACTCTCACACGAACTACACCATGCTCTAATGCGGAACCCAAGGGGTCCCTTGCTCCACCGTCACAGGATCCTCAAATTTGAACGTCATATATTCAGAAGCCTCCATATCCGAATGCAAACCCAGTTTGTTGGCCAAAACTCGAGCCTCATTTGTTGAGCTAGAATTAGGAATAGAAGGAGCTTTCTTTCCCTTGGATGCTCCACCTGAAACTGTGTTACCCCGCAACAGATACAAATTCTTAATTCTTCTATTTGTCATCACAATCGAAGCCCCCTTTGGAACCTTTAGCAATCCACCTTATGCATTGAACCTACACCCCCTGGAATCTAATGTACTCGAAGAAATTAAATTCTTCTTATGCATTGAACCTGCACTCCTTGGAATCTAATGTACTCGAAGAAATTAAATTCTTCTTATGCATTGAACCTGCACCCCCTAGAATCTAAAGTACTCAAAAAAATTAAGTTCTTCAGATCTGGAAGATGCCTCACTCTCGTCAACGTCCTTACTACACCTTTGTGCAATCTGATTTTGACTGTTTGTATCCCGAGAATCTTGCAGGGTATATTATTACCCATTAAGACAACGCCGCCTTCAACATTGTTGTAGGTAGCAAACCAGTCCTTACTCCCTAGTGGGACACCCATGATAGGAGCAACTAGAGTTTGTTACCTAAGGATTGGACCCTAGAGGTGGGATGAATAGGGTCTATGGCAAATTCAAATTTCTTACTAATCCTTTAAGTGGAATTTCAATTATACTAATTAAAAGGGAATAGAAATTAAGCAATTTTTACAAACAATGCAAAACAGAAAGTAAAGAGAAGGGAAAGAGAAAATAAACACAAGATGTTGTTCTCGAGGTTCAGCAATCCCGCTTACGTCCTCGTCTCAAGCTATACCCATTTGAGGATTCACCATAATTTACTAATTGTACGATCTTCTTACGGATGAAGATCAAACCTTACATGTGCAAGAGAATCCCCTCTCTTGACTTTCACGATCTTCTTCCGGGTGAAGATCCAGCCTTACAATGAAGCTCCTCATTTCAAGGACAAGAATCCAGCGATTCTTGATTTTAAGTACACTTTGTTGAAAATGATTTTACAATTATAAAATACTTCTTACTCGAGATGAATGATCTTTTTAAAGCTCTCTAAAAATCTCCCAAAGATTGGAGTTGAATAGCTCAAGATTGGGCTTTTGGAATTTCTATGGTATACTCAACAGATTTGGAAATCTAAGTTTGTGAGTGATTGATTGAATGATCTAGAATGATAGAAGTTCTTGTTTAGTTCATAAATCATCTCAATTTATAGCCGAAGATGGTTTATGGCCATTGGAGGAGCATTGAATGCAAAAAGAGCCGTTTGAAAACTAGCCGTTATGAGTTAAAAAATTGTCCCGTGCCATCTGGTCGACTAGATGAAGGCAATGGTCAAACAACATTTTGAGCATTGATTAGGTTGACTGAATGGATGATTTTTACTGAAAATCACTATTTTAACCAACCTAGATGATGAAAATGATTTGATAGGTCACTTGGCTTAACTCTATCAAGATTTTAATCATTCTTTATGATGTCCTAAGGCCTTAGAATGATATTCAAATATGGTCTAAGGTACCTATGGTCAATCTAGGCATTGAGCTTTCAAATAACCAAACTGAGGACTTTTCTCTCAAATTAAAATATAAAACATTAAACCTTCTAAGAGAGTCTTTATTCTTCTTTAACTTGATCTTGACTTGATTTGTCTTTTTTGGTTTCATGATCAATCTTCTTCTTCTTCATGATATGACTTGGACTTGGATATGATCTTTAACATCTTCAATATGATCCAACTTGATCCAATGACTTGCTTTGACTTGTAATGAAGTTTCTTCATGGGTGGAGTCATTTTCATGCTTTTGCCTTGAATGATTTGCTAATGCTCTTGGTAGATTGATTTTCACATAAACTCAATTGCAACATTAGTAACACAAAGATCATTACATTATTGTGTTATCATCAAAATCATTAAGTAAACCTATGGTAGAAACCTATAGGCTAACACTAGAGTCAAGAATCCATTTGTCTTGAGACCAACCCTTAGTTGTAGTAACCGAACGGACCATGGGATCACTGTCTGAATCATCAAAATCTTTATTAGCCACATTGTTTGTACTAGAGGACTTTCTAATTTCCTTTTCCTCGTCTTTCTTTTCTTTGAGTACAAGGCAATTTTGAGCTATATGCCCTCTCTTATGGCAATACTAGTAGCACTCAACCTTCTTGAGTGATTTAGACCCTGGTCTAGAATTTTCCCTTCTAGGGCCGTTACCCTTTATCTTCCCGTCTACTAGTAAAGCTTGCTCTTGGCTTTCACTAACATGTGCGATCTTTCTCAACTCATTAGAGAGTAGAGTCGCAGTAACATCCTCCAAGTTAATGCTATCCTTTCCGTAGAGCAACGTCGTAACGAGATGATCAAACAAAGGAGATAGAGAAGATACTAGGAGTAGAGCTTTGTCCTCATCATCAAGCTTCACATCAATGATCGTTAATTGAGTAACAATCTTATTAAATTCACTAAAATGGTCGGAAACGTTCATACCTTCTACCATCTTGAGTGTATACAACCGTTGCTTTAAGTATAGCCCATTAATGAGCGATTTCGTCATATAAATGCTCTCTAACTTCAACTAAAGTCCTACAGCCAACACCTCATCGAGAATGTTGTATAACACTTCATCTGCTAAACATAGACGGATCATACTCATAGTCTTCAAATTAAGGTCTTCCCAATCTTCATCCTTTAGACTTTCAGGCTTCCCATTTTTTCCCTTTAATGCTTTGTGCAAACCTGTTGAATCGACAAGTCACGAACCTCAATTTGCCATAATCCAAAATTGTTCTTTCCATAAAATTTCGTTACTTCGAATCTGGAACTCGTAACCTTTATCATCATTCTTAACTCAAAAGAAAACCTGGCTCTGATACCAATTTGTTGTGCAGAAACACCTAATGAATAAAATCGACAACAATGACAAAATAATAATAGCAAAACAAAACACAGATAAAAAAAACAAGATTTACGTGGTTCGGCCTAAAATCCTATCCATGGTTGAAGCAATCAAATTAAACTTCACTAAGAAAAATCGAAAGAGAGTCCTCAAAACAAAGGAAACAACTCCCTACCGAAATAGGAGTTTCCCAAAAACGCACATATCAAAAATCGCGATCTTGCTCGAGCGACTTCCAGGCTCGCCCGAGCGGGATGTATATTATTGTATACTTTTACTGTCTTCATCTGAACTCACTCGAGCGACTTCTAGTCTCGCTCGGGCAACAACTCCTGCAACTCCGAATCCAAACCAAATTCGAGCCAAAACGCCACACATTCCACTACATTGTGGAATCTGGCAGTAAGTTAAACATTTCCCATTTTGAAACTCTCTTTTAAACCCTATTTTTAAAACATCATTTAAAAATTTAACACTATTACTCTCTTTTAAAGTCTAAAAGCACAATTTAGGATATAGGCATATAGGTGTTTCATTTAAATTTTAAAAACATCCAAAGTCAAAACTCAATACCACCTTAAAAGTTAGAAAACTTCAAACTAATTATGTCTATTATTTATGTAATATATTAATATTAATATTATATATATATATATATATATATATATATAATTTAATTATTTTTATTGCCTGGGCCAGTGATTGAAATTTTGACGAAATTTCATTTATTTCAACGATATTTTTCGATCTCGACGGGTTCCAAAACATCTGAACCATGTATTTTGGTTTCTACAAAATTTCGCAAATGTCGATCGAAATTTCGGTCGAAATATTTTCTACTGTTTTTTTTTTATATTTTCTCGTTTGAGATTGTGCGATATACGGTCATTTCATGGCTAATTGGTTATTTACCCCAAGCATCCATGGGAAAGCATAACTCGGACAAACATTGAGGATTGCAAACTGAGAACTAAAGAAGGAAGAAAAAAAAAAGAAATTTGAGAATTGAAGAGTGGACTTGTTACGGGAGAGGCTTGTCCAGGATCGAGATGAAGTTCGACAACAATATAGGTGTTGGTCTCTAATGCCTTGGTGTGTTGGAGCAAGGCTACTAGTGGATAGTGGTCGATAGAATATTCAGGGTCAAATGTGTACTCAGGGTGAAGACAGTGTTGGGACTTGAAGAGCACAGTGTTGGTTCAAGATGAAGACTCCAGGCGTTGATGTTTCAAGACCTCACGTAGTGAAATAGCACAGTGGTGCGAAGGTCAGGTGAAGTGTTCTCTCAGTGAAGACACAAGATGTTGAGGTATTAGAGTCACATAACTATGTTGGCAAGGTGTCAAAGACTTGAGTAATCAGATACTCTAGTCAAGGTTGGAAGCTCAATTGTATAAGATGATGCAATAAGAGTGGATGGGTGCTATCTTAGGTTGCTCAAGGAGTTGAGGTACTAGAGAGGCACAACAAAGATGCAAGATGTAAGGCAAGCTTGAGTGGGGGAGCACTCGGGCAGAATATCAAGAGTATGAGAGGAGTCCTCAAGAGTGAGGCAAGTTGTTAATGGTTGAAATGATGCAGTGGCTTCAGACAACTTCATAGGTTGTTGGCTACGAGAAGTTGAGCTCGACGGATTGAGTTCAACACAAGTGATTGATTGAAGGATCACAAGGAGAAGTGTGCCAATGGATTGGTACACAACCAGGGAAGACATGCAAAATGGTTTTGCACCAAGGAATGGAAGAAACAAGATTAGTGCGTCAGGGATGTGATGCACCAATGGAGAGTTTCACAGAGATTTGGCGTAGTGGACGCTATTGCGGTTTCGAGTAACGTATAGGGTTGCTGGTCATGTTGCATCGGAGGATGTGTTGAGTGTGTTTGTGACTTTAGGTAAAGGATGTGGATGTCGGTGCTATTATGGGATAGCTTTAGTGTTGAAGTGGGACAACACGCCGATGCTCATATGCGTAAACTAAGGAAGCAGACTGCAGAGGAAGTACTGTATGAGATACGGTTGGCTTGCGAGCCTCGTCATGGGTGACGTACTTCATGTTCAAGGTGAACGATGAGTGTAGTTCGACGGAGTGAACTGCAGTGGATGAAGCTTCAAGAGTGAAGTGGATGGCGGCTGAATGCCTAGTGGAAACTGAAGATCAGGGTTGTGAGACCGAAGATCGATGTTCGTGGTGACGATCAGTGTCAGCATAATGCTTGGGACAGCTAAGTGATGGTCCTGGGAGGACCAAATATGCGCATGGAGATGTGCACTTGAAGAAATTCGAGGAAGATTACCCCTCTCAGAAGTTCGGGCAACGTGTTGAAGACAGAAATGTTGAAGACAAAGGCAGTGTACAGAGTCTCTAAGGCCAAGTTCAGTGTGAAATTGGGCAAAGTGTGGTGAATGTTTCAGACAAAATTCGTGAGGATGTGAAGTTTGAGACAGTAATTGATATGTTAGGCCGTCAGAAGTGAGTTCTGATCTGTGGAAGGAGCAGGTGTGTAAGCTGTGTTGTAGAACTGATGAATACTCGGTGAGAGTCGACGAGGACATCGACCTAATCAGGTGGGGGAGAGTGTCACGGTCATAATTTGTCAAGTACGGCCATGACCGTGATACTGGGCCAGGATGGCCTGAGCATGGGCAAAGGATGCCAATGCGATGCCTAAGAGATAGGCGAGACACTATGCAAGCGATAGCGCAGCGTGGTGCAAGGTTGGTGCCTTAGTGTTGGGTACCGAAGTGAAGGGACATGGAGGTATCTTGATGTTGTGTACGAGGTACTGTGGTTTGGGTGAAGTGCACATAAAGAGTTATGAAGTGAAGCTTGAGTTTGGTGCTTGGTCGGACACATGTGGGCAAGTGTTGTGGGGCCCACATGGTATGTTGGAAGTAGGGCCGATAGTACCTTCATTCGAAGAGAAAGTTAATACGAGTTTAATGGTACAGACGGTTTGTGGATATCCAAGTGTACTGTTCCGTAAAAAACCAGTATGACTCCACCAGCAGTGGTGATGTTTCCTTCTGGTAAAGGGTGAAAGGTTTATCATCCACCTTGAGGAGAAGGGTGTAGCTCTCCCTTCCCTTGTGGCACATCTGGGGCCACCTAATGAGCAACCCCAAAGGAGTTGGGGGCGGGCTCTAGAATCCTGAAGGGGATCTTGGAGTCTCCTTGGATGGTTGTTGGAGCATCCAAGGACGGTGCAAAGGAGACGGACTTCCTAGCACTGCGCAAGAGCCTTCGGGCAAGAGGTTTCATCCTAGTATGGCCTTTAAGTGTGCAGTATGCATCATGGTCGTTTAGGAGGGCGCGAGGTATGGTTGGGATGCTCGGTCAGAGGACCGAGGATTGTGTTGTGGGCGTAATGTCCTCAATGCTCGGTAAACGGGGCAGTGATGCTCCTATGCTATCCGCGATGCGTGGAGGATGACCGATAGTCGTGTTCGAGAGTATCGGGCCGTGTTGGATGTTCGGCTTGATCGGGGAACCTTAGCATCATGAGAGATGCGTGAGACGGAACCTCGGTGATGCGGGAACCTTATGTGTTGGACGAGTGTCATGCGCGACACGATGAAGTGATGCGTAAGCCAGCTGAGTATAGCTTAGCGGATGGGACTCGGTAACAGGTCGTACCTTGTCGTAGCATTGTAGCACGAGACGTGGGGTCGGTTCAATGGATGGATAGTGTAATGGTGTAAGGCTGGCCAAGATCATGGGATGATCGAGGCGCCGCACGGTTGTTCCACAAAATCAAAAAGTTGACCGTGACAGTTGCTCCATGTGGAAGGAGACGCGAGGAATGCCAATAGATGGGATTCTGGTATTGAGCGAAGTCTCTGGAAATTCGCATATGTTATTAGAGAGATCCACGATATGATCTTTCAAAAAAAAAATATCTTATTCTATTATATTCCCAGACCAGCAAGCTAGTTGGCTGACCACTTAGTGAAAGATTGAGTACGCCGGTTTGTCATATCTTGTGATGTTATTTCATTGTAATGGATCTTGTTCCTTTTGTTTTCTTGTTTTTGTTTTCATTTGGAGCCTGGTGATTTTTCTTGGCAATTTCTTTTCCTCTTCACTGTTTTTTCATCTTTTTACAATATAATTATGTTACTAATAAAAAAAAAGCGTAACGAGGATGATATGGCGACTTATGTTCAAGAGGTTCATTGATGTATGTTCTATGTAGATGACGTGGTATCTTGATGAGACATAGAGGGGGTAAATGCGAAATTAAGAAACCTGGAGGGATATATCGGAATCCAAGGATATAAAAATAAGTCAAACCAAGGCAGAATATATTGAATGCAACTTTGGTGAGAGCATAAATTGGAGTGAGGTGATAGTTAAGATAGATTCCAGAAGATACCCCAAAGCAACTAGTTCCGGTAGCTTGGCTCAATTATTTAAATTAGGATGGAAAGATCGAGGATAATGTTGCCCATAGAATTAGAGATGAGTGTTTGAACTCTGAAGTGGAGATGTGATTTGGGAGTGTTGTGTTATCTATGCATTTTGGGACTCTGATTGGAAAGTTTCATAAGACAACACTAGTATATAAAATTTTATCCCGGATAAGGTTTTTTTTGGGTTAAGTCTCTACTTTCTGAACGGTTCGACTTCCTTTTTTCCTCAATTCTTTCTCGCTTTCTTGTACTTCTTAGGTTTTCATGTACACGACGAAATCGAATAATGCATCACCATATCTCAATTGAACTCTTTTCTCTATTTTTCTTATCTAGACTGCACAATCAGATCTCACTTGAGGGACTCTTGTACCTTTGCCAATGCGAGATACTTCACAAGTTAAATCTCTTTTAAGTTGTAACTCATTCCTGTGGTAACAAGAGACAGATACCTTACTTCCATAACCCCCTGCTCAGGTCTTAAATCTTAATGGCTACATCATGTGCTACGATTTTAAATCTACACGTTGTGGGAAAAAAAATAGAGAAAATTAGAGAACAAAAGCATGTTGCCAGTTATTGGGCCAGTTATTAGGTGTATAAGAACATGCTATGGAAAGATTAAGATGGTGAAAATTTTGCAGAAATCTGTTGGGCAGTTGTCTACTCGTTATATATAGCACAAGGTAGTGCAATTTATCGTCTATTGTTTTGTCCTTTGCAGATTTCATGCTCCTTAACTTCAATTCAAATAAGGCAGAACTTACTAAATGATGGAAAACAGAACTTCGGATCCTATAAAACATGAGGTATTAGAGAAGTCATGTGCAAGGTTTGTTGCCTTTTAAAAAAAAAAAAATTGTGATTGGATGGTGACAAAGCTCTGATAGCCAACTGAGGACATAAAATCTCCTTGTATAATTAGCTTCTATCCCTAAGCTCATGTTTCTGTGTTCTTGCTTGCATTATCCACACAGTTGATGTTTGCATCATGGTCAATTTTTGGGGGCTATATCTGTTTCAGGATGCTCATTTCATCTGTCATGGCATTGGAATATTGTGCTTTGAGCTGATGAAGAAAAAAGACTTACCTTGCACAATAATTTGTTTGATGTGTAAGCTTTGGTGCTTTTTAGGCTTATCAGAAAATGAAATGAAACTTGTGTAGGAACAGTTCATAATTTCCTCTTTCTTTGCCATGAATTTTGGCTTTGTACTTTTTTTGGATTAAAATATATCTCAATTCCTTTTTTTTTTTTTGGTTTTGATTCTTTGGATGCTTGTGCAGGATGTATCAAGCCCTTTTAGCTTCAGGGGAACATAAATCTGCAAAGAAAATGCTCAAGAATATACCAAAAGATGATCCTCACGTTCGCTGCGTCATCAAAGCATGTCAAGCGACTTATAGTAATCAATCCTAAGAGAAATGAGACGTGTTCTGTTGTTGATAGATTCATGTCCCTCAGACCCTCGAATAAAAAACCGTACTATTTATTCATATTAAAAAAGTAAAAAAGAAAGAAATGAAAAGGGCCTTTTTCTTAAAGCTTTTGTCGACTAATGTTTTATTTACTCATTCTCTTGCTTCTGTTATTTTGGAAGGTGCAATTTGTTTGAGATATGTCATGGGGGAATCTTCTTCCCATTAACTTTTTAGATGGGTACATAGGTAGATCTCCGTCATTAAATAAATTAAATTAATTATATATTTTTAATTTTTTATTATTATAAATATTTCAAAAAAAAGGGGGGGGGAATAACTTCTTGGGTGCCCCCTGCCACCTTGGTTTTTAGGAAATAATTTTTTTCAAAACTATTAACCTTGGGTTGATTAAGCTCAACCACAATTCAGGGGAGAGAAAATGGACATGTGGTATCCTGGAGGGGCATCCACATTTTGACCAATGGAACCCAGACGTGTAAAAAATCACCCCTCATAAAAAATTTCAAAACTTCTCACATAATCAACAATTACAATTGTTATATATATATATATATTAATAGAATTATACGAAAAGGTGCTTGCTCCGCAAGTGTAGCAAACAAAAATCAATTATAAAGTAAGGTATATGGATGAACTCTTTCTTTCTTTCAAATTTCTACTTATTTTCAGAGAAAAACTAGTCATAATATCATCATCCGCCATATCATTATTAATGTCTTATATCAAAATACTTTATTCTTGATTTCGTTTAATTTAGGGCACTATGGTACGTGTGAAATTATGTGCTATCTTCTAACCAAAATATTTAATTTTAAAAAAAAAAAAAAATTTCTTTCCATGTCAATTTTGGCATCTCGTCCTTTTATCATTTTCAATGCGTCTGCTCTTTGATTGGGCCATTAATAGTCTTCCTGAAGGGCGCAAATCCTCTCGCCGGGGCCTAATAACAGAACTTGGTATTAGGCGAAGTGTTCCTCATTTTTATCTTCCCATTTTAACACCCTTTAACTGTGGTTAGTTTCTTCCATTCCTAGGGTTAAGTTGTTTAACCTTAGTTTTTAGAATAAAAAAATATTTTTGTAACTCCTTAGCTGGTGAATCTTAACCATAGTTAAATGTTCCCATTTTTATTCGCCACGTCTCTACCCTTTTAACACCCTTTAACTGTGGTTAAGTTTCACTCATTCTTAGAATTAAGCCATTTAACCGTGGTTGCTAGAATTTTTTTTTTTTACACCCTTTAACTATGGTTAACATTCACTAACTCAAAGTATTAATTTTTCTTAATTTTTTATTTTAAAAACGAAGGCTAAATGGCTTAACCTTTAGGATGAGTGAAACTTAACTATAGTTAGACGGTATTAAAAGGGGAGATATGTGGCAGGTTAAAAGTGGAACACGGATATTAGATATTAGGGACGGACTAGAGGATTTGCGCTCTTTGCTGAACATATCTAAATCATTTCAGTCGCCTATTGGAGTTCGCTCTCAAATTCTTTTAAATACACTGGTTACTAATTCTATCTTTCATTGTCTGTTCCCTCATTTATTTCAGCATTTTCATTTTGAATATAATAATTATATTAATATATTAATTCTTAGTGTCCTCAACATTCCACTCCAAAGAACAGTTGATAGCAATTCGAATAGACTTATTAAACACCAGCAACCACCCCGTGCGATGCACGGGTGAAAAGGTAAAGACAAAAAATAAATGAAAAGACATCAACAACAACCAATGAAAAAACAGCACCTCTAATATAAATATAAAAAACAGCACCTCTCACCTATGTATGTGAGAGTTGGTTAGAGTGTGAGATTTTTCAATTATAAAGCCATTAACAGAAAATACATTTGATGCCTTTGTCTGGGTTGATATCAACTCCAATTATTCATGAAGTTCCTGATATGGATCGTGCTCCTTTGGCAACCTGTGTCATGAAGATGGCGGTGGGCTCATTTCAGTGTAGATTTAGATCTCGAATAAAAAAAAGGTTTTATTGGGGTTGTGAACTTATAGCAAACCCGATGACGCCCAGACCAAAAATGGCCACACTCGACTCGACTTGCCAAATTCCATGCAGCTCCAATCCTCCATCAATTTCAAGATTAAAAAATAAAATATTGTCCCCTTGCTACTACTGCACTCTCTCTTTTCAGAGTAAGAAGATGAGGATGCTGTCCATTAGAGGAGTGCCAGGGCATTCATACTTTCAGTGTGAGCCAACCATTTGTCTTTTTTTTAGTTTTAAAGTACATATTTTTCAGTGATAGTAAGACATTGACAAAAAAAAAAAAAAAAAAAAATGGTTGGCTCACAGTCCATCTGTATATTTATCTCTCTATCGATGACCAAGTGAGAAAGAATGGGGTTTTTGCGCAGGATCCGGACATAATAAAAATTTCACCACTGTCACCGATAATATCTGCATTATCTGAGACAAACTACTACCTCAACACCATACATGTTCATCTTCAGTGGCCTAGGGTTAAGATCCTTTCGTCAACCTAACTTTTAGATAAGCCCATCCAAGGCTTCACGTATGGAATCAACAGTAAAGAAAGAGAGAAATAGTACTTAATTACATGTAGAAACGCCACAGCTTAGCAAGCACGTCTTTACGGGAGTTGTTGGCCCGTTGGGTTGATCTTTGCAACACAGGCCTACTCAAGTGGTCTGTGTACTCAATGAAAAGAGGACTGACTTTCTTAAATTGCTAAAAATGAAGAGCGACACACATAGAAGCGTAACTTTCTAAATCCATTTGTATACAAATTTTACTGTACAAAGGGACAATGAAGTCATATATACCTCCCTGAATATGGTGTTTGCAGAGCTAAAAACAATTAGTGCAATGCTAGTCTCATCGGAAAGCATGGTTGTAATCATGGAAATATAAAGTCTTGTAGATGAAGTGAGATGACCACTTGGAGGCTGCAAAACATTGTACTGCGATGGCGATGACCGTAGTCCTTGCAGCCCTTGACATCATAGCTTGGTCGCTGTAACAATCCCAATCGAAATGCTACATCCAGTACCTTGAGACTTTTGACTGCAACACTTCAACAGTTGCAGTTCACTCGGAAACTTTCAGCCCTCGATGATGGACATTGGGTCATGAAAGGATCTATATTTAGTAGTTTTAACCAGAAATCAATATTTTTAAACGAATACCAAAAGGCCGGAAAATGGACAGTTGTCTTGGACTGAGATAATACCGAGGGAGAATACTTGGTTCTCTTCCAAGGGAGAATCGTTAAACCTATAGTGGGTTGTTGTGTATTTTAAATAGGAAGAGAAAAGTACATAATAAAGAGCCCAAATGATGTGACATAAAAAAAAAAAAAAGAGAATGGAGACTGAATAGAAGTTCCACTACACCCTATCTTTGAATGGGAGAATAGGAAGAGGTAGGTCATGTTCTCTTCTCATTAATTTTTTTGGAAGCGTTGTGTTAGTTGAGGGACTTATGGGTGCCACTTAGGTGAACTCATAAATGAAGAGGGAGGAAATAAAACAATTTTAGAGTAGGAAGAGGTAGGTCACATTCTCTTCTGTCATGAATTTTTTTGGGGAAGCTGTTAGGTTAGTTGAGGGATTTATGAGTGCCACCTAGGTAAACTCATAAATGAAGATGGAGCAAATAATAATAAATGATGGGGTGACATGGCAAAACTAAGGGAAAATAAGGACTAAAGAAGGGTGCCAACTAGGCATCCTAATTTTTTTAGCATATAGTATAGATTCCATTGGCGTGCATCTAAGCAGGAATTCGAATAGACTTATCCTCTATATTTTTTTTTACTTCTTAATTATTGGATTCATTTTATGCTCCGTTTGTTTTGAGGTAAAATAAGGGAAAACAAATGAATTCTATGGAAAATATCATTTTCCAAGTGTACTTTCTTTAGGATAACTGATATCAGCAAAATTCATTTGTTTTCCTCAAATTTACTTCGAATCAAACAGAGCATTAAAGGAAAACAATCTTTAATTAAGTATCTCTTACTGGAATGTGCAGCTGGTGAACGAACTCGTTAACCCCCAAGGGTGTAGCCTAGTGGTCACTTAGACAAATAGTAAACCCGTAGGTCTCGAGTTCGATTTCCGGTTCCCCTCACTGACGGTTGCATGGGGTGGGGGTATTCCCAATGTAGCCCGTGCCCGTGAGATTAGTTTGGGCTGTCAAGATATACACTGTTATAAAAAAAAAATAAAAAAATTCACTGAATTGATTAGAAAGGAAGAAAGGATTGAGGTGGACCGTGGCGTTCGGATGGGCAACAGCAAGCGCTATTGCCCATATGTGTCTTGCAAAATGGGCCCCATTTTTATCATTTGGTGATTCCCATGTAAACAGTAGGTGGGCCCTCATTTTATAAGATAAATATGGGCAACAATGCAACATCCGAGTTCGTGGACCGTGGTGTCATCTTTACTATTATAATGGGAGAGGCAGGTGTAGCCCGAATTTTCCGAAATTCCTAAACTACCCTTATATAAAACAAAACTTTAATTTAATATTTTACTCTAAACTACCCTCATCTATCGATTTAAAGAATAGAATCATAGTCAATCGTGATTGAATTCGGGGAGAGTTCAATCGCACCTGCAGGTTAACACGTGTCCCTTTTAACTCCTATTAACTATGGTTAACTCCTTCCCCAAGCTCTCACGTGCATCGCACGTGCCACCCGCTAGTTATATATATATGATAACTAAACAGCAAATGAAACTCTTCTTCGTTTTTTCGGTTCATTGGAGGCCACGTGAACCTATTGAAACTCTTCATCGTCCTTATTGTTCCCTTTTTTTTCTTTGTCCTCTCTATGAGAATTTATAAGGGTGACAAGGAGATTTTGTTTTTTTTAACTTTTATAAATGTGGATATCCAGAGTAAATACTAAGACTAGTCTTACGTGTTGCATAGGGAATACCCCCACCTCATACAACCGATATTGGGGGGAGCCCAGGAATTGACCTCGAGACCTCCGGATCTAAGGTTGACAAAAAGATGTGCAAAGGCCAAAATGTGATGATAGGGATGTTGATGTCAAGATTTAGGTAGATGTCCAGAATCTCAGAATCTAGGGGCTGGGAGGGGCCATGCCCCCCACCTCCCACCACCAAAATTTTGGAAAAAGTTGTCATTTTGCGTAGATTTGTTTTTAAAAATAAATAATATTAATATTTTAGGTATAGTGGCCCATCCAAATTTCCACTCGTGTTCCATTCGTCTCCCTTTAACTATGGTTAAGTTTAATCAAATTAAGATTAATATTTCCAAGATTAACCTTAGGGGTGAGTGAATGTTAATCAAAGTTAGTGGGTGTTAAAAAGGGACACGTGGCGGCTGTAAAGGCAGGCGCATGTCACTGAAAAGAATAATTTTCCTTATATATACAATATTAAAATTAAAAATATAATTAATTTTATTTAAATAATAGCTCTCTTCCCCCTCCTCCCCCCCCCCCCCACCCAAAAGAAAAATTCCTGGCTCCGGTCAGAATCTATCCATTATATCCGAGGATGAAGTCTTCTTTATTTTTTCGGTCCAATTCCGAGGATGTAGTCTCTTTCCTTCTGCTCTTCTTTTCTATTGGCCCTTATACTTGTGGCTTGGGTGCATCGCAGCAACAAGAATTTGAATAGAAATTTTACCCTTCGCGGTTCAGGTTTTTCACCCTTATACTTGCGGTTCAGGTTCAAGTATTAGCATATTTAATTTAATAAATATCCACAGTTGCCCACTGATTGAAGTGGCAGTGTGTATCTTCCACTTGATTGGACTGGGATTGATCTCATAAGTTGGTGTGCAGGTTGAACTGTTTGTTTGACCAGCTAATAGATGTTAACTTTTCACTTAGTAATCTATTACTTATGCAAATGATGCCTACAACCCAAAAAAATTGATTATAATATATGAAGTTTGTAAGACTAAAATACCTTTATTGATATGAATTTTTTGTATAATCATAAGATATATTAAATTGTTATTTTAATATAACAATACAATCATTTTTTGTCATTGTAAAATATGATTAATATTTCTTTGTTTTTCCCTTTTTATATTAGAAAAAACTTGATAATTTGGATAATATTGGAACTTGAATGTTTTTTGTTTTTTGTTTTTTTTTAGAACTCGGGGTGTCTCAACCCCTTTGGTCAGGACAAATCCCCGAGGGTGCGACGTGAGCCCGCAACCCGTCACACCAGGTAAGTCCGGGTAATCCTGTGCGGGGCTAGCCCCAAAGGGGGAGTGAGAAATGGAACCCAGGACCTCCCACTTGGGGAAAGGGCCAAGAATCACTGGTCCACCCTATGCATATTATATTTCATTATCCATTGGATATCGAATCAGATTCGGATATATCACTGCCAGCTCAGAATCAACTCCATTTACAGCCCTACCCCACTATTTTGAAATGTGATATTCTTTCAACGGAAAATTTTCAGAAATTAGTAAGTTGTGGTGTATATAAAATTTTAGAACTACTAAAATGTGTTTTCTTAAAATTGGTTTGTGATTAGGTGTTGGTAAGATTGACTTATTGATTAACCCATACCCAAGAGGAACTTTGCAGCAATGGTCGTTTCAACTTTGGATGCAAAAAAACCAATAGGTTACTGACATATCAGACACAAACTCTTTCCCAAAAAAATTCACTTATCTTTTTATTATTTAAAGAGATTAAATATGAACAAGAGCTTTGGTTACGCCTCTCATAAGGAAAATTTGAAAATTAGAAAGCAAGGGCATTTCTATCAATGAACATCTTGTAATTATTTCTAAAATACCCCTGACACACGCATAATTTTGGGAGCTCCATATATTTAAACTCTACATTACTGTCTTAACACTTTCTGATGTGTCAATAGCCTATTAACCTTTGCATCTTTAGGCTACAAAGACCAATTCTGTCAAGTTCCACTCCCATGCCCTTTCAGTGTTGCACTTATAGTAATTAAATTATTGTTACCCTTTCATATGCTATCCTTGATTGTTCCGGTGGTGAAAAGTGTATTAATGGTAAGTTACCCCATATTTACTAATTTTCTTACATACTCACAATAATGTCGAGTGTTAGGAGTCGACTTAGCTTAAGATGCCGTGTACCAAATTACGAAAAAAAAAATTTGTGAGGCTGAAGGCAACAACTTGTTCCTTGGCTTTAGTAACAATTGGTATCTTGGTAGTAGGAAAGGAGGTGCCCGGAACTTTGGTCATAGTGAGTACCTAAAAGATGTGTTTCCTGGTCACTATAAATTTCCATCGATAGGGTACAAAATGTAAAACTCACCATTATGAGAAAATATCAAACACTTACTCGCTATGAGGGGTTTCGTTTTGGATAAACCAAACACATTATCTCTCAAATGAATAAAAAAATGTTGTACCTACAAAATGCTATGAGGGAACTTGGTTATTGAAAAACCAAACACATCATCTAATCTTAGACAATGCATTTAGAGGATTGCCAGCTTCATTCATGGAAAACTACTATAAAACTTACTATTATGAGAAAATGTCAAACTACATTAATTAAGCTCATTCTCTACAATTAATATAGGGAAAACATCAAAATATAACAATTATGCTACTTTCTATAACTAAACATTAGGTAGCATTAATGTGAAAGTGGAAAGTCCTGGACTCGTGGAATAAGTATATGAAGTGGATTAGATGGATAGTTAGATTATGGGGAATGGATAATGGGTCATGGGTTATGATTTTATACTTCTCACATCCACATAACTTAATACATCACAAAATGTATGCCCCACTTGGGTTGAATCAGTGTAATTTTGAGAGAAAAAATTAACTTTTTTTAAAACTACTTAATCAGCTCATCATTGGGTAGAGGAACTCCCATTCTGGCTCATCTCCCTCCATCAGGATGCATACTCGATAAATGACTCATCGGGCCTTTTGAACAAGAGCTCAAGGTCACCCTTTTGTGTGAGGAGCTTCATATTGAAAGAGTATTGTTCGATGAATTTTTCTATCAAGTCTTTCCATGTCTTAATTTGTCGCGCCCCAAAATCCCACCTAACTTAATGTGAGACTTTGGCACGTGACTTAATCATTAATTCCATAACTTCTTATCATAAGCATTTAAGGCAATTCTAAAAACATGGACCTAAAAATTTTTTTTTTTTTTTCTCTTTAAATAAATGCAATCAAGTCCAATATCTGAAATAAATACTAAGACCTCATAATCAATTTAAAATCAACCTCTATGAATCTCCAGTCATAAACTCAAACTAACTATAAATCCATAATTTGCCTATTACAATTCTAAAATTCAAAATCCAAATATACTAGTGATCTAGTGTCCTGTGTATGGCCAGCAATCCAAGTTCCATTCTCCATCAGGATAGTCACCTGCTGGCTCTTCCTGCTCTTCCTCGTATTCTTCCTCTTCCCAAGGTCCCGTGGCACAAATGTCAAATCTAGCACCTGCCGACAACAACAGTCATCGGCTGAGTAACAAGTTACCCAGCGTGTATACAAAATCCTGCCTAACAATATACGAGATTTGATAACAATATATTTTAAGATTAAACATCACAAGTGAACTCACAATATTTCAAAGTGCGGAAGCATAATTAAATTTGATTCTTACACCTGATTACTCATGCTTATTTCTCTTATTTATCTTGCCTATTTTTCTTTTGTTCATGAATTTATTCAACAACATGCAATTGCAATAACTTAAAATAACTCTACCCCATATATCGGGTAGAGACTAATATATACCCTACTTTCCGAGGTACCACACAATATACACATTATCCGGTGTACACGGCTTGTCTACACATTATCCGGTGTATACGGCTTGTCTACACATTCGACGGTGCATACGGCTTGTCTACACATTCGCCGGTGCATACGGTTGGTTTTGCCTTGATCATAGGCCTGTGGATACTCGGTCAGTGCAAAACTCAATCATGCATAATGCTTGTGTCCTTGTGTACTTGCATATTACTTGTCATCTTGTTTATTCTCATGCTTGTTCATGTATAGATTTCGTTAATCCGCGTGAATGAAATAAAATACTTGTAAATCATGCATAGATTTAAACATGCAAGGGTTCTCCTAAGTGATCAATATAAAGCATAATTTGTCAAATAAAATAAGGGATAATTTTATTTACCGCGTCTAAATTTTTAATACACATCTATAATCAAATAAGTCTCACAGGGCCTTAGTTTTCACAACACATAATGATCTCAAACAAACTTATAATAATTTCATCAATTCTGAACATCATCTACTTCCTCCATTCTCATCATTCATACACCACAAAATCAATCTCATTCCCCTTGTTGATATAGAATAAAAAAAATCATAAACAACATCTTTTTCAAATAATTATCACAAGAAAATCACCATCTAAAATGTTCTCTATTCATCATATATATATTATCCATCAGATAACCAAGATCTAAAATTTTCTAACATCGTCTATAGATTTTTCAAGGGAAAATCCTGATTTAGAACATTACAAAAATCATCATATATATTTTTCATAAAAAAAATCTGGGTATAAACATCGTAAAATCATCATATATAATTTTCCATGAGAAAATCTGAGTATAAACATCATAAAATCCTCATATATAATTTTCATCATAGTTTAAAACAATAAAAACATATTTATTATTGTCGTTCTTACTTTAGATCTATTTCTTCATCATATTTGTATCAATAACCCCTATATTGAGAGGAAGGAAGTCGTATTTACCTCTCACGATCGCTTCTCTACGATCAAACGTTTGCGAATGGGATGGATCTAAGCCTTTTTGTACTTTTTCCTTGCAACACCTTTGATTTCTCCTCTTGGATCTCTCCAAAACCCTTTTCTCTCACTCTCTTTAATGAGAACTCATAGGTTTTTCTTCTATTTTTCTCTCTAATAAGTTTTAGAATGATGAAATACCTAAAATCCATGAGTTAGGGTCTTTATATAGGCAATACCAGAGTTAGAAAGTGATAAGAACTGCTAAAACACTATTCACGGGTACTGTTCACGCGGTTACTGTTCATCGTATTTACAGTTTTGCCACTGCACTTTGAATAATTCTATAGAGCTCAATTCTTATCGGATTAACCTGAAATTTGAACCATAGCTACTTTAAGTCATATAGAATCTACATTAAAATTTACATAAATTTTGGATTGCACAAAATGACCAAAATGCCCCTGTTATGATAAAGGAGATTTCGTCCATTTTTTCACTTGATTAATTTATAAAACACCCTCATGCTACTTTAATTGTTCAAATTTTAAACTTATGTAATAAATTAATCATGACAACCAAGAATATTAAAATAATTGATACGAATACCAAGAAATTAAATTTCGGGTCTCTACATCCTACCCCCCTTAAAAGGAATTTCGTCCTCGAAATTGTGTACTTTAGTTAAACAAGTAGGGATACTTCTCTCGACCTTCATCTTCTCTTTCTCAAGTGGCCTCTTCAACGGAGTGGTGTTGCCAGCGAAGGAGGACAAAACGAATGATCTTTCTGCGTAGCACATGCTCTTTTTGATCCAAAATCTGAACAGGTTGTTCTACCATTGTCAAATCTTCTTGAATTTCCAAAGGCTCAAAATCTATAATATGTGAAGGATCTGGAATGTACTTCCTCAACATAGAAACGTGGAAGACATTATGAACCGCCGCCATGTGAGAAGGCAGGTTAACCCTGTATGCCACTTCTCCTACTCTTCTGATAATTTTGAATAGTCCAACATACCTTGGACTTAACTTCCCTCTCTTACCAAACCTCATAATTCCTTTGGTAGGCGATATTTTAACGAAGACAAAATCTCCAACTTGAAATTCCAAATCCCTTCTTCGGGTGTCTGCATAACTCTTCTGTCTACTCTGGGCAGTCTTCAATCTTTCTCTGATCAAGTTAACCCGGTCTGCCGTCTGTTCAATTAGCTCAGGACCCAGAAGTTTTCTCTCTCCCACTTCATCCCAATAAAGAGGAGATCTACAACTTCTACCATACAAGGCTTCGAAAGGTGCCATCTAAATACTTGCTTGATAACTGTTGTTATAAGCAAATTCAACTAAGGGTAAATGCTCATCCCAACTACCTTGAAAATCAAGCATACAAGACCGGAGCATATCCTCAATAATCTGATTCACTCTTTCTGTCTGACCATCAGTTTGAGGATGAAATGCCGTGCTGAAATCCAGGCGAGATCCCATGGCTTGCTGGAAACTCCTCCAGAACCTTGATGTGAACCTTGTATCTCTGTCAGAAACGATAATGACAGGTACTCCATGTAAACGTACCACTTCCTTAATATAAAGTTCCGCTAACTTGTTAGCATTATAAGTAGTCCGATAAGGAAGAAAGTGAGCTAACTTAGTAAGACGGTCCACCACCACTCAAATGGCATAAAAAATTCTTGGCTGTCTTTAGCAATCCCACAATAAAGTCCATAGATATGTTTTCCCACTTCCACTCAGGAATAGGGAGGGGTTGCAATAACCCTGCAGGTCTCTTATGTTCGGCTTTCACTTGTTGACAAACCAAACATTGAGATACATGAGTAGCCACATCTCTCTTCATATTCCTCCACCAATAATGCCTCTTGAGATTTTGGTACATCTTAGTACCACCTGGATGAACTGTATACTTGGACCGATGTGCTTCATCTAAAATCTCTCGTCTCAAATCTTCATTATTTGGGACACATAACCTGCCTTTAAACGTTATAGCTCATTCTCCATTAACTGAGAAATCCTCCTGACCATTTTCGAAAGACTTGGCTTGATAAGCTAATAATTCTTCATCAGACTCTTGCAATTCTATGATTCTGGTTCGCATATATGATCTGACTGCAAGATTAGCTACCAATGGTCCGCCTATACAAAGACTGAAACTTGTTTCATTGTTGGACATATCTTCTAACAATTTCCAACCTTTGACCCTTAAATGTGCCAACAAACCAGAGGGCCTTCTGCTAAGTGCATCTGCTACCACATTAGCTTTCCCTGGATGATATTGGATCGAACAATCATAATCTTTCAAAAATTCTACCCAACGGCGTTGTCTCAAGTTGAGCTCTTTCTGAGAGAACAAGTACTTGAGGCTCTTATGATCTGTAAAAATTTCAAACTCTACTCCATACAAATAATGCCGCCAAATCTTTAGAGCAAAAACCACTGCTGCTAGCTCTAAATCATGAGTAGGGTAGTTCTTCTCATGGTTCTTCAATTGTCGGGATGCATAGGCAATGACTTTACCATGTTGCATGAGAACACATCCTAAACCAACATGCGAAGCATCACTGTAAACTACAAATCCACCACTACCTGATGGAACAGTGAGGACTGGGGCTGTAGTAAGGCGCTTCTTCAATTCCAAGAAACTCTGCTCGCATTTATCATCTCATGTGAACTTGACATTTTTCTTGGTCAAGTGAGTAAGTGGTGCTGCCAGGCTAGAGAATCCATCTACAAATCTTCTATAATATCCTGCGAGGCCTAGAAAACTCCTGATTTCTGTAACACTCTTTGGCCTAACCCAATCTGCAACAGCTTCAATCTTCGCGGGGTCTACTGAAATCCCTTCTGATGATACGACATGGCCTAGAAATGCTACATTCTCAAGCCAAAACTCACATTTACTCAATTTAGCATACAACTCATGCTTTCTCAAAGTCTCGAGGGTAACCCGAAGATGCTTCTCATGATCCTCCCGGGTGGGTGAGTATACAAGGATGTCGTCTACAAATACTATCACATGACAATCCAAGACTGGTTTGAATACTCTATTCATCAAGTCCATAAATGCTGCCGGTGCATTAGTTAAACCAAAGGACATAACCAGAAACTCAAAGTGTCCATATCTTGTTCTGAAAGCTGATTTAGGGATATCCTCTGATCTAATCTTCAACTGATGAAACCCTGACCTCAGATCTATCTTAGAAAAGAATTTTGCTCCCTTTAATTGGTCGAACAGATCATCAATCCGTGGCAACGGATATTTGTTCTTTATGGTGACCTTATTTAACTGCCGATAGTCGATGCACATCCTCATCGACCCATCCTTCTTCTTTACAAAAAGAACTGGTGCACCCCATGGTGACATACTTGGTCTAATAAAACCCTGTTTCAGTAATTCTTCAATTTGTTCCTTCAACTCTTTTAGTTCTGCTGGGGCCATCCTATACGGTGCTCTGGAAATTGGTGCAGTGCCTGGAGCTAAGTCAATGACAAAATCAATCTCCCTATCTGGTGGTAACCCTGGTAACTCATGAGGAAAAACATCCATGAACTCACAGACTACAGGGATGACAGAACCATCTTTTCCTTCTGGATTGGAAAGACTTAAGGCCGCAAATCTAGCGATGTCTTTCTTCTTCAATCCTCTAAAATGGAAGGGAGTTCCATTAACTGGCTTGAACTTCACCATTTTCTCATAACAATCTACTTGCCAATGGTAAGCTACAAGCCAATCCATTCCAAGAATGACATCAAAATCTTGGAAGTCTAGGATGATCAGGTCTGCCAGTAGCTCATGTTGTCCCACAAGGATGACACAAGCTCGGTATACTTGGTTGGTGACTACTGATTTACCAATAGGAGTCAAGATGGATAACTCCTTATCTAACTGGCTCGGTTCTGAAACAAATCCCTTCGCAAAACTAGGTGTAACAAACGAATGTGTTGATCCCGTATCAATCAATACATGTGCCAAACATTCATTAATCAACAGGGTGCCTGAGTTATTAAATAACTAAGTGTCAAATTCATGCATTATTCACATAATATAAGTAGCATATTTTATCCATATATCATATTTATAAACATCACAATAATCATAGAAATATCATATCAAATATAAATATAACTAAAGTGGACCTTGCACCTCATCATTTGATGCCTGTGCATCCTGATCTGATATTGCAAAGACCTTGCCCTGGGTCACCTGATGTGGCTGCTGCTGGGGTTTAGGAGCCTGAGGAGGCTTCTGCTGTGGTGCCTGCCTAGTAGGTGGCCTATTCCCCTGAAGCTGGACTTGCTGAGTGGCCTGCTGACTACGGTGAGGACAATCTCTAATCCGGTGTCCCAATTGACCACACTGGAAACATCCCCCTGTGAGTGTTCGACATTCACCAGCTGGATGTCTCTTCCCACAATGTACACACACATTAAACATAGGTGCAGAAGAAGTAGGCTGCACATACCGAGTGGCCTGAGAAGTAGTAGGGTGAGGCACAGTAGGTCCAGATGGAGGTGCAGGCCTCTGATAAGGAGTCGGCCTAGCTGTAGGTGGTTGGCCTGAAAATCTGGGCCTCTTATCCTGTGGTCCAACCCTGCTTGGCTGTCCCCTGCTGAATTTTTTCTTTTTGATTCATCTCTCTCTTCTTCAAGAATTCCTCTGAATTCTTTTCAGCCAACTGAGCCCTATCGTTCACTTCAATGAAAGTCTCGAGTCGAAACATTGAGACTCGGTCTCGAATAAAATCTCTCAATCCTCTTTCAAATTTTCTTGCTTTCATTGCCTCTGTAGCAATCATATGAGGTGCAAACCTTGAAAGTTCTGAGAACTTGGCCTCATACTCGGCCACTGTCATCTTCCCCTGTTCAAGAGTGAGGAACTCTGCTTCCTTCTTTTCCCGGACAACCACTGGAAAATACTTCTTATAAAACACATCTAGAAATTCCCCCCATGTCCATGGTTGACCTGCTCTAGTCAAATCTCTAGTCCTGGAAGCTGCTCTCCACCAATGTTCTGCTTCACCCTCCATTACAAAGGCTGCCCATGTCACTCTTTCAGTATCCGTGGGAGACAGAACTGAAAATATCTTCTCCAGCTGTAAGATCCATGCCTCTACAGCTATTGGATCTGTGGTCCCATAGAATGACGGAGGCCTCAATCTCCGGAACGCCTCAATCCCCGCGTGTGGCCTGGGTAGAGGGGGTACATGTGCCTCTGCTGGTCCAGGAGCAGTTGCAACAGGTTGTCTGGCTGCGAGGAGTGCCATAGTCTCGGAAATCGATCCTAGCACCTCAGTCAAATCAGGCTGGTACATACCAATTGGATGTCCTTCATCAATACCCCTTCCAGCATTACCTCTAGTGTTATATGCACGACCGCGCCTCATTGTGATAATCCTGAGAGCAAACGGTAACATTTAGTCTAACTTGAAAAAATAATTCATCCTAATACTCAGGCTTTACTCTAATCATCACAACATATCCTAGCATGTTGTATCCTAAGACTTAAGCCCTAGCTAACCTAATGCCTTGGCTTTGATACCAACTCTGTCGCGCCCCAAAATCCCACCTAACTTAATGTGAGACTTTGGCACGTGACTTAATCATTAATTCCATAACTTCTTATCATAAGCATTTAAGGCAATTCTAAAAACATGGACCTAAAAATTTTATTTTTTTTTTCTCTTTAAATAAATGCAATCAAGTCCAATATCTGAAATAAATACTAAGACCTCATAATCAATTTAAAATCAACCTCTATGAATCTCCAGTCATAAACTCAAACTAACTATAAATCCATAATTTGTCTATTACAATTCTAAAATTCAAAATCCAAATATACTAGTGATCTAGTGTCCTGTGTATGGCCAGCAATCCAAGTTCCATTCTCCATCAGGATAGTCACCTGCTGGCTCTTCCTGCTCTTCCTCGTATTCTTCCTCTTCCCAAGGTCCTGGGGCACAAATGTCAAATCTAGCACCTGCCGACAACAACAGTCATCGGCTGAGTAACAAGTTACCCAGCGTGTATACAAAATCCTGTCTAACAATATACGAGATTTGATAACAATATATTTTAAGATTCAACATCACAAGTGAACTCACAATATTTCAAAGTGCGGAAGCATAATTAAATTTGATTCTTACACCTGATTACTCATGCTTATTTCTCTTATTTATCTTGCCTATTTTTCTTTTGTTCATGAATTTATTCAACAACATGCAATTGCAATAATTAAAATAACTCTACCCCATATATCGGGTAGAGACTAACATATACCCTACTTTCTGAGGTACCACACAATATACACATTATCCGGAGTACACGGCTTGTCTACACATTATCCGGTGTATACGGCTTGTCTACACATTTGCCGGTGCATACGGCTGGTTTTGCCTTGATCATAGGTCTGTGGGTACTCGGTCAGTGCAAAACTCAATCATGCATAATGCTTGTGTCCTTGTGTACTTGCATATTACTTGTCATCTTGTTTATTCTCATGCTTGTTCATGTATAGATTTCGTTAATCCGCGTGAATGAAATAAATCATGCATAGATTTAAACATGCAAGGGTTCTCCTAAGTAATCAATATAAAGCATAATTTGTCAAATAAAATAAAGGATAATTTTATTTACCGCGTCTAAATTTTTAATACACATCTATAATCAAATAAGTCTCACAGGGCCTTAGTTTTCACAACACATAATGATCTCAAACAAACTTATAATAATTTCATCAATTCTGAACATCATCTACTTCCTCCATTCTCATCATTCATACACCACAAAATCAATCTCATTCCCCTTGTTGATATAGAATAAAAAAAATCATAAACAACATCTTTTTCAAATAATTATCACAAGGAAATCACCATCTAAAATGTTCTCTATTCATCATATATATATTATCCATCAGATAACCAAGATCTAAAATTTTCTAACATCGTTTATAGATTTTTCAATTGAAAATCCTGATTTAGAACATTACAAAAATCATCATATATATTTTCCATAAAAAAAATCTGGGTATAAACATCGTAAAATCATCATATATAATTTTCCATGAGAAAATCTGAGTATAAACATCATAAAATCCTCATATATAATTTTCATCATAGTTTAAAACAATAAAAACATATTTACTATTGTCGTTCTTACTTTAGATCTATTTCTTCATCATATTTGTATCAATAATCCCTATATTGAGAGGAAGGAAGTCATATTTACCTCTCACGATCGCTTCTCTACGATCAAACGTTTGCGAATGGGATGGATCTAAGCCTTTTTGTACTTTTTCCTTGCAACACCTTTGATTTCTCCTCTTGGATCTCTCCAAAACCCTTTTCTCTCACTCTCTTTAATGAGAACTCATAGGTTTTTCTTCTATTTTTCTCTCTAATAAGTTTTAGAATGATGAAATACCTAAAATCCATGAGTTAGGGTCTTTATATAGGCAATACCAGAGTTAGAAAGTGATAAGAACTGCTAAAACACTATTCACGGGTACTGTTCACGCGGTTACTGTTCATCGTATTTACAGTTTTGCCATTGCACTTTGAATAATTCTATAGAGCTCAATTCTTATCGGATTAACCTGAAATTTGAACCATAGCTACTTTAGGTCATATAGAATCTACATTAAAATTTACATAAATTTTGGATTGCATAAAATGACCAAAATGCCCCACTTATGATAAAGGAGATTTCGTCCATTTTTTCACTTGATTAATTTATAAAACACCCTCATGCTACTTTAATTGTTCCAATTTTAAACTTATGTAATAAATTAATCATGACAACCAAGAATATTAAAATAATTGATACGAATACCAAGAAATTAAATTTCGGGTCTCTACATAATTCTCTCTAAATCTAGTGATGTCAACCATCTCAAAGCTAGGCCGGTCAGACTTTTCTGGAAGCACTGGACTAGTAGTGTCGGGTTGCTGTCGTGGCTAAGCATGTCTCCATAGTAGAGCCTGAGATGAGTACAAGGACATCCCTTACCATTGTATTTCTTGAAGGCTGATACTTTAAAATTTTCGGACACTACTGCCCCAATATAGGTCAGGTCTGAGAAATCATTCCTCTTGACAGCTTTCCCCTCTTGCATATGCCTGAGCTACTCTTAGATTTTTTTCTATTTGCTCTTGTTGATTCTTTATGAATTGTGCTATATCTGGAGTGAGCGGATTTGGTTGAGTTGTGGCAGTTGCGGCTTGATGTACTTCCTCATTAGGTTGGTCATACTAGCCAAAATTTGGGTCATCAGTAGGTTGAGGTTGAAGATTGGAAGATGTTTGGTAGGTTGTTTTGGTGGTGGCTAGGAGATTGACCCAACCAATGAAGGTCGTGGTTGAAGAATGGTATGGTTTGATGCAACATGTGCTAGAGTAAGATTCTTTGGGGCTTCAAAGATTGTAGTGATTGAGCCCTTGATCTCTTGAATTTCGTGTGCATTATCCAAAGATTGCGCATTGGACTCATCAACTGGTGCTTCTTCGTGCTCCATCTCTGAGAATGATGGCAACAATTCTTTGGGGTATTATCTCTTGCTTTGCTTGTGCAAGGGCAAGTGTTTTAGTCCTAGAACGAGAAAATCTCCGACTCATGAATGTACTACAATTTAGAAATGAAATGAATGATCTGATGATGATGAGACCTGACCTATATGATGGCGATGATACATTGTACGATGATGAAGAAGGTAAGAAATATAAATGCATTGAATCTTATATGAATATGAATTGAATCAAATGGATAAATGGATTGAATTTAAATGAATCATCTATGAAATGAATTGATTGAGTTAGGATACTCAAACAGAGGCGACTCAACTCAACTTTAGACCCACTGGGATGAGTGGATAGGAATCCATTTCACTTATTTGGGTCATAGGGATCCAGAGTCCATTGGGTTAAGATCAAGCTTACTAAGGTGTAGTCCATATACAATCCATTTGAATGA
Organism: Tetracentron sinense; assembly: GCA_015143295.1. Taxonomy (NCBI): domain Eukaryota; kingdom Viridiplantae; phylum Streptophyta; class Magnoliopsida; order Trochodendrales; family Trochodendraceae; genus Tetracentron; species Tetracentron sinense. Next base: position 24,829,491 of record CM026552.1, read on the forward strand.
GGGTTGATGGGTTGCCCCTAGACCAGTTTGATATTTAGGGTATTAGCCTCACATATGTGTTGAGTTGGCTAAGAATGAATTAGGGTCCACACCTCTCTAACATCAAATTAATAGGGCTCACACAAGCTTTGAAATGGGTTAGATATAGAGATAAAGATATCCCTATAACTAAACAGAAATGAGGGAGTGACTTAAACCAAGAGTAGAATAAGGATAAGGTTGTCCCTCATAACGGGTAACTCTTCGTTTATGCCAAAACAAAGACCTATGGTTTATATGATTATGCTGATGCATGCAACTGGTGTATACAAGGTTTTGACTATAAGGTAGATGAGCACTTAACCGTAAATGCATCACTTCGACACAGAGTAATTAAACCAAGTGCCTCAAGGCTCGATTGGAACAAGTGGGAGAGATCAACCGCGTTTACCGAGAATGATATCCCTCAGTCCTATAGCCAGTACTTTCCACAGATCTTTGGGTTCCATCGTTGGGGATAAATATCACTGAATTGTAAGCTTACCGGATCCAACTAGATAGGTGAAAGAGTTTTTATTCTAGTATGAATGATTATGAATGCATAAATCAAAATCAAATATGAATTAAAAAAATAGAACCCGAGGCATGTTGTTATGTTTTACAAACAAATGTATGAGGTTCGAATGATAATAACAGAAATTTTGAAATTATAGATGAAATTGAAAGGTTCTAATGTGATTTTCTTTATGTAATTCAGATATGGGTTTTGGCTGAACATCCCCAGCAAAGTCACCAACTGTGAGTCCCGAGAGTTTAACCTCTCTTCCCAATCAGGATTGAACCCGATGAGGAATAACGATAAATCGCAAATGGATGAGAGTCGCCACCTATCTAATTCTGAGAGAAAATAAAGTTTCAAAATAGTTAGATAAGACATGGTCTGGAAATTAGAGATTAATGTAAGGATTCATTTGAGTTAGGGGAATGTGTTAGACACCCCTAAATTCTTATTTAAAGATGGTTACCTACTCCCTAAGCTTGAATTAAAATGGGGAAACCATAAGAGAAGCTTGAATTTTATCTATATACTAAGCAGATGTTATATTAACAAGTAAATGTAATGAAATAGGTAGGATAGAAATCGAAAAGGAGTTCTATCCTAGTGGAGCTGAACCCGAGGAGGGTTGCCTACGTATCCACTATCAGTGGTGTAACGACCCCAAAACCCCACCTTGGTCATAATGGGACTTTGAGTCTGCCACATTACTTATTCCTGCTTAATCTTCATAGCAATAAGGCAAACTAAAAGATAAATTCTCCCAAAATAGTAACTATAATTTTTTTTTCGATATATAGAATCCAAACCATCCTGAACAACTAGAATAAGTCCATGTAACCCACCATGATCATGTATAATAAAGTCATCAAATAACGGTAAACAGACTAAGCAACATCCTAAAATAACATAAGTTTAAAACAAAACAACTCAGAAAGCAAACTACAATCTACTAGCATGGATAACTCTCAAGATCTCTGGCTCCCTCCTCTAGAAGCTCACCTATTTCTCCTTCTTCAAAGTACTCCTATTCCACCCAATGAGAGCATCAACGAATACCGGAGCTACTTAAATTTCAAGGTCCTTGTAAAAATAATATAGTGTCCTTATACTTGTACTTGTATTTCAGTGTTCAGAGTCCTTGTACTTGTATTTGTCCTTATAATTCAATATCCAGTGTCCGTGCAATCTCCGTGTCCATGTAATATCCGTGTACTCGTGAGACTTGTAAACTACCACACATGTGTAGTTGTGTTTACGTGTTGTGATTAACATCCGAATTCTGTCATCACTTAGATTCCATCTTCCGTCAAGAAATTCCACTAGGTTACATCTCCCTAGTTAGAGAATTCCCGACATTAAGAACTTCCTCTAAGCATTGGCCTGCCTGAATATCAATCACCATGCAACTTGAATAAGTATAATTTATCAAAACATACTTTATATATTGGCATATTCATGCTAACATTTCTAACATCATTTTTAAGCATAATTCATCATAACATATCTTATTATACTCATACAAGTCTTTCAATATCATCATTTTCCATACTTAGCATTCTTAAGCATTTTAACAAACACATACAATGCAATCATTATGTATATAATACCCTTCCCATTTTCACATTCCAAAACCATATCACTACTAATTCATAAATCACATCCATCCCTTTCAAACCTCACACCAATCCACACATTCATAACCCATCTCTTCTCCATTTTAACCCATTCACCATCATTTCCATACATCCATAATCCATAAGCATAATCCATAATTCAATTTAAGCTTCTAGCATATAAATCCATCTATATCCTTAATTAACATGTAAATTCATACTCGTTCATCATTTATCATAATAAATCAATAATCATAATAATATAAGAGTTAGATGAGTGAAGATATCAATCTCAAATCGCATTTCAATTCTTTAATTCATCCATAATCATGTAGATCTCTTGATAATCCATACACATTCTTATTTAAGCATACAAACATATTAATAAGGTTGAGTTAGAAGGGATATCGACCTTAGGGATCTTTCCCTTGGATCCAAATCGCCCCCGAGAAGCTTTGGGGAAGATCTCCAAGCTAATCGTCCTCCTCTCTAAGCAAAACTATTCTTCTTCAAACTAAAACTCTCTTAGAACCTTAGGTTCTCTCTCTTCCTTTGCTAAATTAGGTTAGAAATGATTTAGAACCTTAAAACCCTCAAAATAGAACCACTATTTATAGTTTCAATGGTTTAGAAACAAAAAAAAAACCATTTTTAACAAAATCTGGGCACGAGTGCGATCGATCGCACCTATGGTGTGATAAATCGTACTTAGACCTGAGAGCCAACTCCAAAACTCGCCTGAATGCAATCGATCACACTTGTTGTGCGATAGATCGCACTAATTTACGATAGATCGCACCCCCCCGGATTCCGACTGATTTTTCCTTTGTTTTGATATTTTGACCTTAACTTTTGACTCGCTTATCGGATTTTGACGATTTAACTTGCGTTGGACTCTTCATTCAAATGAGAACAAATTTGTCTCTTAATTCTAAGTTTTTAATGGTCTAAAAGGGCTCTAAAGCTGACTAGTCTAGAATTTCAACAGACAAAACATCGGAAAACTTACTTTTAAATTAGCTTAGACTAAAAATCTGGAAAAACATTAAATATGAAGCTCGAAGAGGGTTCCAATACTTTTTTAATGGTTCAAGATTCACTCGATTCTGATAAGCGGTGACAAAACTAGAGCTTCCTAAGATTGAGGGTATGTTAAGGCATCCCTTTCTTTACAACTTTGATTAAGCTTTGATCACACCACACTAATTAAATATAAATACATACGCATTAAAACATCACAAAGACTATTATACCCATAATACTTGTATTAAAGGCATGAAAAAGATTCAAGTCTCTACAAGTGGAATCAAGCCACACGTAGTTCCAAAGGGGAGTTGATGGGTTGAGTTGATTTGCTTGAATGGTGGGTGATTGAAGGATTCGACAGTTTTAGCTCATATCTGGGAGCAAAAGCATAATTTAAGCTCGTGTTGAAGAGCGATGGGGTAGTTTAAACTCTTGCTGAGGAGCGGTAAGATCGTTTAGGCTCATGTCAATGAGCATTTGGACAGTTTAGGCTCATGTCAAGGAACGAAATGATAGTTTAGGCTCATATCGAGGAGTGATGGGTGGTGAATGGGGTACATAACAGAGATTTGAACAAGGGATTGGCTAGGGTTTGAGTAGCGTAGGTTCGAACAAGGATTCAACTAGGGTTTGCTAGATTGATTAGGGTTCAAAAAAGGATTTTGGGTAGAGGTTCGACTAGGGTTGGTCAGGTTTCGAACTGGGATTTGGGCAGAAGTTTGACTAGGGTAGCGGTTTCAAACTTAAAATTGGGCAGAGGTTCCACTAGGGTAAGCTAGGTTTCGAACTGAAAATTGGGCAGAGGTTTCACTAGGGTAGGCTAGGTTTCGAACTAAAAATTAGGCAGAGGTTCCACTAGGGTAGGTAAGCAATCTAAGTATTTAAAAGCAATAAAGCAATTAAAAACTAATAAAAGACTAAAAGATAGAGTTTTGAGAAATTTTACATTCTTGGAAACTCAAAATGGTTTCTGAAATAAGAGAGTCAATTATTCGAAATTGACCTCCCGGGATCGCCAAGTCGTAAGAAAGGGTTTTCGAAAGAGGAAAGGGAGAGAAGGAAAGCTTTTGAGAATGAAAAATGACGAAGGAAGAGGGGGTATATATTGGTTTTGAAAACAGAGGCACTACTTCAAGTAGCACCCCTTTTCAGATATTTTCGAAAAAGTAAGGCGGTGGTAATAGTAGGGTGGCTAAGAGAAGCAAACAGGGGGGGCGCTACTTCAAGTAGAGCTCTGCCCTATAGGACCCAGCCTATAGTAGTGGGAGCTACTTCAAGTAGCGCCCCCCTTGAGGGTCTCTAGATTTTTATTTTATTTTTAGTGCCACATGTCACTCTCTGGTTCGCCAAAAACCTGAAATTCTGTTTTAAGCCTGTTTTGACCCCGAAAATTGCCGAGATTGAATCGAAAAAATTGTAAGATTATTTCGGACAAAATGATAAATTTTGAGCACTTTTTTGAGAGTATTTTGGTCATTTTCACCTAAGATGCGTTTTGGTCATTTTTCACCTCAAGAGCGTTTCTGGAAATCGAAGCACGTGAAAAAAGAGTTTTAAAAAGAGAGTTTGAAAAATGATTTTGAAGGATTTTAAAAAGATTTTAAAGGTTGCAAAAAGAGACTAAAGGGGTAAAATTTTGGGTGCTTACAGATACCTTACCAGAAAATGCGGAGGCCACCATCGACATCCCATCTCATAAATTGCAATCTCTAAAGAAGGCCTTTGATGGGTTAAAAGCCCCTTTAACTAGTTTTCGTTAAAACTCAAACCTCAATTGGATTATTTATGATTGAGCAAGAGAGAGAGTAGGAAAAAGGGAGCACAAGGGGGGGAAGTTCAAATTTTTATGGGAAAGAACTCAATTTAAATTCGCATCTTTAGTGATGGATTTATCTCCGTCACAAATGGTCTTTTTACAATTAGATATGGAAATGAATCTGTCTCTAAAGGTAAATTTATCTTTTAAAAATTAATTAAATGTCAAAATAAGCATTAGAGACGGAAATATTCCTTCACTAATAATCTTTTACAATTAGATGGAGAAATGAATCCGTCTCTAAAAGTAAATTTATTTTTTTAAAATGAATTAAATATCAAAATAAGTATTAGAGAATGAAATATTGTCTCTAATGGTTACAATTAGATACGGAAATAGTCAAAATAAGCATTAGATGATGAAATATTCTGTCTCTACAATTAGATACATAAATAAATCCGTCTCTAAAATTAAATTTATTTTAAAAAAAAAATTAAATGTCAAAATAAGCATTAGAGACGGAAATCTTCCGCCACTAATGGTTTATACAATTAGATACAAAAATAAATCCGTTTCTATGAAGGTGAGTCTCTCAACTTCGTATTCCCCAAAACATTCGAAAATATGATTATTTGACAATTTATTTCTACACAATCAATTTTATCACAATTGATTTTTGGCTAATAAAATCCAATCCAAACACGACCTAAGTCATTGTGATCCCCGATTAATCCAAACACATATATGCATTTTTTTATTCCATGAGAGCATAGTGGCAAACGGGCCCTAAGCTTCCAAATAATGTGCTCTTTTGAGTTTTTTCCCACTACACTACATCATTTAGCTTAGCTGACCGCAGTGACCCCATGTCCCTTTTAACACCTCTTTAATCATGGTTAAGCTTAACTAAATTAAAGTTAATAATTTTTGTTTTTTTAAAAAAAAACTATGGTTAGATTGCTTAACCCTAGGAGGTGAGTGAATCTTAACCATAGTTGATAGGTGATAAAAAGGGGGTTGGACCAATGAGATCACAGGTCCGCTTCTAAGTTTACTCTGCGGTCCGTTTTCCATTTCACTTTAGCTTACACTAGGCTCCATTTGTTTGCACCTAAACGAGCCAAAAACAAATGTTTTTTTCCCCAATAGCTCTTTGCACGTGCTCAATAAGCCTAAACGTGACTTCTACGTAAGATTCATACCGTCCAAAAGTTGGGTCACTCTGTCCACTTCCCCATTCATACCATTGAGGGGAAGAAACTTCATTTTGGAATATTGGCCATCTTTATCGTCTCAACAATGAGTTTTCGCTGCAATTTCTAAACAAAGTTTGATGGAAAGTTAGGGACTATATATTATACGATTTGATATTACAGTATTTATTTGGCACCTTACTTTATGATTTGATTTCAGGGTCCCGGCTATCCTTTTGTTTTCTTGATAGCAAAATCACTGTCCTAGAATAATCCAACATGGAAACGTGATTCAGGGGTTGTTTGTTAATTTGCAAATTTCAATTTTTGCGGCACCCTTTTGATCATAGATGATACTTTTGAGGTTTACTACTGACATATTTTGGGTTGCACATTTCCATACGTTTTTGAGGGAGCCTAGTATTGAGCTTCGAGACCTCCGGGTTTAGGGTTCGTCCTTCGGCCACTGGGCTACACCCAGGGGTTAAGCCTCCTTAGAATATTTATTGTTTATTGCTTTAAGCATATAAACTTGAAGGGAATGGCCTCCATCCTAACACTTGTCCCTCGTGACACCCCTTAACTGTGGTTAAGATTCACTAACCATATGTAACCTTGTTTTCAGAAAAAAAAAAATATATTTTTTAAAATAACTACTGGAGTTAAAATTTTATAACCTAGGTTAAAAGGGAAGCAGTTGAAGGGGCTTTGCAAGTGGGCCAGACGGTTTTTATCTGGCGAGGGTGAGACCAAATCCGACCTCAAACTTGAATGGAGAAAGATAGAGTTTGGCTCAAATAGCAAGCATGTTATTGGTCACATTAATTTTAAAGGTTTTTTTTGTGAAAAACCCCTTATCTTTTAGCTATTTGTAAATACCCTTGTCTTTTGTGATTTTGTATCCTGCCCCACGCTAACTTTTAAATCTTTTGGAAATTCTCATCCACAATATAGTTAACGGAATAGTGGATTTGTAAAAAGATTTAAAAGTTAGTGGGATGGAATACAAAATCACAGAAGGCAATGGGGTATTTTCAAATAGCTGAAAAGATGAGGGTTTTTTTTTACAAAAAACCCTAAAAATAATATTTAAAGAAAAACATTTTATCATTGTTTTAAATATCAAACTCATTAAATATACGGGTAGTTTATTCTTTTTATAGAGGACTAGTCATTAAATGAATGGGAGAAAAAATATATATACTTTCACTTTTCTTGTGCTTCTTGTCTCTTCCATTTAATGAGTCGTCTCCTATATAAATATCAAACTATTTCTCTTCATATTTATAAATTTATGGTAAATTACACTGACCTCCCTGAGATTTGATGAAATTGTAAAAGCCTCCCATCTTGTTTTTGAAATTACACTGCCCTCCCCTATTTGGCTCATCAAGTTGATGCCATTAATAGAGAATGCTCTTTTACGATTTTACCGTCATTTATTTAACTAAATTGACTGGCTTCAAGAGTGATTTGAGTATTTTAAAATGTTTAAACCATGACATCATCAAAATTCATCTATGTTAGTAATAGCATACTAATGGAAAGGGAAATCTGTTACCGATAATTGAAGTAGAGAGAAGGGCAACGATGTTAGAAAAAAGGATGAGAGATTTCTATAATTTCGCCAAACCTCGAGAGGTCAATGTACTTTCAGAAACAAGATGAGAGGTTTCTGTATTTTCGTCAAACCTCAAGGGAGGTCAATGTAATTTACCCTTTAATATGTTGACAAAAAATACATAGTTGTAAAAATGACTAGTGAACGTGACCAATTTCCTACTCTTGGTGAACAATAACATTTTCCACCCACACGCTTGTTATATATAGGATGACGATCTAGTGAGCGGTGTTTGCTTGAACGTACACCCCACCCAAAATGTGGCAAGTTTTTTTTTAAAAAATTGACCATTAAATGTTAAGGTGGGCCCCTTAGGAGTACACGTGACAAAAAATAGGTCAATCAAACATTTATAGGACATCCAATTGAAGATTCGACATCAAAAAAAAAAAAAAACTATAACCTAGTTAGGGTCTAATAAAACCTAGGGGATCAATGCTGACAAACTATAGTCGAATCTGATGGCCAAAAAAATTTCAACTTGGACTTTTTTTGTAGCCACATGTCTCCCAAGGAACTCAACTTAACATCTAATTGTCAATTCAAAAATAGATTGTCACATGTCATCTTTCTAGAAATTAGAACTTCTAGTGAGCACCGTCCATTAGAACCCCTCTCTCTATATATGTATATATATGTGTGTGTTTACGTACATATGTTTGTGTGTTTGTAAATGGAAATATCAATGGGCAAATTCGGGCCAGAAAATCCTCTTGTAAATGGGCCAAATATATTTAAAAAACACAAAAATGCAAACGCAAGCCCAGCCCACTAACACCCTCTTTGTGAATGCACGCATCCCATAATATCTTGCTCCCTTAGTAAGGTAATTTTGTGAAATATCAAGAGATTTGATTCAAAATCCTTGACCAACCAGGCTTGACCCATAAACCCACTTGCAAACACCTTACATATGTGTTTTCCATATGTGTGTGTGAGATAGAGATATGCTACTATTCATTACGGTAGTTTGATATTTTCACTGGGGACAACTCATTAAATCTAGAATCTTTCCTTCACATATTGACATAATACTCACAATTGTCTATGTAGACCAAGATCTCCACAAGGGCTTATTATTCGTTGAACGGGAAGCTATCTCGCCAATCACGGAATCAAATCATCTATGTTCTTCCTTGCATGTGTTCTTCCCTATGACCATTAATGTGTAAAGGCCAGATCGCTCGTCTTTTACATATATAACAGCTGGAAATAATTGTACAAGAGATCTGACCTTCAAACACTTAAGCCATAGGAAAGAACATAGACAATTTGGTTCTGCCCATTATTGGGCGTCATGGAGATGTGGGATCCACTTCTGCCCTCTCCTTCCCATGGGTCCTGGTTTCAAATTTGCTCAATTGTAAAAACACTTACATACTCCTAATTTTAGCTAGTTTGATAATTAATATTATGGTATAAAAGTCATCATGAAGATCACCAAGTTCACTAATCAAGTGAATCTACAATAGAACTTGTAGTTCTAAGAGGGGAATTTTTTTTTTAATTTGGGGTGGGGGAGGATTTTAGTTTCTTTTACATCTTCTTTTTACTTTTCCAAGATAAACACTTATTGAGCATCTCTCTAAAAGTGAAGCTTTTCTAAGAAAAAGCCTATTCAATCATCTACTTTTCCAACTCCATCTTTCATTCCCATTTCTACGCATCAATTATCATACAACTAATGCATTAAATATTGCATTCGTAGCAAAAGCAAGAATTCCTTTTAACTATAGCTTTATTCATAGATCCCTAGCTATGATTTAGGAACCATATATCTTCCCATTTAAGGCCTCATTCTCATCTTGGCAATCTCAAACAGGATGCCTTTCCTTCAAGAGAAACAGCCATTGACCTTTTTACAGAATAAATAAAGTGGGTTTAGATCAAAATTAATATTTGTACTCTAAAGTCAAATATATGAATTTAATGCTGGATATACCATACTAGTTAGTTCATCCAAGCAAAACTCAGTACATGTACAATAAGAGAGAGAGAGAGAGAAAGAGAGAGAGAGAGAGAGAGATTTCATGGCTGTTGATTATGGGGGAATGAGTGAACTATATCTTGCAAAAGGCCATAGTCAGGAAGTTGGAGCTGCTGAGGAAGATTGAGGTTTTGTTGGTACATGGAGCTTGTGTGACCTTGGGTATTTGTTGGAGGCATCTGAATCATCATTTCTTGTGGGAAGCTCGGTGCCGCTAGTCCGGATGCTAGCATAGTAGGTGCTAACAATCTGGCAGTATTTCCTCGAAGAGTTGCCGGGCTCTGGTGGTTATGTTGGCCTTCATATGTCGTAATCACAACGGATGGATCTTGGAACGATCTCTCAACATGTTTCTTCACTGTGCACTTCTGAGTTGTGCATCGGTAATAGCTTCTGCAATGGCAATCAAAGGGATATGAAACTACAAACTTTTCAAGATTCCACCAAATCTTCATTTGATTCACTATGCAATAGAAACTATCATAATGCTTTAAGAGATCAAATTCAAAGTTCAGTGCATAAACCATAATAATAATATAAATGTGACAATGCCTTGGTTCAATCTAATAGGTAATTATAATCTTTAATCAATCACTATGACTATTTACAAACACGCTCCAAGATTTAAAATAATAATAATAATAATCTTAGATTATCTATCGTTTAGGCATCAAAGAGTAATCGAGATTTGAGGAATATTTACAGTGTCCAGGGTTAATGGACTAGATACTAACAGATGAAATTCAAAGATTCAGTGCCTCAATCAAATTTGTGAGGCCATGCATTAATGATATAGAATAATCAATGCCGCCTTATTGCAATTCTAGTAGGTTGATCATTCACTGTTACAATTTACAAACATGCTTAGAGATCGACTTATATTATATATCGATTATACATCAAACAGAGATCAAGATTTGATGATATAGTATAGGAAAATAGGAACTAAATATTAATTTATTTCTATTTCTCTAAACAGTTATGTTCAATGGTCTTTAAGTAAAATTTGCACCGAAAACTATTCAATGGATTTTTCTGTGGGGTTTGTGAAGTTGAACAAACCTCGGATAAGGACTATTTTTGACCGCCTTCTGTCCATATTTTCTCCATCTGTATCCATCTTCAAGATGATCAACCTCGCTCTTAGTCATGAAGGCGAATCGAGGCTCCCTTTGACGTTTCTCTCCTTTCTTTTTTGGTTTGATCCTGATGATTTTACCATAACAATTAGTATGCAGCATAACCCATTTTCTAAGATACTAAGAAGAACACATATATACAAGTATCCTTGATGGTTATGAATGCTAAGAACCTGACTACATGCATGCATTTTAGGGTTTCTACAAAATATGGGCATAAATGATAAGAACAAGTACACAGATGAATTTTAGGGTTTCTATAGAATCTCAGATCTAGACCCACAATATGGAATTGCATTAATCAAAATCTGCCCAACCACTAGGCCACAGTGTAGGGACATCATGTGTAGTAACATTCAAAAGATCTGATAATAGAGAAAAACAAAAATCCTACAGTTTCTTCTGCTATTATATTGAAAGAGGTATGAGATTTTATTAATGAAAATGGTAAAAGAACTAAATGAAATAGATAGAAACATGTTCTACTACTTGAGCTTGAAAGAACTTTGATGTCTTCTTTGAGAGAAGATATGATAAAAACCCTAATTACCCAACAAAGAGAAGAAAAAAACTTCTACTGCTACCATGAAAGCTTTTCTTCTGCTATTGAAACATGAGTGAGATTTTATCAATGAAAAAGGTAAAAGAACAAAATGAAATAGAAAGAAACGTGTTCCACTAATTAAGCTTGAAAAATCTTTGAAGTCTTCTTTGAGAGAAGATATAAGACAAAAAAACCTAATTATCCAACAAAGAGAAGAAGAAGAAAAAAAACTTATGGTAATACCAAGAAAGCTTTTACCATAAGTCTCCATAGAAGAATCAAATTAAACCTACACTTTCTTAGAGCTTTCGACTCCATCTTCAGACACTTTCGGCTCCCGATCTTTCTTACTCTTACCCGAATCTTCATCGCCACCCACCTCCGTAGAAGACGAAGACACCGAAGAGTTTGCCGCCACCGGAGTGTGATCACCAGTCACCACTGACTCTCCAACACCACCACCCACCTCCTGACCACCATCGACCGAAAAAAATACTTCCGATGAAGTACACGATAAACCGAAAGGACTCGCTTGTGTATTATAATCCATAGAGCCATATAAGTGTTCAGTAAAGCTCATATAAGCAGGATCAAACCCATGTAGATCATGACCAGATGACCCTATATGATTATACATGGAAGAATTATCACTATAGAATGGAAAACCGGTGTCGCCGATGCCGCTGATTTGTCCATCCTTACGAAATGGGTCATGGAGGTAAAGATCTCTAGTTTGATCAGACATTAAAATGGTGGAAGAACAAGAAGAAAGAAGACGAAGATGATGATGAAGAAAGGTTTGAAAGAGAGCTTTGGTTTTGTTTTTATAAGAGAAATGACTTTGTGGAAAAGAGGTTTATGAGGTTTGAATAGTCTTTGTAGAGAAAATGAAGGTGGCAATGAGTCAGCGACGACTACAGGTTGTAAGACAATCAGGAGTGGTGGTCAAAGTTTCAAACTTGTTGATGGGCTTGGAATATTAGGCTTACACGTATCCCATATTGCACCGGCATTTGACCGGAGCCGACATAGGGCGTAGCACGTGGGAGACCTTAGAGGGTGTAATGTCCTGCTGATGGGAGTCGACGTCAGCGTCTTTCTGTAGAATTATATGACGCGCTTATGTCAGTTTATTCTATAGTAACGTTATGGGATTAAACAATCTTCAAAAGTTTTTATTTTTTTTTTATTTTTGCTTCTACAATCTACACGTGTAAGGCAAAACTGTCCCGGCCACACACGGTAAACACTTATGATTCCATGTGTGGCCGGGATGGTCTCGGATTCCGTGTTTGGGCCGAGATGGTTTCAGACCTACGCAGTCTCAAAAGCATTTCTATTCTTATTAGATCTAGGATTTTCTCCGGTTAGTACTAATGAAAAGACCATAGCATTCAATCAGAAGGCACCACACAATTCTTTCACACCATTCAATGCATTGACTTGTGTGCACATATTTTGATAAGTGTGCAAAATTCAAGTGTGGCATTTTCCAATTGGTGCTAACGGTCTCCTGACTAGCAACACGTAGTGGAAAAGATTGTTGGATATTCTTATTAGATCTTTACCAAAAACATATTTACTAACCTTATATGAAAATTCTTAAAATATTTTGAATTGTGTGACATACTTGTTTCTAGGGGTGAAACTTCGGCGGATTTAGTTGAACTTTTCAAATTTTGGATTGAGCATGGGTGACGGAGGGGTGGAGCCAGGGGTGAGGGATGCCATGGGACCCCCAAAATTTTTGACTTTCTTTTATTAGATCTAACTATTTTAAAAAATAATAATTTGTTTTATGTATATAATTAATGGTCCCCCAAATTTCTGCATTTAATAGTATATTGGCATCCCAAATTTTTGAACTTTACAACATAATTATATAATATTTATATTTTGACCCTTAAATCATTTTAAATATTTTTTTCTTAAATCTTAAGCAAGACCTTTTATAAGAGTATATTATAATTTCAAAGAATTCAATCCTTCTAATTATAATGGTTTACTCTTGAATTTTTTTATACTTTACGAGACTATACTAGCTCCAAATCCTACCTTTTTTTTTTGTGTTCCTTTAGTCCATTAAAGGGTAACCACTAATCAGCCACTCGCCGATATGCAATAAGCAAATATAATAATATAGGTTCAGCCGTTTAATATTTGTGGAATACAAGATAGACAAATAGTTATTTGGGAGTCTGGCCTTAAGTTTATATAATGATTCTCCAAAAAGATGGGCCCTTATTGTTCTTGTGTGCTGGATCCTAGTGAAACATTAACAAATTTTATAACTACGATGGATCCATTACTCAAAAAAAACATCTTAATGTTATGCCCCGAACCTAGGACACATACTTCAAATCTATTAATTTTCTTGATAAACATACTTCCAAGGAAAAAAATTTGGTCCACCCCTGCTCATACAAGACCCAACCTTATGTATACATAATATGATATAAACATATTTAACTTGTTCTCTTTGTAAAAGTTATCAAAGATTTAAGTTGCAAAACTATGTTAGGGGTTTTTGAGAATTTTTTTTTTTTTATTCATTCGAATGCTAGTTTGTAAGTCTTCGCTACCATTTTCATGATTATCAGTGTCATTCTTTTTGCTGATTACTATTAATGACTAATTTAAGATATTTTGAAATTCAAGCAACTATTGAAGAAAATGTACAAGAATGAATATCTCCACGTGTTCTGTCCTTCACTTAATTTTTAAAAAAAAAATACAAAAAAAAAAATGATGAATATATATATATATCTTTACTATTATAATGCGAGAGGTAAGCGTAGTCTGATTTTTTCAAAATTCCCAAACTATCCTTATATAAAACAATACTGTTATTTAATCTTTTACTTTAGTTCCCAAACTACCCTTTGCTCATCTATCTATTTTAAAGAATAGATGCACAACCAATGGCGAATGAACTTGGGGAGAGTTCAATCGCACATGTAGGTTAACACGTGTCCCTTTTAACTCCTATTAACTATGGTTAACTCCTTCCCCTCGCTCTCACGTGCATATCACGTGCCACCTGCTAGTATATATATATATTATCCACGATGCCAAACGTGTTATATATTGTTCATATTGGCTAAGGTTTAAAAGGATCTTCCTTTTGTATTGTGTCGGTTGTATGTTATCACAAGGTATAGTGATTTTGTTGAGTAAGCCAAGTAATTAAATATACGCAATTTTGGCTATGAAACTTTTTTTTGGAGGATAGCATTTACCTTCGTTAGTACGGGGGGTTAGTTTGTTGCTCATAAGCTAAGAGAAGGATCCTGAGACCTCTTCATTGAGAAAGGCCACAACCCATCATTGGCGCAAGAGGTGGGGGTGTTTTAGCTATAAAACTTAAGTAATATAAAAGTCCAACTTGACCTATCATGATCCACCTAAACTTTAGCTTATGTTTAAGAAATGAACACTCGGGTAAAGTTTGGATTAGGCACCTTGGGTTGAAAGTACGTTGGATTGGGCATTAACAAATTGAAGTATATGCTCTTACGAGTGAGCTTGGGTTGACCCCTTAACTCAACCCAACTCCCCCTAGTAGCACCCCTACTCATGGGCGGAGCCACATGAGTTCCAGGGGGCATTAGCCCTCCCTCAACTTTTGAAAAAAGAAAGGAGATTTCTATTGAATAAGTTGGGGGCATAGCATGAAGTAGGGATGGAGCTGGGTGTGGAGCTCCTAAAGCTCCCCGAACTATTGAGGAAAAAGAAAAAGCTAAATTTATTCTTATATTATTTAATTTAAGAGGGCATAAGCGGCTACAAAAAGATGAGATAGCCCACAAACTTGACCTCAAAAAAAAAAAAAATGGGGCCTACACCCCTGAACCCCCACACCCACATTGTTAGCCCCTTTACAATGAAATCCTGACTCCAACCCTACCCTTATTTGTTACTATTGGCAAAATAACCTGAATCCTGAGAAGAACAATATTTTGTAAACAGAAATGAAGTTGGTTTAGAATTGGTACTGTGATGGCAATTTCTTTACTAATATAAAAAGGATGAGAGTATTCAAAATGTTGATTGGAGTTTTATTAATTTTAAAACTATTATTTCCTTGGTTCAAACTTTAAAGGTTGATTAAATTTTAGTTAATTCCAAAATTGCTCTTATAGGTATGAGTTAAATTTTAGTTAATTTTAAAACTGCCCGTAAACATGGGTTCAAAACGTTGACTAAATTTTACTTAATTTCAAAACTACCATTTACTTTTAGTTTTTATTAATATAGAGGACTTTCTTAACAAAAAATATAGGGGACTTAAAAAGTGTATTGAAATTTTATATAATCCTAAAACTGTCATTTATTAAAATATAAAACAATATTTTTATAATTTGATCGACCGTCGAACTGGCCGAGTGAACAATTCTCGATTGATGCCAAATCCTCTATGATGATAACCGGATTTGGCAAATCCAGTTATCACCCCTTAAGGTCTCCACGTGTCCCTTTTGACACCCCTTAACTGGAGTTAAGATTCACCCACTCCTAAGGTTCCCCCACCCATCCTTTGTTTTTAGAAAAAAATATTAATTTTTTTTTAATATTAAAAAAACCTTAAAAACAGTTTTTTAATTTTTAAAAAAGAATTAATATTTTTTTAAAAAAAAACAAGGATGGGTAGGTGAACCCTAGGGGTGGGTGAATCTTAACTACAGTTAAGGGGTGTCGAAAGGGACACATGGAGACCTCAAGGGGTGATAACCGGATTTGCAAATCTGGGTATCACCGTAGAGGATTTGGCTTCTTCTTGACTCAACCGGTCTGGTTGAATCATGTCATTTTATTATTAATAATATATATTTATTAATTTTTTTGGCCGAATGCCCCTAAAGTTTTCTTATTCTCAGAATGGCCTAAAGTCAGATTTCTATGCCTAAAATACCATCAAATTTTTTAAAATACTCTTCAAGTTTGCCTATATTTCATTTTTTCTACAGTATACCTCAATTTTTTTATACCCAAAATCCCCTCAATTTGCTATACCCAAAATGCCCCTAAAACTTTCAAAATGTCTTTATGTCATGTTTCTATACCAACGTGTTTCTTATAATTTTTTTTACCTAAAATGTCCATCAAGTTTTATACCCAAAAAATTCTTTAAAATTTTTCTCAAAATGCCCTCAATTTTTCTATACCTAAAATGTCTCTAAAATTTTTAGGTTCTCAAAATGTCCGTACGTCATGTTTCCATACTTAACGTGTCCCTCACAGTTTTTTATCTGAAATGTCCCTCAAGTTTTATACCTAAAAATTATTATTTTAAAATTCCCAAAATACCCCTCATTAGAGTCCCTCTTTCCTACCTCTCTCCCCCCTCGCCTCTCTCTCACGTGCATCACGTGCGGCCCACTAGTCTAATATAATTTAAAATTTAGTATATGACTTTGAAATGCAATTGATGCCCATGGGAATACCGAATTGTTACCTAATGATCACTTTTATATTGAAAACGTAAAATTCAAAGTCAGCGACTGGGATAATTACCAGCAAAACTTTTGATTAGACATTGTTTAAACAATTTAAATACAAATAGGAGCTTTGCTTCACAATGTAGAGCGGACTCCCTTTTTAAACTATCATGGTGACAATCTTATAATTATAGTGTATTGCAAAATTTCCCCATCCTATTTTAGTTTTCTTTTATTTTTGGAAGACAATTACAAATGTGTCATGGCCGTAGTGTTACAAGAGGAGCTCCGCTTCAATGCCATGAAACAGAGCTCCCACTCAAAATTAATCTCTTGTTTAAAACCACATACAAATAAGCAAGAATCGGTCTATGGGTGGATATTTGGGAGTGGCATTAGTTGGGTTTATTTTGTCTTTTCTAATGTCAAAACAGTTCTAATTCTAATCATTTAATAATTGAATTAAAGGATTTTGGAGTATATTTGGAGTATACTTTCAGAGTACCCGTAGAATAATTTAATAGGCAAAGACGTTCTTTTCAAAAAATCACAACTTCTTTGCATTGTTTCATATTAAATTTGGTAAAGGAGAACCTCATCCTTCCTATTCAAAAATTGCAAAAATAAGAGGTTTACTTTTCTTACTTTTTCCTTCACAAATGATGTAATTGTCTTTCCTCATAGTCTTCTACCATGTATTGCTAAAACAGTTATTCATGTTAACCTCATCTTGATTTTTGGTATGTGTTTGAAAGCTCTCTAATTTTAGGAATTATGTTTTGAAATTTTTTTTTTTTTTGGGTTTTGGGTGGATGTCATGTGGTTAGGTCACAACTGTAATTTTGGTTAGTATTTGATCTAGCTAGTTAGCGAGTGGGCATATTAAGTGCCACTCATTCCAAAGACTTAATCAAGTGTTTCCTCCAAGGGAAAACTAATGAGT
Source organism: Tetracentron sinense (assembly GCA_015143295.1). NCBI lineage: Eukaryota > Viridiplantae > Streptophyta > Magnoliopsida > Trochodendrales > Trochodendraceae > Tetracentron > Tetracentron sinense. The sequence goes on from CM026552.1 coordinate 24,847,289, forward strand.
CTAGGGTGATTAACCAACCACAGTGCTCGTGAACTACTCAAGCTCAACTAGTTTAAACTCGAGCGATCTTCTCATTAGTCCTATTTCAGTTCGTTCATTTGTTTAGTAAATAAGTCAAGCTTGAATATGATTTTCAAGTTCGTTTAGTTAACTAGTTAAGCTTGAAAATACCCCTACTCAACTCGATTATATATACAAATTAACCTATTAAAATATTTAAAATATGATTATTTCATTTAAATATTAAAATTAAATGTATGTATATATTATATACTAGTAAAGATTAATAATATACAATGTATTTTATATGATAAGAATATTCTTTATATAATTATAATCTTATACTAAAATTTTAGTTAACACTGTGATTTCTTTGCTTAGGATAATAAAGTGAATTTTTTACCTAATACAAATAGTCATATGCAATAAATCAAGCTGCTCGTGAACTACTCGAGATCGATCATGTTCAGCTAATAAAGTTTGAACTCGTTTATTTAATAAACAAGTTTGAACTTGATTTTCGAGCTGGTTTAATAAAGGAAGAAACTTAAAAACACTACCACTCAGCTCGGCTCGATATCACCTTAAATGAGTCTTCCCGTGGAAGACACACTTTCTACCCTATGAAAGAGTACAAGATCATTTACCTATCAGTTGTGTCAATCATGGGTTAGTCTTTCGCCTTTGGTGGTGTTAACTCTAGCACATCACTCACAAGTATTAGTGGTATGACATATGAAAGTTCAAAAGCTCGCTATTTGACAAGGGAGTACTAAACCATTGAATATATTGTATCTCCTGAAAAAGCTTTTTGAGACAGCACGATCTCAATCCTATCAGAGACCCACATCAAAACTCAGACATTTTACAATTTTGTCGAAAAATTTTAAATACATATATAAAAAAAAAACTTTGGCAAAAATTTTCAGCAAAACCTAAAATTCCGTGCTCTCTGGTAAGCTTTTTCGTGGTTGAAAAACGTTTAGAACTGTACGGACAGATTTTAGAACTACCGTTATGAGTCAAGATCCTAGCATATAAATGCCGAATCTCTGGTGCATTCACGTTGTTCAGCCACATTTTATATTGGGAAAGGAGTCAAATCCTCTACGTGATAACCGGATTTGGAAAATCCGGTTATCACCCCTAGAGGTCGCCATGTGTCTCCTTTGACACCCCTTAACCGTGGGTAAGGTTCACCCACCCCTAGGGTTCACCCACCCATTTTTGGTTTTTCTTAAAAAATATTAATTCTTTTTTTAAAATTAAAAAACTGTTTTTAGAGTTTTTTTAATATTAAAAACAGTTTTTTAATTTTTAAAAAAAGGATTAATATTTTTTAAAAAAATGGGTGGGTGAACCCTAGGGGTGGGTAAATCTTACCCATGGTTAAGGGGTGTGAAAGGAGACACGTGGTGACCTCTAGGGGTGATAACCGGATTTGCCAAATTCGGTTATCACCATCGATGATTTGGTTCAATTGGGAAATAGTTAACCTACCATGAATTTTATTTTCAAACCTAAGGCATTCATCTATGGAAATGGAATTCATAGGTACGCCTATCACTACTCTAACCCTAATTAGATCAATATTAACTCTTAGAATTAATATAATCCAAATAAAAGTTTAAAAAAGCTGATAAAGTCAAAACCCAGGACAGTGTTGCATTTTGAAAAAGTATGAGAGTTTCTCGTGCATTTACACGAGAGGATCCGGACTCTTTATGGATTTATGGTAATTACATACATACTTTTGGGATTTTATTTCTATTTTATTTATGTAAAATAATCACCTCTTCCGTGACACGAGGAGGGGCAGCTCGGCTCCCATTTTCTTGTCATGTGTCATTCTTCTAATCTTATTTAACTATGGTTAAGATTCATCTACCCTTAAGGTTTACTCATCTATCCTTGGTTTTTAGAAGAATTAAATAAAGGGTTAAAAAAAAACTAACTCAAGTTAGTTGAAGGGTCGGCTATGTGAGAGAGAGGAGTCTCCTCCTCAGCCCACGAGGGGACTGTAGCTCTTTATTTATTTATTTATATAGTAACCCTTTTTTGCTCCCTTTTCATCTGTGAATAATAAAGTTTTATATCACATTTCATTATATCCTGCATTAATAGCAAAGATGAGGGAGTGAAACTTGGTAACAAGGGTTTTTGTACTCGGGGCTTCGAAGGATATATTGACAAAGGAACCAAATCCTCTACTTTGATTATCCAATTTGACAAATTCAGTTATCATGAGGTCACCACGTGTCCTTTTTGACACCCTTAATTATGGTTAAAATTCACTCACCTTAAAGTTCACTCACCCATCCTTGGTTTTTAGTTTTTAGAAGAAAAACAAAATATTAATTCTTTTTTAATATTTAAAAAAATTATTAAAAAAAAACTTAATCTTTTTTTTAAAAAACCAAATATGGGTGGGTGAACTTTAAGGGTAGGTGAATCTTAGCCACAGTTAAGAAGTGTCAAAAGAGACATGACGATCTCAAGGGTGATAATCGGATTTGCAAAGAGGATTTAGTTCCATTGACAAATCAAAAAATTTTAAAGTACCATGATTCTTAATATAAATAATAAAAGGTAGATGTGATATTGTTATTGATTTTTTAGAAGTTGTATATTTGACACTTTATTTTTTATTTTGTCACTTTACTAATAAGTCGGGGTTAGTATCATGTGAGGAAGCACCACGTTCACCTCTCTCCCACGGATTGATCCCTACATCACCATTAGGCTATTCCCACCGTGTGTTATTGACACCCGTTTTGATGCAGGTAATTTTTAACCATGGGTTTGGAAGATCATTATTGTCAAGTTTTACTTCCAAATGAAAACAATTTTATTCAAATTTGGCGTAACAAATATCACATTTGAAAGGAATTTAGTGAAAATATAATAGACACCATAGTTGAATGGGAATTTTTGTTCGCACAAGAAAAACGAAAGAGAAGAAAAGAGAATTTTGTATTTTCATATGATATATATATATATATATATATATATATATATATAGTTCTCATAATTTAAATAACCTGACTACATAACTAAAAGAATATCATCACATGATCTCCACCGTTCGAGTTTATTTGTTTAGATGATCAAAGACTTCTAATAAAAACTTTGAAGAAAAAATGATGGGCAACATATGGTCAAGAATATCTGATCACGTGACTTCTAGTCCTATTATACGCGGTTGCAGATGAGAACGTGCTCAGGTTTGTTCACATGTCGTAGTTTTAAGTGCTTTTACCTGTCCCTTTCACTCATTCGGCCAGATGTGTTACTCTTATGAGAAAGGTTCTAAGCTCAAGTCTATGAAAATGAGTTTTGTTCTTATTTAATTACTATCGTTATCATGTATATGTATATAAATAAGGGCTCAGGATCCTCTCGAGTTGAACTCGGGAGAATCTCTCGAGTTCGAACGCTTATAGGTCTCCACGTGTCTCCTTTGACACCCCTTAATCATGGGTAAGGTTCACCTACCCTTATGGTTCACACATCCATCCTTGGTTTTTTTTTTAAAATATTAATTCTTTTTTTTTAATTAAAAACTTTTTTTAATATTAAAAAAATTCTAAAAACAGTTTTTTAATTTAAAAAATAATAATTAATATATAAAAAAAAAAACCAAGGATGGGTGGGTGAACCTTAGGGGTGGGTGAACCTTACCCATGGTTAAGGGGTGTCAAAGGAGACACGTGGCGGCCTCTAGGGGTTCGAACTCGAGAGAATCCTGTGCCATAAATAAGAGTCAATTATGGGTATTCCCTACTCCCAAGTCCAGGGGGCAGAGTTAAGTGTAAAGGGGGCACGTGTCCTTTCTCAACTTTTAAAAAATAAACAATTTTTTTATAGGGTATAGCATAGGCATGAGTGACCCTTAACTTTTAAAAAAAAATAGTTGAAGAAGGCATAGTCTTGGGGCACGGGGGAGTTGCTCTTGAACTTTTTAAAAAAAATACTTAATATTATGTTATTTAATTATTTAACAAGGCATCGTCATGGGGCAATTGTTCCCCTCAACTTTAAAAAAAAATTGTATTATATTATTTAATTATTTAATAACGCATAGCCATTTGACAAGGGAAACCATAAACTTTTAAAAATAAATAATAATTTTATAATATTCGTAGGATATATAATATGGATGAAATGGCCGATGAACTCCGTCATAAAAAATTCTATACCTATGAACTTCCATTCCTCCAAAACCCAAAATATTAAATACATACCTATCTATTTTCCACAAATTCATCAACAATTACTAACATTTTTAGTCAATCATTGTGTGCCTTTACAATAAAATCATGTTTCTGTTTCCATCTCATCATGGATCCTAACCGTCTATGACTAACTACTAAGACTTCAGATTAATTCTGAGATGACACATTTTTAATCAATCATAACCGCTCTTCTCCAAACTCTAAAGTGTCATCTTCTTCCTCTAACCCGCCCCCATAACCATCCCCTATACTAACTTGATTGTTGGAGTGTCTTCGCAGGTAGGACGACCAACCCATCTCGTAGAGCAAGAAGTGTTGCAGTCAATCAGAAGCATACACGTGGTATCAGAGGTATCAGATCAAGTAATTTCCCCCACAAATGGTAATAATAATAATAACATCACCTTATTGCAAGGACAATTGATGTCATTTTTAAATAATAATAATAATAAAGTAGCAAAACTGTGGAAAAAAATTACGCAAATTTTAGTTATGTCGTCTATCTGCAATAGACGTGGACTTCTCTCCCAAAAATCACCTAAAACTTGAATTTCTATTCCAGACATTTCATGTTTTTTTGTTTTTTTTTCTATAACGAATAGACACACTATAAAATGGTTTAAAATATTAAAATGTTTACCCGTAATAGCCGAAATTTAGAGATCCCAGACGGGTCTAAGTAGGGCTGTCAAAGGGTCGGGTAAGGGCTGGGGTCAACCCTAGCCCTACCCTTCCCTATAAGAGTAGGGCCCTAACCCAACCCTAGCCCTTCAAGGGCCAGGGTTGATTGGGCCTTAGCCCTGCCCTCAAGGGCTAGGATCAGAAGAAAGTGGGATTTTGTTCAAGAAAACCATTCAAATAGGTGATACAATCATACAACATATTGAACTAGTGAAAAATTTTGTGATGAATTTCAAGAAAAATTGGTATATAAAGAGGTTTGGGTTGTGAATTTATGTATATACCCCATGTTAATATGATCATTAATGGGGCTATATTAGTAATTTTAGAACTTAAATTAAGTATTCTTAAAGAGGGGAGGAGAGGGTGGGGCGGGCCGGGCCGGGATCAGCCCTAGCCCGGCCCTATTGAAGAAGAGCTTCTTGGTTTTGGGCCCTATCCGGCCCAAGAGCCGGAGAAGGGCCGGGCTTTAGCGGGTTTGGAAGGGTCGGGACAGGTCGGGTTGGGTACCCTTTCACTCGGGCTTTTTTGATAGGCCTAGGTCTAAGTGTTGTAAATGTGTTCACGGCAATGGGAAAAGCTAAAGTGACACATCTAGTGACCTCAAAAGAGTTACCATGCTTGTGTCTGTCACATGCATAGCATGAGCCTGAGAAAGTACAGTGATGAATTACGGATAAGCCTGAGATTTAAGAGAAGTTAGAGATATGTGCAATGCCGGTTAGGTGTTAGTATCGGTTCAGTTAGTGGGCGGGTGGAGAGTATATACAAACTCTCATCCTCTTGGGAATTGAACCCGGTACCCCCCCCCCCCCCCAACAAAGCAGGGATACACCTTCAACATACATTAACAAGCGAAAGAAACGGTATGCCAAAGAGATTACATGCCAAGAGCTCCCTTTGAAGGACCTTAGTATTGTCTATGAATTAGATAGCTATTCATACAGAAGAACTGATCTAGTGTTTGATTTTTGCCTCACCTTGGAGAATTATTTTGCCAAAATGGGATTTTTTTGAAAGAATTTATCCAATTCAGTATGGTAGAAATTGAAAACAAAGGCTAACTTAGTAGCAAGAAAGGGCAACACGTAGTTAAATGTAATTTAACGTTCGGGGGTGTAGCCTAGTGGTCGAAGGACGAATCATAAACCTGGAGGTCTCGAGATCAAATATGGGCTCTCCGCAATATCGGACGTATGGTTTAGGGTTTACCTATGTATCACGTGGGACTAGTCTGAGTCTAGGCCCAAGATACCCAATTTTACCAAAAAAAAACTTATATACAATTTAAATTAACATAAGCAATGTCTTCTTACATAATATGAATTACGAACATACATTATTAGTACTAGCGGGTGGCACGTCGATGCACGTGAGAGCGAGGGGAAGGAGTTAACCACAATTAATAAGAATTAAAAGGGGCACATGTTAACCCACGGGTGTGATTGAACTCTCCCCGATCAAGGTCAATCGCGATTGGCTATGATTCTAAATAGATAGATGGGAAGAGGTAGTTTAGGAATTAAAGTAAAACATTAAATCAAAGGCAAGGGTAGTTTGGGAATTAAAGTAAAACATTCTAGGAAGCATGGATACAGATACGGGATATGGGTACAATATGATACGGGTACGACAATATGGCAAAACCTTAAAAAAAGGATACGGGTACGGCCAGGATACGTCTGTAATTTTTTTTAAAAATAATAATAATATTATATTTTGTATTATAATTATAAAAGAACTATTGGTTCAATTCTGTTTATGTATAAAAAAAGACCATGTCCATGCAAAAGCAAAAGAAATAGGATCATCTTATCATCCACTAAGCAAAACAGAATGTCATCCTATCATCCATTAAGCAAAATATAAAGAAGACCATGCCTATTCAAAAACAAAAGGGATAGGGTCACACCCCTAGGTCTCCAAGAAAAAAAAAATCATGTCCGTATTCCTGCCGTATCTGAAATTAAAAAAAAATTGTTTTAAATTAACTGGATACGTTTAAGCCGTATCCTATACGTATCTCACTGTATGTAGAGCCCCGGACCTTTTCACATTTATGCATGACCCTTCGTAGCCATTTTTCCTTTAAAGTAATGCAATTAATAAATAAGGCAGAAATTGGAAATTCTGAAACGTCAAAAATGTTCGTTTTCGAAGTACGAACCCAACGCAAGTTGAATCGTCAAAATCGGACGAACGAGTCAAAAGTTATGGCCAAAACAGTTTGGACCTGCAGACCACCGATCGCTCGGAGGCTATCGACTGGTCGAGATTTTACTATGGGGAAATTTTCCAGAGAGTGAAATTTCAACCGATCGCTCGGTTATGAAACCGATCGATCGGTAGGCAACCGATCGATCGGTCATTAACACCGATCGCTCGGTCCTCGCGTTTTACAGAATTCTCACTAAGGGCATTTTCGGCATTCGGGTGTTATACCCTTTCTTATATAGGATTGCCCGAGCCTTTAGGGCTCATTCTCAACCCTTAGAAGATTTGGGAGATTAGAAGAGAGGAGAAAGGGTTCCTAAATCTAGGGTTTCCATTTTGAAGAGGAATCAAAGGGGTTTGAGACCCTAGATCATCCTCAAGCACGTTTTCCTTCAAGATCTCGGCTCAAGCTCGTGTGGAGCTCGTGTTCCAAGCTAGGGCAGCAACTCACGGTTGTTTTGGAAAGGGGGATTTCTTCCCCACTTGATCAAGGTCGGTACTTCTTACTACCCTCCTAGTTATAGTTCTTCTTTTCCTTTAGTTTCTTTGTGTTCCTTTATACATCCATGTATTATGAGATGGGTTGTGAATGGTGAATGGTGAATGATGAATGGAGATGAATGTGGGCGATTGGATGCCGTGTGTATTGATGTGATGGATGAACGGGGAGGGCATTGTACCCATAATAAACATACATATGTGATGTGAGTAAAACCCACCTAGAAAAGCATGTTGTAGGGTTAATAAATAATGAACACACTATGTTTGATGAGATGCCAAGGTGAATAAAATGAGTGATAAATTAAGGGAATACATGTTTAATTATTCATGAAATTGTTAGGGCATATGATAGTGTGTTTCTTACATTTCTCAAAATGTGCGACTTATTACTTGTTCAAATCGTGATATGCTATGCTTTGTAAATTACCCAAATTGTCATATTTAATTCCAAATGCAAGTATGCACACGATCTCACGAGCACGCATGCATGACATGGATTACCGACGTTTTTCAAGAATGAGATTTAGAGGTGGGGCATATCCTACGATATGTATTACCTCGCTTTTGGCAAGGAAAAGTCAATCATGCATTATCATAAGAAGGGTCTCCCTTCCCTCGCAAGTACATACATATCATAAGAAGGGTTTCCCTTCCCTCGCAAGTACATCTCACAAGGACATCTCACAAGTGAAAGGACATGACATGAGCATTTAGAAAGAAGGGTCTCCCTTCCCTCACAAGTAGTTTACTCTTCCAAGCATGATACAAGCATGACATGACACGGCATGACAAGCATGAGCATTTTAGGAAGAAGGGTCTCCCTTCCCTCACAAGTAGATTACTTTTCCGAACAAGCAAGCATGATACATGACATGACAAGCGTGGGCATTTAGGAAGAAGGGTCTCCCTTCCCTCACAAGTAGTTTACTTTCCAAGCAAGCATGACATGGCATGACATGCATGATACGATAAGATAAGACAAACATGACAAGTTTTCAAGCAAGGAAATGGTATTTTCAGTCAAGTCAAGTGCACGGTGTTTTCAAGGGTTTTATCGGCTTTTACGAATTCAAGCATGATTATATACTCCTTTACTTTATTGTCATGATATGAATTATTCCTGCTTTATATGCTTGAATTGTTTCCTGCTTTATATATGTGAAATGCTTCCTGCTTCCTATACTGCTATGGTTTTGCTATGACTATTGGTTAGTATTTAGTACCCGCTGAGTATTCCATGCTCAGCCGTACTTCTTATGTCGGCAGGTTCTGAGGGAGCTGCGGCTCCATTTGATGTTTGTGCTCCTGGCCCTTGGGTGGAGGAGGAGTATGTCGAGGAACCTTTGGAGGAACCTCCCATAGAGGGTTATCAGTAGGTGGTGTTAGATTCTAAGTGGTTTAGCTGTGGGTGAGCATGAGTGATTATATCCATGTATTTTGGCGGGCATGTCCGCACTTTCTTTGTTTTGTTTTCTTTTGTATTAAACTTGGACCATGTGTATATATACTTAGAGGTTTGTTAGACTTCCGTTGTGTTTTATAGTTATGCTTCCGCTGTTATCCTCTATTGTATATGTTCTGTGAGTTTTGCAGGTTGGTTCATCAAGCAAGTCATGTAAGTAATGATTAAGTCGTCCAAGATTCACTCTAACTCCTAGGGTGGGTTTTGGGGTCGCGACAGCCTAGGGTGGGTTTTGGGGTCGCGACACCGTATCAGAGGTGTATCTGTATCTAATATGTATCTGATACCGGTACGAGGACCTATTTGAAGTATCCGTGCTTTCTAAAAAACATTAAATCAATATTTTGTTTTTATATAAGGGTAATTTGGGAATTTTGAAAAATCATCTACGCATGCCTCTCGCATTATAATAGTAAATAAAATAATAATAATACTATATTTTTTATTATAATTATAAAATAACCATTGGCACAGTTCTGTTTATGTGTAAAAAAAAAACCATGTCTATACAAAAGCAAAAGAAATAGGGTCATCTCATCATCCACTGAGTAAAAAAGAAAGTCATCCTATCATATATTAAGCAAAATATAAAGAAGACCGTACCCATGCAAAAACAAAAGAGATAGGGTCACACCCCCGGGTCTCCAAAAAAAAAATCATGTCAGTATCCCTGCATATCCATGTCGTATCTCTGTCGTATCCGAAATAAATAAAAAAACTGTTTTAAATTAACTTGATACGTCTAAGTCGTATCTTGTACATATCCCCACCGTATCGAAGGCATATCTCTATCTGATACGTATCTGATATGGGTACGAGGACCTATGTAAAGTATCTGTGCTTTCTAGAAAACATTAAATCAATATTTTATTTTTATATAAAAGTAATTTGGGAATTTAGGAAAAATCATCTTTACATGCCTCTCGCATTATAATAGTAAAGATGTGGGATTGGGATAGCGTATCACTCAAACTATTAGCTCTGTTCTTTTAGCAAGATTTAGAGGCAGGAATTGACAATTTTTGGGAATTGGCTGTTTGATCTTATTTTTTGTAAAGAATTTTATAGAACTTTAATTATCGTACTGGTTTTTAATTCCCACCCGAAAGAGAGAGACTACAATTTTCATGCATGCCAGTTTTTAGGAAAGACCTGGATGAAAAACGACTTAGGGCACTCCCAATTTCATTATTTTCTCTTGTCTATATGTTCTCCTGATCTTCACTCCTATCCCGTCTAGCGCCATCGCTTGGACACGCTTTAGACAACAGAAGAGTAGAAACTATTTTGTCTACTACTGGCAATACTCTAACCACCGTCAATAATTTGAAGCCATTAAAATAAATTCCTACACGTTTACTCATGATTTACACTCATGATTTACTTGCACAAGATCTTCTCACCGAGTATTGTGAGATTGTAACTTAATTTTCTCCTACCATATCAAGGAAAAGAAAAAGAGAGTCAGGATCCATCCCTCAAACCGAATCACGCTCTGATTAAACAGTCAACTAGAGCAACTATAAATTTGCCTTGGCAAGGGGTATTTACAAAAAATATCCTCCTTGTGTTCATAATTATCAAACTATCATTTCCCAAGGCAAATTTTGGGCTCCTGACCATAGTTAATCTCAAAGAAAAATTATGAGAATTGTTTAACTTTTTGTCGCATTTGACCATGTAATCAAATGAGCAGTTTTCATTGGTCTATGCCCCTTTTTTACCACACATCAATTATAGTCAAGATTAACTCACTCCTAAGGTTAAGTAAATCTAACCTTGGTTTTTTAAAAAGAAAATAAAATATTAACTTCAATTTTCTTAAATTTACCATATTTAAAAGGAGTGTTAAAAAAACATGTAGCCATGGCATTTGACTACATAATCACTGCCCAAAAATTATAGTTGCTAGTCTCTCTCATACGATGGTGGGTGTAATCCGCTCGACATTTTCTCGGGTTAGGGTTAAGGTCGGGTACGACTTTTAATAAAGGAGTTTTTTTTTTTTTTTTTCTAAAAAGAGCATGAGATTGTTGACCACACGTCATGTGTAGTATCAATCAAGATAGGAGGGCAGGTTTCGTGTTAGGTTTGTGGACCAAAGAAAAGAAAGAAATCCTAGAGACATGGACGTACTATGCAATGCTTAAAAGCTTAAAAGGGGTTAAAGAAATAGTTTGGAATTACGTCCAAAGTTTAAGATCGGGTCAAAGCGTTTCGCAATCCAAATAACAAACACATTTCCCAATCCATAAGGGACAACAAACTCCCCATTTCACAAGCGTGTGAACGTCTCTTATCTTCCATGCAGCTATAACCTGGAAAATAATCTGGGTGGAGCCCCAACACCATCCCCAGGACATAATAATAGTGTGAACGTTAACGTGCAGCCATAGTTATGTCCACACTCCACATACAAGAATCTCGGTCGAGCCCAAACACCTTTTCCACTCCATAAGCATGTGAATACCATTAAAGTATTAGGCTTGAAGCTTAGCTTGAGTTCAAATTGATTCAAGCTCCGAGTTGAGTTCAAATTGATTTATAAAAAGGACTTTGTTACTGAGACCACAAAAGGGCCGAGACCAACGAGACCATGCATCCATGCATGGGATTTCAGGTGGGGCCCTCATTCACATGATGGCCCCCATTTGAAATCTCATGCATCTGTGCACGGTCTCAATGGTCTCAAAAGCATTTCCCTTTATAAAATTATTATTATTATTATTATTATTATTCAAGTTGATCTGAGCTTCAATTGAGCCAAATCAAACATATTCTGGCTCGAGCTTGGCTTGAACCCAATTTCAATCTTGAAAAAAACCCAGCTTGCCTCGACCCAGTCAAAAATACAAGCTTGAGCACGGTTTAAGTGAAACGAGTCAAGCCGATGAGCCAGCTCGGCTTAGACCTAGCCTCTTTCTCATTGCAATGAGCCTTTATGTTGGAACATCCTTTCTAGCAGACATTAAATCACCTAATGAATACATGCTGGGAATAGCTCAGTGGTGATGTATACTCTCACTAAGAGGGAGGTCACGGGGCTCAACTTGTGGGAGAGAGGTGAGCATGATGTTTCCTCACCTGGAACATATACTAACCCCAACCGACCAGTAAAGTGGAAAAAAAAAATCACCTAATGAACAAAATTGCTTGCTAATGAAGGTTGTACAATCCACCCATATGTGTAGTGATTGTCTTATATAACTTTATATAAAAGAATACAATCACAAAAGAACAAGATTGTTCAACCAAGAGTTGGATGCCCCAAAATACCTCTCATGATTGTTTTTATTTCAAACACATCCCTTAATAAGATTTTGATACCAGAAATACCCATCATGATTCTTCATGACATGTCCCCTAGCAAGATTTTGATACCAAAAACACTCCTCGTGATTTGTTTAATTCCTAACATATCATTAACAAGAATTTGATATCGAGAATACCTCACATGATTTTTTATTCTCAACATGTCATGATACAAGAATTTGATATCCAAACACACACTCATGATTTTTTTTATTCTCAATAATTTGATACCCAAAATACCCCTCACAATTTTATTATTCCCAATTTAATATCAAAAATACCCTTCATGATTTATTTTTATTCCCAGCACGTCCCTTAATTTGATACAAGAATACCCCTCATGATTTTTTAATTCCCAATGCATCCCATAACAAGAATTCAATACCCAAAAATATACCTCATGATTTTGTTTGATATCAAAAATACCCTCATAATTTTTTTATTCCCAACACATCCCCTCAAAATACCCTCTTAATCAATAAGTTTGTACCTACACAACCAACTAGTATGCATAATTATGCGGTACACGTGTGGGATCATGTGTGGATTCACAGTTATCTCAGAAAATCCCTTAATTATTACTTAGCGTGTTTGAAACACACTTTCTCGATGGTAAGCTCACTTTTACAGTTAGGCCAAGAGTTTTCAACTCTCAATTTCATAATTGTAGCTCACCTTACAACTAAATGAAAACAAAAGAACATAAACGGTAAAAAATTAAGATTTATAGGGTATAGCCCAATGTTACCTAGTTCGTCGGTTCGCTTGGTTCGAATTCGGGTTCGTGGTTCGTAGTTCACTACTCTAGAGTGACCCGGTTCGCTAAGGGTAGGTTGACATAATTCGTTTTTCGGTTCACTTAGGTTCTTTAATTTGGTTTACTAGCTTGGTTGGCTACTTCAACATGTCAAACAAAATATATATTTTATATTATAGTATATAAAAAAAAAAAAAAATTATATATATATATATATATATATATTTATCTATCTTTTAAGCATGTAAACAACATATTACAAATACTTATTAAAAAAAAATTTTAAAAATGTCTTTTTATTGGATATAGCTATTTATATTAGGTAAAAAATTTGCCGAACCTAATGAAAAATATCAGTAAATTTGAATAAAAAATTCAATAAACTAAGATTGTTTTGAAACCACTACGTGGTTAGCTCAATTTCACGAACCAAACTGAACCGAACCACGAACCAGTTCAGGTTCGTTCGGTTCGTGATTCGCTATAGCATGTAGCGAACTTGGCAACCCTGGTATAGCCATAGCAGGTAGGGGTGATATCAAGCTGAGCCAAGTGGTGGTGTGTTCAAGCTTGTTCGTTTATTAAACGAGCTCAAAAATCATGTTCAAGCTTGACTCGTTTATTAAATAAATGAGCTCGAGCTTCACTAGCTGAACTCGAGCCGAGCTCGAGTAGTTCACGAGTAGCTTGTTTTATTGGATATTGCTATTTATATTAGGTAAAAAATTCACTTTATTATCCTAGCAGGCAAAGAAATCATAGTGTTGACTAAAATTTTAGTATAAGATTCTAATTATATAAAGGGTATTCTTATCATATAAAATACATTATATACTATTAATCTTTACTAGTATGTAATAGATATACTTAATTTTAATATTTAAATGAAATAAGTATATTTTAAATATTTTGGTAGGTTAATATGTATATATAATCAAACCGAGCTTTTATCAAGCCGAGCAGATGTGTGTTCAAGCTCGACTCGTTTACTAAACGAGTTCAAAAACGGTGTTCAAGTTCGGCTCGTTTACTAAATAAACGAACGATACTCGGGCTTTTAACGAGCCGAGCCTAGTAGTTCATGCTCAATAACCACCCCTAATAGCTAGCCTGGGCAGAGCAAGGGGCGTGTGCCCTCTTGAACTTTTTTACTTAAAAAAATTATAGTTTAATAAGATAGTCACATGGCATAGGGGAAATTGTCCTCTAAACTTCTTTTTAAAAAAGATATTTTAATAGGGTATAACCATGCATGGAGCATGGAGGCAGCTGCCCCCATTGAACTTTAGTTTCGAGAAAAAAGAATTATCTTGTACTACTATGTTTTTTAACTATTTAACCGGGCATAATCATGAGCCTTGAACTTTTGAAAAAATATATATTATATTATATTATATAATTATTTAATAGAACATAGTCATGGGACAATGGGAGCAATTGCTCCCTCAACTTATATATATATATACACTATGTTATATAATTATTTAACATGACATAGCATGAGAACCATTGGCCCCATAAACAAAGAGAAACAATACTCATAGAATATGTACAAAATGTACTGGCGAGATGGCCCATGAAGTTAGTCGTGATACAAATAAGGGGCTATGCCTTTGCACGCTTGTCCCTAGACCTAGATTATTTCATATCCACCTAATCATTCTTCACAAATTCATCAACAATTACCAAAATTTCTTTTGAAATTTGTTCATCATATATATATATAAAAGAACAGTCTTAGAATGGAAATTAGATTAGGAAAAAAGCATCTCTGTTTATGTCAATTTTTCACCCACTTGCAAGTTCTAATTTTCAGTTAACCTAAAATCAACTTGAAATGTGAAAAGATTTGAGATAGGCAGATTCTCTAAGAGATTAGAGATATTTTTGACTGCTTCTAACAACTAAAGGGTTCTAGAGGATTTAATCAACTAGCTTTTTTAATATACATGCTTTTAATACATCTTTCTTTTGAATTTACTAAGCATCTGCTCCACTAACTGTCTGTTTCCTCTTCTTAAAGCGAAAGAGAAAGGATTTGTATTACTATATTTGTGATAAGTTTCATTAATGTAATATATTAGAAGAGTTGACTTGTCTATGCGCACCAAGTCAAATTCACTTATGACCATCTGCTTTAGAAGAATTCAAACGGGTGTGGTTTGATTCTACCACCTAAATAAAGACACAGTTGTGTGTGTAAGAGAGAGAGAGAGGGTGTGTGTTATGGTATGTACTTCCTTATGGATTTGTTTTGACTACATTTATAGGTCTCATTTAATTTTTCTTATCCCTTCTCAAGAAGAAACTCAAGAAAGTGTAGCATTTGCTCTAGGAAAAGCAGAGAGAAATAGAGAGATTTAACTGGGTTTGTATGTACTATCATATGGATTTGTTATCAATACTTTATATATCCATTTGGACATTTTTTTTCTCCTTTAAAGAAACAAGTATTCAACCATTTTAGGAAAGAGTTTATCTACAAAGTGGAGCTATGCTTCACGGCGGAAAAGCAGGGCTCTCCGTGTTTGGTTCCCTAGAAAATAAGGTGTGGAAAAGAAAAATGAAAGAAATTCTAATTTTTTAACATTTAGTTACAAAGATATTTTCATGAGAAAAAATTGAGAGAAATTCTAAAGTGGGGATTTCATTTCCTTCCAAAAAAAACCTTAGACTTGAGGAAGAAAATAAAGAAAGCATCTCCAACTTCATGTCTTGCACTAAATCCTAACTACTAAAAAACATCTCCAACTTCATGTGCTAGTTTTTTTTTTTTTTGTAAGCAACTTCATGTGTTAGTTACATGATATCATTTCAACCAAAAAAAAAATACTAACTACTACAGTTAATTGGAAATAAAAGGTATTATTATAACCAAACATGTGGACATCAATTCTGGTTCCACTTCTCATATCCTAATTGAAATATAGAATTCGTTATCTAGAAGCCAGTTTATGCCAGATACATCTAAAAGCTGCTAATGAAACATTTAAAATAATTTCAGGTGGTCAATTATATATATATATAGAGAGAGAGAGAGAGAGAGAGAGACTCACTCAATCAAATTTTTTTTGAGTGGTTGGTTAGCTTATTAGGTGAAGAGGCACAAACCCTTTAAAGATAGTTCACACTATTAGATTTAGTTAACGTGCTTCGAATGATTAGTACAAGGTTTAGAGCCAACAAGTTTACACTACCAATAAAAGGTTGTGGCATATCCATAGAATGGCCTAACTTTTGTGTGGTTGCCAGTAAGTCCAAAGGACCTCTTTGCACTGAACACAGTTTGAATCAATATGAATGGTGTAGATTTTGGGTTATGACCAACTCAAGGTGTAGTCCTAGATAATCAGTTTAAGTTCTAATATATTATTTTTTGTTTAATAGTTTGATAAAAAAAAATAAAAAAAACCCTAAAATTTTAATTTAATAGTATTTCTCTATAGGTAAAATATGAGGGGTGTATGTTTGGAATTTTCTTTTTTTAAAATGACAAAAAAAGTTTAGTTTTAACAAATTTTATGCACATGTACGCGAAATATCCTCAAAACACATTAGAGATAAAACCCGCTTATTATTTTGGAGGTAAAACCTCCACTTTTAAATTTATCAGACTTTTAGGCTTTGATTTAACCCATCTAGTACTTGATGATTCTCAATATTGAGATCTTTCATTTAAAATTGTTACTGGTGATTGGAGAATCATTCCTAGCCAGTCATTGCTAAACACTACTTCCCATTACTGGTGATTTAAGAATCATTCCATCTGGATTAGTAATCTTTAATATGCCATGATAAAGCCAATTACTGTTCCTATTCCCTGGAAAAATAAGCTGTTAGAGCTCAGTCTAATTGGGCTTACTAGAAGGTAATGCTGACCGTGTGGTAGAGCAATAATCCACTCCTTGCAGGGTGCTGTGAGAAGTGGCATACTCTTAAAACTCACCAAGTGTCCCTTTTAACTGTAGTTAACTCTCCTTAACTATGTTTAATATTTTTAACCATAGTTTTTTCGGTTAAAAATATGAATCCTAAGGGTTAGTTAATCTTAATCACAATTAAAGGGAGTTAAAAAAAGGGGGACATGTGGCAAATTTTAAAAGGGCAAAATGCGCTCCTTGCGGGGTGCCACGAGGAGCAGATTATTTTCCTTATCTTTATTTGTTCTGGTGTTCATTTATGGCAGATTGTATCTTAAAACTTATACATTTAGTACAGTTTTCTAGCTTAATTTAGACAGCCATTTTTAAAGGTCTTCAGTGTCACAATATGAAATCGGAAGGCTGGACCACACTAGGATGGATGGGAGCTGTAAGTCAAGTCGACCTGTTTGATTCACGTAGGAACCTAGGATTGATTTTATGTAAACATGAATAAAACAAAACCCCTAAATTATTAATTTAAAACTTGGGAATGGGGTTTTGGTAATTTATGATTATTGTTTTCTTGACTAATAACTAGATTTTTTATTTATTTTTTAATATACACCATGGGCTTGTCCCAATGGTTGTGTATCTTCCTTTGGGGGAGTTGTGACTCGAGTTCGAGTCTTGGTGTGGCAGCCTAGATAAATGATAAGGGCCTACAAAAAACAAAACAAAAAAACTAGATTTTTTTTTGGTACACTTGTAATTAGATTAGACAGTTGGATCGTATAAATACAAATTGGAGTCCAAATGGGTTGATTACCGAGCTCAAACTTAATTCAAGCTAAGCCGGGCTAGGATTAGCCTAAGCTTGATTCAAATTTTAGGATTACTTTGATCAATTTTACATAATTTTAATAAAATTATTTATTATTAAATTACAAGAAACTACTTTGAGGGGATTGCCCTGAGTCTAAAAATATAGAGTTAAAAGGTTACATTTTTGCTTTTAACTTCTCAAACTTCTTTTGTTACTATTATTTTCTACACTTATTTACCGCAAGTTAAAATAGATGATTATAAATTAATATACAAAACATTACCAGAATTCAGCCAAGCAACAAACAAGAACAAACAAGATCTGACTCAAGCTCAACTTGTTTAAACATGCTTGGCTTGGTCATTCAAAAATGAATCCCAACTTGAGCTTGGCTTGAATGCAAACTCCTAAGTACCCCTTCAGAAATATTTTTTCAAATAACAAAAATATTATTATTCGCATTTTAAAATGACAGAATATTCTTCATTAAATTGTATTTTAAAAATAACAAAAATACCTCTCTCCGCATATAATTTCTAAAATGAAAACCCTCCATTACAAGCCTTTTTTCAAAATGAAAATAAGTATCCTTCCTCACATGTATTTTCTAAAATTACAAAAAATTCTTTTTCCACATGTTTTTTTCACAATGACAGATATTCTACTCTACATGTTTTTTTCAAAATAAAAAAAAATTTCAACTTATTTTCAAACAAGTACCAAACAAATAGAAAATAAGCAAAAAAATCATCTTTTATCATACAAAATTTACACCATAAATGATTTACGTTGTATAACCATCTACACGCAAACAAATGAAGCCTTAGAGATACATGCAACACCAATAAATCTAAAACACACAAGAAAAAACAAATAGCTCTGAATATTTGTTTATTTTCTTCTTCCTTGATAAGAAGTCCCTTCATATATAAAGCATACTAAGATTCGAAATTCACTTAAGAGTCCCTTCATATTTTGTTAGGATTCAATCATTTCTGCACTTTCTAACAATATACAGATTGCAATGCAATTTTTCCAAATTTGAATGTGGGTTGGAGGCTTTACAGCACACCTTTGATCTTCTTCTCCATGCAAATAAATACTATAGACAGTTCACCGCGCAGCTATCTATCTTAAAACATAGAAATGTCCAAAGAGAGCTCATCTCCCAATTCCTTTTGGTAAGTAGCTTGAGGGAGAATTCGTAACTTGGTTTTGGTTGTGTTCCCATCTGCATTTTTTCTAATATTCTGAAAGAATGATTGCATCGCTAAAGTGAGTCGTTTTGAATACATTCAGACTGAAAAGTTGACATAGATGTTATGGGTCAAATTTCGTTATCATTTATTTCGTTCACGCCTTAGATTTGGGAATCTATCCATCTTCCATAAAGGTGAAATACTCTCCACCTTTGTGAAGCTTCTTAAGGTTAGTGGTTTGTGTGTGGATGTGTGTGTGTGGGTGAGTGTGTCAGTTTTCCTTTCATTTGCCTACAGCTTCGCCTTGTGTTGTTGAATTAAACCAAAAAAAAATACTCTCCACCTTTATGTCATGTTTTATGTGCCATCTAAATGCTATGTAATTTGTACAGGTCTTTATTGGTATTAATGAATTGGGAGGGACATTTTGTCACACAAAAAAAAAATTGTCAACTCTCTGATAGAGGTAATAGATCGTTGATATCAGAGATCATATGATCTTTCCTTGTTTCTAAATCGCCAGTAACAGAGTCGATCGCCAATAACAGAAATCATGACCTTTCTGATTTTTAAATCGTCGCCGATACATGATAAATGATCATTGATAACAAGAAAAATATGAGCCTGTCAGTTTTGAATTACAGATATTAAAACGATCAAGATTGATATCGATGGAATATAATCGTACTATTTTTTGTATCACAGTTTTTCTGAGACATTGACCACCAATTTCAGACTATTATTTTACAATGATAAAACATCAAGAATATCACACTTGTATTCATAATAATCAAACACCCGTATTATACCCATATAATACTTTTTAGGAAAGGTCGCAGTTTAAAACTACATACTTTTATCGTTTTACTTATTATACCCGTATCGTCGTATAATACTTGTTTAATATGCACAATATGTATTAAACACATTATTATACGCATTTTTTTGCCGTACTTTTAATCGTGTTAAACGCATATTCCATATTAAATGATTATTATTAGTTAATATCAAAAACTCTTATTTATTTATAACTATTAATTATTTTTTTTAATTACACAGATCATTGTCGTATTATACCCGTACCCGTCCTTGGTAACTATGCTTGTATTTACAAGATCATAATACCATAACCCAAAATCATAATGTATAAGTTCATTAGTAAATATATCATTTCAAAAATAAAAAATACATGTCAGTCTATTATGACCCGTCTGTTTACACCTACTATATTACCGTTGGTCTCTCTTCACCTTTGTAAGGTAATTACAACATCAATACCCTAAAACCCCTGCAACTTTCTTCTGGTCTTGAATTTGGAAAACAATATAGTCTAAACAATAGATTAGATTCTATAGATAATATCAAGACATTTATACACTAGGAAGTACTACCCTTGTAAAAAAAAAAAAAGCTCCTACTTTCATGAAGTCATTCTTAGTCATAGCAACATTGTCTTAGAATGAGTCATTGCTGGCAAGGTTGGTACAAATATGAACTAATTTTCATGTTCATAGAAAGAAGACAAAAAAAGGAACTAAGATCACAAGTGATTTTTGAATCTCTATTTTCAAACAAACATTAGTGAATCTGTATTATGAATCAGCAATACTCATCAAGTGCTAATAAGCAAGTGATCACTGGTGATCAATAGCTAGTGATCTCTTTAGGTATGTGATATAGCTAGTGATAGTGATTGTTTACGATCGATCACTACCATAAATAACAATTTATGTTTTAAAAGAGGCCCAAATAATGCCTCAAGGATGGGAAACGACTGATTCAAAATTCTCATTGTCTTTCTAACTCTATTAGCATAAATAATAGAATCAAATGGTCTTAAGGATCCGTTCTTTTGCTGAGACTTATAAAGCTTCACACTTTGCACTTTGTCGTGATAGTTGTTGGGAACTTTGAGTCACTTTGTCAAGGGTTTTAACAAAACTAATTCTTACCATCATGGGATTTCAAGTTTTATCATTTGTTATGAGATTTGAAATAATTCATTTTGTTGCATTTAAAAGTCGCACAAGAATTGCAACCCAAGAGATGAAAAACACAATACATCTACTTCTCAAAAGAAAATGCATGTTGTCATATGACAAAACTTGCAAAGTGCCGGACTTTATAAGTCTCAACAAAAGAACAAACCCTTAAAGGAATACCTTTGCAAATTATAAAAGTTTAAAGTAAAAGCATTTGCTCAACTGCCTACATCCACCTCTAATGACTTTCAATACATCCTTCATGACCAAGATGCTTAACTCACACAAAAAAGGATAAAATATGAATGAGTGAGAATGAGTGAGTACGCACAGGAATGACAAATGAGAATTTTAGAGAAAAACCCGATCATTGGCATCTGAAGAAGATGAGGGTTTTGATTCACCAAAAAACACATTACTTAAGGAAGATGGAGGTTTTGGTTCAACAAAAGAACGCACTAGCACTATGGAAGATGAGAGTTTTGCTTTAACAAAAAATAAACGCAGGACATCAGTTGATGCTCCTTTTCGATTGCGCTTCTTTCTTCTCTTCCACACCTGTTCCTGCTCTTTAACCTTCTTTTTCATTAAATACTATACATTAGAAAAATGTTGCCTGTATAGACATTGCAGGAGAGGACATAAGATGGCTAACAACATGGACTCCTTCAAGCCATCATTCTAGCTGCCACATGTAAAATAATACATCTATGCAGCATACTCGGCTGCATTGTCTGTGCAGGACAAAAGATCCATCCCTAACGAAATTGGTATATGGAGGGAAAGAGGTCCTCTGTTTCCACAATTGCCATATCAGCCCGTTTGTTTGCACATAAAAACAATTGCCATATGATAGCTATGTGTGTTTGCACGTAAATGGTTTTACGACGTAAATCATTTATGATGGAAAAGTTTTTGCAGTAAAAGATAAATTTTCTACTCATTTTTTGATGATTGGTTGCATTCCTGAAAATTAGGCGGAAATTTTCTTTATGTTCCTTGTGTTTTGAGTAAAGGAACATTAAAAATAATAATAATAATAATTGTGAAGAGGAGTACTTTTGTAATTTTTAAAATATATTTGAAGATACGAGAATTTTACGGGAAATTGCCTAGCAAATTTTTGAAACTTAAGTCATTTTCTACAAAAGTTGTTTCTTTTCCGTAAAACATTTTTCTTACGAAAAAATTTACGTGCAAACAAACATGCATAAATGACATTTCCACGGATTTGATTTGTTTTCCCCCTATTTTACAGCAAAACAAACGTACCAATCATATCAAACACCTCAGATTCACTGGAATCCAGAATGCGTACACAAGCAACTTCTAACACTATAAACTGGAATAGTTGCTTAACAGGTCTCTTAGCAAGATCATGAGATAAGACACATGGAATGTAGTGCCATGCAAGATGCATCAGTTCAGACAGTAAATGATAACAAAAACCAATCTGAGAAATGAAGTTGGTCATTCCATACCCATGAAGTTCTGTCGTATATCAACATACGCCATATACGCCGGCCAATGTTTACATCGACGGCTGAGTAACAGCTTTTCGTCTAAGAAGGTGTTGCAGGTCAAGGTCATTGATCTTAGAGGCAAGTATGAAGTCATTTTCAGTCAGTCCACCTGTGCAACAACAATATACAGACCATGTTCAGAAATATATCTTCATTGACAGCATGTCCTTTTCAGTATTAAGAGAGCTACAAAAGTGAGGAATATGTGGACATTAATTAAAAAATCTTGATATTCACTGTCCACTGCAAGTGAAACAAGTCCAATATTTACCTCTGATCTATTCGCTTGTGTTGAATTCCAAAGATCTTCATTAACAAGTTACCAATAGTACAATCATTTATGCTACTTATTTGTGAAATATATGCATTTTTGATCGGTACTTATTTGTGAAATATATTCCCATAGGATATATAACAAGTGGGTATGATAGGAACACCCTGCACAAACACAGCTGAGGCGAATGCACAGACATGTGGGTCGTGCATACTGACATACATACATACATACATACATATATATATATATATACATACATATATATATATATATAGGATTTCTAAAATTCAGGTGCTGAAGAACTCAAGTCATTCAACTTCAGATTTTCATGTTTACGATATACAGTCCTACTGACATGCAAACAGGATATGTTCCTGCATTTCAAGTCTGTGAATTGATTATCCAATAAAAAATAGGATGCCATAATAATAGGGAAGGTAGGATAGGGCTTTGTTTTTCCTGAGATTCAGGACTCAGACATGGAAAAGTCTCTCGTCAGACACAGAGGGATCATACTACTAAGTTTCATTTTGGTTAAGCTAATTATTACTGTTTTAATCTTCTAAGGGTTTTATATAAATGGAATTCCTAATACTGGTCATCACGTTCTTTTTTTCGTTGACCAACCAATAAGAAATTGTCTATGAGTTGCAGAAACAAAACAGGGACACCCCATTTTCTCAGATTTGGCTATGTCAGACTCCATGTTGTATGCACATGTCAGACACAAGCAACACTTGAATTGAGACGATCTTAATATATCATATAATTCTCTTGTTTTCTCAACTATTATTCGTATTCCATTTCTATGATTTATATGTATAGTACCCTATCTTAGTATATTCTTTCTATATTGCACACTTACATGAACTTATTTTAATATATGGAATGCACTGTATGCACTTGTTGACTTTCCGGTTTGTTGAGTTCAATATAGTGTTTGTGAAAAGTTACCATATATTTTCCATGCAAATCAGGTGCCAATATAATGCAATATCAAGTAATAGAATGAGGAGCATATGAAAAAAATTAGGCATCCTAGCATAAAATGACTTATTTGGATCCAAGCCATCAAGTCACTATGATTGACTTCAAGTTAGGCCCAATCATCCTGAATCAATTCACTATACTACAAAAAAAAAAAATTAAATGACACTTTCGCAGTGTGCTGGAGTAGGCAGATGGTGACGTTGGCTTAAAGGACAATAGAAGCATCGTCTTCACTTGGCTTTGGGGCACATCAAAATGTTTCTGATTATAGTTCAGTTGTGAGAAATAGAGCCTTATGGGTATCTGATTGTACCTGACTTGGGGGTGAGCCTTGGTCCTATGTAGGTATAAAATTGAGAATTCATGCTGCAAGACGTGTGGTTCTAGGGGCTCACAATTCTCATGCAGCAGCGCTTGCTCGCTCCCTTGTGGGTTTATATTACTTAACTATATCCCCAAAGCCTGACAGAAGGTGGTCATGTGCCTAGCAACCTCTTAGTAACCCATTGCAGCCATGTGTGGGTGTCTAAAAACTCAGTATTGGCCCTCTAGCTGGCAATACCACAAAGTAAACACAAAATGCACGGCCATTGCAACTAACTGTTGGTCTACAACCCGCAGGTCTGGCGACAAGCACGATCATCAAATGATGGCCAAGTTTTTGGCCTTGATTCTACAGAACATTGCTCACATCCACATAAAGACAAGCTGCTATTTCTTTACTCATGTAGAATATTCAGGAGTCCTAAATACTTGTGTCTCTAATATGGTCAAGAGAAAGAAATACTGGACAAGAAATGCAGCAGGTGTTCATTCAAACCCTTCAAGATGGAAAAGATCTTAAATTATGACGTATGATGTACACACTCCCACCTGGGGTGATTTAGGCAGGCGCCCCTCCAAAGTCCAAAGCAAAATGGAGATTGGAGGGCACCAACCAAGAACATGGGCCTTCCACCCATTGACCCCATCCAGGTAAGTAGGATGGAAAGAATCTTGCTAGAGAGTTTGATAGCACGACTAAGAAGTTGGCATTGTCCAGTTTCATTGTCACCAAAAGTGAGTCTAATGACAAACTAGGTAAGAAAGGATCCCAAGTACGAAGATTTTAGGAAGTGAGTTTATTGTATCAAAAGAAACAAATTTTGAATAGTCAATTTTTTTTCATCTTTTTTTTTTGTCGGTAAATTTGAAATCCACAATTGGAACTCTATATTATACATTCCCTTAATATGCCTCACATTGTCATCCAGTCACTCAGTCTCAAAAACCACTGCCTTACACTTTGAGAGTACAAAAAATTCAAAATGATCTACCATGATAGTAGCCTAGTACAGTAGTATGGACTGGCTGGCCTTTAGTACTTGGACTGGAGAAGACTCAATCGAAAAGATGAGAAGACTTTTCTATTAAAATGAGAGGTTGATTGGTTATAGATGAAAGTGATGACAATGCGCTGGTCCTAGTCTATCAGCTGTAAAGGGTGAGAGGATAGGTTCTAGGTTGGCAGATAATTTTTGTTCATTTTGAGACAAGTTCAATTAAGCAGGCTTAGAGAAGGGGATGATGGATTTTCTTTCACTGGAGTTGGGCCACAGATTTAGAATTTGTATCAGGGATGCTGATGAATGGGCATAAGATTTATGACAGGGCCTAGAATGATGGGTTTGGTGGTTTGAATGTCAAGAGAAATGAAACAGCGCAAGAACGAAGAGCATTACAAACTTCACTATATAGAGGGATGTGATAAAGCATGGTATAGATCTGAGATCCTCTTGAAGCATAGTAGCACCTTGTTGGTCTCCACCTACTTTAATCCATGCAAAACATAGTAGGACAGGCCACTGAACCAGACAAGTATTCATCTATTATTCAAATCATATATATAAGCAAAGCTACGAGATTCTCAGATTCTTACAGCTTATCCTTCCGCTGGAATATCTTCTCTTAATAGAATCCAGTTTGAAAATTGCTCAGATCCTATGCCTTTGTTCAGCACTCTAACTTTGAACCATCATTTCCTTGACCATTATTTTGATGGAATATTCCTAGGAAAAAGGTATTCCAAAGGAATAGAATATGATGCCGTTTAAGTCTGACTGGACACCACTTACTACACGACAGCGTCACAACTCACAAGGGCCACAAGACTACACAATTAGTCATTATCTCATAGCATCGTAAGAGAGTAGTCACCTGGTACAATGTCACAAATCTCTTAAATAGAAAATATAATATCAAGACATGTTAGAGTTTCGCAAGTAGGTAGTATCATCAAGTCATCTTTTCTGGACTCTTTAATCGATTTCAAATATTTATGGGCCATCTCGCAAAGATCTTCGATCCAAACCTCCGCATCTACATGAACCACATGCCTTCTTCAATACCTCTTCTAAAATATTGTTCTTCCTGTGGGCAGAATCCCTAGACAAGATCCTCACATGTGACCATTTAAAAACGGGGTGGAAAATGACCAATTGATACTTTGTGTCATTAACTCGGAGGAAATGGTTGATAATTTTTTTTTTCACTGTCCTCTGGCTTCTAGCATTTGAAGCCATTTCTTATCACGATTGGGGATTGTGTTGGTCTTCCCTAGTTTCTTTCTTCTTATCTTTTTGGTTTTTGGTGAGGTTGGAGGCTCCATTCTGTGTTCTGTGAGCCCTATTGATATCATGGTCTATTAAGAATGAGAGAGAAGAATCAGCGACTATTTGATGACTAGGCTTCCTCACTCGAACAAATTTGTTCGAGGATTCATCGTCTAATCATTGCATGTGTTCCATCAGGATTTAGGAGAGACTTCGAAGATTGGATGTATACCGATTATTTTTTAGTTTTGTAGGCCCTCTTCCTTTCCTAGAAAGGGCTAGAATTTCCTGTTTTTAATTTCTCAATTATATTTTTCTTCCTGGGTTCATAGCTTGTGATCCCTTTATTTCCCTTGTACATCATCTTTGGATATTTATATATTTACATCTGATTTATCGATAATATATTACTTATTTATTTATATATGAATATATATTGGATTCTCCTTTTATATGGATTTTCCTTTCATATTTGGTATAAGAGCAAAGGGTCCGACGAAGAGCTATTAAACCAAGTGACCGAGAGCCCCATCGTCTCCGCCTTCTAGGAACTATGAGACCCAAACTATTATTAAGACCACCAAGCCCTCTTGAATTAGTTCTACGAGAGAGCTGAAAACAGCAATTAAAATCTCAAAAGAGGACATGATTGAGTTGCAAAAAGTTCTAGATAGGTATCCAACAACTGAAATGAATTCTTTCTGGTTAAAGAATCCCTTAATAGTTGCTCTGGAACAAGTAGATCTCTAGAAGAAATATCTACGACTGAAAAATTTTTGTATGGATCTAGAGAGCTAGGAGCCTCTTTTTCTTCTGGCCAGCTCCCTGAAAACAAGTAACAACATACACATACTATCTAATGAGAACACAAAGTCAAACGACTACCACTTGGCCTAAGACCATTTTACACAAGGTTTGATAGTGGATCACAAGAGCTTGGTTATCACATCTATCTAATGAATTGAAGGCTTACTGACGGACAGGTGAGGAGCACCTTCAATCAATGGGGCTTAGACAACGAGAGGAAGACAACCAGAACTTCATATGGGGGTTTAGATCTGGTCCATACAAATAGGGGTGTATTCCCTCTCAAGAGACTATATACGTCCGACCCGAGGAAACCTTTGCACACCTCCGTTATCCATTTGTGCCAGTACGCAGCTATTAGTTTACAAATATACAGCACTTTCTTATCTCCAAGGACCATCTGCTCTCTACCATTAGCTTGCTTTTTTCAGAATCAGCATCTATTTTAACTCTTGTACAAATCGTTGACTTGAACAGTTATATGAGTCAGGAGTCAGGACTAAACCAACAAGCCTGTGGATCATGGTTCAGGTTGTATGATACTTCCGATTCTTCTAGAAGTGAATTTCTTAAGCATAACATCAATTTCACCAATGTTCCTATAGAGAAGAAATAGATGGACACCTGTGTTAATACTTGATAACACTTGTTTCTATTGCTGAAAATCATGATATTTAGAAGGTAGATTACACTATGTCATCAACTAAACAAAAGTACGAAAGATAGAATAACAATCTTCTACTTCAATCAAGATACAATTGAAATAATGATTAATGAAACAACAAAATCACAATTTTTAATCAGCCACTTCATCCAATTCAGTCCAACTCGATATTTAGTAGACAGAAAGATAGAGAAGAACGAAAGAGGAATTAGAGAGAATGTGATTATGATTCATATCTCTCCTCTTCTCTATATATTATTACTAAAGTGGAGAATTACAAATTTATTCTTATGCGTATTACACGTAATACACACGGTATAATTAACATGAAATACCATAAATACCCCTATTAACGAAAGGATTCTCAAAATAAGATTCTTCAAAAACAGGATTGAAATTATGTACTGTAAAACTGTTGAATTCCTGGTTGGAAGATTTTGGCCTCATTAGCAGTCTGATCTAAAGCACTACCCTAGGGTAATGCAGTCTTTTAAGCACAGTTTATCCAGTGATTAATACACTTCTTGTATTTATTCAGAATAAATATTAACATTTAAGAAATAGCAACAGCTCCAAGTAGAAAGAAACTAAAGATCACACCATAAAAATAAATTAAAAAGGAAAGAAAGAAACTACTTTGTGTAAAGAAAAATGACTCAATTAGCAGGTGTGTTTCTTTCATTGTGTAAAGAAAAATGACTCAATTAACAGGTGTTCCTTACCAACTGAATGCGTCCATATTTCAATTTTCACATTGTTCCATCCAACAAGATGAAGATCCGGATGATGACCTGTCATCAACCACATGATTGTTGCTCATCAAAATGAAACATTTAAAAGTCCATACAAATGTAATAGTTCGCCTACCACAATAAATATATATATAGAGAGAGAGAGAGAGAAGACTTAGCACAATTGAGTTCTGAACCCGACCCAGAAAATAAAGTAAACATTTATCCAGTATACTCTCCCAATACATTCTTTTCTTTCTTAGTTTGCTTATATGTTAACCATCGTACACTGAGACATAGCACATTTTCCCAACGACTTTAATAGCATTTTTCCACGTTAATAAGATCTTGCATGAATGATTTCTTTTCAATCACTGTAATCAAGAGATTTCTAATAACGCTGGGAGTTGAGCCTTCCTGAAATTATTTTTTGTTCTTCCGGAAACCAAGTTCGAAAATTCTTGTTAGCTAAGATGATTTGGTGACGCCTGAGTCTTAATGTATTTGTTCAATTAGCTAGTAACTTATTATTGCATCCTTAGATTTTTGGTCAAGGTAGTGCTCCAAGTTGCAAAATGAGATTCTATGTTCAGTCCCAGCTTGTATACTGAAAGTAAAGAATGGAAGAAGTTTCAACGTGTTCCAGTTAACATCTGAATAATAATATGGTTGATTCATTTATTTTATCAAGAAGAATGGAATTCTAAATCTTGAGATATTCTTTAAAGTACCACGTCGAATGGCTTACTTTCTTAATAAAATCTGACTTGATCATTTTGTAGTTGAAACTATGTTGTCTTTCTAGTACATGTTTAACACCGCACTCAACCTTATGTATTTTTCTCCTGGCCACAAAATAATGCAATAGTTGGAACATCAATACATACTTGATACTTCTTGCAGCTTACCAAGTACACCAAAATCCTCATAAAAATGAATTGTGACTTGGCAATTATATGGCAGAAGTAGACTGTATCCCTCCCTCTTAACCCCTCCAAAAAGTGTGATTTTCTAACCACCTAAATAAAACTGACGCTGCATTTTATTAATGTGGATTAAGATGTGTCTACATCCAGATTTATGTGACGGGCCTTCACCTCATCAAAGGGAATTGAAGGCAAGGTATTAAACTTCGGTTTCAATATAAACTTCGGTAGCTAAGAAGTTGACACGTTTCAATGAAGTTTAAGGAAGTCCAAGGAAGCTATGTAGAAATTAAAGATATCTATGAAACTTTAAGAAACATTGGAAATCTAAGATAAAACTTTAGAGATTCAATACTTAAGCATAAATACACATCTAAAATTTATTATATTTCTGATGCAAGCATGTAGTACTCAAATGTGAGAATCATGTTAAGTGACATGCGTTGTCTGATTGTCTAAGTTATAATTTCTTTTTGATATTTCTCTATATTATCAAAAAAAAATTAACTATATTTAATATGTATCCTCTTTGTCAAGTGAAGAGTGTGAAAGGCCATTTTATTCTCTTTATTTTTTGATAATTATCTACGTTAATTATTTTAGAAACCTGAAAAACTTATGAATGCATATTAAAGTTAATAAATAACTGAAATTCAATTTAGTTTCTAAACATGTTTCAATCAGCAATTGATGAGCTCAATATTTTTACATGACTAAATCAATATGTGAAGAGGAGGAGATGAGTAGTTAAATTTATGAAATACTATTAAGAAATTATTTGATTTTTAATATTATATTACTAAAAAGCCCTTATGGGCATAATATACTAATAATAAAATTATAATTTATAATAAGGTTAATGCTAGCAACACTCTTTTAAAGTTAATTATAATTACAATAAGGTCAATGCTAGGGACACATGTCTTTCCTTATGACGAAGGTAAGTTTAAAGGGAGTGGAACTAGTACTACCCCTTAAGTTAAAACTTAAAAACTCTTCTATTTACAATTTTTTTTCTATACACTTCGGTTAACTTCAACCGGAGTTTTGCATTTTCTCAACATTTTTTTATGT
Source organism: Tetracentron sinense (assembly GCA_015143295.1). Classification (NCBI taxonomy): domain Eukaryota; kingdom Viridiplantae; phylum Streptophyta; class Magnoliopsida; order Trochodendrales; family Trochodendraceae; genus Tetracentron; species Tetracentron sinense. Next base: position 24,877,901 of record CM026552.1, read on the forward strand.
TTCGGTCGAAGATTGCCGAAGTTTACCACAAAGTCCAATATTTTTAAAATCCAAGTGCATTTCGCTTCGGACACCACGGAAGTCGATTCAATTCAGTCAACTTCGGCCAAATTTAGTTGATTTGTTGACACCGTGATTGAAGGATCACCCCTTGGTTATCAAGGACACACTCACTAGCATATGTATGAAGATATGTACATATAGGTGGTTACGGGAGTTTGTTTATAGTTTATACACACAAAAATACATAAATGAGTATATATATTTATTTATTCACACACACACACACACATATATATATATATAAATCAAAATTAAGTTTTACAATATAAGTTATTCATTCAGGTGACCTAATAGATACATAAGCACCAGATGGTACCAACTAGTGCCTGCACAATTGGTAACATCCGATTGTGGAATACCAATAGACCTGGGTTCATAGCCCTTGACTAACAAGGCTTGGGTAATAAAGAAAACCTTGCAAGCGGCTCACACTCGCACTCCACACAAGCGCGCACACCGACACCCACACAGATATATATACCCCTTACACGTCAATTGGCTGAAGCAGCTCTAAACCCAAGTATCCAAAAGGTGAAGCACCTTTTGGATGAACCATAAACAAAAAATATCACCAAAATCATGATCTCGACATCCGGTCCATTGCTTTTAAATGGATGGGCAGTAAAAATATAGGATGTGACCCATTCAAGAGAAACTCAGACATAGGCAATCGTAGAAGACTTGACCAAGCTACGGAAAGTTAATGATGAAGCATGACGGATGCCTAGAGAGAGTAAATCAGAATCTCCAACAGACTTTCACCCCTACTGCACATTCATACTTACTATCAAAAAAAATTGTTCATTATGTGAATTCCTAAAAATTGATGGTCCTTTAAATAAAATCTTAACTAAGCTGAAATGATGACTTAATCACACAAATTTTAGGATGTCTGGTGAGGTATGATCAAATATTAGTAAGAGAAGAAAACAAAGTTTAAGATACCTTCTTTTTCGGCAACATCAGCTACAATCTGAAATAACTCCAATCCTTTAGTAAAACTCTTCACTTTCCAAAATCGATTCAGCTTAAATGTACCAGCTTCATCTACCAGGTTCCACCCAGGTACCTAAAATAATATTTACCAAGTACCAACTGAGGGAAAATAACTTTTTTTTTGGCCGGGGGGGGTAATGCATCATAAATATATATATATATATATATAGAGAGAGAGAGAGAGAGAGAGAAACATAATATTACAGAGAGCTACTGAGGTTCACAGAGTATGAACCCACAGGAGCTAGAAGCCTAGAATCTAGAAAGAAAAAGATGTTTATACTATGGGATATAACTTTATAGGAATAAGGGAACAGAAACCAAAAGGAATATAAAAGCAAAAACAAAAACCTTTGGAATTAGCTCATGTGCTGCTTGTTCGGTCATGGGCCGGATATCCTTTGAGTCACATGGTACACACTTCTTGGCTGATAAATCTAACATGATCAACAAACAGTATCAGACAGTGAAAGCACCCTTTGTCCTGCTATGATTAAACTTTTTTAAGCAGTGTATCAATTTTATCAAGATGACTATAATTAAGAGGTAATGGTGCCACGGAACAAGTGGATTCTCGAATAGGGCCACCACCAAACTATTTAGGGATAGAAATGTCCATCAATAGATGTATACATACATATACGTGAATTTGAAAATTTCTATCAACACATATGCACGCGTGTGCACACACACACAAAGGAGGGAGAAAGTGTGTGTGCGCGTGTGTGTGTCTTGAGTGCATGTGTAAATCTAGAAAGGTATTTGTCATTGAAAAAACTAAATTCCAGCATCAAAATAAGATTTCTAAAAGCTTAACTGCCAATCTGTTTACAATGAATGATTACTTGTGTTTTATATGTGAAGCCTTCTTGTAGAATAAATGATCAAAAAAGACGCTTACACGAGAATCTGGGAACAGCTTCATTAGGTGATAAAATAAGTTTGTCTCGACTGAGATGATTTGGGCACGTTTAACAAAGACCAATGATGGCATTGAAGAGAATAAAAAGAGTCGGTGCAAGTTGAAGGCTCTATATTCTAAAAGGACTATGGGAAGGCCAAAAAAAATGACGCGGTTGAGGAAAGATTTAATAGCGCACACTTTGACAAAAGTTATGGGTATTGATAGAAAGAAATGGTGTAACATGATTCATGCTACAGATTAAAAAAAAACACGATTCGTGTTATAGACCTCAAATAGTTGGGGATAAGAATACTAATGAAAGAAAATGTAGTAAAAGGAAAGAACAATTTCCCAATTATTAGCAGGTTTTTCTTTGAAGGATAGTGTCAAAAAGAATTAAATAAATCATTAAAGAGCACAGATATTGCATAAGCGAGGTTTCGGGATAACGGTTCGAGGTGAAACCATTATGTAAAGGATGTTATGTTCCATTTTTCTTTGATGTTTTGTTTTCCATGTGATTTTTTCAACTAAAATTATTATTCAACACCGAAACAGCTGTTACGTAATGCCAAAATCATTACATAACGGCCATTATTCCTATTACACAACCAAGTTGCACTTAACACGAATAAACATCATGTTGGTGTTACATAACGGGTTGAGTACTGCCGAAACTTTATGTGACGGCTGTTTATGTAAAGGCTTTGCCGACTTTTAACCATGAGTGTAAGTTGTAAATAAAAATAAAGTAGATAAAGAACACTTTGGCGGGATCATAGCAAAGGACCAATAAAAAATCCTAGGTATAGTGTAAGTAGTAAAAACACCATCAGTAAATGTGGTCAGACTTACATCTGGACAAAAAAGACCAAGAAAAAACAACATTTGAACCTTGGCACAATATTGAGAGCCAAAGCATATCTACTCTTTGATAGAACACATTTCAAGATATTTTAATAAAGAACTAAAGTATATAATAAAGGTAGCAATAGTAAATGGAGTAGGTCTCCGTGTCAATGATATGAAACCTTGGATGAAATCAAAAGAATCACATGGAGAACACTAATAATGAGACATGATATTTTATTTGACTATGTAAGGAAACACGGGTGGAAAAGAGGACAAAAATGGAAAAGGGAGAAAGGAGACTGCAGTAGGTTTCTAACTTATACAATTCTTCTCGTTTGTAATAAATTGGGCTGCGTTTGTGACAACTGCAGTATAATAATCCAGGGATATTTCATTCAACAAAGGTAGACAGTATTTTGAAATGATAAAAAAAAAATGCCAATTAAGCCATGGGAAACAGCTTTAAGCCAGACTGCAGAAAATAGTGTTATAGAGTGGTTAATTGAAGTTTCAGAGCACTTCACATTCTCATCCAAAACTAAAATACCACTTGTAATATTTACATCACATTTCCTGGGGTGTCAGCTATGGAACACTTAATTCTCAATTCCATATTATGTGTTTCCAAAGTAAGCTGTCCAAAATATGATGATGGACGTTTAGGACAAATTTTGGTACAAAACGGAAAAAAATAAATAGAAAAAATGACAGGCGATATATAAAAATATATGTAATAAAATTACTAATTATAAAATATTATAAACAAATATATTTCATATATTAGATATTTATTCAGGACTTTTTCAAAAATCGTGATAAATTCGTATTTAATTAGCCAAATTCATGACTTTTAAAAAAAAATTGTGATTTTTTTCCAAAAGTAAATACGCGAATACTTCGTGAATTAATCATTCAGCGAAAAAGTCACATATTATTCGAGACTTTTCGAAAAAAATCGGAAAACTTTGTTACTACGACCTATAAAAACTAAAAACACATCTACAAATTCATGTTGTCTACAATAAATTTCACCATTTTTTATACTCCCACTTTAGGTAGAAAAATACGCAAACAATTTCAACATGTAATAACTACTTTTGTAACAATGCACTTCCATATATGAGTTTCAAGAAAATAAGCCAACTGAGAAGCAGCCATGAAATTTTAAGTGTCTGCCCCTTGAACATGACCCAACCATCACAACTATTGGCACATTCAATTCCACTAAGCTCTAATAGCATTTATCATTTTCTCAATGTCCGCACTCTCTTATATGCATAGTCAACAAGTACGGGTATGGGTTTTAAACAACAATGATCTGTTCAGGAAGTACAGATTTTGTACGGTAAAAACACAGGAAAATACAAGCAAAAAAATTTAATAATTATAAATAAATAGGAAATGTGATACCAACTACTAACAATCATTTAAAAGTCATCATTCAACAAAAGAATTGCAATTATATAGCCTTCAAAATATTATCATTCACCATTCAACCATTTTAACAAACGAATATCATCATATATCATTCAAAAAAAGTAAAATACCATCATCCTCTAAACTAAAACCCCATAATATTCAAACCCTAACATAAAATTCAAACCCTCATGAAAGCTTAAAAGTTCAAACTCTAACATAAAATTCAATAATATTTTGTAAATATAAACCCTATCATAAGATTTAAATAGGTAAATGAGAATGAGAGAGAAATCCTAAAAAAATTAAATTTTAGTATGTAAAGGCTAAAAATAATAGATCGTTGTTCTAAAAAAACTTTTTTTTAAAATAAATATGCTTTTTGTACGCATACTATATGAGTTTAATACAGAAAACGTATTATATACGAGTGTGACACAGCATAAGTATGCTGTTTAACACCACCCCCCAAAAAAAAAAAAATTTAATATGCGTATAAAACGTGTTTTTGGTGATGAAGCTTATATGAGTAGCACAATGCTTAATCTATTTATGAGGTCAAATTTTAGCCCTCTAAGTTTTTGTCCACAAAAGTATTAGTGCAAAGTTAACAAGGATGTGAAAAGGGGTAATGACAGAGGAGGCTTTACTGGAAGTTATAGCCTGCATAAAATGTATATTGGATTGACCCAATTAATCTGGACAAGGCTTGATATCTGCCTCCCTACATCGCTCTTTACCATTACCTTTTGTAGAAGTTGTTGGGACACCGTGCGCAGACTTTTTAAACATTGTGGCGTATCAAGAGAATGGCACTTTAGACAAGTTTTTTAATAGTACATTCATTGCTCTAATTCCTAAGAAAGGGGTTTGGAGGATTTTAAAGACTTCAGGCCAATTAGCCTTGTGGGAAACTGGGAATGTCTACAAAGTCTTGGCTAAGCATCTTGCCTCCAGAGACCAGACTCAAGGTAGTTAGGACTTATGAGCTCTATATTATCTTTATTGATCAAGTTGCTTTTGTGAGGGTTAAGTGATTTTTTTTAGGGTTTTCATAGCTACTGAATGTTTGGATGCAAGGTTGCATAGTTGTCAACTGATCCACTGTAAGTTGGATATTAGTAAAGCATATGATCATCTCAGGTGGTCCTTTTTGGAGTACAAGATGAGGACGACGAGATTCGGGATTCAATAGCAGAAGTGGAAGCATGTGTTTCACTCATATGCTTCTTTCTCAGTTTTGAGCAATGGTAGCCCTATTGATTATTTTACCAGTCCTAGAGGCTTGACACAAGGAGAGCCCTTATATCCCCAGTGCCCTCCTTATCATGATCACTGAGGTTTTTAAGCAAACTTATTCACAGAGCTGAAGGGTGGTTCTAGATGGCTTCTCTGTGGTTGAGGCTGGCCCAATTATCAATCACCTCCCATTTGCAGATGATATTGTGGTTTTGTGCAAGGCTTTCCAGCTCCAATTGAGATACTTGAGTTGTCCAATGAGATGCTTTGAAGCAGTCTCGTGCCTCGTAATCAACCTGAACAAGAGCAAGATTTTTGGTGTTGGCAAGGTGGGGGATATTGTTGAGTTGACTCAGTGCCTAGAGTGTAAGGTGGGTCAGATTCCAACATCCATCCTAGGCCTTCCTTTGGGAGCTAGTTACCAATCAAAGTCTTCTTAGAAAAGGCTAGCGGCATGGAAAACCCAATCTTCTTCAATTGACACTTATCAAGAGCACTTTGTCTAGCATTCTGACATATTTCGTATCCTTGATCACAATCCCAGTCTCTGTCTCTGAAGTGCTTGAAAAGTTTCAGAGATGATTTTCTTTTGAATGGTAAGGAGAATGTCCATAAGTACCACATGGTTGATTGAAAGCAAAAATGCCATCCTAAAAATGAAGAGGGTTTGGGAATCAGAACCATTAAGGAAATAAGCTCTCTTGGGCAAATGGCTTTAGTATTTTGGAGAATAAAGGAACAACTTGTGGAGGCAAGTCGTCGTTGATAGATATGGCGCTTAAAGTACCTAGGAAATTAAGAGGTGGGTCTCAGTCACAAGAAGGGTCTTTTTAAAGGAATTCTCCATTCTAATCTTTAATTTTTCAATCATATCCGTTATCAGTTGGGTGACGGTAGTGAGATTCATTATTGTGTGCACTCTTTGAAGAGAGATTTATGTGACACTTACTCCTTAGACAAGAACAGGAAAACTTTTGTCGCAGACTATCCTGACAGAGTGGGGGACATTATTTGGAAGACTATCCTAAGGAGGGAATATAACTCACAATAAACTTGCAAATTTTTGTGAGAACCATGGAATCAAGAGACAACTTACAGCAGAATTGAGCTCAATTGGTCCACTAGCAGTAAGCGGATAGCTTCCTGATATTCAGGAGAGGGATATGAGATTGTGGTCCAAGAACCCTAAGAGCCACTTTTTGGTAAAGAGGGCTAGTCCACTTACTATCTCGTGTGGAAAGGGTAAGGCCAGGCTAATCTAGAAATCAAGCATCCCCTAAGGACTAAGGTCTCATATTTTCTTTAGATATGATCCTTATTATTGAAAACTTAATGAAAATGGGGTGGAGATTAGCAAGCAGATGTTATTAGTGTATGTATGGAAGATGGTGGGTCAATTGACCACTTACTCCTAGATTGATCACTTACTCCTCCACTGTGGTTTCTTGAGGAAAATAAGATTCATGTTCTTGAATCTCTTGTCCATTACTTGGGTCTTTCCTCTTAGCCTTTTGAATGCCTATCGTGTTGGTATACAAATGAGGTGGAGATTAGAAACCTTATTATCTAGCGCATGATTCCTAGTGCCATGTATTGGAGTGTTTAGAAGGAGCAATACTGAAGGGTGTTTGAAAACTCTTCCTGGACGGAAGCCAAGTCCTCTCCACAGTTAAGATTCCTGAATTTGTTGGTGCTCTCATATCAGATAATTTTCAGAAGAAAAAATCTAGAACACCTTCGGTTTTGGTTGGTTTTTGTTTCGGTTTTTATTTTCTTTTCTTTGGGCTGATTATGTCTCTTAGTCAGGCTTAATATTATTTTCCCTACGTATCATAAAAAGAATAACAATAGAAGTTTAATAAATGTAAATTACCCATTGGAGTCCCTGATCACTAATTATTGACAATTACATGTAATGGGTTGATTGTCATATTTTAATTTATAATAATTAATACACTATGCATTCGGTTTTAAAATATTTTTTAATCTCACAGACACAGAGGAGAGCCGATTTTGCCATAAAAACTAAAAATGGGCCCAAAGATTACCTAATAAGGAGAATCAAGTGTTTCCACACACTTGGATATTAAAATGCTATTGTTTGGTCAACATTTTCATACACGTCTACTGAAAAATCATATTTACATAACTAAGAAAGTAACATTTAAGTACGGATAGCGAGATATGTACCAAAAATATAAGGAAATGTGTTTCTTTTTATCAATAATCATGAAGATCTATTAATCAAAAGAGAGCTACAAAACAAAAAGTTTACAAGGGTGTAAACTTGAGACAGAAAAAGAAAAGGAAATAGGCAAAAAGCATGAAAAGATCCCTTGAGATGAGTGAGATAGACGTGAAAATCACAACCCAACCAATTGCCTAGATCCATCCTATCGTGATGGATGGAAAACCAATCTAAAATCAGTAATCGGATTCATGACCGAATGCGAGAAAGAAAAGAATGAGAATTCTCAAAGACTCTTTTGTTTCGCTCTCGCTATATCGACCACCAGATGACTCCAGGGAGAACCGACCAAATAGCCCTCCACGCACTATCCGCACACACCACATGCCAACAAGATAAGAAGTTGTGAAATGAAAAAGGGAAGACCTAATCCACTCCTACTTGAGAGAGGAACAACCCCAGATCACACCCACAATAGGATAGTACAAAAGCAAGTGATCCACCGTCTCTTCCGCTTGGAGGCACAAGAAACAGCGGTTAGTAGGTTTCACAACGATATCCATGTAAATTCCACATTCCATAGGAAATGTGTCAATTTTAAAAACCACAGTCCTTGATACCTAACCACTATAAAATTCAAGTTACATATCATATCTTCATAATTATCAAAGTTAAGGTTACCTTAGCTTTTTTAACAAGGATCAACTTCAGATATTACAAAGGCTCTACTTTTCAAGGGAATACCCCTGCGATATCCATCCATGTCCCAACTGCAACTGACAATCAGTAATACTAACAATGGAAGTATCGAGCAGAAGTTAATGTAACATCTAAGGAGATTTTATTGAGAATGCTTAAATACAGTAATTTTTTTGGCTTAAAAATCTTGCAAATTGTTTTTATACTATAAGGAAAAATTTATGGTTCCCCTTAGCAAGACCATAAGTACGCTTTACTAAGCCAGTCTAGCCCCATACATGCACCTATGGTGCACGTAAAGGGGATTAACACAAAAACACTACGATTAGTCCAAACGAGGAAATTTATATGACAACAGGTACCATAGAACTCTTAATAAAAATGTTGTACACTATTCACTATTGTAATGGGTTATAGTAAGAGATCGGGATGTTGTACTACATGCTTTAATTTTCAGATTAAATTTAGAAATAGACTACAAATCACAATGAAGCTGGATAGTGGATTGGATTAGGAGCATCAGATATTAGACAGTGAAAAGATTGCACGCACCTTTTGCTACACAGAAAGTTCTAAATCCATAAAATAGGTTCCTATTTGATGACACATTCACACGGTCCTGAAGTATCTCAGTTACTCGACAACTTGAGCTGTATATAAGTACAACATTCCCTCTTCACACAACAGAATAACGATCCAAAAGGTGGAAAAACAAAGGAAGAATTCTAATAAATGTGGAAAAGACGGCATAAAATAGTTTGAGATTAAATCAAGTGTCGAATACCACAACAAAGAATCTGAAATGAGGCCAAAACCATACTAACTGCAAGGGACGCATAATTTCCTAATCATTTTATGGAGATCATTTCAAAAATAATATCTATATCCATCTGGCATTATTATGGTCTGCCAGCTCTAATTGTGACAATATCATTAAAATCCCGAGTGACTACATATAGTGATAGTAGTCATTTATCAAATGAGACAACTCCAGCACAGTGCCTGAACATTAACAATTGGAGAAAAACTGCATATATAAGACATAAACATTCCAAAGTTATTATAGTTGCAGATAAAAATATGATGGAGTCAGAAAAACATGGCACAACGATATCTGTTTTCACAAAGGTATAACTATTCTTTAATTGGGTCTGTTTTGGAATTAAAATTGGTAACCCCCCCCCCCCCCCCCTCTCTCTCTCTCAAAACAAATTGGGGTTATGGAGATAAATCAAAACCAGCTTGTACAAATTGCAAACTGGTCTTCCCAAATGGCTTTCACAAATTTATACCTGACCTTTTGCCAAATTCCACCCAGATAACCCTTCAGCCATCTAAAAAAAAAGACATGACTCATGAGAACCCAATTTTGAATGGAACAACATGGACCGATCCTGTGTTTCTCGGATTACAATAAAAGCATCTTATGTATATAACTAAATTAGTCCTTCCAACTAGTTCAAACCAACTCAATCACAAATTATCCAAAAATCAAACTAGGCATAAACACATAATTAACATACTAAAAACATATTGATATCAAGCAGGGGCGGAGCGGGGGGGCACATCCCCTCCCCCCCCCCCCCCCCCCCCCCCCTGAAATTTTGAAAAACAAGGATTTATATATATATATATAGGGCATAACCATGGGAATAGGGGAAGCTGCCCCCTAACTTTTGGGGAAAAAAGTATCTTTTACATAAGTTGTCTAATTATTTAATTGAGCATAATCATGAGACAAGGGGCATTTGCCCCCTAAAAATACACTATATTATTTCATTATTTAATAGGGCATAGCCATGGGACAAGGAGGCAACTATCCCCTGAACTTTTGAAAATATAATATATCTTTTGTACCATGTTATTTATTATTTAGCAGGGCCAAGGGGGCAGCTGCCCAAAGCCGAGATCTGTCTTAGGTTGTGTGAGAAGCTCAGCAACGGATCTGAGGAGATTGGAGTGCAACGTCAACTAAGATAGGTCAAGCTCTAGAGTCGTGTCTAGTAGTCTTAAGAAGAGAAGGGAGCGTCAAGGTTGTTAATGTCGAGTCATTGTATTTTATCCTAGAATATCAAAGGATTGGGCAATGCAGACAAACGATTGGCGATTAAACAAATTGTCCAATCCAAGAGACCATCAATCCTCTGCATCCAAGAAACAAAATTAGAATTTAGGACTGTCACAATAGGGATATTTGGGGTGATGTAGTTGGTGAATGGCTCTCAGTTCCATCTATTGGCGCTTCAGGAGGTATTCTAGTTGTAATCTAGGACACAGAGAGAGTAGAAATCCTTGATTCGGCACCTATTCACTTTCTATCCTCTTAGATCGTTAAGTGAATGATATAGTTGGACATTCTCTGGAATCTTTGGGCCCTCAATATCTGCAGAATTTGAGGGCTTCTGGCAAGAACTAGATGATATCAGTGTGAGATGGGGATGCCCCTTGGTGTCTATTGTCTAGGAAGGGATGTCAATTGTGTTTGATTCCCTTATGAAAGGAGAGGGGGGGCTCTTTCAATGCCAAAATGTGTCGATTCGGGGAATTCATCTCCATCCATAGTCTCATTGATTACCCGTTGCAAGGTGTCCAATTTACAAGGGCCCAATCCTCTTTAGGTTCATCGGCTAGCAGATTAGATAGATTCCTCATTTGTGTCGAATGGGAGCAATTTTTATGCACATTATACAAACATCCCTCCCCTGGAGCGGCATCAGATCATGTCTCAATCATGTTGTCTCAAAGAGTTTTAAAGGGGGGGCCACTCCTTTTTTATTTGAAAACATATGGTTGGAGGACGAGAGATTCAAAGGGCTGGTGGCAGAAGCCTGGCACTCACAGCCAGTTTGGGGTTCCGCTAGCACCAAGTTTGGACTCAAACTTAATGCCCTTAAATCTAAGCTAAAAGAGTGGAATAAGGTGATCTTTGGTAATATTCAGAGAAAAAAGGCTTCTCTCCTTTGTAACATTAGGGACATAGACTTAATTGGGGGACTAGAGGAGCCTATTGAGTGAGGAAGTGCGTAGTATGAAGTCTTGGAAATTGGAATACGCAAAAGTGTTGAGATAAGAAGAGATAAATTGGGAACAAAAAGCACGAATTAGGTGGCTCAAAGAAGAGGACCGAAACACTAGATTCTTTTGTAGAATGGCCAATTTTCGTAGAAAAACTAATTTCATTTCTAGGCTCCAGGTGGATGGGGAATGGAAATCCAACAAACTAGAGATAAGAGGAAAAAGTCGTATCTTTCTACAAAGATTTGTACACGGCAAAGCTCTCTTGGAGACCAAAGTTAGATGGGCTTCCCTTCGAGTTATTCTCCTAGGATCAAAAGGTGGATCTAGAAATCCCATTTCGTGAGGAGAAGGTTCTGCAAGCTATCCGGGCTCTTCCTAGAGATAAGGCACCAGGACCACCAGATGGCTCTCTATAGAGTTTTGTAGATCCTATTGGGACATAGTAGGTCCTGGTTTCTTAGCGGTTATGCAGGAATTCTATGACTCAGGCTAGTTTGACAAGGTAGCGAATAGCACATTTATGGTATTGATTCTCAAGAATGAATGTGCTCGAGATTTGAAGGACTTTCGACCAATTAGTCTGGTGAGCAGTATTTACAAAATCCTTTTTAAGGTGGTGGCATCTAGGTTGAAGGGGATCTTGGGATCAATCATCTCTCCCCATCAAGGTGCATTTGTGGGGGGTAGACAGATCTTAGAAGGCATATTGATCGCTAATGAGTGTATTGATGATCGTATCAAAGCTAAGAGTCCAGGCATTCTATGAAGATTGACATGAAAAAGGCTTATGACCATATAAATTAGAAATTTCTAGACTGTGTCTTGGATAGAAAGTGGAGAAAATGAATGTCAATATGTATATCATATGTGTCTTTCTCTATTCTAATCAATGGAAGCCCGGTCGGATACTTTAAGAGCTCTACAGGGTTAAGACAAGGCAACCCCCTCTCTTCATTTATGTTCATCATTGTATCGGAGGCTTTGAGCAGGATGCTATCCAAGGCAAATGGGGTGGTTTTCAAAGGTTTTTCCATAGATCAGGAGAACTTACGTATATCCCATCTCCAATTCGCCAATGAAACCATGGTGTTCTACGGAGCTTCCTGGAGTCAGCTGGCTTACCTTAGATGTTTCAACTTTCAAAGCAATGTCAAGCCTGAAAGTCAATCTAGAAAAGAGTGAGATAATTGGGGTCGAACTTTCGGAGACACCCCGATCATGAATGATCTAGCTTTGAATTTAGGTTGCAGTGTAGGATACCTACCTTCATCTTACCTCAGAATGCCTTTCAGCACGCATTTCAAGTCTAAGTTTGCCGGAAAGATTTGCTCGTAGGCTCCGTAGTTTGGAAGTCAAAACTTCTCTCGAAAGAAGGAAAATTGACCCTCATTAAAAGTACCTTGGGTAGTCTCCCAACATACTATTTACTTCCCTTTACTATTCTCTACTCAATATCGAATTCTCTACTTAATCTTGGGTGAGATTGACCCTTAAATCCCTATTTGTTTGAGTCTTTTCTCGGGTGGGAATCTTTGGGATCCTAAACTATTTAGGCTTATTGGTTTTTGCTTTTCTTATAATGTTTACTTCTCGGTAAATATCCTTACTCGTATTCTGTTGCGATCTTTATCTTCATTTATATAATATGTTTGGTTACTAATCAAAAAAACAAAAGGGACAGCTGCCTCGTAAAAGGAGAAATAATACCCGTAAAATATGTATGAAGTGTATGGACGAAATGGCCAGCTTAGTAATCAAAAAATATCGGAGCTAAATGAACCCTCATCCCCCTAAAACCAAAATATTTTGTACTCACCTAATCATTCTCCACAAATCCATCAACAATTACTACCATTTTTCAATCAACCATAAGTGAAAGAAAAGCGAGCAAGGAATTCGGCATCATATCGATTAGTTGTGCGTGCCCCACTAGAAAATCCTGGCTCCGCCCCAAATGTCAAGAACTGTTTTTTTTGGTAAAGCAGGGTGTCCCAAACCCTTTCAGGGAAGGACTAGTCCCTTTAGGTGTCTGCATAGATTCACTCGGAAATTTCCGTATGGTGTGTTTGGTTGGGGGTAAGTGGGTGTGAGAAAAAAAAGTAAAGTAAAAATAAAGTTGGTAGTTTCTTTGGGGTGTTTGATTTGAGATAAAAGTGTTATGAGAAATGCTTACTTTTCTTTTCTTTCAGTATTCTATCAATTTGGTGGAATTAGAAATATGTAAAAGTGAGAGAAGATGTGACATGAGAAAAGTGTTTCTAGAGAAACCTACATATTCTCGCAAAATGGAGGGAAATTGCAGGTTTCTCACTTTCCCCTACTTTTCCCCAACCGAACACACCCCTATGGACACCAGGGTAAGTAGAGGAGTGGGAGTTGAATACACAACCACACGGAGCAAACCCGGGATGCTAGCCAACTGCACCAAACCCTGGTGGGTGATGTCAAGAACACATATATCAACATCACAGATGAAATGAGTACGGACGGTATTCACCCACAGAATCATTCATACCCAGAAAGAGGAAGGAAAATAGAAAAGTGGATCATGTAACACTCAATCATAATTTATCCAAATATCAACTGGGCTTAAACACATAATTTAACATACTAAAAACAGATTGATATCAAGAACACATATATCAAAATCCCAGATGAAATGGGTACTGACGTGATTCACCTAAAGAATCATACATACCCAGAAAAGGGTAAAAAAAGGAGAAATAGAAAAGTGGGTCATGTGGTGAAGTACCGTCCATGAGCTCTACCACACAGGCTTCTGAATAAAGATGTTAATGGGGCCTGAAGAAATCAAAGGACAAATAAGAGTATGGGTTATAAATTTAACTGAGAGATGTTTTGACGATAGAGAGACTGCAGTTCATACCTTAGAGTGAGATAGGAGGCAGGCCTGCAACATCCGATTCATGGATCTAAGAAGGTAAGGAAAAACCTACCTTAAGCTGTATCCAATATGCAGCCGAAGCAGTGTGAAACGTGGCATTAGAATTGGCAGTCTAATTCAATTGCCACGCGCCATAGCGAGTGGCGACACTACTTCGCTAGATCACAATATCTGTGTAAATGTACTGTACCATATTACCAGGCCAGGTAGCATATTTTTTTTTTATTTTTTTTTTTGGGTAATCAGCTATATCATATATCTAATGTCAGGGTGAGGGGGGTTAGGTGGGTTAGAACTCAAGGATGGGCACTCAACGGCCGCACACCAGATTCAAACACGAATTACTCCTCCCCCAAAGGGAAATACACTACCACTAGGACAAACTCAGGCGTGTAATATCATTTACCTAAGTTAGTAGAGGGCTAGTGGGTTAGCGTGGGAATTGGAGCTCTTGCGACTCGTCGCCCAAGGGGATTAGATCCGGAGACCTCCCATCTGGGAGGCCACACCCCACCCTCAGTGCAAGAGGTGGGTGTACCATGGGTAGGTAGTTACGAGCGAATTCAGGTAATATCTGGTGGGTAGGTTTGGAACCTTATATTATGTTGGGTTGCCAAGAAAATATGTTAAATATTTTTTGTTTTTTGGGTTTTGTTTAATTTCTTTTATTTTCTTCATTTTCACTTATTTTTTCGGAAACCAAACATAGGGTTAAGGTCTTTTACGGTAAAGATCCGAATATGAAGGTAGGGTGTTTAGGAAATTTTAATTTAATATTTTATTATAATTTAATATTTAATTTTAACAGTTAAGTTTATTTGAAAATATATTTTTTACACATCTTATTGCTTAATAATTAAATATTAAACTATTATTATTTAATTTAATATAAATTATTTTTTATAATTAAATGTATATATTTGTAAATATTTTAAACTATAATAATATTTAAACTTAAAATTCATATTTAGTAAATATATCATGTACAAATTATATTTATATATATATATATATATATATATATATATATATATATATATATATATGTTAACTATAATATATATTATGATACAATTTAAAATCAAATTTTGTATTTAATAAACATATTATTTTATTATACATATGTTAATAATATATTAACTAGGTATTATGATCCATTGGGGCCGAGTAGCCAATCTCGAACCCCATTCTAGTATAAAAAGATGTGGGGGAACCCGAGCCTAAGCCCAAACTTGAACACGAATTGATGGCTAGTTTGGAAATTGATACACCCATTTCTAGTCATTCACTAGAAATGAACTTTTGATCCTATTTTGATAGCATTTGGGAGCACTCAATTTAAAATCTTAATATAGCTTAATGCTTAATTTCAATAGTTAATTAAGCTTGTTTGGGAACATATTTTTTTTACACATTTTAACTCTTAATTTAAGGTTTTAGTAGATTTGGCTCGTTAATCTCCCTGGTTCGTACTTAATTAAGTAACTTAATGAGCTTTTGCTCTCTTTCTATTTATCGTGTATATTAAAATTTTACTTAAAGTTTGACAGCTTTATCCTTACAACAGTTCCATTTATGTCTAAATTTCGGAGTCAATGGGTGTAAATGGGTGTGAGTCCCCATCCCTTCTTTCGCTACATATTAAAATCTCAAATTTTCTCAGGTTAGGGGTGGCAATGGCTCACATTGGGTTGTATTTAAGTCGAGTTAGTTTTGTGTATGGTAAAAACACTCTGAATCCGAGCCTACCCGTTTATAAATAGTTGAAAATGGTAAAAACAAACTTGGCCCAACAAGAAACCTTTTAACCTAAACCCATTTACTTCTTGTAAAATAATAGATATTAATTAAATATTTAACAGATCATTAATTATGTAATTAAAAGAATATGAATTATATTTAATAATTAAATGTATCATTTGTTAATATTTAAAATTTTGATAAAATTTAATCTTAAAACTAATATTTCATACATTTATTATGTGCATAATTATTGAACATGTTATATAATAACCAAATATTTAGTAAATTATATTTATATGAAATATATATATATATACACACACACACATGTTAGTTATACTTTTAAGCGAAACTTTAGTTTTCCTTTATCTGATCGCCCAAATATTAGCAATCCAATAATGCTTTATGACGAAATTTAAAATTAAATTTAATAGTTAATGAAATATTATTTATATAATAATACATATGTGAAATAATATATTAACAATGTATTATGATCCTTTAGGTCTGGGAAACTAATCTCGAACCTGATCCAATAATTTTTTAAAAAAATTGTGAGAACCAAAATTCGAACCTAACTTAAAAACATAACCCTAACCTCGTGTAAGAAATTGGGCAGTTTTGGGCTAGTTGGCGGAATGTGATTGAAATTATCACCCCCATCTCTAGTCACTAACCAAATGAGCTTTTAATCTTATTTCAGATTCAGGTTTGTGTTACCAAACAATTTTAATTGGGATAATTAACAATTCACCAATAGACCTTTTAGCTTTAGATCTTTCAACTACAACTCAACTTAACCATTAAACCTTCCCCAAGTGCTACCTAAGTGCATCTCCAAATCTAACTCTAAAATTACCATATTTTTACTATAAAATGAAGAGTTTCCTAAATTAGGAAGCTTTTTTTTTACTTGCAACTCCAACTCAATTCCCTATTTCCTCTCTATTTCTATTAAATATTCATTTTTTATTTTTTTGAGAAGAATTTTCAATTTTAGCCGTTGAGGGAACTTGTCAGTTTTCAAAAGATTTTACAAATGTTTAAAAAATATATTAAAATAATAAATGGCGGAAGAGAAATTCTCGGCAATGATGCCAAGCGAAATCCCTTCCGTTAAAATAGCTTTGGGATTTAGCGTGTGCGTTGGAGCCTAGATTTTGGATAAAACTACCTATTTTGCCAATAAAGTAAACTTTGGAGAGTGTGTTGGAGTTGCTCTATGTGTTTTGTCTAAGTTTCTATCATGTGCATATAGGGTCTACCCTTTGAAAAGTTGATATACCTTTGAACGATTCCATCATTTTCATATTTTCCATCTAGATCCAATGATGTTCAAAATTGGACCGCTAGACAAAGATTGAAATTATATTTGAATGAAAGATTAAAATGTTTTGAATGGTAGTGTCATTGAGGTAATAGAGAAAAAAATCACTTTAGTTCATCTTCAGTATCAAGTGTTACGAGCAACCAACCATGAGGAGGGGAAAGGGATTAATATGACATGCCATGCAAGGATATCTTATGGAGAAGACAATGTCCAGCTTGATGAGTGTGATCAAGAGGAATATATTTGCATGATGATGATGCACCCTTGTTTGATTTAGGATAAGGACTTATGAATTGAAGACAAATGGTGATTCCATGTATTTGTAGGTAAATTAATTATCAATCATTTACAAGAGTGATGAGCTCTATTAATATCAAGTAACTCCATCTAAGAAATCATTTGTCAGGGCAATGATCGCACCCAGTCCTGTTTGTTTTGTACACTAAGTTAGAATATTTGTTAAATAATCCTTACAAAGCACTATTGGGAAGTATCTCCTATCATCTCAAACATCAACAATTAATTTGTTCTAGTTGCAGTAGTTTTAGACCATAAACACGTGCCAAAAAGTGCAAATGTGTTTGCTCATTGGTTAACGGCTCAAGCCCTCCAACTTAGTACAATGGTTCTTTCTACACAAAGTCTCTATATACTTGAGAGTGTATGTGTTTCTTTGTCCATAGAGGTCCCAAGCAACCATGGTATTCGTAAATTTTATAGCTGTAATCAATATCACTAATTTAAAAAAAAAAAAGTAAGCTTATACACCATTATGTAGGCCTATTGTAGAATATACATTGCAAGCACCATTATTGAAGATTGAATATTAAAAATAAAACTCACTTTCTTTGAAATGAGAGAGGATTAATAGTGGTGAGACAACAATGTCTAATGTAGAACGAGGCTCAAATGAAAGACAACTATGTCAATTGAAAGATTGTAAACAAAATGAAAGACTATTATGACTAGGCAGTCTGATGTGCTAGTGTGAAGCAACACATGAGGTATTATGTATGCTAGGATGTTCTCCGTACCAATCTATATTAAGAAATTGATTTCTTTCATATGCTAGCTATTAAAATATATGTTGCATTTAATGCTTAAGGGTTTCTGCCTATGAGTTCGAAAAATGTTCTAGAATCATTATGAGAGTAAATATACATTTGACTTGGTTTAAAATACCTAAATCAATAATAATCAACTCCTAAATTTAATTATATCATTTAGTTAATTTACAAAATTCTATTAATGGTTTAACATTGAAAATATGTTAATTTTGGAAAACACAAGAGCTTTGATCTCAATGTAAGTTTGGAATTATTTTATGCTAAAATCTTTATTAATATTCAAATGAAGTTGAACCTGTGTTAAATACTCAACATAATTTAGTGATCCTTTTAATTTAAATGTTAAGTTTAAAGTTTATGAAACTTAATATAACTATTATAAGATACGAGTCTATACATCATAAGAGTTTCAAATCATAAAAGTTTTAAATATTATATAAAATATGCATCAAAAAGAATTTCTTAAAATAACCATATATCTTTACTATTATAATAGGAGAGGCAGGCGTAGCCTGATTTTTTCAAATTCCCAAACTACCCATATGATTTAATGTTTTGCTTTAATTATCAAATTACCCCTTGCTCATCTATCTATTTAAAGAATAGAATCACAACCAATGGCGATTGAACTCGGGGAGAGTTCAATCACACCAACAGGTTAACACGTGTCCCTTTTAACTCTTATTAACCGTGGTTAACTCCTTCCCCTTGCTCTCACGTGCATTGCACGTGCCACCCGCTATTGAACTCGGGGAGAGTTCAATCGCACCCGCGAGTTAACACGTGTCCCTTTTAACTCCTATTAACTGTGATTAACTCCTTCCCCTCGCTCTCACGTGCATCGCACGTGCCACCTGCTAGTTGTTTATGAATCTTTACTATTATAATAGGAGAGGCAGGCGTAGCCTGATTTTTCTGAATTCACAAACTACCCATATGATTTAATGTTTTGCTTTAATTCCCAAATTACCCTTTGCTCATCTATCTATTTAAAGAATAGAATCACAGCCAATCGCGAATTGAACTTGGGGAGAGTTCAATTGCACCAGTGGGTTAACACATGTCCCTTTTAACTCCTATTAACTGTGGTTGACTCCTTCCACTCACTCTCACATGCATCGCACATGCCACCCGCTATTGAACTCGGGGAGAGTTCAATCGCACCCGCGGGTTAACACATGTCCCTTTTAACTCCTATTAACTGTGGTTAACTCCTTCCCCTCGCTCTCACATGCATCGCATGTGCCACCTGCTAGTCCATTATAAAGTCATTATAGAGAAAAAACATGAGTGAACTTCAAATTCACTATGTGTTTTCACATGGACTTTCATGTAGTCTATATTCTTTGTTGGAGATTCTTGACAAATAGATGATACAAAATAAACTCAAATAATATGAGAGAAAAGAAAAATGAATTGCTTTAATAGTCACTCGGCTTGAAATCGAATTTGCCCCATTATCGGCTTGAAATCGAATTTGCCCCATTTAGGATGATATCCGTTTAGTGCACATGTTACATAGGCAATCGACCTCTAGGATACAATGAACGTTGTCCCGCCTCTTTTGTGTGCACTCACAAGTCACAGACCCGAACCAATTATCAGTATAACTTGAACTAAACCAAAATGATAATATAAATAGTGTTTGCAAGAGGAGAAAATATTTTTGTAAGTGACTACAAACTTGTGAATTTATGAAGGAGGGGATGCCTTTATATAGGCACAATCACACTTTTTCATAAAAGACATGATCAATGGAACACTAATGGTTACCAAGAAGTGCGACCTATGGAAATATTAAGGTTCCAAATGACGAAACTAAACATTTCCCAAGAGACACAATTGTAGAAATTTTGAATCACAATAATAAACACTAAAACTACAACAATTCCCCACATAATTCAAATTTAAAAACAAACTCATGTTAAGATGGAAAAGATGTGAATGGATGTTGGTGAATTATGTCTTGAAACCGCCACTTAGAGAATGCAAGATAAGTTTAAAAGAGACAAGTGATTTACATCTTGGACTTGACTCCTTTGGTGTAAATTGTGTGTGCATGCATCTCAGACATCTCTTCCCTGATTAGAGGTTCTGTAGGTTGGTACATTTCGGCCTTGTACCATTACTTGGATGTTCATGAACATTTTAGAGAATTAACCTAAATTCTCATAGGAAGTGGCTCCACTTCCGACACTCATATAGGTGAATTCCATCAGGTGTACACAACAATTACATACACCACCAATTATGGCTATGGATTCATTAAGAGTTTTCAAACACATCCTTACTCAATGTTGTTAACACTATTTGCATCATAGAAGGGGCAATACAAATTGATAGTGTTTAAACGACCACTCAATATCTTGTTGTTTACCCATTCTAAACATATTTCATACGATCTCCACTCATATAGGTTGAGTTACCGATATTGATTGCTCATCCATTAGGCTTAGCCCCATTCCCTTCGATGTATCTAGGATTAACTTCTTATTTAGTCATTAGTTAGAGGATATGCTAGGCTCTCCTCTAGCCTCATGAAAATCAATGGTAATTATTTCATTACTCAAATTATATCGGTGATGAATGTGCTCGTTATAGATTGCCTTTGTGAACTCCAACTTTTGCAAAGCACCTAATATGCTCAAGGTTCATAAGAAGTTTCTCTATTAGAGCACCACATTATTTCATATGTAAAACTTAGGAGGGAACACATACTTCAGCATATACAAGAAAATATGTATCATTTTGCAGACATCAATTTATATGCTTCCATCCTGTATTATGGTGCATTATAAGGTTAAAATGTAGTTGTGCCTAAATTGGCTCTATAATACATTTGAGAAGTCATCACAACGAATCAAAATTGGCAGCACTATTATTTTCATCTTGAAATAGTTAAGCACAACATACATATATCAAGAGCGAGTCAATTTCATACAAGTTAGTATAGTAAAATGTATGTGTTTACATCCATTTATACAAGCCAATTGCAAACCACACTGTCACGTTTACATGTACATGATAATAACATGTTGTTGGTATGTGTTATGATATTCCATCATCGGCCTTTGGTTTTTTCTTTTGGCATCAATTCATATTTACGGATATAAGAAGACAACCACAAAAATAAGTTATATGGAACAAACTGAGCAAACATAACATGTCATCATCTTTGAGTAGACTTAAGTTGACAATTCCAAAAAAAACACATAAAAGGTACTTATGTGGCAGTTGTAATGCAAAATGGACATGACAACAAGATAAATGCATTAGATTGAAAATGATGTTGGCATCATCACAAAGCTACATTATGAATAATAAGGATCAAGCCACACTAGGAGAACTAATTATAAATAAAACATAATAACACAAATGATGAATTAGCACCAAGCCACACAGTATCAGTCAAAGCAGACATAAAAAGGGTTCAACCGGCTGTTACAGACTCAACTCGGTGTTAGATCGAGTTAAAATTGGGGGTGGAGGGGTGGGGTGTCTTTAGGGGTGTTTTCGGGCCGAGCCGAGTAGTCGTGTGTTCAAGTTTGTTTGTTTCTTAAACAAACTTGAAAATCAAGCTTGAGCTTTGATTGTTTATTAAATAAACAAAGCTCAAGCTTTAGTAAACAAACTCGAGCAGTTTACGAGCAACTTGGTTCATTGGATATAACTATTTATATTAGGTGAAATTTTTATTTTTTTTATCTTAGGTAAAGAAATTACGGTGTTAACTAAAATTTTAGTACAAGTATATAATTGTATAAAGGCTATTTTTATCATGTAAAAAAGATTATAAACTATTGACCTTTATTAGTATTTAATAAATATATTTAATTTCAGTATTTAAACGAAGTAAGTATATTTAAATTTTTTTTAATATGGCATGTATATATATAATCAAGCCGAGATTTTAAGGAGCTGAGTACCTACGTGCTCAAGCTTGGCTTGTTAATTCAATGAGCTTAAAAGTCTAGTTCGGGCTTGGCTTGTTTATTAAATAAACAAGCTCAAACAAGCTTTTAATGAGCTGAGTTTGAGTTGTTCATGAGCAACATGGTTCGTTAACCACCCCTGGGTGTGCTTCACTTCCAAAAATTTAATTTGTGTGTGTCTTTAGTTGTAGGGACTAAATTAATTTTTGGCCCATTTTATGTGGCTTTGTTATTAGCCTTAACCACTTAACAGAGATTTCCCAAGATAAAGAAAAAAACAAGGAAGAGACTGCGCTTGGGTCAAATAGGGTTAGGTGAAAGCTCACTTATTGTTTATGCACAATTATTGAGGCATAAAAACACTAGGAGCTTCCTAATGATGCCTAAGGGACTCTATTGTGTGCCCTGTAACACATAAAATGTGTTGTGAAACCCAGTGATGCCATAGCCATTTGATGTATTATGATTTTCACTAACATAAAACTCCGATTGATAGTATGGTGGTCCACTAAAATAGGAAATCAAACAAGATTAGGATCCACCTTTGGGTATGCTTTGAGTGTATGGATATGCGATTGAAGTAGGGCATCCAATCTGACTCTCCGATGAGGATACCCTCCTGACTCTCCTAGGTTTAAGGCTATAAACGGAGCGGATAGTGGTATATTTGAATCATATCCGATCATATATTTGAATATCTGAATCCGTATCCAATTATATATTGAATATCCGAATACGAAGACGGATAGTGAAATATAATATTCGTATCTGACTCTGATTAGAATATTCGAATTCTGATAGTATCTGAATTATCTGATTACTTTTAAAAAAAGTTTAAAAAAATATAAAATTAATATTTAAAAAATGTAGAAATATATAAATTTTTATTTAAAAAATATATTTAAAGGTTATATTAGTTTTATAAATTTAAATTATATTATACATATATTTATTATAATCAGTCGGATATTTATCGAATCAGATATACCAGTATCCATATTCGATTATAAATGGATAGTAAAATTACTATCCGAATTCGGTCCGCCTGATACCTATTTAGATAATTATCTGACTAAACGGATTCGGATACAGATAATATCCACATCCGTTTACAGCCTTAGGTCCGCAAAATCAATAACTTTGTTTACCCTTAAAACCTGAAGTCCGATTCGGCTCAAAATATCAGGTCATAAGAGCCAAGCTTGGGCAACACCCTATAGAACCCGGCTCTGTCAGTCCGATCCTCTTATATTACACCATTAGAAAATGTATACAAGATATCATATATATTAATATTAGTTATACTTTTATCCTTCCATCTATACTACTACTATATAACACAGTTAGAGTGTTCCTAGGGATGCCACTTATGTCTTCCTCTTGAGGCCACGTAAGACTCTTCTTCATTTTTTGAGGCCACGTCATCAAACTAAAATCAATGGATGCGACCCATAAATTTCTATCATGATCTTCATTTACCTCTTCTATTTCTTGAAATTTTTCCTTCATTATTTTTCTCTTTAAAGACAATGTTCCTTGCAAACCTTTGCCCTCACTTCATTGATTGTGGTAGCTCTCCTATAAATCATAATTAATAAACATTGTTATATTTCTAAAATAATCGAGATTGAAGTGAGGATGAGCTACATATTTCCACAATTTCATATTAAATAAACAATTAGATGTAAAAAAATTGGTATGAAAAGAATTAATGTAATTTTATCAAATAAACATATCATATCTTAAAACTTATTTTATTTATTTAACTCTTTTATTTATTATACTATTTTTTTTCATTTTTATGTGCATTGCACGGGGTGTTTGCTAGTTTTATTAAATACAAGGATAATTTGATATCTTACTACTCATATAGACCAGATGGTATCCACGTGGCATAATTCAAGTCTCTCTAGTCTCTTCAAGCTGATGTCACGTGTCATTCAAGTGGTAGCATTTGCCTTCCCATAATTGTTAATCCTCTCCCTCTCCCATTTCCTCTCCCTAATTATGTCTCCATATCTCTCCCCATTCCTATCCTAAAAAACACGCCTCCCTCTCCTCACCTTCTCTCTTTTCGTTTAGTCTCATTCCCTCCATGTTTGCCAACCCAAGAAACCCTCCCCCTATCCTCCAAATTCATCTCCCCTAAATAACTTACTAACCAAGTGCTTTCAATTGGTGAGTCCATAGAGTCGCAAAAAAAGGCTTATGGACAGCATGAAGTATAACTTGTTATGGGTTACTGTAATGGTTGCAAAATTCACCTTTAGTTATTTCTTCCATCGTTAGCTCGAGTTTGTGACCTAGCAGGGCATGGGGCAACTGTTTTCTCGTTGCATATGGTTTGTTTGTCTTGGTATGCGATCTCCTCTAACGTTTATGGAGGATTATCTGCGCGGATCTTCTCTTGGTGTTCACTGTTCTCGACAAACACGTTGTAGAGATCAGTTCCGGCATTGTTTTCGATAAATATTCACTAGAGAACTATTCGAATTTCGCGAAGCACCACCTCTATTCTCTTCAAATCCCTCTCTATTAATATTTTCAAATTAGTTCTCTAATTTACTTTTAAAATTTTGGATATAAAAATATTGATGATTTTTAAAATGGGATTTTGCAATTGAAAAGAAGGTGCAACCACGATTTAGATTGTTGTATGTGATCAATAGCTGAAAACCATCCTTTTTTTTTTTACTATGTGTTAGATTTGTTACCGTTATTTTTATTATTAAGCCAATTGTGAGTTTAAGCATTGAGAAGTATTTTGTAAGATTAAGTGTTTTAATGCGCTCTATTATTGAGATGCATTTTCTAAGATTAATTGTTTTATTGTTGAAATGTAATTTTTTTAATTGATGATTCTATTTTTCATGTTGAAGGTAGTCCTTCGCTGTTTGTATTTTCAAATTATTATATTTTATTTAATTTTGACATAAAATTATTCAATGGTTGTTATGGGATGTTGCACTTGAAAAGAACCTGTAACCATGCTTTAGGTTAGTGTTTGCGATCAATGGCTAAAACTGTCTAGATTTTTCATGGTGTGTTCAATTTGTAAATGTTTTAATTTATGTTTACATTTCCTTATTTTAAAAAATTTCTTATCAAATTTGAAATATCTATCTATGAAATTGTTATTTTTTGTTTCAATACTTAGGCACCAATTGATGTAGCCCGTTTGTTATGTGGATTGATTTTTTTTTTTTAATCTATTTATTATTGTGGTTGAGTTTCTATCCATATGAATTCATTTTCTTGACATATTTTCACATTCCTACCTAGAGTTTTGGGTGCATTTTTAATATTTAGTTTTGATATTTTTTTATGTCATTCCATTTTTTCTTTTAATATCATCTTTTTTGTCTCGTGTATGGTACGGGGTGTTTGCTAGTAATGTATTAGTACGAGGGTAGGTAACAATTTTACAACCATACCCTTGTACAACTAATTCAATGTTCCTCTCATCCCCCATTTATCACACCTAATTTTCTCATAATATATACTAGTGGGCTGCACGTGCGATGCATGTGAGTCTATAACACTTAGGATTCAACATTCTAACCTTGGACTGTAAATTTAATTATTTTAAATCCATATCATTAATATTAACCACAATTAAGTAGGATTAAAAGGGAGACGTGTTAACCTGTGGGTGCAATTGAACTCTCCTCGGAGTTCAATCGCGATTGGTTGTGTTTTTATCTTAAAATAGATTGTAGATGATAAAGGGGTAGTTTGGGAATTAAGTAAAACATTAAATGAAGGTTTTGTATATAAGGGTAGTTTGGGAATTTATCAAAAATCAGGCTACGGTTTGTAAGTCAATTGGATTCGGGGTACGCTCAAAGGGTAGTTTGGGAATTTATCAAATACGGTGGTAGTTTGGGAATTTCCATTCTTAAGGGAGGAATTCTCATTATAGTAGAGAAGATAGTATGTTAAGTGTACTTTTAGTATACAAGAATAATGGTAAATAAATTAATAATATAACTATTATTATTTAAGAAAATTTTATACTTGATCAATAGTTCACATATCAATTACTTATTTTAACTATATAATTTTCTGTGTCTAGCATTGCAATCCCAAGCCTCAACAAAAGAGGAGGGTTAAAAGTAGTTGGTTATAATTTTTTTTTTGTTAAATATTATAGGGTAAAAAACCCCCCTCACTTTTCAGTTATTTGTAAATACCCGTATGTTTTGAGATTTTGCATTATAGTCTATTAACTTTTAAAACTTTTGCAAATCCACCATTCAATCCAAAAGTTGGTTAACGGATGTTAATTTTTTTTCCTTATGAAATGACCTTTTTAACTTTATTTTAATTATTAGGAGATTTGCAACAACTTTTCACAAGAGAAGTGCTTGGATCCATGGCGGAGCGAGGGGGCCAATGTCTCAATTTTGTATATAGTGCCCCCCCCCCCCCCCCCCCCCCCCCCAAATATAATTTTGTACATTTTTTTTATATGTATAATATAAGGGGTTGATTCTTTAGGTGTCCATGTATCCGCGGCCTTTAACCCTAGTTGGGATTTATTAACTCAAGATTTAACTTTTTTTTTCTAAAACTCAAGGGTAGATGTATAAACCCTAAGGGTGAGAGAATCTTAACCATAGTTAATGGGTGTTAAAATGGACATGTGTCAAGCAAGGTAGGTGCGCATGTTCCACCCAGTGGAACGTGCATGGAAACAATCTTGGGGTGGTCTCCATCCTGGACGGTCTCGATAGCATTTCCCTTATTGGAATGTTATATTAATGAATTTTTTGACCACGATGGACCGGTCTCGGGGTTGTCTTCACCTTTGACAATCTCAATAGCATTTCCCTTATTGGAATGCTATATTAACAAATTTTATGACGGCGATAGACCCATTATCAAAAAAAATAAATTCGGGAGCTACCCCTGAACCCCAAGGCCC
Organism: Tetracentron sinense; assembly: GCA_015143295.1. Taxonomy (NCBI): domain Eukaryota; kingdom Viridiplantae; phylum Streptophyta; class Magnoliopsida; order Trochodendrales; family Trochodendraceae; genus Tetracentron; species Tetracentron sinense. The sequence goes on from CM026552.1 coordinate 24,905,180, forward strand.
CATACCACAATCCAATTAATTTTTTTTTCATGTATGTACTTTGGTGCCTCCAAGGAAATTTTTTTGGCTCCGCCCCTGCTTGGATCCCACTAATTGTGGTTAAGATTTACTCACCCCTAAGATTCATCAATTTAACTTTGGTTTTTAGGAAAAAAAATATTAACTTTAGGCTCATTATGTTTAACCATGGTTAAAGGGGACTCTACAAGCCGCCATGTGTCCCTTATAAAACTCTTAATTGTGGTTAAGATTCATTCACCCCTAGGATTAATTCATGCATTTAACCTTGGTTTTTAGAAGAAGAAAAAATATTAATCTTAGATTGATTATGCTTAACCATAGTTAAAGGATGATCTACAAGCCGCCACGTGTCCCTTTTGATACACATTAACTATGGTTAAGATTCATTTGCCCCTAGAGTTCATGCATCTAACCTTGGTTTTTAGAAGAAAAAAATATTAACCTTAAATTGATTAACTACAGTTAAAAGGAAGCTCTACAAGCCACAATGTGTTCTTTTAACACTCACTAACTATAGTTAAGATTCACTCACCCTTAGGGTTCATCCAACTATCCTTGATTTTTAGATTATTCTGTTAAAAAAATATTAATCCTAAGTCAATTAAGCTTAACCCCAATTAAAGGGAGATAAATGGGACACATGGTGACTTATATAGGTGTGCGTTCTGTCCAACTCATTGAAAGAAGATTAAAAAGGTCATTTTATAAAAAAGTTAACAATCCTTAACTAACTTTTGGATGGAAGGGTGAATTTGAAAAAAAAATTAAAAATTAGTGGGGGCATAATACAAAATCAGAAAACATAAGTAATATTTAAAAATTACTTAAATGAAAATATAGGTTTTTTTTTGCAAAATCCCCAAAGATAATAGATTGAAGGATATAAAAAGACTCCGGGCTTCCTGTCTTGGCCGGCCCGGCCAGACCCGCCCTACTGACAACCCTAGATAATAGATTGAAGGATATAAAAAGACTTCAAATTCTTTTAAGCGTCCGCTTACGCCCTTGATGTTGGCATGTATCCCTTTTGAAATCCTTTCATTGTGGTTAAGATTCATTACTTTCACCCATTTATCCTTGTTTTTATAGAAAAAAAATAATGATTTTTTAAAACCATGGTTAGAATTTACTAACTCCTAGGTTAAATTTTTGTAAATATATTTTTTTTAAAAATCAAAGATTGTTGGGTGAATCTTAACCATAGTTAAAGAGTGTCAAAAGGGATACATAGTGACTTCAATGGTGTAACTGGACTCGTAAACAATTTTATTTTTTTTTGACAATTTTGATTATAAAATACAACTTTAAACTGCCCGGGAATCGGGTACCCGACAAATATCCGTCATTTCACGGGTTTGATCACTTTGATGAGAAACAATCAATCACATATCGGGTCAGACTCAACAAGACCCGATACCGACGGTCAGACTAAACAAGACCCGATACTGACGAACATAATGAGGTCTGGATCTTGATTTCCAAAGTCCAAACTCTGCAGAGGCATTGCTGGTGATCCAAAGTCAGAAACCAAGACAGGGGGGAAATTTCTCCGCGAATAACGGAGACATGGTTAGTTTTTATTTTATTTTTCTGATCTTTCCTTTTAAAAAAATCCTTGATTTTGTTCACCGATTCGTCGTCACTGATCACTCGTTTTTTTTTTTATTTTAAATTTACCCTAGAATAACTTATTGATTTCTACTTCTTTTTTTTTTTCGAGTTTGTTTTCATTGATCTTGTTCGCCGAGAGCTGATTTTTTAAAAAAATATAAATATAGCCTAGAATAACTGGTTGATTTCTACGTTTTTTTCCCTGTTTCTTTTCATGGATTGTGTTCACCGAGAATTTAATTGAATTGAATTTTAATGGTGTTTACTGATTAAGGGTTCTCAATTTTTTTTTTGATACGGGTTAGATTGTTATGCTCAATTTTTGTTAGAAGGACTTGTGAATATGTGAGTGTTTTTTTTTGGGACTTTAATGATTTTATTATCTTCAGAAGATTTCTAGGGTTTTGCTTAGACGATGATTGTAGATGTTTGGGTTATAATGATATGTGATGATCGGATTCAGATGTTTGAAGTTAGATGCCGATAAAAATAGTTTACTCTTGTACGGTTTTCATTCATAGCTTTATTTTGGTTGCTGAATCGCTAGTGTTGTGGTGGATTGCAGACCAAAGTTTTAAATAATGGTTTCGGCAACTGTAACAGTCAGGGCCAAACCATTATGTACAGTAATGGCGAATAGCGTTATGGCCCCTGACCGTAATTATGGACCCTTTTTCTCTGAAAAAATAAACACAGTAAACAAATTTTAAAAATATAAAATTTTGATTGTTATACGAACACAATTTAATCACTAAATTTATAAAAAGACATAAAATTCACTAATTACCAAGTTCAAGTATAATTACATGTTCATTTCATCAGTTAATGTCAATAATGAATAGTTGAATACAAGTTTTCAACTACATTGTCACATTAGAAATACTAAATTAAAGAACAAAGTAATAAAACATAAATGTACAAGACTATAGGTTAGTAGTTACCTAGAGCTAGGTGATCCTTAAATCTTTTAATGTCCCTTATAATGATCTTAGAACAATAATTGCACCTTATCTTTTGTTTGTCACCTCATGCTCCCAACCATAATTCAAAAACTCGGTGAGTCACCCGAGTAAATCGATTCGACAAAGTTTCGAGTCGAGTCGCCTCAAAACTCGAAGGAGACAATATTAGTGAGTTACTTAGGTGACTTGGTCGAGTCAAGTTTTTTGACTCACAAGACTAGCTCGAGTCACATAAGGGTATTTTATGATTTTTAAACTTGAACTCGAACGTCACACTGTTTTTGCATCATATTTTTTTGAGGCTGCAAAATCAGCATACTTTGGGTTCTTTTAATTTTAACTTAGGGTTTTCAAGTTATTTGTGGTTCAATCTTGGATAAAATATCAAGAAATTGGTAACTGCTTAATTGGTATGTATATATATATATATATATATTCCGAGTTAGACCGAATCGAGTTTTTTTCGAGTTACTCAACCCAGCTAACTTTCGAGTTGAGTTGAGTTTTCGGGTTTTTGAACCATGCTCCCAACCAATTTATAGATATGTTTTACTCCTCGACATGATGATGATTTATTGCAAGGAACAAAAATAATGAAACAATAAATATTTTAGTCCATAAATTAATGTTCTATGAGCAATACATAACAAAAAAAAAAAAAAAGCTTACAAGTAGGGGAAAAATAGAGATTTCAAAAAAAAAATTTGTATTAGATTTTGTTTGCTTAGTTATGATGTTTCCTTTTACTTGCCTTTTCGGGTTCATTATCCTGTGAACTCTTTTTTTGTATATTCTCGATGAAAAAATATATAATCATATATTATTATCGTTCTTTATATATATATATATTCTTGCTGTTTACCAATAAAAAATATTGTATCTAATTTCTTTCAAGTTCCAAATACTTTCTATATCATTAGAGAAAATAATGTAATTAAGTTTTAACATTATTAAAATTATGTTATAATATACAAAAAGAAAAGAAAAGAAAGAAAGGAAAAATATATAGAAATAACTTGTAAAATTAGTTTCATGTGAAAATTCCCTTTGGACTACAATGTATTACTTTCTACACCTAAATATCATGTAATCAAGGTTTAACTTAACATCTTATATACTATTATAATACACAACAAAGAAAGAAAAATGCAAAAAAGATTTTAAAATTGGAACAAATTATATTTACCATGCAAAAAATAACATCTTATGAATGCAAACCTTTTCCAAGAGGTGTCAGCTACTCATATCAAAGAAGCAATTTTCCAGATTGGGGTTCTAAAGGCACCAGGCCCTAATGGGATGCCTGTTTGGTTCTACCAGAAACATTGGGAGACAGTAGGGGACGTCTTGCGGTTTGGAGTTTCTTTTGCGAGGGAGTTCTGCTACGCGAGTTCAACTACACTCACATTCTGCTAATCCCGAAATGCAAAAACCCTGAAGGATTGAATGAGTTCCGGCCGATCAGCCTCTGTAATGTAATTTATAAAATCATTTCCAGGATTCTGGCCAATCGGTTGAGGGAATGCCTTCCCTCTCTTATTGACCCGACCCAGTCAACTTTTCTTCATGGAAGACAAATCTCAGACAACATCTTAGTGGCTCACGAAATCAGTCACTACCTCCGGAAGCAAGGTCGCTCGGCCACCAGAATGATGACTATAAAGCTAGATATGAATCGAGCCTATGATCACATCGAATGAACCTTCTTGTTTGAAGCTATGAGGAGTATGGGGTTCTGTCAGGGATGGATAAATCTTATTCAACAATGCATGGCTATCGTGACTTACTCTATAATGATAAACGGCGAGTCAAAAGGCTTCATCACACCCTCTCGGGGGCTACGACAAGGCGACCCTTTGTCTCCATATCTCTTCCTCATATGCCAAGAAGCTCTCTCTAGTCTTATCGGAAACACAACTTACAACAGATCCCTAAGTGGTATAGTTCTCACAAGGGGTTCCCCGAACATATCTCATCTACTTTTTGCCGATGATATCCTGGTTTTTGTTAAAGCAAACATGGAGGAAGTTCATAATCAGATGGACACCCTAGAATTATATGGAAGATCCTCGGGGTCAAAAAGTGAATTTCAAGAAATCTGGCCTATCCGTTAGCAATCACATTCCATGGAAGTTCTGCTGGCTTCTAGCTCGAGTTTTCCATATTCGCAATCTCTCACCATTGAAAAAATACTTGGGTTTGCCAGTGGAGTTTGGAAAGTCAAAAGTTCGTATTTTTAATCAACTAAAGTAGAGTATTTTAAGTCGAATCAGTGGATGGAAATGGGTCCTTCTAAGTTCTAACTCGGGCTGGCAGGGGTGTTTTAATTAGAGCGGTTGCTCAGGCCATTCTAACCTATGCGATGAGTTGTTTCAAACTCCCTCTCAGATGGTTACAAGAGGTTAATATGGCAACTTCCAAATTCTGGTGGAATTCTTCACTCATTAGAAAGATCCATTGGGTGGACTGGAGTCGGCTCTGCAATGCAAAATGTTCTCTCGGTTTGGGGTTCCGCGATTCAAGCGTTCAATTTGAGTCTCTTGGCAAAACAGGGCTGGAGGTTATTGCACCATCCCTCCTCTTTATGGGCTTCACTCATGAAGGCTATATATTATCCCCTCTCTTCCTTCCTTTCGGCTCGCCTGGGATCTCGGCCCTCATGGGGATGGTGTAGTATCATGGCCGGAAGATCTATTCTAGAGCAAAGGATCCACTCGCAAATCGGGAACGGGAGGAGTGTCAAGGTAGGGGAAGACCCATGGGTGCCTGAGTTACCAAATTTCAAACCAACCCCATTACCTAGGGTGTCATTCCGAAGCATGTGTGCTCATCAACTCTTCAACTTCGAGGGGGACACTTGGAATAGATCTTTGGTATCCTCGCTTATTTCCACTCAAGTAACGGAAGCCATATGCAAAATCCCCATTAGTGTCACAAACTCCCCTGATTGCATTATTTGGCACTACACCACATCTGGATGTTTCAAAGTCAGCTCGGCATATCATCTAGCGAAGAAATTGATAGAGACCCGTAAATCAGGGACAAGTCGGGTGAATCAAGGGATGGACAGCCCCTGTTGGAAGAAGCTTTGGAAAATCCCTGTGATCCCCAAGATTCAAATGTTTCTCTACCGTTTGTGTCAAAATGCTATGGTAGTGGGGGTGAATTTGAGGAGAAGAAACATGGAGGTTGATGATTGGTGTCCTCTATGCAAACAGGAACTTGATTCCACTTCCCATTTCTTTCTAAGGTGCCCGTTTGCTCGAAGTATATGGTTTGGCTCGCAACTTTCCCTTAATATAAATTCAAATGAGGAATTATCCTTCACTGAGTGGTGGCAAATGTGGATGTCACACCCCCAATTCTTGAGAAAAAACAGTCCTTTGGCTATCAGGATCTCCATCACCTTGTGGTTCATCTGGGAACATAGAAATGAGGTGAGGTTCAATGGCTTGACCCCGGACCCTGTTGACGTACGAAGCTATTTCAGTAGCGTGGGGCAAGGAATCAGGAGATCATCCCATTGATCCTATCCATTTACAGTGGCACCACCCTCGTACAGGATGGATCAAGCTTAACGTGGATGGAGCTGCAATTCCCAATGTCTCAGCAGCGGTATAGGTCTGGTGGTAAGAGACCACCATGGTCTCTTCCTTTACACAGTATGTCAGCCTCTTTTAAGAGTGTCCAGCAGGGTTGCCGAAGCAGTAGCCATCAAACTGGGTTTCATTAAGATGGTGCAACAGGGATGGCATCAAGTAATCCTTGAGCGTCGAGACTGATTCAAAGGAACTCTCGGATCTGCTCAACGGATCATTGCCCCACGACATTGGCAAAATCACACTATAGTGGCAGATATCCGGGCTTTATGGTGGCAGTGTGCTTGTTTTAGACTCCCGTGGATTCGGCGACAGGCTAATATGGTAGCTTGCCAAGCAGCTCAATTTGGGCTGAACCTTAGTCTGAATGTTTCTGGATGCGCCTACCCTTTAAGCAATTCACTTTGTATTCCTCGGGCTCTTGGAGTCCCTAATTAAAATGAAATGGGATATCCTTTCAACCAAAAAAAAAAAAAGATGGAAATATCCCATGAGGTGAAAACAACATTCATAGATGAGAACATCTCTATACAAGTTTAAAATTATTATAAAAAAAAAATAAAAAATGCAAAAACAGTGTTTTTGGTAGAAAAATAATCAAAAAGTCCAAATATGTTATAATAGATTCATACAAAGTCTATAGATCTATGATTATCACATCAGATTCTAATAGTTCTAGCAAATTAAAAGTGAAAATAAAGGAAGTCCTACGAAAAATTGAAGCCCCAAGTAGTTCAAATTGAAAACCTAGGGTTTCAAGGTTTGAATCTTCGGATTTACGCTTGATTTCTTATTTATGACTCACAAGAAATTAAAAGAATGGCCAAAATTAATAGTAGAATGGGTGAGAAGAGAGAAAAAAGTGAACAAAAAATGGGGAAAATTGGTATTTAAACCCTAGGAGGCTTGGTCGTTACAGAATGGATGACTCAGCTATTACATCAAAAGCCCCCTTTTACGTACCAGGTAACGTAATGACTCTTAGGAAAACTGTTAGGTAACGTTCAATGTTTTTTAAACCATGTTGCAAACTAGAGGGTTAAAGAATTTGTTTTTGCTTTCTCCCTTTTTGCTCCTTGTGCAGGATCATAATTTAGTTTTCTCCTGCGAATAATTTGATTCCATCAGCTAGAATTATTAAGATTACCAAAAGATTTTTTTTATCAATAAGAATGTAGTTGTTGAAGAGAGTTCTCTATGCAATTCAGGGCTGCAAGTTTTCAGATTTGTAATGTCCATCTTTTTGTTTGGAGCATTTTTTTTCTTTATTAATTACTTAGTTATTTTCTGCAAATTTCTTGTGTTGTATAGGAGTCATGCCCTTCAATAAAAAACATTCTTCTTCTGGATTCTGAAGGGAAACGTGTAGCTGTCAAGTATTACTCGGATGACTGGCCAACTAATAGTGCAAAGGCCGCTTTTGAGAAAAATGTGTTTACCAAGACTCAAAAGACAAATGCCCGGACAGATGGTAACATTTTTTTTAAAGCCCCCCTATATGTTTTTCTTGGTTGTCCTTCACATTCCTGAAGCTTTTTGTTTTTCTTCATTCGTGATATTCTTTTTAGTTAAGATGAGTATGTTAATATGGATGAGTGGAAAGACTAGGAACAAAAAAATCAGCATGAGTGCATTTAAGAGAATCTAGGAGTAGCTCTAATAAGTGATAAAATAAGGTCTCTCTGTATAACAACTCTACAAACAATAGCTACAAACCTCACCTTTAGTACCTTTTAGGGGTATGGAGCCAATTGAATGAGATAGTTTTATACATTCAACGATGACAAATCACAAATGATGCCACCACTTAGAAAGAGTGATTTAGGGCAAATTGAAGGCTCTTTAAGGATGGATTGAGATCACCCATGCTACAGGCTAGTAGAGCCCAGCCCAGCCTTCCTCAAGCTATTATATACATTAATATGTGTACATAATATTTTAGTATTTTATGTGATAACATATGGAGAACCTAATTACTACTACACTAAAAAACGAGACATGGAAAATGATAGGTGATGAATTGGTTAGATTTGTGTACTGTGGTAGTGGTTAAAATTGAACTTCCCCTTTTTTATTTTAACAATGAGATATGAAAAATGAAATGGACCTTACTATGAGCTAGTAAACGCAACTGAACCAATACACTCATCAACCTAAAATTGTCCATTATATCTTATTATCTTGGGCCAACTTACATGATGGTCAAACTGCAAGAGAAGATTCTTGGTAGGGTCGCAAGTGAACATAAATATAGTCCCCTATTGTTAATGAATGCTCTGATCGGTTTCTATTGGCTTAGTTTTTCATGTTCTCTTTGGCCTTCTCAAGATTAGCTTCAAATGTATTGAGGATATGATCACAATCAAGTAGCTTGTCATCTACATTGTAAATTTTGTTTTGAGCGTAGAACGATCAGTTTTTGGTGATATTTGACCGTACACAGCCACAGAATATGTTATTCGAGTGGAATAGGAGGTATTATACCACCCCTCCACTCTCAATAAACACTTTACCTATTGTTTGGGATGCAAGTTGAAAAGCATCTCAAATGGTTCTCCAAGCACTGGTTCACGCATTCATCATGTTTGTTAGGTTGCGAATTGTGGGAAGAACTCATCAAGAAGTCTATTCCTTGCATGCAAATGAACTCATGCCAAAGGTTACTCATAAAATAGAAAAGTTTTTGCTCTTCTTTCTGGCCCTGGCCCTAGCCCTTGAGAGTAGGGCTTCGGGCTAGCTAGTTTAGGCCCTTCGAGGGCTTGGGCTGTGCCAGGGACTCACCTCACTATAAGTGAGGTCTGGGCTTGGTAAGACCTAGGCCCTGTCCTAGCTAATTTAGGCCCTTCGAGGGCTAGGGCTAGGGCTGAGCTAAGGACTCACCTTTATAAGTAAGGGCTGGGCTTGGTAAGACCTAGGCCCTGTCCTGGCTAATTTAGGCCCTTCAAGGGCTAGGGTTGAGCTAGGGACTCACCCTTATAAGTAAGGGCTGGGCTTGGTAAGACCTAGGCCCTGTCCTGGTTCGGCCCTTTGACAGCCCTACTCATAGGAGTTGTATCTTATCTTAATTTTGTTCAAAGGAAATTTAAAGGCTCAAAAGATAATATTAAAAAAACATAGGAAAAAAATATCGAAGTTTAGTATTGGGAAATTAATTATATTTTGCAACCAAATACATAATATTCTGTTAGTCCTATCATCAAATCCTCATCCCTCAATCCCAAAGTGTGCAACTCTGTATTTGGTGAAGTTCATCTACACTAGGTAGTGTATTGATAAAACTCCTCACTAGGTAGGGAGGGGATAAATGATGAACCTTCTTCAATATCCTTCTACGTAGCCTTAGACTCGAATGTACTGTTCAACTGTAAATCCTTTCCTCTGGTTCCATCAAAAAGTTCTGTGATGATCCTTCCTATCCTTCTTCCAACTTTTTTTCTCTTCAGTTGCTGGTGACAAATTGTGCATGGTTACTGATTTGCAATGCTGTCATTCAACCAAAAGGTTGCTACTGATCAAGGACACGATAATCGAACAATAAGTTAATAACTCTTTCCTTGATGTTTTCCTATCCTCCCTACACCTCTGATAAATGCCCTCATGTCGACAGCCATTGGTTCTCTTATTCTTATATCACCCACTCCTCTAGATTTAACAATATAATAATTATATTGAGCATCAGGAGGAACTTAAGGCAATCTAGGACTTTATTATTCAATTCCTGTACAATGTACCTTCAGGCTAGATACCTGTGAGATAAAACAATATATGATTTCTTATTATTTCCTCCTGGATAAATACAAAGTCCCAGCCTAAATCTGATTTCTTATTATTTCCTCCTGGATAAATACAAAGTCCCAGCCTAAATCTGTTACCTCTTTCCACCAGTAAGGTAAGGTTATATGGCCTTGTAATATGCAAACCACTTTAGGTGGTTACTTTTAGTTTTGTCACAGTAGTATAGGTTTTATGTCATTGTTGCTTTCCCACGCAAAATTTGAATCACCTCAAGCTCCCTCTTGTGCACTTAAAGGCTGGCTGATGGGACTGTGAGGATTTAATTTATTTGTCAGGGAGGAGGTCCTTATTAGCTGCAGCATGCTCTCATTTCCTGTTCCTTTGCTTTAAAACCATTTTTATTTCATACTAACAAAGATATCAGTGCAATCGTTGAAATTATGGGATTCTTCGGTAGAACGTTTGAAGATTCAAAACCAAAGAGGTTTCTGAGTTTGTTTGTATTAATCAGGCATAACTCACGGGGTTAAAATCTTGCAGTTTCAATCACCCTAGGATCTGCAGATTCTGCAATTTCCAACAGTGGGAGCAATTTCAAATCGTTTGAAGTTCTCTTCAACAAAGAGGCTGCCCTTAGTTATACTTAGATTACCTATGTATCAGTAAAAAAGAGGATGTAATATCTTATGTTCTTCCATGATAAGACCAATTTCTAAACCCAATTGTTACACCACCTAGTTATCATTGTTGGTGGTTGTCCCGATCTCTGTGCAGGCGTGAGTTATCAATGTCTTAACCACCTGCCACAAACAACCGAAGGCCAGTCCTCTGTCCTTGTCAGCGTACGAGCAAACGGTGGTACTGGCAGTGGGATCCCCTGACATATTTGGAAGAGATGATGGCGCCACCACCCTGGTTGGAAGAAAGGAATTGAGTCCACGAGTTCTGCTGTAACTGCTGTCATGCAGACCCAAGCATCAGATCTATATGGAACTTCTTGTTGCCGAGATGGTCGCTATCACGCTCATCGTGTGGCCAGTGACTCCCAATTCCTCTTTGGACACCATAACTACGACATTGTTTTCCTATTGTGTCGACGGCATCAATGACATTCTATGACCAAGGTTTGGATCTGTTAAGGTCTTGAGGGATATGCCCAGATTTCCCCCCCGAGTGAGGTCTCCTTTGTTTCCATGATTATATTTCTCTTATTGGATGACTGATCAGTCTGTTAGCTCAAGTTAATGGGATTTCAAGTGTATCCTCTTTTGGCATGCCAGAACCCAGGGGTGCTTGGGTTGTATGATGACTCAATTTGCTGTCGTAAGCTTATTGGCTCCTGTTTCTCATCATCCATCTGGAAATACAAGCGTAGATGCTATGTCTTTATTGATTGTAACTGCAAAAGATATATTACCGAAAACAAAAACCTGCAAAAGAAATACTGGCCCCAAGGTACTTAGAGGCATCCTGCTACATATTTTAGGCACACGTGGAATCAGTGTTGATATTGGTAAAATATATCCCCGTAAGTGTGAACAGAGCAAGAATTACTTTTAAGAACTTACAACATTAGCAGATCTGCAAGTTCTTGAATTTCAAGGACATCCCATGTATCTACAATTCTTAGGCATTTAGTTTTACATCTTGTTTAATTGGGTTTCAAGGATTGAACAAATCAACATAATTTGTTACATTGTTCAAGTTTCTACTTCCATTGCTGCTTTATTCATGTCTTGCTATTTCGTCATATACAGTGGAGATGGTAATGTTTGAGAACAACATTTTTGTCTACAGTTTTGTTCAAGATTCGGTTACATCGTTCAAATTTCTGCTTTCATTGCTACCTTATTTATGTCTTGCTATTTTGTCATCTACAGCGGAGATAACAATGCTTGAGAACAACATCGTTGTCTACAAGTTTGTTCAAGACCTGCACTTCTTTGTTACTGGGGGTGATGACGAAAACGAGCTCATCTTAGCCACAGTTCTTCAGGGTTTCTTTGATGCAGTTGCTCTACTCCTTAGGTTCCTTTCAATCATACTTCAGCCCTTTGCACTCTCTTCTTTGGCCACTGTTTCTTAATTCAAATGTTGATATTCTAAATTTATGCATCTACGATTCTATGCTATCTAATCTGGCATGCTCTTGTTCCAGGAGCAATGTGGACAAAAGGGAGGCACTAGAAAACTTGGATCTCATTCTTTTATGCCTTGACGAGATTATTGATGGAGGGTAGGCAATATTCTTCTCAAATATTTTATGTTCATCTAAGCCTTTGTTATGTGTAATCTGATGCTTTTACTTGCAAGATTATTTAGGCATGCCTTTTCTAATTTTATGAAACCAAGTTTTTATAAAAGAAATTTTCCAGTGAAAATCAATCTTTAGATAAAATTCCATACAAGTTCACCACATTATAATTGGGCTGGACTGAATGCCCATATACAGGATATAACTTATCCCTGAGACATAAATAAGACGTCATATTTGGAAACTGCTGTTTCTAAGCACTTACCATGAGGATTCAGGGCCATCATTCTTCATAAATGATTCTTATGTATCATGGGTCTTGCCCTTCTATCTGATTAAGTTGTTTGGCACATGTTTTGCTTTACTGCTGGTGGTAGTGCACATAGTTAGTAAGTTCGGGTATAGAAAAAATACAATAAGTAACACGTTTGAGTATTATACAATTTTGCGTTAAAAGTTGGGGACCAAAATTTTGGTTTAGAAAACAGAATCGCCAAAAAGTCGTAAACAGATATACGGATTTAATACGACTTTGCTTCAATAGTTCAAGACCAAAAATTTGGTCTATATATATGTGTGTGCACAAATAAATCTATCCTGTAATAGTTCAATAATTTGGAAAGAGAACTAAACAACCAATCGAACCCAACATAGACAACTAAACAAAACAAAATATTCCTTGTATATATATATATATTTGATCGGTAAAGGCACCCATATATTAATCAGAAATAAGAATAAAGAAAGAGTTTACAAGAATGTAAACCCAAAACGGCCAAAAAGAAGCTAAACAAAACCCAAACCGAGCTGCTAGTCCAGGATGTCTCTCAGATCCACTACCTCCCGGTGAATACTTATCCATTCGAGGATCAAGAGGCGTATGCGAGAGCAAATATGTTGGATAGAGGACTGAGAGTTCTCGAAAACTCTCTTGTTGTGCTCAGTCCAAATTACCCACGATATGGCCCCAGGAAGAACCGCCCAAACTGCCAACCACTCGCTATCTGCACTAACCAATGCCCAGCAAGATAAGAAGCCGTGAAAGGATGAGGGGAAGACCCAAGCCACCCCAACTCGGGATAGGAACTCCCCCAGATCACACCCACCATAGGACAGTGCATAAGCAAGTGGTCCACCGTCTCGTCCGCACGAAGGTGCAAAAAGCATAAATAAATCTATCCTGTAATAATTCAATCATTTGGAAAGATGACTAAACAACCAAATCAACCCAACTAAGACAACAAAACAAAAATTTCTTTAAAATCAAAACTCGAATCGAAGCACAAACAAGGATATTGATGAAAATACAAGACGGATGTAGCTGAATTCATGCGGTAAGCCCACTAATGTGGCAAGGGACATATAAATTGCGGGATCAGAATGATTATGTATCCACCTTATAACCCTAATTACACTATAACGCTTAACATGTCTATTTTCTCACAATCTTCAATGGAACCTCTTGCATTGGCTCATAGTTCAAGAGACTTGTTACTCAAAATATGGATCATCCACTTTAATTATATTTTCCTTGGATGATTAACTTGGATTTGACAGCCATTGTAACTGAATCTAACTCATTTCATCAACTTTCCCTCCTCACTAATGGACGTGAAGCTAGTTTTTTTGGGGGTCGGTAATCAATAAATTGTATTAATATATGAAAAAGTCACAAATGTGGAGAAATCCAAAGAGAGTTTACAAGTACGTAAACTCGAGAAAGAAAGGGAAGGAAATAAAATACATTATTTACTCTCGATATTTTAAGAAAACCCGAAAACCCCCGATTCCGAATACGTTAGATCTCTAAAACTCCGGACAATATTCACCCTAGTTCATAGTGCAACTCTTCTCCCGCCTAGGGTTGTCAATGGATCGGATCATGATCCGGATCCGATTAGCCGGACTTTGGACCCTATATGTGATCCGCCGGATCGGATTTGGATTCGGATCGGATCTGGATATAGGGTGATCCGATCCGATTATAATAATTAAAAAAAAATCATTTTAAATATATTACTTAGATTTTCTATGTATAAAATATTAATTTTTAAAAAATTAACATTAATTAGAGTTAATTAAGGTATTATTAGATTTTATATTATTAAAATAGATTTTTTTTTAAAAATTAACCTTATTCGGATCGGATCGGATCGGATTCGGATCAGACACAATGTAATTGGATCGGATTCGGATCGGTTACTTCATGATTCAACGGATCTCGGATCGGATTCGGATCTTTCGGATTCTTAATCGGATCTAGGCAGATCCGGTCCGAATCCGACCTGTTGACAGCCCTACTCCCGCCTACCGAATAGAGCACCACCCTAAGATGCAATGCCACTTGAAATAGTGGTTTATGGAAGATTTAGGGTTTTTAGGGCTTGAAGAGAGAAGAAAGAAGGGGAAGAATTGGAGTGTACAATCTCTCTACACAACTCCAGGACTTTTTTATTATTAAAATAATGTGTTGGACAATAATGCCCTTACACATTAACATAAAAACATAAGACCAAAATGATAGGAAAGACACATATATCCTTTTATCAATACTCTCTCTCCAGTTGGAGCATAGAAATCTGATATTCCCAACTTGTAGAAGATCTCAGATAATCGAGCCTTAGCAATACCTTTTGTAAGAATATTTGCCACTTGGTCCTCTGACTTCACAGATGATATACAAATTTGACCAGCCTTAAATTTTTCTTTGATAAATGCCAATCAATGTCAATGTTATTTGCCCTATAAATGCTGTATGGGATTGTGTGCTATGCTAATAGCAGCTTTTTTTAAAAATATTGATAAATAGCATATGTATATAATAAAAACAGTAGCCATACATCGCGAGGTTCACCAACAGTAAACCAAGCGATCAAAACGAGAAGGGAAATAAAGGAAGCAAATACATCAAATAACTAAGGTGCAAAGATAAACTCGAAGGGGTCGCCCCCACCACCCCTGACAGAACACCAGGCTTAAACTAGCGATCAAACTTGAGCCTGGATCCGGGGGATAGCCAAGGAAGTATCCTCGAATACTCTCTTGTTCCTCTCCTTCCACAGAGCCCATACTATCACAATAGAGCCCATACTATCACAATAAAGCTTCATTGGACTTGGCATACTGTAATCCAGCTCTAATAAATCATCCTCAGCCACACAAGCTTACATGCACCATGTGCCATAGACCTATAAGCACTAGATTTATAGCAACCACATATTGCCTCTTACTCCTCAGGGTAACTAGATTACCTCCAACAAATAAACAATAACTAGATGTAGATCTACGATCTGTAACTGAATCAGCTCAGTTTGCATTTGTAAATGCCTCTATCCTCAAATGACCATGATTGAAAAAAAATATGCCTCCCAAGAGATGACTTCAAGTACTGAAAAATCTTGTATGCAGCCTCAAGATGAGTTGTTTCCTAGGCAACTGTATATACTGACTGACAACATTGGTATCATGTGCGATATTGGTCATTTAGTCCATAATTTTGCTCAATCGGAGTGTCAATTAGTTTAGCTCCAAGTTTCCAGTATCCTTAAGAAGATCTAGTACATATTTTCTTTGAGAAATGAATATCCCTTTCTTTGATCAAGCAACTTCAATTCCTAGAAAGTATCTTAGTTCACCAAGATATTTAATTTCGAACTCTTGTCCCAAATTCCTTTTGAGTTGTTGAATGTCTTCCGTATCACTCATTGTCAAGACTTTGTCATCAACACAAAACAATCAATGTTGTAATGCTGTTTGGTGTTCTTTTAACAAACAATGTGTGATCAACTCCACTTTGTACATAATCAATCACTCTCTATAGCACCACTAAATCTCTTGAACCAAGCTCTGGGAGATTGTTTTAACCTAAACAATGCTTTCTTCAACCTGTAAACTTTTCCTTCACTTCCAAAGAACTGGAAACCAGGTGGTACTCTCATGTATACTTCCTCATTTAGGTCACCGTGAAGGAAGACATTCTTTACATCAAATTGGTGTAGAGACATGATAACTCTTATAGAGTTCATCTTAGCAACTGGAGTAAAGGTTTCTTCCATATCTCTGAGTATATCCCTTAGCTACTAGTCTAGCCTTATATCTCTCAATTGAGCTGTTTGCTTTGTGTTTTACTGTAAACACCCCCTTGCATCCAACCAACTGTTTTCCTCTTGGAAGGTTAACTAATTCCCATGTATGATTTTTTTGTCTAGAGCCTTTATCTCCTTACACATAGATTCTCTCCACTTTAGTTGAGACAAAGCATCTGAAACACTAGAGGACAAGGACACATAAGAAATAGAAGCTACAAGCGAACGGTAAGTAAGACACAAATAACGGTACGAAACAAAATTAGAAATCGGATGTTAAGTACAGAGTACAGACCGTTTGACCTTACAGTGGGCAATCAAAACATTTGAATCATCCAAAACAGGAACATAAGTTGTAGAATCATTACCCGAGTCCGATGGGATTCTTTAAACACAAAAGATTTGTATCCTACCCAAATCAGTTTTCTGAGCCCTATCCAAACCAGGCTCAAAACCATGTTCCACTAAGAGGAGAAGACCCCATCATCACTGAAGAGTCCTGGCGTACTACAAAAACGTAGTGCAAGTAGACAAGTGAACAGCAAGATCCTGATAAAAATACCACAATGGTCTACCTATGGTGGGTTGAAGCAGATGAGGAGACCCCTACACCAGCAAATTAAAGAGGTCAAAGTCACAATTTTAGTTTTGAATCTAATACTCAATGGTATCTCAATGGCCTTGTTGATGGAGCCTAAGAGTAGGATAAGGGTATCTTTTAGGGTTCAAGAAACTCAAGTAGACTAGAAATAAAGAACTAGAATAATCAAGTCGAATAGAAGAAAGAAGAGATGGAATAATACTTAATAGGCCGATGGAAATAAGTGTGGTAGGAGTCCACCTCGAATTGATCTTAGAAGATCTCACCTAAGAACTTGAAGGATTTAAGAGCTTAAATAATTGAATAAACTTTTAGATTTTTGTTAATATAAAAATTTCTTTGTAAGGCTTGTTCACATATTTTAAAGGGAGGGGATAGCCATCCTGCTTTGTTCACATAAAACCTGATGTAGTTTTTTGGGGTTGTTTTTGTCTTGGATCTCAGGGCTCTCTATGCCCTGACAGATGGTCATCACTTAGGTGGTTCTATTATGCTCCATTGTGATGGGAGTTGCCAACAGTGCAAGGAATTGTCCCAGAATCTCAGGGGGTATTTCATTTAGTAATACAATGCGTGTGTAATCTGAATTCATGGAACAATTTTAAAAGCTTATGAATTCCAAATTGGAAGATGCATTAACATGTGCAATCATTATTCTCATCTTGGAAATGTCAATTTCAGACCAATAAATTGGGTAGAGATGAGAAAAAAGGATAAACAAATGGGTGAATGTAAAACTCACTGGATTTAAGCTTTTTAATTGATGTATGTGGAAAACTTAAAGCTGATATAGTCTCCCAAGAAATTAGAAAAAAAAGAGCCCAGAGTGAAGTTGGATTTTTGGAGATTTTATTTTCTATATGAATTTGCAAGATTACTTGATTAGGGTATTGTTTTGTTTGTTCAGGTGTTTGTAATTGTTGACCTTCATATCCTTTGCAGAATGATTCTTGAAACTGATGCAAGCATTATTGCTGGAAAAGTAGCAAGTCATAGTTTGGATGCTGCAGCGCCTTTGTCTGAACAGGTGATAAAAATCTCCCTCTTTCTGACCAGCCCAGCCCCCAAAGGAAGAAAAAAAGAAATAGAAAATCCGCTTTCATAACCCCCACCTCAATGCCAAAAGAAAAAGAAAAAGAAAATCCTTTCAGTTATAAATTCTAATAAATTTTATTTATTTATTTTTGTTTTGCAGACTTTAACTCAAGCGTTGGCCACTGCACGTGAACACTTAACAAGATCCCTTCTCAAATGATGTATGCAGACCGAAAGAGAGGAAGTGAGGATTTTTTCTCTCATTCTCATTGGTCGACATTCACAGGTTGATTTTACTTCAGATTTATTTTCGTAATCTTAATGGATGATGATGCTATTTGGGGTGTTAAAATTTCATTTTCGAGACTAGTGAACTCCATATATATGAAGGGGGATTGTGATCATTCACAAGACTAGTGAATTTGTTAATCTTCACTACTATTTTAACCATTTGAATATTTAACCAAGTTTGCATATAGTAGGGACATTTTTGTCATTTGAGAGGACAAGTACCTACAAAAAAAATGTTGGCAGACAAGTACACTCAGCATACTTATCTGTAAGGGTGCAACTGGGGCAAGTTGAGTCAAGTTGCGGCCAACCTTAGCCCAACCCTATGTACAAAATTCCCAGCACAAGCCCATCCCAACCCAACTTTCGTCTTAAAACATCAACCTTGCCACAGGTTAGGTTGGGTTGGGTTGGGTTGGGCGGGTTGGATTATGGTGTTAAAAAATAGTAAAAAGCACGAATTTTTTTTAAAGAAAAACACATTCACACCGAAGTAAAAAGTAGTAAAAGCAACATTAGTGCTATAGTAAACATTAGCAAAAATGAATCTTATATTATTGACACATTATACTAATTAGTTGCAACCAGGGTTACCAAGTTCGCTACCTCCTATAGCAAACCGCGAACCGGAGCGAACCTGTACCAATTCGCAATTCGGTTTGGCTTGGTTCGTGAAATTGAGCGAACCACATCATTCTTCCAAACAGTCTTTTGCCAATTTTTTATTCAAGTTTGTTATGGATTCGGCAAATTTATACTTGGGTTCGACTAATTTTTCTTTTGCATTCGTGAACCACTATTAAAAATATATATATATATTTATAGGTTTTAAAAATAATTACTTATAATATATTAGTTTACATGCTTATATATATATATATTAGTATATATTATAAAATATATATTTGTTTTACATGCTTAAGTAAGTGAACCAAGTTAGTGAACCAAAGTAAAGAACCTATGCGACCGAGAAACAAATTATTTCGTTCTACCCCTAGCGAATATGGTTCACTCTAGAGTGGCGAATTGCGAACCACGCAAACTCGAATTTGAACCGAGCAAACCAGGTAACATTGGTTGCAACACTTGTGCAATCAAGAATTTAAAACATATTCACATGTATAATATCATCAATAGCACACCTAGAGCTTTCAAAAACACTGTAGACTTCTTGTATCTTCATTCAAGACTTTTCTCAACAACATCATTAATCAACACCCGCAAATCTACAATCATATCTAAAGCACTCAAGACACCTGTTGGATTTTAGAGAAAATGAGAAAGAACTCTTGAACCTTGGAGATGAAGATGGAGCAGTTGAGAGAATAAAGACCTGGAGAGGAATAGCTAAATAAGATTTCACAAGAGTAAAGACTGCGAGAGACAAAAGGGGTGCTTTAGAAAATTTTTAAAGAAAATTTAATGTTCGTTATTTTGTTTTATTTTCAACTTTGTTCTAATTATAATTTGTATTGTGTAGTTTATATATATATTATTATATTTATACTCTATATATTATTTTGTAAACATATATATAATATTGGGATCGGATTGGGTTGGGTTTCAGTATGAAAAGCCTAGCCCAACCCAATCCAAGGCCAGGTTTGGTCAAATTTTCAAAGTAAAAAGACTAGTGAAAGATACCTAACTTAGAAGTCGTCTGAAAAATTCCACTTTCTCTCTCCCTTTATATATGTGTATAGGGAATGGTTCTTGTTAGCGTTGCTCACTAAAAGTTATAGAATCTCGACATGTGGTGTGACCTTTAGGGATATGACCATTGGATGCCAAGATGGGAGACATGTGGCAAGAAATAGACAGATTGGACTTTCTCGATGTATATATATATATATATATATATATAGAGAGAGAGAGAGAGAGAGAGAGAGAGGTTCTAATGGTGGTGCTCACTAGAAGTTCTAGTGAGCGCCCTCTCTAGAAATATGACACGTGACAAGTGGTTTTTGAATTCGATCGTTGGTTGCTAAGGCGAGTTCCTTGGGTGGCGTGTGGCAAAAATTAGTCTGATTGGACGTTTTTACACCGTTTGTTAGCATTAACCTGATTTTTTGTCATGTATCTACCAAGAAACCTACCTTAACATCCGATGATTGGATTCTGAAACAACCTACCATGATCGAGTTGGGGCTCACTAAATGTTCTAGCGAGTATTGCTCAATGTCACCATATATATGTGTGTGTGTGTGTATAAGTCATTAGTCTTTTTTGCCCCTTAAATTTTTCATCAAACACTATGGTCATTTTAGAGGAAGAAGGGGGGGGGGGGGAGAAGAGACAAGTACTTTAACAGGTATAGTTCTACCAACATACTGTTTTGTCTACACAGTTATTCCATCTCTTTCCATAGGACCAAATTGCTTCTACTCTTAATGCTTTAATAGGTCACACAAGTTGGAGTCTACGGATACTATCAAATTGTACTCACAAATTCTAATCCTTTAATTCAATTATTAAATGGTCAAGAATAGAGCTGATGTGGTATTAGAAAAGACATAATAAATCAAGCCAAATTCTAACCCTTAGACCATCTCCAAGGATAAGTAACAAATTTGCGTAGCAAATGTGTCATTTGCTACCCCGTATACATATTTGTTACTTTCATTTGCTATTTTTCAAATTTGGCATTCAAATGAAAGTAGCAAATTTTATTACTACTTTGAATCTTATACCTATTATGACCATTTATGCATGTTTATGACCATTTAAGCACGTTTATTGCCGTTTATGACCGTTCATGACCGTTTTTGACCATCACAAGAAGAACTTCTTCTTGTGCGTTGAAGCTGACACATCGTTTTTTTTAGTGCTCTTTGGTAGGACGCTACATTGAGGGAATGAGTAGGGAATTGTGATGATTGATCCGCAATTTCCCAAGTAGAAAATTGAGGATTGATTTCAAAATTGATTAAAAAAAATACTAGAATAATAAGGTAAAGTAATGGAAAAAAATTATTAGTCTTGACTTTATAGCCATTGACATTCAAATATGGCATAGAGCCATTGGCATGGATTGACATAAAGGGGGGAGGGGGGCACATAATATTTCATTTAAAACAATTGGTTTGCCGTGTTGTTGAAAACACGAAAACTTTGCCGTGTTTTCAACCGCACAACAAATATACTTTTTACTTTGTTGTATCCATTGGAGACCTTACCGTCTGACGTGGCACAACAAAAGTGGTTTGCTACCCGGTTTTAGCTGGGAGTTGAAAGAGTCATTGGAATGTAAGAGCAAGATGTTCTGGGTTCATACCTCGATGACTAGCTTTAGTAGGGTTGATGTCTTCATTTTTCTTGAAGGGGAGACAGACAAAGAAGGTTGGGTTGGTCCATAATGATCTAGGATGTTTCTTAAGGAATTCCGAATGGGAGTTGGCACAACAAGTACTAATAAGCTTGGTTTTGATTGAGTCAATGGGTTCAGATAAGTGAAGGTTTGGGAGTAGGTAAGTAAATTCTGTTTGTAGGCAAGTCCTTTGTTTGACCATCGTGAGTTTTTGAACTTGTGGAGGATGTCAAAGCCAATCAAAAGATCTTTACCAGAGAGATGGGAACTAAGGAATTGGTGTCAGATGGTAAGATTGAGGAAGAGTTTAACTAGGAATAGGTTAGGTTTGTTGATTTTGTCAAGAAGGCATCGTTCACCCTTGACTAGACAAAAGGCTTGGTCATATGGTTTCCAATATTCTGGAGGGAGAATACTGGGATTAAGGATGGAGGCGGCTGCACCGTTATCAAAGAGAGCTATGGCTGGAATAGGTTTTGAGTAATGATCCGTAAGGATATGAACTTGGGCCATAGGGACTGGTTGGTCGAAGGCAATTGGTAGTATAGGTTGAGTAGTGAATACACCGTTAATTCCAAAAGTTGAATACTACTCACAAAGGAGCGCAATGTGTAAGTCATTGTGGCTAAGGTCTCCATCACTACTAGAATAACTAATAGCGAGAAGAGTTCCAGGTGAGAACTCATCATCCAGTGAGAAAACTGATTCTACGTCAGAGAAATCTGACTCATCAGTGTAAATAGCAAATTCTGTAAGAGTTTCATACTTTTATCTCACTTGGGACGAGTTTTGGCAAAGTGGCCAAATTTGTTGCAGAGATAACATCGGGAGGATGTTTTGCCTTTAATGGTTTTATTGCGAAGATAATGCCATTTTCGTTTTTTCTTAAACTGTCAGGGTTTTGAGCTGTCAGGATGACGAGAGGAATGACGATGAGAGTGCTTACAAGTTTTGGAAGAATGTCTTTTGTGAGGACGACAAGAATAGTCTTTATCTTTGCACTTAATAGACACATATTTCTTATCACAAGTAGATTGGATCTTCTTACCAAAGGACTCAAAGTTCCTAAAGAACTTAGTCTAATTATAGAGGGTTTCAAGTGCCTGAAGGGTAAGTTGGAAGATCTCACCTAGAGAAGATAGTTGAAGTATAAGACTTTTGGTTGTCATTAGTTTAGTAGTATCGTCACCAAGAGGATCAGGAAGAGAGAGGATAAAAGCTTGCTTGAGATTAACATCATCCATGCCATTAGTGACATAGTAACGTTTAGACCTATGATCGTAATGCTTTTCAAGGTCTGTTTTGAGGTAAGAACAACATTTCATTTTTAGAAAGTCATCACGACTCTTGTCTATGTGATGAAGAAGTGATCCTATGAATTCTTGATGAATAAGGGACATATGAAGGCATCAAGGCTAACCATTTGAAGTTGTCGTTATTTGCCAAGGCTATTCCACCATTCACAAAGACGTCCATGAAGTGGAGTGACTTAACTTCATGATGACTATATTAACTTTAGTGCCGGGAATGAGGTATTCTGTCTTACACCAGACAAGCATTTCAAAGAATCTATCTCGCCATTTGCATGGAGGGATATCATCAATAGTAAAGAAACGTTTGGCACCAGGATGAGGGAATCAAGGATGATCAAGAGGTTCTTCAACATGAGGAGGGTCATCAACATCAAGAGTGTCCATCATAAACGTAAGAGGGACAATTGTAGATGAGTTGGATGAAGAAGTGTCATCATCAGCTCGGTGATTGTCCAACCGCGGTAGCAAACCACTTTTGTTGTGCCGCGTTAGACGGTAAGACCTCTAAGGGATACGAGAAAGTAAAAAGTAAATTTACTGTGCGGTTGAAAACATGGTAAAGTTGTCGTGTTTTCAACCACACACATGACAAACAAATTGTTTTAAATGCCCCCCCTGGAAAACACGGTAAAGCTGTCGTGTTTTCAACCACACACACCCCCCCCCCCCCCCCCCCCCTATGTCAATCCATGCCAATGGCTCTATGCCAATGACTATAAAGCCAAGGTCAACAATATTTTTTTCACCACTTTCCCTTGTTGTTCTAGTATTTTATTAAATCAATTTCAAGATGAATTCTCAATTTTTTACTCAGGGAATTGTGGATCAATCATCACAATTCCCTACTCATTTCTCTTAATCTAGTGTAATGATCTTGAAATTTCTTTTCATATTTTTAAGAGTGATTCAATAATCTCTTTGAATAGGGGTAATAAATTTGAGAATGAGAATAAGTTTATTAGGGTTAGTTAGAACTTATAAACAAACAAGGGCCATTAATGGTCTTTTGGTAAATAAGAATTAGGGTTAATATAAGTAGAACATATTAAACCTAATCCTCATTATTTTAATCTAAACTGAAATTCTGGAGAATAGAACGTGGGAGAGAAAGGAAAAAGAGACTGCACTTTGGTAGAGCTTTCAAGCACCTAGATCGAGATTCGAGGCTTGGAGATTTGAGCTTCTTCCTCGTGGTGGTCTGATCCTTCGAGACAAGCGTGTTCGGATAGGATTGAAGTATTAAAAGTCTGAGATTCGATCATTTGAGGCAAGTGAATACTCCCCTAGAGTTAGGGTTTTGTTTAATCTTGAGTTCATATAGATTTATTAATATTTGTGTGATATTTAGGATAGAGATCTATGTACTTTGAAATATAATGCATAAATAATGTTTGAATAAAAATTATAAATTGAAAGAACAATATTGGGTAAATTAACAAGGGTTGGAAAATCGAAAAAAATGGTTCAGGAAGTTGAAAAAAAAAATCAAAATATGGGGCTTGGGTTGGCGTTTCCAGCCAAATTGCCGATACCGATCAATCAAGGGCCTTGGGCCGATCGATCGGTGGTCACCGATTGATCGCACGCCAATCAATCGGCAACGCCGTTTTGAGTGTTTTGCGATGGTAGTTTTGGGGGCTGTAATTAATTGAATCAACTAAATAAAAATGTTGAAAAATAATTAAATAAATTAATAAAATAGATTACGAAGTAAAAACAAGAATTAAATAAATGAATTACTAAATAAAACGAAAGAAAAGAAGGAGAATAAAATAAAATACAATGATTTAATTAATTTATTCTTTGTCAAATAATTATTTTGGAATGATTGGTATTGTGAGCATATTAGATAAATTGCATATTCTCTCTATTTTAGAATGACATGTTTAAAAGAATTTATTTCAATTATTATCTTGTGTAATTGTAATTGTTGTAGCTTTACAATATTATGTTCTCTTTATTATGATGGTATGAGAAGCCATAATAAAGAGTGAGGTTAATGAATTAAAGGGAATAAGATTAAGGGATGACATATATAGAGGAAGAGACTCTATAGGTCTAAAGTCTGAAAGAGGTTTGTGTGATCCCACTGAGAAGTTACGTGTCTCTCAGAGTGACTACCTTAGGTGAGCTATATGTAAACCTAAGGGTCCCTGTATAAAACCATACAAGATTAATACTGTTGTCAATAGGGTGAACTACGTGTAAACCTTATTGATAGAAGAACTGTGTAAACTAATAAATTAAATGATGCATATTCATATCTGTTGTTCATTGTTTTATTTATTCATAATGGTTGCATGTTGTTGTATTCTCTTGCTGAGCTAAGAGCTCACCCTTGTTATATTTATTGATTTTTCAGGAAGTACTTGAAGGACCTAGGGAAAACGGTCAAGAACTTAGTTAGCTGTTGAGTTTCGTTACAAAACTTTAATTAGTACTTTTAATTTGAGGTAGAGTATCATGTCAGTGAGATTTTTATATGGATTCAGTTTTACGGTTATTTACTCTTGTTGATTGAAACTTAATGTTTGAGATATGCATCTGTTAATGATAATTTATTTAGATTAAATTTTATTACCTCGGGATTTGTTCTAGGTTCATGCCTTGGAATTTGCACAAATATGAGATGTATTATGTGCAAGTTTTGGGGCGTAACATCTAGTGTCTTGCCAGAGAGCGCTAAAAAAAATGAGGTGTCAACTTTAACGTACAAGAAGACATTCTTCTTGTGACGGCAATAAACGGCCATGAACGACAATAAACGTGCTTAAACGATCATAAATGGTCATAATAGGTAAAAGATTAATTTTTTTTTTGTTACTTTCATTAAAAAGTAACAATGGAGGTAACAAATATGTATATGAGATAACAAATGACATATTTGCTACTCAAATTTGCTACTTACTCTTGGTGATGGTCTTAGTGGTTAGCCATAGAAAGTTAGGATTCAGGAGTGTATTTAGGAGTACCCATAGAGTGACTCTACAAGTAAAAGGATAAAAGAAAATTAGTTTAATGAGTGTCATCGTAGCAGCTATACAGCCTCTACTAGCAATCATAGTGCTCTCTTATTGTATTAAACCGGTTCCTTCTAGTTGGAATGTCAAATAATCGGATATTGATATATTCGGGTTTAATACGTTTTTGTTTCAGAAGTTTGAGACCAAAAATACGGTAATATATATATATTACTGTTGGTAGAGAATGATTACCAGATTACTCTATCCTACATTCCCGTGGTTACTAATTGTTCATGGAATTGTTGCATGCATGGGCGGAGCCAGAATTTTCTTGTAGGAGGGCAAGTGGTCAATTGATAATATCAGAAATTGTTGATGGATTTGTAGAGAATGATTAGACGGGTATAAAATATTTTGGGTCCAGGGGGTTCCAACCTGTAGGAATTTTGGGGATTCCTATGGAGGGTTCAGAGTTGTTCTTTAGGTTTGTCCCTATGAAAAGAAAGAAATATGAGGATTTTGTTTTTGATGAAGCGTTTGATAGAGGATCTCTAGTCGTTAGTAATTACTTAGTGCCACCAAATCCTGGGACCCACGAGCAGAGACGGAGCTAGGATTTCTTGTAGGAGGACAAGCGATGGTTGATTAATAATGTTAGTAATTACTGGTAGAGTTTTGGGGATTCCTATAGAGGGTTCAGTGTTGTTCTTTAGGTTTGTCCCTATAAAAAGAAAGAAATATGAGGAATTTTTTTTGACAAAGCGTTTGATAGAGCATCTCTAGTCATTAGTAATTGCTTAATGCCACCAAATCTTGGGACCCACGAGCAGAGACGGAGCCAGAATTTCTTGTAGGGGGCAAGCGATGGTTGATTAATAATGTTAGTAATTATTGGTAGATTTGTGGACAATTATTAATGGTGTATGAAAATTTATGGGGCTTGGTTCCAGGAATTTTTTTGAGGAGCAGTTATGAGCCATCTAGTCCTCCATACATATCCTACACGTATTGTTTCTCTTTATTTTGGGGCAGTTGCCCCTTATCTCATGTCAAGCATCGTTAAATAATTTGATAACATAGTATAAAAGATTTTTTTTTTCAAAAGTTCATGGGTTAAATATAGTATTTTGCTAGCCAGTCTCGAATCTTCCAAAGACAACTTTGGTGGCTACAAATGTCAAACATATTCTTTGGGTTGTTTTTTTTTTTTAAATGTGTTAAAATAACAAACATTTCCACGTGATATGCTACTCTTGTGTCTGGAAACTTTTGGAGTAAATGCGACCAGGGATAACACTCTATTTAATATGTTAACCCACCTAACCAACATTTCTTATTGACAGTAGTACACTCCTCACTACCCAACTTAATCCCCGAGGGTGCAACAAGAACCCGCAACCCGCCACACCAGGTTAGTCCAGGAAAATTATGTGCGAGGCTGGCCCGAATGGGGGAGTGAGAAATCAAACACAGGACCTTCGCTTCATGAGGCATGAGTCCTATGAAGCGGAAGGTTCTGGTCTCTCGTGTCATTTGGCTTTCACAACAGAGACCCAATTCTCTATTAAAATTCAAGAAATCATCTAGTCACCCACCATGACATTCACTGAGCAAGAGCCTTAGAGAAAATCTAGAAATGGAGCTGATCACAGTAGTTCTGTTTCTGTTTCCCTGGAGAGTCACTACTAATGGAACAAGACGATGGAGCTCCTGATGAGGTTCAGACCACCGGCCTCCAATTTCAAACATAATGCATCGATGTGAAACGGGCTCGACACTTTTATATAAGAGCAATAGTCACCTCCTCGTGCCGAGGAGGGGACTAGTCCCCTCGCTCTCACAAAACCTTTGAACTATGGTTAAAAAATTAACAACCTCCTGTGGTTAATATTTTTAAAAATATTTTTTACTAAAAACTAAGGGTAGATGTGTGAACCTTAGGAGTGACTGAATCTTAACCACAGTTAATGGAAGTAAAAAGGGGACACGCGGCCCCAAAAATAGGGGATGAGATGATAAGTCACCTCCCTTTCCGAGGAGGTGAGTATTTTCCTTATATAAAATCATAGGGGAATGGAAAAAACGGACTGCGTGGTCAGCTATCTCATTGGTCCACACCCTCCTTTTGAACACCTACTAATTGTGGTTAAGATTTACTCACCCCTAGGTTCAACCATCCGACCTTGGGTTTTAGAAAATAAAATAAATAAATAATAATATTAATAATAATTTAGTTAAACTTAACTATGGCTAAAAATGGATTAAAAGGGACACTGCCAACTAGGAAGAGAACCTTGCGGCTCCCTTCTCATGACTCAAAAATTACCTTTTTTAAAAAAAGGCACAGGATTCTCTAAAGTTCAACTCGAGAGAATCTCTCTGTTTTGAACCCTAGAGGTCGCCACGTGTCTCCTTTGACACCCCTTAACCATGGGTAAGGATCACCCACCCCTACGGTTCACTCACCCATCCTTGGTTTTTTAAAAAAAGTATTAATTCTTTTTTTTAAAATTAGAAAAACTGTATTTAGAGTTTTTTTAATATTAAAAAAAGTTTTTAATTTTAAAAAGATAATTAATATTTTAAAAAAAAAAAACCAAGGATGGATGGATGGGTGAACCCTAGGGGTGGGTGAACCTTACCCATGGTTAAGGGTGCCAAAGGAGACACGTGGGGACCTCCAGGGGTTCAAACCGGGTCGAGTTGAACTCGAGAGGAGCCGGAGCCTTAAAAAAAAACAAAAAACAAATAGTAAACGTACTATCTGAATTCGTCCTACAGGATACCTATTGGGATAATTATCAGCAAAGCGAAGGTTGGTAATCACGATATCTCTCTAGACCTGTTGAGTAATGGTGGAATTTGACGGGAAAAGATAGTTGTCACCAAATGCTGGGCAACAAATTTGACTGATGCAAATATTTCTTGAAAAATAGTTAAGTTACCGTTGGTTCCCATTTTGTAATGGAATGGCCGGTTCTCATTGGCCCATGCCCCAATTTTAAATACTCGTCTATTGTGATTAAGAATCACTTGCTTTTAGGGTTAAACAATTCAATCATGATTTTTCAAAAACAAAATAATTAAGAATCTTTAGTTTTAATTTAGTTAAGTTTAACTAAGGTTAAAAGAGTGTTAAAAGGTGCACAAGAACCCAGGGTAAGATATGAAACGGACTCACAGGTCCACTATGCTCTATTATTATTTTATTTTTTTTGGCGAGAGACTTGAACCAAGTCGTGTACCGTTATATTCGCCGGTCCTGTTGCATGTCTACCCAATACTCAGGTCTCGCACGGGACAATGATGAAGTGCCTCGATGTTGGAAACAATTAAAGTTAACTATGATGGTCGGAGCAGACTCGGATCAACCATTTATCATTTATTGCAGTGGCTTGGGGATAATTGTGAAAAAAATATTCCGACCTATGGTCATTCTGTTCATCATGGTCACTCTGGCAGTCCAGAGCCAAGATTTTCTTGTAGGCGCCTGCAAACGATGATTGATTGATAATGTTAGATACTGTTAATACATTTTGTGGAGAGTAATTAGATGAGTACGAAATATTTTATGTCCAGGGGTAGTGTGTTGTGGTTTGGGGATGTAACATTGCAAAAAATATTCAAGGAAAAAATTCGTAGGCCATCTCGTTCTTGCATTTCGTATATATCCCACATGTTTTTTCATAAGTTAGGGGGAACTTCCCCTTGCCCCTCATGACTATGTCATATTAAATAATTAGATAATATATTATATAAGATGTTTTTTTCATAGGTTTAGAGTAGTTGCTCTTGCATCGACTATGCCTTATTAAATATATTATAATATTTTTCAAAAGTTTAGGAGGCAACTGCCTCGTTGGCTCTGCTGATGCACTTAGGTATATTCTTGCTAAAGCTCAAGTGCCGCTTCTGAGAGCAAAATTAGCAGTCTCATCATCCCCAAGGGCAGAGCCAGGGGCAAGGGAGGGAATGTGCTCCCTCCTCCCTCAACTTTTGAAAGCAAACAATTTTGGGCATGGGGCAGTACTTCCTACTTTTGAAAAAAAAAATTTAGTTTAACAAGGCATAACCATAGGGGCATCGGGGCAATTGCCCCCTTGAAATTTAAAAACAATTATTTTTATAATATATTATTTAATTATTTAATACGGCATGATTATGAAAAAAGATGAGAAAATTGACAACTGTAAAATTATTTAATAGGGCATAATCATTAGACACGGGCCTGAACTTTTGAAAACAAAATATATGTTTTGTATTATGTTAATTAATTATCTAACATTCATAGCTATAGAATAGGGGTGTCAACGAGCCGAGCGGCATCCGAGCTGGGCACTACTCGAGCTCGGCTCGTTGGAATTTTACAGAGGCTCAAGCTCGGCTCGGCTCGTTCACAGATCATTGAGCTCGAGCTCGGCTCGGCTCGGCTCGATAATTTTTTTTTTTAATACATTGATAAGCATTAAATTCAATTAAAAAAAAATTAAAAAGACATTTTTTTCTTTGGGATGTCATGTGACTCACGTGAAAACCTGAATTAAAACTTAAACAAAAATAATTATGTTAATGTATACTATATAAATTTTACCAAAAAAATGTATACTAAATATATAATATAAATTTAATTTTTGAAGGGTATTATTATAAAATTAATCGAGCCGAGCCTAGCTAAGCTACCTATTGTTCAGGCTCGACTCGTTTATTTTTCGAGCTCACTTTTAAGGCTCGGCTCAGCTCAACGAGCCCAAAGTAAAAGCTCAAGCTCATTTTTTTTCGAGTCTTACTGAGCTGGCTCAGTTCATTGACACCCCTGCTATAGAGCAAAGGGACAACTATTGTTAACAAGGAGAAACAATCCCCATGTGATATATGGTATGGACGAAATGACCCATATACTTAGTCGCAAAAATAAATAAATTTGGGGCTATGCTGCCAAATTCCCATCCTAGACCCAATATATTTTGTTTTCGCATAATCATTGCTCATAAATTCATCAACACTAACACTTTTAATCAACCATTGCGTACTCCCTGGCTCCACCCATGCTCATCCCCATGGAATGCAGTTCAGCCGAACACAAACCAATACCCTGTCAAAGTGCACACTATCATGTCGGAACTCCCCATATTCCTCCCAACAACATCATCACATTCAGCCATGCTTTGCTCATCGTCAATCAAATCACCTGGCTCAATGGCTAGTAGAAAGAAAGTACGCAGAATGTTAGACCAATTGGGGGTTTAAAGTATGTTTGGGATGAGTTAGCACATGTAAATGCTCTAGAAATAATGCACGCTTTCCAGCAGCATAAGGATTCTTCTTCCTCCTAGTCAAGGTGTCAACGGCCCAGCCCGATTAATAAATAGGTCACGCTTGTTCAATTATTGATCGGTCCAGGCCGGGCCGGGCTCAAACCAGCCCACCTAAGGAAGAATAATAAGAATAAATATGGCTGTTTTAGGGTAATCGGGCCTGGCCAACTAGGCCAAACTCAGTTAGAACTTAAAAGACTAGTCTAAGGGGCCACCGGACCTAAGACTCTCAGCCCAAGCCCATTCAACTATGTACTCTAGACCCGGCCCACGGGCCAGTACAGCACAGCCCATTGACACCCTACTAGTTTATGAATGGAAGTCATTATTTTTTGTGTCTCAACTCTCAACATGAATTCTTATCTCATCATATTTTTTTTTTTTTTGGTATGGAGATATACGTTTAGGCCGCAACGCCGGGTTAGGTGTTAGTATCTGTTCGAATTAGTGGGCGGGTGGAGAGTATAAACGACTCTCACCCTCGAGGGAGTTGAACCCCGGACCTCCGCCCTAAAGCAGGGGATACACAACCATTGGGCCAAAGCTCTGGTGTGTTTATCTCATCATATTAGAATTTAAGAAAATCGTCTAAATTTGAATTTAGATTCTAATAAATAAAAGAGTTTAATTACAAACTCAACATGAATTCTTATCTCATCATATTAGAATTTAAGAAAATCTTCTAAATTTGAATTTAGATTCTAATAAATAAAAAAGTTTAATTACAAACGGAGCTCTATTCCTGATATATACGAAGATCTCCAAAATATGTTTTATTACAAAAGTAATTTGAAAATTATAAATATCTTTACTATTATAATACGAGAGGCAGGTGTAGCCTGATTTTTCTGAAATTCCTAAACTACCCTTTTATAAAACAAAATATTTTACTTTAATTCCCAAACTACCCCTTGCTCATCTATTTATTTAAGAATAGAATCATAGCCAATCGCGATTGAACTCGGGAGAGCTCAATCTTTACTATTATAATACGAGAGGTGGCGTAG
This sequence comes from Tetracentron sinense, assembly GCA_015143295.1. NCBI lineage: Eukaryota > Viridiplantae > Streptophyta > Magnoliopsida > Trochodendrales > Trochodendraceae > Tetracentron > Tetracentron sinense. Next base: position 24,937,279 of record CM026552.1, read on the forward strand.
CCTGATTTTTCTAAAACTCCCAAACTACCCTTATATAAAACAAAACTTTGATTTAACGTTTTACTTTAATTCCCAAACTATCCCTTGCTCATCTATCTATTTAAAGAATAGAATCATAGCCAATCGCAATTGAACTTGGGAGAGTTGAATCGCACTTGCGGGTTAACACGTATCCCTATTAATTGTGATTAACTCCTTCCCCTCGCTCTCACGTGCATCGCAAGTGCCACCCGCTAGTATATATAAAAATATTTTGATCATATAAATATTTTTATGTAATATTGTCAAGGCATATTTCTCTCGAACCAAATCCCCGGTTTGTGGTTAAAGTCTAAATAAAAATTAGCAATTCAAGTTGCAATTAAAGCGGGTCTGATCCCAAACTTAGAAATTAGGTTCTCCAATTGGTCAGGCGCCTTAGGCAACGTGGTCCCCTTTAACTCGCCACGTCTCTCCCCCTTCTAAAACCTTAAACTGTGGTTAAGTTTCACTCACCCAAGGGTTAAACCATTTAACCTTAGTTTTTAGAAAGAAAAAATTAAATTTTTTAACACCCTTTAACTGTGGTTCTTCTCTTTTTAACATCCTTTAACTATGGTTAAGTTTCACCCACCTTATCGTTAAGCTTGGTTTTTCTTTTTTAAAAAAAAATACTTTTTCTAACACATTGGGTTAGTGAATCTTAACCATAGTTAAAAGTTCTCAAAAAGTTATTCCTTTTTTCTAAATAGCAAGGTTAAATGATTTAACCTTAAAGGTAAGTAAAACTTACCTACAATGTTAGAAAGGGAGAGAGACGTGGCGAGTTAAAAAGGATAGTGTAATACTGAACTTACGCTCCAAAGAAACTCATAAGTCATATCAATAACCGACACCCATTATTGAAAAATCGGTTGGGCGCAACTTTTCCTACCTTTTCTGACAATAAAGGACCCAAAGTCTTTCAAAGGTCATTTAGCTAAAATGAAACTCTTTTTTTTTTTTTTTTTTTGGAACTCGTGTCCCAACTATTTGGGTCACGACTAATCTCCTACAGTGTGACGTGAACCCGCAACCCGCCACACCGGATAAGTCCAAGCAAACCTGTGCAGGGTTGGTCCCAAAAACAGAGTAAGAAAATGGAACCCAGGACTTCCCCCTTGAAAAGGCCCATGAACTACTAATCCACCATATAAATAGAATGCTTTTCTCTTTTTTTTTTTTTTTTTTTGTTGTGCGGGGGGGAGGATGATTAGGCAGTACGAAATGTTATAGGTTTAGTGGGGTGCAGGGGGTTCTAACAAAGTTCGTGGGCTATCTCGTCTCTACATTCTGTATATATTCTATAGGTATTGATTTTCCTTATTTAAGGAGCAGTTGTCTCTTTTTCCATGACTATGCTTATTAAATATCTAAATGATATATTATAAAGAATTTTTTAAAATCAAAAATTCAAAATCCCTCTTTGCCCATGGCTTTGCTCTCCCAAATAATTAAATAAACTAGTATATATATATATATATATATATATATATATATATTTTTCCAAGTTCACACCCCCTTGTCATGATCATTTTACAACGTACATAGCATAGCAATACTGGATTAGTTTATACTGCAGATATGATAATGCTATCAATGTATTAATAGTATACATTTTTAACAAACAAAGAGTTATTTCAATTATTTTTTGTCGAAGCCCATTTTTATTAAAATAAATGGTGGTAATAGGTTTTGAATTGCTAGATATTTTAGTAGAGCCCATGAAGAGTAACGTAATACATGTGGTTAATTTATATTGTGAAACATACATCTAACCGCAACATGGGCAACATGGATTTTAATTACATATCAAGGGAAAAAAATTATAATTTTTTTTCGATAATTTGTATATATACTTTGCAGTATTTTAATTTTATTTTAAAAACAAGACAAACACAAGCCTTGCGTGTGCACAGCTTAATATTCTTAAAAGAATAATTTTATTAAGATTTATTATTTTATTAGAAACATGTACCTAATTTTATTTGTGTGGGGTTTTTGAGTGTAGTTACCACCAAGAAGTAAAAAAATTCAAGGAAAATTCTTACAAGGAAATTGAGGTCCAAGTGATCTTGAATTAAGAAACTTTATGTGGAAGATTTTTTTTTAATTTTTTGGAAGGTTGTGGAAGGAATTATTGATTTAGTAGAATTAGGGTTGATAGGCCATGTCTACTCTAGGTCTTCAACCACTACAATTTTCATTTAAATATTGTTTTAATAGTATGAAAGCCTTCCATCAAGGCAAAAGGTAAAGTACTTGGTGGAAAATCAAGCCTAAACATCAATACATGTATCATACAACTTTTTTTTTTTTGGTGACACGCGGTTAGGCCGTAACCCGGGTTAGTAAGTTAGTATATGTTCTAAGTCATGGACCCGCAACCCCGGTTACTAGGTTAGTATCTGTTCTAAGTCATGGACGGGTGGAGATAACAACACACTAACACCCTCTCGGAAATGGAACCCGGACCACTAGAGTGGTGACTAGCACACAGTACTGATACTGATGGGACAATCAACGCTTCCCCAAATGTATCATACAACTCAAATGTATGCTTCTAACATTATTTTCTTCATTTTATCAATATATAAAATACCAAATAAGTGTGAAAATAATTGGATCAATCATCCACAGTTGGTATTCACAGCCACTCATGTTGAACTGATAAAACACCATGAAAATTGAAAACTGAAAATATGCTTGATTTCTAATCTATAAGAGAGGAAGAATGATGTAATAAATAAATAAAAATTTGCACACCCCACCCACCAAATGTGCTCCTGCTGCTTCTTCCCACCTTTGGGTTTTGATTTAGTCCCATAAAACAGTGACAGTGAAAAGAAAAAAAGAAATGGCCCATCAACACCATCATCATCATTGCTATCATTACTTCACTAGCCCACATACCAGTCTTAAATTCCAAAGTAGTCCATCTTTTACTCTCCTTTTTCCTTCCTCCACCTTTTTTTCTTACCTTTTGCACTGGCTCTTACCTGCACCTTCCAACTCCCCATTCCTCTTTTCTCAAGTTTTCTATTATTCCCTCCTCTCACTCTCTTCTTTTCTATATATATATATATAGAGAGAGAGAGAGAGAGAGAGAGAGAGCAAAAAACAAAGATATATAAGCTCTCCTTGTCAACAACACCATTTATGCTTGCTGCTCTTTTGTTTCAAACAAAGGAGAAAACCAGAGCTATATTAAAGAAGAACACAAGTTTAGAGATAGAGGAGGAAATTTTGAGAAATGGGTTTAAGGATTCTTCAGTCTCTCATGTTCATCATCTTGGGTCTTTTTCTCTCTTCAGGTATCTTACTTTGTCTTGTAGTTTTAAGTGTTTCCATTTGGATATTTGGTTTTCATTTCTAAGTCATGGTACTTACAGGTTCCTAGTTTAACTCTCTGGGTATCATTCTCTTGTAATGAGGTTGTGTTTTACAATGGGTTTCTTATTTTGAGCTTTAGTCTGGTTTTGAGTGTTTGTTCATGTGGGTATATGATTTTCTCTTTTCATTTCCAATCATGGCCATTGTTTTTTTTTTTTTTGGATAGTAAATCATGGCCATTGTTTCAAATTTAACTTTTTGGGTATTTCATGTTCTGTTTAGAATGAGGCTGTTATTATTGCAAATGGAGTTTATTATTTTTATGTCTTTAGATTTGAATTTGATTGGTTCTCCCTTGTGAGTATTTGGTTTCCATTTTTCTTTCTAAATCATGGACTTTGATGGTTTCAAATTTGACTCTTATGGATTTTCTGTTTGTGATGAGGTGGCTGTCATATCATGGGTTTCTTACTGTCCTCTATTTTGAATTTGGTTGTTTGTCCATACTGGTAACATGTTTTCTCCTTCCATTTATAAATCATGGATTTTGAGGATTTCAAATTTTACTCAATGTCTACCAAGAGAAGAAAAACAATTACTCTATGGGTGTCTTGATTCTTTTCGTTGTGATGAGCAATGTTTTCATAATTGGACCGGTCGAATCGATAGGGTACCGGTGACTAGTTGACCTTTTATTATTATTATTATTATTATTATTATATTGACCGTTCTTCCGATTTTATAACTGGTTCTTTGGTTGAATCAAGCAACCAGTTCTTCCGGTTTTTGGTTTTCAGGCCGGTTTTGAAAAAGGTCGGCTTTGGTGGTTTTGAGGATCGGTTGACTGGCTGATTCCCAGTTCAACCGGCTTGTTGGGCCCGGTTTACAAAACAATGGCGATGAGGCAGTTGTTTTCCCAAATGGGTTTACTTCTTGTAGTTCTTTTTCTTCCTCTCTTTCTCTCTTGATTTTTAGACTACCATGATGCCCTAAAGCCTAGGACAGTCGAAATCTTCAGGGGGGTGTCTGAAAATTCTAGGGGTTTATGCGTTACTGACATGAATTAAATTTGAATCAGTAAACGTCTAAAAATAACAAAATACAAGTTCTTGATTAGGATTCTTACTTTGGTTTTGGTTTAAAGTTCAGGTTCAAGTGTTACAACTAAGCCTTTGGTTGAAGCAATTAAGCACATCAAAGAACAGGATCATGAAGAAAAACAAATGCTATTTTCAGCTTCAAAGTCCTCCACCCCACTAGATATCACCACTCCAACAACAACAATTCCGGTGTTCAACCCGACGACTCCGACTATAACAACAACTCCTCTGCTCGATCCCATTTCAAACCCTGCAGCGCCAACATCCCCTGTATCATTAAGTGGGAGCTGGTGTGTCGTGAGCCGAACTGTTTCACAAATCACTTTGCAGATTGCTCTGGACTATGCTTGTGGGTATGGTGGTGCAGACTGTTCGGCAATTCAGCTAGGTGGAAGTTGTTACAACCCGAATTCAGTTCGCGACCATGCTTCCTATGCCTTCAATGATTACTACCGGAAGAACCCATTACCAACTAGCTGCAATTTTGGAGGAACAGCCATGGTTACCAACATCGACCCAAGTAAGTTATATATGTCCACAATACTGTAATCAGGGGCGGAGCCCTGGGCAAGGCACCTCTGAGCTTTTGATTTCTTTTTACTATCATTTATTTATTGTTTATCGGTAAGTATCCATTATATAAATATATCAAAAAAATACGGCAGTTTACAGAGATGTAAACTAACAAAGGAAAAAGTGGACTAATAACAGAAAAATAAGCCAAAAGCACATAATAAAGTAGAATATCGCCAGCCCTACCTGCATATGTATGTGAGTAAGGGACAACCTTGAACTTTTGAAATATATATATAATACCATGCAATTTAATTATTTAACAGGCATAGCTATGGAGCAAGGGAGTTGCCTCCTAAAGAAGAAAAACAATACTCGTAGGATATGTTTCGATAGATGAGATGGCCACAAACTTGGTCCTCAAAAGAGAAAAAGGGCCCTTTACCTCTTAGACCCAAAGTATTTCATACCCATCTACCATTCTCCACAAAACCCATATGCAATTACTAACATTTTCAATTTGACACGTGCTTGACCATGTATGTTAAGATTTCAAGCTAACTTTCAGATTGTTCCTTTTTTTTTTAATTGCAGGTTCTGGGACATGTCAGTATCCATCAACTAGGTATACCTTCCTCACAATCTCTAGTTTCATTTCTCCCTCCCTGCCTGTTAACAAAGCAAAATTTCTTACCAGTGTTTGCAATTACAGCACAAGTTCTTCGGTTTTAAACACAACCAACCCAACTGGATCAGCAGTTTACGGTTCAAGACCTACCGGATCCACCAACCCAGCAGCCTCCATGCCAACCTTGCCGCTTTTCTTCACTTCAACATGTCTCGTAGTGTCGCTTCTTGCTGTAAATCTTCACTAAAACAGATGGGTACAACAGTCACTACTTCATCTTGCATGGCAATTCACTCAATTACCCATGAATTACTTTGTTCTGCAACTTAAAAGGAGGCATCGTGGATTGACTACAGACAAATCCCTAGGCCTTTATACTCACAGAGAGGTCATTGTTATACTTGATCTATAATGGTATTCTGATGGATGACAAATGCCGGAGGAAAGTGGAGAAGAGCCAAATTATACTCAGGGTGGAACCAAAATTTTCTTGTAGGAGGGCAGGTGATGGTTGATTGAAAATGTTAGTAATTGTTGATTGATTTGTGGAGAATGATTAGGTGGGCACAACATATTTTGGGTCCAAGGAATAAGGGATTCAATGGCGTAACCTACATGTATTGTTTCTCCTTGTTTATAGGACAGCTGTCCCATGACTATGTTCTGTTAAATAATTAAATAACATAGTATAAAAGATATATTTTGATTTCAAAAGTTCACAGCCAGTTGACCCTCTTGCCCGAGTTTAGATGGGCAACAAAGCATGTTGTTACATTGTTGCCTGTTTGTGCCAAAAACAAGGCTGGATGATTGTTTGCTTTGTACTTGATCAAAACAGTCGTCTTTCTTCTTTGCAGTGTTGGAACAAAAATTTCCAGACAAGCCCATTTGGCTTTGAATCTGCTAGAAGAGAAACTGTGAAATCAACTGACTTGAGTTTGATAACAGTTATGGAATGAATAATCTATATATCAAACACGGCCTGGAACAGCCTAATATTGGCAGTTAACCTCATTTCTTGCCACAAGTTCAAACAATCTAACTGATAACCAAATGTCCCAAGTCATGGGAGAAGGCACAATATATATGAACAAGCATGTGTCTAGATTTGCAGTACTTCTAACAATGACCAAAATACTAGAAAGAAAAAACCTCAAAACACTCATCCACTGTCACGACCACTACACCCTTTAAGGTGTTCCAATTAATCTTACCATATATTTATCATTTTATCTTAGTATTTAACAACTTTGTGTAAGCCCTCCAAAACCAGCATGTCTCAATTTTTGGCATTCCATAAGCCAAAATAATCTTCCCATCAAACTTCTCCACCTTAAATATCATGTTTGAAGCATTCACAACCATCACAAACTAGAATCTCGCCTTGATACCAGTTTGTGTAGGAATATGTCATCATAGGTTCAAAAGTAAATACAGAAAAATATAGAGAGAGAGAAAGAGAGCACAAAACTACAAGACCAGATTTTTGTGATCCTTCATGAGTGACTAGCGAAGACAAACCAAGAGCTTTCAATATGTAGAGACTATAAATACAAGGATTTTCACTTACATACAAGGATTTCATTCTCTACAAGAGCAATTGGGATTACATCTGTGTCCACTCACTTTTCCAAGAGCCACCACTCTCTCCCAGAGGGCCACCTACTCTCACTTGGAGCTACTACTACTCCAAAGAGCCCTGCTCTCTCTCTCTCCCAGAGGACCACCTACTCTCTCTCTCTCTCTCTCTCTCTCTCCCTCTCTCTCGCGTAAGCCTACACCATATGCCTATTCATAGTCTCAAAACCAAGCCCTAAACCAATTAGAATTTCTCCTAATTATATATCCACAAGAAAAATCCCTAAAAAGGATAAACACATAAATAGAATTTGAATTCAAGATAAATTCCAAACATTATTCAATTGTTTCCTTTTTCTCTTTTATTTAGTATTTACTTCACAATTTTTTGAAATATTTCAAAGGCAGTGAGATGCTTTATTCAGTATGGAGAAGCCAAATGCACTACATATTATTTCTTACATAACTGTTGCAATAGTTTTAGGATGAAACAAGATAGAGATGAACTGGAAAGAAGAGACAAACAAGAGGGATGAGGCCGATAAAAAGAACAACCTAAACATTTGTCCCGAATAAAGTTATACAATTCAATTCCTTCCTCCAGAAAAATTAAAAGGAGAAAAAAATCTGCACAGAATTATCATTAGTAATTATATCATACATACCCGTCATTTCTAGCACCGTCCTTAATCTTCACATGACCTGCATATAAGGAATGAAAATTGGGCAGAGCTTTTATATGTATATATATATATATAGCACTATAATCCAAGTAGAAAGTAAACAGAAAAATACTCGAATTTGGCAGTAAATAAATAATCCAAAGCATCATTAGGAAAACTCAAATGCATTAACAATATTAAACTGAAAAAAACAAAGGGTAGAGCACTTATCAATATGGAGACCGAGGCACATGTTGAACACGTTGTCCTTAAGGTGATTAACGCCGCCACTATGGTGCTTACGGGTGTCTAGTACCCACCTCCGAGATTCAACAGTCTTATTCCGTCGGAAGCGAGGACTCACAATCCGGCGGTCACAGTGAACTCCACAGAAGCAAAATAAAACTCCAAACACAAAGAAGAGATGAAAAATATATAAATTTTGTAGAACTCTCTTGTTTTATCTTTCTAAGGAAGAGGATGACCTCTTTTATAGAAAAAGAATACCAAAAGGTAAGGGGAGTTAAATGCCCAAACGGTTAAGATAATTATTCTCCATAAATCCTATAACATTTGAATTTAAAAATAATGTTTCAAAACTTAAAAGTTTTTCTTTTCTTAAAGAGGAAATAAATAAGAGAATAAAGGAGAATCAAAATTTGTTTTAAACAAATTCTACAACATATATAATTATATATAGCAATGCCGCTTGAGAGGACTTGGGGGGGGGGGGTTTGGCGGACCCCTACCTGTTTATGATTTCTGATTTGATTCCAATGTTAAAAAGGATGTCATACCTAGCAATGATTGTCCAATGGCATCATCATTCTGAGGTAATGCAGCTCCTGACAGTCCCACTGCTCCATCAAACACAATGGAAATTGGGAACATAACTGGCCTCTATTGATCTGATACCATCACGTCATTCCAGCCCTTCTACCACCTTATTTTCCTGCTCTTTACCTTACATGGAAAAATGTTCATGCAGTTTGTAGATCACAGCAACACTAACACGCTACAACTCATAAAGAACACCACCAAGATTGCCTTAATAAGTTCATTGCTGGAATGAGAAAACACCAATAAAACCTACATCTCCCCACCGGCTTAGCTTCATGATATCCAACTCTTTACCTATGATAGCCTGGTCACCAATTTCTCCAACGAAACTCCACAAATCATCACCAATGCCATCTTCCTCTGCAATGTCCCAAGAAAGGTGGTTCAAACCCTTGAGAACTCTGGTTACTACCTATGAAATGTCCCAAGTGAGAGGGACAAAAAATCTTCTTCAGTCTTAAGAGTGGACCCAAGGAACACCTTTTGGACAGGACCCACAAAGGCTTTTTAGGCAAGAGGCTGCCCCCCAATGAATTTTTTGATCCACCTCCCCATCTCAATCAAGTCCAATAAATCCAAATCACAAACTTGGAACTTCTCATCTGGTTTCCATAGAAGTCATGCCATCTTTTGTGTTACACCGGGTCAATTTTGATACTGCTAACAATAATTCATAAATTAGCACCAAGCTTCTGGTGGATCCTTATGGAACTCTTTGGAATTTGCCGCTGTAAGCTACAAGTTTTGCCGAAGTCGGGACCTATCCCATAAACTGTCAGAAACTGATATGTAGTAAGCTGCCATGGCCTCTCCATGGAGGAACAAAGTGACCCTCCTGGGAAGGTTCAAGGGAGGCGATACATAGTTTATTCACTGTCATATTTGATGGGGGTCTAGCCATGAGATATCACTTGTACAAAAAGGTTCTCTCCCTTATCATCTCTCTTCTTCCTCACAAAGATCTCCCTCCTATTCGTCCATCAATTGCCCAATCATACCCCATTAAATCATTCATCGGAGACCACTCCTAAAATTCCACTGATCAATTGTTGATCACCTACTAGCAATGAGCCCCCCATGCCCCTGCCCCCAAACAATGCTCTACTCTCAAGTCAACAAGTCATTTGAAACTATCAAGAATTGCCTTGCTAATATTCAATGATTTACAGCAAAAATGAAATATGAAAGTCCCCTCACCAAAACAATAACAAAGACATTATTATTATGATACCAATTTATTTTCCAATAATTAAAATTTTCCAATAAAAGTTACTATTCTTACTATAACTCATTATTATTATAAAACTTGTTAAAGAGTCCTACCTCGTTTCTGAACTTGAACAATGGAACACTTGTGAAAGAAACAAACTAACTGAAAAGTGATAAGTGAGACATTGACCTCACTTCCAATAAGAGACCAATTAGTGTCCCAGGCAATGTTGTCAAAGTATAACTGAAACGCAAAATTGTTAAGGTGGTATATTTGAGATGAATCATAAATTGTAGGATTTGAACATATTGCCTTCCAAAATTTAGACAGCAACGTGAAACATCTAAAATAAGATAAAATATTTCCAAATCTCCCTCATCCATCTTCTAACACAATATTTTGTTCATTTAAACATGGAAAAATTACACATCATTCAAGAAGGTCAGGCTTATTCATATGAAAACCAAGCATCTAATTAATTATCATCAACTTAACCTGCTTCTAAACTAAGCAATCACTCTATTTTTTTTTCCACTTTTGCCACCATTTCTCGTTAGGAAACAGCTGGTATGCAAAAAAAAGGTGGAATAAAAATAGTGTTCATTGTTTCACTCAAAATTGTGACACTAGTTTTCAGCTTGAAATTGTAGGACTTTATAGGATTTAACTCGCAAATCATAGTTTTACAACAACGGTCCCAAGTTTCAATGATTCCATAGCACGAGAAACATCCATGTTTTAACTCATCTTTCATATAAGGTTCTTGTGAGAGCTGAAGTGGTTGGAAATTATGATTGCAAACTGGAACTTGTATTAGATGCTTGACTGATAACTATAAACGAAAACCAAAGTCCATAACGATTTTTATTTCACTGTAAATCATTCATACATACACCTGCATGAAAATAACTGCATCTTTATCCGCACAGTAAAAAAAAATGGACATTCTACTTAAGACACAAGATGTAGATACAACCCTTCACAGGGACTTTTTGAAAAGAGGACAAAATAGGACAGGTAATACGAATAGCTAACTCAAAAACAAGACTAACAATGCTTATTGTATAATTAATGATCTTATACTCTTGAGGGATGAAAGTTGAGCATATGGATGGGAATCTGACTCTTGAAAACAGAAAGGGGGACAATGGAGCGTCAAATTTGAACTTATGCTGTGTAAATGGGGGGTGCTACTTCTTATTATTGAATCTCTTGGCAATGATAGGACGGACATCATCAGCGTCAACCAGGGTCTCTAGGAAGGGAAGTAATGATATTAGTGCACGGTCTGATGGGTCATCAAACCAACTCTTAATAGGAATCCCATTATTCACTTGCAACTGGAAAACCTGAAATCAACGAGAGAACAAGGATACAATAATCAGGATCTCAGGATCTATTCTATTAAAGAAACGGTTATGTATATTATTATAGTATTAACCTAACCGGTGAGACAATTTTCTATATTTTACTTCCTACAGTATGGATTCCATGTAAAGCAGGATGCAACTCGATACGAAATGGCAGAGAAATACTGTCGTACAGTCTATTATGTTACGAGTTGATGAAATGTAATGAAACAAAATCCTTGACAAATTCATACTTTTAAAACAGTTGGGATAAGGCTCTGATGATGATGAATTTTCAATTGTACAATATGGAGTGGTCTAAATTAATCTAATATCTGATGTGATAGCCCAACATTTCCGGTTCTTACATATTATGTCTTTCTTTACGAAAGCATAACAAGGGATGATGATTGTTGTGAGTGGTGACCATTATATTAAAAAAAAAAAAACAGAAAAGGTCCCAAAAAAGATATGCTAACCAAGGGAAGAGGAACCATCAAACTAAATGGGTAAGGAGACTAGCACCTGTGGAGAATTATCAATTATGGCGACTTTTGCTAGATCGACTCCTAAAACTGTAAGGTCTTTCGTGTAGCTACCATCTGAAAAAATGCATGATTCACGAGAAGCGCATTGAGAAATAAACTTTTTATCTGGATCCAGTATATTCAACAGTTGTTCAGCATAGGTTCTTTGACTGGCTGTGAAAACAGTGACGTCAAACATCTCTGCAACTTTCTCCAAGAATCTATGGAGGTACGGCCTCTGTCGTACATATACGGTGTGCTCTTTCATATTGAAAAAAACCGGGAAGCTGAAGTCTGCATCATCACAGTGTTCCAGTGTAGAGTGGACGAGAGTTTCTGAAGAGATGCAAACCAATATGACTAAACTTCAACATCATTAACCAAAAATGCTCAAAATGAAGGCAAAACAAAACAGGTTGTGATGGTAGTTCCCCAAGCTACCTTTATTATGTGGTCTCACAGGTTTCAAGACCACGAATCCTGCAATCAACTGTATTTGAGCTATGTGACAATAGCAATACAGTTTTGGTTGCTTACTTTGACACAGTTGAAATACTGGATTGCAGGATTCAAGGTGTTGAAACACTTGAGACCATTTACTATGTTATCATGCAACCTTTTGGATGTTTTTCCCTAAACACAACTGGATTTGATAAATGATTATGGAACCTAGTTCAATTCATTTTGCACCAACCAAAAGGATCAAGAAAATAAAAATTCATCCCTAAGGATATCAAAAAATAGAAGGTATCAATACTTGGATATTAGTCAGAATAATTGATCTTTAAGGATACAAAAGGGGAAATCAGAATACATATTACTTATAATATGACAAGCAGTAGATATAAATGAAGATAGTGTAATATAAGATCGTAAGGAAACAAGTACAAAGAACTCAATTTTCTTACCATCCAAATCAAGTACGAGGGTTATATGCTTCCTTTTCTGAGTTTCCTTTGGCAATAATATCTGCTGAAAATTTGGTACCGCATCTGATTGGTCTGGTAAATTTCTGAAAAACAATTGTGGATCAAAGCAATCTGCTTCATCCAAGTCAATAGAGTGAGCGTTAAAGTCAGGTTCCTGGTTGCAGGATTCCATCTTATGGACTGCAAGATATAAGCATGATTCATCTGGCTTCATCATGGCTTCATCATATGATTCAACATTTGTACTGATTATTTCCACAGTTTCCTCAAGGAAAGGCAGTGTCATGTATCTCTCAGCCATATCAAACATCATATTCGGCTCAGCAAATTCATAATCAGGAAAAGGGCTGGTCTCTGTAATATCATCAAGTCCTGTATATTCATCAAAGGGTAAAACAGCAATACTCATATCAGATATGAAAGAATCGGATACGTTGCAAGTCTGATAATTGCTTGAACTACTCCTGCCATCATCACCGTCATCAACTGTCAAATGTGGCACATCAGGATCATTGTCACTCCCAACTGTAGAATGAGGAATAGGTAAGCATATTATATACATATTGTTGTGTACATCAGTAATTGAAGTTGATTCCACTGACTAGCTCCCTTCTATCGATTCTAAGGGCCTACCCACTGGATAGAACTTAGAAGACATCGAATGGAGCTGAAGATGTGGGCAAAGAATAAAAGGGAAGTGGAAAAATCATCAAAAAGAAAAAGAATCACCATCTTTTAGTAAATTTACAGGAAAACTATGAAGATTGATGTTGTAGTGCATGTCCCCATACGAAGAAAACATAAACAGGAAAAGTAAAGTTAAAACAAGAATTTGGATATAAATAGAATGTGTTCCTATGCATGCATAAAATAGTAAAACTGATGCATACTGGCAATGGAAATCATGTCCAAACTTAATGGAAGGTCATAGTCTCACTGAAATCAAGCACTGTACAATATCTCAAACAATTTAAATAATGTAGTAAAAGTCTGTCATTACCAAACATTTGCAGGGCTACCGGGTGGTTTCTAATCAAACAGGCGTCCATTTAGATACGTAAAAGAAATCATGTTGCAAGACTTTTGGTTGTCATGTTTGGCGAGAAGTCTGTCATCAAGTTCCCATTATTTACTGAATATTCTTTTTTCCTTCTCTGTGTCCACCACTTTGTAAATCTTAATCCATATTAATGCAATCCTCCATTACTGATCATAAGAAAAAATGATAATGTATCCATTCCCTAAATGACTACTGACCTTAAACCTATTCTACAGAAAAGTAAAGGCACATATACTGCCAGGTCAGTGTTAGAGACAAAGTATAGGCAAAATGTAGCATGTCGAGCAAACTTATAGCTTAGATCAAGTTGTTAAATATTTAAATTTTGAACATGGATAAAGTCATAGATCTTGGCAACCCGAAGTCTCTTAAATCTTGATGCAGATCTGATCCCATCTAAATGCCTTAACATTAGGAGCATGTAAAATGCACCAAAATAAATGCTTATGGAATATGTTCACCATTGTGTCAAAATATGTCGAAACCATTAGGTAACGAAGTCGTTACGCAATAGTTTCGGAAGACCACAGTACGTTACATAGCATGATACGAAATTATAAGAACAGTTTATGTTTATTATCTAGGCCCTTTTTTTGTATTTGTCATCCGTTTATGTTCATATACATCAATCCCACCTTAGGAAGAGCGCATGAATAGTTTATGTTTATTGTCTTGTCAAATGGGCTTTTCTCAATTGTTAGTGTGATCCTTTTTCCCTTTTCACCCCTTCCTGGTAGAGGATAATTTATGATAATACCCAAGGCTATGTACATTTCACAGAAAGACATAATGAGATGCCCAGTTTTAGATATAAACCAAGTTTCTTCACAATATACACTATAACAATTTCCTATGCAAGGATAGTGAGAGATATGGAGATTTATTAACTCAAGCAGACTGATAGTGTTCAGCCAAAAAGACTTCGGGTGGTACCAGCATAGTTGTGAATATTTGGTTCACAGTGAACTTCATTGGATTCCAGATGTGGTGAAAAGATCGTTTCCAAGTATGATGAGCATGTGGCTGGTAGGAACTCCTGCAAGCCAACAAACCACTGCTACCACATCAATTAATTAGAGGACCATAATGACAGTATTCGAGGTATACTAGGAACAATGAAAATACCTTAAGCAAGTAAATCATGTAAAGAGGGAAATTATGGAAAAAAATGGAAAGCAAAGTATAGCTCTTCATGCATATATTTTGTTTTTTGTAATCTGTCAATTCGGAATAACTCTTTTCATTCTTTTTTATGGCCGTTATGACAGAAGGTAGCCTGTTCAGAAGCAGCAGGCTTTGATTCCAACTAGAAGACAGGAGGTTCACTGCCATGTGTAAAGCCGATGTGGCCAATCCAGACCATCCATTTGACGGGACCTTTTGGCCAATGGAATGATCGCCCATCCACGTCATAGCCCTACTCTACTGTGTATTTCCTATGTGAGTGGAAGCGATTGACTTTTTTTTCATAGCAAATAGCGAGGAAAGAGTTCTATTTTTGCCCATCATGAAGGTCCCTTGGGCTACAACTTGCAACTTGACTAGTGGATCAGTGGATGAGTGGCGGAACACGTGGACCCCTTTGGTCACACAACCAAAGTTACCACTTACCATGTGTAAGAACCCTGTTGCAACAGGATCCAGAGACTGTTGCATCTAAACGAGCTACCCAAACTCTTTCAGAATATGTCCAAGTGAAAGGAAGTGTTAGTATGCTTTATTCACAAAATTTAAGGGCAGATTTCCCTGCTTTTCACATGTTATGAGGTACCGGAGAAAACGAATCAGTTTTGCCCCGAGAACAAATAGTTAGTCAAATCACTCTGCATGAAATAGCAACAGCTATTCTGTATGGGTTAGACAATGCCTCGCTTGCTTGGGGCAAGGTACAAGTAGCCCATCAACATCAAAATTGATATGCACCTCAGTTTCATGGTTATTTTCTGTTCATGTTGATCTTCAATTGACTGCAACTATTTTCCCAGGACCTGATGCTTCTTTCCATGGATTCCACCATGGATAGATATCCTACGCTGAGTTCGTTAAGAACGTTTGGAGAGGAACACAAGGTTGATACCATGGATTCTTTTAAATAATCAAGGTTTGAGACGCAACAGCAGGAAGGTGGGAAGAGAAGAAGGATTACAAGAGATAAGAATGTAGAGAAAATCGAGTATGACGACAAACAAGCAACATGTAAAATTCGAAATCTTCATATTGTGTCCATGACTATGTATAGGGTATAACAACATATGAGGGTAACCAAAGATACCCTGTAGTCTGTAAGTTGGGTTTTTGATATTTCCAGAAACTCTAAATGATGAGTTCATATTGACTAGAAGCATATGAAAAGTGCACAACTATGAAATGAAGATTGATGAATCATCTTTTTGGGCTTTGAGATCCAGATGGCTAGAACACGCTAAATGATTAAGACAAGATAATGATAGTAGAGAAACTGCAAGGCTCCGCCACTAGATTAACATATTTAATCTTGTTAAATCTTGCGAGCAAGAACCATGTGAACTTGAAGAGACGTGATCACAAAGTAGGAAAGAATTTTCCCTGGCTCCTCCATAAAACTCTGGGGCACATACAGAACAGTCACCCTTTACGTATGTAAGGGTAAATAACACCAATTTTATGTGGCAACAACTTAGTCTGCAACAGTGATCCTCAATGCAAATGCTCAACTTTAAAACCTCTTTAGTGCATGGATATTACTGTTAGGCATTGAAAATAATCATAAAATGTGGCTCTTAAATTATTAAAAAATATGTATGATATAATTATCACTTGGAGCATTCTGCATGTTCCCATGGGTGGCCTTAATGAAGATGTTTTTAAAAGGTTCAACACAGCTGAATTTCCCCCCAACAAAATAGTGGTGGCAATTGGCATACGTAACAGGTGACTTAAGACCATTGTAACAAAGTTATTCAATTTTTCGAAAGAGTCCTGAATAATTTGCAAATTTTGCAAGAAGTATTCATGACTTTTTGGAAAACTTGCGACTTTTTCAAAAAGTCATGAATCACAAATGAAACTCAAATTATTTACGATTTTTAGAAAAAGTTGCAAATAAATATCTAATATATGAAATATTTGTTTGTACTTTTCATAATTAGTGATCTTATTTTCTTTATCTTTCCCCTTTTTTTTGATTTTTACTGAATTTTGCCAATTTTTTTCTGAACTTTTCTCAAGTCGAATAATCCTGAACTTTGACTTGGTGACTAAGTGAACACGGTGAAAGTATCAAGATATTAGGATATAGCAGATATTGCGACATAAGGGATTATATCGAGATATCACAATATAATATGCTGTAGAGTCACTATAATTAAATCCGTACCATTCTTCCGACAAATGCAGAATCAACTAAAGATGATGCCCACTTTTGAAACTGAAGGGTTTCTCCATCCAGCAATTCTTGATGGTCAATAGCTTCATCATGCTTAATTTCCTGAGTAGATTCTTCAATGTTGGAAGAAACTATAGGAGGAAGTAGATGTGATTAAAAATAAGAAATTTCACATAACACATTATTCCCTTACAATTGAAGTCTAAAGAAGCTAACCGTTAAAACCAGATACACCACAGATATAATCTTGCAAGAAAAAAAGTGAAAGTTCATTAACCAATTCACTATTCTTTACTTCTTATAACATGTAAGTTGCTTACCATCCTGACAATTTTGAATAGCAGACTTAGCAGTATCCAACTCTGCTATTTGCTGACATACCCTGACTTGGGAGCATGAGTTCTTGGATATTTTACTTGACTTCCGACAGATGTGGAGACCATTTCCTTCTCTCAAACAACCCGTGCTTAATTTGGTCTTCATTTTTAGTGCTGGCATTTGACCTATCCTGGTGATATCTACCACGATCTTAATTCAAGAACCTTAATAGAGAAAGAACAGCTCTGCACAGAGTTCAATCCAATCAGAAGTTGAAGGTATTTCATATAATCAAGATAAGAAGAAGCCATGGTATTGAAACAGCCAAAGATGTACTACTGCTA
This sequence comes from Tetracentron sinense, assembly GCA_015143295.1. Lineage (NCBI taxonomy): Eukaryota > Viridiplantae > Streptophyta > Magnoliopsida > Trochodendrales > Trochodendraceae > Tetracentron > Tetracentron sinense. The sequence continues at coordinate 24,955,052 of CM026552.1, forward strand.
TCAGAAAAGAATGAGAGTTACTTATATTAGTATTCAAGCTAAGTAAATTTTGACCAGTAATCGTAGTGTCGTTACTAAACGAGGAGCTTTAGTAAAAAAGGAAGTTTAAAAGGAGTCATTACAAACTATCCTAAAAGTGAAAGTGTAAATTGGTCAAGAATCTGAAGTTCATCCAAGGTAATATATTATATTTATAATGCATAAGAGAAAGGCAATGCTTTTATGCCGCTAGGAAAATTTGAGTGGTCCAGAAACTCAAGAGTAACATCCTATTTATATCAAGATTTTGCACACAGAGAGTGAACGATTTGATATTTGGATATCATGGAGGAATGATATTCTCATCCGGCAATATCCTAATGTTCCAAAAAAGGCAGCATGTCGCTGAGTTATTTCCCTCTTGAATTGTTCACCATTCTACCCATCCAAACATGAAAGAATGTTCTTGCTACAAACATCAAAGTATCAAACTGATTTGAGGCCAGCTATAGATTCCTCTTTTTGCTTCCTTTTTTCTACCACACTCACATTTGACCACTTTTCGAGAATAATATTCAACGGAAGAAGATCATGGAAACATGCAACTTCGATTCTCCAGGGTAACATATGGTATTTGTCCACAAAAAAGCCTCCTTTCCTGGCTTCCCCAGTTTGCATAATTAATATCAAAGAAGTTACATGCAAAGAACAGCACTGATATTTGTGCTTGAACTAAAAAGAAAATCCAGTAATTGCATGGATAACAAGCAACAGACAAGATGATAAAAACATCCACATATCCAATAAGCATTTAAAAAAAAAAAGGAAACATCAGTTGGGGTACTAGTCAAAATTGGAATGAAATCCCAAAATTTCAATATTTCATTAAAATTTTGAAAATTCAGCACATAACTTAGGCCTAAATAGGTCAAAAAAACATCAAAGTTTCCAAAGCCGCCATGGAAAAAATGAAAAATCCTAAAAATTTCAATAATGGTCCAACTGATTGTTAGCTAATATCATTAGTGGCCCAACTGATGTCAAAACATTTGCTAGTCTCATGATGAGAATTGTTCTATTCCAATGAGCATGATTTACAAGGAAAGGCTATCGTTCTTTGACGGTAGGAGCGGAAGATTAAATTTGTGACTAGTAGGAGTGGAAGATTAAATTCTTTTATCTCATAGCCCAGATCCAGGCTCTCGGCCAAACCCCCTCATGAGGCCATGTTACATAGGCCACCCCCATCCCGAGTGTGCCCTCAAGCTGTCCCACTTGAGCCTAGTGTGAAAAGCTCCTGCATCACCCCCGGTGAGGAGTTTCGAACACAAGACTTCCCACTTTGATGCAGGACATCTAACCAATACTCCCAAAAGCCACAACTAGTAGGAGAGGAAGATTAAATTCCTTTATCTCATAGCCCAAATCCAGGCTCTCGGCCGATCCCCGTTGTGGGGCCATGTTATACAGGCCACCCCCACCCCAAGTGTGCTCCCACTTCACGGAGGCTGCCCCACTCGAGCCCGGTGTGAAAATGCCTCTGCATTATTCTTCCTAAACTGATGGAATCTGGAGCATGTTTTCTACGCATGATGCATAAAAAAAGTTTTTATTTTACATTTTTATTGGTTTTCTTAAAGCAGATCAAACTTTTCTGGTTTCAAGGTTGTCAGGGATTGATGGAGCATCGTTAAGAAATCAAATGGATCTTGATTGTGGTGATTCATGGAATTAAAACATACATCAATTTGGGGTGCACTGGATCTATGTCAATAGGTGTATGCTACAACTCTTGGGATGCTGCAAAGCAGAAGGTTGAACTATTACAGTACATGTAAATCTAGTTGTTGGATGGTTTCAATAGCTGATGTGTATGCCTTTTAAGGTTCCATATAAATATTCTAGTAGTTCAATAGGCTGAACACCGAGTACAAGGCTATCATGGTACAAGTTTTATGAGATGAGGCCCTTCCCTCAACTCATAGATTCCTATTTTAAAAGGGATGAACAGAGAAGAAGCCTTGCAGTGCAGCAAGCTAATACAGTGCCAGAGAATCAGCTTTGGTTGTTGAGAAAGAGGACAAAGTGTAAGAGTAGGCTGAGGAGAGGCTGTAGTGGACTTGGTGTAAGTGAAAAGAACAGTTAGTGTTCTTTCTATAATAGACACAATCATCATCAGGAGACACTGATAATTTGGTATCATCATGGCCATTCATCTGCCCCAGTGCTCATGTTGCTGCTACAAACATTACCGGAGAGTTGAGTGAAGCAGATGACCCTTCTATGCACTACACTTTAACTTCTCATCTTTGCCGATAGTTTGGTCTAAGTTCATAAACAGCAATAGTTAGTTGCAAGATGAAGAAGCAAAGGCAAGAGGGATTTAAGAGTCAGAGGGAGGGATTTAAGAGTCTGATTGATGAAGCACATCAATGCCTTATCCTAAAATGCTTGAGGTCGGCAACATCAATCCTATTATGTCATTTTGCTTTGAAGGTCATAACTTCAGTTAAATCATGTATTATCAAATCTTTCATCACTATCTATATCCGCTTCATTTTTTACCTTTCCTCGCTCTGTTAGAGCCTTTAACTTGAGCTAATTCACTCCTCACTATGTCCATTTGTGGCCTTTGTTGAACGTGTCCAAATCATCTTTGTCGGTTCTCTCTTATTTTATCACCTATTAGAGTCACTCCAAGATTATCTCAAATGCATTAATTTTTTATCTTATATTTACTTTTCTTTTCACTCATCCTTTTCAACATCATCATCTCAAGTACACTAATTATGTTACATGTTTTTTTTTTTGGGTAACAGAGGGTGCCCCAAACCCTTCGAGGCAAGGACCAGTCCCTTCAGGTGTCCACACCGACCCACTCAGAATTTTCCCTACGGACACCATGGTTAGTTATGTTAAGGGACGTATTCTTCTCCAGTTGTAACCGGTTTTGCCAAAACCGGTTACAACCATGAGGTGGCCACATGTCTCTTCTTACACCTCTTAACTATGGTTAAGATTCACTCACCCCTAAGGTTCATCTACCTATTCTTGGTTCTTTATAAAAATAATAAATTTTTTTGTTAACTGTGGTTAAAATTTACCAACTCCTAAGGTTAATTTTTAAAAAATATTTTTTCTAATAACCAAAGAGAGATGGGTGAACCCTAAGGGTAGGTAAATCTTAACCACAGTTAAAGGGTGTAAAAAGGGACATGCGGTGACCACTGACCACAGGGTTGTAACCGGTTTTGCCCAAAACCGGTTACAACTGGAGAAGATCACCAGTCTTATGTTAAATGTTGATTCTGAGTAGCCCAATATTTTTGTTCCATAAAGCATAGCAAGCTTATTGATTTCTTATAAAATATGTCTTTTAGTTTGATCGTATATGTCCATCACATAGAATAGATTTCACTTTAGCCAGTCAACTCTAATTCTATGAGAAACATCCTCTTCAATCTCAGCATCTTATCAATAATTAAGCCGATATACCGAAATTGGTCGCTTTAGGATGTTATTGGTCATCTATCCTAACTACTACTTCCACTCTATTCGTGTTATTACTAAGTTGCATTCTATATACTTTATTTTGGTCTGATTTAATTTAAAACTCTTAGATTCCAAAGTATCCCTCTGTAATTTTTCAGTTCTGCATCTACCTCCTCTTTAGTTTCACCAATTAATACCACCGTTTGCAAAAAAATACACCAAGGGACCTCATCTTGAATTTGGGCCATCAATTCATCAATAATCAATGTAAGAATATAAGAACTAATGATTGACACCTGATGTAACCCAATTGCAACTTGGAATACATTTGTCCAGCCGCCAATTACTCTCACGATAGTTATATGTCCTTAATGGTATTAATATATTTTCTCTAAACTCTTTTCTTCCCCAGCACCCACAAAATTAATTCTCTAGTAGCCTCTAGCCTTGAGTTCCCGTCTATCTATTTGTATGTCATCCCTTGCAATTCAATGGGGACAAGGTCTTAGGATCGGGTCCGTTTTCTAGTGTTAGCCAGGTGCTCCACATGGGGGGGGGGGGGGGGGGGGGGCTTGCTCCACGATGTTGTGTTAATGTAGTCTGTTTCTTTCCGCTTCTTCTGTTTTTCCTTCTCTTGGTTGACTATTGGTGAACCTTGCGTTGTTTACTTTCTTCCGCTTCTATATATATATATATATCTATATTTGCATATTTTTTACCGATTAAAAAAAAACTATCTTCTTACTTGGACCATTGATGGAGAAGTTTAGAGCTAAGAAGAAAGATAAAAGATAGCCTCAATAGTAGACCTCTGCGGCATGTATCCAAATTGGTTTTCTAAAACCATATCTACTTGTCTTAATCTTTGTTCTATCACTCTCTCTCTCCCATAATTTCACAGCTCATGAGTTTAATCCTGTGATAAAAAAAATTATTGGTAAGGCATCATATATATATAAGGCAAAAGCAAATTGCAGAGGCTACTGAGGTTCACAAAGCAAATGGACCAAAAGAAGCAAAACTAAAGACACATATAAACATGAACCAAGAAAAAGATCAAGATGATAAAGCACTACTAAATATCACAACTCAAAAGTCACTCCTCGTCAAAATACCTCCTAATGGAACACCAATTTCGAAGTAGCTAATGAGATCTCAAGTAGACTTTATCATCTGAGGAAGCCATACCATCAAAAACTCTCCTGTTAGGTTCAAGCCAAATAGACCATCCAATTTCCCCCAGTGAACAGCAATCCTAGATAAAATCACGACTGGATCACCTCTACAAAAGAGGTTGGAGTCTTCTGAACCATTATTATTTGTGCTTGGTAGAGAAAGAATTTGTTCATCATCTGCTCTAGCATTGTTCCTTTGCAAGGAGCCTCTGGTATTATTTTCTTTCCCAAATTGGTGTTGCTTGGATCTTTCCTTGCTCCTTTCAAGGTTTTTTATCTTGTTGGTAGTCAGTATCTCTATGTAACCCCGTGAACCTTTTATGAGCCCTCCTTCCAGGAGCAATATTGTGGGCTCTCTGGAATGAGAGGAACATGCGTTTATTTTAGGATTATTCATAACAGTAGAGAAATTGTGTGCTTGTATGTGCACTATGTTACTAGAGTGGGATTCCATAAAAAATATTCTTGCGGAATTAGGGATTGATGAGCTCATTTTTTTTTTGTATGGGCAGGGTTTTGATAAATTGTATTTATCTTAGTTAGCTCTTTACTTGTATCCTTTTCTTCATCCGTGGTTCACTATTTGTGAATCTATTCATTTTTGTTGTTAATGAAATTGATTTTACCGATAAAAAAAATATAGCACACACCACGAACTTAGGATCCAGCCAAATCGATAGCCATCCTGATAAGGAATCTCACAAGGATCTAAGGAAGATCCAAACGATCTTGAGATGAAGAAGGAACTTGCTCCAGATGGCAGAAGCAGAAGCACTAATTATTAATTAAATAAGCATACTCACCAAGTTGGAGTTCGAGAACTATTCGTCTATGAAAAATGTCGGATTTTTTTCGCAAAACTCTAATAATTCAAAAAAAAAAAATCGGTAAAACATCGGGCTAGATGTAAAAAAAATTAAATAAGATTACTAATTATTAATTATAAACAAACATATTCCATTTATTAGATATTTATTCGTGACATTTTCAAAAAGCCATGAATAATTCATGTTTAATTCCTTAAATTCACAATTTTTCGAAAAAAATCGTGATTTTTTCAAAAGGTCATGATTTTTTTCAAAAAGTCGTGAATAGATCGGGAATTAATCATTCGACGAAAAAGTCACGTATTATTCGAAATGTTTTGAAAAAAATCAGAGAACTTTGTTACTATGTGTGAAGGTAATTTGGTCGCTTCTTCCTTGAGCCATAGCATGGTCAATTTAGAAAGAGATGAACAAAAGAGTGTTTGAGAACTTCCTCTCTCAGCCCTCCAACATTTGCTCACTTATAAAACAGCTCATCATGGACTAGAGCTCGGTTAAGCAAACAGGTGAGGACATGACTGAAGTGATCGGTTGAGTTTTGGTACCTTGGAAATAATGGTGGGGAAGTGTTAGTGAAAAGGGTTTGTATCGACTATCGATTATTGTATTCTTATTTTTAGAGCTTACGTACTTGTAAACGCCGTGTTGTTACTTTTAGCTTTACACCTTAGTACAGTTCTAATACAATATTTGATTACTGATAAAAAAATTTATAATACCTTCTAGGATCTGTCTCCCTCTCACAAACACCCCTAAGGAGAAGAAATCAAAGAGTCCATGACTAGAATGATATGGGAGGCTACAATTTTAGCAAGTACTGTGTACACACTCCCAAGTAGACTAATTTGACATAAGTTTTTTAGATCAGAGGCATCTTCCACCTTACGGATTAGGACAATAAAAGTACTATTTAGTACCACATCAATTTTACCTTGACAATAAATTATTTGATCACCTTTATGAATTCTGGACGCACAACAACTACAAACCATATCAAAGTGCTACCTCTCACTAGTGCAGATGATAAATTTGATAAATTTGCTGCACACAAGCAAACCATCTCAAATGGATATACTCCAATTTATCAACCCCTAGAGCTACCTACTCCTAAGTCCCTTATCTTGGTACAAGTTCTTGGATGGGCTCATTTTGGAATGTCTTTCACGGACCTTTACAATATATGATGCATATCCTAAAACCTGGTATAATTTTATAAATATGACCATGCAAAGTTTTTCCCTTCATCTACAAAAACTCGAGAAAATTAAACTCAAGTCATCCACAGCCACACATAGAAAAAAGAAAACCATAAAAATTAAAAATAAGCACAAGGTGTCTGGATAAGAAAATCACAATAAATCCAAGTCATCCAGGCGAAAGAAAATAAAATTTCACCAAATAAAATGTTTTTAAAAAAAAAACAAGAAATCCCAAATCAACCATGGTATCAACCAACGTATAGACAATCAAAAAATAAAAAATATATAAAAATAAAGAAAATTCACAAAACCCGAATCAACCATCACTGTCAAGTTGTAACTTAGTGATGAAAAACCCCAGAAACGGCATACCCCTCTTCATTACAAGACATATAATTGCAAACCCATATCACAGAGTCATCAAACTTCAAATTAAATCCCAAGAACCAAAATCAAGCAGCTATGTTTCTTCTAAATAGATAATCAATAATCATAGACGCATATCACAGAAACATAGAAATTCACAGAAATCAACAAAACACGAACTCAATAAACAACAAATTGGCTGTAAAAACTGTGTAAAACCTAGATGATTGGAGATGAGGCTTGTTTTGGATACTATTTAAGAGAAATTCTGTTCTACCAAAGAGGAAAAACAAGAATCACATGAATTATCAATCATATGCTTGTAGAAACAGTTAAAGAAGAGATTAAAGCTAAGAAAGATAACAAACGAGAAATCTCAGAAGAATCTTTACATACCTGTAGCAACCAACTAAGCCCCTCTCTCTCTATCTCTCTCTCTCTAACAAATGTCCAGTCAGGAAGACCTTGCAACTACTTACTGTAGAAGGTCTCGACAAAATCCTACGGACGGCTCTGATTCGATCTCCTATTATTAGTTCTAGCCGTTAGATATTAACACGTGGATTCTTTTATCCAGCTCAGGAGACGCGTCAACGCGTGCGGGATCGCGGAAAGAGATGAGCTTTGAAGTGGAAAAACTCCGAATTATCGTGGACTTGTTAGGGCCCATTAATTTTAATTATTGTGCTGAGTTAAGACTTGAGAGAATACGGGGAAGACTTGAATATTGTCAGGGAGTCCGGTTACAACACAGCCATGGTTAACACCCGTCTCTTGCGCCAGTGGTAGGGGGTGGACTCTTTATTGCCTAAGCTAACTACTAACCGTACTAACGTCGTTAAATGATATCCACAGGAAAAAAAAAAAAAAAAACTCGGCTTAATTCTAATTTTTTGAGTTAATATTTTTTTCTAATTTCTTACATTTTTCTTGCGTTTGGTGTGCAAGAAATATACTTTTATTTTCTTGCACTTTCTTAATAGTGACAAACTTTCTTTCAAAAACTTCTCCCATCTTTTGGGTGCTTTTGTTTGACAAAAAAGTGGGGTGAAAGGAAAGAAAAAATAATAATAATAAGAAAAGGCAAAAAAAAAACCCTTAAATTTTCTCGCAAAATAATTATCGAAAGTTGGATGAAGTTTTAGAGAGAGTTTGTCACTATTTAGAAAGTACAAGAAAATGAAAATGTGTTTCTTGTAAACCAAACACAAGAAAAATACACTTTTCTTTTTCTTTACCTCACTTTCTCGCCAAATGAATACACCCTTTTAATGGTTGTTTTGAAAGAAATTCTAAGTTTTTTTTCTTTCACCCATTTTCTTAACAAACGAACACACTCTAAGGATTAATGAATATTAACCACAATTAAGAGTATGAAAAGAGATATGCATGTGGGTTATATAACCGAGACTCTAAGTAGAGAATTTCATGTCTAGGGAATGGTTCTGGTTGGCGCTGCTAAAAGGGGCCATTGAAAAGTAGACACATTTTAAATTATTTGTGATGGTCATTGAAAAGTAGTCATGCGTCGTAATTATTTGGGATTTTATCGGTTGGATGTTAAAATGAGTCTCTCAAGAGAAATTTGACAAAAATTTATCTGATGATTTTATTTGGGATAAGTGAAATGAGAGAGAACAATTAGATTTTTTCATTTAAAAAAAAAAGAAGAGTAAGCATAGGGTCGTGATATAATGACTTAATTGCTATATGTATGGTAAGATGGGGCGCGGATCATTGACTTTTATGGTCCTAGGAACACTATCAATTTTCCTTATTACTCAGTTAGGTTGTGGTTGGATTAAGTGGCTGTTATTACATTGCCATTTAATGGAGACTATTGCCCATTATCAATTTTCCTTATCCAGGCTGCTTTTACGAAGGGTGATCCATCGATGAGTTGTTGTAAGCGAAATGAAAAAGGGAACTGATTTCGCGAGAGATGATCATGGGGAGTAAAACGAAGAGAGCACCGGAGAAAAGAAACCGGGGAAAGAACGAGAGATAAAATGATCCGTACTCTGTTATTTTTTATAAAAAAATTACAAACTCACAAGGAGGGGCGTAAAATATTTATGATCGATGCAGCTTCAACCGGCTCCAAAAGTATCCGGGTAAACTGACTATACGTATCAATTTGATAGAGAAAGTGAGTAAGTAAGGAACTAGGGCTAGCATTCCCATTTTCTTTTGGTTGCATTTGTTTGGAGGGAAAATAGCAGTATTGAAAAATGAGTTTATTTTTAAAAAGGAGTCAAACCATCTCCAGTGGTAACCGGATTTGGCAAATCCGGTTATCAACCCTAGAGGTCACCACATGTCTCCTTTGACACCCCTTAACGGTGGGTAAGGTTCACCCACCCCTAGGGTTCACCCACCTTTTTTTTTTTTTAATATTAATTCTTTTTTTAAAATTAAAAAACTGTTTTTAATATTAAAAAAAACTCTAAAATCAATTTTTTAATTTTTAAACTTAAAAAAAAAAAAACCAAAAATAGGTGGGTGAACCCTAGGGGCGGGTGAACCTTACCCATGATTAAGGGGTGTCAAAGGAGATACATGGCGACCTCTAGGGGTGATTGCCAAATCCGGTTATCATAGTAGAGGATTTGACTCCAAAAAATAATTCTTCAACACTACTTTTTGGTTTGATGGATATTTTCTCTCAAAAACAAGGAGAAATTACTTATTTATTATTTTTTCCTCTAAAGAAACATTGTGAGAAATACCAATGTAATTTTCAGAGCTTTCAAATAATTTTTTGAAATTGGAACTTTCTTAAGATTACACATTGGCCACAAGAATGAAATGCTATGACTAATTTCATCCAATACCTTTGGAATTATCCAAGCTCCTCCAAAATGGCCAGGTACATCAAAACTGGTATCAATGTGATCACATGTCATTGTAAAAGAAATTTGTACCATTTTAAAATAATGAAGACAATTCTCAAATGCCGGAAAATGGAAAAGATGTTGATCGACTAGTGTGCACTATTAAAGCCTGCTGATCAATCAAATGATCTCTATCCTATGTGATGTGATGATCCCATGTATAATTCCCATGAATTGGGTCACTTTGCTAATGATGATCATGCATCTCATTTAACAATGATTACCTATGTAAAAAAGTGTTGAGAGGGAGTGGCCATGATTTTCACTTATAATATGAGACGTACTAAAAACATAGGTTTGCCGACATGATGAAAGTGGCTCGTCCAACTTTGTTAACAATAATTGGATTTTTTTTGTATGCACTGGCTACTAAATTGATGTGCAACTCTCCATTATCTATGAGAATTAATGTAACTCAAAGAGCAGCATGGTGGAGTTGTTGCAAGTTGGAAGGCCTGGCTTCAAATTCTGCCTTTAAGTCAAGTATTGTTCTCTTATGTTATAAAGCCTTAAATTTATCATTCTTAACATTCGTGTTATTTATTAAATTCTATAGAAATATCTGTTTAATTTTAATCCAATTAAACATATAAAATTAATGTGAAACGTATGAATTTTAAGAACCAAATAAATCACTTAATTTAAGTTGTTGTTATAATTAAATTACATGAAATTGAAGTAAATCAGGGTTCGATTGATCGGAGCCATCAGGATCGATCGATCGGTCAAGACCAGAATGGACCGATCGATTGGAGCCATCAGACCGATCGATCAGCCAGGTACAATAGGGTCCGATCGATCGGCCCTAAGTCCCGATCGATCGAAGATCGCGTACGAAAATTCTGAAAAACATATTTTTTCGGTTTTTTGGTTTTCCCATGGTTCTAAATCCTATATAAAGACTATATTTCGTAAGTCAATGGTTGGAAAATTATTTTAAGAGTTTTGGAGATCTAGAAAAGGGAAAACGTAGGGTTTTCTAAGGACTTTCAACTAGAGAAGAAAAAAAACGATTAGAGATCGAGATCAAAGGCTATTCTCAAGCGATAGATCGTAGGGAAGCGATCAAGAGAGATAAATATGGATTCATTTCTACCAATATAATAATCTTTAATGTAAATAAGAGTGATACGATCAAGATCAGGAAGTGATTAAATCATAATTATTATTATGTAGATTCCTCATGTAAGATTCTTATGATTTCGGAAATGTTTTTCTATTATGATTTATTATGTATGACTCGACAAGGGGAAATAGATTATTTTGTGGATTATGTATGATTGAGAATAGAGAAAGGGATATTGTGGGATTGATGAAATGTTTGTGATAATGATGAAAATATGTGATGTTGTGGTAACATTAGAGTTTTAAGTTAAATCAAACATATAACATTTTATGTGAGATTAATGTATTTTGAGTGATTTAATTTCATAATTCTTATTATAAAAACCTTATTGAATACATTTTAATTTATCAACCATGATAAATATGAATTTTCTTATTTTGATGTATGAAGTATCATTTGCATGGATGGTAACTATTGGATTAAATCAAGTATGAAATTATGGTTGTGTGGTTTAGAAGTATTGTCATGGCAACAATTGCCGTTATGATGACTCTTCGAGAACCCTAAATTAATAATTTAAGGTGTGGTTTGATCGAGAGTTTATCATTGTTCACTTACGCTCATTCATGAATCGAATATACATAAACATGATTAAAAAAACAAAATCATAAGTACTATACAAGTACATAAGCATAACTGTATGATTGAGTTTTGTACTGCCTGAGTACCAACAAGCCTAACATCAAGGCAAACTAGCCGTATGCACCGGATAATGTGCAGATAAGTCGTATACATCAGACAATGTGTAAACAAGCCGTATACATCAGATAATGTGTAGACAAGCCATATGCATATGATAATGTGTAAACCATATGGTATCTCGGTAAGTAGGGTATATGTTAGTCTCTATCCAATATATAGGGTAGAGTTATCTTAAGTTATTGCATAATGTATGTTGTTGAATACATTCACGAACAAGATAGACAAGTAAGAAAGAGCAGTACAAGTGAACATGTATAAGAATTTATTAGAATTTATACTTCCGCACTCAGATTTATTTTTATGCTTACATGTATTATTAAATCATAATTTATGCTTTATATTGATGTTGTTATATTGCTAGTTAGAAGTTTATATACGCAGAGTAACTTGTTACTCAGCTAATGACTTTGTTGTCGGTAAGTTCTAAATTTGATATTTGTGCTCCAAGACCTTGGGAAGAGGAAGAATATGAAGATGAAAAAGATCCAGCAGGTGATTATCTCAATGGTGAAAGAAATCTGGATCGTTGGTTATTTTTTAGAGAATTAAATTATCAGTATTTAAATTTGGAGTTCATGACATTGAAATAGATTTAATTTTAGATTTATGGTTAAATTGGATTGATAGTTAAGAATCATAATAGATGATTCAAATTATTTATTATGTTCTAGTTTTAATTTGAAATGTTAGATTTGATAATGGTTAATTGAAGAAAAATTTCCAAATTTATATTTTAGAATGTCTTAAATGCTTTATGGCAGAATGTTATGATGGTTAAGTCACGTGTCAATGTCTCACTTTAACCTATGTGAGATTTTGGGATGCAATATACGTATGACTAATATTAATACTATTGCATGAATGAAAATGTGTTGGCCTAGAAGGAGAGTTTAGAGTCTTGGATTAATGAACAAAGTAGAGTTTTGCAAGTTCACTAGCTGGCCATTGAAGGTGAAGTAATAGTCAAATTTAATTTGTTAGAAGGATTTGCCATACCAAAAGCCCTTGGAGCACCAATATGAAAAGCTTGTCAATAGTGAAAGAAGGCCATCAGTTTTTCAAAGACTTAGGAGAAAGTCTAAAGATTAAAATGGGATGAAATTCTTGAAAATGCAACGTATACTTAATTAGGCCTGTTTTGGTTACACTTTTATTTTTAAAAACAAAAATTTTCAAATTTTTTGCATAAAACATATTTGGTTTTAAAAAAAAAAATGTTTTCTTTTTTTGCTTTTCAATAACAATTTTTTTTTACAAAACAAGATAACAAATTTTTTTTATTACCTCTGTTTTTAAAAATAGAAAATAAAAGTAGAAAACACAAAGTGTTCTGTACCACCACCAACTATCACCCACCACCACAACTAGGGGGCATAGCTAGATTATGTAGGAAGTTTGCCCCCTCAAAATTTTATAGTTTCTTTAACAATGATTAATCGAATGCATTCACATTTTGTCTCCCTTGACCCCATAGTTAAGCTTGGTTAAACTTAACCAACTTAAGGTTAATACTTTTTCCTAGAAACAAAAGTTCAATAGATGAACCGATGAACCCTAAGAGTGAGTGAATCTTAACCATAATTAGTGGGTTTCAAAAGGGATTCATGATAGCTAGTAGATTGTGCATCAGCTACCTAGCCAAATGCATAGTCTGCTATCTATATATATATTTTTTATGTATAATATAAAATGTTAAAAATATAGTTAATTTTATTTATATAATAGCTCTCCCAAAAAAATAATGTATCAGGGACTACGCCACCCCAGGTCAAATAATATTTCATGCACACTTGATCATTTTCCACAAAATTAATTAATTTTCTTAATGCATATACCCCCCCCCCCCCCCCCCCCCCCCCATTTACACCCCTGACCACAACTCACCACCACCATACCAAATGTGTTTTTCTATTTATTCTTTTTTTAAAGCAAGTAACGGTTAATAATGCTAAATAAAATTAAAAACAAAAAGTTGTTTCCAGTTTTTAAAAAGAGAAAATAAAAATAGAAAAACAATAGAGTATCCAAACGCAACCTTAGTAATTTTCTCATCCATTTCCTTTATATTTAGGGTACGTTCTTTTGTGGTAAAGCTTAGCACTTTGCACATCTTTTTGACTTTAAGTGACAGGTTTTGTAAGTCTCGTCATGGGATAATATTTTTGTTTCTTTTGACTTGAGTTCTCGGATATAACACAAATTATTATTTATTACCATCATGTGACTTCAAGTCCTTCCAATTTTTTTTTGTAAGACTTGAAACCCTCATGAAATATTGTAGGAATTACAATCCCAATAACTCATGATTAGTGAATTTTCATATCCAAAATTCGCAAGTGTATTTGTCCTCTACCTCTCAACCGCTAAATTTGAAATGTTTGCTTTTGTGCAACTTTTCTTTAATCTCTTGTAATTCTAATAGGACCAACTTGTTAGTTTTAGTTGTAACTATAAAGTTCTTAAATACATTTTTCAATGTTTTAGCGTAGACTGCACATTCTTTGACTTCCATGTACTAATAAGAGCAATTTGTATCCCTAATTGGTAATCACAAAGCATATTCCACTATGTAACTTCTGCTAAACCATAATTGTTTAGAGTTTCCTACTAGTTCTCAAATTTTTTTGGAATGAGGGTATCTGGACTTCTTAGGGCATGGACTAAGTTTCTCAGCCGTGCAAATCCCCTTATAATACACAATCACATACACAATCACTAAAGCTGAAATAAATCCTAAAGGATGGCCAACAAGAGAAAGGGACTCAAACTCAAGACCTCCGCTTTTTAAGGCATGGTCTTGGTCACTAGCCCATTAAGATGTATATGAGGACAGTCAAGTTCAAATGTTTTTTTAACCTGACCTTCCTCAAAGAGCAACCTCTGAACTAAAATAGTGGGCCATAAGGCCCACAATGTTTGGTAACGCGTCAACAATGAATTCTAGCCTTGACAAACACATTGACAAGTAATGCTACGTAGTAACTGGTGTGCAGAGATGTCATGTATTTAGTTTGAATTAGACTATAATATTGGGATTTCTTATTGCATTGAGAGTATTAAGGTGTCTAGTATGTTATTTAAGAGAGTGATTTTTTTTGGTTGAATAGTTAAAAACACACACTTATAGAGGCCAACACACACTCGGTTCGCATGAGGCCAAACCCAACTCATCTCACCAAAATAACCTATCTCTTGGTGAGTGAAAGAAACCTTATATGGACTCAAGGTTAGCAAGGGCTAACTGATCGAGGAGAGAATTCGTTTACCCTGCATGTGTGACTAGTGAAGAATATGATCTCTGATCTCCATTAACATAGCCCACGCTTAGTGAAACCACATATATAAAATCTTTACATTTTTTTGTGTATTTCATTGGTTTGTTTTGTCTTTATTTTTCACTAGTAATCACCCTAAATACTCTAAACACATCTACACATCATTTTATGTGTGTTTGATTGATTTGATCTGTCTTTATTTTCATTAGTAATCACCCTAATGTCCTAAACCGCAAAATACTGTGAAATGTTTTTGTATATTTTGAGGCTACTTGTGTAATCACTATGGATGCCATGTGTGGTTCAGATTGTTATAAGCACTTAATGGGGACATAATCACCTATGTCTGGATGATGTTCTGATAATAGCATTTGATTTAATTCATCATGAACACTTATGTAATAATCGATTAATTATGAAAAAAGTCAGTAATTCCATAATCTCATTAGGGGTGATTATTGTGTAGTATAACAATTTTATGATCTTTAAGACTGAAAATTATTACAAGCACCCAAATTTGCAGCCAACAAAGCCTACAAGATCCCATAAGCTTGAAAGATAGATTTAAAAAACATGATTAAAATATTTTACTTAAAAATATTAGATAATCGCTTATCAACATACTAACATAGTGCCACCAAATAGAATTATAGAGTCAACGCTTTTTTAAGCTGACTCATTTAACTACGGTTAGTGATTAGAAAAATAGTTAGTAGTTAGCTTGGGAGATTGGAGTTCTTGCGGACTCGTCACCCTAGGGGATTAGATCTCCGGACCTCCCTCAACGCTTATTGACATCCCATAGGGCTTATTGACAACAACGCTTATTCTTTTGGCAATTGAGTTGAGGACTCGCATTCCTCAAAAACTAGACGGTGGACGGTAAAGAAAGAGGAAAGGGTCCCACAAGGCCCACAACTTATACCATACCTTTGAGTGTGCGTGTATCATGCAGAGAAGAAAATACAAAGATTGTTTTGATCTTCGAAGTCGAAGTCAGAAGGGAGTGATGGAGAAGCCGAAGAGGAAGCAAGTGCTTCTCTTCCACTGCGTGGAGTCCGAGGATCTTGCTCGAAAAGTTGCTGCCCAATCCGACTCTATTCAGCTCCAGTCCATTAATTGGAGGTTTCGTTTTTCTTTCCCCATCTTTCAATCCCTCTTTAATTAGCTACTTCTTTATATTTTTTTGAACTTCTTTCTGTATTGAATTTAGTCTCTTTGATGTTTATATTAGATGAAGCTGAAGTTTTGTTACATATTTTGGAGTTTTTTTTGTTTTTGTTTATAATGGGGGGCAAAAGCCCACAACTACACATAACAAAACCTAGTAAAAACATATTTTGGAGTTTGTTCTGTTTATTTTATTTTATTCTTTTTTGTGAAAATGGGAGATGGGGGTTTTTTTTTTTTTTTTTCTGGTCTGGGTATATACCCCATTCATCTTATATTTGGTTTTTCATGGGGTTCTAATGTTATGTTATAATTTTGATCATTTTTTCATTTCCTTTTCAATCTACTGTTTTTTCAGTTGTCTGTGCTTAATCCTCTCTTCATTTATATTTGTATTTTATTTATATTTCCGTTTTTTTTTCTTCTTCTCATGAATTTGAGGTGGTATCTTTTTCCACCCCTGGGATTTTCTGCATTATTTTTTCTTCATTTTATCTTTAAAAAAATCTGTTTTTAATGCACGGTTTATGAACATCTCTCATGGGTTGATTTTTTGTGTTTTTATTTTAAAAGATCCCTTTTCATGAAGCTTTCATTGATATCGTCCCTGTATTTTCAGCATTTTATCTTCAAACTCCTTTTCCCTTCTGAAATTTGCATGTACACTTCACACTCAATTATGGTAGGCACTCGTAATTTGGTTACAATTGCAACAAATTGAATGCACTTTCTGATGAGAATTGTTTTTCTAAATTCTTTGTATTTCCTACACTATTTTATTTTAATTTGCCAAGCATTTAATTGGCGCTTTCAGTACCAGGTCTGAGTATTGATGCCACAGACATTGTTAAAATTCCCCAGTAACAAACTAACCAGTAATCCGCCATCTTACAGAAAAATAAAGTAATGTTGTCGTACTATAAATCATAGCTAATATATCTGCTATTTGTTTTTTAGTAAATGGTATTGCAACCTTCTTCATGCTTCAATGGGGAACCATGCTTTACTTCTATATCAGCCATCTCTTTTAGTGGCTTTTGTTATCTTGAGTGAAAGACTACAGAGCAGGAGCTTGTGTTGGAAAAAATGGTGGTATTTCATCTAGGTGATTATTCTTGTTTTTGATGGATAAGTGATATATCTTTATGCGTTTCTCAGGAGCTTTGATGATGGATTCCCAAACCTTTTCATCAACAATGCACACAATATTAGAGGCCATCATGTTGCCTTTCTGGCATCCTTCAGCTCCCCAGGAGTCATCTTTGAACAGCTTTCTGTCATATTCGCACTACCGCGGCTGTTTGTTGCTTCCTTTACATTGGTATTGCCATTCTTTCCAACTGGTTCATTTGAGCGCATGGAAGAGGAAGGGGATGTAGCAACTGCATTTACCATGGCAAGGATATTGTCAAATATTCCCATATCAAGGGGTGGTCCTACTAGTTTAGTCATCTATGATATACATGCTTTGCAGGTTGGTTTTGCTTACCGTTGAAGCTGGGAGTTTTCATAAGTATACTTTCAAGTATATGTGCTTCTTCTAATCTGATTCTTTTATCATGCTCTATCCGCTTAAAGGATCTGTTCTTTCTTCTGAAACTTTCTAGGTTTACTTAGTTAGATGTAAGAGTGTGCTACCAGACATGTTCAGTTTTTTCTCCTATCATGCTATTCAGTATTGCTGGGGCTGGGAAGAAGCCGCAGTTATCGTTGCTTCAGTTATGCATATTTATTCACTTATTTTCTCCATTCTGCTCTGTCTGACACAAACACTTAGCTCAATGTTAGTTTCACAACATGTAACGTATTTTTAAGTAGGTAGGGTGAAAGTCTCCTGTAAGGAGAAATAAGGCAACACCTCTCATCGTCATAATATGTCACAGTCCACTTTTATATATAAATTTCCTTGAAAGTTCAATTCGAGGGAAAAATATGGGTCCATACATCAGGGGGAAGGAGAGATGAAAAGGCTTTGGTTCTGTTCTTAATGAAGGCCCTTCCTTGAATGTTATAGATTGGCTGTCCAAACTAGCGATGGTTGTGATTTGTGAAATGATTAAAAGTAGCAAGGTTGATTTGCTGTTGCTTCAGGAAACCAGTCAAGAAGTTTGATGCACAACTTGTTTGGAGAGGTGGATCATGTGATTGGCCGGCATCAAATGCATTCAGTCTTCCAGAAGTCTATGGTTATTTGGGACTTGGGTCTCATTTTTCCAATAGGATATAAGGGTGGGAGTTTCTCTTCAGTTAATTCTATTTGCATGGGAATATGGCCCTTTGCTGGGATGATTGGATTCTGTTCATACTGCTTGGAATGAATTATGATCTTTGGTGTGTGTGACTTTAAAAACTTCACCTATGCTCAACATAATAAAGAAGGATGGAATAAGATCATAGCTAGCATGTTCTGCTTTGCAAGATTTGGTGACCTCCCTATAGTGGGTGCTCTGCTCCCTTGGTTGAAAAAACCAATAGATTTTGTTATGTCTCATTTTGGTTTCTTATTATCATGGGCAATTGGGAACTGTACTTTTTTTTATCGGTAATCAAGGGAGGAAATTATAGATATAAGTCGTAATACAATAAAGAAGCAACATGGATTACTAGGAAGTGATCCCACAGCCCTGTGGAACTAATGAAAATAAAGACACAGTACCAATCAAGCCAAATGCTACTCATAGAACACCATACACACTCATCTCAGAATCCCTCCTGGCTAAGCACCAATCTGTGAGAAGCTAGTGACTATGAGACTGAATCCTCTCCTTAGTCGATACTAATCCATCGAACACACTCCCATTCCTCTCCTTCCCAATCGACCAACGATTGCTCTAGGAAGAAGACCTCGGATGCTGTCCGACGGAGCCTCTGATTGCATACAGAGGCAACATGATGGGAAGCCCTGGAAGGTAGAGGGAAAGATCCAACACACTCCCCATTGCGCGAGGAAATATATTTGGATGTCATACGTGAAGGGACAATGTAAAAGCAGAAGATCTACTGTTTCCTCCTTGAGTCACATAAAACAACAATTCACCATCTTCCAATCTCTATTTTTCAAGTGGTTAAAATGTGAGAATTTTATCCCTAGAAGCGGTCTAAAGGAAGAAGGCGACCTTAGGCAGGAGGTCTGGATTCCACACTATCCGATGTAGGAAAGAAAGGATGGCACCAGAGGATTTGGAATGAAAGAAGGATGTCACTTAAAACATACCAGACCTCGACTTGAACCATATGCGGACATTTCTAGCTAATGGATCAAGACTCAGGAGGAAACAAGGACACTTGATTTAATAGAATACCAACGCCTAGTCATTTACATTTCGACGTAGTCTAGGAAGTGGGAACCCACACTCGAGAGTTATCCACCATCTTGAAACAAGATGATACAAGAGCTTTCAAGGTCCTCCCTTAGCGTGGCATTATCACACCATAAGTCTGTCCAAAATCTCAACTCATTTCCATTGTTAACCTTGAAATGGGTATGCTTCAAAAACTCATCCTTCCTACTCATAATCGCCCTCCACAAACCCACCCTATAAGGCCGTCTTACACTCTTACTTAACTAGGCTCCCACTCCATTTTGGCAACATTGACCTGCCTCCGAAGATTATCCATCCTACTCATGACACACTCTAGGAAGTAAGAACTCTCAGCATACACGATCGTAGGATTTTTTAATATCGATTTTACACACAACCACCGCCTGGCCTCTTTTGAGTCTCTCGTCCACGCACTCATTCATGATCAAAATGCCATCCAATATTTTTTCTACCTTCTACAAAGGCTCCTTGAGGTATAGTGATGATAGATACCATAACTAGATTAAGTCCGAAGGTCAAGACTTTTCTGAGAATTCTGTAAACACTCCCCACCAAGCTAATTGGCTAAAAAACCTTAATATCTTCTGCACTTACTATTTTAGGGATCAATGCTATAAATGTGCTATTTAAAACCCCATCAAAGTGTCCATATCTATGAAATTCTCTAGTCACATTCATGAAATCTGTACCAATTATTCTCCAACTCGTCTTGTAAAACTATATGGAAAAACCATCTGATTTGGGTACCTTAACCCTCTCCATTCACTGTATCACAAATGGGATCTCCTTGTCCAATGGATGTTCCAAGCGGTCTCTTTGATTCATAGTTACCAGAGCGAAAAGCAAAAACGAGAAGCGGGAAGCGAGACTCAAAAAAACCTTAAGAAATGGAAGCAAGAAATGAGATATAAGCTCCTCATTCCCATTATGTTATTATGGGTAGCTATATCTTTGATTTTATCTTACATTAGATTTTTGTGAAAAATTAGGTGCCTTAGGTTCCAAACCAACGATACTTGCTTGGAGTCTACACCCTAGGCTATAGATTGTGGTCTATCCCATCACTTCACACATACAACTTCATTTGACTACTAAATGGGGCGTGATGGAAGCGAGCTTCCTAGGAAGCAAGGTTGTCTGAAGGAGCGAGTCTAGGAAATGAGCTTCCCACCCTGTACATAGCTTCCCTGCAACTATGCTTTGATCATCTGAAAGTGGTTCAAAGTGGACACCATCCAGCCTAAGGCAGAAAATACCACGTTCCTTATACAAAAATTGTCATAAAATGAGCCCCCTGCTAACCCAATCATTTCCATTGTCTTATCACCATTGACTTTTAGCCCATACTCCCAACTAATGTCTAATTTCTTTCTAGGCTTGATGTCCCATGTCTTAGACTCTCAGTCTCGCATAGTCACAAACTACCAATCAAGTAATCTAATCTAAAAAAAAAACTATTAATTATCATTTGTCAGTGAAATATTAAAAATATCTAACTAATCTAAGAAATTAAAAGAAAAGGTAAGCAATATTGTTAAAAAAACAACATTCTATAAGTAATTTAAATACAAATTACATTATGCATGTGTTATAGGAAGATTACTCAGAGAGAGACAATAAATGTAAATAAAAAAGCAATTCAAATATAAAAGAAAATCTGTTTTTTGAGAAAAAAGTAAGATATATTGGTTAAAGGATCAACATCATAGATGAAAATAACCAAATAATATGAGAACAATCAAATAAAATACCACCAAATATATAAAAATAATTTTTTTTGTTAAAAAAATAAAAAGCATAAGAAAAAATAAGACTTAGTAGCCTGAATCAACCAATGTTCATTAATTTTTATTGAAACCTATTGTTTGTACCGAATTTGGATAATGTGAATTTAGATGAATTTGGGTAAACCTACAATCTAAATCAACCTAAATTAGCTATTCTGACCGTTTTGACTTAGATCTTCTTGAAGAAATGGACATTAAGGTAAATGACAGTAGAAGATGAATGATCTAGGTCATGGATCAGAGGAAGAGGGAAGAACAAGATCTTCATCTCAAATGAATGGTTTTCGTAGAACTAAGATGCTGAGGGAGCTGATTTTCTTTCTCATTGATAGTCTTGAACTTTCTCATGAAGAAGGTCCTCTATTTATAGATTTCCAAAGTAGATTTTGAGATCTTTATGAGGGCCAGCTGGCAAAAATACGCTCCTTTGCCAGCTCAGCAAGTTAGTTATAACTATCTTAGGGAGTAATGACCAAAATATCCCCTAAGCATCATTCATTAGAAGATAAATCATGAGTTAAAGAAAGGAGTCGTGATGTTCCGAAGGGATATATAGGATCTTTATGGGATTCATTCATCATGGCGTCCCAGTCCTTAACACGTTCCTCGACACCCTCCAAACCACAAATCCTAGAACACCCCTCCCCCCAAGAGAGAAATGGGAGAGTTTAATACATGGAAAGCGGGTCATACGCCTTTCATATACTACTCTTAGAGACGTTTGCAGCAATTGGTTGCAGTCTTTTTTTCCTCGTGGCGATTGCAATGTGTGGGAATTCATTCATCCATTGGGTGGGCAATTCCTCTACCCTTAGGCCTGTGGTATGCGTGCCACAGAGATGAGTATGATTACGCAAATCATAACTCATAGGACGCATGAGATTTGATGATGTCCCATAACGTCCTCTTGGCCATCAGCCCGAGGTAGCAGTGCCACCGAGATAGGATATGGGGCACCTTTGCTGTCATAACTATTGGATAGGCGGTGGCCATGACCCACGCACCAGATCCCCTGATGAAGTGCCTACGATTAGCTCGGGGTTATGCAAGCCGCCGATATAGGATGTGGGGTACGCATGCCGCCATTCCTACGAGGATCTATTCATAGTCCCTCTTGAGAGCCTATGTGAAGCGCATAGGTCTGCATGGCGGAAAATACATCGTCGAAGATCTGTCTTGGTGTTAAACAATCCGCCAAATCAGGCATTTTTGTTGTCGGGTGTTGTTATGACGTGATGCTATTCGCATACGTGGCAGCTATCCCGAAAATCGTCATCAACAACTATGAATCTCAATAACATTAAACATGATTTACAGAAAAAGAAAAGATGAAGTTACTTGATTCAAACGAGCAATGGAAGGACTTTATGATATATTCTTCAATCCAATGTTGATTAGAGTTTCCAATCAAGTTTTTATCACAAAAACTCATAAGGAGTTTGAGTTTAGGGGTCCTCACATGTGACACTTTGAAAAGGAGAGGATGGAGAATGACTAATTGTTGTTTTTTTTTGCCTCAACGCGGAATAATTTGTGGATCATTTGATTTTACATTGTCTAGCTGTTTTAAGAATTTAAGGTCACTTTCTCTCCCGATTAAGAGTAGATTGGGTTTTCCATTCTTTCTTTCAGAACTTTTTATCTTGCTGGACTAGGGTAAGTGGACAATGCTCATGGGGCGATTTGGGCTTTTCTGCCTAGGGTTATCTCCTGGATGATTTGGAAATAGAGGAATATGAGTGTTCAGGGTGGGGTGTGTAGAAAGGGCCCTTTGGTTATGGACAAGGAAGAGGGCCAAGAGGCTGAGAGTCAAAATTCTCTCCAAAGGCTTGAACTAAAGCCAGTGCTCCATCTGAGAGAATTTGTTTACCTTCCTTAACTAACACATTTCTCAACCAGTCGCTCATGCAAGTATTTAAATGCACCAAGATGCTTAACATTCTTAAAGGGTTTAAATGAGTAACCACAAAGATAAAATGAGATTAATACAACAACAACAAAAAAAAAACTTTTATGTTTGATACATGAAATTTCGATTAGACTCAGAATTCTTAAGCTATTCTAAGTCCAGCAATTATAGGGAGTTACAGAATTAACAAGAAAGGTGCATTACAAAAAATTATTTACATGATAGTTGTTTAAATACAAATGTGCATGTTATTTGCCAACATGAGATGAGAATTCTAACTCCAATAAAAAATGTGTGGTGGAGTTATTTAGATTGTAATGTGCATGAACAGTATAGAATGTGTGTTCATGATACATGATGCACATTAGTGCACAAAAGAGTTTAAAATCCTTCGGAAGTCTTAATAACGGAAATGGACCACTATATGATATGGTGCATTTTATTTTTTTTTGAGATACACGTAAGATTAACAATCCAGATCACTTCAGATAGTAGACAGCTCATTTTCTTCTCTTTGATCAATTAGGAGGTCCTTAGAGACTGACCATACATGACTTAATTATACAAAACCCTTTTGTAGCATAGAGAGTCTTTTGAGTGCTTAAGTCTGCAAATCATTGCTATGTGAGGATTCGATTAATTACATGATAGGTTGTGAGTCTGCTTTTATAATCCTAAGTGTGATTTTTAGCTCCTTTGGAGACAGTCCTTTGTACGAAAATCCAGTTCCATTCCCAAAGGAGATTGTGGGAGTTGGCCAGCCAATAAGACATTGTTGCATCAGATCTGTAGCCGAACTCTTGTTGGGTGACTCATTTGGTGAGGTTGTTCAAATCAGTGCTCGCGCATTAGACATCGGTCATGTAGGGTCAAAATACAGCAAAGAGAGGAAATTGCCTTGGGAGTATCGACTTGTCGATCAAAGGAGTTTCGAGTGGTTAGACTTCAAGAGATTAAGGACCATGAATAAGGCTCTTCTAGGCAAGGCTATGGAGGTTCGGTAAGGAAGTCTTGGCTCTTTGGAGGAGGGTAGTTGGGATCAAGTTAGGCTCACAGGCTGAATCTAGGATTCTCGTACAGTCACTTCAACCTACTGGGTAGGCGTCTTGAAAGGTGCAATGAATTGTCAGAAAGGCTCTGTTATCCACCTTGGTTTTATGGTGGGCAATGGCAGGAGAATTGGATTCTTGGAGGATAATCGCTGAAGGAGAAGCAAGTTTTTCGAGATATGCTTGTGCCTCTACAGGTTGGTTCTATGGAAGGAGCTCTAGGTATCATTACTTCAAAATAAGGGGAGGGGAGAATCTGTGCCCTTTTCTGATGAAATTTTAGAGACAGTGGGATAAAAAGAATGTATTGTCCTTCTCAAAAGAGTAGAAGAGGGTTCAAATCCATGCAGATAGTAAGGATCACTGGACATGAAAAAGGATTCATTCTACAAGTTCTTCCTGGATAAAAATGGCAGGAGCATGTTGTTTGAGAAGATATGGAAGGCACCAATCTCCCCTGTGTCACTTGTTTTGCCGTCCTCGACAAAAGCTTGTCGGTTGGCCTTCTAATAAACCATTGTATTACTATTCCGACCAATTGCTCCATGTCTAAGGAGGGGAAAATAGGAACCATCTTCTAATTCACTGCTTGTTTTCGTGGTTTGTGTAGAACTTTTTCTTATCTCTCTTCAGGATTTTGTCTCTTTTTAGACAAGTGGAAGATTGGGAAAGGGGTGGAATTCAATCGATAATGTTTCATTTTGCAGCTAGCTGGGGCATATAAAAAGAACACAATAGAAGGAATTTTAAAGGTGTTGATCAATCTCTCTCGAAGACTTGTACCAACTACCAACATCAAATGGCTTTTGTTTGAATAAACTTCTTTTTAAATGAGTAAAGATTGTAACCATGGTATATTTTGTCAGACAGATGGAACCTGATTGTATCTAGGGACCTATAATTTGCCTTTCCTTTCTTAGGGAAAATCTTTTTCCTTATACCTTTTTAACTTTTATATGTACGCCAATATTTATGTTGCTATTTACAAATCAGAAAAAGGGAACACCCGATCTACCCTATATGAAGCAAGGAATAAATCCACGCTTCCGTAACAAATTTGCAATGACTAAAAATATGATCGCATTCTCTTCGTGATGGTTGCACGCTGCATCGGCTGGAAGCCTGGAAATGAATGACCTTATAGCTGCAAGGACATGTCAATATTATTTTTATTAACTTATTAGCGTCTTATTTTTCCTTATGACGAATATGAACTTCTGGCTTTACAAATATCAGATAGTAGTAAATCCTAGAAAAGAAAAAATAATCGAATAAATAGTCCTACCAACCTTCTCTCTGAGCATATGGCTTGAGCTACATGGACTGTAATCCATGTGGAAATCTAATTCTGTGTAGTTGCAACAGTTTGCATATTATGCTGATTTAATTATCAAGAAAATGTTTGTCGAGTTTTATATCTGGTTTTGGAGCATCCAGTAACTCTCTTTCTCTCTCTCTGTATGCGTGTGTGTCTGTACTTTCAACCATGTAGGAGCACTTGATTCTGATCTCAGAATTTTCATTGTTGATTTTACACAGGAAAGATTTTATTTTGGGGATCATGTTTTGCCTTGTTTTGAAACTGGAATTCCTCTGTTAAAGCAACGTCTTCACCAGCTTCCTGATGCTGACAATGTGAGTATATTACTATATTTAAGTTACCATGCTGATATTGCTTGTCTTCAGTAGTTCTGCTGGAGTTGAATGTCGCGTGGTAAGAAGTTGTTGCTGCTGTTATTATTATGATTCACTTGGTAGGTTGGTTATTGCCACTAGATATAATTCAGTCTGTAGCCTTCTACTTCATTATTTGACCTCCATGCTCTTCATATTGAAAATTGTTATCTTTCAGATTGTCATTGCATTTCCAGATGATGGAGCGTGGAAGCGATTTTACAAGCAGTTGCAGCATTTTCCTATGGTTAGGTTTATTGGCTACTATCTTCAAGTGTTCTTTGCTACTATTAACCATTACCTTGCATATTTAATGTTATTCAGTGGCAGGTTGTCTGCGCAAAGGTTCGTGAAGGTGATAAGAGGATAGTTCGTCTCAAGGAGGGGAATCCTGCTGGTTGCCATGTAGTCATTGTTGACGATTTGGTGCAGTCAGGAGGGACCCTTATCGAGTGCCAGGTACAGATTATCTAATAATAAACACATTATCTTTATCACTACGAAAAGAAAAAGGAAAAAGGGGATAGCCAAAATCTTGTGTGTATATGCATCTTTCAATTCCCCAATCTTTTCATATGATTGATGTTTGCCTGGGCATGGTATATGTAAACTTTTCAGTAATCTTAACTTTTTTTCAGAACTTGAAAAAACTGCCTTCATTCCAGAACAGCTTAATATTTGCAGGCTTTTCAGTTTCTTGCAAAGAGTTCTGTAGGATTATAATTTAACATTTCATGTTACAAATAAGTTCTATTTTCAAGTTACAACAATCTAAGATACCTTAATTACAGCTCAGTCATAAACCCTAGATTTGAAATGAATTTTGATCCAATGGTCATGGTCATGTTCATGGTCATGGTCATGTAGTAGTCCCTTCTAATATAGTACATACATGCTTCAGAGTTGCACCTTTTTTCCTTTCTCAACATTTTTTCTTGTGGATTTGTTAGCTTCATCTTATATTCTTACTCTACTGCCATACACTTATAACATTTAAAAGCTCACCATCAATTCATTGATTGCCTGATAACTGAGTAAGTTAACTTTGCCGTGTCAGCTTGCACATTAATTTTTTGGAACTGGTTGATGGGAAATCATTAAGAAATAAGAAACATAACAATCAGGTAAAATTCATGAAAAAAAAGAAAAGATGTAGTAGCCCTTTAAATTCAATGCAGAATTTTCAAAAGAGAACTGACGATAGAAACTGAAGATAGAGTAGGGTTTTGGTGGGAGAAGATATTAGACAAGTTAAAGACTAGCTTTCAAACTTTCAGGGTTGTCAAGTTGTAGCCTTAAAAAGTGGAGCTCTTTAGGTGTAGCAGCAAATATCTAAGGGCCCCAATTTTGGTCACTTGGGAGCTACCATATTAAATAGTCTCATGTTCCAACTCCATAGATCCTGCAATCCATGGTGTTAGAGCTGTTTGATGTAAGAAACACTAGCTCACATGAATCTGTTTCAGACTATTTATTGCAGGATCCATGGTCTTGGGACCATTTTACATGGTAGTCACAAGCTATGGATGTTTTTCAGAAGTAAGAACAAATGTTGAACACTTCATCCTATTAGAAATTAGATCTTTTAATATTCTATTTCATCCTGGTCATCAACTCGGTGACCTACTCAACTGACTGATGAGTTGATCACTGACTTGGCCGAAACATTTCAATCGGCTGGTTCAAAGTCCAAGCACTGAATTTTCGAACAATAGTCTACTGTACCCTAAAAATTGTACGCGGTAACCACAAGATCATACATGCATCAAAACTCAACAAAGCTTCTGATGTCAACATTACTTCACTTTATATTAATCATACCATAGCAATGACAGGATTTATCTTTGCACTTTCCTATTTATATATATTTTTAAATTTTATTACCAGAAAGTTTTGGCTGCTCATGGTGCTACAAAGGTGAGTGCTTACGTCACCCATGGTGTGTTTCCTAAGCGGTCATGGGAGCGATTCACTCACAAGAATGACGGTAATCACTTGCACCTGCTCATACTGTCATACTTACTCTATACTTCTTTGTGTTCTAATATCCATTTAATCTTTGCTTTCAGAGGATTCACAGAAGGCATTTGCCTACTTTTGGATAACTGATTCTTGCCCCCTTACTGTGACGGCCATAGCAAACAAGGCTCCTTTTGAAGTTTTGAGTCTTGCAGGGTCTATCGCAGACGCACTTCAGATCTGAAATGCATGTTAGGGGGCTTCAATTATGGTGGGAATGAAGGCTGATGATACTTTATAGAGGTCAGAAGGCAATTGCAGATCACCATATTTAGGAAAACAATGTGTAGATTCAAAACCCTTTTTCACGTTTCTTGTTTCATATAATCCTCAAATTTTCTATTATCTTTCTCCAAGTAGCAAGCACAAATAGTTGTGGGGACAAGCTTATATTTCTAGGGTGCATTGTCATGTGGCTATCATCTCTGTAATTCCAGGTTGAGGAACTCCAATAAATGGTGGCTTTTCTCCTGGGTAGTAAATCGCAGTGCCTGCCGTTGACTGATCTCAGCATGATTCGAAGATTTTAAAATTAATATTTTATTTCTTAAATAGAATTAAGATACTTACAAGCTTCTATCAAGATTGAACTGTCTTCTTAACTGAAATTGTGTTTTGGATTCTACTTGGCATAAGCATTCAAGTATACCCACAAGACAGTGAGTACATTCTCATCTAGTTGAACCATACTGTCATGGGGTTCCATCTCAGGGATTTCTTATAATCAGCTCTGTGATGATTTTGTCATCTAGTTTTTCTTCTGTTGCAATTCTGTACCCTCTGTTATGGTTGCCAAGATTTATTTATTTTTTAAGCATGGAAAAGAAAAGAATACAAAAGATAGCAGTGATAGTGGCAGTGGTGGTGGCGGGAGGTGTTGAAGGTGGTGATCGTGGTTAGTGGTGGTAGAGGTTGTGACGGGTGGAGATAATGGTGGCAGCGGCAAAGGGACGACAGCAAAAGTGGTGGTGGTGGTAGTTGGGATTTGGGTCAAGACATGATTCTTTTTCAAATTTGAGCATGTGCTAGAATGATACTAAAATAGAACCCTACACCAGCTGTGGCATGCATGCAACACAAGTTACTATTCACATATGTTAATAATATTAATTAGGTATTATGATCCATACTGGAGTTTGGTTGTCGAGAAATTAGGTGGAAAAAAAAAGTTTGGTTTTCTTTCAATTCTAAAAGCTCCATTTGTTTAGATGGAAAATATCAAAAATAAATCAAATCCAAGGAAAATATCATTTCTGCATGTTTATTTGTACGTAAAACCTCTCATAAGTATAATATTTTATGGAAAGGAAGCACTTTTCCAAAAAATGACTTAAATTTCAAATTTCTGTAAAGTCATTTTTTCGTAAAATCCTTATCTCTTGTTTTAAAAGTTACAAAAGTACCCCTATTATTTATTTATTTTTATTCCATGTTTATTTACTTAAAACACAAGTAACATACATAAATTTTCCACCTCTTTTCCAAGAATGCAACCAATAGTTACCTAAAAGCTTTTCCATAGCAAATGATTTATATTGTAAAATGAGTAGAAAGTTGCATTTGCTTTCCAACTTTCGTTTCGTTTCATCGTTTTCACCTATTTGTTGGTTTGGACTTTGGAGAGACCAACCCAAATCTCCTACACAATTAGAAGCGGGCTTGACCAAAAAAAAAGCCCAAATCCAACCCCTTGGTCCAAAACCCAAATGGGACCTGTGTAAAGTGTGGGATCCCTAAACTCAAATTCCAAACCACCAATAGATACAGCAATGGAAAGGCAAAGAAAGATAGTTGAGATCATCTGATCAGGATTTTAGTTTACCTAACACATCAAGTGGTAGGGCTTGACATAGCATCACTGGATCTACTCCTAGGTGGTGGGACCACTTCAATAGTGGGCCCCATTGATGAATTATGTTTATCATAATCAATGATTAAGGAAGTCAAGTGTCTTTCCAAATGACCTAATTAACCCCCACTACTATGTCTGACCCTCCACATGATCATCAGTAAGGAGGAATTGATTGGGTTGGGTTTGTGCTAGGTCGAGCATGGGCTTGATTAACATACCCTCAACCCTAAGCCTACCCATTTACCGTATTGAAAAACAAAAGGCAAACCTAAACATAACCCAATAAAGGAACCCATCAACCCTAATCCGCACAATTAAGCACTTTAGAGTTATTATGGGTAAATTACACTCACCTCGATCCCTTGAGGTTTGGTGAAATTTCAAAAACCTCCCCTCTATTTTCTGAAATTACAATGCCCTTCCCTTCTCTCAATTTTGGTTGTATGTAACAGATACCCCATTCCCTTAAGTTTACCGTTATTTTATGGATGGACTTTGATAATGTCATCATTTAAATATTTTTAAATGTCTAAATTACCTTTTTTCAACACAAGGCTAATTAATTTAATAATTTAAATGCTAATTGGTTTCTAACCAAGGTTAATAATATCAGCTTAAGGTTAATATATATTTCCAAAATCAAGTATATATATATATATATTTTATTTTTTTTCTTTCTAAAAACCAATGTTAGATAGATGAACTCTAGGGTGAGTGAATCTTAACCATAGTTAGTGAGTATTAAAAGGGACACATGGCGACTTATAGAGATCCTTTAACTGTTGTTAAACATAATTAACCTAAGGTTAATATTTTTACTTTTTTTCTTAAAAGCAAGGTTAGATGGATTAATTTAGGGGTGAGTGAATCTTAAGCATAATTAGTGAGTGTTAAAAGGGACACGTGGTGGCTTGTAGAGCCCCCTTTAATTGTGGTTAAGCATAATCAACTTTTTTTTCTTCTAAAAATCAAGGTAAATTGATGAATCCCAGGGGTGAGTGAATTTTAACCATAGTTAGTGGGTGTTAAAGGGGACACGTGGTGGATTGTAGAGCTCCCTTTAATTGTGGTTAAGTATAAGCAACCTAAGTTTTTTATTTTTTTCTAAAAACCAAGGTTTGATGGATGAACCCTAGGAGTGAGTGAGTTTTAACCATAGTTAGTGGGTGTTAAAAGAGACACGTGGCGGCTTATGGAGATCCTTTAATTGTGGTTAAACATAATTAACCTAAAGATTAATATTTTTTATTTTATTTTATTTTCTTATAACCAAGGTTAGATTAATGAATCCTAGGGATGAGTGAATCTTAATCACAGTTAGTGGGTGTTAAAAGGGACACATGGCGGCTTGTAGAGCCCTTTTTAATTGTGGTTAAGCATAACCAAGCTAAGGTTATTTTTTCCCTAAAACTAAGGTTAGATGGATAAACCCTAGGGGTGAGTAAATCTTAATCATAGTTAGTGAGTATTAAAAGAGACACATGGCGGCTTGAGAGTTTGTGTTTTTCTTTGGTTGAGTTTTTAAATGGTAAAGACGTGTTTCCTCAATCAAGTAATAGGGGTAAAATGGGAAAATGGTAACTTTAGTTAACAATGTTAATATTAAGAGTCTGATAGGGGAGGCAGTGGAGAGGAGGTTTTTGAAATTTTACCAAACTTCAAGGGAGGTGAGTGTAATTTACCCAATAATTATTTATAACAATATGTAATTTAAACAATTGGGATTTCACCCTGATTAATTGAAAAGAAAAAAAAAAAATCCTTATTTGTCACCTCTAACCAATGAAGTTAGAGGAGTGCAAGTCTCAGAAGACGACGCAATAAGCCAACTTTTTTCCCTAGACGAGAGTGGTTGCACTATAGGGAGAAACTTGTTGCCACCACCTTACGTATGTGGAAGACTGCGATTGAAGTCAGCATTTCAGATGAAGTTAAGTTAATGTTGACCGAGTGACCCAAAAAAAAAGTTAATGCTGTCCGAATCAGAATTTTAGAAAATTGTCAGTCGGGAAGAATGCAGCGATAAGTGGGGCCTTGGCTTGTCTCCGGCGAAGCCAGAAAGAGCTTGTCTCGGGGTTCCATAGAATAGAGGACAAGTGGTGGAGAAGTCAAAATCATGGGGCCCATGATTTTGATTTCTCCACACACAAATGGACATGAGGCGATAAGTGTGTGAGAATAAGAGGGAGAGATATCAAATGGGGAAAAGTCAAAAATCATAGGGAGAAAATAAATGACTTCTCCCCATTTTTCTGCCCCATAATGTATGGAACCCCAGAGGCCCCATAATTTTGACTTCTCCACACACAAATTGATATATGGCGATAAGTGTGTGAGAATAAGAGGGAGAGATATCAAATGGGGAAAAGTCAAAAATCATGGGAAGAAAATAAATGACTTCTCCCCATTTTTCTACCAGCTGCCGCATAATGTATGGAACCCAGAGCCCTTTCCTAAAAAGTGGAGGTCGTGAGAAAATTCAATCTTAAAAAATAATAGTTGATAAAGATCCAAGATCGAGGGTCTCATAATTGTTATATCCACCGTCTTCCAAGCTTCAAATTCTAACCATACTAACCCAGTGTTGCAGCCAAACCGTAACTTGAGCTAAAAAAAATTAAGCCTCATGATAGGGATGGCAATGGGACGGTTTGGGCTAGGCGCCCCCAGCCCAATCCCACCCCTACAGCCAAACCACGTAACTTGAACTAAAAAAAATAAAGCCTCATGATAGGGATGGCAATGGGACGGGTTTGGGCTGGGGCGCTCCCCAACCCCACCCCACCCCACCCCTAATAGGAAGACTCCTACTCTATTCCAGTCCTAAACCAGAGCGGGGCAGGGTGGGTGACCTCATCCCCGCTTATCAAAACCTTTCTTAGCCCATCCCGTCTCATTAATAACTAATTGGGATGTGCCGATTCAGTATTACATATTATATGCAAGAGATTAATGTAATTTTAGGATTAATTTAAGGGTAAAATAAGCATATGATATTATAAATGGGACGGGACAGGACAAGACAGGATGACTTAAATCCATTCCCGTCGGTTTACCCATCCCTACTCCTACCCTAGCGAACCTTCTAAACTCGTCCCAATAAGGTGGGGTGGGTTATTCCGAATAACCCAACTATTGCCATCCCTACCTTATCTAACAATGAAAGGAGTTGATAAATCAACCCCATCTATGGCCGCTGGTTAGGTGTTAGTATCTGTTTAGTTAATGGTCGGGTGGAGAGGATATACAAACTCCCATCCTTTCAGAAATGGAACCCGGTAACCCCCCACGGCAAAAGCAGGGATACACTACCACTACTGGGACAAAGCCCTGGTGTGTTCGAAATGCTTATTCAATGAAAGTTTTTCAGTCTTCAGGTAATATAATATGATTTAGGTTATTTTAACTGAATTAATTAATTTGCATGGTTCTTGAAAATTGAAATAATGCAATCAACTGATTCATTTTATAAAATTACATGTATCAGAATCGAGTTTCATGGGATCAACAAGTAGCTAGAGCATCCAAAAAAAAAATTGATGCCCTAGAAAATCCCACATCTCCTCCTGTCAAGGTTGCCTCCCTATGACCGGCCGGTCTGGGTATCAT
Organism: Tetracentron sinense; assembly: GCA_015143295.1. Lineage (NCBI taxonomy): Eukaryota > Viridiplantae > Streptophyta > Magnoliopsida > Trochodendrales > Trochodendraceae > Tetracentron > Tetracentron sinense. Next base: position 24,988,479 of record CM026552.1, read on the forward strand.
TTTCCACGGTACAACACAGCGAAACCCCTGGAGCAGAAGAAGAAGAGCAAAAGATAGAGATGAAAGGAATAACACTCTCACCATCCCAACAATGGCATCCCACAACCTTCAACAGCACCCCGAAGCAACCCAACAGAACCCACAACGCAACACTTCTTCAACTTAACACAAACACCACCACTCCATCAAGAAGAAATCCACTTCCCTCCTTTGCCATAAACCCCTCCAAAACCCCAACCCCAACCCCATCCCCAACTACCCATCAAACCAAGAACAATCCACCATTAGTGGTTGTGGGATCTGCAAATGCAGACATATATGTTGAGATTGATAGACTCCCCAAAGAAGGAGAGACCATTTCTGCCAAAACTGGTCAAACCCTTGCAGGTGGAAAAGGTGCCAATCAGGCTGCCTGTGGTGGAAAGCTCTCTTACCCAACTTACTTTGTTGGGCAGGTTGGTGAGGATGCTCATGGGAGGTCGATTACAGAGGCCTTGGAGGGTGGTGGGGTCCACCTTGATTATCTCAATATTGTCTCTGCTGCCCCAACTGGGCATGCTGTGGTGATGCTTCAGTCTGATGGGCAAAACTCCATTATCATTGTTGGGGGTGCTAACATGTGTTGTTGGCCTGAAAAGCTCTCTGATTTTGATTTGGAGGTTGTTAGAAATGCTGGGATTGTTTTGCTCCAGAGGGAGATCCCGGATTCGGTTAATTCTCAAGTTGCAAAGGTAATGACTCTAGGATTTTCTTTCTTTCTTTCTTTATTTCTTTTTGGCATTTAATATATGTCTTTCTGGGTATTCAAGTATGAGATTTGATAAAGAAAATGATAGAACAAATTAAATATTGCCTACCTTTTTAAAAAAATTATTATTATTATTTCATTTTCTTGCTGTGGACTTCCCTGTGTGGATCATATTTGTAATTTCTCATGGATTTTTATAACATTTTTGTTCTTAAAGAAGAGATTCTGTTTGATCGTAAGAAGAAAAAAAATGTAATTCATTGTTATCATGTTGGGTGGGTTCTTATTCTGTATAGAATGAAAGATGATGACATTGCTAAGGAAATTGGATTAATTTGACTGAAGTTATTGTTAAGATCACATCCTTATTTAGAAATAAGAGGAACCATCTTTGATATCTTTAGATGTCTAGATTTCAATATTGGGTATGATTTGATATGCTTAGTAAGAGATTAGGCTATTTTGGATAGCGTCATCAATTGGGTCTAATTTGAATTGATTTTCTTTTCATACTAAATGAGACAACAATTGGGAGGTGAAGGCAATTTAAGTTGTAAAGCTATTTTCATCAGCTCATCTTCCCTAGGGATTTTTTCATTAACAGCGTCCCCCTGGAAGCAGGACCGGCCTGTCCATTAGGCCATCAAAGCCTTTGCTTTAGGCCCCATTAAAAAAATAAAAAAATAATAGTAAAAGGGCCCCATTTAGAATATTAACAAAAATAAAAGGCCCATTTAGAATATTAAAAAGACCCCATTTATAGTTAATTATTTTTATAATATTAAAAAATAAAAATAAAAAAACCCCATTTAGAATTTTCGCTTTAGGTCTCCAAATGGCTTGGGCCGGTCCTACCTAGAAGAGGACCTCTTGCATTGAATTCTATTATCTATATGGTGTTTTTTGCATAAGCACCTTTGATTTTTATTTTTTTTAATCAATGTTATGGGTCGTGGAGGATCTGTTGTATGGGTAATAGGAATGCCTTTGTTGTTTCTGTTGAGGAAGAGATTGAGGAATGTTAGTATTGGATTAAAATCAAATTCTTGGAGGGATGAGGACCGAAAGATCAAGAGAATGTGTGCTCTTGTTCTCAAAACACATAAAAATGGAGCCTATGGTGTTATATACTCAAAATGCTTTCAAATTCCATTGATAGAACTTCTCAAGGAAGATGCTAACATATTCTAAATTTTTTTATTATCAATTTTTAATTCAAATTTTGGCTCAATTAATGACTATTATCTTCCCGAAGACTCTAACCAACCACCTAAGACATGCAAACATAAAGAAATAAAGACAAATTGCATTCTCAATCAAAAATTAAATGTTAGTTACCAACACAACTAGAGGAAAACTAGACTAAGCCCAAAATACAAAACTACATAACCCCAAAAACAGAAGTCCAATGAACATGGGTCTAGCTTAAAGTCCAACAGCCCCATTTAAACTAGACGACTAATCATACCAAGCTTCTTCATTTTGTTGAAAGCTTCACTCTTTAATGCCTTTGTAAAGAAATCTTCAACTTGATCTTGAGTCTTTCAAAATTTGATAATGATGAATCCCAAATAAAATGATACTTGATTCTAATGTACTTGCTTTTGCCATGAAAAACCAGATTCTTTGTGATTGCAATGGCCAAACTATTGTCACAAAAAAAAGTCGTACCTTTCATTTGAAGATGCTTGAGTTCTTGCAAAACTCATCTTATCCAAAGAACTTGACAAGGTGTCAAACCCAATGAAATATACGCCGCTTCTGCCATCGAAAGAACTACAATGGATTGTTTCTTTGATGCCTTTGAAATTGCACCCGAACCATTGCTAAAAACATAGCCAGAAATGATTTTACATCCATTTGATAAACCTTCCAACTTCTTTGAGCCGCCAAAGCTAGAACCATTCTAATTGTTTCAAGATGAACAATGAAAGAAAATACTTCTTTAAAATTAATGTCATACATTTGCTTATAACCTTTTATCATTAACTGGGCTTTATGATTGTCAATTTCTCTTTAAATTCAACTTTGTTTTGTAAACCACTTCACACCAATTGATTTTTGGCCTTTTGGAAGCTTCACTAGCTCCTAACTCTTATTTCTTTCAATATACTCCATTTCTTGATCCACAACATGCTTCCATTTTTCTTATTGATATGCCTCTTCAAAACTAATTGGATTGACATCGGCAAACAAAACAAATTTGGTCAAATCTTCATCAAAGATCCTTCTTGATGTTTTAAAAATTTCTCGCATGCTTCTTGTTTTTCTTGGAGGTGTGTTGAGACTCGAGAGTTAAAGATGATGATGAAGATGACGACGGAAAATAAAATGGAGAGATGGGTGGTATCCTATCTTCTTTGTTTCCTCCAATTTCACTACTTTGAGTACCATTGCTTTCTTCCACATCTACACAAACTGATTTTTTCTTTTCATCTCAATTCCTTCATCTTCATTGAACTTCACATCCTTACTTATGATAATCTTTTTGGTGACGGGTTATACAACTTGTTTTATTTCGAAACTTCAACATAACCACAAGAATGCATTTTCTAGATTTTTCATCCAACTTGTTTATTCTTTCATCCGGAACATGAGAATAAGTAATGCCCCAAAAAATTCTCAAGTGTCCAACACTTGTTTTACGCCATAGTTACAGGGAAGCTATGTACAGGGTGGGAAGCTCGCTTCCCAAGAAACTCGTTTCCCAGACTCGCTTTCTCAGACAGACTCACTGCCTAGGAAGCTCGCTACCATCACGTCCCATTTAGTAGTTAAAGGGAGCTGTATGTATGAAGTGATGGGGTAGACCATAGTCTATAGTCTAGGGTGTATACTCTAAACAAGTATCATCGGTTTGGAACCTAAAGATATAGTTACTCATAATAACATAATAGGAATGAGGACCCTATATCTCATTTCTAGCTTTCCATTTCTTAAGGTTTTTTTGAGCCTCATATCCGACTTCTAGCTTTGATTCTCGTTTTCGCTTTGATTCTTGTTTTCGCTTCTCGCTTTGGTAACCACGGTTTACACGCACTTCAAGCTTCTTGAGGAGTCACATCTTGAACACTTTTGGATGATGCACAATTCAAGAGATAGATAGCACATGCAACAACTTTTGCCCAGAACATATTAGGCTTCCCTTGGTTTTAACATGCTTCTAGCGAATTCCATAATTCTTCTATTCCTCATTTCAGCAATCTCATTTTGTTGAGGGGTGTACCAAGTAGTGAATTGTTGTTGGATGCCATGTTTCTTTAGAAAATTCTCACTCATGAGATGCATATTATCCACCTCGATAGGAATGCAAAGGTTTCAACATAAAACCACTTTGTTTCTCAACCAAGACCTTGGAACTTTTAAAGTAACCAAACACCTCCATTTTTTTAAAAAGAAAGTAAACCATTTCTTCCTATTATAATCATCAATGAAAATAACCTCCAAGTGAAATAGTATAAATAGGCTTGCATAAATCCGAGTGTATATGCTCAAGTGGCTTTGATGCTCTCCAAGCTTTATCCACTCTTTATAATACTAGTTGAGGCTGCACGTGCAAGGCACGTGCAGTGATTTAAAAGAATGTTAGAAGATATAGTGCCTTGCAAATCTGCCAAAAAGTCAAAACTGCTTATTAAGAAAAGAAATAGTTTTTACTATCCCAATAAACATAAACACAAAATAAAAATAGAAGAGTAGGAAGACAAAAAAATAAAGTTCTCAATAAAAATGAATCAGGAGAACAAAATATCATAGGTCCAAAATCAAGATGGCAACAAAGAGTTGGGTGTGGAAAAACTTCCATACCAATAAGCCATGGATTTGCGCAAGTTGGAAGAACACCCACAAAGGAACATGTATCATGCTTCAAACCCATGACCCCATTTCTGAGAATAAACTTACAGATTGGGAGCAATCCACTTATAATTGAGCCTGTTTTGAGCAAAATTAGCAACCATCGAATTACATGAGATAACATTCCTAGAGTTCCAATTCAATCAAATAAATAGTAAAATTATAGATCAGAACACTGTTGCATTTTCCCTACTTTTACACAATTACTGTTCATAAGGGCTACAACAATTTCTACATCTTCACTTAACATATTTAGTTCAAGGCTTGTGAAAAATTACCGCAGCAAAAGTGTCAATTGTTCTTGACAAGAAGTACATGTTCCATTAGGGACAATGCTAGTCAAGAGATTGCATTCTAATTTTAATGACCAACAGTCTCACAAATGCAAATCGGAAAAAAAAAAAAAAACTTAGAAATCTCTACAATCAGAATCATGAAAAAAAAATTAGAAATTTATGCGGAAAAACAATAGAAGGAAGAAGAAAATGATGATATAAGCAATGCATAATCGAATATTTACTGTTGAAGGTTTTCAGTTACAGAAGGCTTCAAGGTATATACTGATATACCGCAAGCATCATCACAGGCTTCTTGAATACCACCATCCACAAAAGCCACAGTGAACATCAAATGGAATCTCATCCATCTTTGAATCCTACAAACCTACCCCCAAAATTAATATTTATAAATTACAAAATTTAAAGCATTTTCTCAATTAAACAATGAAATCAACAATCGAACTGAAAACAAACAAGCAAATAGAAACAACGGTTAAACGTATGTGCATATTCATCACGAAAATGCAACAGACTAAAAACCCAAAATAAATAAAGCTAGAACCTTCCAAATAGGTTTAACAAGTTTAGTCCCAATCAAAAATATGAAAACGCCTATCATAGAAATTTCATTGAACTCAAAAAATTCCACTTGAATACAATCTTAGAAATTTGAAGTCAATCTCTTTACAAAGAAATTTCAACCACACCCCTTTGAAACAGAAAATTGGACGAGAACGCCCGAATTCGCAAAATTTGATTGAAAAAAAAAATTACAGAAGAACAACAAAAGAAAAAGAGGGCTAAGGGCAGGTGAATCCCCAGCCGAATAAATTCCATGACTTACTCTGGAAGTAAATGTTTGAGGGAAAAAATATTTGCAGTCGGCGTTAATAGGAAGAACCAAACACGGTAGGGGAGAAAATTCACGCATGATGGGAGCTAATGGATTGATGATGCATATAGGTGGAGAGAGACTCAGCTCGAGGACGCATCTCTAGCGGACGCGTATTTGGGAGAGTTGGTGTGGCTGTGGGAGTCTTCAATGGGGCTGATGGGAAGAAGCCAAGACGGGTGTGGAAAGGCGGTAAAGATTAAGATGAACAGTGTGGAAAAGAAATAAAAAAGATAGAATGAACTTGGAGTTTGTTGTTATGCTAGGGGTAGTTTAGGCAAGAACAAAGTTCGGCGACAGATCTGTGGAATCGTTAATTGTTTGGGGGTATTAGAAGAATGAAAAAGTTCAACGGAAACATTTGTCTCCTAGTGAAGTTACCTGTTTTTATAAGGGTATAGATTTCTAAGTGCACATCCTTCACAAACTTGATCTTGAAGTTCAATGCTAGGAATGCCTTTCACAATATTTTTCTTGCACATGAGAGATAATGTCTTGAAACTCAAGTGGCCATAATAGAGATGTCATAACCAAGATTTGTCTTTGATCATTGTGTTGAAGCAAGGAATGAATTGATTTTGAAACTTTAATAGAAACATCTTGTTTTGAGTCATTCTCACTAAGAGCATCATTTTTATCCTTGATGTTACATACATCTTCCTTGAATTGAGCTTTATATCCTTTTAATAGAAGTTGTCCAGCACTCAAGAGATTGTGTTTAAATCCTAGAACATAGATGACATTAAAAATTCGTTTGGCCCATTTCTTTGTTCGAATAACAATATTGTCATTTTTCGTCATCGCAAGCTTCTTGTTGTCACCGGTTCTAACTTCACTTTGAATTGACTCATCCAAGCTTATAATTTTTTTTAAAAAAAATTTCTGGTCATATTGTTATTACAAGTTTACAACCACTATCAAGGTACCGAACCTCAGCAAAAGCTACTTCTTGTACATTACAAATAAGAAAAAGTGTATCTCCTTCCTTACTTTGCTCTTTCTCATGCATGTTTCCACCAATCTTTTCCTACAATACTTAGCAATAATGGTAGCATTTGACTTGCAATAAATTATATCTCCCTCTTCCTCTCATAGACAAAGAAGGCTCACTTTCATCCTTCTCATTCTCTTAATTTCTTCTTTCATTGCTTCTTCCTCTTCCACTTTAAGAACTTCTTCTTCTTCTCTCTCTAGAACCTCTCCTAAAAGAAATTCGAGTTTGAAAAACTTGCTATAGAGAAGAATCATATTGCTTCATACGGAGTTCATGAGATTGAAGTGAACTCAACAAACTTCCCACTGACAATGTAGACAAATCTTTGGATTCTTCTATTACACCAACAATGGGTTCAAATTTTCTAGTCAAGCTTCTTAGGATTTTTGTAATAATTCTTCGATCTTCAATCTTTTCACAATTTAATCTCAATTGATTTATAATAGAAATTACTTGATTAAAGTAATCTTCAACATTTGTGGAATCCTTCATTCTAAGTGTATCAAACTCACCCTTAAATGGTTTGTAATCTCACCATTTCACTTTGTCATCTCTTTTTTATGATGCAAAAAATATGTCTTACGCTTGCTTTGCCAAAATGACTTCATTTACCCCTTGATAGATGAAAAACAATGCATTCTTGTCCATCTTGCAATTTTCTTCAACTCATTGAGTTGTTGTTGAGTGAGAGTAAATGGATCATCCGGCTCCACAAATCCGTTTTCAATTATATCTCAAAGATCTTGAGAATTAGATAACACCTTCATTTGAATACTCCATTGATTGTAATTCTTACAATTGAAACAAGGAAGTTGGGGTTGCAACATGTTTTGTTGAACTCCATGATTCTCTTTTCTAAGCTCTTCCTAAATCCTTCGAGCCAAGGACTAATCCCTTCGGGTATCCGCACTGAGTGAAGATCTTAGTCTTGTCCATATTATTTTCAGGTTTACCTTTTACTGTTTTTAGTTACGGCTTTTGGCTGAATGTCTACATTTTATGAGTTGCAACTGTTTGTATTAATTTCATGAATCTAATGTCCACTTGGAATTTGAATATCTTCAGGCTGCAAGGAGTGCAGGTGTTCCAGTGATTTTGGATGCTGGTGGAATGGAGGCACCAATCCCCGTAGAATTACTGAGTTTTGTGAATATATTCAGCCCAAATGAAACTGAACTTGCGCGCCTAACTGGAATGCCAACTGAAAGTTTTGAACAAATTAGTCAAGCTGTTGCAAAATGCCATGAAATGGTGAGTTTTAGTACAACCATTGCAAGTTTTGGTACCCACGCAAACTATCTTGATTGTTTATCCTTATCTTGACATGAATGGACATTCGTTTTAAACAATTAGAGATATTCTTGGAACTTTTAATGGATTCATAAATAAATTTAAGGTTCCTCTCTCTAACTAAATGTAAGATATACTAGATATATTGCCTTAAAATAAGTAGCATTATTGTTTTATTTAATTTTAGATATTTTAGTCATAGGAGTTTTTCATAGCACTGGACTCAATTTACAAGGGAAAATCTATGGGTTTTTTTTTTTCTTTTCTCAATTCTAACAATTAGATGATACAGTTAATAGTGAACTTTATTTATTGCTTCTGTCCTTTATATGCTAATGATGGTCATGGCATCCATTTGAACCTAATATCACCTCATGCATTTGAGTGGGTAATTGCTTATATATTTTTGAAGCCAAAACCAATTTAAATAGCCTGCATATCTTTCTAAAAGATTTGGCTGTCCACCTTTTGGGTGTATACTTAGTAATTCGTAAAATTTTGTAAAAGATGGGTGTATGTTTGAATCGAGTAGTAGATTTGTTGGCAATTGAACCATGAAAATTTTTGGGTGCATACACGAAGATGTTATATTGAACTTTGTTACCCTGGTATGGAAATTTTACATCACGAGTATCAGAATATAATTTTAGAATTGAAATGTGAGATTGGGCTAAAACAGCCATCTTGGACTGGTTGGTAGACATATATATATGCTTGAATATTATAAAAAACTTAGTTAAATTTCTCTTTACTTTCAGGGTGTCAAGCAAGTCCTGGTAAAACTCGGGGCGAAAGGGTCGGCTCTATTTGAAGAAGGGGAGGAACCATTGAGACAACCCATCGTTTCAGCTTCAAGAGTTCTAGATACAACTGGAGCTGGTGATACTTTTACTGCTGCTTTTGCTGTGGCTCTTGTGGAGGGCAAGTCCAAAAAGGAATGCTTGAGATTTGCTGGTATTTATTGTGGTGTTCTTCCCTTTTCTTCCCCATATCCTTTTATTTCACGCTTGCTCACAACTCTTCCTGCATTGCAGCTGCAGCGGCTTCTCTTTGTGTTCAAGTGAAGGGAGCCATTCCAAGCATGCCTGACAGGAAAGCAGTTTTGGATCTTATTTAGTCTCTTTGAGTCCACTCCTTCATTTAAACGGAAGACATTATGCACATAAATAAGAGGTAGAGCTCACATTTTATATATATATATATTTCTTGAACTGTTATGGCATTGCTAATGTTTTTTCTTGAAGAAATAATTTTTTTTTAATTAAAGACCATGATTCAATTTGGGATTAAGAATATAGTGTGCCCGATTTGTTGTCTTACAGAGAAATTTCTTGTTTATCGGTGCGTGGACAGGCTCATGTGGAAGAGAAGATTGCATTTCATGCTCTTTGCCCACTTTGCTTTTTTATTTATTTTGAGAAACAAAATGAGAAGTTTCCACAGTGAAGCATACTTGCTTTCCTCCATAAAAAGAAGGTATCTTTATCTCCCTACCCAGAATTGCTGGAATCCAAGTCAAGTCAGGGTCTCTTCCTATTTCCTGGTTTTGAAAACGAAACTCAAAGTGCATATGCGAAACAACAATACATTTGCTATGTTGTTTTTATTTCTTGCTGGGGAGAATTGGTTTGTAGTTAGTAGCATAGTTTACCAAGTTGGAGTTCGGGAACTATTTGGCTATAAACAAATTCGGAATAAATCGACCAAATTCAGAAAAATGTCAATCAAGAGATGAATAAATAATAAATATTTTTTAATTATGAAAATTTATAAGAAATATATTTCGTATATTAGATAATTATCCGGAAAATTTTCAAAATGTCGTGAATAATTCACTTCTATTTCACAGAATTCACAATTTTTTCAAAAAGTCATCAATACTTTGTAAATTAATAGTTCAGTCGTGACTTATTCGAGATTCTTTGGGGGAAAAAAGACGGAGAATTTTGTTACTATGACTATTAGGTTAGTGAGTAGTGTGAATCAAGGCCACATCAGCAGAAGTTGGGAGACATTGACGAATAGGGATGTGACCCTACTGTGATCAAACCCAAGATCTCCCCCCAGTGGGGGATGTCTTCAACCACTCTGCATTGGCAACAACATACTATTGAAGGTGAAGATCTTGAGATATTCCTTAGGAACAATGGAAATGATATTTCCTAATGCTGATAGTGTACAAATGGTTCACTCATTCAGCAATCTGTGGATTTCAACAGGTGAGCCACCTCTGGAATGGAGCATAGCCTAAAAATCAAAGTAATTGGAGATATCCAACTGCCTTCCCTTTTGGTAACACCAGTAACCTCGTCTTGTTTTAGCTGTTCAAGGTTTTTTTGGGATTAGGTCTTTTGGCGAGCTGATTGAACAGTTCAGATCGGTGAGCCAGTGGGCCATGTGTAGCATTAGATTATGGAACTCATCTATGCATGCAACTGACATGACATATCTTCTCTCTTAAATAGTATTAGTGGATTTAAGAGAATGAGAAATGCTACTGAGACCGCACATTCATTGGGCAACTTGAGACCGTACTCGAGAAGATACGATCTTATGGTAAAGAATTTGGTACTATTTCCTTCGTCAAGTAAAATAACTTGATTCAAGTAATATTACTTGAATTAGTGGAATTGGAGTCCCTGCTACTTGTTCATCCGGTGAAAGATTTTTCATTCGCCAAGTATAAAATTACTTGATTCAAGTAATATTACTTGAATCAGTAGAATTGTATAGTTTTTTTTTTAAGTAACTTGATTCGAGTAAAATAACTTGAAGAGACTTATACAGGATGAACAAGTATCGGGGACTTTAGGGCATTCCCTGATTTTTCACACTGTAATTCGCTTCTTCTCGGGGATGGCGTATGGTCCCAGTAGTATTTCTATAAGATAATAAGATTAACCTGATTGCATCAACAGAAAGAAGAGAATGAGTAGATATGAACCAACACAGGGGACTATTCTTACAGAAATTCAGGGGAGGTTTCAGCAGTGGTCTGAAATTTCTGGTGAGGTTTCTGTAATTTGCACTTTTGATATCTAAAACCTATGGAGCTTCTAAATAGAACAAAGTAGGATAGTGAAGTCCAACATATAACACTATATTGTTTATATTGCAATGACAAACCAAGAAACCAGTTATTAATATATTTTCCCACACCTCCCTGATTGCTCCGGTGGTAAGCAATGTATTCCTGTTAGGGGAGGATTCTGTTCCAAGTCTTGCAGTGGAGCAGTTGAAAGGCCTGCTATCATACTAACTTAACTAGAACAAGTACTAACCAGGAATTGTGACCTAACCGTGTGTCCGCAATTGATGGTCTAGAGTTTAAATCATTTAATGTACAACAAACTCCTAGGAAATGCGCTACCTAGTGAACTGTATTTCTGAATGTTACTCTTTGAAGTTTCCCCAAATATTTTCTCATATCTGTTTTGTATAGTCTCCCACATTCATTCATGTCTACAGCAACTATGCTTTTAGCCAGTTAAGGTTAACAAATTTGGCTTAAAAGATGGGCACAGTAATCCTTGAATTTAATCTCCTTGCATGAGAAAAGCTGAAATGAAAGATCTGTACAGTCTAATGTCTCATTAAATACAGATACGTTATAGTTTCATGGGATTGACATTGAAAATAGTATACATAGAAAGTTCAAAGTAGGGTCTGTTCTCTTCCTACTATACAGTTTTGTAAACAGCCCCCAACCTTTACATCACCACCCCTAAAGTTTGAATCCCCATACAAATGTATCCATATAAACATGTATTCATATTTGCAAATTAAATGATCGTAACCCCAATACCCAAAGAAGAAAAAAAAAAATACAACAAAAGAGAAGGGAAGAAATCATTCACAAACTGGTGAAACTGCATTTGGCAGCAAAAAGACTTCACTTTTCACCTGTATGCGTCACCTTATTCTCTTCCCTTATTGAAATACCAAACTGTCCCCTTATACAAAATGCTCCCTCTACTACTCCCTTCAAAGCTTTCTGGTGCAATACTCTGGCGGCATCCATTGCTCTGGTTTTTCACCCAGAATCAGAATACCCTTTGTAGAGCTTTCCACTGAATCCCCCGAGTAAGACCCATCTGGCTGACGGACACAGATGTTCAAATTGTTGGATGGTAAAGGTTTCTTGATGATCTACATATGGACATGGCAGTCAGATAAGCAAATGATTTGGTTAATTAGGTCTCTAAAAGAAAAACTTTATAGAAATATCCCATGATATCATACGGAGTTACGTACAAATTACTCGTTGAAATTAAATTTACTTAATTAGAAAAGCTGAAGGTATCAAAGATACCAAGAACTTGGAATAATATTTCAAGGGAAGTTGCAGAATGTTCAGTGTTAAAATTAAGTATTTTTGTCATGATATATTTTTCTTCTTTCAAACTTGAATGATGTAGGAAGAAATCCGAGATACTGATCATCTGAGAAAGGACAGAAATGGAACCTGATAAAAGGGGATAATGTGCTTAGGAGACACCATATTGCATTTATTCTGCACCAAAAAATGGCAATAACCATTAGTTGTAATTCAAATCAGAAAATTTTACAAAAAATACCCCAAAATAGAATTACCTTCAAAATCAATCGACAAGTAGAAAAAATCATAAGCACCCCCTATGAATTTCATCAGCCAGCAACATCTTTGAGGTGTACCTGGAAGGAAGACAAAAGAAGCATATATCATCAAGTAATTCAGCATCTGATCCTACAAAACTACGCATGTCACAATCAATTCAGAAGGATATCAAAGGTCTTACTTATTCGGGATGTTTTTAATCATTATAGTAGTCCGAGTACCTTCTCCACTAACAATCTTATCCAAGTCCAGCTGAAACTGCTTCTTGCTATCGATCTGGTTCTCGTTCTCAACTCGCCGAATCCGCCCATGTTCAGCCAATCCCTCAAAGCCACCGGTGGCTCCCAGTCCTGTATATGGACCATTGCCAAGGAACATAGGAGCGAACCTCGGTGAGGACATCATTCTGAAACTGTGAGAACCATTTTCAGATATGTTTCCTGGAAGAGCAACACCAGCATTCATAGCAGCACGAGCACCTTTAACTCATCACGTAATTCCCGTCATTGCTGCTTAAGTCCATGCCTCCATGAAGGATGTTTCTGGTGAGTCGGGGAAGTAGCCAAAGCACCTCTCGAGAGGAATACCAGATGGAGCAGATCCAACATGATGGTGATGGTGGTGTGGTGTGATGAACCAAGAAAAGAGCCATGCCGACTAGAGTACGGAAAGCCCTGTCCCTGTCCACTGGATTAATTGGATGCCCCATAGATGGTGTTGGCCAGGCAGAACTGGGTTGGTCCGAGTAAGCTCTGTAACAGAAAAAACTCGTTTTTTTCAAAAATTCGTACATTTTTACTTTACCGAATCATTCTCCGAATTATTCGTGAATTATCGAATTCATGAATTATTGGCGAATTTTCCGAATTATTCGAGAATTTTCTGGATTATTCCCAAATTATTTTTTCAAACTTCACAAAAAAACTACTTATTTTGTATATTTTTAAATCAAATTGTTTGGTATATTTATTATTTATTTGTTCGGAATATTTCCCGATTTTTTCACGAATTTTTCCGAACTTAACTTCTACCGAATTATTCCATTACCCCGACTTTGTCACTATGCAAGTAAGGCATGGGAATTCCCCCGAGAAACTGCGGCCTAGACAATGTTCCCATAATAGATGCACTTGAGGATGATGCACCAAAAGAACTCATGGTTCCAGGACTTAGGCTTTCCGCTCTGGAAAGGAATGAGAATACTGAAAGGCAGGTCCATAGGTTGAATCTGTTGTATTTTGTGTGTGGGGTTCTTTGGTGTTGTTGGTGTAGTGGGTGTGTTGTGTAAAAGGTGAAAAACTTAATTTTTGTCTTGTGTTTTAGTCCCACATCGGAAAGAGAGAAAGTTGTGAAAGAGTTTATAAACTCTAACACTTTCATACTTGGGTAATAATAAAGGAGTGGGCTAGGCCCTCGCGCATGTGTGAGGCCCAAGGGGAGGCCAAAGTGGTTTCAATGGAAATTTGGCGAGCTGGGCCGGAAACCCTTCATGCGCGACTCGTTGCGGGTCGCGCCGGTGCGCAAACATCAAAGACACACACACACGCGCGGCCGGTTACTAAAAGTTACCGTTTTATTACTGTTATAAAATATTTAATCACTCTATTAAAAACGGTATTAAGAGTTTAATTTCCTATTTCGGTTTCAGATCTAAAAGAATTTCCTTTTGGTTTTTTTGAAATTCTATATAAGTGTATTAGTTTCTGTAAACAATACATAAGAACAAACACGAATTTCAGAGTTCTCTCAAAAAGCTTTCTTTTGTGATCTTCCGAATTTTTTCTTCCTGTTGAGTTCGCTGTGACCAGAGAAAGGAGAGTGCTCCCTTATCTCTGGAATAGATCGTTGTATCCTGGGGGTGCCCGCATTTATCCTATGAGCATCACAGGTTGAGAAGAACCTGTAGGGGCGGATTTCACCTTAAGGTCAGCGTGTCATAACACGTGCCTCGATCTTCTCTACTGACGAGTTGCTGGTGATCTACAGATTTTTTGTTGCTGTTCTCAAACATACAGATTCTGGAATTCTTATCTACGGGTCTACTGCTACATACAAATTGGTGATCGGTAAACTCTGCCTTTTTAGCATACAGATAATAACAATCTTAAGGTGAAATCTTCAATTCAAATTATCTGTACGCAAGCATGATGTCCAACTCTGAAAAACCAATTCCTTTTGATGGAAACAATTTCAAAAGATGGCAACAAAAGATGATGTTCTACCTTAACACCCTGAATGTTGCATATGTTATTATTGATCCAAAATCTTATGAGAATGAATTAGAACCTGCTAGAACACTGGTTAAGGATAAATGGGATCATGCAGATTACATGTGTAGGAATTACATACTTAATGGCTTAATTCCTCCTATTTATAATGTGTACTATAAGGTGAAAACTGCTAAAGATCTATGGGAAATGCTAGAGAAAAAGTACATAACAGAAGATGCAGGAACTAAAAAATTTGTAGTTGGTAGGTACTTTGACTACAAAATGGTGGATGATAAATCTGTTATATCTCAAGTACATGATTTACAGATCATTGTACATGAGATTCTGGAAGAAGGTATGACCATTAGTGATGGTTTTCAAGTAGCTGCAGTGATAGAAAAATTGCCTCCCTCGTGGAAGGAATTCAAAAATTTGTTAAAACATAAAAGGAAAGAGATGACACTCGAAGACCTTATTGTTCGCCTTCGGATAGAGGAAAACAACAGAATTTTAGAGAACAAAGAAAAAGTTGCAGAATTAAATTCAAAGGCGAATTTAATAGAAGGGATGTCAAAGAAAAAATATGATAATAAAGCAAAGGGTAAATCTGATTTTCACAAGAAGCGAAGTGAGAAAACCAAATTCCAAAAACCGGTTTTTAAGAAAACAACAGGGGATTGTTTTATCTGTGGGAAGCCGGGACATCATGCAAGGAGCTGTAGATTCCGAAAATTTGGTCATCCTGACAAGAAAAATCTAAGATCTGCTCAAGCCAATGTTGTAGAGACGGAAAGTTTTTCTGCAGTAATATCTGAAATTAATTTTGTGGACAATATGAAGGACTGGTGGGTGGACACAGGGGCCACCAAGCATATCTGTGATGACAGGAATGCTTTTTCCTCCTATGAAATAGTAGGAAAGGAAGAAAAACTCTTTATGGGTAATTCTTCAACTTCAGCAATTGCAGGAAAATGATCAGTGAAGTTGAAATTCACTTCTGGGAAAATCCTTAATCTGAAGGAAATCCTTCATGTTCCAGATATAAGGAAAAATTTAGTCTCTGGTTCACTCTTGAGCAATAAGGGATTTAAGTTGGTGTTTGAAGCAAATAAATTTGTACTTACAAAAAATGGAATTTTTGTTGGGAAGGGTTATGCTAGTGAAGGTCTTTTTAAGTTGAATGTAATCGTTGAGAAAATGAATAAGACATCTACTTCTTCTGCTTATTTGATTGACTATCTTAATGTGTGGCATGATAGATTAGGACATATAAATGTTAAATCTATAAACAAGTTGATGCTATTAGGATTAATTCCTAAAACATCTACCGCCCATGAACAAAAATGTGAAATTTGTGTAGAATCTAAATTTTCTAAGAAACCATTTAAATCTATAGAAAGAAATTCTGAACTTCTAGGATTAATTCATAGTGACTTATGTGATTTAAAATCCACAGTCACTCGAGGTGGTAAAAAATATTTCATAACATTCATTGATGACTATAGTAGATTCTGTTATGTTTATTTATTAAAAAGCAAAGATGAAGCTCTAGAAAAATTTAAAATATGGAAATTAGAAGTAGAAAAACAGATAGGAAAATCTGTTAAAATTCTAAGATCCGACAGGGGTGGTGAATATGATTCACACTTACTTTCTGAATTTTGTGAAAACAATGGAATAATACACCAAACTACAGCTCCATATTCTCCTCAGTCTAATGGAATAGCTGAAAAAAAAAATAGGACTTTAAAAGAAATGATGAATGCCATGCTTATTAGTTCTGGTTTACCTTATAATTTGTGGGGGGAAGCAATTCTCTCTGCTTGTTACATTTTAAATAAAATACCTCATAAAAATTGTGATAAAACTCCTTATGAGTTATGGCATAAAAGGCGTCCATCCTTTAAATATCTCAGAGTGTGGGGGTGTTTAGCAAAGGTTGCTTTACCTACTCCAAAGAGAACTAGAATAGGTCCTAAAACTGTTGACTGTGTATTTTTAGGCTATTCTCAAAATAGTAGTGCTTACAGATTTCTAATAATTAAATCAGAAAATAATGGAGTAGATTCAAACTCAATTATTGAGTCTAGAGATGTAGAGTTCTTTGAGAACTGTTTTCCTTTTAAGGAAAACTCTAAAGGTAGAGATCCTTTGTTATCAACTAGTTCATCAACAATAAATCAATATATACCTTTAGAAAATTCAATAGAACCTGTAGGTATTTCTAATAATTCTTTAGAAGAATTAGAACTCAGAAAAAGTAAAAGAGCAAGGAAGGACATAAACTTTGGTCCTGACTTTATTATTTTTTTATTAGAAAATGATCCTAATTCCTTTAGAGAGGCTATGTTTTCTCATGAAGCATCATATTGGAAAGAAGCTGTTAATGCTGAAATGGACTCCATTATGGCTAATAAAACATGAGAATTAGTAGATCTTCCTCCTGGAAGTAAAACAATTGGATGTAAATGGATATTTAAAAGAAAGCTAAAAACTGATGGATCCATAGATAAATTTAAAGCCCGGTTAGTTGCTAAGGGTTTTAGACAAAAAGAAGGAATAGATTTCTTTGATACTTACTCACCTGTAACTAAAATTACTTCCATTCGAGTATTGATGTCACTTGCATGTATTTTTAACCTTGAAATACATCAGATGGATGTTAAGACTGCATTTCTAAATGGAGATCTTGAAGAAGAAATCTACATGGATCAACCTGAGGGGTTTGTAATTCAAGGTCTAGAACATAAAGTTTGTAGATTGAAAAAATCTCTTTATGGTCTTAAACAAGCACCTAAACAATGGCACCAAAAATTTGATAATGTGTTAATATCAAATGGCTTTAAAATAAATGAAGCAGACAAGTGTTTGTACTCTAAATCTTTTGGCAAAGATTGTGTAATCATCTGTTTATATGTAGATGATATGCTAATTATAGGAACGAATAAAGAAATCATAATTAGCACTAAGAAATTCTTAAATAAGAATTTTGACATGAAAGATTTAGGAACAGCAGATGTAATTCTTGGAATTAAAATTCTAAAAAATTTTGAAGGGATAACTTTATCTCAGTCTCACTATATTGAAAAGGTGTTTAAGAAATTTGAGCAATATGAGTGTAAACCTGTTAAAACACCTTTTGATCATAATTGTATGTTGAAAAAACATACAGGAGAGGGTGTATCTCAACTAGAATACTCAAGAGTAATAGGTAGTCTCATGTACATAATGAACTGTACAAGACCAGATATAGCTTATGCTGTAGGGAGACTTAGTAGATATACTTGTAACCCAAATCAAACTCATTGGGATGCTTTGATCAGAGTATTGAGATATCTGAGACACACATTAGATTATGGTCTAAATTATAAAAGGTATCCCGCTGTATTAGAAGGATACAGTGATGCAAATTGGATTTCAGATTCAGATGAATCTAAATCTACGAGTGGATATGTATTCACTCTTGGAGGAGGTGCAGTGTCATGGAAGTCTACAAAACAGACCTGCATAGCCCCATCTACTATGGAATCAGAATTTATAGCTTTGGATAAAGCTGGTGAGGAAGCAGAATGGTTGAGAACATTGTTGGTTGATATACCACTTTGGAGAAAACCAATGCCTGCGATTCTAATACATTGTGATAGCCAAGCTGCTATAGCTAGAGCTAAGAATGTATCCTACAATGGGAAATCCCAACATATTCGTCGAAGGCATAATTCAGTTAAAGAGTTACTAAATAACGGAATTATTGCACTTGATTTTGTAAGGTCAAAAGAAAATTTGGCGGATCCATTGACCAAAGGGCTAGCTAGAGAGCTAGTAATCTGTACATCGAGGGGGATGGGGCTAAAGCCTATTGATAAATAATCACCTACAACAGTAACCCAACCTACTTGATTGGAGATCCCATGAACTAGGTTCAAAGGGAAAACAAGTTGTTGAGTGATTGTGTGAGAGCACTAATATGGAGAATTCTCCTCTCTCATCCCTATGGTGTAGTAGTGCTAATTGTAACGAGATGAGGATGAGTCTTTGACTCTTAATGCCTTCTATAGCTGATTTTTAGTGGGATGTTATGTTACAAGACATTCTTGATAGAGGTACCTATATGAATGTGGAAGTGGGGCCGCTTCCTATGAGAATTGAGGCTGATTCTCTAGAGCGCTCATGAAAACCGGGATATTGCACATGGCCGATAACGTGCACAACCGTTAGAACTCAACTGTAAAATGTTTTTTATTTTGTGTTATTGTGTGTATAATATATTATTAATCTATGAACCAAAGAGCTTGGTTCAAGACTCAGTTCACCAATCTCTTCGTAGATTTAATATATTAACACTAAGTCAAGGTTCAAGTCCAAAAGACACCTTGTCTTAATCACAGTAACTTCGCATATCTTTTTATCCGCTTTCTTAAATGATTCAAAATTATGTTTTATGTGGGGGATTGTTGTATTTTGTGTGTGGGGTTCTTTGGTGTTGCTGGTGTAGTGGGTGTGTTGTGTAAAAGGTGTAAAACTTAATTTTTGCCTTGTGTTTTAGTCCCACATCGGAAAGAGAGAAAGTTGTGAAAGAGTTTATAAACTCTAACACTTTCATACTTGGGTAATAATAAAGAAGTGGGCTAGGCCCTCGCGCATGTGTGAGGCCCAAGGGGAGGCCAAAGTGGTTTCAATGGAAATTTGGCGAGCCGGGCCGGAAACCCTTCATGCGCGACGCGTTGCGGGTCGCGCCGGTGCGCAAACATCAAAGACACACACACACACGCGCGGCCGGCCGAGCCGAGCCGAGCTGGGCCGGGCTGGGCCGCGCACGTGGGGTCTTGAATGGTTTTTTGTTTATTTTTTATTTTTCCTTGGCTTTTGGGTTACTAAAAGTTACCGTTTTATTACCGTTTTATTACTGTTATAAAATATTTAATCACTCTATTAAAAACGGTATTAAGAGTTTAATTTCCTATTTCGGTTTCAGATCTAAAAGAATTTCCTTTTGGTTTTTTTGAAATTCTATATAAGTGTATTAGTTTCTGTAAACAATACACAAGAACAAACACGAATTTCAGAGTTCTCTCAAAAAGCTTTCTTTTGTGATCTTCCGAATTTTTTCTTCCAGTTGAGTTCGCTGTGACCAGAGAAAGGAGAGTGCTCCCTTATCTCTGGAATAGATCGTTGTATCCTGGGGGTACCCGCATTTATCCTACAAGCATCACAGGTTGAGAAGAACCTGTAGGGGCGGATTTCACCTTAAGGTCAGCGTGTCATAACACGTGCCTCGATCTTCTCTACCGACGAGTTGCTGGTGATCTACAGATTTTTTGTTGCTGTTCTCAAACATACAGATTTTGTAATTCTTATCTACGGGTCTACTGCTACATACGAATTGGTGATCGGTAAACTCTGCCTTTTTAGCATACAGATAATAACAGAATCCACATGGCTAACCCTTCCTTGATCCTTACCAATAGGTGCAATCTTCAGAGAGTTTGATACATGAGGTAGAATAGAAGCTAATCCAGGCAAATGGTTGTTGGTCATTGGGCTCATAATTCCCAAACCTGGGGATTTCCTAAGAGCTTGCAAAGGACCATGTTCAACCGGACTGCTGAATTGTGCCCAGTTACCTATCATTAATGGGGCATTGACCTCGGCTTGTAACATGAATTGTACTTACAACAGGACCAAGAACTCAAATCAAAATAAGCATAAAGAATAAGAAAAAAAAACTGGGGATATTATGTGATTACTTGGTATATGAAATATACGATTCAAGTAGGCAAGGCACAAAAGAGATGGTTGAATCAAAATAATTCATTTTTGAGTTCTATTTTTATAAAACGGCAATATGAATGTTCTATCAACACCCTTTAAGGTGTGGAAATAGGCCAACATTTCTGTGACTGTGAGATTTTACCATATTTCCTTCCAGGCTAGGCCATGTGGAAGAGCGATGCTGAAAATGACCCTATAGGGGGGCTCACGGATTGATTATGAAAAGGGATCCGGATAAAAATTTATGCGGAAACTGGATCCCATAGATCTTAACATCATAAAAAGCATCAAAATTATCTAAGAGTTTTAGTCATATTATCTCGGTGAATGTTTTTCACCGGTGAAACTTAATCCACTTGAACCGTCAGAACTCTTTGTAGAGATTTCTCCGAAAAATACTAGAAGCTCGATCTTTGTTCTTCGCTATCCCCACGAATCTTTAGAATACCCTTTGGAATTATAGAAGCAAGAGGAAGAAGATGGATCAATGGTGTAGACCTTCTATCACCAATAATACTAAGGTTCAAAAACTTAGATTTGCAAAACTCAACTAGGACCACCAATATAGCTCACGAAAATCCCTAGGGGTCTCCCTAGGGCTCATGGTTTGGAGAGAGAGAGGAGAGGAGAGAAAAAATTCTGGAGAATTCTACTTAATGGTCTAAGGTGTTGGGGTATTTATAGACTAGGGTTTTATTCTAATCCTACTCCAACTTGATCTTATCTAGTAGGATTTATTAATTAACAATAACTCTTATTATTAATTAAATAAACTCCTACTTAATCTATAACTACTTTAGTTATAGTAATCGTATTAATTAAAGAGTCTTTATTATAAGAGGATTCCTTAATTAAAAGGGATAAGTCAACATCCTACACAAAAGTAGGAAACCTAGTCAAACTAGGAATCCACAAGGGGGGTGTAAGCTTCTATGGGGCGTGGGATTTGAGGAGTTAAAACTCCTTATTGTAATCTAATTACAATAACATCTTAATCCTAATTGCAATCCAACACTTGGATTTTAATTCCATAATAAAATGAATTATATTTTAATAATTATTCAATTAAACAAATCTTAATCCAATTAGGATTCCTCAAGTGGGCGCCCCACCCTAGGGTTTAAACCCATGGGCTTTGGCCCATATTAAATGTCCATTTTAATGGATTTATTGATATGGGTCAAACTCATTTCCCCTTTAATTTTATTAATCAAATAATTACTAAAATAATCTCTTAGTTTAAATTAACAATTAATTTAAACAATAGATTAACTTTTAATCTATTTAATTAAATGATTAACTTTTAATCACTTAAAATAATTTATTAACTTTTAATCAATTATTGAGCTTGTATTTCTTATGTGAGCACCTCCACAAATTGCTCTGGGACATTCTTACCCTGACTTATCCAATGTTATCCCATTGACCCTAAATGAGAATTACATCAGAATTGCAAGTGACGTGAGATATCCATGTTGCAATTTAATCTCAGTGTATGAACATTAACCATTATGGATCCCGCCACATAAATTTTTAAATTCGATTTATCCTTCCATATACATTATCTCTAATGGGCCTTCGAGATTGACATATGATCTAACCCATAGCTCATTGCAAATCATCCGGGTTTCCAAGACTTATGATTAAGCCATGAGAAACAATTTCTTATGAAAAAAATTTTGGAAAAATCATTTTATAAGTATAATATATTTTAATAAAAGTATATTTCAAAACTTATTTTGTTTTCAAAATCACCTGCGTAGGATTTGAACTTGATCAACTGTCTTACCCGGAACTTGGATACTCTCTCAAATTAATGAGTATGGATTTCTTGTTTGAAATTCATCATCACTCAAACAACTTTCTGACTATCCAACTATCACTGTATTGTATTCCTTAAGTTAGAAAATATGTTGGTGGAATCAAAACAGTCAGATCACTGCCTAGTCATAGATAAACTCATCAGATCCAAGGATCATCGAAACCGTTCAATGCGAATGAGAGACCAACTATCTGATAATATGTTTATGCAAGAGGTCTCTCATTGAATGCAATTAGTCAGTGTACATTTAAGCACTCATATGTTGATGTGTAGTCTCCACTACAATAGTTCAAGATAGAACTACATCTCAACTATTGAGAACATCTTAACATTCTGGCAACCATAAAGGTGAAGTGCCCAGCTTCACCTACAACTGTGACTATATAAGGTATAAGGAATTAGAAAGTTATATCTACCTGTGATAATCTAATCATATAATTTTCCTACAATATATCCTATGGACCTTTATCGATATCTCATAGATCATCTCATGATCATGGTCAATTACCCATAATAAATACACAATAGATTAAGAAGAAGCATTCATTAATCAAATTAATAAGGTTCTGGGCATCAGACTAAGAGTCGCCACCTATTTCTTTGGGGGAATAGGACCCAGGTTGTTTAGACAGGGTCTATGGCCTTGATTAGATTTTACGTAAGTGGTTCGATTAAGTCCCGAAGAATGTGTTAGGCACCCGAGACCCCGTATAAGACGTTACTTACTCCCTAGGTATAAGCTAAATAGATTAAGATTATTAAAAATGCATAATTGTTTAAATTAGGCTAACCCAAGAAAGGGAAAATCCTAGACTAGGGTCAAAACGGGGGTTGGGTTGCCTACATACCCGTCGGGGCGGGATCAGACTGAGTGTAGTTCAGGCGGTACTTTAACCCATACCGGGGTTAAGGGGTGTGAGTGCACCAGAGTGATTAGGGTTAGCCAAGAGGCTAGGGTTTGGTTGGCCGAGAATTGCACCGGAGTAGTTAAGGTTGAGCTAACCATGGTTAAGCCTATTAACCATGGTTAGGGAGGGTCTAGGAATGGGCAAAGTCTGATTTTACATATTTTGTATTTTATGGAATTTTCCGAAAGTGAGTTGATTGACTAGGGTTAAATCAAATTAACCGAGGTTAAGTTTAACCCCAGTTAAGGTCAGGTCAAGGGTCTGGAAAAGGGCTCAGGCAGTCTGCGAGGCCTAGACCGGCCTTCTATAGGGCCTGGGCCCATTGCAAGGCTCAATTACAAAAAACACTGGAATTGGCGATAAACCCAGTACCACCAATTCCAGTTCATTACAGAATTGAATGGCGGTGCAGGGTTTACCGTCATTTCCAGTCTTCTATGAAAAATAGTTTTGCAGCAAAGGTAAGGTTAGGAATGGATACTAGAGGGTCTCTGGACCCTTAGGAATGTTTAGGGGCTCAGAGCTGGGTCTTAGGACATGCTTGGGGATATTCCACAGTGTTGTTTTTGTGAGAATGACAGAAAATCTCATAATGTCGATAAACTCAGTATCGACATTCTGGTTCTTTTAACTTTTCAGAACATTAACCATGATTAGCAGGTCCGGTTGTCAGACATGATGATCCCAGAGGGTCTTTAGCCCTCAGGGCATGCCAGGGGTCTGGTAGACCCTGGGCGAGATCCTAACCATAGTTAAATAGGGGGTATTGTTGGTTAAAATAAAATCTCCAGAATGTTGGTAAACTCAGTATCGACATTCTGGGGTATCTCAGATTTCTTGCAAAAATGGCCAAAGGCAAGGAGTCTGGAGGCATGGGGAAGGCCAGGATAGATAAGTGAAGATCCTAGAGACTAGGTCCAGGCCCTAGAATGGACCAGGGACTCACAGAAGGACATATGAGCTACTATAAAAGGGAGGGCCCAGAATGGTGGTAATCTCAGTACCGCCATTCTGGATATCTTCCAGAATATCGATTTTCCCCATGGTCTTGGACAGTGATGTATCCAAAGCCTTCCCCATGAGCTAGAGGGGTCCCTGGAATCCTCGCAGGAGTTGATGAGCCAAGCTTTTACTGGTTACAAACTAAGAAATCAAACATTCATCTCTGAGGGGCCCTCTTTTTGCCTACAAAGAATGTAAAAGGGGGACCCGACCTTAGAGATAGTATCGATTAACAGGTCCCTGGAGATGGACCAGGGATTCTAACTTAAAGATAAAACATAAAAGAAGCTAGGGGAATAAACCTACCCTCTAATGATGCTCTATGGTTAGATACTAAGGAGGAATAGCCAAAGCTTATTCCCCAGGCCTGAACTCGATCATTGGGAGCTAGGAAGCTTGCTAGTATAGGGCTTTTCGGATTACTAGTGGGTTAAGTAGACCTGCTACTGGCAATTTTTGGCATGGAGGCTAAAGCTCTAAGGGTCTTGGTATTTATGGAGTTTATGGTTCATGACACTCAGGTAATTCAGAGAAGGTTTAAGTGAGACAAAATGAGAGAATTGAAGGTCAACCTGGAGGTCCAGGGGGTGCAGCACTGCAATTCGTAGAACACATGAAATGATGAAAATTCCAGGGGGTGCAGCACTGCAATTCGTAGAACACATGAAATGATGAAAATTCCAGTATCGCCTTCCTGGTTAAGGCAGACAAATAAATGGAGGTAGAATAACTACCGTTATTTTTGGTTTTTTCCTCATAAATGAGCCTGAATGGCCTAACTTAGGGTCTGGAGCACTGTTCATTTGCATGAAATTAGTAATGTCAGTAATTAGATTACCAACATTATTTAAAATTTTGAATTTTGAACATGTGGGCCCCCCTAACAGTTGGTTAAGGTCTATGGGTCCCTGCTTGGGCCCATGGGGTGTCTGGCTACTAGCTTTAGGTCCTGGACCTAGGTTTTGGTTCTAACAGGGCCCTGGGTCCAGGTTAGGTTTTAGGGCTTTGACCTAGGTTCGGTTAGGGTTAGGTCTAGGGTTACGCCTAGGTTAGGATTGAGGTTGGGATTTGGGTAGACTAACCATGGTTAAGGTTGTTAACCATGGTTAAGGATGGGGTGTAAAAATTGGGTGCTTACGATTTCTATTGGCAAATAGGAGGTTTCAAAGTCCATGCCCAAGTACTTGTTACATCTTGGGTCGTAATTAGGGCTGTATTCAAGTCAAGTTGGCTCGTGAGCTCTACTCATTCAAGTCAGGCTTAAGCTGGTATTTTAGGCTCGAAAGACCAAGCCAAACTTTCATTTGAGATCGAATGTTTAAACAAGCCAAGCTTTGAGCCAAACCATGATTGATTCAACTCCTCTCGAAGCTTTGCTCGTTTAGGGCTCAGTTCGGCTTGAGCTCGGCTCAACTTGAAGTGTTGTATATATTTATATATGTAATATTTTTGGTAAGGTTGTTTATGTTAATATATAATAATACCTTTTTATATTAATAAATACGTAGGAGGTAATAATAACAAAAGAAAGTTGACAAGTTAAAAGCAAAAAACCTAACCCTAACTCTTTACTTCTGAACTGAGGTTTATCCTCAAATCTGAATTTTTCATATGATTAGATCAATTGTGTAGTTTCTTGTATTCTAATGTAATAATATATGGTTTTCTAAAATCATGTAAAAATTGATTAAAACAATCCTGAAATTTGATTCAAGCTTGAGCCAACCTGAGCTTGAGCTCAATCAAGCTTGTTCAAGCCAAGCTCAAGCCTAGTCATTAGAGCTCGAATCAAGCTAAAGTCAAACACAAGCATGTTCAAACCAAGCTCAAGCTTGGCTTGAATACAGGTCTAGTCGTAATTGCTATCT
The DNA here is from genome assembly GCA_015143295.1 of Tetracentron sinense. NCBI lineage: Eukaryota > Viridiplantae > Streptophyta > Magnoliopsida > Trochodendrales > Trochodendraceae > Tetracentron > Tetracentron sinense. The sequence continues at coordinate 25,014,712 of CM026552.1, forward strand.
TATTAGGTTCAATCATTATAGTTGTTCGCAATCCACTAAGCTCTCCAATAATGCAAAATATTTACAAAAATCTTACCTAGAAATTTACAAAAAAATTAGAAATAGTTATACATGAAGGAACAATCCTTTAAGGAAACAATGATCTATAGAGATACCAATTAGACACACACTCAACTTTAATATCCTTCTTATGACCGCATATGTTTGATAAGATCATTGTGGAATGTATAATGGACTATAAAAGATCAAATCATATGATGACGAGCAATGAACTTAGTAAACCGGGGTGTTGGCTCCCATGACACTTGAACTGGAGTGGCCATTTTTGGTGCATCATAGTCATCATCTACGTAGTCATCATGCTCGTCTTCAATAATCATGTTATGCAAAATAATGCACGTTTTCATAATGTAGCCAAGATCTATATGACTCCAAAATCGTGCTGGCCCCCGTACAATAGCAAAACATGCTTGGAGCACCCCAAATGCAATTTCTACATCCTTTCGATATGCCTCTTGCATGGTTGCAAAAAATTGCCTCTTCAATCATTGAGTTTGGGAAATCGTTTGGACGAGGGTTGCCCATTGAGGGTAAATATGATCAACAAGATAATATCTCATAATGTATTGTTGTATTGGTTGCCATTGATAGTATAGTTGGAAGGAGAGGCACGTCCTTCAATGAGTTTGAAGAAAAGATGAGATTGATCAAGAACATTGAGATCATTTTGAGATCCAGGCATGACATAATAAGCATGCCAAATCCACAAGTCATACGAGGCCACTGCCTCGAGTATAATTGTCAGTTCATACACATGCCCAATATATTGTCCATGCCACGCAACCGGACAATTCTTCCATGACCAATTAATACAATCCAAGCTCACTAATATTCTGGGAAATTCACATTTTTCCCCCTCAAGTAGCAATCTGAAAATGTCCACCACTGTCGGCAATCTCAGTTATTCTTCTTCGTAAATGAAAATGATCCCTCGATAGAATCTCTTCAATGCTCAATTTGTTGTGCTTTCGCTAGTTCTCACGTACTTGTCCCCAACGTCAACGGGCATGGCATATGCAAGCACCTTGATTGCCACATTCATTTTTTGTAGACCGGATAACTTAGAAATGTCGACAACATCATTCCTTTGGATAAAGTAATTATCATATTGTTGGATCACATTTAAGATACGAAGGAATACGAACAATTCATTCGAAAGCATCTCCGAAATATGTTGATCGTGTAAACGGGGACCTCAGCGAAATAATCATTAATTAGTTGCTCATTGACGGAGACTCTATCATGAGGGATGCCGCCTCCCTCTTGTAGAACCAACATGTTTAACGGTTGGTTATCTCATTGCATTTTTATTAAGTGGAACTTCGATGTCAGTCAGATAACATTCGTTCTTTGATCTTGATTGGACAAAGGTTCATCAAATTTTCATCTTAAAAACGCTTTTCCAAAAGTGTTCATCAGGATGTTGAAAGTATGGAAATATTGATGATCAATGTTGAAAATATAGTATGTTCTTTTACAATTTTGTTATTTTTATAACGGAGATGATGAATGGTGGTTGCTAGGATGAGGAATGGTAGTTAGTAGGTAGAAAAATGGTGGTTGGTACAAGGAGGAATAAGTATTGGTGGTTGAAAAAAGTTTTGTTAATGAAAAAAAATAACATTTTTTTAAAATGCACAATTGATGCGTCAGTGTCGAATTATAGCATTTTTACACTGTAGCAGTGCCAAAAAAACTTTAGCACATGAGAAAATGGCTTTACCATGAAATGCTCTAAGTATCAGCAAAAGATGGGGCCCTAATAGAGAATGAAGTGCATCTATGGGACATTACAATTTACACATCTATGATACACAAAATGTCCTTAGCCTCTCATCTTAAATTTTTGGTAAACTCAATCATACCACAAGGCAATGACTGAAGGCAAAGACAAGGGAATACTCACACCACCCAAGCAAAAACACACACACACACACACACACCCCCCACATGCAAACTCACACACACACACCACACACATGCAGCCCATGTAAGCTTCACCCTAGAGCTACCAATTAAGACTCTTAATTGGTAGGCCACATCTTCAATGGTCCATAATACCGTTGGGATCTGAGTGGGCCGAAAGCTCAAGTCCATCTTATAAAAGCAAACTCAGGGCATTAAGCAGGGAAGGGTTTGGCAGGTAAGGTTCCGCGGCGAAAGAAACCCTAATCGACTGTGAGTCTCTCTCTCTCTCTCTTCAGCGGCGAAAGAAACCCTAATCTCTCTCTCTCTTTCTCTCTATATTCTAGAATCTAGATTTAATATTCATTTCGCACAGGTTCTGCAATTTGGATTTATTCCACTTAAATCTCTTTTGATTTTATCGCATTAGAATATTTGTTTTTGCAGAAATGGATATACATGTGTAGTTTTTTCAAGATCTGTTGAACTAACAAAAAATTTAATTTAATTTTTTTTCTGATAATTTCGCATTTATTAGTAGATTTTTGTATCTTTAGCGAATGTCCACCATGAAAGGTTTGTACTGATTCGTAGTTTTAAAATTATTTTGAAGAAGGGGAAGCCATGGCTGTACCTCTGTTGACGAAGAAGATCATTAAGAAGCGTGTTAAGAGGTTTAAGAGGCCGCAATGCGATCGCAAGATCTCTGTGAAGGTATAAAGATTATTAATTTGTTTCTATTATTTCAGCTTGTGATCTTGTTGTATGAATGACTTCACTGATTCTAATGTACCCAAACTGTTCACTTTCATTCTCATATAATTTATTTTGGTCATTTTCTTCTTCGTGGGTAAAATTTGGTTAAGAGATGATCCGCTCATGTGTTTGAGAGCATCTAATCTGACTTATTCAGCATTAGCCCGAGCAGAGCTTTCAATTGACTGAGATTTTTGGTTCAATTAATTTGTTTGGTAGCTTTATTGGAATTAATGGGCTTCGAGTTTTAATGTGTTTATGAGTGTTTCGAGTTAAGAATACTTCTACTTTAATGCCCTTAAGGTAGACGATGTTAGAACATGGAAACAAGAAGATTTATTTAATCTTTATTTTATTTTCTTCGATTGGTGGATCCTAGATTCCATTGAGAAAGAAACACTTGCAAGGGAGTGTTCACAAGGGGTGGAACACAAAAGGCACAAAATGCTAGAAAGACAAACTAAAGACTCAAAACTACCCATGTACATAAGCCCAACGAGAAACAAGACTCATCCTCACACCAAGGAGGGGCTAACCACCACCCCCATCCTCTGAAAAACCTAAGTTTATATTTATTTCAGATCTAAAGGACATTAAAGAGGATGACCATCGGAATAACATATCCACTTTTAGAATCTTATTTGTCAGTCACTTGCCACCACCATTCTCCTAAAAGCCTAAGTTTATATTTATTTCAGATCTAAGGGACATTAAAGAGGATGACAATCGGAATTACTTGTCCACTTTTAGAACCTTCTTTGTCACTCACATGCTTAGTTTAACTTACACACACCCACACTGTCATGCCCCGAAATCTTGGCACAAAATATCTCATCTCATGCATAGATCCAAGGAAATCATGATCACATGAATCCATAACCAGATTATAATATCAACAAGCATTAACTAAAATTTCCAAATCAAGTTATGCTACTCACTTTAAACAACTCAAAGTCTACTATTAAAATTTCTCACTACAATCCTTTCTGGCAAATAAAAAAAGAAAATAAAACAAGTAAATCCACTAGAATGCTCCACTAGTTATGCTATGCTTGAAGAATCCATATTCATCCCAGTTACCTCTTGAAAATATCAGAACAACTAGAGTGAGCACAAATCCCAGCAATAGAACACGTCTATTAGGTGCACATAAACATCTATGGCGTGTGCGCAACAATTTAGACTATCATAATGTCATTATTTTATTGTCTACTCGTACAAATCACGACAAATTATAAATGTAGCATTTATCAATTTCTAGAGTAGTACATTTTCTGTTATGTAATTTTTTACTCATTTTACTTGACATTAGGGGTCGTACATAACTCTACCCTATTGGCAATCATTCGGGGCAACTCATAACACACTCAAATGGGAAACTTGGGTACCCTAGGATTGTATACAATGTCGCCTAGTAATCCATTTAGGGTTCATACACAACTTCACCCAAGAGATTGTTTTCTCAAAATTTGCAAAAAATTACTTATTTTGTATATTTTTAAATCAAATTGTTTGATATATTTTTATATTTATTAATTTATTTTTTCCGATATTTTCCCAATTTTTTCCCGAATTTTTCCGAACTAGACCTCTACCGAATTATTCCCGAACCCCAACTTTGTCACTGTGGTTACAACTTACAATTGTTATACTACTAGTTAGAATTGTCCAATGGTGAGTTTTCTTTTTAATTAACATGTTAGTTTCTCTTACTTAAGTTATGCATTATCTAAATCTCTTGAATCAAACTTGTTAATAAGGAAAAATAAAGAAAGAGTAAGAGACTCAAATTACTGGTTTCTATTTTTAAAAAAATATTATTCCAGTATTAAATATTTTTATGGCATCACTTGACGTCATTTAGTTTAACCTGGATTGACTTGATGATGTCATTTAGTTTAACCCGGATTGACTTGATGCTCTGACCCACCCCCTTAACCGGGTTATTGTCGTTCCAGGTTGTAAATCGTTGTTTTTAACTTTTATAATTCCTTTCTATTTACTTTAACGCTATTTCTAAAATACCTTTATTAGTTTTCATATTTTTTGTTTGACCTTTTGTCAATTCCCAAACTAGTTGCCTAATTTTTTTACTTGTTTTGTATTTTGTTATATTTTTAAAATAACATTGGATATTTATATAAGGTGAGTGCTTTGTCCATTTTCCTTTTTATCAACTTTTCCATTTTTTGAACAAGAAGACAAAAAAAATGTGGCAGTCTTTTGTGGCCCACCACTTTTTTTTTGTCTTCTTGTTCAAATAGGGGAAAGTGGATGAGAAAGAAAGTTGACTTAGCATTATCTTATATATATATATATGTATATATATATATATATATATATATATAATGTGTAAGAGTTTAAATATGGATTACACTTACTTTTTGTCAATTCTTAAACTGCTCGTCTACTTTTACTTTATTTTGCCATTTTTTTTCAAATACCATTGGATATTTATGTAATATGTCATAAGAGTTTAAAATAAAATTTTGTTTTTTAATTAGTGTATTCCCATCTGCTAAATTTGGGTAATTTTTCACATATAAAGAATTCTATTCCCATATACTAAATTTGGATAGTTTCCAAATTAGTAATGTAATTTTATGTAATATGTCATAAGAGTTTAAGATAGCTCCATTTCAAAATATATACACAAAATGCTCTTAATTATAGAAGTACTTGTAGAGATACACATAAAGAAGCGTATTCCCATCTACTAAATTTGGTTATTTTCCAAAAGATTAAGGTCATTATGCGTATTTTGAGAGGCTGGAGATTTTTTTGAAAGTGGACTCTATTATAAAATATTATGTAATTTTAAAAGAATACAATATTAAATATTATTTTAATACAAAGCACGTGCCTTGCACATGCACCTCAATAACCATTACTTTAATGCAAAGCATGTACCTTGCATGTGTACCTCAACTAATATATGTAATGGGAAAATATATAAAACCAAACCAAAGGAAACAAAAGGACGAAAGAGGCTGCACCAATGAAGTGGGGGCACAAAACAACAAAGCAAGAAGGGATGCGAAAACACCTAATTGACAAACAAATATATAGGAGGGGAGGGCTCACAAAATAAACCAGCCTCTGGGCGAGCTTGTCAACTGAGAAATTCACAAATCTAGGAACCCGAAAAAATGAGATATATCCATCAAACATCATTTCATGATAGTGTTATTAAAACAAGATCGGACCGGACGGTTGAACCGACCCCTATTGGTTAATTGCAACACCTATACTTAAAAAGAACTGATATATTGAGTGAGCCGCCAAAACTAGACAGTTCAACCGGTAACCGTGTGAACTGGTGTCCGATGGCAATTGTTGACCGATTTTTTTAATCGTTGCTACCGAATTGGATATATTGGTAAGAATTTTGACATTGGATTTTTTTTTTCAAAGTAATAAAATAATGCTTATTGGTTACTGAACCTTTAGAATTAAAACAAAAGGCATAAAACAAGAAATAAAAAAACAGGGGGTTATCACCTCTTCTAAGAGAATCCAGGAGGAAGGTATCATATCACGTTCCCTCCCTTCCTCTATCTCTCTCTCTCTCTCCCTCTCTGCATTCTCTTTGTAATGGCGTAATTCATATTTTCTTTTTTGTTTTCAAAGGAAGCCGGTAATGCATCATATGCGGTGAATCAATGTGTTTGATGCTGAAATCTAATATTGAACTAAAATATCTTTCGCGCTGTTCTAACTTCTAACTTTAAATTAATTGAGAAGAAAGTGGAAATCATGGTTTCAACTTTCAACGGTTCAATCTCACTTGGGTTATTTGAAATTTATTTTACTTGATGTAACAATGTGAAAAATACGAATGTTCTTAAAACTTTTCACACTTGTATGTTAAATAATGTAGATTGAGTACCAAAATAGTGTAGAACTGAAAAAATGTGAATATAAGAATATTCTTAAAACTTTTCAAATTTTCTTGTTAAATTAATGATATTAATTTCTGTATGTATATGAATATACTTGTCTAGTTCAAGTTAACAAGTGCATATGTTATCAAAGGTTAAAATGTTTTCTCATTCTTATAAAGGATTTGATCTAACCAATCAGATCGGCCAATTGAACTTGAACCAGAATCATGAACCAGTTAGCTCACCAGTTCGATGCTTGGTCTGGTTTTAAAAACATTGATCAGACTTCCCTAATGACATGAAAGGATCATCTGCTCTTGCATTGGTATATGGAGATATTTCCTCTTGTGAATGGGGGTGGAATGAGTCTTTCCCTATTCCTTTCACAATTTCTTATCTTGTTCGTCCTTAGTAAGTGTTTTTGGTGCTTGAGAGCCGATTTGGTCATCCGCTTCTCGCATTTGCAATGGTATCCGCTTGGTTGCCTTGGAATGGACGGGTTTATGATGTGCATGGGAGGATCTTAGGGAGGTTGTTTTGATCTTTTTGCTGCCACAATAGTATGGGCTGTCCCACTAGTTGGCTAGGAGGTCATGAATGACTTTTGCTTTTACTGGGGATGAGTTTCTATGCTTGTAAACTCTAGTTTTTTTTATTGCTTTCATGATCATGTAGCTCTCTTTTCCATAGTTAATATATTTTGCTTGATTATCGACAAAAAAATGACATAAAAGAATTGGCTAGGCTAGCTAGAATCACCACAGGCCTAACCAAATGGCCACTCTTGAATCCCCCCTTCACAAGAGGTGGGAAGAGCCTGAATCTCCTAGCAAAACCCTTGCCTTAGGGCTTATAAATTTGCAGGATTCGAGGTAGTAATCCATGCCAACCTTGAGAACATGACCATTATTGAATCATAATATCTGATAATCCCACCCATAGTTGTTAAAGGCAATGCCTCAGGCACCTTAGGCGGTCGCCTAGGCGATCGGGCGCTTTACTGGGCTCAGGCGACTGGTTGCCTACCTGTCATTATTAAATATATGAAATACGCAATATTATTATTGTTTAAATGTTTAAATTTAAATTTTATTTGAATACGATATTTTTGTTAACAAAATACATGTTATTTTATATATTTCTCGTGTCTTCTACCATATAATATATTAGTGTTTTAAAAAAGAAGTTTGCAGATCAAATAAGAAAGAAGAGACGAACGGTGTCCAGTATGTTTCTCTCATGTTAACTTGTCATCTCTTTTGCTCAATGGGTGGACCAATTGGTCTCTCTCTGTTTATGAGTGGCCATATGGTCCCCTCTATCATTCTCATGGTTGTTAAAGGTGTTTCCTAGGCGACCAAGACATTGCTGGGCTTAGGAAGGCCCAATAATAGAAAAACCTTTAAATGCCCCAAATTTTCTTTAGGCCCCCAACGCTCTTATAAATCCATCTTTAAAGGGTTTTTTAAAAATAATTTAAATAAGTTTGGGCCCATAATTATATATATATGTATACATTTATCTTTTTTTGGTATAATCGAGAAGGAGCAAAAAAAAAATGAGAGTAAGAAGTACTTCCTCTCCCTTTCTCTCCCTATCTCTCTATCCCTTATCCCTTGTTCGAATGCCACATTGATGTCGGACTATTTTTTATTTTTTATTCATTTATACACTTTCTCTTGTTCAGCTATCATTGATTTACTAAACTTTTTTTCTATTTTTTATCCCTCACAGTCCCTCCCTCCCTTTCGATAGTCATTGTATACTGTTATTTACTTCTTTTGTTCTAGTTTTTATTCTTGATGCTTAAAATCCTTCTTTCTTATTTTATTCATAAATGTCTTCAAAAATGGTTCTATTAGAGTGCATCTTGATAGTGGAGATTTTTGCAATTTATATGAATTGCGGAGCCCCTTATTCAAGGAAATATAACATACATGGATCTCATATTGGGGTTAGGATTCTTGTTGCAAAGAGTTCATAAGGTGACGCCTCGGGACCCTTAGGCTACCGCCTCAGGCGTCGACGGGGTATGTCGCATAGACAACTATGATCTCACCAAAGAGAACCCAACCCGGGCAAGCATAGTGACAAAATCAGCGTTCGGGAATAATTCGGCAAGGGTCAAGTTCGGAAAAATTTGGAAAAAATTTGGGAAAAAATAATAATTATACTAAGATATTCGACAATTTGATTAGATAATATACAAAATAAGCAGTTTACTTTGTTGGATTAAACGAATTGTTGTGAAGTTCGCGAATAATTCGTGAAATTCAAGACTAGAAACATGGCAAGGGTCAAGTTCGGAAAAATTCGGGAATAATTTGGGAAAAAATAATTATTATAATAAGATATTCAACAATTTGATTAGATAATATACAAAATAAGCAGTTTACTTTGTCGGACTAAACGAATTGTTGCGAAATTCGCGAATAATTCGTGAAATTCAAGACTAGAAACATACTTCTAAAGCCAAGACTAAGTAGAATATGAAGGAAATGAGAGAGACGAAAGATAGGAGTTTTAGGGATTTGCGACCACTCTTATGTATATAAGACATCAAATGAATCCTACAACTGAAATCAATACATATCAATTGTACAGTGTTACTTAGACATGTGGTACGAGTGCCACGTGTCTAGATGTGTTCGGCACGACAAGCTCTCTAAATCCCAATACGACGGCACAGAAGTACATACTTTTGAAAATGATGATATGTGAATATGTTATAACTCAAAATAATAGAAAAAACAATAGAATAAAGAGGGGGGATCACATGTCCTCAATTTTTTGAAAATATATACTAAAGTTATAAGAAAATACTCATATAGAGAATAAAGAGAAGAAAACAAGAGAGAGAGACATACCTATTGATCACCATTGGGTCACAGCTCTCCTATTAAGTTTTCCTTTATGTTGGCGAAAAGGCTACGCAACTTGACAAAAAGTTCCTAGCAATTTAAAATATATATTGTATTTTTTTAAATGACGCGGCATACTGGAACCGTCACATGCCTAACTATAATTTAGATGTCACCATGGCACGGTATATGCACGTTCCAAGTCGTGTTGTGCCACGGTCGTGTTGTGCCAAGGTGTCGGTACGGCAAAATTTGCGAAATTGATGTGCCTAGAGAACACTTGTTGGACTTGCTCGATACGTATCGGTTTTGGCTGAGTTATAAATCCCGTATAGGGTGATATGTATCGATGATAATAACGGATTGCCCTCTTTTGAAACCGATATGTATAGGGCGATATGTATCGGTTTTGGCGATTTTTTAAACCATAAGTCTGGGTTGTCCAACGGGCTACCAACGAAGTTCAGCTTGAAAATTCCACTAATGGGAGGAAGCTGGCAATAGCAACTCAATCCCTCCTGTTCTCACTACAACTTTCACCCTAAACACAGAGGAAGTGGTCACCAAGAAAGGCTACTTTGAACTGGATCCTGCCAAATGATAAAAGTCATGTTGTTTGATTTGCCTTCAAAGAACTTCTTCCGTTCTTTCTAGATGGTTCAAATAGTGACATTACACTGTTATTATATGGTATCCCTAAAGATGCCATTACTATTGACTTGTATGATATCATGTATTATATATACCGTTACTTATTTATCTCCTTTTTTTCCCCTTGTTCAAAATTGATAGATGAAAATATATCATTTTCACTTTATAAACTTTAAGGATAATTGATAAAATCATTCATCATTCTAATTTGTAGTCATAGTAAACAAGATGACTATTGATATATTAAATGTATTCTCTCAAATTTAATTACAAGATCACCAATAATTAACAAACCTTACAAGAATCGTGTACAAAAGAAAATGACAAAATACACCCCACCTAACGTGAAAAACAAGGATAAAAATGAAACTTACACAAAAATTGCTTTCTCTAAGCAGGTGAAACCATGATATCTAGAAACCATAAATTGCGCTCTATAAACCATAAACGACACTCTACAAATGTTGAAACTGAGCTCCCTAGGTGATTTCACTCTCAAACCATGAGATTGAGGTTTAAGAGTGGGAGTGAGGTTTGAGAGTGGGAGAGAGTAGCAGGTTGGGAGGTGTGGGTTACTAAGCATTGGACATTTACAACTTATGCAATTATCAAGTAAAATGTTATTTCTAAAGTCAACTCTTTATCATCAAAATATAGTATGAAACTCATGCCTTTTGTAATCTTCACTGGAATTTATAAGATCTACCCACCTAGACACTGCGTGGTCGATAAGGGTCTTGGTTAAGCGAGGCAGTGGCATAGCATTGCCTAGGCACATTTTGACTACACTACGACAGGCATGACCACAAACACAAGTTCAAGTTACCATGGGAATTCCTGACATTGCGGCTAGCATGCCCAGGTGCCATTGATGTTCGTCTGAGCCTAATTGAATTTGAAGTCTGAGTTGTTTGTGTGCTTCACAAATTTACTGCACCCTAATATGTTGACCCTACCCTACCCCGTATCCAGGATTTACTTGTGCATAGTATGGATTTGTGTGACCTTCTCTATCATGGTTTCCTTGGTCCATTTATTTAATAATTTTTTTTTTTTATAATCTAATCCTCTGAAGTCCGGGCCTTGTCGCCCGGGCACTTAAACACTACAATGGCACCCTAGATTGACAAAAAGTAAGATGTTCTTCTACATCTGGCTTTCTTCCCCATTCTTCAAACTGTGCTCTTTATATTCTTAATGAAATTTTGGGTTTTTTATTTACTTTCTTTCCAATTTTAATTTTATTTTCAATAACATATGAATCTTCCATTTTCATAATTTTGATAAATGAAGTAAATTTTGGTTGCTGAGGTAGCGCCTCGCTTAGGAATACTTAACGCCTAGGCATTGCCTAGACCCTTTGAATATACTAGTATGTTTTTTAACATATTAATTATGGGAATGTTCATTTTATTCTCTCCATAATGTGAGATGTGTAATTTGTCTTTTCTCATGCCAATACTAGAATTTCTTTGTATACTCGAAATCAAAAGTTCGCTATTTCATAAAATTTTGGTTGCTGAGGTAGCGCCTCGCCTAGGAATTGCCTAGACCCTTTGAATATACTAGTATGTTTTTTAACATATTAATTATGGGAATGTTCATTTTATTCTCTCCATAATGTGAGATGTGTAATTTGTCTTTTCTCATGTCAATACTAGAATTTCTTCGTATACTCGAAATCAAAAGTTTGCTATTTCAATAAATATCCGAAAATGAAGATCATGAGATGACTAGCTAATAAAAACTAAAAATAAAAAGGAAAAGATGATATGTGCTAAAAATCATAGATTAGAAATTAACCATCACAGGTATTTATTTTCCCCCTATGCTGTTCATTGTTTTTTCGCTTCATTGCTGAGCCTTAGGGCCCGTTTTGCATTACTCCCAAGAACAATTCTCTATTCCCTAGGAATAGAAACTCTTAAGTTTCTATTCCCAGGGAATAGAGAATTGTTCCTTGGTAGTGATGCGAAACGGGCCCTTAGTTTCTCCTGAATTTTAACTGTTTCCCGTTTTCTTTAGTTGAGCTATTTAAATGTTGTATTTTCTATGTCACGATATCATGTGTTAAGTTTAAACTGAAAGATGTTAGGGTCTCAAGATCCTTACTTTCGGGAGCCTCTTAAATTAATCATTGTGGTTGGATTTAATGCATCTGTGACAGCCGAGTTGGCGTAGACCCAAGGGTATTGATTCTCGTGTCAGAAGAAAGTTCAAGGGATGTGTTTTGATGCCCAATATCGGTTATGGTTCAGACAAGAAGACTCGCCACTATCTTCCTAATGGTTTCAAGAAATTTGTGGTGCACAACATTAAAGAGCTTGAAATATTGATGATGCACAACAGGTATCTAATTACTAATATATACTTTATTTAACCATTAAAATTTCAGTATTCTTCTTTATCTAATCTCCATGCCTATGCCCCCCTTTATGCTTCACAGGAATTACTGTGCAGAGATTGCACACAATGTGTCCACAAGGAAGAGGAAGGAGATTGTGGAGCGAGCTGCTCAGCTTGATGTTGTTGTTACAAACAAACTGGCCAGGTTGCGCAGCCAGGAAGATGAATGAGTAGGAAGTGGTCTTAAGCAGTAAGTTCTTCTGGCAAGTTTTAATTTATGGATTTTTTCCCTTGTCGTTGGATATGCTGCTATTGTTGCTAACTAGAGTGGTTTTACTTTGCTCGACTTTGGAAGATTGCTTCAATATTACATTTGACATTGGTTTTGATTTACAAGTGGGTGATTATTTACTCTTTAGAATGATTTTGAACTGTGCAAGGCAATTACTATCCAGGGCTTAAACATGAGATCTGAGCCAACAAATGAAATAAAATAGACAAAGACCATATCTCAAACTGGAGGATAACAAACTTGCTGAAGTTCTATTTTCTGTTTCATCAATTTTATTTTCTTTGTGGGTGATTGCGTGCATCCGAATGGATTAGTCCTTCATTGTTAGGGTTGGGAGGACACCCTCCATTACCAATACACACACAAAAATCATTTTGTTGAGGTTTATACGTTGTAGTAATTTGATTGATTATGCCTTCAGACCCACAAAAGCCTGTGAAGGCTTGAAAGTATTACACGCCTCTATCTGCACTAAGGGTTTTACTATTAGATCTTATCAGTTTTTTTACTTTAGCTCTATATGCTTTAAACTTATCTAAAACATCATCTATATTTTTAATTAAATAAATATTACAAATTTAGTGAATCATCTATAGGGTAGAAGATACTTTATAAACCTCATAGATAATGAGTGGGGTAGAAGGTACTTTATATAGAGCTAAAGTAGTTTTACTACTTAGCTCTATATATCTTAATCCGTGGGGTAGAAGGTACTTTATAAACCTCATAGATAATCATTTATCCGTGAAGGTTATTAAGGTATTGTTCATCAGTGTTACCTAGACACGTGGTACGAGTGCCAAGTGTGCAGGTGTCTAGAGGTGTTCGGCACAAGAAGCTTTGGAAATCCCAATATGGTGGCATAGATGTACATACTTTTTAAAATGATAAAATATATATGTGAATATATCATAACTCAAAAATATAGAAAAAGTAATAGGATAGAGAGGGGGGATCACATGTCCCCAATCTTTTAAAAGTATATACCAAAGTTATAAGAAAGGGGAGATCACATGTCCTCAATCTCTTAAAAGTATATACCAAAGTTATAAGAAAATACTCATATAGAGAATAGAGAGAAAAGAACAAGAGAGAGAGAGAGAGAGAGAGAGAGAGAGAGACCTATTGATCGACATTGGGTCACCGCTCTCCTATTAAGTTTTCCTCTATGTTAGCGAAAAGGCTACACAGGTTGACAAAAAGTTTGTAGTAATCTAAAATATATATTGTATTTTTTAAATTGATGTGGCATACTGGAAGCACCACGTGCCTAACCATAATGTAGTTGGCACCATGACACGGTATATTGACGTTCCAAGGAGTGTCATGTCATGCCACAGATTGTTGTGCCGTACCACAGAGTGTAGTGTTGTGCCAAGGTGTCGGCACGACAAAATTTGAGAAAACTGAAGTGCCTAGATAACACTGTTGTTCATGTCACATATGTCGGAATAGCTGTTTATATTAGGTAAAAAATTTACTTTATTATCCTAAGTAAAGAAATTACGGTGTTAACTAAAATTTGAGTATAAGTTTATAGTTGTGTAAAGCATATTCTCATCATGTATAATAAGATTATATACTATTAATCTGTACTAGTTTATAATAAATATACTTAATTTTAGTATTTAAATGAAGTAAGTAAATTTTTGTATGTTAATATATATATATATATATACATACATAATAATAAAAGTAAGGAGTATACCAAATTTCATGTGGACGTAATTACCCTTTGTTATATAAAAAAATTATAAAAACAATTAGAATCATTAATTTGGTTAGAATTATAATTTCGGAGTTAATCGTGGGAGGGGGAGTTTTTGAGGTAGAGAGATGTAGGAGAGGGAGTTTGAGAGGAGAGAGATGTGGGAAGGGGAGAGAGATTTTAGACGAGATGGGGAGGTCCAACTTTCTCTCTTTCTAATCTTAGACTTCTCTACACAGTGCCACTGTGAATTGGCCGGAAGGTGCAGGTGAAGGAGTTGGTGCTACCGGAAGCGCCAATAGGTGGCTCTGTTGCTGGGATGCTTGTCCTTGGCACCACATATTAGTACTTGGTCATGTCATGGGAGAAATTAGAATAGACCCAACCTTGGTATGACGTAGGATACATGAAATGCAACAGCCAAGTGGCTCTGTGACGGGATCTGGTCTCTGGCGTCCATGTTGCTCGATGTTTTGTGTCAATTTGTGTGCCCCTGTTGATTGTAAACTAGAAACAATAGGAACAATTACCTGTTCTTGTCCCTCATTGACTTTGGACACCGATGAATCAGGGAGCTGAGGACGAGGAAGAAGAGCAAGATGTTACACTCCATGGATATACCATGAGAAGAATAAGACCTGAAGAGAAGGCATGTATAGGTAATTCTCTTTCAAGAAAAATTCTGGTGCTTATTGATTTAGTGGGTAGTATAGCCATTTTGCAAGTAATGGGGCTTAAGCAAAATGGGTGATCTACTTCCGAGTCATATAGACCACTACTACAGTCTATAAACAACACCCTGGCACAGGCGATGATGATACAAGGTGCAGACTGCATCCCTGATAGCATTCTAGGCCAAAGTCAAGCTGATCATACGGTCATTACTGTTGAATCATTAGATTCCCTTTCTGGGTAATATGCCCTATTGTGCTCGACTTGAGCTTCATGATCTGTGTTCAAGCTCAGCTCATAAAAATGTACTCCCAGTCAACCATGATATAATCCCACCTAAAGTTGATGAAATGGCACATTGATGTCTTTGAATTTGGTCGAGCAAGACATATGTGGATATGAAGCAGGTCAGTTCAACCGCTAATCCATAATGCATTTTTTTCATTCTTGAAAATTCATATCCGTAAAGGGGAGTGCTAGCCTTACTATGGATATTATTGTTATCTTAATTTTATATCAATGTAGTTTGATCATACTACAGAGAAGTCTTATTTCTGTTCTATTGAACGTCTTTGGTCTTGCTTTCCATAATTATTTACATGGAATTTGGAAAGATTTTTAATATTGACATCTCAAATATATTTTTCAAGTTCACCAACATATTTAGAGGTTCACATTTCTTTCAACTTTGTTAAATTTTTTTATATAGTTATTGGTCTTGAATCCCATGGATGAAGATAGTTTAATTACAGATTAGGATGATTAAGCTTTGGCTTACGAATTCTTTGTTTCATTTTAAAAGTTCAAACCTTGGATGTTATATCCAAGGATTTGATAGCATTAGCAATTAGTTTTTTTTATTTAATCGCTCTTTAGGTGAGACCTACTATTAATATACAATACCTACAATTTTCATGAATTCTAACTAAGAAAATCTTCGATAATTTCTTATTAATGATATTGAATTTTATGTGGATTTGAGATAAAATAAGAAAATATAAATATTTCTTATATACTAATAACAAGTTTAGAACTTGTGCTAATGTTTAAGGCTCAAACAACTATTTTAAATTATTTTTTTAATTTACAAATATAATATTTTAGTAATTATGAAAAATGAATAATTATAAATTACCTTATCTATAACCTATATAAAAAGAGCATAACTTCACAATCGTCCAAAAGTTTTTGTAGAACTCTTTTTCCTTAAAGTACCCTCCTATCTTTTTTTAATCCGCCCAAACATCTATCGTCTTAATCAAGCAAGCTGTTTAACATTTCCTTCTCATATAAAGCCAACATAACCGCTGTTGGTGGCCCCACCCCTTTTTTTGTCAGAACAATTATTAGGAAGAATTCAACTTTTAGTGGGCCCCATTTATTCTAATTCCTGTTTTCGGTTGAACATTCGAGACTATTCTCCGTATCTCTCTCCAATCTCCATCTTCATCTCCGCACCGCCTTTTCCACTCCTGACCTCGGCGCTTATATTTTCTCCAATCTTTAAAGATGGCTGGGAAAAATACCTTTGTCTTTGCAGAGCATTATGCAGGTTGTACTACTATATCCTTTGCCGGGCTACCAAGGTGGGTTTATCTACCACCATGGACTTTGTTTATATGTTCTCTAAAATTAGTATCGTTTCAACAGAGGTATACTGATTCTTCCCAACAAACTTGTGCAAACATTGATACCACCTCGATATTAATTCATAGAAAATCTAATTCCATCCATTACAATATAATGATCAGAATTGAGAAATGCGTGATAAAAACATAAACTCTCAAAGGATTCTCAATCTGCAAATAAAAAATATTTCAGTAACAATCTTCAGTGAGCATAAATTGAAGTTAGATGGACGATTTGCTGATACTTTGGTCAAATTTAGAGTTGCTGAAGTAATTTCAAAGATCATGTTAATTTAAACATGAACCAGGAAGAATCTTTAGATGCAGAAAACTACGAGTACTTTTATAATAAGAAATAAGAAGAGTGATTTCGTATTGAGAACTACTAACATTTATATCAGTTAATGATATCAAACAACTAACCTTACAAGTATCAATAAAATAAAAAAATCTTTCAAGTTATAACTTGCTTTGCTGAATATAGGCAGATGCGTGTGGACATTCACACATGTCAATAGGGAGTCAGGGCACCGTACACGTGCTAGGTTATAGATATACAATTACCGTTTGATTGTTGATCGGGGTGGTAATGAATGTTTCCGGTCAGATCAGAGGTTATAATCAAGTTTGATAAAAGTTCTGTTCAAAAAAATTAAAACGGAATGATCCAATGACTCATCAACTTTACCCACCCATTAACCCATTAATTTCTAATTATTTTAAAAAATAAATAAAAGCCCTATTTGTTTTAAATATAATAGAACGATATTGTGTTCCAATACATATGTTGAAAGGAAGTGGCGAGTGATTCTTTTGAAAAAGGCAAAAAATTTAGTGAAACTGCTGATTATTTTGTTGGGAAGTGATTTAAAACTCTTGATAGTATCTACTATCGACAGTTGGACCGTTGGATTCAAGTCCAATGGTTTCAAGCATTTGGTGGGCCCCTCATTTAAAGCACGTGAAGACAAGGAACCATTGAATATTAAATCCAACGGTTCAGACGATTGTGAAGTTATGCTCTTTTTATATAGGTTATAAATTATTCGGTAATTAACATATAAGAATAACCCTGCACGTGCAGGTTGAATTAGTTATGTATGTAATATAACAATTAAAAAAAAAAAAAAATTATGAATTAAAATTTTAATTATTAAACACAAATTAACTAAGTCTTCAATAAATAAATTATTAGTAGTTTTACTAGTATATTAAAGCTTTAAATAAGTTGTCCCTCTAGAAAGATGACACGTGGTACTTATTTTTTGAGTCTGACCATTGGATTCTAAGTTCGGTCCACTGGGAGACATGTAAAAAATAAATTTGATTGAACGTATATAAATCGTCTGACATTAACACCTAAGTTATTGAAATTATTGATCTTTCCATCTAGATCTATGAACGCCCTGATTTATTGTCACGTCTTTCAATAGACGTCTCGACATCCAATGTCGAATTTAGAACAAGCCACCAATGGTAACACTATTAGGAACTGTACATTAAGCTTAAATGAGCACGGCTCACTAGAGTGCTACTCTCTCTCTCTCTCTCTCTATATATATATATATATATATATAATCAATCAAGCTGCTCAAGCTTGGTTCTAATTATATATAACCGAGCTGAGCTTTTATTGAGCGTGAGTATGCTGTACTCAAGCTTGGCTCGTTAATTTAATGAGCTTGAAAATCTAGTTGAGGCATGGCTCGTTTATTAACTATAAACAAGTTTGAGCAAGCTTTTAACGAGCCGAGCCTGAATTGTTCATGAGCAGCATGGCTCGTTAACCACTCCTACACATGTAGGCATCAAATTTAACTTAATCGGGGGTCTTATACTTCTATAGTTAACATGACCTAATTTGTCATGACAGGAATAGAAGATTAAAAAATATAACCATCTCTACTATTATAATCTCCCCTTCACTGTATGTGTTTTCAATTACCGCACAATTTACATTTCTAACACATTTTCTCTCTCCCTTCTCTCTCTAATGTGCATCGCATGTGCGACCCACTTGTTCTAATAGTGTGATAAGGCCCATCGGGTATATCTAGGGGTGTTCGAGCCGAGCCGAGCCGAGCCGAGTAGTGAGATGTTTAAGCTTGTTTATTAAGCAAGCTTGAGCTTGGCTTGTTTATTAAATAAACGAGCTCGAGCTTTTAACACACAAGTTTGCGAGCAGCTTGATTAATCAAATGTAGCTATTTATTAGGTTTAATTTTTTACTTTATTTTATTATCCTGTATAGGTAAAAAAATCACATTATCACCTAAAATTTTAAGAAAATAATTGTATAAAGATTCTTATCATGTAAAATACATTATACATTGTTAATCTTTACTAGCATATAATAAATATATCTAATTTTAAAATTTAAATGAAGTATATTTAGATATTTTCGTAGGTTAATTATATATATGATCGAGCCGAGTTTTTAACGAGCCGAGTTGGGGTGTGTTTAAGCTTGACTTGTTAACTAAACGAGCTCGAAAATCAAGCTTGAGTTTGGCTTGTTTACTAAATAAACCTAGGAGCTCAATCTTTTATCGAGTTGTTCATGAGCCCGTTTGTTTTATAACCACCCCCGCTCTCGACCCACTAGTATATAATACCCACTTATGTGGATAAATGAATCAAATAGGTAGTGACCTCCCATGGTAGATCCTTTCAAAATGAATCCCGCTCAACCAACCCACTAGTATATAATACCCACTTATGTGGATAAATGAATCAAATAGGTAGTGACCTCCCATGGTAGATCCTTTCAAAATGAATCCCGCTCAACCAAATTTCATTTGTAAAATACCTTTTTTATTCGTACATGACACATGGGCTAACCTGGTTAGTTCTGTTCTAGTCAGTGAGCAGGCATATCAATTGCTAGACTCATTCAAAAGACTTGAACCGAGTCTTAAAAACTTATAAATGAAATAAGTAATGGTTACCTAATAACTTTCAAATTCAGTAGTCTTCCTTCATCATGGTTACTTGTGAGAGAGTCCTGATGATTACTTGTGAGAGTCTAATTAAACTATTGGATTATTGAGTATTTTTCTTTTGTTGCTTCTTGTGAAGTTATTAGGAGACTAGGCCTTGAAGTCAAAGTCATCTTAACAATTTAGGAATTTAGGACTTGTTTAGGTAAACTTCTTTTAAAGAGAAGGCTTTCTTTGAAATAACTTTTAAGAAGAATATTTTCTTTTTTAAAAATTGGGACTTCCTCAAAAATGAATTGGTGGCAGGTTTATCCAAAAGCTAACATTTCGACTTTTTATGACTCATGACTCATGGAGAAGTTACTCTTTTAAGTGTTGAAATAGGGCTAAAAAACAGATTCGGATAATAGTCGGATAATTATCCAGATAGGTATCTGACGGAGCGGATTCGGATAGTAAAATACTATTTATAATCAGATACAGATTCAGATACTGTTATATCCGATCCGATAAATATCCGTACAATTACACTTCCCTCCCGTGTTTGACTATTAATACTATTAATATTAACACTGTTAACTAAAGTTATAATTTTCCCATTTTACCCCTTTTACTTGATTGAGGAAACAAGTCTTTACCTTTTGAAAGCTCAACCAAAGAAAAACATAAACTCCCAAGCCGACACGTGTCCCTTTTAATACCCACTAACTATGATTAAGATTTACTCACCCCTAGGGTTTATCCATCTAACCTTAGTTTTAGGGAAAATTAACCTTAAGTTGGTTATACTTAACCACTATTAAAGAGGGCTCTATAAACTGCCATGTGTCCCTTTTAACACCCATTAACTGTGATTAAGATTCACTCATCCCAAAGATTCATTAATCTAACCTTGGTTATAAGAAAATAAAATTAAAAAATATTAATAGTAGGTTAATTATGTTTAATCACAGTTAAAGGATCTTTATAAGCCGCTATGCGTTCCTTTTAACACCCACTAACTATGGTTAACACTCACTCACCCTTAGGGTTCATCCATCAAACCTTGGTTTTTAGAAGGAAAAAAAACCTTAGGATGCTTATGCTTAACCATAGTTAAAAGGAGCTTTACAAGCCGCCACGCGCCCCCTTTAATGCCCACTAACTATGTTTAAAATTTACTCACCCCTAGGATTCATCCATTTAACCTTATTTTTAGAAAAAAAATAACTTAGGTTGATTATGCTTAACCACAATTAAAAGGGGCTCTACAAGCCGCCATGTGTCCCCTTTAACATCTACTAATTGTGCTTGAGATTCACTCACCCTTAGGATTAATTCATCTAACCTTGCTTTTAAGAAAAAAATAAAAATATTAACCTTAGGTTAATTATATTCAACCACAGTTAAAGGATCTCTATAAGTCTTCATGTGTCCCTTTTAATATCCACTAACTATGGTTAAGATTCAGTCACCCCTAAAGTTCTTCTATCTAACTTTGGTTTTTAGAAAAAATATATATATATACTTGATTTTGGAAATATATATTAACCTTAAGTTGATATTATTAACCTCGGTTAGAAACCAATTATCATTTATTTTATTGAATTAACTAACCTTGTGTTGAAAAAGGGTAATTTAGACATTTTAAAATGTTTAAATGATGACATCATCGAAGTCCATCCATAAAGTAACGGTAAGCTTAAGGGAAGGGGTATATGTTACGGACAACCAAAGTTGAGGGGAGGGCAGTGTAATTTCAAAAACTAGAGGGGAGGTTTATGAAATTTCACCAAACCTCAAGGGAGGTGAGTGTAATTTACCCAATATCCGTCTGATTATATAATAATTTTAAATTTATAAAATTAATATAACCTTTAAAATATTTTTTTTAAATAAAAATTTATATATTTTTAAATATTAGTTTATATTTTTTAATTTTAAAAAAATTAATCGGATAATTCGGATACTATCCGAATTTGGATATTTTAATCAGAATCGGATATCATATTTCACTATCCGCCGGATATTTATTCGGATTCAGATATATAATCGGATACGAATTTGGATATACCAATATCCGCTCCGTTTGACAGCCCTATGTTGAACCAAGCCACATTTTAATCAACTTTTGACTCTTCAAGAGCCAAAAGTAACTAAAAAGTTAATTTAGAAATCAACATTACCTTTAGGGACAATAACTAATAGGTGGTAGCAACATGAGTATTTGAGAATAAGCAAGTAGACTATGAAAATAGGACTTTGCTATTGAGACCGTGTTAGGGCTGAGACCATGCTCCCCTAGCATGAGATTTTAGGTGGGGCCCATTTCACATGGTAGGCCCCACTTGAAATCCCGTGCTCAGGGAGCATGGTCTCGGCCCTAACACAGTCTCAGAAACTTTATCCATGAAAATAAGACTTTGCTACTGAGACCGTGTTAGGGCTGAGACCACCGAGACCATGCTCCCCTAACACGGTATTTCAGGTGGGGCCCATTTCACATGGTAGGCCCCATCTAAAATCCCGTGCTCAGGGAGCATGGTCTCGGCCCTAACACGATCTCAAAAGCTTTATCCATGAAAATAGGACTTTGCTAACCACTGAGACCATGCTCCCCTAGCACGGGATTTCAGGTGGGGCCCATTTCACATCATAGGCCCCACTTGAAATCCTGTGCTCAGGGAGCACGGTCTCAACTCTAACATGGTCTCTGAAAATCGAGTTTTTTTTCTCCCTGAAAGCTTTACAAAAGAAAAGAATGGAAGAACCAAACCAAAAAAGAGGGCTACAGTAAGGGCAGAGCCACATGGGGGGCTTCAGCCCCCTCCCCTCCACTCTCTCAAATTTTGGGAAATTTTTTATTCTTATAGTAATAATAGGGGCGTAGCGGAAGGGGCGGATTCGGGGAACTAGCAGATCTAGCTCACGCTAAACTTACGAGGATTCGGGGAACTAGCGGATCTAGCTCACGCTAAACTTACGAGAAAAAACCTATTCCTTAAAAAAAACACAAACATACGCAATCCCCCCCCTCCTGGTGATTGGGTTGATACGCAAAAAGGGAAATAGTTAATGGATCCCATTTGCTAACCTAAGGCATCTACCTATTGGTGGATGCGGTGAGCATTTAAGAGGGGAGGGCATCCACCAATAAGTGCATGCCTTAGGTTAGCAAATGAGATCCATGGGTCTGTTAACTATTTCCCTTTTTTTTACTCTCTCTGTATCCCTAAAATATAACCTTATAATAAACGAGGCATTAGCTATCAATTTTTAAAAAAATCTGGACATCTTACATAATTCTCGCTTATATCATATCTTTTAATTTCCTAAAATATCTTTAATTTATTCTATAACTTATTTTTCACTTTCTTCATATCTATTCTTAAAAGGAAAATAATCACCTTCTCGGTCAGTGACGCGAGGAGGGACATCTCGGCTCCCTTTTTCTTGCCATGTGTCCCCCTTCTAAACCCATTTCACTGTGATTAAGATTTATCTATCCTTATGGTTCACCTATCTATCCTTGGTTTTTAGGAAAAAAAAATAAATTAAGTAAAGGATTAAAAAAAACTAACCTGAGTTAATGGGAGTTGAAAAGGGTCGGCTATGTGAGAGTGAGGAGGAATAGTCCCCTCCTCTGCCGACGAGGGGAGGACTATTGCTCTTCTTAAAATACATTTTCAACTTCTATGTTTCTTTTCTAAAAATTAAGGTTAGATGTTTTTTAATCATAAGAGTTATGAATCTTAACCATAGTTAAAGAGAATAAAAAGGAGATGCATGGCTCAAAAAGGGAGGGGGGAATGAGACAGGAAATATTTTCCTTCGCGGCCGAGGGGGTTATTTTCCTTAAAATATCATTTTAATTTTCATTTGTTTTTCACTTATTTTTTTGTCAATTTCCAAATTGTCCATCAACTTTTTATTTGTTATTTATTTTATCTTATATATTTTTAAATATTTATACAATTTATCATGAGAGTTTAAATAAGAAGAGTTCTATTTCAAAATATATCCTCTCCCAAGCACAAAACTCTCCTGAAGTATTTGAAGAGATAAACATATAAACAAGATTATTATTATTTATTAAATTTAACTATTTTTAAAATATTAATATAATTCAGCATATTTTGGGAGACTACAAAATTGTTTTGGAAAGAAAACTTTATTATAAAATACTAGCGGGTGGCACGTGCGATGCATGTGAGAGCGATGAGAAGAAATTAATCACAATTAATAAGAGTTAAAAGGGACACGTGTTAACCCGTAGATGCGATTGAACTCTCTGTAATTCTATTATCTAAAAAGAAGAAGATAAATGAGCAAGTAGTTTGGGTATTAAAGTAAAGTATTAAATCAAAGTTTTGTTTCACATAAGGGTAGTTTTGGGAATTTAGGAAAAATTAGGCTACCGTTACCTCTCTCATTATAATAGTAAAGATGATGTTAATTTTTTTTATTACAAAATACCACGTGCACCTCAATAACATTCAACTCTGCACAGAAAGATCTAAGAAATATTATAATATAATAAATAAAACTGGGTTTAGCGGGATGGGATTTCATCTAGCTATCACTAGACAAAAGCCATCCCGTGATGGTTTTTATCCTACATGTGGCGTTAAAAACAGGGAGAAGTTATTTTATTTTCCTCCTGTTTTGTACTTCTCTCCATTTGGTATCGTCTTTCCTTTTTATCGCCACATGTCTCTTCCATCTCATCACGGTGATGGGATGGTTTTCATCTGGCTATTGGCATATGAAATCCCGTCCTGGGTTTAGCGTATCCAAACAGAAGATCCACCGCTTCTGCTCACATGGAGCCCCATATGCCCGACAAGATCTTTGCACTCGATGCCTATAAGTGTCTGGTCACGTCATACCAATTTGTATGGCACACTCATAGAGTCCTTTTAACTATCCTTTTAACATTGGTTAAGAAATTTTAACTCTTATAATTATTTTATTTATTTTTGTTAAACTAAGGCTAAGGCTAGGTGTATGAACCTTAGGGAGTGAATCTTAACAAAGTTAATGGGTGTTTAAAGGGACACATGGCGGCTTGTAGAGCATAGTTAGACGGCTTTGGTCTGGCCAAATCCCATCTCATCGAGAAATCGGATTTCGGACCAAAACCATCTGCCATATACTCTACAAGCCGCCATGAGTCCTTTTAAATACTCATTAATTATGGTTGAGCTTCACTCATCCTTACGGTTCATACATCTAAACTCGGTTCCTAGAAAAAATCATTTTGGTGAAGAGGAGTGCTAGCCCCAATCGCATTTATTCCAATTTTTAGCACTTAAAAAAAAAAAGAATTTGAGAAAGTTTGACATTTGTAGCCACCGAGTTACCTCTTTGAAAGATTTGCTATTGGAGCTATAGCAAAATCCTTCTCGTGAATAAATATTAAATAGCCGGCTGGTTTCATTCTAGGGAACGCAGCACTACCATCAGATGAGACACCACAATATCTGGTTTTCGAGATGATGACAGCCAATTGCATTTGAATTCAAGGGAGTTTAATTGCATATGTATCAGTGGTGGATTGGTGGAGAAAAAATAGGTGGGAAATTCGAAATTTTGAAAAAAAATCTCGTCCAATACACATGGGACACATGCAATTGAATTCTCTTAAATTCAATTGCAATAGGCTATGATCTAATTTCCTGATTTCCAGGGGTGTGAGGCTCTAGGTGGGGCCCATCGAGTGATGCCACGTGGTTGGCATGCTTAGATCAGATCAGATCAGATCAGATGAGGGCAGGTTGTAAAGGAGAGAGGAAAGCACATGGGTGGTGGTACGTTCGAGAAAATCATGTGGGTGCATGTGCTCAGTGCTTTCTGTTCGTTTTTAGTGTGCCCCGGCCAAAACCCTACGGCTATCTTTGTTTGGCTCCAACCCCCCTCGGCTTGCGCCAAGCTGGTTTGATAAAAGAGAATCATCTGCTGAAACGGGTCGGGTTGATCCATGAGAAGCGAGAAATCCCTCAAGAAAAAACCAGATCTGCTTATAGATTACTAAGAAAGGATTCCTGAGAGAATTAGGGCTGTAAACGGATCGGATTCAAACGAGTCTGGCGATCAAATTACAAATTTGACAAATCCAAATTTGATCTTTTTAGATTCTGAATTACCTAATTCGAATTGGATTATTTATTCAAGATTTGAATTTGATCTTAATCTGACTTGATTAATGTTAATATCTTAAAATTTAATATATTAATTAAAAAAATTAAAACGTTTTGTGGGTAGTATTATAACATATGATTATATTCAAATTCAAAATCTCATATATGTATCGTATCTAATGAATGTAAGGATCCGGATCCAGATCGTATTCGGATCTTGATATGATCCAATGATAGGCACAGCCTTACCCGCCTGCTTAACTTGCTCAAATAAACAAATTAGTTTTATTTTTTTTATTATAACAAGCTTAATCCTTGAAGGGTGGCAGTATCTAAAATTGCCCGTCAAACTACTTAACTTTCCATAAGTTGTGCCAGGTATTGGAGCCATGGGTGGAGTTCGGGTTGAATTTTTTCAAATCATTGGATTGGGCTTGGTTTAAACTCCTTAAATGTAGCGATTCATAATATCTGATTAATTTCTTAATAAGTTTACATATTATTATAGTTAAAAATATGAATTTTTTTCAACACCCATAAGATATCCAATCATACAATACCCATAGATCTGAACAGTCTTATCTTTTCTATTCTAAAGATAGATGATTCAGATGCATTCTTATACTTAATTACATGCTAGTTACTTATTTATAAGTATTTTATGCCAACGGGTCATCCAAGATGTAACCTGTTGGAGAAAAAAAGTGGAGAAATCGTGGCCTGATGAACGGCCACGATTCTTAGGTATTTAACGGTTAAGTACATTAGGGGTATGGAAGTGCCACCTTAAAAATATAAGCTATTTATTTATCTTAAGAGCAATGCTAGCACAACTCTCACATGCCAAGTAATTCATTGATGCATGACCTAAGGAAGAGTTACTTTATTATATTTTAGGGGATTAAGGGTTGACGCATTAGCATAAAAAAGGGTTGTCACGTTTGATATTTTAAACGGGCTAGAATAGGTTATGGCTGATGAATTCTTTATTGATTTAGGTCCAAATTTGCCTTCTTTTGATTGAATGTCGGGTTGGCAGTAGACCTGACCCGAACCCCCAACCATTGGCACTCTCATGTATACTAATAAGAGTGCTGACCTACTCTCAAGCATTCCTTACTCTTAGCCAAAAACGACCACCTGATAACAAATGTCTTAGCGCAGGGTAGCACGACTCATACTAATAAATTTAGCTTAGAGCCCTTGGGTGGGTTGAGTCTAACTATAATGTAAGTGATTGAGAAACCCCAACCTGAACTTATTCCATGGCAAAAATCTCCGTCTACAAGAATCAGGCCCAGGCCCAGGCCCAGGCACTAGCCCTCGAGGGCCTAAATTGGCTAGGCCCAAGCCCTACTCTCAAGGACTAGGGCCAGGGCCTAAAAGAAAGTAAATAAAGTTTTTTCCCATTACACATGTACTAGATATTAACATGAAGTTAACTATCCTCCCAGTCTTTGGATAGTGTGCAATGCGAAGAACAATAAAACAGAGTCACTACTTCTATGTTTTTAAACTCGAACAATAAAATATTTTCTTAAGTTAAAAAACAGTATAATGTGTTTACTATTCTTTTATAATAAAAATATATATAATATACTATATTTTATGTATTTTATTTATATTATTTTTCTTTTCACATATTTAAATGCACATATAGATCTTTTACATATTTTAAATATTAGTATTAACATAACTGATTTACCTAATTGTAACATAGTGATAACATAACCTATTTTGAAAGGGGTTATGACATAAGATATTGTATTAGCATGTACCAAATTTTAATATAGTACTAACATAAGAAATAAAATTAAAGTATAATTGTGTAATATATATGCATTGCATAGATCTTACATAAAAATAAGAAATAATATCATCCATATATATTTATGATGTTAGTAGAGCATGTGGAGTGTTCGACCGAGCAGGGTAACCCTCAAGTTAGAGGGATTTTGAAAAGGATAAAGCTTCTGAGACCCTTTTAGGGCCGAGACCCACCATGTGAAATGGGCCCCACCTGAAATCCGGCTCTCTTAGAGTATGGTCTCGGTGGTCTCGGCTCGGCTCGTCTCAGTAGCAAAGTCCTTTTGAAAATTTGGCTAAACTCGACAGGCTTGGGAAAGAAAAAAAAAAACTAAAATTTGCTGGCATAGCCGGCCCAGCTACCCCTAAAGAGAATGGAGCCAAACCGAGCTCAGCTAATCCAAGCCAAGCTGAGATACACCCAATGAATCGTATCATGCATGTGATAGGTGATCCAAAAACAGGTGACTGGGAAGTAAAACTTGGTGGGCCCAGATTCGTTGGCATTGACATTTCTGGAACTTCAAATACAGTACTTTAACCCATACACACACATACACAGACACCCCTACTCTCTCTCTTTGAACTCATGGAAGAAATTACTCAAAGCCATGAAATTTCAACCACATTTCCAAGAAGAGAGAGGATATCCAAACAAGGATGTGAGATGGGTCATGCAGTTCATCAATCCTCTAATGGCGTCCACCGGAGACGGCGCTCTTCTATTCAGAAAAAACTCCCAAGAAGGCAAAGAAATGCTAAGTCTCAAGAGAATGGGGATGAGAAGGGAGGAATAGAGAGGAGGATAATGGCATTGCAGAGGATTATCCCTGGAGGTGAGTCACTTGGGATTGATAAGCTGTTTCAAGAAACAGCTGGTTATATATTGGCTTTGCAAGGACAAGTGAAAGCCATGAATGTTCTTGCAAGCTTTTTTGAAGAGTTGCAGAAGGAGACTAGGAAGTTAGGAGAATGATGATGATAGTTAGTTGATTGGTTTCACTGTAATCCTATATGAGTTTTCTCTTTTCCCCATAAATTTTCCTTATTATTATGTTTTCGAAGGAAGAAAAAGTAATGGGGTGTAGGAAATTATTTTCCATAATTTTTGTTTCATGTTTCTCGTCCTTAAAAATATATTTTTCTTGTAGTTTAGCGAAAAAAATATTAAATTTGTATACAAAAATGACGAAGATTCAAGGTTTTGAGTTTGAATTTCTCGATGATGCGTTCAGATAACAAATTTTAAGGGCATTTCTCGTGAAAAGGGCCGGTTAAAAAGGATGATGCTAGCAAGAGTAGTTAGGTATTAATTAACTACCTATTTTGCTACATAGCACGTGTTATTTTTTGTTCTTACTTATTAATATCTCATCTGTTTATTATTTTGAATTGTTTATGGATTGATATGGATTACTTTCCTTTTTAAAACTATGGATTGACACATCATGTTATTTGTATGTCTATAGATTGACACATTAACTAATTGTTATGTAATATATTGTGACAGATTAGGTTTTTGATGTGGATTGAGAAATGAATTTGAATCCAATTCCTCAATCTAAAATTCAATTTGAACAGAATAAAGGAGCGGGTCAGAAATTATTACCCATGTATTGTTAAAGATAAGTTCTAGCCTATGTCGTGGACTTCCAAGCTCTCACATGGTAGGGAATAGTGTCGTTATTTTTCTATGCTATCTTGAGAACCCATATAAATAATAAAGTTCTCATTTGATTTTTTTTATCTTCAAAAAGAAAATTTCTTTAACTTGTTGAAGGGATAACAACTACAAGTGTTTCACCCATCACGACAGTTTTTTTTTTAAATTGAATTTCACAATTAGGGCTAACAACTCCTATTTTTAAATAACATAAATTTTTTTTCTAACCATTTAAATGCAAAATAAGTTTTTTCATATATACGATTTTTAGAAAATAATTTTATTCGATTTTTTAAAAAGTTTTCCATGCAAACAAAGGCAGCCAGAAGGTTTACCGATTGTTGTTGAGCAGAAGGACGCACGGGACATACTAACATGCTATTAGGAACATAATATTATTGTGTATACATTTTTTTTTGGTAGGAATAGTGTATACATACACCTTCAAGTCTTCAACTCGATTGGTCTCGCTTGCCAAGCTATCTGTTTTGGATCGTCTTGACCATCTGTTTTTGTGGATTGGATATCTTGTAGCTGAGACTCTTCGGGTGGAGTGTCAAATAGCATCCATTTAATTTTTGAGTCGGTCTATGGTTATCCCAAAAATACTCCTTAATCCTAATAGTTTATAACTAACTGCTAAGGTCGGGATTTGGTTTACCTTATTTTGTCTTTTCTTTTATCACATTAGCTTTAATCATAACCATTTAATAATTGAGTTAAACGGTTAAGATCTGGGAGTACTCAGACTAATTCTTTATTTTCAGGTTTATGCAACGCTATTGTTATATGACATTATTGGCAAACACCCCGTGCGATGCACGGAAGTAAACATGATCAGATATGTTTGCCAAAATTTTAAGCCAATATATGTTGGTAAATGGATCACCAATTAACAGGAAAAATTAAAAAAATAGCAAATGAGTTGATCATACCACCATCTCCAACCCCATGATCTAGAAAAAAAAAACTTACCAATGTTCTAAGTGATATAGAAGAGTTCTGATTAGAGGATCCCAAGGTCCTCTTCCAAGTTGACCACAGTAATCAATTCATCAAATTAGGAAAGAGAAATAAAGTTAAAATAAAATAACAATTTCACCGTCACCGTCACATGTCAATTTGCGATTTGGTGGTTAGCTGGAAGAGGACCTTGTGGTCCCTATTCCAATTTTTTTTAAAAATGAAATTACATTTATAGAAACTTATGCTTCCTTTTTTCATGTTATGGACAACTTTTTTGCTAGTTTTCCATTAAATTATTTATTTGATAATTTCAATTTGTTCTAGAGCTCTATAATTGAGTTGAATACTAAAATAAGTCATCCAAAGACAAGCAATCAGTAAAATTAGATACTAACAGAGTGACCAAGCTCACCCCCAAAACCACAAGTTATTTCAACCACAAGCAATACATCCCATCAGAGACTCGCCTCTCAACTAACTCATAAACAGGGTTCATCATCAAGGGAATGCCTGAAGAACAAATTCACAAACAGACCTAGTTAAACAAACTTGCTAACCAGGCCTTGCCCAAAGTTGGTTGTATTGGGCATAACGATGGAAGGATCGAGATATAGAAAGATCCTTGAGTATAGTAGTTGAAAAAGGGTAATTTTATTTTTATAATATTTAGTAGGAGATATATATAGAAGGGCAATTTTATTTTTATAAAAAAAATTATTTAAGTTTTTAACACCCAACATTATGGAAGGAAATTTTGTTTTCAAAAAATTTCATATACATTTTTAAGAATGACAATTTTATGTTTATAAAAATTAGCATTATAGTAGTAGAAGGGCAATTTAGTTTTTATAAAAATGTAGTAGTAGAAAATTTCACCCCAAGTTATCCTAATCTTGTACCTCTACTACTATAATGCTAGAAAAATTTATATAATGCTAGTTTTGTTCAGTGATGGATGAGTTAGAAAATTTCACCCCAAGTTATCCTAATCTTCACTTTTCTACTGTTTGCCTAGAAGGAAAAAAAAAATAGAAAATCATATAAGAATTGTCAGGGAAAAAAAAACAAAAAAATAAATTAAAAATTTTAAAAATAAATAATGAAGTAATAAAAATCAAATAATAAAATAAAATAAACAAAAAAAATAAGAAATAAATTTTTTTGGGAGAGTTCATGTTTTTATTTGGAGACCTTAGTAGAGGATCTCTCCAAGGAATTAAATTCCTTCCATATTTGAGGAAAATTCTTTTCATGAAAAATATTAACTCGTGGGAAAAGTTTCCTACAATAAAATATATTTTCCAAGATATCAAACACTTGAAGGAAAACTTTTCACTTGGAAATGATTTCCTATACCTATTTTCCTCTAAAACAAAACAGAGTGGGATTTTAGAAAGCTTCATTAGGGTTGCAATACTTTTAGGATTCATGAGAATGGTGAAATTTATCAGTGTCAAAAGTTTTTGTTACAACTCTGAAATTACCTCATTGCAAGCCATTTAGATTGTTACGTTCCCATTTATAATGGTTGAAGTGGTATTAGATTAATTTATCATTTGGTTTATGGCACTCTTGTCTGAAATATCCAGAAGAAAATCCTCGATCTCCCAATTGATAAGAACTTTGGAACTTTACTTGCAGGTTCTAAAGCATCGATTCCATTATTTCCATATTCCATACTTTTGGAAAAAGAAATTTAACCTCAGTTAAAATTCATTAAATCTTAGGGTTAGTATTTTTTTAATCATTTTTTCTCTAAAAACCAAGGATAAGTAGGTTTACCCGGGGGTGAGTGAATCTTAACCACAGTTAAGGGGGTGTCAAAAAGGACATGTGGCAGCATCAGTGGCGGACTCCCCTAAGTCCAGTTACAACTGGATATGATTATGAGTCTAATCTCGTGGGTTGCATGTGGGTCGAGTATCTCTTGATAGGAACCAACATATGCCCCTGAGGTCATCATGTGTCCCACCGTTTAATTGTGTACAAGAATCACCTACCCCTAGGGTTCACCCACCCATCCTTGGTTTTTAGAAAAAAAATATTAATTATTTTTAAAAATATTTTTAATACTTTTTTCTAAAAACCAACAATGTGTGGGTGAACCCTAGGACTAGGTGAATCTTAACCACAGTTAAGGGTGTCGAAAGGGAGGACCTCAGGGGCATCACCGGATTCCTAAGATTATAACGTTAGAGGATTTGGTTCCCTCTCGATATATCTATCCTTTCAATTCAGTGATCGGTATTTGATGACCATGTGCATTGCGTATAAGAAAATCATTGTGGCTGGATTGTCCTGAATATGATCTAATTCTGAAACTACAGTGCATATCTTTATCCATGAGGTTTAGGAATGACAGGTTAAACCCGACTCGGGTTCGGGCCGGGAATGGCTTTAAGGCGCCTGGCCCGCCCATTTATAAAATAAAATTACTATTTTACCCGAAATTAATCCTAGAATTATCTCAATATATTACTTATAATATAAAATATTGTGTTGACCCGCCCGACCCGCCCCGACTAGTGCTTAACGGGACGGGATGGGGCAGGGATAGGATTAAGAAGGGTTTTGAAAAATCATAACCGTCCCTCCCTACCCCGACCTGGGTTTGGGACAGGAACAAGGTAGGAGTCTTACCATTAGGGACGAGGTAGGGTTGGGGCTCCCTGGCCCAACCCGACCCGTTTCCATCCTTTGGTTTATCTATTGATAGAGGAATAGAGAAAGTACTAAAACCTTCAAACAAAATTCATGTACAAGGCTCCATGCCTCTCTCCCATTTCAACCGGGCCTTTGTTACTCATCTTCATCATGTATGTCATGGTGTTTGAGATTGGAGTAAGGGCCATCAACAGGGCTTCATCATTCGTAAATACTGCTGCAACTTTTCATTATTTGCCTTCTAAGAATGCTGTATTGAAGGTTGGTTAATAGTTAAGTCAGTAATTGTGAGTGGTTCTTGTTTGCCATATCACCGAGAGATATATTTCCTTCTTTACAGTGATTCAGATCACCCTAATAAGAGAGAGGTACATGCACCTTAACATATGAGCTACATGCAGTAGGTAAAAAGAGTTTCTACAACAACCACAACAGGAGTCAAATCATCTACAGTGATACCTGGATTTGGCAAATTCGGTTATCACCCCTAGAGGTCACCCCATGTCTCCTCTGATACCCCGATAACCCCTAGAGGTCGCCACATGTCTCCTTTGATACCCCTTAACCGTGGGTAAGATTCACCCACCCCTAGGGTTCACTCACTCATCCTTGGTTCTTTTTAATATTAATTATTTAAAAAAATAAAAAACTGTTTTTAGAAGAGAGGGGGTACATCCACCTTAACATATGAGCTACATGCAAGGGGGTGAAAAGAGTGTCTACCAGTGTCGTCAAAGTGTCCAGGTGATAGAGGGTTCCCTAGGCGAGGCCAGGATTTTTGGCCGAGGGGGCTAATGGTAAGGTGTGGGGGTTTGGGGGCGTAGCCCCCGAAAAAAAAAATTAGTGCCAAGTTTGTGGGTCATCTTGTCTCTTTGTCCGTTGGTAAATAATATAGTTTTGAGTAGTGATGATTAGCGGACC
Organism: Tetracentron sinense; assembly: GCA_015143295.1. Classification (NCBI taxonomy): domain Eukaryota; kingdom Viridiplantae; phylum Streptophyta; class Magnoliopsida; order Trochodendrales; family Trochodendraceae; genus Tetracentron; species Tetracentron sinense. The sequence goes on from CM026552.1 coordinate 25,048,553, forward strand.
GGCTGCTTAACTTACCGTCGTGTCTTTATCTCTTTTAACACTCCTTTAATCCTAATTAAGTTTATCAAAATTAAATTTAAGATTTTTATTGTTTTTTTCTTCTAAAAAACTAGGTTGGATTGCTTAACTCTATGGGTGAGTGAATCTTAACCACAATTGGTGACTGTTAAAGAGGGCTGTGGACCAATGAGGACCGGCCATTTCATTACATGATGGAAAACACCGGTAATTTAAGCATTTTCATATGCTTACGGCATCTTAAATTAAATAATATAAATATATATAAAAAAAATTCATCTCAAAATGTTCAGGGGGGCTTCGATCCCCCACCACCACGTGGCTTTGCCCTTGCTCATTGGCCACACCCACATTACACTATACAATAAAAAAAAATCCCAAAAGTTGAGGGGGGGCTTCAGCCCCCCCTGGGCCCCATGTGGCTCTGCCCCTGGGCGAGGTGATACCTAGGCGTTGGTTAGGCGATGCCTAGGCGATCAAAATTTATTTATTTTGTTTACATTATATAAGATTATATAAGAATTAATGAGTGTCTACCTAGATCATGATCTATGCAATAGGGGTCCTGGCTAGGCGAGGCGGTGGCCTAGGCATTGCTTAGGCGACATTTTGACTACACTGATGTCTACAAAAAAAATAAATACAAGCGGTGTTCATGTATTAAAATGCATTATATTATTCATTGAAAATGATTTTAAAAAATTTTAGCGTGCTACTGCACACAGACCAAATTTTACTTACTAAACAGAAATATCCCCCATAAAATGCTATTATACTAAAAAGAAATCAAATAGATGAAAATGCCCTTGTCTTCAAACGACTTCCTTAACCAACACTTATGAGCAGATGGATGGTGGCAGCACCATCAGATTCAAGCTTTCTTCAATGACAGAAAAGTCTTATTCTTCTTCTCTCTTCAATAGTGGAATTTTTTTTTCTTCCGTCCAGAAATATGACAAGGGCATTATTGTCTTTTTAATTTATTTGGTGTGTAACAGTATTCTATTTCTACGGGAGGTATTTAATTTAAAATATTTAAAAAAAGAATTAATATTTAAAATTTAAAAAAAAACAAGGATGGGTAGGTTAACCCTATGGGTGGGTGAATCTTAACCACAGCTAAGGGTGCCAAAAGGAACACGTGGCAACCTCAAAGGGTGATAACCGGATTTTCCAAATCCGGTTATCACAGTTGAGGATTTGGCCTCAAAAATTATTCATTGAAAATACTTTTTAGTAGGCTGGAGCTTCAAATGGACTTCGGTTCCTTCTATAATGCCTTGTTGGGCTGAGCTTGTGTTGTGGGCTTGGGCCTGACTCTAATCTTAGCAGTCGATCTTGGCTGGGTTAACTTCAACTTACAAACATAACCATGACCATGGGTTGTGTGACCTGAAGGCTGAAGCTAGCATTTAGTTGGACCTGGACCAGCATGGCCCAAGTCGGGTCATGGCCTCGGGCCCTCTGCTTAAGTATACCTCTACCCAGTCCAACCAAGTAACATCACCATTCACCAACCGCCATGTGCAATCAGTTGAAAAAATAGTACCGAATGGGATAAATGATAAGTCGAACGACAGCCTCCCCTTGCGGCCTTGCCCCTATAGTTATGCCTATTAAATAATTAAATAACATAATATGAAAAACCTTTTTTTCCAAAACGTTTACGGCAGTTGCCCCCTTGCCCCATGGCTATTAAATGACTTAGAGGGCATAATTATTTGCACCCCAATATATTTTGATGACTACACCCATTATAAAAAAAATTATATTTTGAAGTTCTCTATAATTTTTATATATGCACCCCAATCATAAGTTCTTTATTCTTCAACGGACTTGTCAATTCGCCATCACCTCTCCACTATCTCAATTTGTCATCGTCGATCTCTATTAACCAACATTTTCTTATGTTCTCAGTTTTTTGTTGGCGAATTTTTTTATTTAAGATTTTATTCATTTTATTGAAAATTAATTATATTATTTCTCACATGCTTTTGATTCTCTTTGTTTGATCGATAGTTGTTGAAAATTCAATTATTTTAGCAAATTCTAATTATTTAAGGTTTTTTCATTATATTAAATCAGTGAAATTGATAAAAATAGAAGAAAAATGGATTAACGATATTGAAATTTTTGTACACCATCATAGTCTGCTTGCACAGTACATTACTCATAAAATATTAGATGAGAAAATCTCAACTCTTTAATTAAACATGTGATGATTGCATTATATATTTATTATTGAGTAAAGTGACTCCTAAAAGAAAGTGTTGTTCTCATTCATTATCCTCTATTCTTATAGTTAATAAATTTGAAGTTGGGTGGGTGATTATAAATTTTATAAGTAGTTTATATGATTTTGGTGTCTATTTAAAATTTTAAGAAATTAATGATGTGTAGTCATCAAACTACAGGGGGCTAACGATGTGGGCGTGGCCCTTGTAAATTTTTTTTGAGGGTCAAGTTTGTGGGTCATCTCATCTGTTTGTAACCGCCTATGCTCTCTTAGATTAAATACTTTAAGAATAAATTTAGTTTATTCTTTTTCCTCAAAAGTTCGAGGGGGCTTTAGCAGCTCTGCACCTACTCCAGGCTATGCCCCCAATTAATTCAATACAAACCTTGTTTTTTTTCAAAAGTTGATGGAAGGCTTCAGCCCCCTTGGCCCCCATGCGGCTCTGCCCCTGATTGGGGGGTGCACCTACTCATTAAATAACATAATGAATTTTTTTCAATATTTCAAGAGGCAGTTCCCCAACCCACCCACCCACCCACCTGCGCCCCAGCAGTCATTACCTGGTTGTATATGTGCGAAACAGTAGCAATTTTGGAGCTAACCTCCTCAACCAGCTTGGAATCTCCTTTGTCAGGTCTTATAGGCCTTGTTTGGTTAAACTTCCCTAAAAAGTGACTTTTTCACTCCATTCTTTGCAAAATGTGAGCCAATGAATGTGGCTCAAAAGTTAAAACCTTTCCTTTCAGTGGAAGTCACCCTACCAGCTTCCCTTAAAAAAAAAAATTGGACTTTTATGCACTTTTGATTTATGCAAAAAAAAATAAAAATGAACAACAAACTAAATGCAATTTTTTACCACTCATAACTTGCAAAAAGAAAGAAGTCAAGTCAGTCCATAAATTTATCCAAATACAACGATAGTACTTTTTGGGGTGCCCTTTTTTTAGAAACAAGGCCGATAGAAGATCTCTTATATTATAATGCAAGTAAGTTGTGCACGTGTAAGGCATGTGCCTATATCCTCTAGTTTATTATAAATAATATATTTATTTTATAATAATAAAATAATAATATACAAACTTCAGGGATATTTTTGAAAACAATTGAGAGACTTTTACGTATAAAAATTTGAGAGCATTTTTTAAACAAAATAAACTTGAGGGGTATTTTGGTAAATAATATATTGATTATAATAATAAAATAATAGTATAGAAACTTGAAGGGTATTTTCAAAAACCAAAGTTGAGGTAAATGTTGGGTATAGATAATTGAGGGGTATTTTCGAAACAAAATAAACTTGAAGAACATTTTGGATATAAAAACTTGATTTGAGTGACATTTTTAGAACAAAATAAAAGATTTGAGCGCATTTTGAAAACAAAATTAATGAAATAACGTAAGGGCATTTTAGGAACAAATGGAAGGATTTAGGGGCATTTTGGAAAAAGAATTAAGAGGCCTTTTGGGCATAGAAACTTGACTTGAAGGACATTTTCGGCTTGATCAAGTGGGGCTTGAGCTTGAAAAATAGGCTCAATCGAGCCGAGCCAAGCCAAGCCAAGCTATTTTATGAGTTTGAAATGTATACAAGCCGAGCTTGAGCCAAGGGTTGTTTGATCCGACTCAGCTCGATTGAGGCTCTGTTCGGCTCAGCTTGAATATTATATAAAAAAATAATATATTATATATAATATAATTATTATATACTAGCGAGTGGCACATGCGATGCATGTGAGAGCAAGATGAAGGAGTTAACCACAGTCACAAGGAACACGTGTTAACCCGGGTGTGATTGAACTGTCCCCGAGTTCAATCGTGATTGATTGTGATTCTTTTCTTTAAATAGATAGATGAGGATAGTTTGGAAATTAAAGTTTTGTTTTATATAAGGGTAGTTTAGGAATTTCGGAAAATTCAGGCTACGCCTGCCTCTCCCATTATAATAGTAAAGATAGATGAGGATAGTTTGTGAATTAAAGTAAAACATTAAATTAAAGTTTTGTTTTATATAAGAATAGTTTAGGAATTTCGGAAAATTCAGGCTACTCCTGACTCTGCTATTATAATAGTAATAAAAAAAAGATAATAAAAATGAGTCAGTCCATGAGTACTCCCAATTATACTCCCAAATATACTCTCTAATCCTAACCGTTTATAACCAACCATTAAGGGTCAGGATTTCAGTTGACTTATTTTGTCTTTTCTATTGCCACATCAACAGGAATCGTAACCGCTTAATAATTTAGATAAACGGTTAGGATTTGGGAGTATATATGGGAGTACACTTTGGGAGTATCTCTAGATTACTTCAATAAAAATATTATTAATTTTATTTAAAAATATTTCTTTAATAATTCAATCCAAGAATCAGCCAAGCCGAGCTTGGCTCGAATCAATTCGAGCTTGAACCTAGCCGAGCTTTTCGAACTGCATATCAAGCCGAGTTCGAGTAGATGAAAAAAATTCGAACCGAACAAGGCCAAGCCCAGTTCGAATAGACCCCTATTTTTAACAAGCGGAGTAATTGTGTATTGAAGCTCGGTTAATTAAGTAAACGAATTTAAAAATCAAGTAACAAACTTGAGCTCCAGCATGTAGCTTAGTTTGTAACCTTAGATACTATGAAATTTCTGCTTGGTACCGTTGGGAAATAAAAGGGCGGTGGCCCATTTCAAATCCTCGGATGAGCAAATCCCACCTTGCCTCCCTCTGGATTCGCGCTTCTTCCTTTCCTGAAAAAGGAAGCCCCCCTGCAAATCAAAAGCCCCCCCTTTAAACCACAGCACAACGAAACCCACAATTGTGAATGTCTCTGAGAGTGAGAGGGAGAGAATCAAAGCAAAATAAAACATCTAAAACTCACCCCTCTCTCTCTCTCTCTCTCTTGCCCAAGAAAATCAGGAGTCAATATGTCCCCTGCAACTCGAACTCAAGCTTGTGCTGTCCATGGCGTTGTCCCTGAAAAGGGGGTTCTGCCAGAAAGGTAACAGAAAACCATCATATTCATTTCATCTTATTTTTTCTTTCTAGGGTCTTACTCGTTTAGTAAAATAGGAGAAAACCCTTGTTTTTGTTGCATTAGGGTTTTCAGATATAGATAAGAAAATGTTCAATCTCTCCATGCTTTGTCAATGATGCTGTAGATATAGATGGTTCTTACTATGCTAAGTTTAAAGTTTAGGTTGCTAAGCCTTAGAAATGGGTAAAAAATTAACTGGTGCAATGTCGGTATCTTTAATGTATTTCAACTTTCATATATATATATATATATATATATATATATATATATATATATATGAATGTTGGAAGTTATCATTAGTTTGATCTTACTTGCTGCTTGTTTGTAGAATGAGTTCAGTGCAGTACTCAACTCATGGTTATCTCTACTTGTGCTTTGTTTTTATGTGGGCTTTGATTTTTCTGCTTTATATAAAATATTGATATCTTGTTTGTGTATACTGTAATTTGCATGTGATGGTTACTAAAATGAGTTGGCAATAACTAGTGTGGCATTTCTCAAAGGGTCTAGCCAAATCAGAATTTAATGGCTGGATATGAGGGATTTTTGACAATCTTGAGATTTGACAATCTTGAGATTTGACGGAATTCTCATTCTCAGGAGTCAAGTGTGGTTGGTACAGTGAAGGTATTGATCAGCCATGGTTACTTAATACTTAGATGCACATCAACCTTCAGAAAAGAGAGTCCGTGGGTATGGTTCATAGTTGCAGACTTGTAGCTTTGTTGGGAAGCTATGTACAAGTTGGGATGCTCGCTTCCTAGGAAACTCGCTTCCATCATGTCTTGTTTAGTGGTAAAAAAGGGTTATGTATTTATTAAATGAGGGGATAGACTTGAATCTAGAGCCTATGACATAGATCCCGAGCAAGTATTGTTAGATTGAAATTGAATACACCTATTTCTCCACAAATATCTCATTTAAGGTAAAATTAAGGCATGCGTAATATAATGAGAATAAGGCACCTATATCTCATTTCTCACTTCCCATTTCCTAATGGTTTTTTGAGGCTCGCTTCCCGCATCTCGCTTTCGCTTTGGTAACTATGGACTATGGTTATAGCTATTCATTTTTATTCCACCCTTAATACTTTACAAGTTCTTATCTGAGTGGCATACAAAGAAGTGTGATGTAGAAAAATAATATAAGACATAGTGTACCTAAGCTTTTGGGTATAGGCGTTTTGAGATCCACATGAATTTCTTAGAATTTTTTTTTGTTGATTTTTTAAAAAACTAAAAAGTGGGAAAGGGTATACGTTTTGGAATGGGTATAGTGTGGATAGAGGGGTATAGAAGTGTCCAATTTTGTATCTAACATGTTTCAGATAGGATACTCCATCAAAATGGTATGTCTAGGTAACAAAGATTTTGGTTGTAGTTGTTACTTGTTGCTAGTTGAAATTATCACTATTAAATATCTGGTGAAGTTAAAAGGTATATATATCATACAAAAAAAAGAAAAGAAAAAAGATAGTCCATCACATGACGAGGCCATAAAAAGTCTAGAAATTTTGTTTGATGTTTTCTTGCAGGTTGATAAATCAGTCAAATTTTTACTCTCAATATCCTATTGCATCCATGTTTTACGAGCATGGGATCTATCTACTTTGGTGAGCAAAAATCTTTGATCAGGGCTGGTTTGGAAATATGGGAGAGTGCCATTTCCAATTAACCATAGTTGTAGGGAATCTATGTACAAGGTGAGAAGCTCGCTTCTCAGGAAGTTCATTTCCTAGACTCACTTCCGCTCGCTTCCATTAGGTTCCATTAGTGGTCAAAGGGGGCTATGTACTTAGGAAGTGATGGGATAGGCATGAGTCTAAAACATACGATATGGATTCTAAGCAAGTATCGTTGGATTGAAATCTAAGGCTATAAAGCACCTACTTCTCCTCAAATATCTCATATAAGATAAAATTTAATGAATGATTGGCTATCTTAATATAGTGAGAATGAGATACCTATATTTATTTCTCACTTCCCATTTCTTAAGGAATTTTTTTGCCTCGCTTCCCGCTTCTCGTTTTGGTAATTTTGCAATAAACTATTAATTGTAGGACAAAGATATGCTTCAAGGTTCTTAACCCTCTAAATCAAAGTAATTGCCTTTCATCTAAAATAGGCTAGTTGAGCCAACTTTGATGCGGAATGCCCCTCATATTGACCATAAGACGTATTGGCCCTACTTTATGTAGTTTCTTAGTTTAGGAATCTATTTATTTTGGAATTTTATTCAATAATTTTATTTTGGTTTGCTTTAATAGGAATTCTAATTAGGTTAGGAGTTGTTTCAAATTTACATTGTAAGCACCCTATTTTTGCCACCCTGTGAGGCCTAGAGTTTAAGAGAGAGATCCTTTAAATTCCTATTCTTTCCAAAAGTGACCAAAATCCCTGTTTCAAAAATAGCCAAAATACCCTTTTTAAAATAACCTAAATACCCTTGAATTTCTTGACCAAATTCATTTTTTAAAATAAACCAATTACTCGTAGCTTTAACCAAAATTTTATTAACATCGTTATAAAAGTCGCCAAAACATCTTGTTACCCATAGCCGTAACTCACCTACTAAACTATCTAAAACCCATAACCCAAATCATGATCCATAACCCATCTACTAATTGCGCATTCTGCATCAAAGTTGGCTCAACTAGCCTATTTTAGATGAAAGGCAATTACTTTGATTAAGAGGGTTAAGAACCTTGAAGCATATCTTTGTCCTACAATTAATAGTTTATTGCAAAGTTACTAAAGCGAGAAGCGGGAAGCGAGGCAAAAAAAATCCTTAAGAAATGGGAAGTGAGAAATAAATATAGGTATCTCATTCTCATTATATTAAGATAGCCAATCATTCATTAAATTTTATCTTATATGAGATATTTGAGGAGAAGTAGGTGCTTTATAACCTTAGATTTCAATCCAATAAAAAAACATAGGTCATGCTTACCCACATAAGGAGGGGATGGGAGCCCTATTAGGGATGATCTTCTGGTGCTAGAAGAGGTATCAGATTTGGTGGTAAGCCATATGGAGGGGTTGAGTAAATTTTTAGGGGTCTCTATTGAGGGACATGAGGAGGAGGCGAGGGCGCTGTTTCGAAGAATAGGGAAGAGCAGGTTTGAAGGGGAGGTGAATTTGTTGCTTAAGACTGGTGTAGGGAGGAAAGGGTCCTCCGCTATGGAGTTGAGGCGGTTAGTGAGTGGGGTTAACTATGATAGACCAATTTCTCGGGGTGTGTCTAGTAGTCCCAAGTCAAGTAGGGGTCGTAGAGTTGCCAGATGTTAGAATTTTTGATCATATCTTGGAATATAAGGGGACGGGGTCAAGCTGAGAAGAGAGTGGCTATCAAACACTTTGTGTGTTCTAAACGACCGGCGATTGTATGTATTCAGGAAATGAAGCTAGAAGCAGTGCAGGAGTTCCATATTCGAGATTCGTGGGGTCCTATTGGCCCGGGTTGGACTGCGAACCCTTCCTTTGGGGCTTCAGGTGGTATCCTACTTATGTGGGATAAAGCGAAGATAGAGGTTCTGGACTCGGAACAAAGGGCATACTCTTCTTCCATCTTTTGCAGATTGGTGGGGGAGGACTTTACTTGGGTGTTCACTGGGGTTTACGGGCCTTCGGGAGGGGTAGCAGATAGACAGTTGTGGGATGAGTTAGAGGATATTAGTGTGAAATGGGGAGGTCCTTGGTGTTTGGGGGGAGATTTTAACTGTATTCACTTAGCTTTGGAGAAGAAAGGGGGTGTGTTTTATCAGCGAAGATGAGGAGGTTTGGGGAGTTCATCCGTCGTTATGAACTTATTGATTATCCGACTTGGGGGGTGCAGTTTATGTGGTCTCACTCAGTATCTAGTGGGAGAGCTAGCAAGCTGGACAAATTTTTAGTTGGCCCAGAGTGGGAGAGTCAGTTCCCAAATGTTATTTAGACATCTCTTCCCAAGCTAATTTCGGATCATTCGCCTATTGTTTTAGAATCAGGTTGTTTCAAAGGCGGTCCTTCTCCATTTCGCTCTGAAAATATGTGGCTTAAGGATGAGAGATTTCAGGTTGTAGTGGCTGAAGTGTGGAGAGAAGAGGGAGGAGGGGGGTCCGTTAGTACGCGCTTCAGTCAAAAATTGAAAGCAATAAAAATAAGATTAAAGGTGTTGAATAAAGTGATCTTTGGTAATATTCAGATTCGGCTAGATGGTTTGCGTAAGGAGATTGTGCAGTTGGAAGAGTATGCGGCTAGCAGGGTTCTTTCAGATATTGAATCCTGAGATTATGAGGCAAAGAAGATGGAATATTTGGTAGTGCTCATGTTAGAGGAGATAAGTTGGAAACGGAAGGCTAGAGCGAGGTGGTTGAAAGAGGGAGACCGGAATACAAAGTTCTTCCACTGCATCGCTAATTATAATAGAAAATGAAACTTTATATCTAGGTTAAAGGTGCATGGGTCGTGGAGGGAGGGAAGTAGTGAGTTAGAAGAAAGTGTCGTCTCTTATTATGAAGATCTGTATCAGGAGAGGGAAAGTTGGCGGCCAAATTTGGATGGTTTAGCATTCTCAAGCCTGACTCTTGAGCAAAATTCATCTTTGGAGGGGCCATTTGGAGAAGAAGAGGTGTTGGGTGTGATTCGGGGCATGGCAGGGGGATAAGACTCCCGACCCGGATGGATTCACCATTGAGTTCTACAGGGCTTGCTAGGAGATTGTGGGGACAGATGTTCTGAAGGTGATGAAGGAACTATATTTATCAGGGCGATTTGATAGAGTGTTGAATAGGGTGCGGTGGAACTCATAGACTTTTGCCCAATTAGCCTCATGAGTAGTTTGTACAAGATTCTGTCTAAAGTCTTGGCGGCTCGTCTTCAAAAAGTGATGGCTTCCATAATCTCTCCTCATCAAGGTGCCTTTGTGGGGAGGGGGGGGGGAGACAGATTCTAGATGAGATCTTGATAGCCAATGAATGTATTGATGCCCGTATTAGATCTCGATCCCTTGGTATTGTTTGCAAAGTAGATTTGGAGAAAACTTACGATCATGTGAATTGGAATTTCCTGGATTACATGCTTGGCAAAATGGGCTTCGGTCGCAAGTGGAGGCATTGGGTGAAGATGTGTATATCCTCCGTTTCCTTCTCCATTATTCTGAATGGGAGTTCGGTAGGTTACTTCCCTAACTTTAGTGGGCTGCGGCAGGGAGATCCGCTATCCCGTTCCTTTTTGTGTTGGTCTCAGAGACGTTGAGCAAAATGTTATCTAGAGTAGAGGGGTCAGTGTTCGAGGGATTCGGGGTTGAGACTACTAATCTGAGGATATCCCATTTCTAGTTTGCTGACGACACCTTGATTTTCTGTAACGTGTCACCAAGTCATCTTTTGCATCTTAGGTGTCTCCTTAGGTGTTTTGAAGTGGTTTCTGGATTGCAAGTTAACCTAGCCAAGTCAGAGATAGTAAGGGTTGGAGAAGTTTTGAACATGGACCAGTTGACAGCTTGTTTTGGGTGTAAAGTCGGCGTACTTCCGACAAGATACCTGGGTATGCCATTAGGGAGAGGATTCGAAGCTAAAGAGGTGTGGGCGTTGGTTATAGAAAGGTGTGCGAAGCGGTTAACAGGGTGGAAGGCACATTATCTCTCAAAAGGAGGTAAACTCACTCTTATCCATAGCACCATGAGTAGTCTACTGACATACTTCATGTCCATCTTAACCATGCCAAAGTCAGTGGCCAGTTGGCTTGAGCGAATGCAGAGAGAGTTTTTGTGAAATGAGAAGGTGGATACATTGAAATATCACTTGGTGGCATTGAACCAAATTTGTCAGCCTAAGGAGTCGGGGGGAGCCCGAAGTCAATGGTTTTGATGAATAAGGCATTGTTAAGAAAATTGATTTGGTGGTTTGGTGCGGAGAGGACTAGTTTGTGGCATGCGGTGATTGTGGCCAAGTATTGGGAGGAGTCTTGTTGGGTTCCAAGCAGGTCAAGTGTTCCCATGGTCTGGGGCCTTTGGAAGGGGATTATGGTGACGACTAGTTTGGTGGTGCCTAAGTTCAAGTTTAGAGTGGGTCAAGGAAGTGAAGTGAGATTTTGGAAAGATGTGTGGTGTGGCGAGTGTAGGCTCTGAGATAATTTTGGGTATATTTTCATGCTTGCTTCTGACAAGGAGGCAATGGTCAGTGATTATTTTGAAAGGCGGGGAGAGGGGGTTGTTTGGTGACCATCGTTGAGACAAGATTTAAATGATTGAGAAATTGATGAAGTGTCGCGATTGTTGGCTCGCTTAAGCTCTTACTCCTCGTGTGCTAATGTTAGGGATTGTATGGTCTAGTTAGGTAATAGCAAAGGTTGCTTCTTAGCAAGATCCTTGTTTCAGTCCTTGGGTTCAGTTTCCATGGGTTCGTTCCCTCATCGGATTGTGTGGAATCCAGGTATTCCTTCTAAGGTTTATTTCTTCCTAGTAAATGAAGCTTTGAATAAAATTCTCACATGCGACCATCTGCAACATAGAGGGTGGAGGATAGCTAACCAGTGTTTCATGTGCTTTCAAGCGGAAGAGTCAGTGGACCATTTGCTCCTTCATTGTCCATTCGTGTTTGGTATTTGGGGTTATTTCTTTGCGCGATTGGGTATGCCCCTCTTCCTTTTGTAATTTCTTATCTAGTTGACACAAGTTCAGTGAGGATGGAGCTAGGGAGGCCCTTTGGTCGGTGCTACCGGGGGCCATATCATGGATGATATAGAAGGAGAGAAATCTCAGAGTTTTTGAGGACTCCTCGATGTCTCGGTCCCGTATTTGTGCTCGTATTCGGTTGGTTGTGTTGGTATGGGCCGGCCTTCAATTTAATGGGGCGAAGCTTAGGGCAGTTCTGGGTTGAGTCTTTGTATTGGTAGGGTTCTAGGCTTGGAGCTAGGATGGTTTTTTATGTTTTGTTGATTTGAGTTTACTTACTTGTAAACTCTTGACTGCTGTGCTTAGTGTTCTTGTATCCTTGCTTACTTTTTAATATATCTTGGCTTGTTTACCGATCAAAAAAAAATTGTCCAAGAAACCCATTTTAGGAAGCCTATATTTTCTAAAATCCAACAACTACTAAAATTTTCATCTTTTTCTTCTCTTTAGTAAAACACCTTTTCATAAAAGCTAACCCTTACTAATTTATTTGTCATCTATTAACTACATAAAAAGAAAAGAGAAGAAACTAAAAAAGAAAGAAATCTCTCTCTCTCTCTCTCGTCTATATAAGAGGGGTGGTGGCTCCCTCACTTTTTTGGACTCTCCTCTGCTTGAGGCTCCCCCTCTCTCACGTTCTCAGTTCTCACAAGGATTACCACACTCTCATAGCTTGCTCTCTCTCTAGCTCACGGTATTGAGGGATTACCTCTCTGTACAATCCCATGAACCCCCCCTCAGCACCTCTCTCAGTCCCTTTATCTGTCTCTCATGCTACCACCACCTCACATTAACTCTCCATTTCAACTCTTTCATATCCTACAACCACTTTCCCTTGCTCTCTCTCTCTCTGTCTCTCATGCTACCACCACCTTACATTTACTCTCCATTTCAACTCTTTCATATCCCACAGCCACTTTCCCATGCTCTCTGATCTCTAAAGCTCTCATCTCTTTGGGGATGGACTCAAGCTCTCTCCACCCCCACGGTTGGTCCGTTTCATGCAACAGAGGAAGATGAATTTCTCTGGTGTTGGAGGAGGAAGCTCAAATCAAGAGAGGCCTCTTAGACTCTAAGGTTTGGTTAAGGAAAGTAAGAAAAATGGTAGCATATTCATTATCTTACCATACGCCCAAAGAGCATCTCATCAAGGGGAGCTAGATGAGATTTTTGCAGTTTCCCAGAACTACCCAACGTCACAAGGGATCATTGCCATGGCTGGATTTGATTACCTCTTTCATCCGAAATTGAATTTCAGTAGCAGGGTAATTAAACCATCGTCATTGGATTTAAATCTGTTTTGTTGATTTGTATGATCTCTAGCTCGAGGCTAGAATATCTGTGATGCTGGCTTAACAAGATATTAATTTAGTTGGACCGTTTCCAGATCATCATAATTTCAGCAGATTCCCTTTCTTTTTGGAAATCTGTCGTTGCTGCTATGTTCTAACAGATTGCTTCTTGCCTTTACTTGCTATTATGGATTATTCAATATTATTTGGTTGGTTTAGTCAACGATCTTACCGTGTTTTCAGCCTGAGATCTTAGTTGAACTCTTAGGCTCAATTTAGTTCAGAAATCAGGAATTCAGGATGATGTAATGGACTACTTTGGGTCTACGAATCCTCTGAGTAAATTGGAAAAATTTAAGTAACATGCACAACATGTTCGAGTAACTTAGCTTGATGAATAATTACGAGAATGTTCCAGGCTGATTGTCATGTCCAGTGTTTTAAAAGGTGTGTCACGTGTGAGGCTTACGCTTTGAGGCTCGCTTCGAGGCAAGGCTTAAGGAAAATGCCTTGAAGCTTAAGCAAGAGGCTTAATTCTCATAAGGCTCACGCCTTAAAGTGTGGAGCTCACATGAGGAACACGCCTCACGCCTCGCTTTATCTCTATAGAGTACGCCTCATATATTAATTAAATTAGGGTCCTAGCCAAGGTTTAAAAAAACGGTTTCAAACACCGTAACGGGCACGACTGAAACCGTTATGTAACGGTTTTTTTGCTTAAAAAAAATTCAAAAAATCCCAAAAAATAAAAAAAAATAAAAAACATGCAATAAATGAGTAACAAGATACTTCTAAAGCCAATATAAAGCTTAAAATGTAGAAATAATGAAATTAGATGGGTCGAGGGTTGAAACTTGAAAGTTGAAAATACACAGAATCCAGTTCAGACTCCAGAGTCCAGACTCTATATAGGCAGATAGCTAGATACATATACACCTGCTAACTGCTAAAGGCTAAAGCCACATAGAATTACGAGCTGGCTCATCATCTTCATCATCATCATTTCTATTTGGTTGAATGTAAGGTTGGTGGTAGAGACTTTCATAGTGCTGGGCTTGGGCATAGTCGTGTGGGAATCCGCTAAAAAAATCCTGTGGTTGATCATAGTATTGCTGGCCCTGCTGGGAATATGTGGGAGGGTATCCATAACCATAAGCTCTATACTGATATTGGGGAAACAAACTATACCATTCCATGTAGTTCGAAAAAGTCGAATATTGTTCAGCCTCAAGTTCCTAAACCTCTCTCCCCCTACTTGCATTTGGACTCTCTTGAATATCAGTTTTAGTCCAATCGACATCTTACCTCTAACCAGCATCTACATCATAAATAATTGTTGTAGCACCTGCATCAAAACCTCCACCTTTATCACCACTAGGTCCACTACTAGTACTACTAGTAGATGAGAGCTCATGTCCTTCTCCTTAAGCCAGTGTAGTCAAAATGTCGCCTAGGCAACGCCTAAGCTACCGCCTCGCCTAACCAAGACCCCTATTGCCTAAATCATGATCTAGGCAGACACTCAATAAATCTTATATAATATTATCTAACATCAATTTAAAAAGTAAATTTTGGTCGCCTAGGCGTCGCTTAAGCAACGCCTAGGCGTCGCTTAAGCAACGCCTAGGCATCACCTCGCCTAAGGAACCCCCTATCTTAGGCATCGCCTAGACGACTTGACTACACTCCTTTCGCTGACCCTTCATTAACCTCCTCAATGGTTGCTGGTAAATGTGTTGATGCCTTGTCTTTGCCTCTTCATTTTCTGGCTTTGCTTGTACTTGTAGTCTCTGAAGTACAGTACTTCTTGCGGCCCTTAACTCTTCATTGGTTGCATCTACATGTCCTTCAAGGAAAAATGTATCGGTTAGAACCGACTCTTTTACTTCACGCAACCATGGCTTTAGGGGATCATCATCGGCAAAAATATAATCCAAATTGATTGGATCATAAAAATCATCGTCTTGCTCTCGCCTCATTAGATGATGTGCACGCAATCTCATATTATAGTGGACAAATACTAATTTGTTCAACTTCTCAAAAGTGAACCTATTCCGCGGTTTCGTGTGAATTAATGAGAATGCGCTTCAATTTCTTTCACACCCAGATGAGGAGCAAGTTTGACTTAGGACTAGGGCTGCACAAAGCCCGATCGGCCCGTTGGTGCGGCCTGGTTCGGGCCAAGCCAAGCCAAGCCTAAAAAAAAGCCCGAAAACTAATTCAAGCCGAGCTCGGGCCAAACTCCTGTGCGGCTCGACCTGGTTCGAAGCCCGACTTGATTGAGGCTCGGTTCGGCCCGAACTCGGCTCGAATATTATTAATTTTTTTTAAAAAATAATTATTTATATATATCATTATTATATATATAAATAATATAAATATATATTAAAAAAAAAAGTATTCAAGCCGAGCTCAAACCAAGCCAAGCCTGGCTCGAGCTTGAATCAACTCGGGCTGAGCCGAGCTTCAAGCCAGGCTTTTGAATTCGGGCTGAGCTTTCAAGCTTTATTTCGGCCGAGCCGGGCTTCGGGCCTAGATCAAACCCTTTCAAGCCGAGCCAGGCTTGGCCAAGCCTGAAGAAGCCCGGCCCGAATACAACCCTACTTAAGACCCTCATTGCAACTCTTCTAAGATCTGGAGCATCCTCGCCATATGTACCCCACCATTCGCCTGAAAAATGAAAATATCATAAACTTTAGTTAATTCATAATTTTATAACTAATAAGTCATAATCCAAATTATACGGTTAAACTTGGTTCAGTCATATTTCTTGCTAGTCGTGCCGTATCACTTCCAAAAGAGTCATGGTGCTGCTTATACAACTTAAGCTAAAAGAAATTCAATTTCAATTAGTATACTGTATATAAGTAATTAGGTATACAACTAAGTTAACTAATTAATAAATGTATAAACTTATAATTTATACCTGACTCAAGGCTTTTACTTGCCCTTCATTAGTAGGCTCAAGTCTTTTGATTGTATTCTTCAGGCCCTTAAACACCTCTGGATGGTCGGCAAAAGTGTTTGAATAATAGGAGACGAGATTTAGGAAATATGCTGTATAAAGAAAAAACACATATATTAATTATCAAATAATAAAATAATAAAAGTGACAGTTAATAAATTAAATAATAATTTATATGAATTTGCATCATGGATATCTTGGTGAAGCTACTTATCCCAGTGCTCATCAATCAATGCCCAATATTATTTATACGATGCTCTATTAAGCTCTTTGATTGCTAATTTTGCTCTGTCCATTGCATCGTATATATAGCTTATCGTAAGCTTTGTATCACCATCCATTAATTTCAACACTTTTACTAGGGGTTGTACAGTCTTCACAATCTCTTTTGCCTTTACCCAAAATGTATTCTGTTCGGAGAGGACGATTTGAGATATCTGCTTAGGCAAGCCCTTTTCACGAGCGTACCTAGACTCCACCCATTTCTTAGAAGTAAACATATGTAGTAACTATGCCTTATATCTCACAATACTCTCGAGGGCAATATAGTTTGTGACAAATCTAGTAATGCCCGGCCGTAGCAAGTCTCTGTCACTAGTAAACTCTCTCACAACTGCCACCATCCAGTTGTGGTTGTAGATATAACCACTAATCATTCTAGCTTTATTAACTATTGCCTTTATTGAAGGAAGCTTACATATATCCTCCAGAAGTGAGTCTAGGCAATGTGCAGCGCAGGTAGACCAGTATAGATGTTTCCGTATCTTCATTAATTTCTTCCCAGCTGCCTTATAAGCAGATTCATTATCAGTGACTATTTGAATTATGTATTTCTCACCGACTTCTTCAACATCTTGATCCATCAATTTAAATAAGAATTTATGGTCTTTTACTTTTCCGGACACATTTACTGACTTTTGGAATATAGTACCTTGTCCATTGTAAACCATAAAGTTCACAATTGATTTTCGAGTAAGCCCACTCCATCCATCACACATCAGAGTGCACCCATATTCCTCCTAAGTCCTCTGAAACTTCTTAATATTAAGCCTCAAGTCTTGAACTTCCTCATCCAAATATTTTTCCCAAATCTCGTAAGGAGTAGGTCCTTTAACCCCTGGGATATGTAATTATGTAAAAATACAACAACACTGTCACTATGACATATATATCAAATAAAATATATTCTTAAAAGGGATAAACTAAAATCAATATTTGATAAAATGTATCCTTAAAAATATTAACATATATATTTAATAATATATAACCTTCTAAAAAAATAATATGATATTTATTTATTAAAATAATTTTTTTTATGAAAATAAAAAGACATATCATTAGGTTAATACATATTACTACCAACACTCTTATTTTATACAATTTTTTAAACATCATTAATGTGTAATGTAAGGGAGGGGTCTCTTTAAAAAAAAAGGAAAAAAAGGTGAAAAAAAGAGGTCTTTATGTTAAAATTTTTATAAACAGACATTTATAGTTATTTTTATTTTTGATTTGTTGTTGGAAACAGTAAACAAGCAGGAGTGCAAGACCTCTATGTCTATTGAGTATTGAGTGGTCTATTGAGTTATAATATTGTTTAAATTTATTTTTTATTTTTGATGTAAACAATTAACAAGCAAGCAGGACTTCTAAAAAAATGACACTATGATATATATCTCTAATAAAATAAGTCCTTCCAAGAAAATAAATATTTGATAAAATGTATCCTTAAAAATACTAACATACATATTTAATAATATATATCCTTTAAAAAAATAATAATCTGATATATATATTTATTAAAAGAAATTTTTTTATGAAATTAAAAAGACATCATTATTAGGTTAATAACTTAATACTACCAAGACTCTTCTAATCTTATTTTATACAATTTCTTAAACATCATTAATGTGTAATGTAAGGGAGGGGTCTCTCTAGTCTCTATGTTAAAAATTAAAACATCATAAAAATCATTAAAAAAAAGGGGAGAGCCAAGAGCCTCACCTCGAGTGTTTTTATACAATTTTTATGATTTCTTAAACATCATAAAAAAAAAAAAATGATCATACTCATTTTTAACAAATTACAAGCCAATTTTATACAAATTACATGTAATTTCTTAAACTTCAAAAAAAAAAAAAAGGAAAAAAAAGAAGTTTCTATGTTAAAACGTAGAGAGCCAAGAGCCTCACCTCGAGTCTTCGGCGACAGAGGAAGACGGCGACGGCGACGGCGCAAGGAGCTCCTCTTCAACTCTTCTACAGCTCTACGGACTACGAGTATGTTCTCCCTAATTCCTCCTCCACAGTCCACTCCCAAACTCTTTTTTTTTTCTTTTTTTTCCTTCTTTCTTTTGGTATTTGTGATAGATTTGTGAGGGGTTTATAAAACAATGGATGAAAAATGAATGGAGTTCACGAGTCTTCACTCTTCACTACTTTGTTTGTACTTTGTACTTTGTAGGCAACTAGGAGTCTAGGCAATTAGGCATGTACCTGAGTGGCCAAGTGGGTGTCAGAGTCAAACTGAAAGTTTGAAAGGCCTGCAAGATTCCCAAAGCTTATTCACGGGTTCACTGTCTTTCCACGAATGAGTCCTACGCCTGTTACTGTTATTGTTGCTCAGTTAATGGACCCTAGAGGGGGGGGGGGTGATTAGGGTCTATGACAATTTAAAATTTTAACTAAGTGATTAATGCGGAATTAAAAAGTAATCACAAATATTGCTACAAGTAGGAACAAAATAAATAGAGAGAGGGAGAGAATGATACCACACACAAAATATGTTATCAGGGTTCAGTAGCTTGCCTACGTCCCCGCCTTTAAGCTTCCCACTTTAAGGATTTTCCCACGATTTTAGCTTTTTTGAGTTTATTTTCTTGTAAACTCTCTTGGTGTGTTGTTTGCTCTTGTTTCCTGCTTTTCTATTTAATAATATTGCTTTACCGATCAAAAAGGATTTTCCCACGATTCCAATAATCGCACTCTTCTTTACGGGCAGAGAGTAAGCCTTTACAATCCTTTTCACAGGCTTAGGATCAAACCTCTTCAAGAGAAACCCTCTCTTGGATACAAGAAGACCTTATTCTCAAATGGTGCAAGAATCCTCGATTCTTGACTTTAGCTTTTACAGAAATTGTTGGATATGAAATCCGAATTTGAAAGCTCCTAACTGAGCTATATATGAATGAAATACAAATCTAATAATCACTCAAGATTGATTGAAATTGAAAGCTCAACAAGAGTGGGATTGAGATTCTAGGTATTCAATGAAATAACAGGGTATTGATTGCTAGAAACAAATGAATGAATAATGTGTGAATGAATAGTGTTAGAATCTTGTGTTTTGTTCATAAATAAATTCTATTTATAGTTGAGCAATCAATATGGCCGTTGGGAGCACAATTAATGCGAACTAGCCGTTATACCCATTTCCCGCAAGCACTCGTCGATGAGTGAGTAGGAGTCGTCGATGAGTGGGATGACAGAACTCAAATTGAGCATTCTGTTTTGCCACTCGTCGATGAGTCACCAAGACTCGTCGACGAGTTCTCTGAAAATTCATAGAGAACTCATCTTTGAGAGATCATAAAGATGGGAATGGTGCTATGGTCCTTAGGCAATCTTAAGATTATCATTTAAAACATTTTTAGGTCCTAAGAATGATGTCCAAATTATTCTAGGTCTCCTAGAGTCTATCTAGGTAAACTTTGAGTAATTATTTCCAATGTCTTGAGGACTTTACAAGGTCCTAGACTTTGACACTAGTCTTTATTGAGTGATGATCTTGTCATGGAACTTATGGAGCTT
The DNA here is from genome assembly GCA_015143295.1 of Tetracentron sinense. Taxonomy (NCBI): domain Eukaryota; kingdom Viridiplantae; phylum Streptophyta; class Magnoliopsida; order Trochodendrales; family Trochodendraceae; genus Tetracentron; species Tetracentron sinense. The sequence continues at coordinate 25,068,546 of CM026552.1, forward strand.
TAGTTTTGACTTGACTTCATGAATTGACTTGAATCCTTGAAGCTTTTTTCCTTGAAGTGACTAGTACTTGGACTTTGACCTTGATGACCTTGAGTGGTTGAACTCTTCAATTCTTCATATCTTGAATGATGATCTTAATATCATTTTTCTCTGAAATTACACATTCTCAATGAAAATATTAATATCACAAAGATCATTCTATTATTGTGTTATCATCGAAACTATTAAGGGTACTTAGATTTGTAACCTTGAGGCTAACAACTGTTACGTAACGGTTTCAGGCGTTACGTTTTGATTTCAGGAAAAAGCCATAAAGACACGGTTTCGGGTATCAGAGGCCATCGAAGCTGTTACGTAACAGGCGTTATGTAACGGTTTCGGTGAGTTTTTAAACCATGGTCCTAGCCAACGTTGTTTTAAATTTGTTATATGTTTCAATTAATAACAAACACTTATTTATTTCAGATAAGACTTTGAAAATGATGATGATGATGATTATATTGATTTCAACTAACACTTAATTTATTATGTTTAATGTATTTATGCTTGTAAAACCCTTTGAGTCTAATTCACACTAATTTTCATATTAAACATTGCAAAAAGTTGAAGCCATTGGCCTACAATGTTGTTCATGACTTTTTTGCAAATTTTTACTAAAATTCTAAATCCACAGTATGAATTGATGATTGAACATCTTTAATCTGTATATGAACAAAATAGTAAATTAAATTTCAGTATTTGCTTTCCTTTATATTTATTTATTTTATTAGTTAAATAGTTTATATTGTACTTTCTCTGTGTATGCGCGCGCCTTCACTCACACACATGTACGCAATATATATATATATAATAATTTATTATGTTTAATGTATTTAGGCTTTTAAAACCCTTTGAATCTAATTCACAGTAATTTTCCTATTAAACATTGCAAAAAGTTGAAGCCATTGGCATGCAATGTAGTTCCTGACTTTTTTGCAAATTTTTACTAAAATTCTAAATCCACGGCATGAATTGATGATTGAACATCTTTAATATGTATATGAACAAAATAGTAAATTAAATTTCAGTATTTGCTTTCCCTTATATTTATTTATTTTATTAGTTAAATAGTTTATATTGTACTTTCTCTGTGTATGCGCGCGCCTACACTCACACACATGTACGTGATATATATATATACAATCTTTCTTGCAATTCTTGCAATTCATACCTGGACTTCTTGAGTTTCCTCCAAACTTAGCCTCTACAGCGAAGAAGTTTGAAATTCTCCATTTGATTAATTGAGATGAAAGTTCCATGCTTATTCCATAGACTTATTTCTTACTACCTACGCAAATTTCAAATCATGGATCCTCTCTTAGTCACATGATTTGAAATTTGACTATTCTCTTTGCAACCTAGTTCGGCATCAGGCTTCATCACCAAAATAGTTCAATTACTTTATTGTTCTCCTATTTAAAAAGGTCCTCGAGACACTCATTAAGCCGCAAACATGAAACGTTGCCGTGATTAGATGATGATTCACAGGCACTGGATGCACTTATAAGTGAAAGGGCATGCATATTATTCTTCCTTATAGTTTCCCTTGAGAAATTCTATTCGATTCTTTAACAGAAATTCTTGTTAAATGCTGGCATACGGGATTGAGACCATGCTTCTTAATTCTACCATAATTGAATTTCCCCAATATTTTATAAATGGGTTCTTCTACAATAACATCCTCAGCACCATTTTATTCTCTTTACTCCAACCTTGAAGATCTGCTTGTGTCATGGACTTGCACCCTGCACCTTCAAAATGCTTATTAACATTTTTTTTTTCTGTTGGTAAAGGGATAAATGCTTATATGGAAAAAATAGTACAGCTAGATCAACGAATAAGTGAACACAATTATACAAACTACAACACAAAATTCATGAAATTAACATCTAGGTTAAAAAAAATGTGAAGAATCATGCGCTTAGAAATCTCTCTTAATTGATCACCATGCAAACAACCATTCCAAAATAATACAGATGATGTGCTTTGAGGTCAAAGACATGTCATTAAACTCTCTCTTGTTTCTTTCCTTCCATACCCCTCAAGGGCCTCAACAAATGGCGCTCGGAAGCAGGCTCCAAAGTACAAGCTGAGTGTTAGACAAATCCTTCAAGAACCAGACTGAAGGCAGGAGGGAAAAGCCACACCATCCCATGACGAGATAAGAGGTGTCCCTAAATCCTACTAACCAGAGGACAATGGACAAATGGAGTAACAGAGTCCTCGGACTTAAGAAGCATCTATTGGCTAATCTTCATCCCCTACTTTTTAAATGGTCTAGTGGCATGGTTGTTAAATCCTTGCGATTTACGATTCAAATCCTACGATTCGATTCGAATCCTAAGCAAAACGATTCAAATCGAAGGTGAAAATCTTAATCGGGTAAATCCCATTTGATTTGCGATTCAGATTACGATTTGCAATTCAAATCGTACGATTCATGCGATTCATACGATTCGAACACGAAATCCCTTTTACGGACCAATACTTAAAAAATATTTTTTATTATTTTGATTTTCTAAAGGTACTTTGTCTTTTAAGAAGAGAGAAGAAACAAGAAAACCCCTGTTACGGACATGCCAAAATCTCTATTTGGGTTGTCTCTCTATTGTTGTGAAACGGGAAAAAAGAGAAAAAATGAGGAAGGAGAAAGATTATGGAGTTGGATTTTGAGAAAACTTGATAGTTTATTTTATTAATCTTTAATTATACAAGTCTTTTGATACTTGCTTTCATACAGTATGATGATATGAGTTTACTATTGTTGATTTATCTTTAAAGATATTAGGTTTTTTTTTTTTTTTTCATTTTATGTAGATCATTTGCATTTTTTATAGTATATCCAATGAAATATTCATTACTTTATTTTATCTATAGATATGAATAAAATCTTTTGGATAATAAATTATTTTATTTTTCTAATTTATTAAGTAATTTTTTCAATTTTTTTAAAAAATGGATTGAATCTTACGATTTACGATTTGAATCCCGATTTAAATCGAATCGGTCCTAAAACAATTTTATGATTCAATTACGATTTAACAACCTTGTCTAGCGAGAGGATTTTGTCCCTATACACTATCTAGGAAGAAATTGATCTTGGATGGAAAGTGCTCCAAGCATAGTGACAGAGTCGGGTTTCAGGAATAATTCGGCAGGAGTCAAGTTCGGAAAAATTCGGGAAAAAAAAAATATACCGAACAATTTGATTAAAAAATATGCAAAATAAGTAGTTTTTTTTGCCAAATTTGAGAAAATAATTCAGGAATCTCATAATTCGCGAATAATTCGGCAATCTGAAAATGCGCGAATAATTTGCGAATTTTTGACAACATGAATCCCGTGCTATTCCATTCTATTGAAAACCATAACTTTGGTCAAAGCTTATGTATCTTTCTTGTATTTTATCACTTATGGAGCTCCTTCATGACTATTGAATGCACTCATTATCAATCTTATCTTTCATGTCTTTCCAGTCATCTATTTCAACATCCTCATCTCGACCTAACTAATTTATGAATATTCCGCTTCTTGGTCGCTCGACTTTTCGTTACATAAAACATAGCTGGTCTTATCATGTTTCATAGATTTTTTTCTTTTAGTTTCTCAGTATGCGTTAAGCAGATTTTCACTTTAGTCACCCAACTCTAATTCTATAAGCAATATTCTCCTCAATCATTTCATCTTAATGAATAATTGAATCAAGATATCAGAATTGCCCGCATGTGGGTATCTCCTAGTTATTAATCCTAACTATTGCCTCAACTTTATTCTTGTTCGTATTAATGTTGCATCCATATATTCTGTCTAGGCCTAACTTAATTTAATTATCTACCCACGCTTCTAGTTTTGCATTTACCTCTATAATTTCATCAATAACATACATCAATGGATCTCCTTTTGAATATGGGCCATCAATCATCCATAACCAATGTAAAATGATATGGACTCAAAGCTGGTCCTTGATGTAACTCTATTGTAATAGGGAACTCATGTCTCACCATCAATTGCTCTCATGGTAGTTACTGTTACATATCCTGTTGAGAGAGAGAGAGAGAGAGAGAGAGGCCCTTAACAAAACTTGTTTAAGTAAAAAATATTTTATATTTATATATAATATATATGTGCATATATTATCTTTTAAATAGCGATTAGTTCATGTGTGATGAGTCCTGGGCATCAGTAGGAGATCCTGTCTTAATGAATGCCCATCTAGACCTTTGATTAAGCAATAAAATTTTTGGCTAGGTTTGGTGGTGGCCTAGGCGACATTTTGACAATGACTACCCTAGTGTCCCATGTGCCTGCAAGAGTGGTAATGTATGGCATGTTTTGTCATGGGCTCAACTGTTGTCTCATTTGCATTGTATTGTGCTACTCATAGTTGAACAATCATAAAGTTCTATTAGCTGTTTATTGGTGACACATTCAATAGTATCCATTCGTTAGTTGGTGACTAATCTCTGCTTCTCAAGTACTTTCTCGATGCAGCCTACCTGCAGAGTGGGTATTGCAGGGTAAAACATCAATTACTATTATAGATAGACCTATCATATCCATATGTACAAACATGAACACATTCATCTTGGTGAAAAGTTGCTGATTCTTTGACTAAAGTATTATGTAGAAGATCTGGTAGTTGGGAACTTGAGATGACACATACTTATTCCTAATTCTGGTACTTTTTTTTTTCATGTTCTTTTCTGTTCTCTTTTGCAGGACTTCTTATACCTTTATTTTTATTTTTTATTTATGTTTTTGTCTCCTATCAACAATAGTGGTTAGCTTATCAATGTTTATGTATATGTGTTGGTTTGGGTGTTTGCGGTTCAGTGGGTGGACCTGCAACACTCAAGTCAATACAATGATAATGCCTGCGATGAAAATGTGGCTGGGATCACAATTACATACCAAAAAAAATTCTTTTGTGTTTCTTGAGCAACGTGCGTCTTCATGAAATGACTTATCCTCCCTTTAGTGAATAAAGGAAAAATTGGCACATATGTATGTGTTCCTCTCCTCCAAGTATGCCCTGATGAAAATTTGGTTTGAACTCACTTAGCATTAAACTGCTACAACTGATATTGGAATATAGTTTTGGCAAATTTGGTATTGTAGCATTAATTGGATCATATGTAAACATTCTATAGTTTAGATGGTGCTGAATTTGGTTTAACTTGAATTGACACCCAATACCCGCCATCTTTAATTTGTTTGACGCTGATCTGGAGCTTTCCCTTAATATTTTTTTCTTTTTCTCAATGCTAAGGTCCAGAAATGACAGTGATGCGCGCTTTAAGGATTATGGATTGTTCCAGCATTATACATGATAGGATTTTCTGTCCCTAGTAGAACTATTGGAATATATGCGCTGATAGGTACATTATGTCTGGAGGAGGGAATGAAGCCGTTGGTCCGGGTTGCATATCAATATTTTGTATCATTATTGATAGATCCTGTAATGCATTTTGATATTTTGAAATCCATTGGATCTTAACTGCAGTGGTGCACCTATATCTGTTCTTTTATCTGATATTTTTACTTGTATCTACCATCATATTTGGGAATTCTTGTATATGAGATTGCCCCTAACATCTCTTGTGCACTTACCAGTTAAATTTAATAACTGCTCGAAGATAATAAGTATTCATTTACTTCAAATCATCCACGGGGCCTGGTTATTATTCCCATCTACTCAATAGTCTCAAATGTTTGATTTTAATGTGTTTTGTTCGTTCAAACTGGGAGTGATTTTCTGGTTATCAGCTCTAATATGTTCATGGTGAAATTTTTCATCTTGATTGGAATAAGGGGCCATTTGACATCATTCCCATGAAACAATTTTCTTTTCCCTAGGAATATAAATACAAGAATAATGTTTGGCAGGCGCAGAATTTGGAACTATTTTGAGAAATGTTTTCATTTTGGAGTAAGAATTGAGGAGTAAAATTTTCACTTTTTACCTTTTGCTTTTATTTATTTCCATCCAAAAGTAGTTCTGTTATTATTTTTGGTCTTTTTGAATAGATTATGGCCTACTGTTGCCAAACGGGGTTTTTGGCACAAAATTGATTTTCTAGACACATCTTCAAAAACAATTCTTTTTGATTACAGGAGAATCACTAGAATTTATGCCAAATGACCCTTAAGCTTCCAAGTTCTCTCCATGGAAATGCCAAATGACCCCTAAACTTCCCAGTTCTCTCCAAGGAAAGTGAAAGTTGAATACCAGGTGAAAATTTAATATTAGAATTTTCCCTTTCCCAATTAAGCTGTTAAATAGAGATGTGTTTTCATTTTGGAGTAAGAATTGTGGAGTAAATTTTTATACCTTTAGAACTATTTTTTTAGGAAGACTAAAAACACGGGTTTTCTCACGTATTTATATTTTTTTTCAAGCTTAGATTTGGCCCAAGCTCAGCCCCAACCTTGACCCTAAGAGTAGGGAATGAGATTAGTCAATTTAGGCCATATGAGGACTTGAGCAGAATCCTTACTAGTGAGAGCTAGGCCTGGATAGATCCGGGCCCATTGAAAGCCCTAATTATTTTAAGGCACGACCAAATTTGCCCTAATTATTTTAACGAAGTCCACTAATAACAATAACTGTTTTATGGTATGGGAGTATTAGCTCTACTCTAGAGTGGGATTAGTAAAATTTTTAGGGTAATAATAGTTGGTAGGGCCCACCACTTTTATCTAATCTCCAAAATGCAAACAAATTAGAGCATTTGAATGCGATGATAGAATATGTAAATGAGTGCCGGAAAACTGGATTTTCATAGACTTCTTGCGAAAGCTCGAAGCATGACTTCCTACGAAAGCTACCCCCACAGGAAGTGGATATCTCGACTTCCACGGGCTTTTACTTCTGTGGGAAGTTTATTTTAGGGGCGGAGCCAGGAATTTTTCCTTGGGGGGCCAAAGTATGGGTTTTGACTATGAATCTTGGGGGCTACCCTGATTTTTTTTTGGGGCAATGGGTCAAGGGAGAGCTATTATTTACATAAAGTTAATTGTATATTTTTTTTTATATATAAAGAAAATAATTCTCTTCGACAGAATGCACTCTACAGCCGCCACATGTATATTTTATGCCCTTTTTATATTTTGAGACTACAAAAGGGCCTAGACCACCGAGAGCGTGCATGGATGCACAAAATTTCAAGTGGGGTCTACAATGTGAACGTGGGTGTAACGCCCCTAAAACCCACCTTGGTCCTAATGAGACTTTGAGTTCGCCACATTACTTATCCCTGCTTGACCTCCATAACAATAAGACAAAACTAAAAGATAAATTTCCTAATATAGCAACTATAAAATTTCTTTCAATATAAAAAGTCTCATCCGATAGAACATGAACCGAGATATGTCTAAAATCATCAACATAAACTAAAACAACATCTACTATAAAAGTCTCAAGTCTATTACAAATTTTTACTCAATAAACTAAAACTGAAAATAAACTAATAATACGGGAACCGGTCAAGATCCCGAGCTCCATCAACTGGAAAATCACCTTCTTCCACTTTCTCAATATACTCCTCCTCCACCCAAGGAGTAGCTGTTTGATCATGCGCTATACTTGAACGACAATAACAGGTCGACTAAGCATTGAATACTCAATAAATATCAAAACTAACCAACAATAGTACATACATATATCCAATATCCAAATCATGCAACAATTGTAAAGTCAATAGCAGTTTAATATAACATAAACATAATCAGAGTGCGGAAACATGTGAACATCATGCCATGACTTAGCTTGACTCTTGTATTTGTTTGACTCTTGGAATTGCAACTCTTAGACTTATAACTCTTGGACTTGTAATATGAGATTCATGTATGCTTGTTTTCCCATAAAAATAGTCATCGAGATCTTTGTATTTAAATCCATGGAGATGCATTGACAAAAGCATAAGCCCTTAAAGCTCTTAGATACCAAATGTCTATGATAATATTATCCAGGACTTGAAATCTTATCCATGGAGAGCATCAACGAATCCCGGAGCTACTTGAAATTCAGGATCCTTGTAAAATCATGCGGTGTTCTTGTACTTGTATATTAGTGTTCAGATTCTTTGTACTTGTATTTCAGTGTTTAGAGTTCTTGTGCTTGTATTTCAGTGTTCAGTATCCATGCAATATCCGTGTATGCTTGTGTACACATGAGACTTGTAATCTACTACACACGTGAACTTGTGCTTGAGTGTCGTGATTAGTATCAGAGCTCGGTCATTACTTAGATTGCGATCTTTCGTCAAGAAATTTCGCTAGATTATATCTCTCTAATTAGAGAATTCCCGACATTGAGAACTTCCTCTAAGCATTGGCCTACCCGAATGTAAATCACCATACAACATGAATAAACATAATTTATCATAACATACTTCATATCTTGTTAAGCTCGTACTAACATTTCTAACATCATTATTAGACATAATTCATCATAGCATATTTTATTGTACTTATACAAACTTTTCAATATCATCATTTTCATAGTTAGTGTTTCTAGACATTTCAACAAACACCTACCATGCGTTAGTTATGTATACAATGCCCTTCCAATTTTCACATTCCATAACCATAACATACCCATCCATAACCACATTCACACATTCATCATCCATCATCCATCATCCATCATCCATCCCTTCTCCATTTTAACCCACCCACCATCATTTCCATTCATCCATAATCCATAAACATAACCCAAGATTCAATCTAACCTTTAACATGCAAATCCATTGATATCCTTACTTAAACATGTAAATTCCTTACTAATTCATCATTTGTCATCCTTAATCCATAAACATAATAATACAAGAGTTAGATTAGAGAGGATATCGACCTCAAATCATATTTTAATTTCTTAATTCATGCATATTCATGTAAATTTCTTGATAATCCATAAACATATTCTTATTTAAATATGCAAAACATGTTAATAAGGTTAATTAGAAGGGATATCGACCTTTGAGAACATTCCCTTGGATCCAAATCGCTAGATGAAGCTCCTTGAAGCCTTGGGGATGATCTCCAAGCTAAGCTTTTTCTCTTCTAAGCAAAACCCTTCTTTTCCAAGACAAAACTCTCTTAGAACTCTAGGTTTTCTCTCTTCCTTAAGTCAAATTACGTTAGAAATGATTAGAACACTCTAAAACCTCGAAATAGAACCTCTATTTATAGCCCTAATGGTTAAAAACCTTAAAATCCGTAATTTAGGGGTTTTTTAAAACCAAAATCGTGTTCTCTAATTGATCGGGGGTTAGTTCCGATCGATCGGGGAGGACTGGGCCAACTTTCTGGTGCCGGTCGATCAATCGGGCTGGCGACCTCCGATCGATCGGTGCAGCCTGATCGATTGGCCCCCAGGGCCCGATCAATCGGCCCAGGGCAGGACACCTAGGCGACTTCTCTGTTATTGTCAGATCGATCGGTCTGTTATGTCCGATCGATGGAGGTCCTGAAATAGGGGTTTTTCGCCATTTTCACCCTCCAATTCGTCTAACTTTAAACACCCATGTACAGAACATCAAAAGGGCAACAATACCCTTACCAAACAAGGTAAGAGGGCACGAGACTCTACAGTGAGCCCCACCTGAAATCTTGTGCATTCATGCACGATCTTGGTTATCTCGGTCCTTTTGCGGTCTTAATAGCAAAGTTCTTGATTATGTGAAAGAAAAATGCTAGTGAGACCGCAAAGGGCCAAGACCACACCGAGACCATACATAGACACACGTGCAATGTAGGCAGAGCTAGGATTTTCTAGAAGCGAGGGCAACCATGGTTGATTGAAAAGAGTAGTAATTATTGATGGATGTTGTACAAAAAGATTATGTGGGTACGAACTATTCTGGGCCTAGTGGGATGGGCTCCCAAATTTTTTTTTTGACGACTAAACTCTCGAGTCGTTTCGTCCATACATTTTGTACATGTCTTACGAGTATTGTTTTTCCTTGTTTACGGGGTAGCTGTCCCCTTGCTTCATAACTATGTCCAGTTAAATAATTAAAATTAAATGGTATAAAAGATATATTTTATTTAAAAAATTTAGAGACAGTTGCCCCTTACCCCATAGCAATAGCATATTAAATAATATAGTATACTTGCACAATTAAATACTTAAACGACTTAATATAAATAATACAAGTCCCCAATTGTGATTTAATTCGGACAATTACAAGTCCTCCTTTAACTTTGGTTAAGAATTTTTAACCCTTAGGATATATTTTTTATTCTCAAAACAAAGGTTAGATTGTTGAATTCTAAGGGTTAGTGTTGCTCAAATAAGGGACACTAGAGGGGGGAGGGGGTGAATAGTGTCTTGGCAAATTAAAATTTTCTTCCTAATCTCTTAAGCAAAATTTTAATTAATCTAATAACAAGAGAATGAAATTCCAGCAATTCTATAATCAATGCAATAGTAAATAAAGAGAAAGGAAGAAGAGAGCAAATACAAGATATGTTATCGAGGTTCGGCCTTCCCGCCTACGTCCCCGCCTCAAGCTACCCACTTGAGGATTCAACATGATCCATTAATCGCACAATCTTCTTCACGGGTGAAGACCAAACCTTACACTTGCAATAAAATCCCTCTCATGACTTCCTCCAATGAAGCTTCTCGCTTCAATGACAAGAATCCATTGATTCTTGATTTCAAATACAATAAATGTATGGAAGTGATTTACAATCAGAATTACTCCTAAAAATGAGCTGGATGATCACTTGAATACTCACTAAGAGTCTCTCAAAGAATGTAGTTGAATAACTCAATATGGACTCTTTTGAGATTCTAGGGTTTTCTCAATAAATGTTTTGAGTGAATGATTAGAGTTAATAGAATGATCAAAGCTTGTTTCTCATTCATAAAGGATTCCAATGTATAGACCAGGAAAAATTATGGCCCTTGGAGGTACATTCAATGCAAAAATGACCGTTGAAAACTAGCCGTTAGTGTGCATTTGATGCTTGCCGCGATCAAATCAGTCGCTGGTTTTGACAAATCAGTCGACTAGTTTTATACCAATCATTTCCAGAAAGCTCAGAAATAAATCAATCGACTGGTTTTTAAGCCAATAAGGAACTAGTCAATTGATTTTGAAAAAATATTTAAACGAGACATAGGGCATGAATCGGTCGACTGATTTTGAATACACCAGGGAATTAGTCAACTGGTTTTCTGATTTTTTAGAAAAAACTCTCTTTTAACCAACCTAGATGATCTGAATGATTTGATAGGTCAATTAGCTTATCTTTATCAAGATTATAATCATTATATATGATGTCCTAGGACCTTAGAATGATGCACATATGTTCTTAAGGTTTCTATGGTCAATCTAGACATTTAAGCTTTCAACCTTCAAACTTTGAAGACTTTTTACAATTGTCCTAAGAACTCTCAACTTTAAGTATAAAATCTTCAATCTTCTAGTTGGAGAGTCTTCAGTGTCCTTCATACTTGATCTTGATTTGTCTTATTTGATTTCATTTTCATGACCAAGATTGTTTCTTAGTGGATATTCTTCTTCATGTCATGAGTTTTGTTCTTTTGCTTTGGAGCTTCAATTTGATTAGTTGGTTTGCTTTGTGGATCCTTTTTATACTTGGTGTCATTTCCATGCTTTATGCATTGGATATTGTGCTAATACTCTTATACATTGAATTTCACATAAACTTGATAGAGACATTAGTAACACAATTGTCATTTCATTATTGTGTTATCATCAAAATTATTAAGGGTACCTATGGTTGTAACCTTTAGGCTAATAGTTAGTATATCTTAACCATAGTTAACGGGAGTTACAATTATTAAATGTTATAATTAATTCATAAAGTTAATTTAAAAAAATATTTTATGTACATATTTTTCATATTCAACATATGGCGTTTTTGCATCTTTTCCTTTGATATATTCTAACCTTACAGAATTGCATACAAAATCCACTCAAACCCACTTTACTATTTCCTCCCACATCCACAACCCAAATATAACGTAGTCAACCTCATCTGCTCAAATCAAACACAACAAATTAGCATATCTCGCTTCCCTTCTCAAAGAGATAAATAGGTCTTATGCTCATAGGCTTGGTAACCAAGAGGAAGTTTGTGATGATATTCATACTGAAGAATTTGAAGAAGAAGATGGTTTTCAACCTATGACTTCAAGGAGAAATAAGAAAAAAAAAAAAGCTTCAACAATTGCTTATTCTCAAGGAAGACCCCAGAGGGAGGTTAGGAAACCTATTCGATTAATTTAAGGAGTAGTTTCATATCTTGTTGGTTTAGGGGTAAGAGATTTTGTCCCTCCTTTTTTCTCAGATCTCTTATTTTCTTAGATAAAACAGATAATAGTAATGTCAGAGGTGGTTTTATAGGGTTAAGGTTTTATGTCGCCCCATTGCTAAAAAAGAAAGAGGGTGACCCATAATACAAAAATTTTATTGTGTTGTACAACTTTGTATCTCTCGTTGTTGTCGAATGAGGCTCTAATAGTTGAGGTTGTCACAGTTCTGAGTGAAAAAAAAAAAAAAAGCTACTTGACCAGACTCCACTTATTGAGAACAAGGCCTCTCAAACGGAGACTCGTGGCAATGTGGGTGTAGCCAATCCCTAGGGGAGTTTTTTGACATGTTGGCACTCGTTTTCCCCCTACCAACGAGCTCTCGCAGGTTATCCACTTTAATCTCCCGCCCTGTCTCTATGATCTTCCTATATATCTACTTCCTTCAGTTTCATGCTGCATTATTATCATACACTTATAATCCTCACAGATAAATAATAAGCAACCCACATACTAATATATTACACAGTTTACACTTATAATCCTCTTCTTTTTTGGCCTGCCCTAGTGCAAGAAGCATATGTAACAAATCTTATAAGTGTTTCTTGGATATGTAAGATTAGGTAAAAGCTTTAATATATATGTTACAACAGTCTAAAAAACTACAGCATTTCTGAAAGAAATTCTGTTTATGGCTTACACTTGCTTAATTTTGAGTTTTTTTTTTTTAATTTTGGACGGTAAGCTGGGGAAACTTGCTTTTGAGTTTATGTTGTTCATTCCACAAACCCGAATACAAGGTGTATTTATACCTTATTTATAAGTAAGGTATAAATAAGAAATTAATCTGAGAGCAATTCTGTTTTGAGTTAGCTCCAAATTTGATTTACATATAAATAGTTAACAACTACATTTTTTTTTTATATTTGGTTTACATAGATGGAAAATAGTCAAGCTCATGGTGAGCAAAAGTCTAAATTGACACAATGGACAGATGCTCTTGATCAGATTTTGTTAGTGTTGGCTTATGAAGAGACTTTAAAGGGGAATAGGCCTGGAACTTCTTTCAATAAAGGGGTTGGAAGTGTATAAGAAGAGTTTAATAAAAAGTGTGGGATGAGCTATGTTCAACAACAAGTATTTGGGCTAAATGGAAAGCATGGGACAAACTGTTGGAGCAAACAGATTTGGAGGGGACCAGATAAAGAGAGTTGTCACCATGATCGTTGGACTGACTACATAAAGGTATAACATTCTTTGAATATGGAGAGATGCAATATATTAAATACAAGTGAAATTGATTTAGGGTGGTGCTACGCGCACCCCAATGTTTTACTTATAAACACCAATTTTAAGAAATCCCTAACTTAAACACCATAAACAAATTTAAATGACAAAAAAGCCCTTTTCTTCTTCTTTTTTGATCGGTAACCTTCTTCTTACTGTTTGTTCAGAAAAATGCTACAAATCAGTCTAAAATATAATCCATCCCATGTTAATATCATAATAGGAATAACAAACTGCACTTGATGATCATAGGTTTTAACTTATAGAGATATATCGGTGATTTAGAGAATGAGTGGAGATTAGATGGAGGAGACAAGGAAGTCGGTGACGTCCGATGAAGAAAAGCAAGGTGCAGGAGGACAATCATCATCCATACTAGATTGAGAAGGAGATCTGATCATTTCCTCCATTCCTAAAGCTCCCAATATCACATGAGATTGAGCCTTCAGTATCTACAATTCCTTCCTTCTTCGCTGGTCTATCTGTAAACCTCATGAGCTCTTCGATCTAAACCGTGTTGATCAATCTTGGTCTTGGTATTTGGTTGGAGTAGGAGATGATAAAGGCATGCGAAGATAGGGTATGTTATATGTTGTAGATTTCAACAACTATTGCACTAGAGGAAGAAGGTTTAAGAAGGACGCTTTCGCCTTTCTTTGGTGTTTAATAGAGATTTTTTAAAATTGGGGTATATAAATAAATAATGGGGTGTGCGTAGCACCTCCCTTGATTTATGCTCCGTTTGTTTTGATGTAAAATAGAGGAAAACAAAAGAATTTCACGGAAAATGTCATTTTTCGTGTGTATTTTCTGTAGGACAATTGACATTTTCCATGAATTTCATTTGTTTTCCCCTATTTTACATCAAAACAAACGGAGCATTAATGTAAACCCAACATAATCTACTACAAAATCATCCAGAGGCTGCAAAATTTAAGAATAGCACATGTCCCATTTACGAAGAGATGTAGGTGATTTTTGGGGGCACTTTTTCAATGGGATGGGCAACTTCTGCTACAATTGAGGACCCAATATTGTATGATGGTCCACTATACCAAGAAGACCTAAATTTTGTTCCAGGTACTCCATTAGGTGGGATAGTAGATGATGTTAGTGTGACCTTGGGAGAAGATGATGAGGGAATTTGCCATAAGAGACGTATGAATGCATCAACAAGTTCTCTAAAGAACAAGAAAGAGACAAGGGGAGGCGGGGGGGGGGGGGGGACCAAATTTGTAAGACTTTGAACACTTTGATAGAAATATCAAAGGCAAGAATGAAAGAAATAGTTCAACCATTGACAACGGATAATCCTTCACTACAAGAAATTAGGGTATTACCCACGGAAAAATAGCCACAATAATAGATTCTGTCAATAAAACGACCTTTTTCCCACGGTTTTTGTCTCCGTTACTATATATCAGTTGCTTTTAATAATTACTGTAGCTTATTCATAAAAAAATATTTTACTAACCATTAGCCACAGTTTATTTACCGTCCCTAATAATTTTAACAGGTACCAATGGAAAAATACCGTTACTAAAGTTTATTATATTAGCCACGGTATTATACATTAAATACCGACGGTTGTCAACGGGATTGAATATTGATTAATAGCCACAGAAATATTTCCGTCGGTACTTACCGACAGTTTACTATTCCGTGGCTATATGTTTTATTGACGCCCATATCAGCCACAGACTAATGACGGTTACTATTCCGTGGCTAAAACCTTTTCCGACGGAAACTATGATATTACCCACGGTTTGAAACCGTGGGTAAAAACTTCATTTCTTGTAGTGCTTTCTCAATGTATATTTGTCAAAATTTTCTTAATGAAATGGAGGATATTGATCAAGAAAGTAAGACTGTATACAAGACAATCGACTTGTTTACAAGAAGAAAATTATGAAGGAGGCTTTCATAAAACATGCTTCCTAATCAGCGAGTAGGGTTGGTTAAAGATCTTAGAATCATAATAGGTCTTCTTCTTTTATAGGGTTCATCTTTTGTTGGTTAATGATGAAACATCATATCTTTTTTTTTTTGTTAATGAGTGAGTAAGATGCCATGTTTTTGTAGGATTCATCTTTTGTCGGTTCATGAAGGAACATCTATACTATATATTTATAAACTCTGTTGTAGTCTCTTTGTTGTTGGATACAAAATATGAAATTTGTTAATTAAAAAAAAAAAATCAATTTTTGCTCATGTCCGTGAAGCAAACAAGATTATTTACATAGAATTAATTTTCTGCTAGAAATCAATTTTGTACAAAGTATGAACCAGACACTATTATTTCTGAAAGTAATGTTGGGAATGTAGACAATCTTCAACAGATTGCTCGGGGGGGTTGGCCACTAAGTTAGATTGTGGCGAAAACGATATTTAGCGTTTTTGCAAGGGTATTTTCGGCCTTATAGTCTTAACCCTAGACTTATAGTAGTGTGCGTATTCTTTAGGGGTTATAAGTGAGAAGTGACCATAATTCTGAAAGAAGAAAAAGTGTAAGTACACTGTATCTTCAATACAGTGAATTGGTGTGGCTCTCGAGGACATAGGCACGTTGCCGAATCTCATATATCATTATTTTTTGTCTCTATTTTATTCTCTGCAATCTATTTCTATTTGCCGTGTGATTTCTGTGATTCATAGTTTTCAAGATCTAAAGAGTTTAGGGATTAAACACGTAGTTCAAATCCCAACAAATAATTATTTGACAATTGATTTCTACTCAATCAATTCTTATTACAATTGATTCTGGATAATAAATCTGATCCAAACGTTCCCTTAGTCTTTCATCGTATGAGTAAGTAATGAGAACTTTATGATGTCCCAAAATTTTTGAAGCTCTAGAATTACCTTTTCTAGAAAATAATACCGGGCTACCCTATAACCATAAGGTTAGTAGAATTTCTCAGTATAAATACAAAAGGCAAAACTATCAGAAAGCTCTTAGAGGATGTGGCCTTTCAACCGATACCTTATATATTCTTTAAAAATTTAGGAATTAAGGGAATAGGCTAGCCCTCGTAAAAAAAAAAAAAAAAAAAAACCCCTCTTAGACAAAATGACTCGAAAGGTGCTTTCATTGGACACGCGAGGGCTTTCGCCGGTTGATAAGTGTATCCCTTCCGTAAGAGCATTCCTAGCAGCCTCACCAAATTTCACTCACCAAAATAGCCAAAACCCACAAAAAGTGGTTTTGGTGAGCCACTTTTTTAAAACACTCCCAACAGCCTCACCATTTTAACCAAAAAAAAAAGGAGAGAGAAATAATATTTTATCATTTGTGTGGGAAAATGAAAAAGAAAGAGAGAGAAAAATATTATTTTATTGTTTGTGTGGGACCAAAAAAAGAAAGGGAGAGAGAGAAACCTTATTTTATTTTTTGTGTGGGCTCAAGGGTGAGAAAATTTAACTTTGGTGAGTCTCCAGTACTCACCAAACTTGGTGAGTACTGTAGACTCACCAAATGGATTTCTTCATTCTGTTGAGGCTGTTGGGAGTCATTTTAACACCTCTTCAGTCTTTTGGCTCACCAAAATAACCAAAAAGTTATTTTGGTGAGGCTGCTAGGAATGCTCTAAGGAAGTGGTCCCGGATTCCATTCCTGTCAGGGTGTGAGTCTTCCACCCGTCCTACTAACTTGAGCAAATACTAACCCTCTAACTGGGGTTGCGGCCTAACCGTATTACCATTACCAAACCAAAAAAAGAAAAAAAGGTGCTGTCATTGGTGCTATTAAAGCAACAACTCCCTCCCTCCCTCACCCGCCCGGGTGTGGTTCGTTGGCTCCATATTGGAGGCCTTGGGTCAACATTCTGTGCCACATCCAGAATTACCACTTAGGCATGCCAGTGGATGAATTCACCCATAAATATACTTTTATACAATAATATTTAATTATGTAATAAGGCATAGCCATAGGCATAGGACAGAGGGACAACTGCTCCCATAAAAAAGAGAAACAATCCCTATAGAAAATGTATGAAGCGTATGGATGAATTCACCCATAAACTCAATCGTCAGACAAAAAAAAAAAAATCAGGGGCTACGAGCTCGCCCTAGAACCCCCGTACATTAAATTCAAAATATTCTATACTCCCCTAACTATAATTTGTCCCCTTATAATAAAATTCTGGCTTTGCCCCTAAATTAATGTTATACCTTAAATATTCCTGGTTTAAGTTTCTTGTTAATTGTGTCATTAATTTAGAAAATATGCAAATGCGTCAAAATAAGTCCTTATTTGTATGTATTACCAAACATGCTATTAAGAATAAGAGCTTATTTTTACTAATGAAAAAAAATAAAATAATAAGAGCACAAACTTTATTTATAGTTTCAAATAGAAATTCTAACAACCACCTTTATTTTAATAGAAATTATTAAAGCAACCTTTATTCTTCAAACAACCTTACAACTAAGAATCATCCAAGCAGACCTTGCAATTTGAAAATGAAATCATGAATGCAGGAAGACTCTAGGCCTTTGGCCAGTAAGAAGTGTCTCCACTTAGCATGGTTGACTGTCACCTCTCTCCCAACCTTACTGTCCTTGTCCATTACAGACTTCACTGCCGTGCACACGCTCTCCTTCGTGAACAACCCGTCTTCTTCGCCTTTCTCCACCTCTACTCCCACCTTCAAATCACTGCTCATCATCCTCGCATTAAAGAATTGATCCCCTGTATGGGGTAATAGGACAAGCCGACACTTACTAACCAAACCCTCTATTTGAGACCCGGACCCGCAGTGGGTAACAAAGCAACCCACTGAGGGGTGCCCCAAGATCAATTGTTGCTGAACCCAGCCCCCGTGAACTACCCCTCTTCCTTGGATCCTCTCTTCAAATCCCTCCGGCAATGCTGCCTCTATGGTCTCGGCACCGATAGGCGATTTTAGAGCTACGAAGAATGGTAGACCCGTAAGCTCAAAACCTAAAAGCAGCTCCTGGAATTGATCTTTTTGTAAGACGCACTCGCTTCCGAATGCACAGTACAACACCGAATCCGCCTCAAATCCTCCCAGCCACTCGGCCCATCGA
Source organism: Tetracentron sinense (assembly GCA_015143295.1). Classification (NCBI taxonomy): domain Eukaryota; kingdom Viridiplantae; phylum Streptophyta; class Magnoliopsida; order Trochodendrales; family Trochodendraceae; genus Tetracentron; species Tetracentron sinense. The sequence goes on from CM026552.1 coordinate 25,087,210, forward strand.
TCTTCTAACGCAGAGGTGGGTGGCTCTGGCACAACTGGTCCCGACAGTAGCACCTGCTTCCCGAACCAACTCTCGAGATAGTCGCAGTAGGGTCCCTCCATATCCCGACACGTTCTGTAGGAGAGGGCGTCGCACTGGCTTAAGCACATCATCTGACGCTCTTGGAAGGAGAAACCACTTCCATAAATCTTTGATATAAAAGTTGTTAGACCACGGGCCTCATGGGCATGAAGCTTGATGGCTGAAGAAGGGAAGCCTGGCGGGGGCTGCATCAGGTCATGAGCTTGAGCTTCAGATGATTGAATCTCAGCGAGTTTTTTTCCCGGGGACAATAGGTAACTGATAGCTACCGAGCTAACAATGCAGTAATGTATGGACTTGATGCCTAGACGGCGCGTCAAGGCTGGGATCCAGTGAGCAAAATCAAAGAAGACGAAGTCAGGCTTGAGGTCGCGGAGAACAATTTCAATTTTCTTCTCGGTGCGGTCCATGGCAGTCGCGAGGAGGGTTTGCAGGGGGTAGGGTACATCTGCAGTTGTCTCGGTGCCCGGCGGGAGGCCATCGACATGAGGAACGGTGATGGGTTCAAAATGGATAAGGTTAGGATGATGGTTGAGAGGCTCCAACTTGGGCTGTGTATTGGTGGGCAAGAGAAAGGAGACTCTATGGCCTCTCTCGGCGAGTTTGTTGGAAATGTGAAGGAAGGAAGTAAGGTGGCCGAATGCAAACCAGGGATACATAACTACATGGAAGGTTGTTGCGCCCATCTTGTGCTGTGAAACTTGGGAGCAATGGTTTTTGAGAAATAGAGCTTTATATATAGCACAAGAGTGACTGCACAAGCTTAGAGAAGCTATTACTAATTTTGCTATACAGTCAGCTTCATGGACATTTACTCTAGGTGCGTTCATTTGCCGAGAATATGAGAGATAATAAAAGAAAATTGAGGAAAAAAAAAAAAAACCTATGTTATGGAATCCTTCTTTATGTTAGGTATTTACCAAACTCTTACTTTTTAAGGCAAATGTTGGGTTGTTCCAGGCAACTCTTCAATTGGAGCTCCTGATGATTGTTAATCTCTTGTTTTTTTGTCAAATTTTATTTTTTTTCTTCCATATTTTCACTTATTTTCTCGGCAACCAAATATAGAGTGTTCGATTGAGAGGAAAGGAATTTGTAAGAATCTGTGGGATCTACCTATTCTTGTCTTTTAGTACATAATTTTCTTTCACTTTCTTTCAAATTTTTCCTTAAAAAAATAGGTTCATTTGCAAGAAAGTAATGTTAACAAATTTGAATTCTTGATTTGCCTTTTAACTAATGTCATATCATCTATTACACTTCATGTAAAAAATTAAATAATAGGAAGGATACTTTGAGAATATCAGATTACTTTTCCTCACTTCCTCTTCTTTGGTACCAAACACCCTCATTAAGACTTAGTAGTTGGAGTTGGTATCCTTATTTATAACAAATTTTTTTTTTTTTTTGATGAACAACCTTATTTATAACATCGATCATTACATATGGAGCATGTTGACGAGACAACATCAATGCATTTGAATTTTATTTATAACATCGATCACATTACATATGGAGCAAGTATACATCAATGCTTTTAAATTTTTTGAGGATGGAATGCACCCAATTTGTTCGAGTGGTAGAAAATGTTCCACGTACAGTACCTCCAACACGGGAAGACTGGTTTGAGTATATTCGAGGTAAAATAGTTAGAAAGCAACCTTTTTTAACCAAAAAAACAAAAACAAAAAAAGAGTTAGAAAGCCACCTAAACTTACTAAGCTTCAGAAAGAAAAATGGCAACATTAATCTTGGTAGAAGGGGGCTACAAAATATCAATATGTGGGAGAGCGTACCAAAGTTTAGGCTCGCTTGTTAACTATGGGGATTGGTATGCGGGCTAGCACCACACCACAAGAAGAGGAGTTTCTGAGTTCGATTCCCTTACCCTTGTTGGCCACTTTGTGATATATGTACGAGACGAGATTGGATCATCAATCAATTGCAATTGAACTCCCCCCAAGTTCAATCATACCACAAGTCAACACGTGTTTCTTTTAATCTCTGTTAACTGTGGTTAAGATTTATTAACCCTTAGAATTAAACAATATAACCTTTGGTTCTTAGAATCATGTTTTACACAAATACTAACCCAAAAGATAAAAAATTCTTAACAAAGGAGAATTTTGTTACTTTTTAAGAGGTATTTAATGAATTTGAAAAGTTCAAGATTTTTGAGGATTTTCTAGGAAATCCTCTGCTAGGTCACAGAAAGTCTTGTAGACACTACTGAGGTGCAAAATTAGGGTGATTACGCTCATAGCCCAGATCTCCCAGATCTCAGTTATGGACCTACTATTAACTTCAAAGCATCAACGAAAGCTATTACTCAAAGTATTCTACAGTGCCCATGTCATGCAGGATATCTCACCAGAACGGTTGGGTAAGTTGGTGCGGGATAGATCCTCGTACCCAAAATCATCTCTTTCACAGAGTAGGAGATTCTAGACAATGATAAGGAGCACACCAAAGCTCTATATTTTTGTGCAATGCATAGGTAGAAATCTCTCAACAGTACTGGTAGACAACTGTTCAGTTCTGAATGTCTGTACTCTTGCCACTATGGAAAGATTGAGAATCAACATCAATCAGGTCAAAAAGCGACCTATGAAAATTATGTTGCCCAAATAATGGACCGGGGGGGGGGGGGGGGGGGTGAATAGGGTCTTGCTAAATTAAAAATTACTTCATAATTCATTAAGCGGAATATTAGTTAATCTAATTAACAAGAATTAGGAATCTAGCAATTCTAAAAGCAATGTAACAGTGAATAGAGGGAATAGACAAAGAAGGCAAACTCAGTGATATGTTCTCGAGGTTCGGTCTTTTCCTGCCTACGTCCCCGCCTCAAGTAGCCCATAGAATTTTATAGCTGTTAGAGGTGCATTCAATGCAAAAATGGCTATTGAAAACTAGCCGTTGCGAAACATTTGATGCTTGTTGTGACAAAATCAGTCGACTGGTTTTGTGACCCATTACAAATCAATCGACTGGTTTTGCACCAGTCAAGAACAAAATGTTTAGAGCATAAATCAGGTGACTGGTTTTGATGACCAGTATAAATCAGTCGACTGGTTTTGACTTAGACAAAACCAGTAACTTCCAGATAGAATCAGGCGGCTGGTTTTGATAACCATGGTGAATCAGTCGACTGATTTTCCAATTTTTCTCAGAAAATCCATCTTAACCAACCTTGATCTTATGAATGATTTGTTAGATCATTGGGCATTACTTTAACAAGGTTTTACCTATTCATCATATTTTAGGTCCTTAGATTAATATCCAATTTGGTCTTAAGGCACCTATGGTCAATCTAGGCTTTTGAGCATATAAGTTTCAAATTTTGAAGACTTTTTACATATGTCCTAAGCACTCTCAAAAGACTAAAATAAGACTTTAAATGTAACGACCTCAAAACCCCACCTTAGTCATAATGGGACTTTAGGTCCCACATTACTTATCCCTACTTAACTTCCATAGCAATAAGGCAAAACTAAAAGATAATTCTTCCAAAATAGTAACCATAAAATTTCATTCGATATATATAATCCAAATCATCCTGAACAACTGAAATAAGTCCACATAACCCATCATGATCGGGTAGAATAAAGTCATCAAATAACAGTAAACAATTTAAGCAACATCCAGAAATAAGATAAGTTTAAAACAAAACAACTCAGAAAGTAAACTACGATCTACTAGTAGGGATAACTATCAAAATTTTTGGCTCCCTCCTCAGGAACCTTACCTGCTTCACCTCCTTCAAAGTACTTTTGTTCCACCCATGGAGCAGCTACCTGATCATGTGCTAAACCTGAACGACAATAACAGGTCGACTGAGCAATGAATACTCAGTGGATATCTGATCTAACCAACAATAGTACATACATATATCCAATATCCAAATCATACAATTATTGTAAAGTCAATAACAGTTTAATATAACATAAATATAATCAGAGTGCGGAAACATGTGATCATCATACCATAACTTAGCTTGACTTGTGTACTTGTGTGACTCTTGGACTTATACCATGAATGTCATGCATGCTTGTTTTCCGATAAAAATAGTCAACGAGGTCTTTGTATTTAGATCCATGGAGGTGCATCGATAGAAGCGTAAGTCCCTAGAACTCTTAGATACCAAATGTCCATGATAATTATCCAAGACTTGAAATCTTATCCATGGAGAGCATCAACGAATATCGGAGCTACTTGAATTTCAAGGTCCTTGTAAAATCATACAATGTCCTTGTACTTATATTTCAGTGTTCAGAGTCCTTGTACTTGTAATTCAGTGTTCAGAGTCCTTATACTTGTACTTATCCTTGTCCTTATATTTCAATATCCAGTGTCCATGCAATGTCTGTGTTCATGCAATGTCCGTGTTCATGCTTATGTACCTGTGAGATTTCTAAACTACTACACATGTGAACTTGTGCTTGAATGTCGTAATTAACATCCGAATTCGGTCATCACCCAGATTTCATCTTCTGCCAAGAAACTCCATTAGGTTACATCTTCCTAGTTAGAGATTCTCAACATGGATAACTTCTTCTAGGTTTTGGCCTGTTCGAATATCAATCACCATGTACCATGAATAAGCATAATTTATCACAACATACCTCATATCTTGTCATGCCCATGCCAACATTTCTAACATCATTAGTAGGCATAATTCATCATAATATATCTTATTATACTCATACAAACCTTTCAATATCATCAATTTCATACTTAATGATCCTAGACATTTCAATAAACACATACCATGCGTTAGTTATGTATATAATGCCCTTCCCATTTTGACATTCCATAAATATCACATACCTATCTATAAACCACATTCATCCATTCCAAACCCAACACCAATCCATACATTCATAATTCATCAATTTTCAATTTTAACCCATCCACCATCATTTTCATTTATTCATAATCCACAACCATTTCATTTAAACCCATTCTCCATCATTTCTAAACATCCATATTCAATGTAATCATATCAATTAATAATAAACAACATCTATTTTCTTTATCATACTAAATAAAATTTCTAACAATTTCAATACTCCATTTTCAGTTTCACATTGAATAATCTTTCCGAAATTATGATAGAATATCAATTATCTTATCTTGATTATAATAAAATTATTCAATAATACAAAATAAAGTTGAATTAGAAGGATATCAACCTTAGGGATTCTTCCCTTGAATCCAACTTACTAGATGAAGCTCCTCCTAGCTTTGGGTTTACTCTCCAAGCTAAGTCTTCTTCTTCAAGCAAATCCTTCTCCTCCAAGCCAAATCCTCTTGAAAACTTAAGATTTTCTCTCCTCCCTTTCCAAATTAGGTTGAGAATAGTTTAGAACCCTAAAACCTTGAAATAGAACCCCTAATTATAACCTAAGGGTTAAAAATCCCAAATTCCGTAACTCTTTTTAAAAACTTGATTCGCGGTGGCGATCGATCGTCACGTTAGTGCGATCGATCGTCGCACAAAACAGAAGCTTCTCCAGATTTCAGGTTTTGGGCGATCGATTGTTGGTCTCTTGCGATTGATCGTCAACTCTAATTTTTTACCTTATTAACACTTAAACCATTTAGATCACACCACACCATTTAGATATAAATAAATATGCATTAAAACATATCAAAAGACTATAATACCCATATTAATTGTATTAAAGGCATGAAAGACGGTTCGAGTCTCTACATTAAACCTTCTTCAGGGTCTTGTATCTTGATTTTGGATCTTCTATGTAGGATTTATCTTCATGATCTTCCAAGATTGCTTCAAGTGAAACTTGATCTTTGAGACTTGATTGTTGATCATCAATTGGCTTGATTGTTTCTTCACTTTGATTGGATGGTTTGCTTTGTGCTTCTTCACTTTGATTTGATTGGATCTTTTTCTAAGCTTGATGTCAATTCTTTGCTTTTTGACTTGAATGGTTTGCTAATGTTAGAATATACTGAAATTTCTTTAAGCTTTAAGGAGAGATTAGTACACAAAAATTTCATTTCATTATTTGTGTGATCATCAAAATTATTAAGGGTATACAAGTTTGTAATCTTTAGGCCAAAAAATTAGAGCTTTTGACAACTCAACTCTCCAAAATTTGGGTGATGTCGATCTGAACATTATAGTTGGACCAACACTCACGACAAACTTTCAGGTTGTTAATGTGCCAACTTCTTTCACTCTGCTCCTTGGAAAGGTAGTGAATCCATTTGGTTGGAGCCATTCTGTCATCACTCTATCAAAGAATCAAATTCATTCAAGGGGATCAGTTAATAGCGATTCCAAAGGAACCTCTAGCAAACTCCTTTGGGGATGTCCAAGAACTGGGCCAAAGAGCCGCATACATGACTTATCAATTTTAGAAGGTCAACTGCATTGCTTAGATTAGGGCAAGAAGGAGAAATGCATACCCCCGCTAGTAAAAATCATGACAAAAATGAAATGCAAACCGAGATTGGGTTTAGGTATCCGTCACCAAGGAATGAAGAGGCGATATGTCGCACTGCGCTATACTCCACCATTTGGTGTGGGTATAAGAAAGAAATGCAGGATTTCCTTATCAAGCTGACCAGGGGAAAATTGTCAACAAAGCCAAAATTCAGGCCCTAATTATCTGTTACAATCCTGATTGGAACTCCAGATCATTAGATTTTGAGATCTACTAGAACCTTCCCTTCTCTGACCTTGACCCAAAACCAATCCTAATACCTACAACATCTCTTAAACCCCAGCCCAGGGTTGAATCTACAGATTTCCTTAAACCAGAGGTAATTGAGGTAGCCTAGTTGTTCGAAGAGCTAGCTGTTGAAGATGCAATGTAAATGGAAGATATGGGAGACGAGCAGGTTTCACCCTCTTAACAAGTGCCCCAGCATCCTCCAACTCTACCCCACTAATCTAGTGATAGATTGAACCCCTCACAATTGAAGCCACTGAGGGAACAAACGAGCAAAAGAAGGTTGGTCTAGCTAGGATACGGCCTAGTTGTTTTCTTCTTTTCAGCTTTCATTTCAAAGTGTTTTCTATCATTGGCCTTTGTGTGCTAGCTTATGAAATTTTCTTTCCTTCATGTAAATATTTCAAAATTTTAAAAATCATCAATGAAATTTAATTTTGTTTGATCCAAAATTTGTCTCTTTTGCATATTACAAAAAATCGGCTTATGATCTAAGTCTCGTCAAGGGACCTAATAATTTGAAGCCAAACAAAAATAATTTAACTCAATGCTAAGCTAAGAGATCGAGATGTATCCAAAGGAAAGAAGACAGATGTGCTAGTCTGGAGTCGTAGGTGATAACCTCTACACCACCATGATCACATGGTATGTCTATACATGGTAGACCATATACTTTTTTTTTGGTTCATTGGAGGCCACATGGACTATGGGCTACACAATGAGGGGTAGCCCTCCCCCTCCCATAAACCCCCCCAACCTTGATGTAGGTGGGACTCAATCTCAGGTCTCTAGTACGACGCCAAGAGACTTTACCAATTATGTGAATACAAATAGAAATTAATCATAATGAGAGATGCTCTGCATCTTACTACAGTGATTATTGACCGATGGGTGACTTGAGGATGACGTTGATTAGGTCCTGGCCTCGGGAGTTCATTTACAAACTGTAGAGAGCACCTTTGGCTTTGAGTTCCTGAACACATAACACTACGAATAGAGTCTTGGGAAGGAGACCCCTTCCTAGCTATACCGTAGTGTCCCTTTTAGTGCCTGAACACATAACACTATGATTGATGAGGAAGAACTGACTTTCGAAGAACACCTCCGGCCCTGCACTATGGATGTATCACTGGTTCTCGGAAACAGTACACCCCCCATTTGTGGACCCCATCAATACCATTTCCTGCAATTTTCCACAAGCTACCAACTTCAAAAGTTAAGCAAAATTTTCACCACATCACTAATTTATTTCCAAAGACACTGGGTGTAACACGTCGAGCTGCTACTGGCTTGACACTTGTTTCCACTACTCGCGTCTTTGGAAGATTGCGATTTCTGATTGCACTTTTAACAAACAATAAGTAGTTGCTAGAGCTCTTTTGCAGCCAATGGCCGCAAAAGGCCCCTCACAACGCAATGTATGAAAATAGGTTTAGGGGTTGAGTTTATAATCTGTAATGAGGGGCATTGAGCTTGTAATCTCCCTGACAATGACATGACATTTTTTTTTATTAAAAAACTTCTCACTTGGAGATAAGACAATCTCTACAATCTTGGTAATTGTGATTGAATTTGGGACCCACAAGTCACCACATGTCTTTGTTAACTCTGATTAACCACTTATCATGCATTGTCGCTATTATGTTCGTAAAGTAATAAATTGTATTGGCCTAATTCCGATGTCAAAATGGTGTTAATGGAAGTCTAGTGTCGCTGTTTCTTTGGTTGATGAAGTTCAGTAAAGATGAAGCTCCAAAGACTCAAGTAAAGTACATTTCGGTTAAAGCTTCACTCACACTCTTAGGATTTACCTTAAGTGGAATTGACCTAGAAAACTTTAATCATATACCTTAGGTGATTAGAAATTGACATGAGTGGTTGAAATAGCCTTTGGATGGTCTAAGTGGTATATTGGATGATATGGCAGAGGATTCTGTGCAAAATATTTAAAATCAGCACAGTCCGTTCGAATGACCAAAAGAGCCGTTCGAATGCCCCAGAACGGTTTGCTAGCCGTTCGAATGGCTATGTAAAATGCATATGCTACTAAACTCTCTGGTTCTCCATTCTTGTTCCAATCTGTACCAATCTCTAGCCATTCGAACGCCCCTCATGGCCGTTCAAACGGATCTCGTATATTTTGTTTCTAAAATCCATCCGAACTCTGTTTTGGCAATTGCTTTTGCCGTGACTATTTAAATGGTGATCCCTTAGATCATTCTAAGGAAGTTGAGAGAGAGTTTAGAGACTATCCTGAAGATCCTAGGGTTCTTAAAATCTTCACTTGGTGGATTCCTTTAGTTCTCTCTCATGCTCTAGATGATTTAAGATTGAATTTTTATATCTTGGTTGTACATCGGCTGATCTCCACTATGATTGAGATCCCACTAGAGTTATTCTAAACCTTCATATCAGTTTGTGTACTCCGTGTGAGTGTTGGTTGGCGGGGGCTAATGCTATCGAGGACAGAGATCGGTATTTGGAGATCGTGATTGGAAATTTTGAGAAACGTTGGCCGATAAGGAACCTGAGCTGCTCTTGTAGGGATCGAACGAGGAGTTCGTGGACTTGAAGACGAAGAATCTGTACTGATGAACAATGTTTAGTGTCACTCTTGTTACACCAGAGTTTTTAAACCTAATGCTCTAATACTAATCTGTCACGCCCCGAAATCTGTACACAATAATACTAATATTTGTATAAATATCAAGACGTGAACCGGAAACAAAATTCCAATATTAATGGAAATTAAAATAATTTAATACTCCATTAAACATATTTAAATAACCAGCATAACTAAAAGACTCGATAACATGAGTTCTCCCAAAAACTAAATCATCCAAAGATTTCATGTAGTTTACCTCATTAAAGTTCTCTCACACTCCAACAGAGAAAAAAACTTTAAGGTTTGTCTCACTTGCTCAAACGAGAGCAATTCCTATTCTTTTTAATCACCACATGAAAAAGAAAAAGAAGAATCAACAAGGGCGAGCCCACAACTCAACAAGAGAATACATTATAATTTAAATGTATTAACAATTCATATGATAAGATGACTAACAAATTATGCATATTATTCAATAAAGTCTTTACTTATGGTTCAGTCCGGTCAATAGGGGTCTTACACAACTTACCCTATTGACTAAGGGAATTCATGGGGTCTCACACAGCTTACCCTATCCATTGGGTCTCACATAGTTTACCCATATGAGAATTGAATGTCTTACACAACTCAACTCAATCCTCTGTTTCTAGGTAGGTACTCTACACCACCCTAAAATCATCATTGGGTGGTACACAACATCACCTTATGATCAATTGAAGGAAGTCTTACACAATTTACTCATTGAATGACCCTTAACCAAGGTTAAAAAAATATTTATTGAATCACCATTATTTTAGAAGATGAATTACAACTATTATGAAAATATAGCAAAACATTAAATGACAGTTATAATAGTCAACATCATAATTCATAATTAAAATTTATAATGCTATAATTTACAATTAATATCTAGGTAGACATAATATACTTTATTTCAAAAGGGGTTTCAGCTGTGTTCCTGCAACTAAAACTTTAGTTATAAAAATTATATATTTATAACCTTACAAATTCTCAATCTCCCATGATAATGAGGTTCAAGGTTTCATAAACCTCCAAGGACTTGGAAAAACCCTTTTTATACTAGTGAGTTTAGTAAAACCCTTATAATAGCATAAAAGAGCTCAGTTACTAACCAATTGGTTAGTAACTACTTAGTTAAGTTTGTTAGGGATATCTTTCAACCACCCAACAAATTAACTAAAAAAATATAATTCAAGTTACTAACAAATTATTTAGTAACTAATTATTTAAATTTATTAGAGGTATCTTTCAACCATCTAACGAACTAACTAATTAGTTATAAAGGAATCTCAACAAAACAATGTTCCCACACTCAAATAATATATACATTTAATTAAAGTATCTTAGAAAAATTAATGTAAAAAATATCCATTTTTCCCGTTTTTAATTTTCAACAAAGGTTTTGATCCACAAAAATACTGATTTTGGAAAAACTTTTCTCACGAAAGTTGTAGATCTTTTCGAGCTCTTCGAAACGATGTACTATCGAACCAAAATCGGACTTAATGTCATAAAGTTATGACCCAAATACCGAAACTGGATAAATCAAATTTAAATTAACTCAATTCTGAAAATCACTAATTTTAATCTCTTAGATCTCTTATATTTTCTTCCCTAAAATCTAATATATTAATATATCATTTATTAAAATCACCCATAACATATTTAATAAATCAGAATAATACTTGTATAAAATATTTATCGATCTAACATATTTTCATACACACAATCATTAACATAAGAAGAAAAACACATTAAAATATTGTGTGATCACAAAACACCCTACATCTAAATTATTGAAATATTCACTTGCCTTTAGATCTGATTTTTTTTTGAGAAGAATGCAAGAGGTTGATTGCTTAGGAGAGCTTCGAAGCTAACTTGGATGATCCAATTCCCATGACTGGGTTCTCCACGGGATCCGACAGAATTCCAAATTCTACAGCCGCTTTCCTCCTCTCCTCCAAAAACGATCGTATCTCACTTCTCGTAATTTAGGTTTAGCAAAAATATGACTATTAGGTTAAACAATTCTATTTATACTAAACTTTATTTAGAGAATTACTAATATACCCCCACTAAGGCCTGCTTGTTTATAACCTAGATTTAATTAATTTAACTCATTAAATTAAATCATTGGGTTAGCCCTACCCCACCAAGGTTAGCCATATGCTCAAACACCAAAAATCAATTACTAAATTACCCTCAGGGTATAATTTACCAATTTACCCCTAAGTGTATTTAATTTAAATTAGGGTCACTACAGAAATCAAATGAAAGTGAAATGAAGAACATAAAGATCCCTCTTCCTTTTATGTCTGTAATATAATGATGAAAATTGTAGTCAAATTTGCAAACAAACCAAAGTTTTATCTAGGGATTGATGGTGATTCAAGGAGATGAAGGATAAACCAAAATGTATTTATGGTGTTTCTTCTTGGTTTACATTTTTTTTTTTTAGGTTTTCGTTTATCATGCTTTTCTTTTTTATTGAAATATTTTAACAGCATACTTTATTCTTTTTTTTGGTGTAAGAGGACATTTTGAAGGAGTTCTATTTAAGCAAATATAACGGGAGGAGCTTAAAGTGGCAAAATCTATTAGGCCACTGTGTACTGAAAGCAGAGAGTAACTTACAACAATAGTTCTTTGAAACTCGATTTTATTCCTAATACAATACTCTATCGAATTATCAACCATGGATCAAAGTTAAATCTAAAATTTATTTAAATAATTTTTTCCAATCCTGTCATTTGATCTATTTTTTGCACTCATCCAATCACGTGCATTCCGTTAGTATACATAATAAAACTGGGGTTGGTTAATTGAGATGTGCCTTCACTCCCAAGCCTTTGAAATCAACATGGATCCCACATACAAAGCCGACGATGTAGAGTCCCCCCTCTCAAATTGCTCATCACAGCCTGCAATATTGCATCATCAGAAATCATCATCCAACTGTCACAAAACATAAGCGCAATGCTACACTTATACTATGAGGAAAGATGATAGCATCATATATAAGCTGTCGGTCGCGTGCGTAGTCGGAATTCCGAGACACAAAACTATTTCAATGCTTAAGCCATTAAAATAACAGAGAGTGATATATAAAGAAGCCCACTCCTTGCAATGGAAGATCATATAAGGATTTGGGAAATGGGGTCGGTTTGTTTTAGCATATCCATAAACCGTTACTAGTGTTTTACACTCTTATCTCGGCATCTTACAAGGATGTCTTTTGCCGAACCAAAGATTTAGTTCAAGCGCTTTCAATCTATCTACTACTATAAAACACAGTTTATTTATCTCTAATGATGTCACGTATGTGTTTCTTTTGCTGCCACATAAGACTATTCTTCACTTGTGAAGACACGTCAACGAACAAAAATCAACAAGTGAGACCTACCTACCTCCCCTCTCCCATTTAGAGTAATTCCTTTAAGAATGGAGAGGATGAGATGTAACGTCCCACCCAACCCAATAAATGCAATACAATGGTGAGTCTTCTTAAACCAAATCTATTTTAGGTGAGTATCACTGTAGTGGGATAATTTTTGGTAAGAAACTCGAGTGCTTTCAAATTTAAATCCTTTAAATTCGTACTTATTTGGTATACCAATATTGCCTCTTTGAAAACCCCATCTCTTAATTTTGGTGGGGGGTTATAGAAAACTGAATCGTTACAGGTACCATTTATGTCTTCCCTACTCTCTTTCCTTTTTATAATATATGTATTAAACCGTTGTAACATGCTAGATTTGAACAATTGTAACATTATATTTATGTCTTCCCTCTTCTCTCTCCTTTTTATATCTTCCTTCCTTTTTAATGTTTCTCTCGACATCTATAAAATGGATACCACACAATCTCAAACTATCTTTAGGTTCTCACCATATTTCTTTAGGACCTCACCATATCTATCTCTCTCTCTACCAAAATCATTGTAATTGAATACTCATTGCCACTTACAGCGACTTTGGTAGAGACAGAAGCAACAAAGGGAGGATGAGTTCAAAAGAGGAGGATATGAATGTTAGCATCAGAACCATTTAATCAACACCAAGCACTGGGTTTTGCTAATGGTCTTGCTGGGTTTTTTTGCTTGAATAATTGTAATGTAGATCTAGCATTCAATATCAGTGTGGTCATTCATTTTTAGTTGCAATATCTATAAGTGATCTTGCTCATAATGCAATATATAAAATTTGTTTATGGAGCAGATTTTTGTTGAATGGAGGGTCACTTTTGCTTCATACCCATCCATTTGGTCAATTCTCTTAGACTCTTTTTTATATCTCTCTTAACCATTTTTAACTTTTACGGTTCCACAAGCTTAAATAACATTTAAAACAGAATGAGTGTATGCATTTATGTAGTGTGTACACTACTAAACAACAAATTTGAACACTATTATATAGTTCTAATTCTAGGATATTTGTGAGAGGGAGAGTAGGAGGGGGAATCTGTATTACGGTTTGGGAGATGAGAAGGAACAATGCTTTGAGAGACATTTGGTGGGTTTGCAATTGTCATTTATATAGATGAGCTTTGGGATTTTATGTAGACCCAAATTCAGGCCCTCCCAATCCATTGTAATATCAGTCATAGATTTATTGTTAAGGTTATTCTAATATTTTAGTTCTCTCTCTACACTCATGTTGATAGAATTTTTAAGATCTTCCCTTTCTCTATGCGACCAACCAACAAGTATCTTCACTTTTATTGAATACCTTTGTAGCCGGGGTAAACTAAGAAAATGAGAGGATTTGAATGTTAAACTCTTAACAAGATGAAAAGGCTTTCAAGAACATAAAGGGAGGCATGTGGACCTGTTGGTCTCGCAAAGAAAGTGAGAAATAAAGAAATTGGGGCTAGCATTTCTAAGGCATTTTCGCTTTTACTGATTAAAAATATGATACTTTGGATGGCACGGGGTGTTTGCTTAGTAATTAAATCAAATGAGGAAATAGGCCTAACGATTTGGACGGACACTTTTATGTACGTCAATACGTACACGTACACGTACACGTGAAGAGTTACCTCTCCTTCCTAAAGTATTCCAAGAGAGTTGCGTCCCCTCCCAAATAGGAAATTACAATTTCTTCTGGATACGCCTCTCACTTATCTGATCCTCTTATATCGAATGTATCATCAAAGTTGGGAAGGACTAGGGCGCTTCACCTAAATGGGCATAATTTTTATTACCTAAAAGGGCATACTTTTGACATATTTATCAAATAGGGCATCATTTGTATTTTTATTACTAGAAAGGGCATGCATTTGACATATTTACTCTTAAGCTATGCATATAAAAACCAAAAACTGTAAGGGTAAAATTGGAATGCATACCCTCTTTGGTAATTTTTTTCAAATCATATCTTAAGCAGTTATATTTTTTATTTAGGGCGACAAAACGGTTCTTAACTCAAAGAAACTATGAAGAGGAGAGATATGCGGTGTAGACTGGAGTGAGTGTCACCTTTTAAGGTGGGAGACGTGGGTCGTGGTGCACAAGTACAATATCCTTAAATCTTAGGAAAATGCTAGTGAGACCGCAAAGGGTCGAGACCACCGAGAACGTGCTTTAAGAGCACGGGATTCAAGTGGGGGCCATGTCACATGATAAGCCCCACCTGAAATCCCGTGCTCTTAGAACACGGTCTCGGTCATCTTGGCACTAAAGGGGTCTCTGTAGCATTTCCCTAATGGTTATAGCACTTAAATTTCCTAAAATCTCTCACAAGCCGCCACATAAACCACCAAGGGTGTTTTAACCCAAACATGCACCTTTAGACAAATGTCACGTGGCATAAGTCTCCTAAAATCACTCTCAACTTGCCACGTAGGCCTCCCCTCCCGGCTTTGGATTCTCTCTGGCCCGTGCCAGAGAGATGCTCTCGGGCCACCACAAATGAAGCGATAAGTGGAGGGAGAAGTCATTTCATGGGGCCCATGATTTTGACTTCTCCTCCCTTTATTTGACACTTGGTGATAAAATGGTGAGATAAAGGGTGAGATATATCAAATGGGGAGAAGTCAAAAATCAGGGGAGAAATGAAATGACTTCTCCCTCCACCTGTCACTTCAATGTGGTGGCCCGAGAGCATCTCTCTGGCACGGGCCAGAGAGAATCCAAAGCCCCCCCTCCCCAGCTTCAAAGGATATCTTACCCCAGATAGGCACCTTTACGCAAATGCCACATGGCATGTCTCCTAAAATCACTCTCAAACCGCCCCACTCTCACTTCTCGTACAATTCTTCTTTCACTTCTGAAAACCTCTTCCATCTTCATCTTCATCTTCATCTTCATCTTCATCTTCTCTTACCTTTCTTATTACCTTTGCCACACTCCCATTATTGCTAATATGTGCCCTGAGAATATCAATCCAGGCATCAATACCCTTTTCTTTTTTGTGGAAATCTCCCATTTCCTTATATTGCTTATGGTTTTTGGGTTAAATCTTCCATATTAATTAGCAAGTACCCCCTGTGATGCACGACATCATAAAAAACAAAATAAAAATTAAATTTAAAATAATATATTATTTTAAATTTGTTAACTTGAAATACTAGAAAAAATGTAGATGTCTGAAGAAATTGAAATAAAATAATTTGTTGATTGATAGCTCAAATTTAATTTTAATATCGATACAAAACAC
This sequence comes from Tetracentron sinense, assembly GCA_015143295.1. Classification (NCBI taxonomy): domain Eukaryota; kingdom Viridiplantae; phylum Streptophyta; class Magnoliopsida; order Trochodendrales; family Trochodendraceae; genus Tetracentron; species Tetracentron sinense. Next base: position 25,103,277 of record CM026552.1, read on the forward strand.
ATGAAATGCTGAAAAATTTATATTAAAATTTTTAAAATATTTTTACTTATTGGACGTTTACTTATTCCTCGACTTTCATAAAATATTACTTAAAAATGGTGTTGTGTTTGTTGTAAGGAGTCAAATCCTCTACGGCAAATCCGGTTATCACCCCTAGAGGTCGCCACATGTCTCCTTTGACACCCTTTAATTGTGGGTAAGAATCACCCACCCCTATGGTTCACCCACCCATCTTTGATTTTTTTTTAAAAATATTAAATCTTTTTTAAAAATTAAAAACGGTTTTTAGAGTTTTTTTAATATTAAAAATAATTTTTTAATTTTAAAAAAAGAATTAATATTTTTTAAGAAAACCAAGGATGGGTGGGTGAACCCTAGGGGTTGGTGAACCTTACCCACGGTTAAGGGGTGTCAAAGGAGACACGTGGCGACTTCTAAGGGTGATAACTGGATTTGCCAAATCCTTTATCACCGTAGATGATTTGGCTCCTTGTCGTAACGTAAAGCAGAGACCTGTACATTACAACATCACCCATTTCTTTGGAATCTTAAAGCCGTTCATAACGTAAGCTGACATTGCTTGGATAACTGCTCCGATCAAGATACCACGCCCCGCTCGGGACAAAAGGGAGCTTTTCCAATATTAAGTTACAACATCACCCATTCATCCAGCCTGAATTGGACGTGTGGAAGTAACTTTGTGAATAAGGATTTTATGCTTATTATCATTTTGTATTATCAAAACGGTAAAAACATATGCAACATTCAGTCATAAGAAATATGATGCTAAAAAAGAGAAGTCTAAGAGCTATTAAAGTAGTTTTCAAATAAACACTTGTCTTTAAAGCTGAGTGCACTTAAACATAGTTTGTTATTCTTAATCAGATACAGGAGTTTCATAATGAGATACATAATATGTAAGGGTTTGGCCTTGAGGTTAGTGCTTGGGCGTAGTTAACTCAGTACCTTCAAGGCAGGTCTTGGACAGACCCGACCTAACCCATTGATAGCCCTATCCTTATCTCAAATATTCAAGGTATGCAACATATTCGCTTTTCCATATGTTCTATTAAAAATCATAATTTTAGTTAAATATATTTTTGATTAAAATTGAGATCAAAGTCAACCTTGGGCATCAATTATAAATATAATTAATAATACCCAAACTAGTGGATAAGAATATAAATAGTGGCCGTGTAAATGGGATGCAAGTGAGCAAAGAGAGAGGAAGTTATTCAATTGCTAGTTCAATGGCAGAACTGAGGACTTTAATTTATTACCCGTAATCTCCTCCAGTTAGCGTTCGCGAATACCCCACAAGCTAAAACGTGGAAGCAACATATGTCCCTTAAATTCATAAAGTCCTCCCCATTTCTTTCATTCCTACTTTTAATCAGACCGGCTGATATCTTTACAAAGGTTCTATTCGAGTACACAATTCTGCTCACTAAACAAACCATTAGTGGTCTCCCTAATGCTAGTTTTTTTTCTGATTAAAGCCTAACACTAGTTTGAGGGGTCGTATTAGCGAAATCGCAGAAAACCTATTCCATTGTGAATTACGCTGTATTCAAATTTACTTGATTATGGCCTCAGATACGATTCATCATTAGTAGTACATTTTATTATTATTAGCAGAGACCTGTACGATGCAAGGGTAATAATATAAAAATATCTATGGTCAAATAATATTAATTATTTATTTAAATATTAAGTAATATATTATTAAATATTTAATCAATTTTATTTTTAATAATTTAAGTTTTTATTAGTATTTGATGGACATTATTAGATTTTATAATAATGATAATTAATGAAAAATCATAAGTTTTTTTTATATTAAATTTAAATTAATACTTTAACAAAAAAAACTTAAATTAATATACCCAAGAGTTGGAGATAAGAGAGGACTCTACAATAGTGGAGATAGAGAGGACTTTAGGGTGAGATAGTAGGTCCCAAATTTGCAAGAGTTTGATATTAAGAGAGGACTCTATAATAGTGGAGTTAGAGAGGGCTATAGGATGAGGTTGTCGCGCCCCAAAACCCCACCTAGGAGGATGTGAGGTCTTGATACGTAACTCACTTAATAATCATCCCGTTAGAAGCAATTAAGGCACACTAAAAATATGGACCTAAAAATTTTTCTTCAATTAAACCATTAACTAAAAATCCAAACTCCATAATGCAACTGAAAAGTAATAAATCCTGATCTCCTATCCAGACCATAAACATAAAAGACCAACTAACATGTATTTCTATCAATTTAATTAAAGTATTTCGAAATTTAAATAATCATAAAACAACTTCAATAATAGGGCCATCGATCAAGGTCCCTTTCTTCCTAGGGATAGTCACCTTTGGGTTTTTCGATGTACTCCTCTTCTTCCTAAGGTACGGGTGCGCAAATATCAAAACTTGAGCCTGCCGACAACAAAAGTCATTGGCTGAGTAACGAGTTACTCCACGTATATAACCAAACATAATAAACAATATAAAGAATAACATCTTGCATGCATTTCCTAACTTCATACATTAGTTTACATATACAATCAGAGTGCGGAAAATAAATATGTGCATTATGCCAATTTCTTTCTTTTCTTTCTTTCTTTTTCTTTCTTTTCTTACTTTTCATATTTCATACGTTATTATCACACTAATAACCATTCACATGCATTTGTAATAACTTAAAATACCGCTTTACCGTATAAGGAAATGGGTTACTATACTTTACTTTACCGAGATACCACCCTTCGTACATTATCCGGTACGGACGGCTTAGCACATTTTCCTGTGCGACGGCTTACTTACTTTGACATATATCTCGCCCTTTTTGATGGTATCTGGTGGTGCACAACACAACATGCATTATCAATTTCATGTGTCCTTTCTTACTTTCTTACTTAATTACTTTTCTTACTTTTCTTTGATCTCACTTATATCTCATTACTGTCTTTAATTCTTTTTCTTACTTTTACAGATTTTTCATTGAGTGCACGATGATATATCTCTTGTTTAAATTACACTTAAGACTAACCGTCAAGGGCCATAGGACATCTCACCATAGCGTCCCACACCACTATGTTAACCAGGCCTAGGCAAGCTTGATTTTCATCAGAGGTTCGTTTACCTAATGGTATATCACGTATTAGGAATATAAAAGCAACACACAAACTATCGTATTTCTAATGATTCAACAATATAAAAATCACAGCTGGTCTTAAAAATATTCCTAAATCACTATCTAATTTAATTGTCAAAATCTCTTGCTTGTTTAATTAAGATCAATATCCTAATCGTAATCCTTTTTAATTGGTAATAATTCTCTTAAATTGTTAAACATAAAATCAACTCAAACATCATTAAATATCACAATTAAATCATCCATTCAAATCCATCCACCATCTCAATTCTTCTCATAAATATGCACACTTCAATAACTTTCCCAATCCCCATGTTGAATCATAAATAAATTTATAGTTTTGTCACATCCTACCTTAACGATTCAATAATAATAAAACAATGTCTTCAATGGGTTCTTCATATCCTATTTTAACAATCAATTAATAATAAAACGATATCATAAATGGGTTATTCACATCTTATTTTAACTGTCAAATAATAATAAAACTACATCATAAATAGGTTCTTCACATCCTAATTTAACCATCGAAATAGTGCAACAATATTTTTACTAAGTTTTTCACATCCTATTTTAATCATCACGAATAGATAAACAATTTCATAAGTAGGTTCTTCACGTCTTATTTTAACAGATCAATCATAATGAAATAAAAATCATAGACATGTTCGTAGATCCTACCTATTCTCACATCTTTCCTAGATTTACTCATTTTTATTCATTCTTTTAAGTTGGTATTCAAAATATGGTTTACCAGATCAGTTATTTACCTCACTTGATTGTCTCGCAACGATCTATCACTTGCGAATAGGTTCTACCTTGATGTTCATGCATCTTTTCCCTTTTTCTGGCCGAATCTTTGAACTCCTACAGTCCCCTCCCGTTTTGATCTCTCAGAAACTCTCTATTTTTCTCTCTTTTAGGTTTAGAAGCCTTAGAAACCCTAACCCACGAGTATAAGGGGGGTATTTATAACATTGGGAGCCCTAGGGACTCAAAACCCACAAAAATGCGCAAAACCGCCACCCAACCAGTGTTTTGGGTGATCGATCGCCGGCGCTGTTTTTCCCCTTTTTTTTAAAAAAAAACTTTTTTGCTACTTTTTGTTTTTCTTTTATTTAGTGCAATTTATCTCCATAAATTTACTAAATCGAGTGAATTAAATGAGTTTTGAGATTCAATATTTTTATGCATTGATTTATCCTAGGATTTACACATTATTTTAAGTACATTTATTCAATAATTTAACTCATAAAATCATGAATACCGTGAATTAAATGCGGGTCATTATATTCTTCGCTCCTTTAAAAGAATTTTGTCCTCGAAATTACATACTTTAGTCAAATAGGTGAGGATATTTTTCTCGAACTTCATCCTCTCTTTCCCACGTAGCTTCTTCGTTGGAATGGTGTTGCCAACGTAGGAGGACAAAGCGGATGGTCTTCCTTTGCAAAACATGCTCCTTTCGATCCAGAATTTGTACTGGTTCCAAATCAATGACATGAGATGGGTCCGGAATGTACTTCCTTAGCATGGAGACATGGAATACATTATGGATTGCCGCCATATGAGGAGGTAAAGCAACTTGGTATGCTACTTCACCTACTCTCCTGATGATTTCAAATGGCCCAACATACTTTTGACTCAACTTGCCTCGCTTCCCAAATCTCATGATTCCTTTGGTAGGGGATATCTTGATAAAGACCTGATCCCTAACTTGGAATTCTAGATCTCTTCTTCTGGTATCTGAATAACTTTTCTGCCTACTCTGAGCAGTCTTTAACCTTTCCCTGATCAGATTTACTTTGTCTGTAGTCTGTTCCACCAACTCTGGGCCTAGAATTTTTCTTTCCTCCACTTCATCCCAACAAAGAGGAGATCTACAACTCCTACCATACAATGCTTCAAAAGGAGCCATCTGTATACTAGCCTGGTAGCTATTATTATAAGCAAACTCGATCAATGGTAGATGTTTATCCCAACTGCCCTGGAAATCTAGCATACATGACCGGAGCATATCCCTAATGATCTAATTAACCCTCTCTGTCTGACCATCTGTCTGTGGGTGAAATGTTGTGCTAAAATCTAGTCGAGACCCCATGGCTTGCTGAAAGATCTTCCAAAATCTTGATGTAAATTTGATATCTCTATCAGAAACGATACTGACCAGTATTCCATGAAATCAGATTACTTCCTTTATATGTAGTTCTGCCAGTTTGTTAGAGTTATAAGTGGTCCGATAGGGAAGAAAGTGAGCCGACTTAGCTAACCGATTCACAATGACCCAAATTGCATCAAAATTTTTAGATGTCCTTGGCAAACCAACAATAAAATCCATGGATATATTTTCCCACTTCCACTTGGGAATGAGAAGAGATTATAGTAATCCTACTGATCTATTGTACTTAGCCTTGACTTGCTAACACACCAAACACTTAGGACACATGTGTAGCCACATCTCTCTTTATGTTCGTCCACCAAAAATGTTTCTTGAGATTTTGGTACATCTTTATACCTCCAGGATGAACTATATATTTAGATTTGTGAGCTTCATCCAAAATCTCACGCCTTAACTCTTTATTGGCTGGTACACAAAGTCTACCCCGGAAGGTTATAGCTCCATCTCCATTCGTAGAGAAATCCTCCTGCCCAATTTTCAAGGATTTAGCTCGATAGGCTAAGAGTGCTTCATCCGACTCTTGCAACTCTTTGATTCTAGCCTGAATATATGGTGTAACTGAAAGGTTGGCCATTAACACTCTACCGTGGTAAACACTGAAGCTCGTTTCGTTGTTAGACACGTCTTCCAACAACATCCATTCCTTGACCATCAAGTGTGCAATTAAACCGTAGGGCCTTCTACTAAGTGCATTAGCCACTACATTTGCTTTCCTCGGATGATACTAAATCGAGCAGTCATAATCCTTCGAAAATTCTACCCAGCGGCACTGTCTCAAGTTAAGCTCCTTTTGTGAAAATAAATATTTAAACTTTTATGATCAGTGAACACCTCAAATTGTTCACCAAATAGATAGTGCCTCCAGATCTTAAGAGCGAAAATAACTGCTGTCCGCTCTAGGTCGTGAGTAGGATAATTTTTCTCATGATCTTTCAACTACCGGGAAGCATAAGCGATAACTTTCCCGCACTGCATTAGAACACATCCTAAACCCACATGAAAAGCATTGCTATACACTACGAATCCTCCACTACCTGTTGGGACTATAAGGATGGGTGCTGTGGTGAGGCGCTTCTTCAATTCCAAGAAGCTTTTTTCACACTTCTCATTCCATGTGAAATTGACATTCTTCTTAGTCAATTGGGTGAGTGGTGCTGCCAAGCTCGAAAATTCCTCTACAAAGCTTCTGTAATACCCCGCAAGGCCTGGGAAGCTTCTTATTTCTATCACACTCTTCGGCCTCTTCTAATCTGACACAACTTCGATTTTCACCGGGTCAACTGAAATTCCATCCCCAGACACTACATGGCCTAGAAATGCTACATTCTCTAGCCAAAATTCACACTTACTGAGTTTAGCATACAACTTATGCTCTTTTAGGGTGTCAAGTGTGATACGGAGGTGTTGGTCATGATCCTCCCTAGTCTTGGAATATACCAGAATATCATCCACGAAGACTATAACATAACTATCAAGGGCTGACTTGAACACCCTGTTCATCAGATCCAAAAATGCTGCAGATGCATTTGTTAACCCGAAATGCATCACTAAGAATTTGTAATGTCCATATCTTGTCATGAATACCGACTTAGGAATATCTTCTGCTCTAATTTTTAATTGATGATATCCTGACCTTAAGTTGATCTTGGAAAAGAATTTTGCTCATTGCAATTGATCAAACAGGTCATCTATCCTTCGTAGAGGATATTTATTCTTTATGGTGACCTTGTTTAATTGTCTGTAATCGATGCACATTCTCATCGATCCGTATTTCTTCTTCACGAAAAGCACTGGAGTTCCACATAGTGATACACTTGGTCTGATAAAACCACTGAGAAGCAATTCTTCGATTTGTACCTTCAATTCTTTTAACTCAGCTGGAGCCATCCTATAAGGTGCGCGCTCTTGATATTGGTGCTATCCCGAGGGCTAAGTCTATCATGAATTCCACTTCTCTATATGGGGGTAGACTTGGCAGTTCTTCTGGAAACACATCCATAAATTCACTAACAACTAGGATGTGCACCGACCTTGGTATTTCTGAATTAGCAATGCTCAAAGCCACAAATCGAGCAAGGTCCTTTTTCCTTAATCCCCGAAAGTGGAAAGGAATTCCATTGACTGGTTTAAAATCAACTCTCTTCTCAAAGCAGTCGACACTTCCGTGATAGGTTGAAAGCCAATCCATACCCAGAATCACATCAAAATCCTGGAAGTCGAGTACTATTAGATCTGCTGGTAACTCGTATTGCCCAATACGGATAATTCAGGCTTTGTACACCTCACTAGTGATAATTGAGCTACCGAGGGGAGTGGCAATGGATAACTCACTATCTAGCAGACTCGACTCAGATGGACAACCTTTGGCAAATCTAGGTGTAACGAAAGAGTGTGTTGATCCCGTATCAATCAATACATGTGTTAGATAATCATTTATCAATAGTGATCCTGAGTTCATAAACACTAAGTGTTAATTTATTATGTCACAAACAAATTCACACAATGTACATATTTTCATAAAATCATATATATACATATATAATATCATGTTTCTATAAGTACCATGCCATACTATCAATCTGTAATATGTAATTATTTCTACTCAATTTAAATTATAAGTCATACGTACCTTGGACCACATCATCTGAGGCTAGAGCATCCTGCTTTGAGATGACAAAGACTCTCCCCTGTGTGTTCTGGCAAGGGGGCTGAGGGGCCTGCTTAGTCTTTGGTGCCAGAGGAGGCTTTGGCGATGGTGCATGTCTAGCTAGAGGCCTGTTTCCTTGCATCTGGGATTGCTGAGTTATCGGCTGTGACTTTTGAGGGAATCCTTAATCCAATGTCCCAAATCACCACACTGAAAATATCCGCCAGTGAGAGTGCGGCATTCCCTGACCTTGTGCTTTTTCTCGTAATGAGCACAAGTCTCAAACACTACTAGAGGAGTAGGCTGGGCAGGACGATTGACTGATGCTGTAGTCATAGTAGAGTGAGGGGTAGGTGTAGGCCTATGAGTATTCTGCACTGGCCTTGTAACCGGGTACGGGGCAGGCCTAATCCTCTTCTCTGGTTGAACTGGCTCATTGGTCTGGCCTCTAACCATCTTTCCGTCCCGTATGTTGCTGTCCCTCCTCTTAAAGAACTCCTCAGAATTCTTCTTTGCTATTTTTGCATTGTTCACTAACTCCCCAAAAGTTCCTATTTGTAGTATAGAAACCTTGTCGCTGATGAATGACCTTAGACCCCTTTCGAACTTTCTGATCTTTATATTTTCATTCGAAATTAGTTGAGGTGCAAATCGAGACAGTTCAACAAACTTTGTTTCATATTCCACCACTGTCATCTCTCCTTGTTCCAAGGTGAGGAATTCCACTTCTTTCTGTTCCTTGACAAAGGTTGGAAAATACTGTTTGTAAAATAAATCTACGAATTCTACCCATGTCTATGGCTGTCCAGTCCTTGTGATGTCTCTGTCTTACCGTAGCTCTCCACCAGTGCTCGGCTTCTCCCTCCATAACAAATACAGCCCAATCAACCCTCTGTTCTTTAGTTCACCAGAGTACCATAAAAATTTTCTCCAATTGCGTGATCCATGCTTCAGGCACCATTGGATCAGTGGTACCATAAAATGTTGGGGGTCTCAGTCTCCTAAAAGCTTCAATTCCTGCAGTAGGATCTGCAAGAGGAGGAAGTTGTGGTGGCATATTCACTTCCACATGTTCAGGTGCAGCTGCAACAGGTTGCCTGGCTGCAAGGAGTGCCATTATCTGGGCAATGGAACCCAAAACCTGTGTCAAGTCGGGCTGGTCGTAACCCTTTGGGCGTCCTTCTCCAATGCCCCTGCCTGCATTCCCCCTAGTATTGTATCCACGTCCTCTGCCACCGCGTCTCATTATAACAGTCCTGAGAACAAACGGTAACCAAAGTTTAGTCTTGTAACTAGCTTTAAATTTATCACTCAAATTCATACAAACAAACAATGACTAGTCCTAGCATCCAATGACTCCTCCTAGCTCATGAAATTTCTAAACTCATGCCCTAGTTGACCTAATGCCTTTGCTCTGATATCATCTCTGTCGCGCCCCAAAACCCCACCTAGGAGGATGTGAGGTCTTGGCAAGTGACTCACTTAATAATCATCCCGTTAGAAGCAATTAAGGCACAATAAAAATATGGACCTAAAATTTTTTCTTCAATTAAACCATTAACTAAAAATCCAAACTACATAATGCAACTGAAAAGTAATAAATCCTGGTCTCCCATTCGGATAATAAACATAAAAGACTAACTAACATGTGTCTCTATCAATTTAATTAAAGTCTTCCGAAATTTAAATAACCATAAAACAACTTCAATAATAGGGCCATCGATCAAGGTCCCTTTCTTCCTTGGGATAGTCACCTTCGGGATCTTCGATGTACTCTTCTTCTTCTCAAGGTACGGGCGCACAAATGTCAAAACCTGAGTCTGCCGACAATAAAAGTCATCGGTTGAGTAACGAGTTACTCCGCTTATATAACCAAACATAATAAACAATATAAATAATAACATCTTGCATGCATTTCCTAACTTCATACATCAGTTTACATATAAAATCAGAGTGCGCAAAATAAACATGTACATTATGCCAATTTTTTTTATTTTTTTTTCTTACTTTCTTACTTTTCTTTCTTTTCTTACTTTTCATATTTCATACGTTATCATCACACTAATAACCATTCACATGCATTTGTAATAACTTAAAATACTGTTTTACTGTATAAGGGAAGAGATTACTATACTTTACTTTACCGAGATACCACCCTTCGTACATTATCCGGTACGGACGGCTTAGTACATTTTCCTGTATGGCGGCTTACTTACTTTGATATATATCTCGTCCTTCCTGATGGTATCCGGTGGTGCACAACACAACATGCATTATCATTTTTATATGTCCTTCTTTCTTTCTTACTTACTTTTCGTACTTTACTTTTGATTTCACTTATATCTCATTACTGTTTTTAATTCTTTTTCTTACTTTTACAGATTTTTCATTGAGTGCACGATGATATATCTCTTGTTTAAATTACACCTAAGACTAACCGTCAAGGGCTATAGGACATCTTACCATAGCGTCCCATACCACTTTGTTAACCTGGCCTAAGCAAGCTTGACTTTCATCAGAGGTTCGTTTACCCAATGGTATATCACATATTAGGAACATAAAAGCAACACACAAACTATCATATTTCTAATGATTCAACAATATAAACATCACAGCTGGTTTTAAAAAGATTCCTAAATCACGATCTAATTTAATTGTCAAAATCTCTTGTTTGGTTAATCAAGATCAATATCCTAATCGTAATCCTTTTTAATTGATAATAATTCTCTTAAATTGTTAAACATAAAATCAACTCAAACATCATTAAATATCACAATTAAATCATCCATTCAAATCCATCCACCATCTCAATGTTTCTCATAAATATGCACACTTCAATAACTTTCCCAATCCCCATGTTGAATCATAAATAAATTATATATAGTTTTTCACATCCTACCTTAACGATTCAATAATAATAAAACAATGTCATTAATGGGTTCTTCACATCCTATTTTAACAATCAATGAATAATAAAATGATATCATAAATGGGTTCTTCACAACCTACTTTAACCGTCAAATAATAATAAAACTACATCATAAATAGGTTCTTCACCTCCTAATTTAACCATCAAAATAGTGCAACAATATTTTACTAAGTTCTTTACATCCTATTTTAATCATCAAGAATAGATAAACAATTTCATAAGTAGGTTCTTCACGTCTTATTTTAACAGATCAATCATAATGAAACAAAAATCATAGACATGTTCGTAGATCCTACCTATTCTCACATCTTCCCTTAGATTTACTCATTTTTATTCATTCTTTTAGGTTGGTATTCAAAATATGGTTTACTAGATCAGTTATTTACCTCACTTGATTGTCTCCCAACGATCTATCGCTTGCGAATAGGTTCTACCTTGATCTTCACGCCTCTTTTCCCTTTTTCTGTCCGAATCTTTGAACTCCTACAGTCCCTTCCCCTTTTGATCTCTCAAAAGCTCTCTATTTTTCTCTCTTTTAGGTTTAGAAGCCTTAGAAACCCTAACCCACGAGTATAAGGGGGGTATTTATAACATTGGGAGCCCTAGGGACTCCAAACCCACGAAAACGCGCAACACCGCCACCCAACCGGCATTTTGGGTGATCGATCGCTGGCGCCATTTTTCCCCTTTAAAAAAAAAAGAAAAAACTTTTTTGCTACTTTTCTTCTTTTATTTAGTGCAATTTATCTTCATAAATTTACTAAATTGAGTGAATTAAATGAGTTTTGAGATTCAATATTTTTATGCATTGATTTCTCCTAGGATTTACACATTATTTTAAGTACATTTATTCAATAATTTAACTCATAAAATTATGAATACCATGAATTAAATGCTGGTCATTACAGAGGTAGTGGGGTCCCAAACTTGAATGGTCAGGGTTATACTCTTATCACAATTCCTTAAAATTTCTCCAATGATTTTTGAATTGAGAGGGAGACGTTTGAGAGAGAGAGTTAATGGTTGAGATTAAAGAAGGGTGCCACGTGACTTCTTTAAAATAGAACTCATAGGATTTCTAGGATTGAAAATTAGGGAGCAAAGAGAGGGGGTCAGGTGACACTTATTTTTTTGAAAAGATATTCTATTTTAAGAATATCTAAAATTAAATAATATTATTTATTTATTTAAATAATAAGTAATATAATTTAAGAATATTTAATAAATTTTATTTTTATTTTATCAACATTCTTATTTGTATTAATTAATTGATTTTATAATAATATTTAATAGAAAATCATAAGTCTCTTAGTATTAAACTTAAATTAATACACCAAGAGTTGGAGATAAGAGAGGACTCTACAATAGTAGAGATATAGATGGCTCTAGGATGAGATAGTGGATTACAAACCTACTTGCAAGAGTTGGAGATAAGAGAGGACTCTCAATAATAGAGATAGAGAGGGCTCTAGGATGTGATAGTGGTTCCAAACCTGAACGGTAGGGATTAAAGGGAAAAGTCACGTGTCTTCTCTAAAATAGAACTTATAAGATTCAAGAGATGGGAGTTTGGAGAGCAAAGATTGTTTTCAAGAAGACGTGATTTTATGACGTCAAAAATCATAGGCAGAGTTCCCTTTACATGTTCATCCTATAAAAAGCTTTTTCAAGTTATTTTACTTGAATTAGATTATTTTACTAATTGAGGCAAGTCACTTGATTGAACCATTGAATTCTATTAACTCAAGTAATATGAAGTTGTTTTACTTGATGAAAGAAAAGTCTTTTATTTATATATATCTTTACTATTATAATGGGAGAGGTAGGCTACGCCTGAATTTTCTGAAATTCCTAAACTACCCTACTAAACAAAATTTTAATTTAATGTTTTATGTTTAATTCCCAAACTACCCTCATCCATCTATTTAAAGAATAGAATCATAGTGAATTGTGATTGAACTTGGGAGAAGTCAATCGCACCCACGGGTTAACACGTTTCCCTTTTACCTCCTTATTAACTGTGATTAACTCCTTCCCCTCGCGCTCACGTGCGATGCACGTGCCATATGCTATTAATATATAATTAAAGAACTTTACATGCAAGGAATGCGTCTTCTCTAATCTTAGGACAGGAGGGTCTCTATAGAATTTCTCATCTTATCTACTAACGTATAATAAAAGGCGCTTCAAGCAAGCTGATGTCATCTAAAATTTTTCGTACAACTTCTTCTACTCTTATTCCCTTTGTATCATATGTTTGAAGTCGGCTACTCGCTAAGTTCCAAATCTTTTCGTCATCCTTCCTTGCTTTTGTTAAACCCACTGCTTTATTCTTCCTATGTTTTCACAGCGCCCACCAAAGACTCCCACCGATCCCAAATACGTTATATTCTTATCCTTCCCACCGCTTCCGTTAAGGTTATTGTTCATGCTTCTCTTCTCTGTACTCCTCCTCCACCCTGAACTCATACTGCAACACCAAGACAACACCCACCGCAAAATTCGCTTCAGTTGAGGGTAGGGGGTTCGGTTTTCCCTTTCATATCAGGATGTATTTCCCTTTTTAATGGTTTTTTTTTAATGTGTCATCTTGTTGTTTTAATTTTATTTTTGGTGGTCAGTTTCTAGGGTTTCTGTTCTGTAATGGGTTTGAATTCTCCATCTCCATCTTCTTATTCCGTCTGAAGCAACAACCATTGGATCGACCATACCTAACAGCCATCCATGTTCAGTCTCTCTGATGTAGAACCACAGAGGAGCAAAATGAAGAATCCAGGTACCAGATACTCCTCCACATATGTAATTTTTTTGTTCAAATTTGAAAACTCCAAATCGGTCATTCTTGACCTATTTTGCTGTTCTCTGATCTTTTTTTTTTTATTACATCCAGCACATTTAAAAATATCCAGCACCAAATACATTTTGCAAAGAAAAACTGAAACCACAAAGGAACAATCATTCATGAGAAACTAGAGGAGTCCAAACAAGTAAAAGCTAAAGCAGACTAGATAACCGGAAGAAACTGAAAAGACCATTATCATCCATCTTCATAAAATACACGAAGAATCCAAACAAGTAAATGCAAAAGCAGACTAAATAACAGGAATAATTTGGAAACAAGAATAACAGCAAGAGAAGTGAGGGAAGGATAATTGAAGCTTCTAACCACTGTTTTGATCACAAGTAGATATGGAGCATCAGGCAGTATACTTTTAAGCTGAATGAAACTAGAATGGAAGCAACATTGCTTCTCAATGGAATTTCTTGGCAATTTGGTCTCAAACTCAATCAATAGAATGAATTTTCCTATGGAGTAAGCAGACCCGGCAAAATAGAATTTTTTTTCTTTTTAAAGATGGTAAAAAGAACCTTTTTTTTTGGTGACGAGGGTATCCGGGCCTCTTAGAGCACCCGACTAGTTCCCTCGGGCACGTGCAGAGCCCTCTCTCCACACGCACCAGGAAAGTCGGGATAAATCCGGAGGGTGGCCAACGAGGGCAGGGAATCGAACTCAGGACCTCCGCTTCGTGAGGCGTGGTCCTGGCCATCAGCCCCAACCCCCGTTGGTTATAAAAAGAACCTTGAGATACAATGCATTCATTTGGAAGAATTGGGTCTCACAAACAGTAAGAAGCCACATGAATACCTGATTTGAAGGTGTGGAAAGATATAAACCTATGTCAATTTTGGAATGTGACATGACAGGGTCAATTGTTCAGGACCTTGCTACTGAGATCGCATTAGGGCCGAGACCTTATGCATGTGCACGAGATTTCAGGTGGGGCTTATCATCACATGGTGGGCCCCACCTGAAATCCCGCGCACATGCGCGAGGTCTCGGTACTTATGTGGTCTCAAAAGCATTTCCCAATTGTGTAAACAAAGTGGAAAGTGATTTCCCGATGGTTGGTTGCCTCTGATGATATATTGCAATAATCAACTCGCATCACAAATCAAACTACTGATGGTCTGATCTTCTTTCCATTAAAGGAGCAAACATGAAGAGGAAATATCCTTTTGTAGAGCAAATTGAGATAAGTACGAAATTGATGAACAAGTTTCCTTGCGTTCAGTTTTTCCTTTTTTCTATTGTTCGTGTATAATGCACCATAAAATCTGAAACGGCCACACCATCCTAACAGGTACAGAATATCCAAAATCATAATTTTCTTACAATCTCACAATTGATTCAGATCTTTAACATGACATCATCATTCTTATATCTCCTCATGTGAGATTTATTCTTCGCCTGTGCCTGTAATGATCTTGAAATTTTTTTTCCTATTTTTAAGAGTAATTCAGTAATCTCTTGAATAGGGGTGATAAATTTAAGAATGAGAATAAGTTTATTGGGGTTAGTTAGAACCAATAAACAAACAAGAGCCACTAATGGTTTTTTGGTAAATAAGAATTAGGGTTAATATTAATAGGACATGATAAACCTAATCCTCATAATTTTTATCTAAACTGAAATTCTGGAGAATAGAATGTGGGAGAGAAAGGAAAAAGAGTGCTGCATTTTGATAGAACTTTCAAGCGCCTAGATTGAGATTCGAGGCTTGAAGTTTTGAGTTTTCTCCTTTGTGGTGGTTTGATCCTTCGAGACAAGCATGTTCGGGTAGAATTAGAGTATTAAAAGTCTGAGATTCGAACCTTTGAGGCAAGTGAATACTCCCCTAGAGTTAGGGTTTTGTTTTATCTTGAGTTTATATAGATTTATTAATATTTGTGTGATATTCAGGATAGAGATCTATGTACAGTGAAGTATAATGCATAAATAATGTTTGAATAAAAAATTATAAATTGAAAGAACAATGTTGGGTAAATTAATAAGAGTTTCGAGGGTTAGAAAATCGAGAAAAATGGTTCAGAAAGTTGGAAAATTGAAATAAGGGGTTTGGGCTGGCGTTCCCCAACCAAATCGCCGATACTGATTGATCGGCGGCCTTGGGCTGATCGATCAGTGGTCACCGATTGATCGCAGGCGACCCGCTGATCGATCGGTGGCGCCATTTTGAGTGTTTTGCGATGGTTGTTTTGGGGGCTGTATTTAATCGAATTAATTAAATAAAAAAGAAAAAAAAAAAATTAATAAAATAGATTATGAAATAAAAAGAATTAAATAATGAATGACAAAATAAAACGAAAGAAAAGAAGGATAATAAAATAAAATAAAATGATTTAATTATTTTATTCTTTGTCAAATAATTAGTTTGGAATGGTTGGTACTGTGAGCATAGTAGATAAAATATAGATTCTCTTTATTTTAGAATGACAGGTTTAATGAAATATATTTTAATTATTAACTTACGTAATTTTAATTGTTTTGGTTTTGCAATATTATGTTCTCTTTATTATGGTGGTATGAGACGCCATAATAAAAAGTGGGGTTAATGAATTAAAGGAAATAAGACCAATGGATGAAAAATAGAGAATGAGAGATTCTCTAGGTCTAAAGTCCGAGGGAGAGCTTTGTGTAATCCCATTGAGAAGTTGCGTGTCTCTCAGAGTGACTACCTTAGTGAGCTATATGTAAACCTAAGGGTCCCTGGATAAAACCATACAAGATTAATACTGTTGTCAATAGGGTGAACTACGTGTAAACCTTATTGACAGAAGAACTGTGTAAACTGATAAATTAAATGATGTATATTCATATCTATTGTTCATTGTTTTATTTATCATAATTGTTGCATGTTGTTGTATTATCTTACTGAACCAAAAGCTCACCCTTGTTATATTTATTGATTTTTCAGGAAGTACTTGAAGGACCTAGGGAAAACGGTCAAGAACTTAGTTAGCTATTGGATTTCGTTGCAGAACTTTAATTAATTAGTACTTTCCAATTGAGGTAGAGTGTCATGTCAGAGAGATTTTTATATGGATTCAGTTTTACGGTTATTTACTCTTGTTAGTTTAAACTTAATGCTAGAGATATGCATCTGTTAATGGTATTTTATTTAGATTAAATTCCATTACCTCGGGATTTGTTCTAGGTTCACGCCTTGGAATTTGCCCAAAAAGAGATGTATTATGTGTAGGTTTTGGGGCATGACAGTGCCACTATTGCAATATGGTTCGTGATGGTAATGTTTGGCTCTTTGATTCTTGCTTCAAAACTTTCAATTGAAATCCATATCTCATGTTCTTTGCATCTTTCTACTTCCTCGGATCACTGTTAGCTACACTTTTTCATTCCTAATTTTTGTATTGTTCTGTTGCTGTCTACCATTGATTATCAACCCCCCGCCCCCACCGCGAATGAATAACCCCGAATTCTTATTTATCTTCTTAATTTGATCAAAAAATAAAACAAAAGATACCACTTCTCGTTATCCACAAGGAACTAATGAGTTTCTCTTCATGTTTTCATATTGTGGGATTGATTGGAATGTTGCATTTTCCTGACCATATACAAAGACAAGGAAGAGGTGAGGCAGTTTCCTTGTTTGCATATGTATCACCTGAAGTGTGTGGATCAGTGGCTCAGGATTATATCTTGTTATCTACTTAGTAAACTAGAACTAGACAGATAATAAATAGGAGGAAGAGAGCTAATAGCTGAAGTTTTTTCATAATTTTGGTTTCTATGTATTTACATGGTTGCATGAGTCCACAAACTTGGAAATTGACTAATTCTGCAAATCGTCTATGACCTTCCTTGTGTTAAAGGCCCTCTTGGGGTGCAATTTCTTATTTTATACACTCGACTCCATGTTAAATTCACAGTGGTCATTTCTTTATGAGGAAAATATCTCAATTCTTCCTTAGAAATCACTATTTTTTTCTTTTATATAAATATATTGAATTGGAAAGTCAGGGATAACGGGCCTTTGGTACTCATTATGATGCTTTGTTCTCTTTTCAGTAGCCACTTTGTTCACTTTCCAGTGCACTTCTCTGTAAAATGAATAACATCTATTCTCTGGTGAGAAAAGTGGTTATGCACCATTTGTTTCTATACTTTTAATTCTCAAAGCTATCATGCATTTATTATAAATCACAACGCGCTCTGTTTGTAGTAAAATTGGACCTCACATGAGATTTACTCTACATTTCTATTATGCAAGATCATTTAATAAAGTCTCAGTGGCAATAACTCATTTTCTAACAACTCTTCATGGAGACACGTGGACTCAGAGTTAACTCTCATTGACATTTGCTAACAAGCTTACATGTAAATTCTCTTCTTATTTTCTATGTAAAATGAGATTATGTTTTGAGAACAATGGGACATTGCCATAATTTTGTGAGCATTATACAATCAGGTCTCTATCATTCCCATGGGGCTATAATTTTGCCTATGTTATACAATCAGGTCGGATGGTGAATGAGAGAATGTGACATGATCCT
Source organism: Tetracentron sinense (assembly GCA_015143295.1). Classification (NCBI taxonomy): domain Eukaryota; kingdom Viridiplantae; phylum Streptophyta; class Magnoliopsida; order Trochodendrales; family Trochodendraceae; genus Tetracentron; species Tetracentron sinense. The sequence goes on from CM026552.1 coordinate 25,121,527, forward strand.
TGTGTATTCACAATTTTGAGATTGAAATTGAAGACAATGCTCAGTTTTGCAAATGTTGTATGGGTTCCTTGATTTGGGCATTCTTCGTCGAAAGAAAAATTAATGTACCACATTAGAAGAGGGGATCGAACAATAATCATTTGCAATGGACTTTCATAGTCGGCAGCTACAAAGGATCCCTCAAATCTATTGAAATGGAAAGAGATGCTTTAGACAAAGTGGCTTCTGGGTTGAAAGCTCTTGTATTGCAGCTTGAAGAAGAAAATGCTTCACTTCTTGTCAAGACTCAGCTTGGTGAATCTGATTTGCATGTATGTCTTGACGAAAAGACAAGTCTTGAAATCAAGTTGACTGATCTTGAGCAAAATCAGAGGTGTGGAGATGTGAAGGTAACTTCATCTACCTCGAACACTGAGCTTAGTGATAAGAGGCACTCTCCTAAAAATATGAAGGACCCTTAAACTCAGAAATTCATTCCTATATGTCATAAATGTGGAGTGAAAGGTCATATTAAGCCTCGATGTCCTAAACTTCGAAGAATGCCCAATCATAGTTTTGAGAACCACAATAATTTTAATGGAAATCTTCAAAGGAGAGTTGATGTCCTAGTGGATAAGTCTAGGAGTCTGTGTGAAGATGTGATGAAAATTGCTCACAACTCTAGACAGTGGCAGGATCATGATACTCCTTATGCTAGATATAAAGGAGGTAACAGGGAGAACCATAATGTCCGCCATAATTGTAGGACTCAATCCTGGAAAAGGAGGAACAGGAGGAAGAGGCAAGAGGTTATACCTACTTCAATTGAAATGGTTAGAGACCAAAAGGTCAGTCAAACTGCTAAAACCGTTTGAGTGAGAAAGGAAGACCTGAAGGGCTTCACTTAGCCCTTGCATGTCATAGCCTAGGGTGTGCTTTGTTTATTATATTTTGTCCTAGTGCTATGCTGCTTGTGTATACTAATAGTTTTTATTTTTTTTGTTATCTGTTTTGATTTGTTTTTCTATTTTCTTTATTTTGAAAAATTCAAAAACATTGAAAAACTATAAAATCCAAAAATATATTTGTCATGTTGCCTTTGGTTGACTTGCTTTAACATTCCGTGAGATTTAGTTAGATGTGTATCCTCAGTCGGACTAACTAATCGTGTACTTCATTGGATTTTTAATTTTAAATTACTACTGTTTGGATTGTTTTTGGTGCATGTTTGTGTGGCACATGATATCTTTTTAGTATTATTATTATGTGTTTCCGCATTGGTTTGCATGGGCCTTTCTATCTTAGGTGCCCTGATTTTGGTGGTGTCCTTGAACTTAGGGGGAGAAGATCAAGTTGAGTTGTTGAGGGTGAGTTTGTGCTTTGTACTGCTATTTTGTTCCCCGCTCTTTAGTCCCCGCATTGTCTACATTTACTTGGTTGTATTGTGATTGTCTTGATATTATACATGTGTTAAATTGGTATATTCTTTCTGATATTGGCTTCATGATTACCTTTGGCAATTGTGCTAAAAAGGGGAAGAATGTTGGGTACTATTTCCCTAGTTCCATACATGCTTCACTGGGTATTTTATTTATGAGCATGTGCAGGTATAAGGTTGCAGCAGAAAGGTCTTCTTGACAAGAGTTTCAATGTCTCCACTTTAAGAATATTTGTCAATTGGTATCATATAATTGTGATGGAGTTATGTAATGAACTAATTCACCGTTTGTTATGTTTGGGTGAGTTTGTGTCAAGTCATGTATTTCAGTTTAGTTTTGCCATGGAATTGCCAAAGAGGGAGATTGTAAAGTCCATGTTTTAATGTTGACATATTTTGTTGTCAAAACTGTGAGTGTTAGTGTATCTTGTGTTATTACCTACAAGCGTCAAAGACAAGTGAAGATGAAGACTGAAGAAGATGATTTGAAGACATTCCGATCATAGCCTCCGTTTCATTTATATGATGGTAAGTGACCTAGATACCATATGAACCTTAGGTGACTAGATATGCAGCCCAAAAAGTGTTAAGAGGTTCTTAAAAACCAAGGTTCATTGTAAGAGACATATCGCACTAACCGTAGCTTGGATTTTGCTCTATAATATATCAAATCGACCGTATCGAAAATATCTACAACTTTTATGAAGGAATTAGAGCAAATTCTGAGTTTTTAAGAGTCGGTCGGTCGACTGAAACAGTATTGGGTTGACCCAGTCTATGCAGATTTTTGTATGAGAAAATCATCCAGAGAGCATACAAAGGTTCCGTTTACCCAAAGGGACGTTTGGGTCGACCCAAGTGCCATTTTGGGGTGACCCAATCCCCTTTGGGTTGACCCAATGCCTAAAAAACCTTCTAAATTCATTTTGGAAACTTCTATAAACTTGATTTTGGCTTCTCTATTTAATAGAACCCTTCTATTCCGGGAATGTGGACTTTGGGAGAGTGTTGAGATGAAATCCATCTAGGATTTGATTTTAATCAAACCATCAACCCGTTCTGGAAAGAACAAATTTGTCGGAGTGTTCTGGAGCCTTTGTGAAGGAGATCGATCCGAGGAGGATCGTGGTTATGTGATTTGGTCAGTGGAATCCGAAGCTGTCATTGATAGAGATCGATTGTGGAGATCGTGGTTGTTGAGACACAAGAGAAGAATAAGCTACTGCGGTAGATTGCGATCTTACGAGATCGGGGTTAGCAACTTGCCTATGTCCCGGCCTTTAAGCTTCTCAGTTTAAGGATTTTCCCATGATTCCACTATTCGTACTCTTTTTTACGGGCAGAGAGCAAGCCTTTTACAATCATTTTCTCAGGCTCAGGATAAAATCTCTTCAAGAGAATGCCTCTCTTGGCTACAAGAAGAACTCGTCTTCACTGGTGCAAGAATCCAAAATTCTTGACTAAGCTTTTACAATGAGTGGTTGGATATTGAATCCGAAATTGAAATCTCCTTGATGAGCTAGATAAGAATGGAAAACAAATATAATAATCTCTCAAAGATAATTGGAATTGAATGCTTTAATAGAGAGGGATTGAGATTCTAGGTTTTCACTGAAAAAAAAAATATTGAATGCTTGAACAGATTGGATAATCAATGAATCAATGAATAGTGTTAGATGTTATTGTGACTTTATGGAGCAAGTCTTTTACAATCATTAGTCTTCTTTTTGACTTTATGGAACTTAAGTTTTGATGTGTCTTCATGATTTGGCTTGAGTCCTTGAAGCTTTTTCCTTGAAATGACTTATACTTGGCTTTTGACTTTGATTCTCTTGAGTGGTTGACCTTTTCCATTTCCATAACTTGAATGATGATCTTAATGCTCTTTTTCTCTGAAAGTACACATGCTAAATGGAAACATTAGTACCATAATGGTCATTCCATTATTGTGTTATCATCAAAACTATTAAGGGTACTTAGAGTTGTAATCTTAAGGCTAACAATTGACAGTTATACATGAAAAGGGAAAAGAGGAGGCCTATTAGGTGCAAGTTATAGGTGACTTTTCATTTTCTGCAAATAAAGAGGGGGTGAGTAGGAAGCTTGGAAATATAGAGATGATGTGACTTGCTAATTGAAGTGAAAGAGGAATTTAGAATTCTTAAGGGTGCCACATTAATTAGGTGTCAAATGGTATTATTTAGTATTAAGTAGTAGATAGTATACTAATTTGACATTAATTAGGTCTGAGAAGGAAAATCGTTGCTAAAGAGTGGAGGTGTGAGATTTCTAATTAATATCAAATTGTGGTGGAATCTAGACAATCTTTCTTGAAAGAGAATTTATTAACAAATAAATGAGATATAAATAGATTTTATTAATAAGGAGTGGTGCCACATTTCTCTGTATAATTTATGGAAGGAGAGAGAATAGGTGCCACATGGCAACAACTTAAAGCTCAAATAGAAGCTTATGAGGTGTGCCTCGTGGAACCAACCAACATATAGTATTAGTATAGATAGATAGATAGATATATATGAATTCAAAGAATTTTGACATCCACAAAGACTAGTGAACTAGTAACTATTATTAGTCTTTTGCTTTTTGAATATTTGATTAACCCCGCGGCCACACCTTTCAAATAAGCAATAATTCTTAGAAAGTAAAAGTACTTGACCACATTAGAATAGGGGACCATATGTTAGAGGTGGGGTTCACCGTTCGGCAACGGATATCTCTAGGAAATGCCCGCTCGGGCACCTCTCTTTGCATGACGCATGAGAAAATATTTAAGTGAAGAGGTGATAGCATGCATGCACATGTATCGTTAGGTGGTACACGCACACCTCTAATGCTTGTCACGTGTTCTCTTTGGCATTTATTAGCTATGGTTAAGAATTATTCCTTATCAAGGTTATATAATCTAATCTTAGTTTTTAGAAATAAAAAATATAAAAAATTAACCACATGAGTAGTGAATTATAAGCAAGGTTAATTTTTTAAAAAAAGGATAAAGCTTCTCGGGATTTAGACCACCGAGACCATGCTATAAGAACATGAGATTCCATGTGGAGCCTTATCACGTGAAATATGATGGATGGAGAAGTCAAAATCATGTGTGAGGATGAAGAAATCCAAATCATGAGGCACATGATTTGGACTCCTCCACCACTTGTCCCTCCCGTTTCCCGAGACATCCGAGGACTTCTTTAACATGTGGTAGTCCTTATTTTACGTTTGTCACGTTTGTCACATGTGAAAGCAATGAATAATACCCGTGAAAGAAAAGGATTGGGGCTGGTTTTTGGCCAAAAGTTAAACCGTTTAAATATCGGGAAGTATTAGTTGTAACCGGTTTTACCAAAACCGGTTACGTCCATGAGGTGGCCACATGTCTCTTTTGACACCTCTTAACTATGGTTAAGATTCACTCACCCTTAAGGTTCATCTACATATTCTTGATTTCTAGAAAAAAATAATAATTTTTTGTTAACTGTGGTTAAAATTTACCAACTCCTAAGGTTGATTTTTTAAAAATATTTTTTCTAAAAACCAAAATGAGGTGGGTGAACCCTAGGAATGGATAAATCTTAACCACAATTAAGAGATGTAAAAAGGGACATGTGATGACCACAGGATTGTAACCGGTTTTGCCCAAAACTAGTTACAACTGGAGAAGATCACCCGTCTTAAATATCTTGCAGAGCTCTGCACGGTGCGCAGCTCTTGAGCTTGTTTTTAAGTGAAAGCAAGGACTCAGTATTGTTTTTTTTCCGTTGTTACACTTCCCATATCTATATCATTCAAAAGCACTTTTCGGTAGCTCCCTATGAAGTACGGATACTTCAAATAGGGTTGGTCCCGTGTCCTGTATCCGTACTTCCAAGTTGGCTACACCTACCAAAAAAAAAAAACAAAAAAAATCTAAGTAGGGCAATTAAGGGTGCTCAGCTCAGAGCTCATATAAAAGGGTCCTTTCCCTAGTCGATACTACCAACTTCTCATTTACCAATCTTAGCAACACAACACGTAGAAGATGGGTGCAACTAGCTTCCACGTAGCCATGTATCCCTGGTTTGCCATCGGCCACATTACTCCATTCCTCCAAATTTCTAACAGACTCGCCGAGAGAGGCCACAGAGTCTCCTTTATCTTGCCCAGCAAAACGCAGCACAAGTTAGAGCATCTCAACCTCCATCCCGACCTCATCCGTTTATTTGCAGTCACCGTTCCTCATGTGGATGGCCTCCCGCTTGGCGCCGAGACAACTGCAGATGTGCCAGCCCCGTTGAATGACCTCCTCACGAAAGCCTTCGACCGCACCGAGAATGACATTGAACTTCTACTCCGCGACCTCAAGCCCGACATTGTTTTCTTTGATTTTGCACATTGGATGCCGGCCTTGACGCGCCGGCTAGGCATCAAGATCAAGTCCCTACATTACTGTGTGATCAGCCCAGCAGCTATGGCTTACATATTCACCCCGGAAAGAAAACTCATTGGGGATCACTTCTCTATAACTGACCTGATGCAGCCCCCACCGGGCTTCCCTAATTTAGCCATCACGCTTCACGTCCATGAGGCCCGTGCCCTCCTCCCTCCCCCCCCACTCAAGATGTCTGCCGATGAAGTCTCCTTCCACGAGCGTCAGTTGATTGCCTTAGGCCAGTGCGACGCCTTCGGCTACAGAACTTGTTCGGAGATGGAGGGCTCCTACTGCGACTATCTCGGGAGTCAGTTCGGGAAGCCGGTGTTGTTGTCCGGACCTGTTGTGCCAAAGCCACCCACCGCTGCTTTAGAAGAGCGATGGGCAAAGTGGCTAGGAGGATTTGAGGCAAATTCTGTGCTCTACTGTGCATTTGGAAGCGAGAGCAACTTAAAAATAGATCAGTTCCAGGAGCTTGTTTTAGGTTTTGAGCTTACGGGTCTACCATTCTTTGTAGCTCTAAAACCACCTTCTGGGGCCGAGACCATTGAGGCGGCTTTGCCGGAGGGATTTGAAAAGAGGACCAAAGGAAGAGGGGTAGTTCACGGGGGCTGGGTTCAGCAACAATTGATCTTGGGGCACCCCTCAGTGGGTTGCTTTGTTACCCACTGCGGGTATGGTTCTCGATTAGAGGGCTTGGTGAGCAAGTGTCAGTTAGTGCTAGTACCGAATGTAGGTGATCAATTCATTCATGCCAGGATTATGAGCACTGATCTCAAGGTCGGGGTGGAGGTCGAGAAAGGCGAAGAAGACGGCTTGTTCACAAAGGAGAGCGTGTGCATGGCAGTGAAGTCGGTAATGGACAAGAACAGTGAGGTTGGGAGAGAGGTGAGAGCCAACCATGCTAAGTGGAAAGACTTCTTATTGAGCAAAGGCCTGGAGTCTTCCTATTTTGATGGTTTCATTCATAAGCTCCAAGCTCTGCTAGGATGATTCTAGTTTGGGGGAGTGCTAACCCCACTCTCATCCTGTTACAAACTCCCCCCCTTTTTTTTGTATTCTATTTGAAAAAAAAAAGGGGGGATAGTGAAATAGAGGAGAGTGTGGGGGGTAACAGTTGGTCTTCATTCATGAAAACTATGGCCATTGTAGGGGAGCAGTTTAAGTTTTCAGCAGTAATAATTATGGCCATTGTAAGGATGTTTTAAGAATTTTTGATCAAATAAAGGTTGCTTTCAGTATTTCTATTTGGAACTATAAATAAATAGACCTGTTAAAAAAACCCTTTAACAAGGATCGTCGGCCATGCCTTTAGGGGTAGGGTTAAGGTCTAGTCAATTTAGGCCCTTCAAGGGCTAGGCCTTGGCAGGGTTAGAGTTTTACCCTTATAAGTAAGGGCAGAATTAAGGCTTGAAATTCTTTGATTCCCTTATTGGCTTTTAATACCAACTGAAAATTCCGTTGACTTAAAAATTCACAAGACCTAGATGGGGTGATTAGGTCTACTTAGGATTATCTACCAATTTTAATATTAAATTGAATTTATGGAAGACAAATGACAAACCATAGAACATATGCAATTTTTACGTGTAAACTCTTATGGGAAAAACTACGGGACCTCGTCCAGCAAAGAGACATCCCTAAGAATAAAGCAAACAATACTTACAACAATACTTGATTGTATTCAATCGGAATCGACACAACGATCCTCAGTACCAAGTCATTCACGCCTCGCTAAACAATCACAAACTCACAAATCTAATCTCCATCGTGGTGACTTAGGATTGTCACTGACAAAGCTTCCTTTCAGATCTCAACAACTACGATCTATCGATTGATCTTTGTCCAAGACAGCTTTGACTTTTGCCAACTATAGCAACCATGAATTTGTATATTTGATCTCCGTCAATGTAGAGACCCGAATCTATATCTGAGCCATTTACGTAATAAACATGGGTAATAGTGTCTTTAAATGATGTTTTGATTGCTCAAGATCAAATTAATGTTACATTATATGTTTAAGGGTTATGGTCGAAGAAACAAAGGAAAAAAGTCAAAACATAATAAATCAACAAAATTTGCTCGAGTGAGATTTCAACCCGTTAGAGCCAACCACTAGAGCGAGTTCAGTCGGAATAGGAAAATAGAAAACAAGAAGAAACTTGCTAGAGCGAGAATCAACTTTGCTCAAGCGAGATCATCAGGAATGAAACTCACTAAAGTGAGAATAACCGCTTGAGCGAGATAAGAAAGTCTGAACACAGTGGAGTTTTCCAACAGGAAACTCGCTAGAGTGGGTTTCAACCCCGCTCTAGTGAGTTTTCCCAGAATTATTCCGCTCGAGGGGAGACCGCGCGTGAAACTGTAAAACACGATTTTCTTGGGAAATTATTAGGGTTTAAGACCCCCAACCGTATTAATAGACCTTTATTCATGGGTTTAGAGTCTTATTAGAATTCTAGACCTAATTTGGAGAGGGAGAAGAGAAAACCTAGGGTTTTCAAAGGGATTTTACTCAGAGAGGAAAGAAAGCTTAGAGTTCGGCTGAAAGGAAGATTCTCAAGCGATTGATTCTCGGGAAACGATCTTGGAAGGTCCACATACCATTTAACCTACCCTTATATATGATTTGATATGTAAGAACAAGAATGAACATGAATTGTTAGGTTATTAACATGATTATGTATGGGTAACATGATTTTTATATGGATTGTCAAGTTTTAAGTATGAAATAGGGTTTTTGTACTTTTATGGATTTCAGTAAGCATGATAATGATTTGTATGGTGTTATTGTTTGATGTGTAACCCTATTCATGCATGATATCAAGGTTTGGGACTATGGTGGCTGTAATGGATATGGTTATGAATGGAGAATGATTTTGTGTGATGATAGGAGGGTAGTTTATGCATAAATGTGAGGTGAAGGGATATAAGGAGAATGATGAGTTGTGAATGATGTTATAAACATGTTATTGATTTTATGAACGTATGCTAAAACATATTGGTATGATAATTTATAAAGTGTGTAACATGTATGGTGCATGGTTGAAATTCGGATAGGCTAAGACTTAGAAGAAGATCTTTCTAATCTAATTTTTTTCCGTTGTGGTATGTGATGCTATGGTGGGGTTGCAAAGGTGGGATATTAGAATCAAACGGATAACCTAGATGATTGTTAATCATGACACTCAATCACATGTTCACATGCATGGTAAGTTTGTAAGTCTCACAAGTACATTCATCTCACAAGCACGAGCATGTTACAAGCATTGATACCTACCCCACGAGAACAAGCATGTTACAATTATTGACGAGCATCATATAAGCATTGACACGAATCTCACAAGCACGAGCATGTTACAAGCATTGAAACCTATCTCACGAGCATAAACATGTGACAAGCATTGACGAGCATCATACAAGCATTGACACATATCTCACAAGCACAAGTATGTTACAAGCATTGACATGCATCACACAAGTACATATATCCGACAAGCATTGACATGCACCTCACAAGTACACGAGTCTAAACTTTTAGCCTATAGGTTTTCACCTTAGTTCTTCATATTGATTTTGATGATAACACAATAATAGAACGAGACTTATGTTACTAATGTCTCTATTGAGTTTATATTAAAAAACAGTCTACTAAGAGCATTAACAAGCCATTTAGTGAATAAAAAACATGAAAAAGACTCCATCTATTGAGAAGATTCAAATCAAGTCAAAGTCAAGCCATTGGATCACATTGAAGATATTAAAAATCATATCAAATCCCAAAGTCCAAGTCCGATCTTGAAGCTAAAGAAATCTACTCAAGATCAAGATTGAAGATGAAGACTCTCAAGAAGGTTTTATAATTTATTATTTAGTTTTTGAGAGTACTTTGGATTTATGTAAGAAATCCTCAAAGTTTGGTCGGCTGAATTGCTCAATTACTTAGATTGATTATAGGTTCCTTAAAACCCATTTGGATATCTTTCTAATGACCTAAATCATGATAAAGTTAAGGTTAAAGATCATGGAAATCATGCCCATCATATTGGTTAAGTAAAGATGAGATTACAGAGAAAACAGAGTAATCTCATCGACGAAATTGAATACGGAATTCAATCTCGTCGACGAATCTGACTGTAAAGCCACTGTTTTCATTTTTGTTTCAATCTCATCGATGAATTCAAAATGATCACTCAATCTCGTTGACGAATTCATGCGGGACAGATTTTCCAGAACTCTGTAACGACTAGTTTTTAATTGCCATTTTTTGCCCCATTGTGCCTCCAACAGTTATAATTTTACAAATGCTATAAATAGGATTGAATTGTGAATGAAATGAAGAACTCCAATACTTTCAATTAATCAAATTATTCACTCAAAGCTTAGATTGCCAAATCTATCGAGTTAAATCCAGAAATCTCAAATCCTAGTTTTTGGGCTATTCAACTCCAATCTTTGAAAGATTTTCTAGAGAGTGCTAAAGTCTTTATCAGCTCATCTAAGGAGCATAATCAAATTGTAAACATCTTCTATCAAGAGTGTGTCAAAATCAAGAAGTCTGTGGGAGTCTTGTCCGTGAAGCTGGTAGCTTTGTAAGGTGTGATCTCTACCCGCAAAGAGAATTTAACGGTTTAGTCTTCACCCGGAAGAAGGCTATGCGATTGAGTACAAATCGTGGTGAATCCTCAAGCGGGTATAGCTTGAGGCGGGGACGGAGGTGGGTTGCTGAACCTCGTGAACAACATTGTGTGTCAACATGTTTGCATTCTCTCTAACTCTTCTTTTTTACTTTATTGTTTTGCATTGCTTGGTAGAATTGCTAAATTTCTAATTCCTTTTAACTTCTATGATTGAAATTCCGCTTAAGGAATTATGAAGAATTTTAATTTGCTATAGACCCTATTCACCCCCCCTAGGGTCCAATACTTGGGCAACATAAACAAGTCAAGGTGATGATATGGTATGCTCACGTATTTTTACACACTCTAGTCATATAAATATGTTATCTAAGATATGTCTAATCAAGTATGCGTGTTATTATATTGTTAGCTATAATTTATATCTACTGAACGTTTTGTTGCTCAGTCGAATTTTTGATGTCGGCCGGTTTAGACTTAGAGCATGTGGCCCAACCTTGGGTTCAGGAGGAGTATAGGAAAGAAAGAGAAGGTGACCTCCACAAGGAGGAAGTAAACTTGGATCATTATCCATAATATTAGAATTTTGTTTAAGGATTGTAATAGATATTATGAGATTGATGTTGCTTAGGTTTTAAAATTGAAGTTGTGATCATTGTGAATGATCAGGAATTGTTTAAGGTTTAAGGTTGGTCATACATTATTGAATTTTTTATCGATGATTTTGTTGTTGTTTTAACGAGAAATTTTTAGATTCTCATTTGATATGCCTTATATGCTATTAAGTCAAACTCTTATTTGACCAAAGTGGGATTTTAGGGCACGACAGAGTTGGTATAAGAACAAAAGCATTATGTTTACTAGGAATAAGGAGATTACTTTAACCTAGAAAAACATCAGAACTAAGAGATTAGGTCTTTGAATATTTGAACAAAGCCATAAAAGTATTGGCATTTGAATCATTTAAGAGGACCTGCTACCCTGCTCCTCCTTCCAAATAACAACCCAAATGTTAATTTTGACAATTAATGAATTTTTTAACCTTTGTGAGAGTAGTAAATTTGATAACATTCCTTAGCCGTTTCTAACATATGAATATTTGACCAAGTCCCATGTCACGAGTGACATTTATGTAATTTAAGAAAATGCCAGGGAACAACAAGTAAATGCATAAAAGTATGATGGTAAATATGTAAGGGAAGTGATTAAAAACTCTCTATAGCACCTACTATGGAGAGCTGAAACCGTTGGCTTGAAAATCATTGGTGCAAAAGGAACATAAGTTTTAAATGGTGGGACCCACTTGGTATTTCAAACCCTTTGATTTAAAAATCAAGGGTCAAGCTCTCGATAGTAGGTACTATCGAGAGTTTTTAATCACTTTCCAATATGTAATACCACTTATCCTCATGAGTTTTATGGGTTTACTAGGCCAGAAAGCTTCTCAAGCTATAGCATTTACATTTCTAGTTAGATACCAATGTTTCGGGGCTAACGTCGGATCAGCTCAAGGGAAACTTTTATTGTCTCTATCCTATTTTTAAATAACCACAATGCTGTTACTTTAAGTAATAAGTATGTAATATGTATGGTGTGAGAGAAAGAGGAAAATGAGAGAATGGCGTAAGAGAAGAGCAAAGAGTTTGGATCATATTCAATTGTAATTGAATTCTCTCGAGTTCAAACACACCAGTATGTCAACATGTGTCCATTTAACATCCATTAATATTTGTTGTTAAGATTCACTAATCTATAGGATTCAACAAGCTAATCATGGTTTTTAGAAGAAAAAATTATTTTCAAAATATTAATTATAAGGATTAAAGCTTGATAAGCAGTGTTAAAAAGACAATTAAAGATGCTTTGTGAGTGTGATAAAAACTCGATAGAAAGAAAGGGTCTGTCAATTAAAATATTTTTTTATTGTGTTTTTCTAAATGAGATTGACGGATGCCTATTAATTCTTTTCGTCAACAAAAATTAAGGTGCCTCATTGTTCAATGGACATGTAGCAAATAGTGGTGTAGACTTCTAGTCTACAAAGATTCCTTTCAGAGGTCTCCCATATCTATTGTGGGCATACTAAAGGTACTCTTCTGGCCACATCCACACCTCTCACATCTTAACTAGAGGGTGAGTGTGACGGCCAAGTTTGTAAGGTAAGAGTCTTGAGGTCTTACCAATAATTCGTCGAAAGAAAAATTACTTTACCACATTAGAAGAGGGGATCGAACAATAATCATCTGCAATGGAAGTTAGCAACTGCAAAGGATCCCTCAAATCTATTGAAATGGAAAGAGATGTCTTAGACAAAGTGGCTTATGGGTTGACAGCTCTTGTGTCGCAGCTTGAAGAAGAGAAGGCTTCCCTCCTTGTCAAGACTCAGTTTCTTGAATCTGATTTGTATGCTTGTTGTGATAAAAAGACAAGTCTTGAACTCAAGTTGACTGATCTTTGAGCAAACTCAGAGGTGTGGAGATGTGAAGGGAACTTCATCCACCTCGAACACTGAGCCTAGTGATAAGAGGCACCCTCCTGAAAATATGAAGGACCTATTTAACCTTGATTTATAGAAATAAAAAAATATTGATTTTAAATTGATTAATTTTAACCAAATTTAACCACAGTTAAAAGATGAATTGAGAAGACATTTGATTATGTAGTCAGATGTGGGGTGGGCTAATCACTACTCTAATCAAATTGCTATTGTATCCAATAATAATTATAAGACTTCCACACTCTTACACATTATATAAAGAAAGGGAGCTTTTTTTTTTTTTGTTGGGATAAAAAAAAAGGTTTTTGGTAGTGCTAAATCATTTATCTATCTATGTCAGAGGTTAGGGGGTTAGAACTGGAGGGTGGGCGCACTACGGCCACAAAAAAGTTATTCTCGAACCTAAATAAGAAACACAATTTTAGTTTTTACCACTATAATAGAAACACAAAGACCCATGTGGTTAAACGCCTAAAAGCCCAAGCCTAAAAACCGATTTTAAATCACTTTTTTCTCTAGATTTCATTTCCTTAAATCTTGTTGCATAATAGTCAATCCTTGTGGATTCGACCCTGTGCTCACCAGATATATCAACTGTGTCACTTGTGCACTTGTAAGTATATTACTTTTACTTTTGATTTTATGTCTATTAAAAACCGATTTTAATTCTCAGTTAGTGAAAATTATAAATTGCTGAATTTTTAAACTTTCACTACACATCTGACTCAATATCTAGAGCTAGGTTGAATTTGGTAGTTGTTGACTTGATAATTGTCTGGAATTAGGGAGAAACCAAGTCTGATGAACTATGACTATCTTGTTCAGTTGGTTTATTGGTAAGAAGAAGAACAAAAATGGGTTATGATGAAGTCAGGGAAAGAAACCAGTGAATTAGACCAGGTACTTTGAAAAGGGCTACCTCTTGTCAGGTCTTTGAAAAAAGAAAAGAAGGAAAAAGAAAGAAAGAAAAAGGATATGGACATTCGATGGTGGCTAAACACCTTGCATTGATAGTGGTAAGTATTCCCGCCTGTCACGCGGGTGACCCAGGTTCGATCCCCGGCAACGGCGCCAAAAAATTATTACAACTTAATTTAATCCAAATTAATGGACATAAAATCAAGAGTAAAAATAATATACTTGCAAGTGTACAAGTGACACAGTTGATGTATCTGGTGAGCACAAGGTCGAATCCCCAGGGATTGACTATTGTGCAACAAGAATTAAGGAAACGAAATCTAGAGAAAATAGAGATTTAAAATCGGTTTTCCACTCAATGAGAATGGAGCAAAAATCACTAATAACTGTAAAGCAATGAAAAAAAGGTCTAAGGTTTTAGGAAAATCCACCTATCCCTCCTTATGCTTAGATTTGGATGAAAACACATCTAGAATTAAATATAGATTTAATCTAAATGAAAAATTATACGATAAAAACTACTGACCACTAAATTCAATTGAATAAGTAGAGAAATTTGAAGAGTACTTTGTATCTAACTCACAGGGGATCCAAGCATTCCATATATCAATAGATCATACGAAATCGAAGAGCATATAGAGAAGACCAATTAACCAAAATAAGAACTATTCAATTAAAATTAATGATCAAACCATCCACATCATCCACTTAAATCGGAAAAATGTTTCAAATCCCTAACCTTAGAAAGGTGTTTAGCCAACCATGATTGGAGTTATCATCCTCCTTAATGGTGTTCCAAACACTACAATAAAATAACCCAAAAAAGAAGAAAACCACTAAGGGACAAGAGAGCAAGAGAGAGGAGAGAGAAGAGAGGAGAGAAGCCAAGCCAAAAGTTGGAGGAGTGGGACATCCCCAAGGGTTTTATAAGAGTGAAATTCCAGCTCTTCTCCTCTTTCAGACATTATTCTCTTTCCTTTTCCTTAAGCTCTTTTGTCTTTTGAAGGAAACATGATACTACACCTTTGACTTTCCCTTTTCTTACTTTAGTATAATAGAAACACTACAAAGCCACCTTTTTGGACTTTTCCAAACTTAGAATTATTCTCCCATGTGCCAAATTCATCTCTCCATAGCTAACGTCCACTCTTTTGTTTCTTTGGGCTTTTGGGCTTTTAGGCTTTACGCCTTTAGCTTTTTGAGTTGGACATGGGCTTAAACTTCTTGACTTGGATTTGAATCTTTGGACTTCATCTTCTATGGAACTTCTTTGACTTGTGGGCTTTATCTTCTTCAGGCTTTGTCCTTTAGGATTGTGACTACTCTTTTCCAATTCCAGAAATGGTCCGAGTCAGGATTCCCTGCAAAGACAAATAAACATAATAAGTCTCTCTCAAACAGGTTTTATCATTGACCTCTCCCGGCACGTATGATTGCATGCACATATACCATTAAAAAAAGAGCTACGTAATGGTAAGAGGAGGATGCGCCACTTTATGTGTAAAAATGAAGATATAAATCAAAGAAGTATGATAACGCTTATTTAAATAAGGATAATTAAGCAAAATTAAGCACTTATCAACACCCCCCAACCAGCATTTTGCTAGTCCTCGAGCAAAAAGAATGTGAATAAGCAATATCAAAGTATCATCATTTCAATTCTATGAGACAAGCAGAAAACTTTCATCGTGCATAACAACCAAGAAATTTTTGAAAAAATCTCAGTTCATCTCTCAGTAGCATCACCCATCTATGACAATGATTTCAACTCAGATTTAAGAGACATAATATAGTCAATCAATTAATCAGGATAATAACTGTAAAATATGACTGACAATCCTCCTTTTCAAAACAAATTTATCTTTTCAAAACAATTGAAGAAGAACAAAAATTACCCATAATAAACTTCTTCATGTGGCACATTCTAATCAAGGCATCAAATTTAGAATTATTAGGGCACTGGTTTTCATTATATTTCAGCCATATATTCCAGCATTCTAAATAAAGTCCAAATCACTAAGTCAACATTTAGAAAATTTTGACTGCATGTGCAATCTGACAAATATCCAAAGTATCAATTTCCTTAAGCAGAGCCAACTTTTTAATCACCACATAATGGTCGGGTTGGCCTAAGGATCCGATTCAAAACTAAGCTAATCTATCCAGGATCACGAAAGTTGTGGATATTCACCTTAATACCTCATGGGCTTTATTTGTGATATTCCAGTTTATTCGCTTTTTTACAATGACGGCTTTCACCCAACTTGTTTTAACAAGGTCATAGCAAAACAAACTGATATTTCAACATTGAGAGCACATTTTCGAATGTCCATATCCTTTTTTTTCTTTCTTTTCCCTCCTTTTTTTTTTCAAAGACCTAACAAGAGGTAGCCCTTTTCAAAGTACCTGGTCTAATTCACTGGTTTCTTTCCATGACTTCATCATAACCCAGTTCTGTTTTTCTTCTTACCAACAAACCAAATGAACAAGATAGTCATAGTTTATCAGTGTTGGTTTCTCCCTACATTCCAGACAATCATCAAGTCAGCAACTACCAAATTCAACCTAGCTCCAAATATTGAGTCAAATGTGTAGTGAAAGTTCAAAAATTCAGAAATTTATAATTTTCACTAACTGAGAATTAGTAACAAAGACTTTTCATTGTAAACAGCTGGAATTGAGCTTCTTAAAGATTTTCACCGTGTGCCTTTATAATCCAAAATTCAATAACTCAATAGATGAAAGGCAAGGAAGAAATAGATAGTAGCCAAGACAGAAACACAATTTTTTTTTTGTAAAGGAGGAATGCAATGGTCTACTATTAGCAGAGATTATCCCAACAATAAAGCACAAATCTACACCCCCAACCTAAATCGAACATTGTCCTCAATGTTTCAAACAGAGATTTATATGAAATATATCATTGAGAGATCAAAAAGAGATAGAGGGTATGAAACATCATAGGGATATGAACTACTCAGTCAAACTAAAAGAGAAAATAAAGCAAGTAAAAAAAATGCATAGTATACACAGAAGTTCTCCTCAAGTGAGAGAAATGATCAATCAGGATAAACGGGATCTTCCAGAGTTTTGGACTCAATATTTGGGGTGAAATTCTCCAAAAACGGTTTCAATCATTGACTATTGACTTTAAAAACATTACCGTTTTCAGAATTCTCAATCTTGACAGTTCCATAAAGGTAAACAGTTTTCACAATGAAAGGGCCGGTCCAACGAGATCGAAGCTTACCAGGAAATAGATGCGAACGAGAATTATACAAAAGAACTTTTTGAGAAGGCTCAAAAGATTTTCGAAGAATATGCTTATCACGAAAAACCTTCATTCTTTCCTTGTAAATTTTGGCTCTCTCGTAAGCATAATTTCGGATTTCGTCTAACTCATCAAGTTGGAGTTTGCGAAGCGAGCCTCCATTATCCAAATCAAAATTGAGTGTCTTTATCGCCCAGTAAGCCTTATGTTCCAATTCAACAGGCAAGTGACAAGCTCTTCCAAAAAAATTCGATATGGAGACATTCCAATCGGGGTTTTGAAAGCTGTACGGTAAGCCCATAGCGCATCGGTTAGTTGTAATGACCAATCCTTATGATCTGGATTTACCGTTTTTTGTAAAATATTTTTAATCTCCCGATTGGATATCTCCACTTGTCCACTTGTTTGTGGGTGATAAGGGGTAGAAACTTTATGGGTTATCCCATATTTTTTCATCAAGGCCTCAAAAGGCCGATTACAGAAGTACGTACCCCCATCACTGATAATAGCTCGAGGTGTTCCAAACCTTGATAAAACATTTTCTTTTAAAAATTGCAAGACTGTTTTGTGGTCATTGGTTTTGCTGGGAACAGTCTCGATCCAT
The DNA here is from genome assembly GCA_015143295.1 of Tetracentron sinense. Classification (NCBI taxonomy): domain Eukaryota; kingdom Viridiplantae; phylum Streptophyta; class Magnoliopsida; order Trochodendrales; family Trochodendraceae; genus Tetracentron; species Tetracentron sinense. The sequence goes on from CM026552.1 coordinate 25,139,297, forward strand.
TTTGACACATAATCAACGGCTACTAAGATATAATGATACCCAAAAGAAGGAGAGAATGGTCCTATGAAATCGATGCCCCAATAGTCAAAGACTTCAATAATCAAAATTGGGTTGAGAGACATCATATTCCGACGGGAGATTCCTTCTAATTTTTGGCAGCGCTCGCATGCTTTGCAAAAACTCATGAGTGTCCTTAAAAAGAGTGGGCTAATAAAAACCGCATTGCACGATTGCGGTAGTCTTTTTAGCAGAAAAATTACCACCACATGCTTCAGAGTGACAAAAGGAGATGACATTCAGGTGTTCAGAATCAGGCACACATCTCCTAATAATTTGATCAGAACAATATTTAAATAGATAAGGATCATCCCAAAAAAATCTACGTACCTCGGTCAAAAATTTCTTTTTATCTTGTTGTTTCCAATGAATAGGAAGGTTACCTGTAATAAGATAATTCGTAATATCCGCAAACCAATGTAATTGGGAGACAGCAAAAATTTGCTCATCGGGAAACGTGTCTTTGATTGACATTGTCTCCAAGGAATCAGAGAGCACAAGACGGGATAAATGATCAGCTACTACATTTTCTACTCATTTTTTTATCTTTAATTTCTAAGTCAAATTCCTGGAGTAGGAGGATCTACCTAAGGAGTCTTGGTTTAGCATTCTTCTTAGAAAGAAGGTACTTTAAAGCCGCATAGTCAGTGGATATAATAATTCGAGATCCAATCAAGTAAGATCGGAACTTGTCAAGTGCAAAGACTACGGTTAGGAGTTCTTTTTCTGTAGTAGAATAGTTCATCTGAGCATTGTTCAAGGTCCTACTTGCATAGTAAATGACACAAGGCTTCTTATCCTTGCGTTGCCCTAGCACAGCCTCAACCGCATAATCACTAGCATCACACATAATTTATGGTAAACTCCAATCAGGTGGTTGCATTATAGGAGCAGAAGTCAACATGCCTTTCAGCTTTGCAAAAGCTACCTGACATGCTTTAGTTCACTTGAAGGAGTTTTCCTTTGATAGAAGGTTACACAATGGTCTAGATATTACACTAAAGTCTTTAATAAGCTTTCTGTAAAATCCTGCATGACCTAGAAAAGATCTAATGTCCTTAATGGTCTTTGGGGTGGGCAAATTGGCCATCAAATCAATTTTGGCTCTATCCACTTCGATTCATTGGGAGGAGATAATGTGGCCAAGCACGATCCCTTTAGAGACCATAAAATGACACTTCTCCCAATTCAGAATGAGGTTTTTCTCCTCACATCTAACCAAATTTTTTTTTAAATGACAGACAATCATCAAAAGAATCACCAAATACAGAAAAATCATCCATAAACACTTCAAGAAAACGCTCTACCATATCGCTAAATATACTCAACATGCATATTTGGAACATGGCAGGAGCATTACACAACCCAAATGGCATCCTTCGGTAAACAAAAGTGCCTAATGGACATGTAAAAGTGATATTTTCTTGATCCTTAGGTGTAATTTCTATCTGATTATAACCGGAGTACCCATCTAGGAAACAATAAAATTTATGACCAGCTACTCTTTCTAAAATTTGATCCATGAAGGGCAAAGGGAATTGGTCTTTCCTAGTCACTGAGTTCAACTTCCTATAGTCAAAGCACACTCGCCAATCAGTTGTGACTCTAGTTGGGATTAATTCATCATTAGCATTCTTGACTACAGTTACACCGGATTTCTTAGGTACCACTTGGGTAGGACTTACCCACTGACTATCAGAAATAGGGTATATGATCCCTACATCCAAAAGTTTTAGGACCTCTACTCTAACCACATCTTTCATGTTGGGATTCAGCTTGCGCTGCATCTCTCTAGAGGGTTTAGCATTATTCTCCAAATATATCCTATGGGTAAAAATTAAGGGACTAATTCCCTTAATATCAGCTATGGTCCACCCTATTGTACCTTTGTGTTCTCTAAGAACATCAATTAATTTTTCTTCCTGAGTCTCATTCACTTGTGAGGAGATGACCACTGGAAATGTCTCTGCTTGTCCCAAAAATGCATATTTGAGATCAGCTGGCAAAGGTTTCAACTCAAGCTTTGGTGTCTGGATACTTGACGGGAGAGGTAGGGTATCGCGAGGTGGCAATTCCTCAAAATGTGATCTCCACTTGTTAAACACCCAACAGCGGAACAGATTCCAACAAAGAGTTTACAGAATTAATTAAAGTGTCCTCATTAAAATCATTAAAATGTACAAAACAAGCTTCTAGAGGATCAAAAAAAGAAGATTGAAGAAATTGGTACAAGAGTTTCAATCAAGTTTACTCCATGCACATCATCATCAGCCCCAGGTTGTTTGCAGATATTAAAAATATTTAATTCCAAAGTCATGTTGCCAAACGAGAGTTTCATGATACCATTCCTGCAATTGATCAAAGCATTGAAGGTTGCAAGGAATGGGCGGCCAAAAATAACAGGAATTTGAGTGCATGCATTCAACACAGGTTGTGTATCCAAGACAATAAAATCAACTGGAAAGTAAAATTTGTCTACTTGGACTAACACATCCTCAACTACCCCTCTCGGTACTTTCACTAAACGGTCAGCAAGTTGGAGTGTTACCTTAGTGGGCTTTAGCTCACCAATACCCAACTGCTCATACACCGAGTAGGGTAAGAGATTAACACTAGCCCCAAGGTTAAGCAAAGCTTGCTCTATCCTGAAGTTTGTTACAACTTAATTTAATCCAAATTAATGGACATAAAATCAAGAGTAAAAATAATATACTTGCAAGTGCACAAGTGACACAGTTGATGTATCTGGTGAGCACAGGGTCGAATCCACAGGGATTGACTATTGTGCAACAAGAATTAAGGAAACGAAATCTAGAGAAAAAAAGAGATTTAAAATCAGTTTTCCACTCAATGAGAATGGAGCAAAAATCACTGTTACTGTAAAGCAATGAAAAAGAGGTCTAAGGTTTCAGGAAAATCCACCTATCCCTCCTTATGCTTAGATTTGGATGAAAACACATCTAGAATTAAATAATAATTTAATCTAGATGGAAAATTATACGATAAAACCACTGACCATTAAATTCAATTGAATAATTAGAGAAATAAAAAAATCACTTTGTATCCAACTCACAGGGGATCCAAGCATTCCATATATCATTCGATCATATGAAATCAAAGAACATATAGAGAGGAACAATTAACCAAACTAAGAAAATTATTCAATTAAAATAAATAATCAAACCATCCACATCATCCACATAAATTGGAAAAAGGTTTCAAATTCCTAACCTTAGAAGGGTGTTTAGCCAACCATGTTTGGAGTTGTCATCCTCCTTAATGGTTTTCCAAACACTACAATAAAATAACTCCAAAAAAAACTAAAAGAAGAAGAGAGAAAAGAGAATGAGAAAAGATCAGAGAGAGACCCAAAAGTCTCTCACTTTAGGTTTATATAGACTAAAGGGAAGAAGAGAAGGGAAAGAAAAACAAAAGAGAAACTTCTAATTCCAAAATTCCAACCAAAATTGCACTTCCTTCCTCTTGATGACATGTTTTGACCCCTTAAACGTCTGAATTAGGGGATCTTTGTGAAATACAATTTTGTTCCCCTTTAAGTCTTCTTTTCAAAACATCAAACCTTGCCTTAATCCGAATTTTGAGTCAAAAGTTATGTCCAAATTAGTAAGTACTGTCCAGATTAGGCGGGAATCCGGGAAATCCTCCTTCTTTGTTTGAGATTGGTTGCTAAATAATAGCACTCCTCTAGCCATCCACGAAATTTCTTACCTTTCTTGTAGATTTAGTTGACCTCCATTAAGCTCCTTACTTGAATTCTAAAATCCACCCAAAATAAAGAGTTCTTGTGACCAAAATAGGCTTTCTCCTTTTTTCTGAAATAGAAACATCAATATAGCACACTTCTTCTTTCTAATTCAAGAGAATTCCACCATTTTTATGCCAAAATCATATTAATCCATATCTTCTTAAGATTCTCCAGCCATGTTGTAGAATCTTTCTATACTTGGTCTTGGGCTTTGCTCTTGGGCTTTGACTCTTTGACTTGAGACTTGGCTTCTTGGACTTTTGGCTTGGGCTTTGCACTTTGGGCTCTAACTCCTTTAGATCTTTGAGTTGAACATGGGCTATTTGAAACTTTGGACTTCTTGAATCCCAAGAGTAATCTGGGGTTAGGATTCCTACAAAAAATAAATACACGTAATAAGTCTCTCTTAAAAATATTTTGCATGCGGCCTTCCAAGACATGTATAAATACATGCAAATGTATCATGAAAATTAAGAGAAAGAGGACAACGCAATGGTGAGGAGAAAATACACCACTTTACGTGTAAAAATGAAGATATAAACCAAAGAAGTATGATAATGCTTATTTAAATGAAGATAATTAAGCAAAATTAAGCACTTATCAACACCCCCCAACCAGTATTTTGCTAGTCCTCGAGCAAAAAGAATGTGAAGCAATATCAAAGTATCATCATTTCAATTCCATGAGACAAACAGCAAACTTTCATCATGCAGAATAACCAAGAAATTTTGAAAGAATCTCAGTTCATCTCTCAGTAGCATCACCATGTGGTGACAATGATTTCAACTTAGATTGAAGAGGTAGAATATAATCAATCAATTAATCAGGATAATAACTATAAAGCATGACTGACAATCCTCCTTTTCAAAACAAATTTATCTTTTCAAAACAATTGAAGAAGAACAAAAATTACTCATAATAAACTTCTTCATGTGGCACATTCTAATCAAGACATCAAATTTCGAATTTATTAGGGCACTGGTTTTCATTATATTTCAGCCATATATTCCAGCATTCTAAATAAAGTCCAAATCACTAAGTCACCATTTAGAAAATTTTGAGTGCATGTGCAATCTGACAAATATCCAAAGTATCGATTTCCTTAAGCAGAGTCAACTTTTTAATCACCACAGAATGGTCAGGTTAGCCTAAGGATCTGATTCAAAACTAAGCTAATCTGTCCAGGATCACGAAAGTTGTGGATATTCACCTTAATACCTCATGGGCTTTATCTGTGATATTCCAGTTTATTCGCTTTTTTACAATGACGGCTTTCACCCAACTTGTTTAAACAAGGTCATAGCAAAACAAACTGATATTTCAACATTGAGAGCACATTTTCAAATGTCCATATCCTTTTTCTTTTTTTCTTTCTCTTTTTTTTTTTTTTTTTCAAAGACCTGACAAGAGGTAGCCCTTTTCAAAGTACCTGGTCTAATTCACTGGTTTCTTTCCATGACTTCATCATAACCCAGTTCTGTTTTTCTTCTTACCAGCAAACCAAGTGAACAAGATAGTCATAAATGTTTCAAATAGAGATTTATATGAAATATAACATTGAGAGGTCAAAAAGAGATAGAGGGTATGAAACATCATAGGGATATGAACTAATCAATCAAACTAAAAGAGAAAATAAAGCAAGTAAAAAAAACAAAAATGCATAGTATACACAGAAATTCATCTCAAGTGAGAGAAAAGATCAATCAAGATAAACAGGATCTTCTAGAGTTGTGGACTCATCATCTGGTGTGAAATTCTCCAAAAACGGTTTCAATCGTTGACCATTGACTTTAAAAATATTACCGTTTTGAGGATTCTCAATCTCGACAGTTCCATAAGGGTAAACAGTTTTCACAATGAAAGGGCCGGTCCAACGAGATCGAAGCTTACCAGGAAATAGATGCAAACGAGAATTATACAAAAGAACTTTTTGAGAAGGCTCAAATGATTTTCGAAGAATATGTTTATCATGAAAAACCTTCATTCTTTCTTTGTAAATTTTGGCACTCTCGTAAGCATCATTTCGAATTTCGTCCAACTCATCAAGTTGGAGTTTGCGAAGCGAGCCTGCTTTCTCCAAATCAAAATTGAGTGTCTTTATCGCCCAGTAAGCCTTGTGTTCCAATTCAACAGGCAAGTGACAAGCTCTTCCAAAGACAATTCGATATGGAGACATTCCAATCGGGGTTTTGAAAGCTGTTCGGTAAGCCCATAGTGCATCGGTTAGTCGTAATGACCAATCCTTACGATCTGGATTTACCGTTTTTTGTAAAATATTTTTAATCTCCCGATTGGATATCTCCACTTGTCCACTTGTTTGTGGGTGATAAGGGGTAGAAACTTTATGAGTTATCCCATATTTTTTTATCAAGGCTTCAAAAGACCGATTACAAAAGTGTGTACCCCCATCACTGATAATGGCTCGAGGTGTTCCAAACCTTGATAAAACATTTTCTTTTAAAAATCGTAAGACCGTTTTGTGGTCATTGGTTTTGCTTGGAACAGCCTCGATCCATTTTGACACATAATCAACGGCTACTAAGATATAAAGATACCCAAAAGAAGGAGGGAATGGTCCCATGAAATCGATGCCCCAACAGTCAAAGACTTCAATAATCAAAATTGGGTTGAGAGGCATCATATTCCGACGGGAGATTCCTCCTAATTTTTGGCAGCGCTCACATACTTTGCAAAACTCATGAGTGTCCTTAAAAAGAGTGGGCCAATAAAAACCACATTGCAGAATTTTTGCGGTAGTCTTTTTGGCTGAAAAATGACCACCACATGCTTCAGAGTGACAAAAGGAAATGACATTCATGTGTTCAGAATCAGGCACACATCTCCGAATAATTTGATCAGAACAATATTTAAACAAATAAGGATCATCCCAGAAAAATCTACGTACCTCGGTCAAAAATTTCTTTTTATCTTGTTGTTTCCAATGAATAGGAAGGTTACCTGTAACAAGATAGTTCGCAATATCTGCAAACCAAGGTAATTGGGAGACAGCAAAAAGTTGCTCATCGGGAAACGTGTCTTTGATCGGCATTGTCTCCAAGGAATCAGAGAGCACAAGACGGGATAAATGATCAGCCACTACATTTTCTACTCCTTTTTTATCTTTAATTTCTAAGTCAAATTCCTGGAGTAGGAGGATCCACCGAAGGAGTCTTGGTTTAGCATCCTTCTTAGAAAGAAGGTACTTTAAAGCTGCATGGTCAGTGAATATAACAATTCGAGATCCAATCAAGTAAGATCGGAACTTGTCAAGTGCAAAGACTACGGCTAGGAGTTCTTTTTCGGTAGTAGAATAGTTCATCTGAGCACTGTTCAAGGTCCTACTTGCATAGTAAATGACACAAGGCTTCTTATCCTTGCGTTGCCCTAGCACGGCCCCAACCGCATAATCACTAGCATCACACATGATTTCAAACGGTAAACTCCAATCAGGTGGTTGCATTATAGGAGCAGAAGTCAACATGTCTTTCAGCTTTGCAAAAGCTTCCTGGCATGCCTTAGTCCACTCGAAGGAGTTTTCCTTTGATAGAAGGTGACACAATGGTCTAGATATTGCACTAAAGTCTTTAATAAACCTTCTGTAAAATCCTGCATGACCTAGAAAAGATCTAATGTCCTTAATGGTCTTTGGGGTAGGCAAATTGGCTATCAGATCAATTTTGGCTCTATCCACTTCGATTCCTCGGGAGGAGACAATGTGGCCAAGCACGATCCCTTTAGAGACCATAAAATGACACTTCTCCCAATTCAGAATGAGGTTTTTCTCCTCACATCTAACCAAAACATTCTTTAAATGAAAAAGACAATCATCAAAAGAATCACCAAACACAGAAAAATCATCCATAAACACTTCAAGAAAACGCTCTACCATATCGCTAAATATACTCAACATGCATCTTTGGAATGTGGCAGGAGCATTACACAACCCAAATGGCATCCTTCGATAAGCAAAAGTGCCGAATGGACATGTAAAAGTGGTCTTTTCTTGATCCTCAGGTGCAATTTCTATCTGATTATAACCGGAGTACCCATCTAGGAAACAATAAAATTTATGACCAGCTACTCTTTCTAAAATTTGGTCCATGAAGGGCAACGGGAAATGGTCTTTCCTAGTCACAGAGTTCAATTTCCTATAGTCAATGCACACTCGCCAACCAGTTGTGACTCTAGTTGGGATTAATTCATCATTAGCATTCTTGACTACAGTTATACCAGATTTCTTAGGTACCACTTGGGTAGGACTTACCCACTGACTATCAGAAATAGGGTATATGATCCCTACATCCAAAAGTTTTAGGACCTCTGCTCTAACCACATCTTTCATGTTAGGATTCAGTCTGCGCTGCATCTCTCTAGAGGGTTTAGCATTATCCTCCAAATATATCCTATGGGTACAAATTAAGGGACTGATTCCCTTAATATCAGCTATGGTCCACCCTATTGCACTTTTGTGTTCTTTAAGAACATCAATTAATTTTTCTTCCTGAGTCTCATTCAATTGTGAGGAGATGACCACTGGGAATGTCTCTGCTTGTCCCAAAAATGCATATTTGAGATCAGCTGGCAAAGGTTTCAACTCAAGCTTTGGTGTTTGGATACTTGAAGGGAGGGGCAGGGTATCGCGAGGTGGCAATTCCTCAAAACGTGATCTCCACTTGTTAGTATCCAACACCGGAACAGATTCCAACAAAGAGTTTACAGAATTAATTAAAATGCCCTCATTAAAATCATTAAAATGTGTCAAACAAGCTTCTAGTGGATCAGAAAAAGAAGATTGAAGAAATTGGTCTTGCACAAGAGTTTCAATCAAGTTTACTCCATGCACATCATCATCATCATCCCCCGGTTGTTTGCAGATATTAAAAATATTTAATTCCAAAGTCATGTTGCCAAACGAGAGTTTCATGACACCATTCCTGCAATTGATCAAAGCATTGGAGGTTGCAAGAAATGGGCGGCCTAAAATAACAGGAATTTGAGTGCATGCATTCAACACAGGTTGTGTGTCCAAGACAATAAAATCAACAGGAAAGTAAAATTTGTCTACTTGGACCAACACATCCTCAACTACCCCTCTCGGTATTTTCACTGAACGGTCAGCAAGTTGGAGTGTTACCTTAGTGGGCTTTAGCTCACCAAGACCCAACTGCTCATACACCGAGTAGGGTAAGAGGTTAACACTAGCCCCAAGGTCAAGCAAAGCTTGCTCTATCCTGAAGTTCCCAATAATACAAGAAATTGTTGGGCATCCTGGATCTTTGTATTTGGGTGGGGTATTATGTTGAATGATTGCACTCACTTGTTCTGTTAAGAAAGCTTTCTTTTGTACATTAAGTCTACGCTTGACTGTACATAAATCTTTTAAGAATTTGGCATATGATGGAATTTGTTTGATAGCGTCTAACAAGGGGATGTTGATCTTTACCTGTTTGAAGATTTCTAATATATCAGCATTATGGACTAACTTTTGAGGAGGTTGTAACCTTTGGGGAAAAGGAGCAGGTATCGGACATTGCAAAACCATATCAGATTTGGACTTAACAAGTTCATCATCACTCTTTGATTTTAAAGATTCCTCAGGTTTGTGAACCTTCTTTGGAATATCTTTATCAATTATTTTTCCATTTCGTAGAGTGGTGATGGACTTGATATGTTCCTCTTGGGAATCTGAAGAATTTAAATTACTTACCTCAAATTGACCTCTAGGATTTGGTTGAGGTTGAGCAGGAAATTTTCCCTTTTCTTGAAAGCTCAACGAAGAGGTCAACTCTTTGACAGAATTCTTCAGATCATTGATAGCTTGCATTGTCTGATTATTAATGTTTGTTTGACCTTGCATGAATTGTTGCAACGTCTTTTCAAGGGTCTTCTTATGTGGAGGCACATAAGGAGTATGAGTGGAAGGCCCCTGAGGAGAGTTGTTTGCAGTAGGACCATTTTTCCAACTAAAGTTGGGATGGTTCCTCCAACCAGGATTGTAAGTTTCCGAGTAGGGAGAAGAAAAAGGCCTTTTATAGGTGTTCATGACATTTGCTTGATCATGTAACACCTCTTGAAAAGCTGGGATTGTTGGACAATCCTGAGTTCGGTGTACATTAGTCTCGCATATGCCACAAACATCTTCCACTTTTTCAGTGGCCTTAATTGAGTTTACTTTCATAAGTTCCATGGCTTCTACTTTTCTGGTCAAACTGGCTATTTTGGCATTCACATCATTATTCTCTTCTTTCAGGAGGTACATACCTCCCTTAGTCATGGCATTAGGCTTGATTTTATCAGACCTATCAGATCTATCAGTGTTATCCCAAGATTGGGCATTTTCAGCTAATTGGTCAAAATAATCCCAAGCCTCTTCGGGATCTTTATTTAAAAACTCACCATTGCACATCATCTCTACGAACTGACGCATTTGAGAAGTTAAACCTTCATAGAAAAAACTAACAGTGCGCCATGTCTCGTAGCCATGATGGGGGCAAGTCAACAATAATTCCTTGAAACGTTCCCAACATTGGAAAAAAGTTTCATTCTCCTTTTGGGAGAAATTCATGATGTTCCTCCTGAGAGTATTAGTCTTATGGGTAGGGAAGAATTTTTTTAGAAACTCCCTGGTCAGTTCTTGCCATGTGCCAATGGACCTTGGCTTTAGAGAATTTAGCCAATTTTTGGCCTTCTCTTTTAAAGAGAAAGGGAACAATTTTAACCTAACCACATCATCACTAACATTTTGATTGTGCAAGGTTGCACAAACCTCATCAAATTCTTTCAAGTGTAGGTAAGGACTTTCTGAGTCTAAGCCATGGAACTTAGGAAGTAATTGAATCACTCCCGGTTTTAAGTCAAAAGTATTTGCATTAGTGGGAAAAACCATACAAGACGGAGAACTCGTCCTTGTTGGTTGCAAATATTCACGCAAGGTCAGCATTGGTGGATTATTATGAACTCCATTATCCCCCTGATCACTTTCATTGTCAGTCATAGTGTCTGATGAATAAGAATGATCAGAATCTTCAAACAAGTTATTAGACAAGTCTTCAATCTCAAAGTCTGTTCTCCTCAAGCGGCTTGTGTGATCTCGTTGCCACGTGATCATACAAATGAGAGAACTTAAATGGAAAGTCGGGGATTCAAACAAGAATGCATGCACCTCCTATAAGTCTTCTATACGAACAAGCTAGCTAAAGGGGGCGACAGACGAGACACGTATACAGAGTATACGCCGAGCTTCCCCACTAGGTTGTAAGTTGACAGTAGATGCAAGATAAGTAGGAGAATAACGAGAGTGAAGGAGTGAGTTTACCAGAAGTGAAGAAATTCCTGAACTTAGGCAAAGTAATGTTTGTTTCCAAGTAGGCAAGCAATAGATGTACCTGTTTAAAACAAGCAATATCAATCCGCTTAATTACCTACCGTGGGAGGGTGCACGGAATTCCAACCTTCCACCTATGTGATATAATCCCTTCAAGCAAGTTAATTGATTTCCTACCGTGGGAGGGTGCACGGAATTCCAACCTTCCACTAAAAAAAAAATAAAAAAAATCAGACTCCTTTTTTTTTTTTTTTTCAGTCAAGTTAGAAGCAAGAAAATAAAAGTTAGAAGTTAGGAGCAGGAAAGTAAAAGTTAGTAGTTAGAAGTTAGGAGTTAGCAGTTAGAAGTTAGAAGCAAGAAAGTAAAAGTTAGCAGTTAGCAGTTAGAAGTTAGGAGCAAGAAAGTAAAAGTTAGATGTCAGGTGCAGAAAGTAAAAGTTAGGAGTTAGAATTAGAGGGAATGGAGAATGGGAGAATTTCGTAACCCGTGTTCTCGTCGCACGTTGCAATCCCCGGCAACGGCGCCAAAAACTTGTTACAACTTAATTTAATCCAAATTAATGGACATAAAATCAAGAGTAAAAATAATATACTTGCAAGTGCACAAGTGACACAGTTGATGTATCTGGTGAGCACAGGGTCGAATCCACAGGGATTGACTATTGTGCAACAAGAATTAAGGAAACGAAATCTAGAGAAAAAAAGAGATTTAAAATCAGTTTTTCACTCAATGAGAATGGAGCAAAAATCACTGTTACTGTAAAGCAATGAAAAAGAGGTCTAAGGTTTCAGGAAAATCCACCTATCCCTCCTTATGCTTAGATTTGGATGAAAACACATCTAGAATTAAATAATAATTTAATCTAGATGGAAAATTATACGATAAAACCACTGACCATTAAATTCAATTGAATAATTAGAGAAATAAAAAAATCACTTTGTATCCAACTCACAGGGGATCCAAGCATTCCATATATCATTCGATCATATGAAATCAAAGAACATATAGAGAGGAACAATTAACCAAACTAAGAAAATTATTCAATTAAAATAAATAATCAAACCATCCACATCATCCACATAAATTGGAAAAAGGTTTCAAATTCCTAACCTTAGAAGGGTGTTTAGCCAACCATGTTTGGAGTTGTCATCCTCCTTAATGGTTTTCCAAACACTACAATAAAATAACTCCAAAAAAAACTAAAAGAAGAAGAGAGAAAAGAGAATGAGAAAAGATCAGAGAGAGACCCAAAAGTCTCTCACTTTAGGTTTATATAGACTAAAGGGAAGAAGAGAAGGGAAAGAAAAACAAAAGAGAAACTTCTAATTCCAAAATTCCAACCAAAATTGCACTTCCTTCCTCTTGATGACATGTTTTGACCCCTTAAACGTCTGAATTAGGGGATCTTTGTGAAATACAATTTTGTTCCCCTTTAAGTCTTCTTTCCAAAACATCAAACCTTGCCTTAATCCGAATTTTGAGTCAAAAGTTATGTCCAAATTAGTAAGTACTGTCCAGATTAGGCGGGAATCCGGGAAATCCTCCTTCTTTGTTTGAGATTGGTTGCTAAATAATAGCACTCCTCTAGCCATCCACGAAATTTCTTGCCTTTCTAATAGATTTAGTTGACCTCCATTAAGCTCCTTACTTGAATTCTAAAATCCACCCAAAATAAAGAGTTCTTGTGACCAAAATAGGCTTTCTCCTTTTTTCTGAAATAGAAACATCAATATAGCACACTTCTTCTTTCTAATTCAAGAGAATTCCACCATTTTTATGCCAAAATCATATTAATCCATATCTTCTTAAGATTCTCCAGCCATGTTGTAGAATCTTTCTATACTTGGTCTTGGGCTTTGCTCTTGGGCTTTGACTCTTTGACTTGAGACTTGGCTTCTTGGACTTTTGGCTTGGGCTTTGCACTTTGGGCTCTAACTCCTTTAGATCTTTGAGTTGAACATGGGCTATTTGAAACTTTGGACTTCTTGAATCCCAAGAGTAATCTGGGGTTAGGATTCCTACAAAAAATAAATACACGTAATAAGTCTCTCTTAAAAATATTTTGCATGCGGCCTTCCAAGACATGTATAAATACATGCAAATGTATCATGAAAATTAAGAGAAAGAGGACAACGCAATGGTGAGGAGAAAATACACCACTTTACGTGTAAAAATGAAGATATAAACCAAAGAAGTATGATAATGCTTATTTAAATGAAGATAATTAAGCAAAATTAAGCACTTATCAAAGTTCCCAATAATAAAAGAAATTGTTGGGCATCCTGGATCTTTGTATTTGGGTGGGGTATTATGTTGAATGATTGCACTACTTATTCTATTAAGAAAGCTTTCTTTTGTATATTAAGCCTACGCTTGACTGTACATAAATCTTTTAAGAACTTGGCATATGATGGAGTTTGTTTGATAGCGTCAAAGAAGGGGATGTTGATCTTTACTTGTTTGAAGATTTCTAATATATCAGCATTATGGACTAACTTTTGAGGAGGTTGTAACCTTTGGGGAAAAGGAGCAGGTATCGGACATTGCAAAACCATGTCAGATTTGGACTTAACAAGTTCATCATCACTCTTTGATTTTAAAGATTCCTCAGGTTTGTGAACCTTCTTTGGAATATCTTTATCAATTATTTTTCCATTTCATAGAGTGGTGATAGACTTGATATGTTCCTCTTAGGAATCTGAAGAATTTGAATTACTTACCTCAAGTTGACCTCTAGGATTAGGTTGAGGTTGAGCAGGAAATTTTCCCTTTTCTTGAATGCTCAACAAAGAGGTCAAATCTTTGAAAGAATTCTTCAGACCATTGATAGCTTGCATTGTCTGATTATTAATGTTTGTTTGACCTTGCATGAATTATTGCAACGTCTCTTCAAGGGTCTTCTTATGTGAAGGCACATAAAGAGTATGAGTGGAAGGCCCCTGAGGAGGGTTGTTTGCAGTAGGACCATTTTTCCAACTAAAGTTGGGAAGGTTCCTCCACCCAGGATTGTAAGTTTCTGAGTAGGGAGAAGAAAAAGGCCTTTTATAAGTGTTCATGACATTTGCTTGATCATGTAACACCTCTTGAAAAGTTGGGATTGTTGGACAATCCTGAGTTCGGTGTACATTAGTCTCGCATATGCCACAAACATCTTCCACTTTTTCAGTGGCCTTAATTGAGTTTACTTTCATAAGTTCTATGGCTTCTACTTTTCTGGTCAAACTGGCTATTTTAGCATTCACATCATTATTCTCTTCTTTCAGGAGGTACATACCTCCCTTAGTCATGGCATTAGGCTTGGTTTTATCTGACCTATCAGATCTATCAGAGTTATCCCAAGATTGGGCATTTTCAGCTAATTGGTCAAAATAATCTCAAGCCTCTTCAAATCAAGAGGCTATTAATTTAATCCAAATTAATGGACATAAAATCAAGAGTAAAATTAATATACTTGCAAGTGCACAAGTGACACAGTTGATGTATCTGGTGAGCACAGGGTCGAATCCACAGGGATTGACTATTGTGCAACAAGAATTAAGAAAACGAAATCTAGAGAAAATAGAGATTTAAAATCGGTTTTCCACTCAATGAGAATGGAGCAAAAATCACTGATAACTGTAAAGCAATGAAAAAAAGGTCTAAAGGTTCAGAAAAATCCACCTATCCCTCCTTATGCTTAGATTTAGATGAAAACACATCTAGAATTAAATAAAGATTTAATCTAGATGGAAAATTATACGATAAAAACTACTGACCATTAAATTCAATTGAATAATTAGAGAAATTTGAAGAGTACTTTGTATCTAACTCAAAGGGGATCTTTATTTAAAAACTCACCATTGCACGTCATCTCTACGAACTGACATATTTGAGAAGTTAAACCTTCATAGAAAAAACTAACGGTGCGCCATGTCTCGTAGCCATGATGGGGGCAAGTCAACAATAATTCTTTTAAACGTTCCCAACATTGGAAAAAAGTGTCATTCTCATTTTGGGAGAAATTCATGATGTTCCTCCTGAGAGTATTAGTCTTATGGGTAGGGAAGAATTTTTTTAGAAACTCCCTGGCCAGTTCTTGCCATGTGCCAATGGATCTTGGCTTTAGAGAATTTAGCCAATTTTTGGCATTCTCTTTTAAAGAGAAATGGAACAATTTTAACCTAACCACATCATCACTAACATTTTGATTGCGCAAGGTTGCACAAACCTCATCAAATTCTTTCAAGTGTAGGTAAAGACTTTCTGAGTCTAAGCCATGGAACTTAGGAAGTAATTGAATCACTCCCGGTTTTAAGTCAAAAGTATTTGCATTAGTGGGAAAAACCATACAAGACGGAGAACTCGTCCTTGTTGGTTGCAAATATTCACGCAAGGTCAGGAGTGGTGGATTATTATGAACTCCATTATCCCCCTGATCAGTTTCATTGTCAGTCATAGTGTCTGATGAGTATGAATGGTCAGAATCTTCAAACAAGTTATTAGACAAGTCTTCAATCTCATAGTCTGTTCTCCTCAAGCGGCTTGTGTGATCTCGATTCCACGTGATCATACAAACGAGAGAACTCAAAGGGAAAGTTAGGGATTTAAACAAGAATGCATGCACCTCCTATAAGTCTTCTTTACGAACAAGCTAGCTAAAGGGGCGACAGACGAGGCACGTATACAGAGTATACGCCGAGCTTCCCCACTAGGTTGTAAGTTGACAGTAGATGTAAGATAAGTAGGAGAATAACGAGAGTGAGAGAGTGAGTTTACCAGAAGTGAAGAAATTTCTGAACTTAGGCAAAGCAATGTCTGTTTTTAAGTAAGCAAGCAATAGATGTACCTATTTTACACAAGCAATATCAATCCGCTTCATTACCTACCGTGAGAGGGTGCACAGAATTCCTACTTTCCACCTATGTTATATATTCCCTTTAAGCAAGTTAATTGACTTCCTACCGTGGATGGGTGCACGGAATTCCAACCTTCCACTATAAAAAATAATTAAAAAAAAATTCAGACTCTTTTTTTTTTTTTTTCAGTCAAGTTAGTAGCAAGAAAATAAAATTTAGAAGTTATAAGTTAGGAGCAAGAAAGTAAAAGTTAGTAGTTAAAAGTTAGAAGTTAGAAGTTAGAAGAAAGAAAGTAAAAGTTAGAAGTTATGTGCCGAAAATAAATGTTAGAAGTTAGGATGTTAGAAGGGGATGGGGAATGGGAGAATTTCGTAACCCGTGTTCTTGTCACACGTTGCAATCCCCGGCAACGGCGCCAAAAACTTGTTACAACTTAATTTAATCCAAATTTAGGGACATAAAATTAAGAGTAAAAATAATGTACTTACAAGTGCACAAGTGACACAGTTGATGTATCTGGTGAGCACATGGTCAAATCCACAGGGATTGACTATTGTGCAACAAGAATTAAGGAAACGAAATCTAGAGAAAAGAGATATTTAAAATCGGTTTTCCACTCAATGAGAATGGAGCAAAAATCACTGATAACTGTAAAGCAATGAAAAAAAGGTCTAAGGTTTCAGGAAAATCCACCTATCCCTCCTTATGCTTAGATTTGGATGAAAACACATCTACAATTAAATAAAGATTTAATCTAGATGGAAAATTATACGATATGTAGATTTGTGCTTTATTGTTGGGATAATCTCTGCTAATAGTAGACCATTGCATTCCTCCTTTACAAAAAAAAAATTGTGTTTCTGTCTTGGCTACTATTTATTTCTTCCTTGCCTTTCATCTATTGAGCTATTGAATTTTGGATTATAAAGGCACAGGGTGAAAATATTTAAGAAGCTCAATTCCAGCTGTTTACAATGAAAAGTCTTTGTTACTAATTCTCAGTTAGTGAAAATTATAAATTACTGAATTTTTGAACTTTCACTACACATCTGACACAATATCTGGAGCTAGGTTGAATTTGGTAGTTGTTGACTTCATAATTGTCTGGAATGTATGGACAAACCAAGTCTGATGAACTATGACTATTTTGTTCACTTGGTTTGCTGGTAAGAAGAAAAACATAACTGGGTTATAATGAAGTCATGGAAAGAAACCAGTGAATTAGACCAGGTACTTTGAAAAGGGTTACCTCTTGTCAGGTTTTTGAAAAAAAAAAGAGGGAAAAGAAAGAAAAAAAAAGGATATGGACATTCGAAAATGTGCTCTCAATGTTGAAATATTAGTTTGTTTTGCTATGACCTTGTTAAAACAAGTTGGGTGAAAGCCGTCATTGTAAAAAAACGAATAAACTGGAATATCATAGATAAAGCCCATGAGGTATTAAGGTGAATATCCACAACTTTCGTGATCTTGGACAGATTAACTTAGTTTTGAATCGGAACCTTAGGCCAACCCGACCATTCTGTGGTGATTAAAAAGTTGGCTCTGCTTAAGGAAATCGATACTTTGGATATTTGTCAGATTGCACATGCACTCAAAATTTTCTAAATGTTGACTTAGTGATTTGGACTTTATTTAGAATGCTGGAGTATATGGCTGAATTATAATGAAAACCAGTGCCCTAATAATTCTAAATTTGATGCCTTGATTAGAATGTGCCACATAAAGAAGTTTATTATGGGTAATTTTTGTTCTTCTTCAATTGTTTTGAAAATATAAATTTGTTTTGAAAAGGAAGATTGTCAGTCATACTTTACAGTTATTATCCTGATTAATTGATTGACTATATTCTGCCTCTTAAATCTGAGTTGAAATCATTGTCATAGATGGGTGATGCTACTGAGAGATGAACTGAGATTTTTTCAAAAATTTCTTGGTTGTTATGCACGATGAAAGTTTTCTGCTTGTCTCATAGAATTGAAATGATGATACTTTGATATTGCTTATTCACATTCTTTTTGCTCGAGGACTAGCAAAATGCTGGTTGGAGGGTTACGTGCTTAATTTTGCTTAATTATCCTTATTTAAATAAGCGTTATCTTACTTCTTTGATTTATATCTTCATTTTTACACATAAAGTGGCGCATCCTCCTCTTACCATTACGTAGCTCTTTTTTTAATGGTATATGTGCATGCAATCATACTTGCCAGGAGAGGTCAATGATAAAACCTGTTTGAGAGAGACTTATTATGTTTATTTGTCTTTGCAGGGAATCCTGACTCGGACCATTTCTGGAATTGGAAAAGAGTAGTCACAATCCTAAAGGACAAAGCCTGAAGAAGATATAGCCCACAAGTCAAAGAAGTTCCATAGAAGATGAAGTCCAAAGATTAATCAAATCCAAGTCAAGGAGTTTAAGCCCATGTCCAACTCAAAAAGCTAAAGGAGTAAAAGCCCAAAAGCCCAAAGAAATAAAAGAGTGGACGTTAGCTATGGAGAGATGAATTTGGCACATGTGAGAATAATTCTAAGTTTGGAAAAGTCCAAAAAGGTGGCTTTAGAGTGTTTCTATTATACTAAAGTAAGAAAAGGGAAAGTCAAAGGTGTAGTGTCATGTTTCCTTTAAAAGACAAAAGAGCTTAGGAAAAAGGAAAGAGAATAATGTCTAAAAGAGGAGAAGAGCTGGAATTTCACTCTTATAAAACCCTTGGGGACGTCTCACTCCTCCCACTTTTGGCTTGGCTTCTCTCCTCTCTTCTCTCTCCCCTCTCTTGCTCTCTTGTCACTTAGTGGTTTTCTTCTTTTTTGAGTTATTTTATTGTAGTGTTTGGAACACCATTAAGGAGGATGATAACTCCAATCATGGTTGGCTAAACACCTTTCTAAGGTTAGGGATTTGAAACCTTTTTCCGATTTATGTGGATGGTTTGATCATTAATTTTAATTGAATAGTTCTTATTTTGGTTAATTGGTCTTCTCTATATGCTCTTTGATTTCGTATGATCTACTGATATATGGAATGCTTGGATCCCCTGTGAGTTGTGTGAGCATGGGATCTTCCTACCCACTTTCATAATTATATGTTTTGACTTGAGTCGCCACCTATTCATTCTTAGGGATAGGTCCCGGGTATTTGTTTGTTTGGATAAGGCAAATGGTCTTTACAGAGTTAGGGTAAGCGGTTCGATTAAGTCCTGGGAAGGTATTAGGCAACCCAAGACCTCCGTTTTATAACGGTTACCTACTCCCTAAACTTAAGCCAATTATAATCTCAAAGTTTAATTAGAATGTCCAAAGTTTTTAAGTGAGTGCTAATCCAAGAAAAATAGAAAGCTAGATGGCTAGGGTCGAACCCGAGTTGGGTTGCCTACGTACTCACATGTGAGATCAGACCGAGCGTAGTTCTGGCACATGAGCCCGTGCCGAGACTAGGGGGGAGTGTGTGTGTGCATAGGATGGTCAAAGGGTCTAGCCTAGAAGGCTATGGTTTAGTTGACCGGGGAGGTCAAGTGCACAAGTGTTAAGTCTAACCGCGGTTAGAGGGTATTTATCCATGGTTAGATGAGCTAACCAAAGCTAAGGAGGTCCTACAAGTCTCTTTTTGGTCTTTTTGTATTTTTCATATTTTTTGAGATTTTTGGGGATATTTGAATGTTTTTTATATTTTGGTTATATTTGAATGTTTTTGGTGTTTTGAGATTTTATCATGTTTTTGGTATTTTGAGATTTTATCATGTTTTTGAATTTTCATATAGGTAAGGTTTTGACAAACTTAACTAAAGTCAAATTTAGTCCAAGAGTTTGGCTAAAAGATTATAGTTTAAGACATAAAGAGGGATATGCCTTATGAATAGTAAATGGTCTATTACCAACACCTATTTTGTTGGATTGATGTTGATAATAGATCAAATACCATTGTCTTTAGTATGAAACATTTTTAAGAATGTCCTCTTTAAGTCCTTACACCATTATTTATCTTAAGTCCTTAAACCATCACCTACCCATTCAACATAGAACATGAAGGAAAAATAAAGAAATGAAAGAAAATGAAAACTCATCCTCTCCCTTTTAAGGTGGTTCATTTACACCATTATTAATGATGTAATGTTGCTCTAAAGAATGTTAGGGAGAGGATGAGCTTTCACAAAAAATTCTAGAAAGAGAACTAGAATCTCAAAAGAAAACAAAATGAAAAAGAGAGGTATAGCTTTAGCTTCCACTCTCTATGGGCCTACCCATATCCACACTTGTGGGTATATAAAAAAGAAGAAAATATGTACATGGAAAGGAAAAGAAAAAAGGAGCATCTCCTTGCCTTTGATATGGGGTCCCTCTACACCATTAGATTGGTGTAGAGAGGCCCAACTATGCTTGAGAAATGAGAGATCAAGAAGAGAGAACCAAATAAAAAAAAAAGATAAAAAAGAAGAGAAAATGAAAGAAGGAGTGCCTACTCCTCCAAGAATTCTCCTTCAATGCTCGAAGGGGTAGGGTTTTAGAATCCACAAAGGAAGAGAGTTAGTGAAGAACTCTAAGCTTTTAATCCTAGAATTCTTTCCAAACTCTAAACCTTAGTTTCTTCTCCCTTCTTCAAACTCAAGAGAAACACAAGTGGGTGGGAACCTTCTAGGGGTCTTGAGGGATGGATCTAAGGAGCTAAGGGATTGGTATTTATAGGAAAACTAAGAGGTTGGGTTGTGTCTTTTACATGGGGGATAAAAGGAGCTAGTGGGTAAAGACTTGAGTGTTGTAAGGTGAGTTGATAGATTGAGTGTTGTAAGGAGTGTAAGAGAGTTGATGGTTGAGTATTGTAAGGGGTGTAAGAGAGTTGGTGGGTTGAGTGAACCATGAGTAATATGAGTATGGGTTGGTGTAAGAGAGGTGTAAGAGAGTTGGTGGGTTGAGTGAACTATGGGTTATATGGGTATGGGTTGTAGGATATAGGGTAGGTGGATATGGATATATGGATTAAGTCTTATGAATCATGGGTTATTAGTAGATGGGTCATGGGTTATGATTATTGGATTTTGACTATGACATTTGGGCTTGGGCTATAGAAATAGGCTTTGGCTTAGGCAATTGGGTGATTGGATATTTGGGCTTGACTACTTGGGTTGGGTAATGAAATTAGGTAATTGGGTTTGATTGAGTTGTTTAGGTATAAGTTTGGTCAAATGGGCTTGGGCCTTGGGTATACCTAGGGCTTATTAGGGTTAGACTAGGGCTACCTAGGGTTTTAGGACTACCTAGGGTTAAGCTTAGGTTAACTAGGGTCTTAACTAGGGTTTAGTCCTATGGCTAAGGGTTTACCTAGGGTTTGGTTTGGACCATGACTAAATTAATTAACCACGGTTAAAGGGTGTAAAAATAAGGTGCTGACAAGTTGGATACAAAGTACTCTTCAAATTTCTCTAATTATTCAATTGAATTTAATGGTCAGTAGTTTTTATCGTATAATTTTCCATCTAGATTAAATCTTTATTTAATTCTAGATGTGTTTTCATCCAAATCTAAGCATAAGGAGGGATAGGTAGATTTTCCTGAAACCTTAGACCTTTTTTTCATTGTTTTACAGTTATCAGTGATTTTTGCTCCATTCTCATTGAGTGAAAAATCGATTTTAAATATCTCTTTTTTCTAGATTTCGTTTCCTTAATTTTTGTTGCACAATAGTCAATCCTTGAGGATTCGACCATGTGCTCACCAGATACATCAATTGTGTCACTTGTGCACTTGCAAGTATATTATTTTTACTCTTGATTTTATGTCCACAAATTTGGATTAAATTAAGTTGTAATAAGTTCTTGGCAATGTTGCCGGGGATTGTAACGTGTGACGAGAACACGGGTTACGAAATTCTCTCATTCCCCATCCCCTTCTAACATCCACTTCTAACATCCTAACTTCTAACATTTATTTTCTGCACATAACTTCTAACTTTTACTTTCTTGCTTCTAACTTCTAACTTCTAAGTTTTAACTACTAACTTTTACTTTCTTGCTCCTAACTTCTAACTTCTAACTTATATTTTCTTGCTTTTAACTTGACTGGAAAAAAAAAAAAAGTCTGAATTTTTAATTTTTTTTTAGTGGAAGGTTGGAATTCCGTGCACCCTCCCAAGGTAGGAAGTCAATTAATTTTTTTGAAGGGAATATATAACATAGGTGGAAGGTTGGAATTCCGTGCACCCTCCCACGGTAGGTAATTAAGCGGATTGAGATTGCTTGTGTAAAACAGGTACATCTATTGCTTGCCAACTTGGAAACAGACATTGTTTTGCCTAAGTTCAGGAATTTCTTCACTTCTTGTAAACTCACTCCTTCACTCTCGTTATTCTCCTACTTAATTTACGTTTACTATCAACTTACAACCTAGTGGGGGAAGCTCGGCGTTTACTTTGTATACGTGTCTCGTCTATCGCCCCCTTTAGCTAGCTTGTTCGTATAGAAGACTTGTAGGAGGCGCATGCATTCTTATTTGAATCCCTGACTTTCCCTTTGAGTTCTCTCGTTTGTATGATCATGTAGAATCGAGATCACACAAGCCGCTTGAGGAGAACAGACTTTGAGATTGAAGACTTGTCTAATAACTTGCTTAAAGATTCTGACCATTCATATTCATCAGACACTATGACTGACAATGAAAGTGATCAGGGGGATAATGGAGTTCATAATAATCCACCACTGCTGATCTTGGGTGAATATTTGCAACCAACAAGGACGAGTTCTCCGTCTTGTATGGTTTTGCCCACTAATGCAAATACTTTTGACTTAAAACCGGGAGTGATTCAATTACTTCCTAAGTTCTATGGCTTAGACTCAGAAAGTCCTTATCTACACTTGAAAGAATTTGATGAAGTTTGTGCAACCTTGCGCAATCAAAATGTTAGTGATGATGTGGTTAGGTTAAAAATTGTTTCATTTCTCTTTAAAAGAGAAGGCCAAAAATTGGCTAAATTCTCTAAAGCCAAGATCCATTGGCACATGGCAAGAACTGACTAGGGAGTTTCTAAAAAAATTCTTCCCTACCCATAAGACTAATACTCTAGGAGGAACATCATGAATTTCTCCCAAAAGGAGAATGAAACTTTTTTTCAATGTTGGGAACGTTTCAAAGAATTATTGTTGACCTGACCCCATCATGATTACGAGACATGGCGCACCGTTAGTTTTTTCTATGAAGGTTTAACTTCTCAAATGCGTCAGTTCGTAGAGATGATGTGCAATGGTGAGTTTTTAAATAAAGATCCCCTGTGAGTTAGATACAAAGTACTCTTCAAATTTCTCTAATTATTCAATTGAATTTAATGGTCAGTAGTTTTTATCGTATAATTTTCTATCTAGATTAAATCTTTATTTAATTCTAGATGTCATTTCATCCAAATCTAAGCATAAGGAGGGATAGGTGGATTTTCTTGAAACCTTAGACATTTTTTTCATTGCTTTACAGTTATAAGTGATTTTTGCTCCATTCTTATTGAGTGGAAAACCGATTTTAAATCTCTCTTTTCTCTAGATTTCGTTTCCTTAATTCTTGTTGCACAATAGTCAATCCCTGTGGATTTGACCCTGTGCTCACCAGATACATCAACTGTGTCACTTGTGCAATTGCAAGTATATTATTTTTACTCTTGATTTATGTCCATTAATTTGGATTAAATTAATAGCCTCTTGATTTGAAGAGGCTTGAGATTATTTTGACCAATTAGCTGAAAATGCCCAATCTTGGGATAACTCTGATAGATTTGATAGGTCAGATAAAACCAAGCCTAATGCCATGACTAAGGGAGGTATGTACCTCCTGAAAGAAGAGAATAATGATGTGAATGCCAAAATAGCCAGTTTGACTAGAAAAGTAGAAGCCATGGAACTTATGAAAGTAAACTCAATTAAGGCCACTGAAAAAGTGGAAGATGTTTGTGGCATATGCCAGACTAATGTACACCGAACTCAGGATTGTCCAACAATCCCAGCTTTTCAAGAGGTGTTACATGATCAAGCAAATGTCATGAACACCTATAAAATACCTTTTTCTTCTCCCTACTCGGAAACTTACAATCCTGGGTGGAGGAACCATCCCAACTTTAGTTGGAAAAATGGTCCTACCACAAACAACCCTCCTCAGGGGCCTTCCACTCATACTCCTTATGTGCCTCCACATAAGAAGACCCTTGAGAAGACATTGCAACAATTCATGCAAGGTCAAACAAACATTAATAATCAGACAATGCAAGCTATCAATGATCTGAAGAATTCTGTCAAAGATTTGACCTCTTCGTTGAGCATTCAAGAAAATAGCAAATTTCCTGCTCATCCTCAACCTAATCCTAGAGGTCAATTTGAGGTAAGTAATTCAAATTCTTCAGATTCCCAAGAGGAACATATCAAGACTATCACTACTCTACGAAATGGAAAAATAATTGATAAAGATATTCCAAATAAGGTTCACAAACCTGTTGAATCTTTAAAATCAAAGAGTGATGATGAACTTGTTAAGTCCAAATCTGATATGGTTTTGCAATGTCCGATACCTGCTCCTTTTCTCCAAAGGTTACAACCTCCTCAAAAGTTAGTCCATAATGCTGATATATTAGAAATCTTCAAACAAGTAAAGATCAACATCCCCTTGTTAGACTCTATCAAACAAATTTCATCATATGTCAAGTTTTTAAAAGATTTATGTACAGTCAAGCGTATGCTTAATTTACAAAAGAGAGCTTTCTTAACAGAACAAGTGAGTGCAATCATTCAACATAATACCCCACCCAAATACAAAGATCCAGGATGCCCAAAAATTTCTTGTATTATTGGGAACTTCATGATAGAGCAAGCTTTGCTTGACCCTGGGGCTAGTGTTAACCTCTTACCCTACTCAGTGTTTGAGCAGTTAGAGCATGTGGCCCAACCTTGGGTTCAGGAGGAGTATAGGAAAGAAAGAGAAGGTGACCTCCACAAGGAGGAAGTAAACTTGGATCATTATCCATAATATTAGAATTTTGTTTAAGGGTTGTAATAGATATTATGAGATTGATGTTGCTTAGGTTTTAAAATTGAAGTTGTGATCATTGTGAATGATCGGGAATTGTTTAAGGTTTAAGGTTGGTCATACATTATTGAATTTTTTATCGATGATTTTGTTGTTGTTGTTTTACGAGAAATTTTTAGATTCTCATTTGATATGCCTTATATGCTATGAAGTCAAACTCTTATTTGACCAAAGTGGGATTTTAGGGCATGACAGAGTTGGTACCAGAACAAAAGCATTAGGTTCACTATGAATAAGAAGATTACTTTAACCTAGAAAAACATCAGGACTAAGAGATTAGGTCTTTGAATATTTGAACAAACCCATAAAAGTATTGGCATTTGAATCATTTAAGAGGACCTGCTACCCTGTTCCTCCTTCCAAATAACAACCCAAATGTTAATTTTGACAATTAATGAATTTTTTAACCTTTGTGAGAGTAGTGTATTTGATAACATTCCTTAGCCGTTTCTAACATATGAATATTTGACCAAGTCCCATGTCACGAGTGACATTTATGTAATTTAAGAAAATGCCAGGGAACAACAAGTAAATGCATAAAAATATGATGGTAAATATGTAAGGGAAGTGATTAAAAACTCTCTATAGCACCTACTATGGAGAGCTGAAACCGTTGGCTTGAAAATCATTGGTGCAAAAGGAACATAAGTTTTAAATGGTGGGACCCACTTGGTATTTCAAACCCTTTGATTTAAAAATCAAGGGTCAAGCTCTCGATAGTAGGTACTATCGAGAGTTTTTAATCACTTTCCAATATGTAATACCACTTATCCTCATGAGTTTTATGGGTTTACTCGGCCAGAAAGCTTCTCAAGCTAAAGCATTTACATTTCTAGTTAGATACCAATGTTTCGGGGCTAACGTCGGATCAGCTCAAGGGAAACTTTTATTGTCTCTATCCTATTTTTAAATAACCACAATGACGTTACTTTAAGTAATAAGTATGTAATATGTATGGTGTGAGAGAAAGAGGAAAATGAGAAAATGGCGAAAGAGAAGAGCAAAGAGTTTGGATCATATTCAATTGTAATTGAATTCTCTTGAGTTCAAACACACCAGTATGTCAACATGTGTCCATTTAACATCCATTAATATTTGTTGTTAAGATTCACTAATCCATAGGATTCAACAAGCTAATCATGGTTTTTAGAAGAAAAAATTATTTTCAAAATATTAATCATAAGGATTAAAGCTTGATAAGCAGTGTTAAAAAGACAATTAAAGATGCCTTGTGAGTGTGATAAAAACTCGATAGAAAGAAAGGGTCTGTCAATTAAAATATTTTTTATTGTGTTTTTCTAAATGAGATTGACGGATGCCTATTAATTCTTTTCGTCAACAAAAATTAAGGTGTCTCGTTGTTCAATGGACATGTAGCAAATAGTGTAGACTTCTAGTCTACAAAGATTCCTTTCAGAGGTCTCCCATACCTATTGTGGGCATACTAAAGGTACTCTTCTGGCCGCATCCACACCTCTCACATCTTAACTAGAGGGTGAGTGTGACGGCCAAGTTTGTGAGGTAAGAGTCTTGAGGTCTTACAAATAATTGGTCGAAAGAAAAATTACTGTACCACATTAGAAGAGGGGATCGAATAATAATCATCTGCAATGGAAGTTAGCAGCTGCAAAGGATCCCTCAAATCTATTGAAATGGAAAGAAATGTCTTAGACAAAGTGGCTTATGGGTTGAAAGCTCTTGTGTCGCAGCTTGAAGAAGAGAAGGCTTCCCTCCTTGTCAAGACTTAGTTTCTTGAATCTGATTTGTATGCTTGTCTTGATAAAAAGACAAGTCTTGAAATCAAGTTGATTGATCTTTGAGCAAAATCAGAGGTGTGGAGATATGAAGGGAACTTCATCTACCTCGAACACTGAGCCTAGTGATAAGAGGCACCCTCCTGAAAATATGAAGGATCTATTTAACCTTGATTTATAGAAATGAAAAAATATTGATTTTAAATTGATTAATTTTAACCAAATTTAACCACAGTTAAAAGATGAATTGAGAAGACATTTGATTATGTAGTCAGATGTGGGGTGGGCTAATCACTACTCTAATTAAATTGCTATTGTATCCATTAATAATTATAAGACTTC
The DNA here is from genome assembly GCA_015143295.1 of Tetracentron sinense. Lineage (NCBI taxonomy): Eukaryota > Viridiplantae > Streptophyta > Magnoliopsida > Trochodendrales > Trochodendraceae > Tetracentron > Tetracentron sinense. The sequence continues at coordinate 25,166,421 of CM026552.1, forward strand.
CACCCTCTTGCACATTATATAAAGAAAGGGAGCTTTTTTTTTTTGTTGGGACCAAAAAAAAGGTTTTTGGTAGTCCTAAATCATTTATCTATCTATGTCAGAGGTTAGGGTGTTAGAACTGGAGGGTGGGCGCACTACGGCCACAAAAAGTTATTCTCGAACCTAAATAAGAAACACAATTTTAGTTTTTACCCCTATAATCGTGTCTCCGAGATATACCATAAGTTTTATAGTGGTGTACTTACATACAAAAAAAAATTATCAGATTTAAAAAAAAATTTTGGTCGCTAGATTTTAACATTTAAGATCAAAAGAGAAAAGAGAGAGAGAGTGTTCGAGAGAGAGGGGGCACTTCCCTAATTGCTCCAAGAAGTGTACACTCATAAGGGATTCGATTCATTTGTATGTGTATCACTCAACAGAATGAGCAATGCTTGGTATCACTCCCATAATTAAATGTCTTCTTACTATATACAAGGATTTCGGTCCCACGCCCACAGGGGTGTTGTCCTGGCAATGTGGTCAATTGATTTTAGGTTTAGAGTCGCCACTTATTTATTCGGTAGGGATAAGTCCCATGATAATGGATAAAGTCTTGGTCTTCTTAGAGTTTTGGGTAAGCGGTTCGGTTAAGCCCGGGGAAGGTGTTAGGCACCCCGGCACTTCTGTCATATGACGGTTCCCTACTTCCTAGGTTTAAGCCATTTAAATGTCAAGTACTAATCAAATGCTGTTGATTTAGTTTATACTAACCCAAGAAGGGGAAAACTAAACTAGGGTCGGGCCCGAGTTGGGCTGCCTACGCACTCACATTGGGGTGAGATCAAACCGAGCGTAGTTCTGGCACATGAGCCCATGCCGAGGCTAAGGGGAGTGTTGTGTGTGCACCAAAGGTGGCTTAGGGTCTAGCCGGGAGGCTAGGGGTGGTTGACCGGGTTGGTTGACCGGGTTGGTCAAGTGCATGGTTTAATTGATTGGGCCCGGTAGACCCAGGTTGAAGCCCGGTAGGCTTAGGCTCGGTAGGCCAAGACGGAATCCGGTAGACTAGGGTGTGGCCTGGTAGGCTTGGAGTTAAGCCCGGTAGGCTAGGGAGTTGCCTGATAGGCCGAGGGTGAAGCCCAGTAGGCTATGAGTCGGCCCGGTAGGCCTAGGGTTAAGCCCGGTAGGCTTGGGTGAGGCCTAAATCGAAGTCCAAAGCTTGATTTATGGATTTTAGGGGTTTCTTCCCAATTTTGCCAAAGTTAAATGGGCTAACCATGGTTAAACATGGATTTTGACCATGGTTAGTCCGGATAACCAAGGTGAGGGGCATGTGTTTGATCATTTCTAGCCCTCCTGCGCCTTTCAAATTTTTTTTAGAAATTAACCAGGGTTTAATGGGCTTAACCATGGTTTAACCAGAGTTTAACCGTGGTTAAGCTCATTTAACCATGGTTAGGGAATGGTCACAGTCCTAAAAGTTATATTCTGCTATTTTAGAATATTTCTGATTTTTTGGGATTTTTTGAAATTTTTCCAAGGGGGTTTGGTAAGCTACCCAAGGTTAAAGTATAACCATGGTCAAGTTTGACCATGGTTAAGGTCAAAGAAGGGCAGGGCAGACCTGGGCTGGGTCCCAGGGGTCATGGTTAGTCATGTGGAAGCCCCCCATGAGGTATGGACCCATTGAAATGGGCCAAAAATCCGAAAACACTCACTGTCGGCAATGGGATTGCCTACATACTTCATGGCTTTTTGCAATTTTTGAAGGCTTGTATCTTCTGATATACTGGGATTCGTGGGACGCCTATGGTTTTGAAGAGGGCTGTGAGAGGGAGCCAATGGGCCTGGTATGGGCCTCAGGGGTTGTGACATGCGGGTTCTACAGCTTGCCAAAGTGGTCAATTTGGTATTCCACATAGAATGATAGGTGTCGGTAATGGGATTACCGACACCTTGACCAGTTTGTTAAAACAGGTGATTTAACCCTAGTTAACCTCCTTTCTGGGACTTGGTCCCTTCATAGAAGTTGTAGAGGAGGTCCAAGAGAACAAAACCTTGATTTTATTTTATCCTAATCTCTCAAGTGGGCCCCATAGCCCTCGAAACTGAACTGTTACAGGGTGTCGGCACTGAGATTACCGACACCACTGTTTTTTTTTTTTTTTTGACTTGCCTCAACAGCTGCTGTTGGGAGTGAATTAAGAGCTTTCCTGAGATATGAGGGGCCCTTAGAAGTCTACCACTACGAGCTTGTACCCTGGGGGGGTTCCCTACACCTATGGAGGTGGGAGAGACCCCCCACGGCGGGCTTTCCCTGCAAAAACAGAATGAAAGCTCCCCTGGACGGACCAGGGGCTCACAATAGGTTATAAGACATAAGAAAATGGGTAGGGGGAAGCCCTACCCTGCTGCCGGTCACCTGGGGTTGCTGTTGAAGCTTGGTGGTGCGTGGCAGCGCTGTGGCGGAGCTGGGCAGTGCGAGGTGGAGCTGCACATGTATGGGGAAGCTGCTGGGAGCTCGAGGGAACCTACTGTTGGTGGATTAAGGTCTGAGGGAAGGCGTGGGGGCTTCGGATTTGGCCAGGGTTTCAGCTTGGGATTTTTGCTGTGGGTTTTTGCTTGGGGAAGAAAGCTTGGAGAAGCTTTAATTTATAGATGGGGATTTGGGGACCCAAAAGGAATTAGGACAAGAGTTAGAGGGGAGCTCAGAGGCATGGGAGGCCATCCAGAGGCGGACAGGAGCGTGCCTGGAGTGTTCAGGGGGCTCAGAGTTCGTTTTTACACAAACTCCAGGAATGGCGGTAATTCATGTACTGTCATTCCCCTAGAAGACCAAAAAATAAATGTCGGTAAACTATTTACCACCATTTATGAACTTTTTCCAAAAATGGGTTTGTCTAGTTGACTTTGGCTTGCACGCGGTACGGCCTATTCCCATAAATGAAATGTCAGTAAATGAAATAGAGACATTACGGATTTAGGCTAAAATTGAAATGTCGGTAATAGGAATAGGGACGTTACCAAAATAGGCTGAAATGGAAATGGAGGTAATTGAAATGGGGACATTTCCAAAATAGGTCAAAAGGGAAATGATGGTAGTCAAAGTGGGGACATTACACAACTTTGACTTCTTGGGCTTCGGCTTGAGTAAGGCTAGCTAAGGTTGACCTTGGGTTAGACCTAGGGTTTGACTCTGGTTGACCTAGGGTTTGACTAGGGTTGATTAGGGGTTTGACTTGGATTCTCCTAGGGTTTTCCTATGGTTCACTAGGGTTTAACCTAGGCTGGGGATTAACTATGGTTAAGTGACTTAACCATAGCTAATAAAGGGTGTAAAAATTAAGTGCTTACACCCACGCGTCATGCAAAGAGTGGTATGCAACAACGAATCCCGGGCATCTGCCAATGACAATCCATTGCCTTTTCTTTTTGGTAAGAGGTAATATAACACCTAACACATGCAAGCACACCCAAGGCAACTGCTAACGTGCCATAAGGGTGAGTCCAACCAACCACTCCAAAAGAACATGAGTAATGAGGGGATGTTAGGCAACTGCTAACGTGCCATAACGGTGAGTCGAACCAACCACTCCAAAAGAACATGAGTAATGGGGGGATGTTATGGAAAGTTAGAATGTTAGGTTAATAGGAGTAGAGTGTACCATAAGGGCGAGTCCAACCAACCATGTCAAAAGAGCATAACCGATGGAGGGTTGTTATGGAAAGTTAGAATGTTAGGTTAGTAGGAGTACCCCACACCTCAAATACTGCAAATGAATCCAATCCCTTATGAGAGTGTACACTTCTTGGAGCAATTAGGGAAGTGTCCCCTCTCTCTCGAACACTCTCTCTCTCTCTAATCTTAATTGTTAAAATCTAGTGACCAAAAAAAGAATTTTTAATCTAATAATTTTTTTTTGTATGTAAGTACACTACTATAAAACTTATGATATATCTAGGAGACACGATTATAGTGGTAAAAACTTAAATTGTGTTTCTTATTTAGGTTCAAGAATAACTTTTTTGTGGTCGTAGTGCACCCACCCTCCATTTCTAACCCCCTAACCTCTGACATAGATAGATAAATGATTTAGGACTACCAAAAAAAAAAATGCTCCCTTTTTTTTGGTCCCAACAAAAAAAAAAGAAGCTCCCTTTCTTTATATAATGTGTAAGAGGGTGGAAGTCTTATAATTATTAATGGATACAATAGCAATTTAATTAGAGTAGTGATTAGCCACCCCACATTTGAATACATAATCAAATGTCTTCTCAATTCATCTTTTAACTGTGGTTAAATTTGGTTAAAATTAATCAATTTAAAATCAATATTTTTTAATTTCTATAAATCAAGGTTAAATAGGTGAATTTGTCAAATAATATTTTTTTACTGTGGAATTGAATTTCACATTTTTGTCTTTAAAATCACTGCTTCAATTCTCAATGAAATTAGAGAATTTTAATTCCACCCAATTTAGAATGTGTCCCAAACAATGAAATTGGAATTAACAATTTGTTACTCAATTACATAAATTCTGTTATTTAATGAAAGGAAATACCACATCTCTTTCCCGTAACCCTTAACTAATAACACATGTCTTTTCTTCAAATAAGTTTAAAAGAAAGTGAGCTAGTATTACCCAATACCGATATCGTGTGCCCCCCGCCCCCCAAAAAAAAATGTTTTTACCTTTTTTGGAGCATCGTATAGACACCTCATTTATTTGAATAGTAAAAACTAAAAAAGTGTTTTCCTACTTGGGTTCGAGAGAAACTAATAAGATGTGACGTTTAGAAAGCAACCTAAGTTTGTTAATTATAAAAGTTTAAATGTGTCAAAGTGAAACCTTAAGATATGTCCTTTTGGTGAGGTGTTGGATTCCGCTTTTTGTAATGGGTATGTGTTGTTGCCGAAATGTTTGTCCCTTGTGTTGTTACTTTTAACTAAAAAACAAGTACCTCTTTTTAAAGTAAAAATCATTAATCATAAGATTGTCACCAAATTTACGAGTTCTGTTCAAATGCTTCACATTTGAACTAGAAAAATAATTATTACAAATGAAACTTAGCCTCATATTTAACTTTAAGAAAACAAGTGAAACTTGGTCCTTGCAATCGAGGCTACAAAATACCAATATATGGTGCTCAAGCAGGTTAAATATGGTTGGCATATCATCAGGAACCGTCCCTCAACAATTTTTTTTTGGCAACAGATTATCTCGGACAGATGCCCGAGATTGGTCACCACTCTTTGCATGTCTTAAGGAAAGGCATGTAACAAGGGGAGTTTTATAGCATGCATTGCACATTCTATTGAGTGGTATAAGAACACCTCACAAGCTCGCCACATGTCCTTTTTGACATGTGTTTAAGATTCATGGGTTAAATAATCTAATCTTAGATTTTTGAAAAAACATTTTAGTTTTTAACCTTGGTTATGATTTCACTCATTCATGTGGTTAATTTTTTAAAGCTATTTTTATAAAAACTAATGTTATTTAAACCTAAAGGTGAGTAAATATTCATCATGGTTAATAGATGTCAAAGAAGACATGTGGCGAGCTTGGGAGGTGTACGCATGTACCACTCAACGACGTCATGCAAAACCTAGTACTCGACATCTGCTAGAGATATTCGGTTGTTTTTTTTTTAAATTTTATTTTTAGGTAAGAGGTAATATAACACCTAACAAACATGCAATCAGACCTAAGGTAACTTTTAACGTGCTATAGGAGTGAGTCCAACCAACCATTCGAAAAGAACATGACTAATGGAGGGTTGTTATGGAAAGTCCCCCCCCCCCCACCAAAGACAAATCAATCCAATCCCGGAGCAAGTAAGGAAGTGTCCCTCTCTCTCTCTACAACTCTCTTTGTTAAAATCTAGAGACTAAAAAAAGGTTTAAAAACTTTTTTTTTTAGAGTCAAATCCTCTATGGTGATAACCGGATTTGTCAAATCTGGTTATCACTCCTTGAGGTAGCTATGTGTCCCTTTTGACATCCCTTAACTATGGTTAAGATTCATCCACCTCTAGGGTTCATTTATCCATCCTTGGTTTTTTTTTTTAAATATTAATTCTTTTTTTAAAAATAAAAACCATTTTAAAGGTTTTTTTTTTATATTAAAATATTTTTTAAAAAATTAATATTTAAAATACAAAACAAGGATGGATGGATGAATCTTAACCACTTTTGACGAGTGTCAGAAGGGACACCTGGCTACCTCAGAGGGTGATAACCGGATTTGCGGCCTTTTTTTTTTGTATGTCAGTACACTACTGTAAAAGACAATGCGACCCCTTTTCTTTCACGCTCTTGTGGTATATCTAGAAGACACGAGTCATAGCAATAAATTTGATTTCTTTTTACAAAATACCAATAGGATATTGTTTCCAGCATTTTCACTCACCCTTATCTTGATGGGGGCATAGTGTTATGCGTCTTTCATTAAATGAAAGGCAATACCACGTCTCTTTCCCTTACCCTATGTTTGTTGTCTTTGGACCAGATAACATGTCTTTTCTTCGAAGTGAGTTTAAAAGAAAATGTGGTGCGAGTGTATTAACGAAGATAGGCATATCATCCGCCACCATACCTCAATAACCCCACATGGTGATATAGGCTGCAACTGGTACTACTTTTTTTTTAACCCCATATGGTGATATAGGCTGCAACCGGTACTACATTTTTTTTATATATCAACCACTCGTACAACTGACAAGGGTGGAGCGAGGATTTTCTAGTTGTGGGGCACACGATGATTGATGGAAATGATAGTAATTATTGATGAATTTGTTAAGAATTATTAGGTTGGTATGAAATATTTTGAGTTTATGGGATTAGGGTTTGGGGGTATTGCCCCGGATATATATATGTATATAATTTTTTTTTTAATGACTAAGTTTTTGAGTCATTTCGCCTACACACATTGTACATATCTTGCGGGTATTGTTTCTCCTTGTTTATTTGACAACTATCCCTTGCCACATTGCTATGTCCCGTTAAAATAACATGATATAGAAAAATATATTAGTTCTCACTAGTTCAAGGAATGTTACCCCCCTACCCCATAGCTATACCTATTAAATAAGTAAATAATATAGTATTATTTTTTTTAGGGACAATTGTCCCTTGTCATAATTATGCCCAATAAAATAATTAAACAAATAAAAAAAAATTTAGTTAAAGGAGTAGCACCTACATGGAGATCAGATTACACAAATCAATTGTAATTGAACTTCGGGAAAATTCAATAGTACCCACAGGTCAACTCGTATCCCTTTTAACCTTTATTAACTGTAGTTAAGATTTACTAACTCTTGGTGTTCAACAATATACCATTGGTTTTATAATAAAAAATATTTAAATTTGTTTAAGAATTTTAAATCTTAAAGTTAAATTTATTTTAAATAAAGTTATATTGTTGAACTCTAAGGGTTAGTGAATCTTAACCACAGTTAATTGAGGTTAAAAGAGACATGTGTTGACGTATAGGTGCTTTTGAACTCTCTCCAGCCTCAATCACATTTGAGTGATCCCATCTCATAGCATGTCCCAATCCCATGGCTATACCTAAAACAATGGAAAAAACGTTTTTTCAAAAGTTGAGTGTGGGTATGTGCCCCACTGGCCCCACCTGGCTCCGCCTCTGACAACTTAGACACTTCTTCTTTTCTTTTTTGTTGGGAGGTTAAAAACATAAAAAAGAAACACTATTATAAATACAGTTTAAATATGAAAGGAGGGGCTCTGCCTCACTGTATTGAGGGAGATCCCCTTATTACACCGTGACAATGACAATCTTATAATTACGTGTACTGTAAAATTACCCTCGTCAGTTTTGGTAATTATAAACATGTCATGGCATTAGTGTAAAAATGGGAGCTCCCCTTCATCACCGTGAGCCAGAGCTCCGGCTGAAAATTAATCTCTTATAAATATGTTGCTGCATTATTAGAAAAGACAATTACGTCCAATTTCTTTTGTTTTTTTCGTACTACTTGCGGCCTAAACGTATATCTACTTAAAAAAAATAATAAAAATTAACTGGATATTAAAATCTAATACTTTTTGTATACTATTTTATTGAAGGAGGAGTGCTAGTCCTACTCTCAGATGTTTCCTACTCTTAACATAAGCCAATCACTTGTCCAAATTCTCTGTTAAAGCATTACAATCATTGATCTGGGGAGTCCGGTTATGTCACTATTGCAGCCATGTATCCCTTTTGACACTCATTAACTGTGGTAAAGATTCACTCATTCTTAGAGTTCACTCACCTATCCTTAGTTTTTAGAAAAAAATACTAAAAAATAAATTTAACCCTAGTTAAAATTTACAAACTCCTAAGGTTAAATTTTTTCAAAAAACCAAGAATAGGTGAGTGAACCCTAGGGGGGTGGATGAATATTAACCACAATTAAGGAGTGTAAAAAAGGACATGTGGCAGCGTCAGTGGCGTAACCGGACTCCCCTGAGTCCGATTACAATTGGAGATGATTACGAGTCGTTATTGAATAATAGTAAAATGAAAAATTAAGGTTATATTATATTGTTGAATTCTAAAGGTTAGTAAATCTTTTTTTTTTGATAGCTTAATGGTTAGTAAATCTAAACCACGGTTAAAAGAGATTAAAAGGGAAACGTGTTCAATCGTGAGTGGCTGTGATCAGCTGTGAATTCTTATGTATGACATGTGATAGATCATTCCCCAAGCTAGCTGGCCTTAGTTGCACCTATCCTCAAGCAAATCATCCAAAGAAGTTGTGCATATATTAAGGGTCATTTCCCTCTGGATGTTTTTTTTTTTAGGATAAGCTTAATGTTAGACCCCGACCAGATGCAATAAAAGCAAAAAAAGATTACATTCTACGATATTTACATCCCCTTGCATCCTCTCTATTAATAAGCCTAAGAGGTTTTAGAAAATCAAGAAGGACAATAGTGGACTCTAAGTTACAAAACGAGCCTAAGAAATCCACAGCCCTATTTGATTCTCTCTCTCTCTCTCTCTCTCTCTCTCTCTGTGAGCAGAAAATGGGCGGAACAACCTTCCATGTAGCCATGTATCCCTGGTTTGCCATGGGCCACATTACTCCTTTCCTTCAAATTTCCAACAGACTCGCCGAGAGAGGCCACAGAGTCTCTTTTCTGTTGCCCACCAATACACAGCCCAGGTTGAAGAATCTCAACCTTTATCCCGACCTCATTCAGTTTATACCAGTTACCGTTCCTCATGTCGATGGCCTCCCGCCCGGTACCGAGACAACTGGAGATGTACCCTTCTCCTTGTATCCCCTCCTCATGGAGGCCCTGGACCACACCGAGAAGGACATTGAACTTGTACTCCGCGACCTCAAGCCCGACATCGTCTTCTATGATTTTGCTCACTGGATACCGGCCTTGACGCGCCGGCTAGGCATCAAATCCCTACATTACTGCGTCATCAGCTCGGCAACTATAGCTTACCTATTGTCCCCGGCACGAAAACTCACCGAGGTTCAGTTATGTGAAGCTGATCTAATGCAGCCCCCACCGGGCTTCCCTACTTCAGCCATCAAGCTTCACGCCCATGAGGCTCGTGGCCTAACCGCTATAACAATAATGGAGTGTGGTAATACTGTCCCCTTCCATGAGCGTCAGATGATGGCCTTAAGCCAGTCCGATGCCCTCGGCTACAGAATGTTTTATGAGATTGATGGGCAATACAGTGACTATCTGGGGAGTCAGTTAGGGAAGCCTGTGCTTTTATCGGGACAGGTTGTGCCCGAGCTGCCCACCTCTGTGTTAGAAGAGAAATGGGCCAAGTGGTTGGGTGGATTTCAGGCGGATTCAGTGTTGTACTGTGCATTCGGAAGCGAGGGCATCTTAAAGAAAGATCAGTTCCAGGAGCTGCTTTTAGGTTTGGAGCTTACGGGTCTACCGTTCATCGTAGCTACAAAACCTCCATCCGGGGCCAAAACCATTGAGGAGGCGTTGCCGGAGGGATTTAAAGAGAGGATCCAAGGAAGAGGGGTAGTTCACGGGGGCTGGGTTCAGCAGCAATTGATCTTGGGGCACCCCTCAGTGGGCTGCTTTGTTACCAATTGCGGGTATGGGTCTCTATTAGAGGGATTGGTGAGCAAGTGTCAGCTGGTGCTATTAGCGCTGTTAGGTGATCAGTTCATTCATGGGAGGATGATGAGCAGTGATTTGAAGGTCGGGGTCGAGGTCGAGAAAGGTGAAGAAGACGGGTTGTTCACAAAGGAGAGCGTGTGCATGGCGGTGAAGTCGGCAATGGAGGAGGACAGTGAGGTTGGAAGAGAGGTGAGAGTCAACCATTCTAAGTGGAGAGACTTCTTATTGACCAAAGGCCTTGAGTCTGCCTACATTGATAGTTTCATTCATAAACTACATGGTCTGCTAGGATGATTCTAGTTACCCCACTCTTCCTCCTTCTGTTGCACTCCCTTGAGAAGAAGAAGAGAATTTTGTGTGGCTCACCACAAAAAAGGATAAAGCTTCTAAGACCCCCCTTAGGGCCTACCGAGACCATGTTCTAAGAGTATGGGATTTCAGGTTTGGCCTACCATGTGAAATGGGCCTCACCTGAAATCCATTGCTCTTAGAGCATAGTCTCGGCCCTAATGGGGTCTCAGTAGCAAAGTCCCACAAAAATTTCTTCTCTTCTTGTCAAAATAAAAATAAAATTGGGGAAAGTACAATATTAGAGGAGAGTGAGACTAGCAAAATCCTTCTAGCCAGATTTTTTTTTCCATTTTCTTTTGGGGTCCAAAGTTTGAGGATCTTAAATGATAAAAACTATGGCCACTGCAGGGTAGTACTGGACTAACTTTTCATGAAAGTATGATCATTGTAAGGTTTTTTTTTTGGAGGGTATCATTGTAAGGTTGTTGGGTATATAAAGGTTGTTTTAAGAATTTTTATTTGAGACTATATATATATATATTAGGTTTTATTCTCAAAACCGTAATACCCCACCCAGAGAAATCCTAGAGACTTGAGTTCTCCTCTGCCTTGCCTCTGCCTGTCGCTACCGCTACTGTATGCTGTTGCCGCCTGTCGCCTTGCCTCCACCCGCATCATTCATTTTGGTTGTCTGTATATTCTCGTTAGGGTTTTTTGGTTCTTTTTCTTTACTTAGATGCTATTGACTTTTCTGTTGTGTTTTTATTATAAAGGTATTTGCACTTGGATCTTTTCATTTTGAATGTTCTCAGAAAAATAATAATAATAATAGATTCCAGGGTTTTTATTCAGTGGTGTGACCCTTTGAATGAAAATTTGTGCTCATGATCAAATGGACCAGTCTGGCCTGCTCGGTGATACAAACGTTGTGGGTTGTGATGACGTGTTCAGAAATTGGCTTGAAACAATATGGAGAGGTAGTTGTTTAACTGTGGGGTCTTTGCTTAATAGTAGGGGAGTGATTGAGTCCATGTATATATCTCAAGTTTGTGGGTAGTTAGTAGGAGTCTTATGTTGCTGTCGTGGGAGTTAGAGTGAATAGGGAGTTATTAGAGTTAGTTTCATAACCACCTAGAACTAGCAAGCCTTATCCTTTAACTAATGTATTATTTACTATCAATGAAAGGCAGAAGAAGAGCATCGTTAAAATAGAGAACTTCATTGAAGTAAGGAGGATCTGGTTCCCCTCGAAGAGAACCTCTGTTCATTCACTGTTATTTCTGTCTAACCTTGTAAAGATAGGTTCAAGAAGAAAAGCACGTATCAAATTGGTATCAGAGCCAGGTTACATGGTGGATAATAGAACCGTGGAGATGGGTGAAGATTTAACAGGAGTCCTAGCAGAGATTCTCCAAAAATTAACTGCTCTTGAGAGCAAACAAACATCTACCGAAGGCAAGGTGGACTAAGTGGTGAACATTGTCCACCGAGAGAAAGGAGAAGCATATGAAGGTCGTAACTTTCAGTGTGGCGAAGGGGTGGAATCCTCTCAATCATGGTCTGCTGGTACTATTCAATCTAGAACCTTGAAACTCAACTTTCCCACTTTTGAAGATGGTGACCCGTTTGGATGGATTTATCAAGCAGAGCAATTTTTTGCTTATCACCGGACAAACCAAGAAGAAAGATTAATCATTGCTTCTTTCCATTTGAAAGGAGAGGCTTTGCAATGGTTTAGATGGTATGAAAAATCCCAAGTATATGTCTCTTGGAGGGATTTCGTAGCAGCCTTAAATGATAGGTTTAGACCAACTAAGTATGATGATCATGCTGGTGCACTCGCCAAACTTCGTCAATACTCCACACTACGAGAATATCAAGCTGAGTTTGAGAAACTCGCCAACCGGACAGAAGGATTGTCTGAGATGTTCCTTACCCGTTGTTTCATCTGCGGTCTAAAGGATGACATCCGTTTAGATGTGCAAATGTTTCGACCCACTTCACTCACCTCAACTATCGGTTTAGATCGGTTGCAAGAAGAAAAGGTGGCCACTCAATGCCGTTTGATTCAATCTGATATTCCAAGGCCAGCTGAAATTAATCCTGTTTTTCCAACAATCAAACACCTATCACCCGCCGAAGTGCAAGAGAGTCGCAAGCGCGGATTGTGCTACCACTGTGACGAAGTTCCATCCAAATCACAAATGTAAGGAACATAAATTGTTTTTGATCAATATTGGGCCTTGGCTGAATGAGGAGGAACAAGGAGAAGAATTTGCAGAGTCTGAAGGTAGGGTGATTAACCAACCTTGTGGACAAGGTTAGTCTCAGACGGGAGGATTGATACAAACGTTGTGGGTTGTGATGACGTGTTCAAAAATTGGCATGAAACAATATGGAGAGGTAGTTGTTTAATTGTGGGGTCTTTGCTTAATAGTAGGGGAGTGATTTGAGTCCATGTATATATCTCAAGGTTGTGGCTAGTTATTAGGAGCCTTATGTTGCTGTCGTGGGAGTTAGAGTGAGTAGGGAGTTATTAGAGTTAGTTTCATAACCACCTAGAACTAGCAAGCCTTATCCTTTAACTAATGTATTATTTATTATCAATGAAAGGCAGAAGAAGAGCATCGTTGAACTAGAGAACTTCATTGAAGTTAGGAGGATCTGGTTCCCCCCGAAGAGAACCTCTGTTCATTCACTGTTATTTCTGTCTTTAACCTTGTAAAGATAGGTTCAAGAAGAAAAGCACGTATCACTCGGTGAGGAGCTTTTCAGGTTGGTGGAATCCCTCCCAAGTGGTTTAGTTGAAAAACACAAAGAAATGAGGCGACATCATTGAGGTGATCAATCATTTCTTCCCTCTTATAGCGATGGAGATAGTAGGCATTGGGGACATAGGGACACCCAAGATAGGTTAGTCACAACAGGGCGGCCAAGAACCCTATACTGTAAGAGCCATGTTTCAGAATCAAAGTCATGGATGTTTGAATAAAACTCTTGAACTAATTTGACAGGTGCCTATCCATGGATATTAACAACACCCTCATCGGAGTCTGGTTACGCAATGAAGCGTCATTTGGAACTACAAGCCATAAGTAAGGCAAGAACAAACATGGAAAAGGTAAGAGCTATGAGTTTTTCAAATTTTTGAGCAAGATTTAGGAGATGTGTCAAGCAAAATTAAAAGATTTCAACTCTAGAAACTTTATCTAAGATGAAATTATCACAAGAAAGTAAGATAATTTACCTTAAGGAAACACAAAGGAGGAGAAGGAACCCAAATGACAAGAGGTGTTCAAACGGCTAGGGCAAGAGGTGAGCCAAAAGGGACTCGATTTGGGGGTTTTAAACCCAATCTCATGGGGTTGTTCGACCGACCGAGGAGGGCGTTTACACGTCCCCTTTGAGAATTTACAGAAATGCAATTATATTTTTTTAAAAAAATTTGTTTAACCTAAGTTCATACCTTGACTCCCGTGAATGAATGAGAATTTTAATTTTAACAAAAAATAATTTATGTATTCCTTTTTAGTTCATTCTATCTAACAAAGGTAGGAACTCTCCCTGAACTCATGTATGGCAATTTCTACCTCATAAATGCATAAAGAGTATTCCATGCTACAAGATATATGACAAGCCCAAGTAAATATCATAATAATAGGTTATACCAATTTAGGATAAATCTACCTAATTTTAGTCATACATGGTAGTTCAAAAGAGACTTATAAGCACTCAATTTTTACACTACTTCTTAACCATGGTTAAGTAATTTACCTATGGTTAGCCTGACCAAGCCCTAGGTTCAACACTAGATCTAACCCTACTTCAATCCTAGGTAAACCTTAGACCAACCATAGTCAACCCTAAGACAGCCTTGAGTCTAACCCTAGTTAAACATTGGATTAACCATAGTTAAACCCTAGGTCAACTCTAGCCAAACCCTAGCTAAACCCTAAGTCTTACCCTAGGTCTATCCCTAATTCAAACCCTAGGTCTAACCCTAGCTAGCCCTAGCTAAGCCCAAAGCCCACAGGGTTAAACCTGTAACCAAACAACCCTAGGCCAATACAGGGCCCACAGACCTTTGCTAAGCCCTAAGAGGGGGCCCAAGCCCAAAATTTGAAAACTTTTGGAATGTCGGTAGTCCATCTACCGACATTCCCTTTCTAGTAAAATTTCATACTGTATGGGGTGTATTTAAGGTAGGCCAAATCCATTTTTTTGCAAGAATCAGGAATGACGGTAGACCATCTACCACCATTCTCAACCTCTTCTCTCAGGGGAATGCGGTACTGGTTCTACTGCCATTCCCTATTTTTGCGTGTAAACCAATCCGCACACCCTCTGCGCACTCCAGCTGCTCCAGGCATGCCTTCTGGCCACCCCACTCCCTCATGCGACTTCACCTACCTTTGTCCTAATCCCTATGGTGTCCCTAAGACCCTCTCCTATAAAATCCAAGCAACCCCTCCACCTTTCTCCCGAATCCGAATTTCCAGAAATTACTGAGAAAAGCTTCAAGGCTTTGTTAGTCCCTGATACTTATACCCAGGAGCTGAGTTCGAGCCTAAGGAATAAGCTTAGGCTATTCCCCCTCAGTTGGATCCCCCTGCCATTGGCACCGCCACCATAGCCACCACTGCCTCCATTTGAAGCAAATCAGCAAGGTAGGGTCTTCCCCTACCCCCTATTTTATTCTGTAGAAGCATTGTGAGCCCCTGGTTCTACTTTAGGTGACTTTTATTTCAGTATCAGCCCAAGGATAGAGGCCCCTTACCTAGCTCGTAGGTAGGAGGACCCTCTCAAGGATAGATTCCTTGGTCATGCAGCCTACCAGGTTTGGCAATGCTTAAGGTCCTTCCCCTAAGCTTCTGGGGAACCTCCAATCCATGAGTAATCTCCTAGAAGCATGACGGTGCAGTGCCATAAGAGAAAATTCGATTTCTGGGAAAATCCAGAAATGACGGTAAACATCATTCCTAACCATATTTGGGTTTTCCCATTTTAGTGGCTATAAGCCCCATTTCATAGGCACATAGTCCATTCCAGGGCCAGGTTTAGGTCATTTAGACCTCCTTTTCTTATCCCTGGTCTTTCTAGACTCACCAAACTAGCTTAACCAAGGTTAAAATGCCCAAATTTGGAAGCTGCCCAAAATATCGGTAAACAGTCTACAGACATTCTGGAACTTTTGGTACAGTGATAAAATGGCTTTTGTGGGTCCAACCCAGGCCAGACCCAAGACCCAGACCAGGCCCAAGACTTGCCCTAAAGTCCCTTGAACACCCTAATGGGCCCAGAATCTTCTGATCATCACCCCCAACCATGTCTCTAACCAGTAAAACAATTTCCAGTACAAACTGGAAATGGCAATACAACATTTACCGTCATTCCAATTCTATTAATGATTGGAATTGGCGATAATGCCAATACCGCACAAATTCCAGCTTCTATTAATTTGGGCTTTGCACAGGGCCCAGACTAGGTAGGATGTCAGTCTTGGCCCTGCCATGCTACCTAAACCCACCCCAACCCAGACCTTAACTGGGGTTAAAGTTAACCCCAGTTAACTTTTAACCAAGGTTAAGATCATTTAACATTGGAAAAATTCTGAAAAATCCCTAAAAAATCTGAAAATGTAGGAAATGACCAAAATCGGATTTTGCATCATTCCTAACCATGGCAAATCATATTAACCATCGTTAAACCCACTTAATCATGGAAAAATTCAGGAAAATCTCCAAAAATATGAAGGGACCAAAAATCTGATGTTGGACTTTTTTAACCATGGTTAGTAATCCTAACCATGGTTAACTTACCATTTAACTTTGTTTAACCAACCTTTGGCCTCCGGGCCCATGCCTTAGCCTCCGGACTCCACCTTTGGGCCTCTAGGCCCTTACCTTAACCTCCGTGCTTTGGCCTCCGGGCCCATACCCTAGACCTTCAGACCCATCCTATGGCCTCCGAACCCATACCCTTGGCTTCCGGACCCAAACCTTTGGCCTTTGGGCTCATACCTTTGGCCTCCAGGCCCATGCCTTAGCCTTCGGGCTCAACCCTTGGCCTTTGGGCCCAATCTTTAGCCTACGGGCTAAAACCTTAGCCTCTGGGCCTAATCCCTTGGCCTCCGAGCCCATGCCTTGGCCTTTGAGCCCAATCCTTAACCTCCGAGCTCAACCCTAGGCCTCCGAGCCCTAAACCCTCAAACCATGCACTTGAACACCTTGGTCAATTAAACCTTAGTCCTCGAACTAAACCCTAACTACTCTGGTGCACACACACTCCCTTTAACCTCAACATGGGTTTATGTGTCAGAACTACGCTCGGTCTGATCTCACCCCATGTGAGTATGTATGCAACTCTATCCGGGTTCAACCCTAGCTAGGATTTTCTCCTTTCTTGGATTAGTATACTTTAAAATTTAGGCATTTGATTAAAACTTTTATATTAATTTGGCTTATATCTGGGAAGTAGGTAACCATTGCAAAATGGGGGTCCTAGGGTGCATAACACCTTCCCTGGGACTTAATCGAACATCTTACCTAGACTCTCATTGAGATCATTAGACCATGTTCATATCCGGGACTTATCCCCCAGAATTAATAGGTGGCGACTCCTAATCAAAACTAGTTAGTAAAATTCGTGCTCATATTTCTGGCGACTCCGCTGAGGATGAGGTTTTTAAGGTTCAACCAGGAACCTAGGTTTAAGCCAAATAAACCTCAAATTTATTAAAATGCCTAAGTATTTAGACTAATACTAATTCTTTCATGTTTTTGGGTATATTTTATATTGTCTATATCATGCATATCATAGCACTGACTTGTGAAAACTCATGTAGACAGGCTTATTACGCTTACACTGATTATCCTCAGTGTAAGAAGCTTAACAGTCTTGGAGGTCTGTAAAATTCTGTTTGTTGAATGATTATCCTCATGGAAGGATTCTGAACGCTCACGTTTATACCAATCGTCCATTTTTAGGTATGTTCTATAACAGGGAGTCGCATATACGGTGTTAAGTGATCATAAACCTTTTAGGAACACCTGCATTACTCCAACATTCAGCATATAGAATAGGCTAATGTTATATACGCATAATTTATCATGAAGATCATACCGATATACTTTATCACACATATAAGATTTAATAACATGATTCATAAGTAAATTCACAACCCATCCTCCTCTTTATACCCATTCACACTGTTTTCATGCATAAAAACCCTTCCACCATCATGCGAAACCTATCCTCCATTTAGTTTTCACATTCAAACCCAAAAACATCACCAATTTCATCCACATAATTTCTCATCCTCCATTTCATACACGAATAGGGTTAAACATCAAGTAATAACACCATGATAATCGAAATCATACTTATTGAACATTTCGATAGAATACTCTATTTCAGGTATAGAACTTGACAATCCATGTATCATCATGTAAAATCACTCAATAATCCATATTCAATCTTTTATAAACATGCAAAAACCATAATAGAGTTAGGTTAGACAGTATATCGATCTTCGGAATTGTTTCCCTACAATCCAATGCTTGAGAATCGGCTTTTGGGACAACTCCAAGTTTTTCTCTTCCTCTCCAAGCAATCTCCCTTGAACCTTAGGATTTTCTCTCTTCTCCTTCAAAAATAGGTTTAAAACTGTTAGAAAACCCTAAACCCACGAAATAAAGACTATTTATAGTGTTAGGGGAGTTAAAACCCTAAAAATTCCGAAAGTTAGTATAGATCCCCAGATTTCACTAACACTGTTCATGTGAATAGTTTCTGTGAATGGTGCTTGTAAAGGCTTGAAGCTTATGTATTGTTATGATTGGTTTTAATAAGAAAGACAGTTTTGGTTTCAATTGGTGCTCAGTATGTTATGGAATAGATTATGGGTTCTGAGGGCCCTCTTTGATGTTCATAGGTGTTGTAACATAAGAGTGGAAACACTCTACGTGTCAAAAAGGGGAAAAACAGGGGAAAATGGCCAAAAACAGAAAACCAGTCGACTAATTTTCTGGATTAGCCAAAATCAGTCAACTGATTTCGACTGGCGTTCAGGCAGTAGCCTCCCGACAAAACCATTTGATTGATTTTGCCCGATTTTGCCCAAAATGGTCAAACTGACCTTTTTGGATATTTTTAAAGGATATTTTAAGGTTTTGAAAACCTTTTGCCTATAAATAGAAGGGGATTTCGTTGGTTAGGGTATACCAAATCCTAAGATTGGTTTTGAGAGGAATTTTGAGAGAGATGAAGAGAGAAAAAGCTAGGGATTTCTAAAGTTTCTTCCAAGATCAAAAGCAGAGGCTCCTTTTTGCTTCTAAGGCCCAGTTTTAGTCTTCTTGGTGTTTCTCAAGCACTAGACCACAAGGATTTGGTTCTGTTAAGGTAGATACACTCTAGTAGCTTTTTATGACATAATCCTCTTTTGAAAACCTATGTGCTTTGATGAAAACTAATAGGAAATCCTACTAGTTATGATGTGATGATCTTATGCTTAAAAAAAAATGAAGAAAGTGAGTTTGTGATTAAACCAAGTGTGCTACTATGTGCTTATGATTATGTAATGGATTCAAATGAATTAGAAAAACATGTGTTATATGTGCAATTGTTTCCATTTGTCTACCATGTCTCTCACAATTGCCATATGAACACGTAAGTGCATGATTCGAGTTTTGCATATGTATATGTATCTGGAAAGTGAAGTAAAAAGCATTGAACAAATTAAGTGGTTATTGGGAGGGTGTTAATGGACTCTACTCCTCAAGGGTAGACATTAATCACGTGATCTCAAAGAAATATAATAAGTGCAATGGAAGGATGATAATGATATCTTACAAGTCAGGTAAGGCATTGTCATCTGATTCCAACAGAATTATGTGCAAAGATACCAACGGGGAGGTTGGCCATGGATGCTAGTATGCTCAAACCAGGTACGACTACTAGGCATACCCAGTTATGTGATGCTAATGGACTCTATTCCTTGAGGGTAGGCATTAGTAAAGCTCATAGATAAGTCATGTGCAAATCAAGTAAAATGTGACAAGTACAAGTGTAAAAGATATGAAAAGAAGATTTCTGCTTTGATTCCATTTGCATGTGTATCTGATGAACTATCTATATGAAAGCATTTGATATTATGTCATTATTATCTAGTGGTATGTATACACTGGGTATTCAATGGTTAGCTGAATTGTTATCTTCGGCAAGTGCTATTGATGCACGTGCTTCTGAACCATGGGTTGAGGAGTATTATGATCTGGAGTCTTCTATGGATCACTTGCTATAGAGCTCTAGATAGGTGGCCCTATCTAGATTACTGTTAAGAGGGTGTAAAGGAGCGATGTCTTGTATTTTTGAAAGTGGGGAATGTACACTTTATACTTTTTATGTTTTGTTTAAACTCTGTTGGTTTAGACTTGGAATACATATAGGTTTAGTATTTAGAAACTTTCAGCTTCTGTTATTTGTATGCCTTGTGGATTCTCAAAGGAGGGTTCATATGATAATGTTACGAGTCAAAGTCTCCTAACTACTAGGGGGGATTTTGGGTCGCGATAGTTAGAGTTTTCCCGCACTTGTCTGCGCAACACCATTCAAATAGTCTAAGGATCATTCGAAGGGTTGAGACATCTTTCGAATGGTTGAAGTTTGTTCGAATGGTTTTTCCTACTGGAGCTTCTGTTCTGTGATTTTTCTCTATCGTCATTCGAACGGTTGAGGTTCGTTCGAACGATGTTACATTAGGGAACCCACTATTACTGGCACCATTTGAACGGTCCTCCTATTTTTCCTCATTTTTGCATTTCCTAGTTTCTTCATTTGTTTAGTCGTTTATACTTTTTAAATATTCCATAAACATTAATCAACACAAAATGCACAACACATATTTAAGTTGATAATTTTATCCCTGATAATCACATAAATGACATCAATGTAAATTCGGGTCTCTATAGCATCCATTGCACATTCCATTGAGTGGTACATAAACACCTCCCAAGCTCACCTGTCCTCTTTGACATGTATTAACTGTGGTTAAGATTCACTGCTTAAATAATCTAACCTTAGTTTTTAGAAAAAACATTTTTTTAAATTAACCTTGGTTACGATTTCACTCATTCATGTAGTTAATTTATTAAATATGTTTTTCTAACAACTAAGGTTAGCTTATTTAAAGCTAAGCGTGATTGAATATTAACCATGGTTAATGGAGCCAAATAGGACGTATTGCGAGCTTGGGAGTTGTATGTGTACCACTCAATAGAATGTGCAATGCATGGTATCACTCCCCTAATTAAATGTCTTCCCACGCATCATGCAAATAGTGGTACCCAACAACGAATCTTGGGCATCTGCCAAAGACAATCAATCCGTTGCCTTTTCTTTTTGGTAAGAGGTAATATAACACCTAACACAAACGCAAGCACACCCAAGGTTACTGCTAACGTGCCATAAGGGTGAGTCCAACCAACCACTCCAAAAGAGCATGACTAATGGAGGAGTGTTATGGAAAGTTAGAATGTTAGGTTAATAGGAGTACCCCATGACTAATGGAGGATTGTTATGGAAAGTTAGAATGTTAGGTTAATAGGAGTACCCCCTCCCCAACCTCAAAAGACTGCAAATCAATCCAATCCCTTCCGAGTGTACCATAAAAAAGGTGAATCCAACCAACCACTCCAAATGTGTATAACTAATGGAGGGTTGTTATGGAAAGTTAGAATGTTAGGTTAGTAGAAGTACCCCCACACCTCAAAGACTGCAAATTAATCCAATCCCTTATGAGTGTACACTTCTTGGAGCAATTGGGGAAGTGTCCCCTCTCTCTCTTCTCTCTCTCTCTCTCTCTCTCTCTCTCCCACACACTCCTTCTTTCTCTTTTCTCTCTGATCTTAAATTTTAAAATCTAGTGGCCAAAAAAAAAATTAAAATCTGACAAATTTTTTTTGTAAGTACACTACTATAAAACTTGTGGTAAAAAAAATTAAAATCTGACAAATTTTTTTTGTAAGTACACTACTATAAAACTTGTGGTATATCTAGGTGACACGATTATAGTGTTGAAAACTAAAATTGTGTTTTCCTACTTAAGTTCGATAATAACTTTAAGAGTGAGGCAGTAAGAAAGCCAACCAGCTTATAGATTTAAAAAAAAGTTTAAATGAGGCAAAATGAAGCTCCCTTTTTTCCGTTAAAAATAACTAGAGGGTGGCACGTGAGAGTGAGGGGAAGCAATTAACCACAATTAATAAGAGTTAAAAGAGACATGTGTTCAGGGCTGGCCCAAGCCATTTGGAGGCTTAAAGCGAAAATTTTAAATGGGGCTTTTTAAAATTATTTTTTTAATATTATTTAAAAAAATTAACTATAAATGGGGACTTTTTAATATTCTAAATAGGCCTTTTATTTTTTTTAATATTCTAAATGAGGCCTTTTTAATATTATTTTTTTAGTTTTTTAAATGGGGCCTAAAGCAAAGGCTTTGATGGCTTAATGGATGGGCCGGCCCTGCATGTGTTAACCCGTGGGTGTGATTGAACTCTCCCCGAGTTCAATCACGATTGACTGTGATTCTATTCTTTAAATAGATAGATGAGGGTAGTTTGGGAATTATAGTAAAACATTAAATTAAAGTTTTGTTTTATATAAGGGTAGTGTAGGAATTTCGAAAAATTCAGGCTACGCCTGCCTCTCCCATTATTATAGTAACTAGCGGATGGCTTGTGCAATGCACGTGAGAGCGAGGGGAAGGAGTTAACCACAGTTAATATGAGTTAAAATGGACACGTGTTAACCCGCGGATGTGATTGAAATCACTAGTGGCATGTGCGATGCACGTGAGAGCGAGGAGAAGGAGTTAATCATAGTTAATAGGAGTTAAAAGGGACACGTGTTAACCTGCGGGTGCGATTGAACTCTCCCCGAGTTCAATCACAATTGGCTGTAATTCTAAATAGATAGATGAGCAAGGATTAGTTTGGGAATTAAAGTAAAACATTAAATAAAAGGCAAGGGATAGTTTGGGAATTAAAGTAAAACATTAAATCAATGTTTTGTTTTTTATAAAGGGTAGTTTGGGAATTTCTGAAAAATCATCAACGCAAGCCTCTCGCATTATAATAGTAAAGAAAAGCTCCCTTTCTTTAATGTGTAAGAGGGTGGCAGTCTTATAATTATTAATAGATACAATAGCAATTTAATTACAATAGTGATCCGTCTACCCCACATTTAACTATATAATCAAATGTCTTCTCAATTCATCTTTTAACCGTGGTTCAATTTGGTTAATATTAACCAAATTAAAATCAATATTTTTTCATTTCTATAAATAAGTTTAAATAGGATAAAGCTTCTGAAACCCCCTTAGGGCCGGGACCACCGAGACCATGCTTCAAGTGCATGGGATTTCAGGCCGTGGGGCCTACCATGTGAAAGGGGTCCACCTGAAATCCCATGTCTTAGAGCATGTCTCGGCCCTAATGGGGGACTCAGCTGCAAAGTCCAAATAAATATGTTGTTGCAGTATTATAAAAGATAATTATGTCCTTTTTTTCGTACTACTGAGACACTTTTGGTACACTATTTTATTGCAGACTCGTGATTCTCTCCAATTATAACCGACTAGTTGTAACCGGATTCTGTGATTCTGATTATGCTGCCACATGCCTTTTGACACCCATAACTTTGGTTAAGATTCAGTCATTATAAGATTCATTCACTTATCCTTGGTTTTTAGAAAAAGTATTAATAAATAAATTATCCCTGATAAAAATTCACAAACTCCTAGAGTTAAATTTCTTAGAATAATTTTTCAAGAAACAAATGTTTGAGGAGTGAACCTTAAGGATAGGTGAATCTTAACCAGAGGTAAAGAGTGTAAAAAGGACACGTAGCAGTAACATTGGTATTGCTTTTTTTTTTTTTTTTTGGGGAGGGGGGTCCACAAAAAAAAAAGTAAATTTATTTTAAATAGGAAAGTGATGAAAAACTCTCTATATACCTACTATCGAGAGCTTGACCCTTGGATCAAACACATCCAATTGTTATGTGCACTTTTCTTTAAATGATGGGTTCCACATTTTTGACTCGTGGTAAAGATTTACCCGTTATAGAATTCATTCACTTATCTTTGTTTTTAGAAAAAATATTTAAAAATAAATTAACCTGGTAAAAATTCACTCTTACAGTTAAATTTTTTAAATAATTTTTCAAGAAACGAAGGATAGGTGAGTGACGCCTAAGGGTGGGTGAATCTTAACCACCGGTAAAGAGTGTAAAAAAGAACACGTGGCAACGGCAGTAGAGTAACGGGACACCCCTAAGTCTGGTTACAATGGGAGATGATTGCGTGTTTTATTGAATAATAATAAAATGAAAAATCAAGGTTAATATTGTTGAATTTTATAAGGAGAAGATACATTTACACCCTTAGGTTTGACGAAAATACACATAAACCTCCTCAGGTTTTAGAAAATACATTAGGTACCCCTACGTTTCAAAATATTGACACTTACACCTCTTAATCAGTTGACCGTTAGTCAACTGATGGAATAATGATGTCATGAGATAAAATGGTATGAACTATCAAAAATATCAAGTTGTCACTTTCCATTTTTCTCCTTACCAAATGGTTCCTTCATTTTTAAATGAAATCAAATCCTCTAGGGTGACCACATGTCCTTTTTGATACCTCTTGAGGTGGCCACGTGTCCTTTTTGACACCCCTTGAGGTAGTCACATGTCTTTTTCGACACATTTTAAATGGGGTTAGATTCACCCACCCCTATGGTTCACCCACCCATTCTGGGTTTTATTTTCTAAAAATTAATTCTTTTTTTTAATTTAATAATTGTTTTTAAGA